>OU785229.1:17900000-19300000 GCA_917051295.2 Erebia ligea | reverse complement strand
TAACTACCTAACCTAACTACCTAACCTAACTACCTAACCTAACTACCTAACCTAACTACCTAACCTAACTACCTAACCTAACTACCTAACCTAACTACCTAACCTAACTACCTAACCTAACTACCTAACCTAACTACCTAACCTAACTACCTAACCTAACTACCTAACCTAACTACCTAACCTAACTACCTAACCTAACTACCTACTCCTAACCTAACTACCTAACCTAACTACCTAACCTAACTACCTAACCTAACTACCTAACCTAACTACCTAACCTAACTACCTAACCTAACTACCTAACCTAACTACCTAACCTAACTACCTAACCTAACTACCTAACCTAACTACCCTAACCTAACCTAACTACCTAACCTAACTACCTAACCTAACTACCTAACCTAACTACCTAACCTAACTACCTAACCTAACTACCTAACACCTAACCTACCTAACCTAACTACCTAACCTAACTACCTAACCTAACTACCTAACCTAACTACCTAACCTAACTACCTAACCTAACTACCTAACCTAACTACCTAACCTAACTACCTAACCTAACTACCTACTACCTAACCTAACTACCTAACCTAACTACCTAACCTAACTACCTAACCTAACTACCTAACCTAACTACCTAACCTAACTACCTCTAACCTAACTACCTAACCTAACTACCTAACCTAACTACCTAACCTAACTACCTAACCTAACTACCTAACCTAACTACCTAACCTAACTACCTAACCTAACTACCTAACCTAACTACCTAACCTAACTACCTAACCTAACTACCTAACCTAACTACCTAACCTAACTACCTAACCTAACTACCTAACTTAACTACCTAACCTAACTACCTAACCTAACTACCTAACCTAACTACCTAACCTAACTACCTAACCTAACTACCTAACCTAACTACCTAACCTAACTACCTAACCTAACTACCTAACCTAACCTACCTAACTACCTAACCTAACTACCTAACCTAACTACCTAACCTAACTACCTAACCTAACTACCTAACCTAACTACCTAACCTAACTACCTAACCTAACTACCTAACCTAACTACCTAACCTAACTACCTAACCTAACTACCTAACCTAACTACCTAACCTAACTACCTAACCTAACTACCTAACCTAACTACCTAACCTAACTACCTAACCTAACTACCTAACCTAACTACCTAACCTAACTACCTAACCTAACTACCTAACCTAACTACCTAACCTAACTACCTAACCTAACTACCTAACCTAACTACCTAACCTAACTAACCTAACCTAACTACCTAACCTAACTACCTAACCTAACTACCTACCTAACTACCTAACCTAACTACCTAACCTAACTACCTAACCTAACTACCTAACCTAACTACCTAACCTAACTACCTAACCTAACTACCTAACCTAACTACCTAACCTAACTACCTAACCTAACTACCTAACCTAACTACCTAACCTAACCTACCTAACTACCTAACCTAACTACCTAACCTAACTACCTAACCTAACTACCTAACCTAACTACCTAACCTAACTACCTAACCTAACTACCTAACCTAACTACCTAACCTAACTACCTAACCTAACTACCTAACCTAACTACCTAACCTAACTACCTAACCTAACTACCTAACCTAACTACCTAACCTAACTACCTAACCTAACTACCTAACCTAACTACCTAACCTAACTACCTAACCTAACTACCTAACCTAACTACCTAACCTAACTACCTAACCTAACTACCTAACCTAACTACTAACCTAACTACCTAACCTAACTACCTAACCTAACTACCTAACCTAACTACCTAACCTAACTACCTAACCTAACTACCTAACCTAACTACCTAACCTAACTACCTAACCTAACTACCTAACCTAACTACCTAACCTAACTACCTAACCTAACTACCTAACCTAACTACCTAACCTAACTACCTAACCTAACTACCTAACCTAACTACCTAACCTAACTACCTAACCTAACTACCTAACCTAACTACCTAACCTAACTACCTAACCTAACTACCTAACCTAACTACCTAACCTAACTACCTAACCTAACTACCTAACCTAACTACCTAACCTAACTACCTAACCTAACTACCTAACCTAACTACCTAACCTAACTACCTAACCCTAACTACCTAACCTAACTACCTAACCTAACTACCTAACCTAACTACCTAACCTAACTACCTAACCTAACTACCTAACCTAACTACCTAACCTAACTACCTAACCTAACTACCTAACCTAACTACCTAACCTAACTACCTAACCTAACTACCTAACCTAACTACCTAACCTAACTACCTAACCTAACTACCTAACCTAACCTAACCTAACTACCTAACCTAACTACCTAACCTAACCTAACTACCTAACCTAACTACCTAACCTAACTACCTAACCTAACTACCTAACCTAACTACCTAACCTAACTACCTAACCTAACTACCTAACCTAACTACCTAACCTAACTACCTAACCTAACTACCTAACCTAACTACCTAACCTAACTACCTACACTAACTACCTAACCTAACTACCTAACCTAACTACCTAACCTAACTACCTAACCTAACTACCTAACCTAACTACCTAACCTAACTACCTAACCTAACTACCTAACCTAACTACCTAACCTAACTACCTAACCTAACTACCTAACCTAACTACCTAACCTAACTACCTAACCTAACTACCTAACCTAACTACCTAACCTAACTACCTAACCTAACTACCTAACCTAACTACCTAACCTAACTACCTAACCTAACTACCTAACCTAACTACCTAACCTAACTACCTAACCTAACTACCTAACCTAACTACCTAACCTAACTACCTAACCTAACTACCTAACCTAACTACCTAACCTAACTACCTAACCTAACTACCTAACCTAACTACCTAACCTAACTACCTAACCTAACTACCTAACCTAACTACCTAACCTAACTACCTAACCTAACTACCTAACCTAACTACCTAACCTAACTACCTAACCTAACTACCTAACCTAACTACCTAACCTAACTACCTAACCTAACTACCTAACCTAACTACCTAACCTAACTACCTAACCTAACTACCTAACCTAACTACCTAACCTAACTACCTAACCTAACTACCTAACCTAACTACCTAACCTAACTACCTAACCTAACTACCTAACCTAACTACCTAACCTAAACTACCTAACCTAACTACCTAACCTAACTACCTAACCTAACTACCTAACCTAACTACCTAACCTAACTACCTAACCTAACTACCTAACCTAACTACCTAACCTAACTACCTAACCTAACTACCTAACCTAACTACCTAACCTAACTACCTAACCTAACTACCTAACCTAACTACCTAACCTAACTACCTAACCTAACTACCTAACCTAACTACCTAACCTAACTACCTAACCTAACTACCTAACCTAACTACCTAACCTAACTACCTAACCTAACTACCTAACCTAACTACCTAACCTAACTACCTAACCTAACTACCTAACCTAACTACCTAACCTAACTACCTAACCTAACTACCTAACCTAACTACCTAACCTAACTACCTAACCTAACTACCTAACCTAACTACCTAACCTAACTACCTAACCTAACTACCTAACCTAACTACCTAACCTAACTACCTAACCTAACTACCTAACCTAACTACCTAACCTAACTACCTAACCTAACTACCTAACCTAACTACCTAACCTAACTACCTAACCTAACTACCTAACCTAACTACCTAACCTAACTACCTAACCTAACTACCTAACCTAACTACCTAACCTAACTACCTAACCTAACTACCTAACCTAACTACCTAACCTAACTACCTAACCTAACTACCTAACCTAACTACCTAACCTAACTACCTAACCTAACTACCTAACCTAACTACCTAACCTAACTACCTAACCTAACTACCTAACCTAACTACCTAACCTAACTACCTAACCTAACTACCTAACCTAACTACCTAACCTAACTACCTAACCTAACTACCTAACCTAACCTAACCTAACTACCTAACCTAACTACCTAACCTAACTACCTAACCTAACTACCTAACCTAACTACCTAACCTAACTACCTAACCTAACTACCTAACCTAACTACCTAACCTAACTACCTAACCTAACGGTTGTATTATGTGGCCACGTTTACAAACTTAACTTTGCCGTTTTCTCAGTACATTTTGCAGTCATTGAGTTACACGTTATATTGGTCAGTGGTATCTCATTAATTATTCGAGTTTTACACTTAGTTTATGTTTTGTTGCATGCATAATTTTCCCATTTTATACTTTTGATCTAATCAGGTTTTTCAATTTGGCAGTTTTGGAGGAAAACTCATTTACAATCGGGCGATAAGTGACCACATTAAAACAATGTTTAGTGTTCAAAAATCGTAATTAAATAATAAAATTCATCTACTGTTTTTATTAATGTCCTTGATCCATAATTAATAATACTGTAATGAAGTTGACGGCCGTGAACCCCCGTGTGTCGGTCCAACTACGAGCTTTTTAGTCGCAATAATCTTAGTAATGTGCTGGCACCAGGCTTGCCATCCAATTCCTCGTTAAAATATTTAAACAGTGTACTCAATCCGATTACAGGGCCTCGTAACTCGTAAGAGTCCCGTTTTTTATTTTTCGTCACTACCTCCCCGTGCCGGGAGTGGGTAGTTTGCGCGCCTGCTGCCTTCCTCGGATGTGGTAGCCGTTTCTCAGGTTCCCTCTCCGGAATCGAACCCTGATTCCCCGTTAGCCGTGACAGTCATGGTAGTCGCAGAAACTACCATCGAAAATTGATAAGGCAGAGCAAGCAGGCATGCATGGCTTAATCTGTAAGACATGCATATACCTAACTAGGTACTGGCAGGATCAACCAGGGAGCCATAAACGTCTATAGCTCCTCCGTGTCGTGACGTCACGCAGCGAAGCGAAGAAAGACACCAGCAAACAATATGATAACTTTCCTTTTGCAACAATGGACATACCTTTTGTTTTTGCAACTTATCCTTTATGACTAAAGAGTCCTTATCCATTACAATTATATTGGAATTTACCAAAATTACCACCTAATTCCTTTTACAGTTTAGTTATTTGCTTACAATTTACATGACTGCAATATATGCGACCCCGACTTTGGTCATATGTTAATAATTCAGTCTTCAATCAAGAATCTTTCTTTTATCTTGGTGCAGGTGCAGGTGCAGGTGCAGGTGCAGGTGCAGGTGCAGGTGCAGGTGCAGGTGCAGGTTAGGCAATCACCATAATATAATATGCCACTAGCTATTGGTCTTCGTCACAGTATAAGGCCACACTAAAAATCAAGAATTAATCACACCTGTAAAATGACTATCTCTTCAACACCTTGGCTACCTTAACATGCATTAGCCAGCACATAGCACCATAACGATGCTACCCCGGTGTGAGTACCATCACCGATTTGATATCTCTCTCTTCCTTCAGTCTCTCCGCATAATGAGAAGTCAAATACAGGTCCAATTGTGCTCTATCGCGTACTAAGGCCCAAGTCCCAACCGCTCCAAACAGCAACTGTGAATCACTTGACAGACAACAGACTCAATAAGTAATAACTTTAGTCGAGCCGGGTCTAGAAGAACCCCAACATATCAACATCATCATAATCCACACCCAGATCGGCTAACCAACTTATCACCCAGGCAGATTTGATATTTCAATTTTATTATTTGCTTTGTTTCAATTCACATTTTACACATCTAGATACGCATCTGAACAAATGTACTTATGCCACACAATCTTTTATAATGTACTCAGTGATATTGCGCGACGACGGAGATCGAAGCGACTCGCGTGCGCTTCCAGCGACGGAAGCGACGCACGAGAAAACCTATTTATTGCACCCAGGCGGTATTCAGGTGGCGGCGGTCGTCGGTGAGTGGAGTTCCTTTTAAAACTCCGCTCGCACACACTAGGCCTCGACTTGCACGGACACAGGTGGTCCCAAGTTTCAATGTTCACAAACGAGATGGTCCAAAATACACACACGCGCACTATTGGCGCTACAAATCGCGTGTCGTCACGCGCTGCGCGTTCGAAAAGGGACATTTGCAGTCGTGCGCGGTCGGTGTATGCCACCTGACCAGTGTACGCACGCTTTATAATTGCTCGCCTTACCACCGATTTCTAAATACAATAAAATTGTACCTGAAGAAAACTACGAAAAATACGCTAAAAGAGACGAACTCGCTCCTGTCTTTAGACGCCTCGTTACAGTCGTAGAGCGACCACAGTGACCCCAAAAACATGTCGAGCCTCCGTGACCCGCCCCGAACCCGAGCGGCGACACTACAGCACAGGAGCTTCAGCCTCACGCGAATTCGTCGGTCGACACCGTGAATGTACCAGCTGTACAACGCTTGCTTGGCGAGCGGTCGAATAGGCTGGAAGCACCTTTGTATTTAGTAACAGATATAATATCCTCAATGTGGTAGTACCACCCCATGGTCCTTGACCAGAGAATGGTTGTATTGTAAAAGATTACGTACAATTTGTGCACTACAATAGTGTAGTTTGTGGACTTGGTGCCTATGTATGTGTTAAGTAGAAAATTAAAAAAAAAACGACATTGACCATGCCATGGACTGTCAAAATTAAGGTACATTTCTCAGCGGAAAATTGTAAAAAAACCTTTAGATTTCTCTGCGCAGAGCGATAAAGCCGATGAAAAGCGACGCCCTGCGAAATTTTTGAGTAAAAACAAGAAAAACCGGGCAACTGCGCAGAATTTCTGCAACTTTTGGGTGAGAGAACGATCCAATTAATCTAGAGAGAGATCAGGTTTTATTCGGAGAAATAGGTTTTTCGTTTCCCGCGGGAACTCCTTAATTTTCCGGGATAAAAAGTAGCCTATGTGTTATTCCAGACTATAATCTATCTCTGTGCCAAATTTCATCCAGATCCGTTCAGCCGTTGGAGCGTGAAAGCGGAACAAACATACAAACAAACTTACTTTCCCATTTATAATATTAGTAAGGACCTAGTAGTGCCTATATCAGTAGTCAGTACCTACATAATATTATATCGATAGTGGTGCCAATTCTCTGTTAGTTTCTCTAAATTAGGATCGCTTATTTAACACTTAGCGACGTCTGCTATTCTGAAAACACACTTATTTGACAGGTCTAACCTAAAATTAAATCTGACAGCTCTAACTACTCAATTTAGCGATGATTTATCGAAATGCTATTCTAGTCGACGTTTTGAACGCCAAAATTAGGAAACGTCAAACTAAAATTGGATATTTTTCTCCAATTTTAGACAGGACCTCGGAAGGTGGCCGCTAAGTCTAGAGAAGCGGATTTAAGCAAAATAAACACGAATTTTCACAAAAAGTTAAATAGTTCAAGTGTAATTTCTATGCATTATTAAGTGCATTTGGGATTGAACTTAGTGTTTAAAATGATAACAGCTAAAATTAACAGTTAAAATGGAAGAAAAGCTTCTTTTTCTGGTCGGTGGAAGAAAACGTTGTTGCAGCTCTGGTTGTTTCGAGAGAAAGGTAATTTTAGGGTCAAATCTTAGTTAATATTCATAGGGCAAATAACATATGCAAATTGTGACTGGACGGACATACTTAGTTGCACTTCAAGGGTTGCTTTCGTACCATTTAGGTACGCACACCCAATGGTCTGTAGCTCTGGAGTTTCCTAAGAAAACCAAAATAAACTAAAATAAACAAAGACAAATTGTGCAATTTTTGTTTCTGTATATGGTAACACTCGCAATTCAATTTAGACTTTAGCCTAGCGAGGATTTTACACAAATTATCTACATATAATTGTATACATATAATATATTGAACAAATTTACTACACTCTAAATTAAACTTAATATTTTAGTGTTAAGGTTTAATTTCGAATAAACTACTTATACCTACATAAAAATCTTGACACGCTCGCGTTGTTACGAAGACAAAAGGTCTGAAATATAAATATACTACATTCGAAATTAAACTTTTAGGTTAAGGTTTAATTTCGGATAAACTATACATTAAAATCTTACTCCACGGACGTTGTTTTACAAAGACAAAAGCTCTTAAATATTCTTTCGAAATTAAACGAAAAAGAATTTCAAAATGGCGCTGAAAATTTTAAAATTTTGGTAACAGTTTCCTGTTTTGTGATCCTAGGGAACCCCAGCTATATCGATTTTAAACGAAATCGGTACGATAACAAAGAATTTCAAAATGGCGGTAACACTTTTTTTAATACATACATACATACATGCATACATACAGACTCCTAAGATACCCTATCCTTTTGGCTTTGCCGTAATCGGGTAAAAAAAATACGCGTACACTTGAGAACTTCCTTCTTTGTGGATGTCGGTTACAATATCAAGTTTTTCTAAGCGCAGTACACATAGAGAATATTATATTTCTATGGCAGTACACAACACGGTGTTCATTTTGTCGTAATAAAGGACATTGTCCAAATTCGCCTAAGAATCAACATACGTTTGAAATATACAGTAATTCATAGCTTATTTTTTAACCTTTATTCCAAATATTAGAATTCAACGGGCACTTCAAATTAATTAAAAATAAATAAATGGGTAGGTATTAAATTGACTACCATACTTTTCCGCCTCTCGATTATTATCCACAGATCAATAACTTACATGTTAAAATAATAAACATTACCACCGCTTGAGCGCTGGTTCCGTAACTAAAGAAATAAGATAAAAGCAGCTTGAAGCGCTGAGTGCGCTAACAGTCTGAATATCGCAACGCCATCTATTGAAAGTACAATAAATTAATATTTGTAACGCCATCTGTAACGTTTTAGGTGAACTACGACGAAACTTGTCTTTTCTACATACTGTTTACAGCTGTATTACAATTGGTTAAAGATGATATTTATTTTTCAAGCAGATTGAGTCGAAATAACCTCAAAATTGAAAATATATTTGGTAATAAATAAATTCTCAGAAGTGTCCGTTGTTTCAATCTGCTCTCAAGTATTAAAAGGTTATTATTTTGAACCCAGTATTCAATGTGGTTTGACGGTTGGTTTTTAGGCGAACTTTGTATGGGGACAGGGCAATGTCCTTTCATGCAAAAAAGCGATACACCCACCCGTCCACGAGCGCGTCTCAGCGCGTACATATATAATGTACTCTGTGGCGCGTACTGACTACTGAGCGCCAAACGCCTAGCGCTCGCCGCTCGGCTTCTGTCCATAGAAAAATGTATGGAACATTTTTTTTTTTGCCACAAACTATAAACATATTTATTTGTATGCTTAATGTTATAGCACCATGGATAGAGGACTATATAAGCCCCACTTTATTGTTAATTTTCAAGTTAAAATATGCAGCGGATCTAGCTTTATGGGTACCTATCCGGACCCCATTTTTCGTCATTTTCAGCAGATCTTGCGTTCGGAGAAACGTATTTATGCAGAAAATTTGTATTGGAGTGTGCATTTTTATATGGTCAAACGAGAGATGAAGAAATGACCTTTAATTTGATACCATGACATCCCCACAGCTGTGATTCCTGTTTCTTCGGAGGGTGTGGCACTAATAAAAGCCATAAAACAAAATAAGAAGAAGACACTGCTCTGTGGCTTACGCCTTGTGAGTATTGCACGTGCATTACCGTTACAAATTATTATTTAATGTAAAATAATAACGTTGGAATTATTATGGTGAACTATTAAGCTTTAATTGTAGTTTCTTTTTTCAGGGCAACGCAAGTAGATAAGTTTTAATTTCGCCAATCCTAAACATTATATAATTTGTCGATATTAGTAATGCGAATAGGACATGTATCTCGGCCAGGATGAGCAGCAGACAGGACTCCTGTCTGCTACTCACAGACAGGAGTCCTGTCTCACCAGTCACACTCCTGTCACAGGTTCTCCTGTCACAGCAGACAGCAGACAGGAGTGAGCGCAGGACGGGGAGAGAAATAAAACCAAGCAAACCTTATTAACTCTCACAGAGTGTAATTGTTTTGTTCTTTGAACCGGGAAACATTAGTCATTCATTTAAACGCACCATATTCTTAATTTAAAATTTTAAATAATTATATGTCATTATTTAATAGTTTTATTTAAAATAATTTTTATGTATTTATACTAACAATAAATCGAATAGGTACTATAGTCGTGAATCACAAGAAACGGATACAACGCTCGTCCCATCTCGCTCGCTCGAGCGCGCGACGCCGCGCGTCCTCTCGCTCGCTCTCGCACACGCTCGCACGCACGCACGCACACACACACACCCGCTCGCTCGCTGCCACGCGCGCGGCGTCTATCACATCGTAGTATTTTAATATTATTTACAATCTAACTTGTACTGGTTTACCTATAAATAAATAAAACTCTCTATGACACTCAGACTGCGACCTCTCGGCGGTCGCTATTCGCTAAACTCACAGCTCGAAGACCGCTAACAATAGAACTCTTCGCGATCTACGATCACTCAGGCGAAGAAGATAAACTCTAACGTTATACTCTACATCACAAGGATACGCGGGGACTCGGAGTCCGCTCCGGAATCGATATAGTCTTACAAAAATAGGTGTTCGCTATTCCTAGGTCGGTCAGGCGGGGCTGGCGCGCGGCGGCGCCGGCGGCGGCGGCGACGGCGGCGGCTTGTCGGCGCGCAGGCGCGGGTCGGCGGCCAGCAGGCGGTCCAGCTCGTCGTCCTCGTAGAACACGACGAAGTGCTCGGGCTTGGTGACGGCCTCGAAGATGGAGCACACGGAGGGCTTGACGTTGTAGAAGTAGAGCGGCTGGCGGCGCGCGTGGAAGTCGGCCGTGAGCTGCTCGATGCTCTTGGCGGCCGTGTAGTCGGCGCTGTAGATGTGCGTGCACTCCAGCACCACGGGCAGCGCGCCGCCCGCCGCGCTCTTGGTGACCAGGCGGCGCACGTAGTCCACGGACGGGAACATGAGGCAGCGGTCCGGCGTGATCATCAGGTACTCCACGCCCGCCTCCGTCTGCACCAGAGCGATCGAGACACGGTTCAAATAGATAGGTAACTTGTGAATATTCAGAGAGAGTACTCAATGCCGACTAAGTACTACGCATCTATAGTATACCTAATATTATAAATGCGAAAGTTTGGATGGATGGATGTTTGTTACTCGATCATATAAAAATTATATACTGTATCCAGAATTTGTCAAGACCTATGTAACGAGGACTATTGCTTTCAAAACTATAGAAGAAGCTTGCACAGCTCTGGTTCCTTTGGCTCTGGATGTCGATCGATCCGCAAAAGGACGATAGTTCTGGCTCGATAGACCCGCACCCACCTTGAGGATCTCCACGGAGAACTTGGGGCGCGCCGCGTGGTAGAGGATGAAGATGATGTTGACCACCACGCCCGTCAGAATGCCCAGCTCGATGGGCAGCGTGAGGCACAGCACGAACGTGCCGATGCCCGGGATCAGGTCCAGCTCTGCGGAAACACACACCGGGTTATAGATCATGCTAACGAGCATGCATACTATAACTACAACAGAGGAATGCTATGCTATGATTCTGGTATCGTAAAGCTGGGTTTCATACCTATTTTCTCGATACGGAGTTTTTTGCACACCTTGAATAATTCAACTTGAGCACTATAGCGTGTTCGGCAAATAACTACAGGTAAAAGTACTAAATGAAGGAGCTAGAAGTTTAATTCGCTATAATCCGCGACAATAATAATATCTATGTGGTACAGTGTGTGTGTGTGTGTGTGTGTCGCACTTATAGCCCGCGACATTCACCACACCACAGAAATCTTCCAAACTACTATTAACGTACGTTTCACTCCGATACCAGAGCACCTTCAGGAGATATTGATTCGACAATGCGCGATTGTAAGTCTTCTAGTTCCTTCATCATGAACTTCCGCAAAGTAACGCCTGCTTCTATCCAATAAAAGTACTAATAGCATAGCATCCCCAGGCCCAGATAGAATAGCGTCGTCTCACTTTTGGCGCGCCACATCGGCTTGACGACGTCGTACTCCACCATGAAGAGGATGGCGGAGATGATGACGGCGGCCAGCGACGCCTTGGGGATGTACTCGAAGTACTGCGTGAAGAACTGCAGCGCCACGATGACGATGACGCCCGTGTACAGGCCGTTGAACGGCGTGCGCACGCCCGAGCCGTTGGAGACGACGGAGCGCGCGAGCGAGCCGCCGCCCGGGAACGCCTGCACGAACGAGTTGGCGACGTTGGCCAGCCCCAGCGCGATCATCTCCTGCGTGGCGTCGATGGTGCGGCCGTCCGAGAACGCCTTGCAGATGGCGATGTCCTCCAGCAGCACGATCAGCGGGATCACCAGCAGCCCCGAGCCCAGCTCCGACACCATGTCCAGGAAGTCGGCCGTGCTGTTGTCGGCGCGCACGTACGAGAGCGCGGGCAGCGCGGGCGCCGGCACGCCCGCCGGGATGGCGCCCATCAGCTGCACGGGCGCCGCGCCGCCCAGCGCGTACCCCAGCGCGCCGCCCGCCACCACCACCAGCGCGTTGCGGCACGTGCCCAGCAGCCACATCAGCTTCGTGAGCACCTTCTGCCGCGTGCTGGGGCCCTCGGGCCGGTCCGCACCCAGCCGCACCATGCCGACCTTGCGCATCGACAGCAGCAGCGCGATGCACGCGAAGCCGAGCACGGGGTCCCACAGCGCGGCGCCGCGGATGTTGCGGAAGATGGAGATCCACTGCTGCAGGAACGTGGTGCCCGACACGGGGATCGCGAACAGGTCCTTGACCTGGCTGGTGGCGATCATGAGCGCGACGGCGGACGTGAAGCCCGAGGACACGGGGCCCGACACGAAGTTGACGAGGAAGCCGAGCCCCAGCGCGCCCATGAGCAGCTCCACGAGCCCCGTGAGCAGGTTGAGCAGGATGGCCTTGGGCAGCACGCCGCCGGCCACCTGGCGCGTGAGCAGCGCCGAGATGGCCGTGGGGCCGGCGGGCACGGCGCGGCAGCCGCCCAGCACGATGTACACGAAGCAGCCGAGGAACGAGCCGTACAGGCCGAACTGCGGCGGCAGGCCCGCGATGTTGGCGTACGCCAGCGACTGCGGGATCACCGTCAGCCCCACCGTCACGCCGGCGATGGCGTCGCCCAGCGCCTGCTGCGCGCCGTAGCGCGGCAGCCAGCCCGCGATCGGCAGCCGCTTGCGCAGCGTCTTGCGCGTGCAGCGCCGCCGCAGCGCCGCGCGCCAGCCCGAGCGCGCGCTGCCGTCCGACACTGCAAGTTGCAACACGGCGACCGTCACGACTCGCGATCAGACACGAACACGAATAAGCGGTTAACAGAGCGCATGGCTTGGACTAGACAACATTTTGAGTTTTATTTTTACGAAAACTATACAGAAGCCTCAAAATCTTTTAAATCTATTCCGTGGAAATTAAATACTCTTTTTTTCATGTTTTACTTACTTATCTGATTTTAATAAAACTACCTAAGTTTTTAACTAACACGTCTGCTGAAAGACAGAACATCGAGATAATCTTACATTATTTCCTCTAGTCATGAGTCACCCAATGGAGGTGATTCAATGTTCCGTTCTCGCTATACTTTACAAACTACAGTATGCTCAGTGTGAGCGAATGTTCGACTTGATTATAAACTTCCAAATTTCTAACATTAAAAATTCACGATTCACGTGGACCCATAGATCGACGCGGTGACCTCGAGGCTGAGCCGCCGGCGGCACTGAAAGCCGCGAGCAAGCAGAATGCTCTCCCGGCTGCTGTGCAGTAGGGATGTTATGGATATTATATTTCGGATCTGGATACGGATATGGATATAGGAATAAAATTATATCGGTTTCGGATACGGTAACGGATATGTAATTATTTCGGATTATCCGTTAGTTTCGGATAGTTTCGGTTACGGATATCTATTTTAACTTGATAAAAAAATGTCCAAATTAAACTCGACTGTGGTCGCATTTTGTCTGTAGAATCCATTTAATACTTAACACAAGACTTTCTTAAATTAAGTATCAACTCTTAAATAAAAAACTAACTAGTTAAGAAAGAGATTATGTTATGACCAGAAATAACAAACAAACTGCAAGATTCACGTGACGCGCAAGCGGTGAAACAAAAACCTGTCGAAACATGTCGTTTTATTTAGACTCCGCCCTTATACGAAACTATCCGAAACTTGTGAAACGGATACGGTTACGGTTACGGATATATTTTTATTTCGAATATCCGATAGTTTCGGTTACGGTTACGGAGCTCCATAACATCCCTGCTGTGCAGTGTGCTAGCCGGACAGTACGAGCAGTGGTACGAGGTCGCGGCCGGACGCCGGTCAAGATCAGGGGCGCGCGGCGAGCGGCCCGGCCGAGCCGAGCGGCTGCGCGCGCGCACTCGCGTTACACTCACTGTAGCGGCTGCGAATCGATTTCACAGTCGACTTGACGTAACATTACGCAGTCTATTGTAACGACATCAAGTATTAGGCTTCATCTTCATGAAGCCTTATGGTTCCGCAATACGGTAACGCGAAGGGGGCAGCCAGCGCCGGCGGCGGCGGAGAGGCGCAAGGCAGAGGCGACAGAGACACACTCACAGATGTAGTCGTTGCTGGCGTGCTTGTCGTCGGGCGGCGGCAGAGAGCCGGACGACGCGTTGTGTTTTCTCCGCGGGATCATTCTGGAAACGAACACAAACACATCATTAAATAACAAGGCTTGAACAGTTACTATTAGTATTCAGCGACTAGCTGATGCCAGCGACGTCCGCGAAATCCTTAATTTTCCGGGACAAAAAGTATGTAGCCTACGTCCTTTCCCGGGATGTAACCTACCCGTATACCCATCAAAATCGATTGAAAAGATGGGATGTTATAGCGTAGCAGACAGACAGACAGACACACTCGCATTTATAATATTAGTAAATATGGATTATGCAAATATCTTATCAGTATACATGTGTACTGTGTATACGTACATAATAATTTTAGGTACCTATCATCAGTTGTGGTTGAGGTTTATAAGATTCCAGAACGATGAAGTTTCAACTTTAGTCATCGGTCAGACCATCGCCAGTTTAGACATTGAATTAATATGTAGGTAGTAGGTACTAATAATTAATCAAAGTATTAGACGGGTTGAATGATTTGTATGAAAATCTTTCAGCCGGTCGTGAAAATCACGAACGCTTTCGTTCGTATATTATACTGTTGAAGATTATATAAATGATCGAGGAGCATGGATCTGATCGCTCCAGCAATGCTGTGGACAGCGCGGCGGTTACTTATGTAGGTACACGATACACATTGATATAATTATTGTAAATTAATGATTTAAAAAGAGCAACCACCGAATTTCTTGCTGGTACTTCTCGGTAGGAATGTCATTCCGAACCAGTGGTAGATTCACTCGACGATTCAAAAGTACTTGTAATAAGTTTATTTGAATAAAAAATATGAGTTATGAGTTAAAGCTCTAAGCTCGTATGATTTCCAGGGTCCGTGTTGTACATGCTCGGCGCGCATTGTGTGTGTTCGAACATTAACCCGTTGTCGCATACAACACGAACGAGCCGAAAAATTCCAATTTGAAATTAATGTATCGTCTGACAGGTTAGTTGCCGATTGCGCGCGTGTGTGTGTGTTATTGTGGGTGCACGTTGCGTATGTGTGCGTAGGTGTGATTTCATGTAAGTAATTGCACTTCGCTACAGTTTCACAGCTGACGTAATGAACAACAACAATAGATTGTTCCGATTGCAAAAGAGAAACAAGTAAGAAGCCGCGGCCGCGCACCGACGTACTCGTAACACCCGACAGCTTGCGGTGGCGACGCATTAGGTACTTACTCGTAGGTATAACATTCAAGTGACATTTTCGTCGAGTTTCATTGGGGCTTAATGTATATTTCAGGCACAGCCACAGGCACACAGCAGGACATCATTATGACAGGACTATGACACGTGCTATCGTTTTTCATTGGCCTAAATCATGGGTAGTGGAAGGCGCCCTCGAGCGCACTGGATGTCTTGAAAACGGTGTCGGGACCCTGGATGCCCCGGAAGCGGGCGGATAGAGGCGGGCGGAGGGCCGTTTCGTGACAATCGCTTACGCGAAAATGCCCGTGTCTAGTCTAGCGGAGGACCGAGGAAGCATGCGGGGTAATGGATTGGATTGACCTAATATTTTGAAATAACTTTGTATTTCTCTCTTACAGGTTCTGGTTATTAATAAACCATACTTAATTAAAAATAATTATGCCTAGCTAGTATAGCTCGATGTTTAATGACACTAAACTTGAACAAAAAGCGCGGTAGATACCTACCTAGTACCTAGTTAGCGGTATTTCGTTGAGCACCCGGAACTGATGTCAATCGCCGAGGAACGAGCTTGCTAAAGGCCTAAAGCGCCGCGCGCCGCTGCAGGCGACAGACAGACCGACAGACAGCACGTAGAAACACGTAGCACGCGTGTCGCGCTCTTATCACCAAAACATCGTTATTTATCATCGCATCGCTTCGCGCCTTCGCCTGAACCGAGGCCGATGCTCGGTCGTCGCGCGCGCAGTGTGTCGAGTGTTGACAGACAGTGTCTGCAGCACGTGTCTGGCGCACTGCTCGCCACAAACCGTGCCACAAGCCGCTCACCGCCGCACACTAGTTAGCAACTATTTAGCAACTCTTCTGCAGGGAGATGTCTGTACAAACATTGCGGCGAGTCCGCGCGGAATTCGCCTCAGTGTGGGGAGGCTGCAGGCAAAATGAGTGACTACACTAATTATCGTTGATTTGCTTGAAAAGGGTGGGCCGTTCGAAGCCGGCGCGGGTCAGCTAGCTGGTAATGATATTTTATATTATTGATGTTACAAATGTGTGCTAAACTTACACTAGTACTAAGTATTTATATATTATTAAAAACCGGCCAAGAGCGAGTCAGGCTTGCCCACCAGGGTTCCTTCAGGTGGTGAACTAGAGATTGTATAGCAGGATCTGGTAGTTCAAGAGCTACTTCACAAAGCTGAATAGGCGTAGGAGTAGCTACGAGTAGGCATCAAATGCCAATCTACCCTCAGAATCCAGATAGGTATAGGGTGCCTACACTTAAAAGTACCTGCGAGTATCTCTACAAGGTACATGTACCTACCTAATTAGTAGATTTTCATTCGAGTATAATATTACCTATTCAAGACTCATACTTAACACCTACTCGTACACTAGCAAGCGCTTTTATACTTCAGTATCTTTCACTTTATCAGCTTTTATAGTCAAGCGTAAGTAATCCTAGCAACGATCGTTCGACTGTAACACTAATAGACTAGATAGTACATACCTAGGTTTAAGGAAAACGGCTATAATTTGACGAACACTTTATGATAGTATATAAACGGTTGCCTTCACCTAACTTTGGACCAGGTTAAATGGTTCCGTGAAATTTCAGAGATAAAAAAGTTTTATTTCCTTCCTGAGTGCTCATTGCTATGCTCTTTTTTTTGTTCGCATAAAATAATATATCTATTAATTAACTAGCTGATGCCCGTGACTTCGTCCGCGTGGATTGAGGTTTTTCGGGATAAAAAGTAGCCTATGTGCTATTCCAGCCTATAATCTATCTCTGTGCCAAATTTCATCCAGATCCGTTCAGCCGTTGGAGTGTGATTGAGTAACAAACATCCATACATCCATACATCCATCCAAACTTTCGCATTTATAATATTTATATATATATATATATATTTGATATTAGAATAGTTTGCATGTTACAGTGAGCAGGTACTTAGCGCCAAAAACTGAAGAGATTTTTGTGAATAATGTTTATTATATCAAAGGACTTAATCCTCCTTTAGTGCTTTGATAACATAACTGAACCGGATTTTTCTACCTGTACCTAGATAATATTTTTCTACCTGTACCTAGATAATATTTTTCTACCTGTACCTAGATAATATTTTTCTACCTGTACCCCTAGATAATATTTTCCGAAATATAGAATCCATTTGGTAAAATGAATCAACTTGAGCAAGTTGGTGACACTGGCGCGTTGGTAACTCATCTCAGTGGGCGGCGCGGCGGTGGGCTCGGCCAGCTGCGCGGCCGCGTGTGCGGAGACGCGGGCTCGTGCACAAGCTGCGAGGCCGCGGGTGGAATACCAATGGCTTCCACCAGAATGTGCTCATCATCGAGGTGATCACGCCAAATTACCAAACAGCATCAAGCTGACTGACTTTTTTAAAATAGCCCTTTTCAGTCAATTAGGTCTACCTACGAGTAACTACCCATTATTTCATTTATTTTTGTCTGTCTGTTACGACATCACTCTGAAACTGCTGGATTCGAATGCAACTTGGAATACATGTAGCAAACATTGGAGGTCCTACGGGATATAAGCGATGAAAGTTTTACTCCATAACTTGGTCAAATCTGAACCGATTTTAACAATTCTTTTTTCTTTACAAATGTTATACTTTCAGGCAATTTAATGAAGTTTTGGTTAAAGCTTAAAAGTTGGCAGAGGGCGGGCGGAGCTCCTCAAAGGGTAACAAACAGTTAATGAGTCGCGATCGGTGATCATGCACCTGCGAGTATACCTGCCTGATAGCTTAGCGAAAAACATAACGTATGCGAAGCCGAAATTGTTAGCTAGTACGTACCTAATTTATATTTGAATATTGGTACTTAATCGTACGCTGCTGGGTAAGTACTGAGTGCCTGAACTAATCAGAGTCTTGCTTCTATTTGTAGAAAACAGCTGCTGCCTAGGTACTTTAGCTAGGTACCTAACTAGGTACAAGTTTACATATTATACCAATAATTAGTAATTACCTATCGGTGCAAACTGGGATAAATCTCGCTCAATACATAATATTATTATATTAGCGCTTCCACAGTATAGGTACAGCGTTTATTGCTGACTTTATCACCCGGCTATACTCCGGCATAACCCTGCCTACTCGTACCTAGCTACATAAATACATAACAACGATATTATGGTAAAATTTAAAATTACATGCAAGACAAATAAAATAAACATTATCTGTAATAGGTACAATCAATTACAGTGTTTGTGTACGTACAACTGCGGGTCTAAAAATAAATGTAGTGAAGGAAAACGCGGAGTTCAGCCGCGGGTTTCCTTCAGCGGGCGATAAGCGGCGTGTGGCGTGTGGCGAGGCGACGCGCGTTATCAGCAGCTGGCGGCGCGGCGGGCGCGGCGCTCGCTGTAGTGTACAGTACTGCGTTGGTGATGGGTACTGCGAACACTGCCGCTGGACGGACTGCACACTCTACTTACCGTTCACACAACATGTCACACTGTAACGCGATCGTCTGGAGCACAGATCAGAGAATCAATCTCTTATCTGTGGTCTGGAGCTACACATTGCGGTCTGCGCTGCTGAGTGCTGAGTGCTGAGTGCTGAGTGCTGAGTGCTGAGTGCTGACTGAGCATCAGCAGGGACACCTGTGGCGACGCCGCTCTGTCGACTGTTCGCCGCTGTACCTACTGCCCCTTTACCACAGAGTACTTTACCTTCTTTACTGGCACGATGCGGGCGGCATAGTGCATACTGCATAAGTGCATACCTAACTCAATGTGATTTATAATTGTTGTCTACACAAATAGGTAGCAACCTTTTCAATCACGCTCCAGGTATTGGGCATAAAACAATAGTCTCCTATAAATTGAATTACTAGATAAATTACTCAGTAGGTATATAAATTGAAAAAAAGATTTGGCTCGGCTAGTTATTTTTAGATGAGCAAGTATTTCATATTAAGTATGTGGACCTTACAATATAAAATCTGTAACTTGTGTCTAACATAAGAAAGATAAGATTGATTATCCAAATATAATAATATGATGATTACAGTTTGTATGTGAAACTGAAAACTAAAACTATACTTAGCCGAGTCAAATCTGGAGCTTCAATTTATACCGAGTAGGTAGTCTGTTTCGTGCAAATATTTCGACTGTTCAATTTTAAGAAGCAATATTTTAAAATGCATTCTAAAAGTGTGTTGTTGTTAATAATTACATTATAGCAAAAAAATAAGAAGTTGTTTTTTTAAATATATTTTAGAATGTTGTATGTTCTTATAAATAAATTTCAGGATTATCTACAGAACTTGGCACGAATTAAGATATTCAATACTTTTGACGGCGAACCGCTTACATAAATATGCTTAATATTGAACTTTGCTCCCATTTTCACATAATATTTATATGTGTTTTGATGGGATTTAACATTCACACCCAGCGACTATCGAACATAAACTTAGAATTAAAAACAAAAATTCACATTTGGCAACCACGTACAAAAACTTATGGAAATAAAAACATAATGTGTGAGGTGTGTGCACTCTCGTACCTACACAAGCCTCTAATAAATATAATATTTCGCAATATAAGAAAAGGTTAAAGTTATAACATGTACCTACTTACCGGATAATATTGGATAATTAATCTACATGAGCTGATCCACTAGATATTATTACTACAATATTATGTACCTACCATAGCATAATAAAACTAAGTAAATAATGTAAATGGGTAATAAGATAGTAAGTAATTAAAATATATACTTAATAAATATAAACAAAAAGTAAGAATTGTGTAATGCACTCTTCTCCTTATAGCTAAACCAATCTCTGTTAAGTTTAGGTGTAATTATGTTCTATATGAGAAAATAAATAATATCTTTAAACCGAGATCGCCAGTGAGGAATGACATCGCCACACAGAATTGTCACGGAATGTTAAAAAACTAAATAATTATTTACTTCAATAGAAATTTAAATTTCAAAGATAACTCGTTATACTTAATTGAAAATTTATCAATATTCGCAACAAAGCAGCTCGAAGTTATTAATTGAACGACTGCGAATATTAAATATGTATTAAAATAAGGTAAGCTCACCTATAGCCGGGCCTGTGTTAGCGCGGTGTACGCACGTCTGTACTCTGTTCCCGGTTCTTTATAATTCCTGTGTCGGTAGTTTTTCACCTGCGCGATTATGTAAACCGACGATAATTCACTCGACTAATACATTTATGCATTACAGAGCACGACACATCTGATCTATCTGATCGGAGATATAAATGCAAAATTAATCGGATTATAGGTAATATTTGGCGAGTGTGGCACATCCCGACCGGTGTCGGCGGCGGGTAAACACGTAATGTGGACTCGGTGTCCTGCGGAGCGGAGGTCTCCCGGCGCTCGTGGTGGTGTCATGGTGTGGTGGGCAGGGGGCACTCACTTGTTCTTGTGTCGGGGGTCGTGGTGCAGGCGGTAGGCGGTGACGGGCCGGGGTCAGGTGCACATGCCGTGCGATGTCAGAGGACTTTGCGGCTCTGGTGGCGGCGTGGTGGCGAGCGAGGGAACACGCGTCGACGTGTACACTGCTCCGCTGCTCGAGCGCGACTGACTGACTGACAGCCCGCTTGCCGGCGAGGAGCGACTGGGGCCACGCCGCCTCCGCGCTCCGGAGATGAGCCGAGATGCGCCGCGGAGGCTGCGCGCCGCCAGCCCCATCCCCCACGCCGATGACGTCACTATACCCCGCACTGAAAGTCTAGGGGTGAACTAGGGCCCAAAGTATATCTAGATTGAACTAAATACATAACTTACCAAACGCTTCACGGTCACGCTAACATTGAAATGAGAATAAGATTCCTTTGTAATTAACTAAACATTTATGTTATCAATGTTGGTGGCAGTTTACGACATTCCTATTTCCCATTTTACACTTTACCTACTAGGTAGCTGTCAGCTGATGCCCGCGACTTCGTTCGCGTGGTTTAAGAATTTCAAGCAGATTCAGTTAAATTTCTAAAAAACTTATCTATTAATGTCATTGTGTTCATTAGGTAATGGATAGTTCTACACAAATATCTAGATCTCTATAAGGAAATCGCCTGCGATACATTCTATTTCGGCTTTATGATAGCCAATGAAATTTAATTTACAGCGATTTCCATAATTTTGTTTGAAGCTTTTTATTCACCAGCTGGTGACCTAGTAGAAATACGAGTTTTATGTTTTAAAATATCTCTTGTATTGTAAAAACGATCCTCTGCCCGCAGTTAGCGGCATCGGTTCCACCCTGCATAACTTGTTTTACGGTATTTTTTATCTCTTACCTTCTAGCAATAATGAATTACTTATTTCATCTGCAGAGTAAACTAAATACAATCGTCCAGCTAACTGTACTGCTCACACTGGGTACAGTTAAATCTTCAGTTTTTTGTGTGTTCCTTTCGCCAAATCAACGGCTTAGCTACCTGACCTGTGCTAAATTTATTACTAGAATACACTAGTGGTTCGTCCCCTGTGTTCGTCCCGAACTTATGCCTCATATCCTTTGAGTTATCAGATCTACCAATCATTATCATTAAGTCCTATGTCCCCCCTTCGGGGCAGAGGGCACACACTACTCTTTTCCAAGCCGATCTGTCGGACGCTCTATGCATTAGCTCGCCCCACGTAAGGCCGATATTTTTCGCCTCATCAAGTATAGTACGCCGCCAAGTTTTTTTTGGGCCGCCCGCGTTTTCTTTGACCTTGCGGGTTCCAATCCAACGCCCGCTTGGGTATATGGTCAGGTGCTCGACGCAGTGTATGCCCGACCCAGTTCCATTTTCGGCGTCGGATTTGAAGATCTACGGGTTATTCATGACATAGTTTCCATAGGTCTATGTTAGAAATAACTTCCGGAAAAATATCCTCAGAATATAGCGAAGACAACGATCGATGAATACTTGAATTTTGTTTGTGAGATCTTTCCTTGCCTTCCATGTCTTGCAGCCGTATAGCAGTACAGATTTAACGTTTGTATTGAAAATTTTAAGTTTCACCCTCCGGGAGAGGTGCTTGGACCGCCAGACGGGGTAGATACACGCAAAGGGACCACGGGCTTTTGATAACCGAGAGTCGATGTCTAACTCTGTTCCGCCAGTGGGGGACACTATGCTACCCAAATATGTGAATTCCTTGACTCGTTCTATTTCCCTTTTCCCTAATAAGATAGGATTATCATTTGGCGTACCAACACGCATACTACCAATAGACGTCCAATATTATAGAATCTTTTCTTGCACGTTTTGTTATATTTTACTTCTTATATTTAATTAATTTTATTCTGCCCGAAACAGAGCCATAATAATTGCTGATGTAGCGCTATGAACGCAATTGTGAAGGTTGGCCAAAGAAAAAACAAACAACAATATTGTTCTAGAAAAATCTGTATTAATTTCATTTCTGTTTCATAATTGACTGATATTTATTAGTATTTGGCGTTCAACTACATTACTTATCTTATGCCTGAAATAATTATAAGTAAGTTAAGTATAGCTTTTGATATAAAGTCGTTTTTGAGATTACACCCATGACAAAGTTGATCTACGAAAAACTTTGGTAGCCCCCAAAATCATAAATTTTTGTAGTAAAAATTTATTAAAAATATTTTTGGACTCAAGTTGAAAGCAGCTATTCGAGGATACCCCACAAGCCTAGGTAAAGTTAAAAAATAATTTACCTCCCATTTGTTTCTACGAGCGCTCTCCTTAAATAAGGAGTTTTATACCTTTTTATGTATTTTTCGGCTTTAGGATATCATTTGTGAGTATGAAGTAATTGTATTCATTAATGCAGAATTTATAGAGCTCTGACAGACGGACAGACGGACAAGTGCTAATTCACCCAAGTAGACCTTCGCTTCGCTCGTTTAATAACGTAATAAATAAAGGTATAGCACCCACGACATGGTTTGAGTTTTAAAATCCCGTGGAAAGTCTTGATTTCCCGGGATCAAAAGTATCGAATGTCCGTCTTCCGGATGCGAGCAATCTTCATATGAGCCAAATTTTGTTAAAATCGGTTCAGTGGTTGAGTCGTGAAAAGTAACAGATAGACAGACATACTGACATTATTACGAATTTATAATATTGCTATATAAGTATAGATTCTGTAATGATAATGATAATTTATTTTGTGTGTAACAACTGCCAGCTACAATTATTACTGCTATGATAATGATGTTACGTCATCACTTATTAAATTCAATGTACTTACACTAATTAATTTGGAATTATTGTATTTACTTAATTACTTTTAAGAAGTAACTACTAACTACCTATGCAAATCGCTAACCGCAAATAATCCATACTAATATTATAAATGCGAAAGTGTGTCTGTCTGTCTGTCTGTCTGTCTGTCTGCTACGCTTTCCCGGCCCATCTTTTCAACCGATTTTGCTGAAATTTGGTATAGAGGTAGGTTATATCCCGGGGAAGGACATATGCTACTTTTTATCCCGGAAAATGAAGGAGTTCCCGCGGGAATCAAAAAACCTTAATCCACGCGGACGAAGTCGCGGGCATCATCTAGTAATAAATAATATTAACCCAAGCAGTCTATGGATTTTATGCCAATACCAAAACGAAATATATTTAGCAAGGCTAGGAGGCCTTGAGAAAGGAGACTTGAGTGTTGACACCCATTTCCCATTACGTGGTGTTACGTCTGTTGACTATTCTGTTATTTTAAATGTGATAAACTTTCCCTGTGCCAACTGCCACCCGATGTCGCCACGTGAGGCGTCTTGTCGCGCGTGTGGGCGGGCCCGGGGCCACGTCCAGTCTTTGGTTAAATATTAAGATAAACAGCAATAATTTTATGTGAGTATGATTGGATTAGGTGCATTTACCCTACTTTTACTTACTTGCACGCTTTATTTAAATTAGTTCAGATCGATGAGAACGTTCAAAAATTAATTTACGCTTTTATTTTACCCTCCCTGGGCCCACAGGGGAACGAGTAGCCAGTATCTAGGTGTGTAGTGTGTACTGTGTAAGTACTGAAAAATACTTATTTGCATCACATTTAAGGATCTGTAAGAGATTTTGGGGACAGCTTGGTGACCTCCATTTCGCGGCTGCTGCGCAATATTTAACTTCGAAAATTATTTATGTAGCATTGGGCGAGAACACGAAATAAACTCCGAGCAACTTCAGCCGGCGAATTTAGTGTTTTCCTCAACGGAACCAGTTCTCGGTTCTCGCTCGAAGGGGCTTTTAACTTTTTACAATTCCAGTTGCCGCGTGTTCGGGCTGCGAGCACAGAGCTGGCAGCCAGGCAGGCAGGTTGCCTACTCGCCGCGGGTGAGTCACGTGAGCAGTGACGTCACTCGCGTCTGTCCCCGCACACCCCGCACACCCCGCACACCCCGCGCTAGTTGTCTGCATCCCCACTCTGGACTCGGGACCTGGGACACGTGACATAGATACATCCATACGAATACATACTATAAATGCGAAAGTGTCTGTCTGTCAGTCTGTCTACTACGCTTTCACGGCACATCTGTTGTAGGTAGGTACCGATTTTGTTGAAATTTGGTATATGGATAGGTTGTATCCCGGTTACTTTTTGTCCCGGAAAATTAAAGATTTCCCGCGGGAATCAAAAAAATTTAATCCACACGGACGAAGTCACGGACATCATCTAGTTGTAATATTATGTAATACCGTATTATTACCTTAGTAGGTACCTATTACCTACTCCCGAATACATGTACTTGGATAGTGCACAGGTACATGATGTAGTCATCATGTAGGTACCTGTGCACTATCCAAGTATGTATTCGGGAGTAGGTACTAATGATGTACTAAATAGGTCCGCGACCACGAGTCCTTCTGACAACATCGAGCGATTCGCGAAGTGTTCGCAAAGAATGAACCTGTCTACTTGTTACTTGTTACTACTTAGTACTTACCTACTTGACCCATGAGTATAATATTAACGAAATACTCATACGCCACTGCAGCTATTCAGGTAGGTAGGTAATAGGTATATAGGTGTATCAATTTTCCTAAATACCTAATGAAGATAGACGTACGGCACTCGTGGTCGATAGCGTCGTAATTTTGTAACTTGACGCATATTGAGCACTGTGCGGGGAGGCGGTGGCGGTGGGTAAGTGGAAGTCATTAAATAGCACTAAGTACCTACTTCAAATGTTTTCGCGAGTGCAGCGAGGCGGCGCGGGGTCATCGGCCGCCAGCCTGCGGCGGAGGCCCCTCGCGCGTCAGCCCGCCGCGCGCTTCGGGCTCCGGCGCTCTCGCCTGCGGCAGAGGCCCCTCGCGTGTCAGCCCGCCGCGCTTCGGGCTGAGGCCCCTCGCGCATCAGCCCGCCGCGCTTCGGGCTCCGGCGCTCTCGCCTGCGGCAGAGGCCCCTCGCGTGTCAGCCCGCCGCGCTTCGGGCTGAGGCCCCTCGCGCATCAGCCCGCCGCGCTTCGGGCTTCGGGCTCCGGCGCTCTCGTCTGCCGAAGGTCTCCTTCAGAACACTTCGAAGGAGGGTCAATGTCCAAGGTCACTGGACGTACATAATATTATTAACATACAAGCCGCCTGTTCCATTTGCAGCGCCAGCGGGTCAAGCTACGAGTTGCCAGCTTAAATTGAGGCAGTTTGTTCGTCCGCGCGTTGCCCTCGGGCCAGCCCCATACGAGCAGCAGCGCAGCAGTCAGCCGGAGCAGGTGTCAGTGGGTGCGGGCGAGCAGTGCGCAGTGCGCAGTGCGCAGCGCGGCAGACAGCCGGAGCAGGTGTCAGTGGGTGCGGGCGAGCAGTGCGCAGTGCGCAGTGAGAAGTGCGCAGTGCGCAGGGCAGCAGCGGCGGGTGCAGGCGGCAGGCGCTCGCCGCGTTGATGTCTTTCGTTCGCGCGAATTATGTGCTGCTATAATAACATTATACAGGCTATTTAACAACATACATTATACTAACATTATACATTATACATGAATTGTCTTGTCCCCACTGTATAATTTGCACGTGCGACGTTTCCTTCCCCAGCTACAAAATCGACTAAAAACATCAGATAAGCCCAAAGCTCTTTTGAATCGTTGTATGACCCCCCGATTCGGAATCCCCTTTCTGCCCTCTGAGAGGAGCCCACAGCCCACTGCCCACAGCGCACAGCCCACAGCCCACTGCAGGCTACAACAGAGTGTATATAGCTAGTGAGCTGTTTTATCATTCAAGATGAGCAGTTTAGATGCACGTACGCGCGAGACGCGAGCGGGGCGCGTGTGTCGTCCGGCGCGGAGTCCGGCAGATGTCAATTGTGTGCAATTTTTATTTTATTTACATTATCCTCTTAGATACCTACTGAAATTAAGAAATAAATAAGTGAACAATAACGATGCTGGGAATATTCTTTTCATTTGTTTATTTTAAGTTTTCCAGCTAAAAGTCCTAATTAGGAAAATAGGTACTGCACGTATTTTCCTAATTAGGTCTTTTACAATGAATGTTATTTAAGAACATTACCTAAGTGCTCATTTTACGGTTTTTAACAACTAACTAACTACTATTAAGTATTAGATAGGTATAGGGCATAATATATTTTATTTGTTAACATATAGGTAGGTACTTTTTCTGTAGATACTTACGTCATCCAATTAAATCGAATTACTTACCACATATGTATTAATAACGGCTTGTATTCAATATGGCGGATGATCCGTGAATTTGTGTTTATTTTTTTAAATCGAGTCATATTTGGGCACATATGAAAGCCAGAGGTTGAAGGAGTGGTCGGAGACGGGAGAACAAACAGAAGCATACATAATGTTGTTCACGAGAAAGTCGCATTGCTTGACATCAACGACGTCACCAATGCACTCCGCACTCCGCACTCCGCACTCCGCAGGACGACCGCCGCCGCGCCGCTCTCTGCGCCACTTCTACATAGATGTAACTGACTACGTATACCAGCTATATAACTAAAGGGGCTAGATAGAAAACATTAAAACTTAAAAACACAAAAATAATTATGAGTAAGTAGAACTATTTCAACGTTTAAACTATCGTGAGTGATATTTTGGACTGAACACGTGAGTTTATCCGGGTATTGTATGCGGTGGAAGCGCACTGCGCAGGGCCGGGACTCGGGAGACCAGCCGCGCACTGCGCAGGGCCGGGACTCGGGAGACCAGCCGCGCACTGCGCAGGGCCGGGACTCGGGAGACCAGCCGCGCACTGCGCAGGGCCGGGACTCGGGAGACCAGCCGCGCACTGCGCAGGGCCGGGACTCGGGAGACCAGCCGCGCACTGCGCAGGGCCGGGACTCGGGAGACCAGCCGCGCACTGCGCAGGGCCGGGACTCGGGAGACCAGCCGCGCACTGCGCAGGGCCGGGACTCGGGAGACCAGCCGCGCACTGCGCAGGGCCGGGACTCGGGAGACCAGCCGCGCACTGCGCAGGGCCGGGACTCGGGAGACCAGCCGCGCACTGCGCAGGGCCGGGACTCGGGAGACCAGCCGCGCACCGCGCAGGGCCGGGACTCGGGAGACCAGCCGCGCACTGCGCAGGGCCGGGACTCGGGAGACCAGCCGCGCACTGCGCAGGGCCGGGACTCGGGAGACCAGCCGCGCACTGCGCAGGGCCGGGACTCGGGAGACCAGCCGCGCACCGCGCAGGGCCGGGACTCGGGAGACCAGCCCAGATGTCTCTAACTAGTACTAATGCTCACTCTTCGACTAGCAGATTACAGTGTTCATACGTTGTAGATACAGTGTACAGACTGTACGCACACTGATTGAAGATTCCTTATCCCGAAGCCGGAGCTAAAAGCTGGCAAATATTTGTTCAACAGCTAATTCTGCATAATAAACCACCTCTACTATAGTAATAAGTATTTGTTCTGAACGTAATACGAGATACTTTCTAAAATATAAATAACCGCCTCTTAAATTCGATGTGACAAAGCATTCTAGAAACTTCCTTAAAAAGTCAAATCTAGTGGTACGAGTATTGTATATACGAGTAGTTAGGGTGACGCGAAACAAGAAGTTGTTGTGCCTATCTGTAAATAGCTGGCATTGAACCGTTAATGGCGTGGAGCAAAAGAAAGACATACACAAACAGCGAGCCACTTGATGCAGCTGCGGAGTGCGGCGCGGCGCGGTGCGGTGCGGCGCGGAGGGGCTTCGGCGGGCAATTGGCGCTCGTCACATGATGCGAGACAACCACTGATTGATTCAGTTGGCGCGTTCTATTTTAGTTGATCGATAACGTCGATACGTTTGATTGACTCAATGAGTGTCCGCGCGAGTGGCGAGTGGCTCAGTAGTCAGCGGCCCGACCGCTCCGGCGCGCGGCCAAGTGCAAGGCCGAGCCTCTGGCACCTATTGCTCCTCAGTGCTCACAGTTCACACCACAACAAGCCGTTGCAAACGGTATGCCCTCTGCAACAGTTTGTAGAAATCGTCTCACTTAACCAACTATAGAATATCGAAATGTTTGACTTTAATAAATTGTATTTTCAGGCATTTTCAGATTTTTTTTCCAAAGTTTTTTTCATATTAAATAGGAATGTAAATCTAATTAAAGATATAAAGATAATGTAAAGATAAGTATTTTTGTGAATGTTGCACGGGATCGCGCAGCTGCGGACGACGGGACATGGGGCAGGTTATTTCGTAGACAGGGACTATCATAGGTTATATATACAATATCATAATGGGTTATTTAGCTGGTCACGTGAGCTCGGGGGAGGCTGGCTCGCGGAGTGCGCGGGCGCGGGGGACGCGCGACCGCGACCACGTGCACGCGCCTGCAGACCTGTTCGTTCTCTTTAGAAAGTTATTCGATCGTTTCTCTCAGGATTTCCCGCCGGCGCGCCGGGGGCTCCCCTGCGGCCCGCGGGCCCCGCGCGTTGCAACCTCGTGCACGACAAGCAGATAAACAACAAGTCAGGAGCAGGACCGGTCATGTGACTGCCGCCGTGGGATCAATCTGTCGTTGTTTACTACACGTATAGCTGCGTGTAGGTACGTACCGCATAGCGCATAGCAAGAGCGATAACGATACTATAATAATATGTAAGCTGCGCTCATGAGAGCTGCGCCATTGTGCGAACGCGACTCGTTACATAAGACAATCGCACGCCGACCGGCCGCCGCCGCCGCCGCCGCCGCCGCCGCCTGAACGACAATCGACAGGTGGAATGGAAAAACATCTCCACGCTATAAATTATAATCCACATGCAAATAAAGTTGTAGTGTTCTACTATATTGTATGCACAGATACCAGCGATCACGTCCTGCCCGGGTGCTCCCCGGGTGCTCCCCGGGTGCTCCGCCGGCGGTATAATGGGCATGACTAATAATGGCGCGTAATAATAAAGCCGTTTGTATTTACCTGCCCCGTGAAAAGATGCGTCTTCGTGCTTGTGCATAATGCATCCCTTTCGAGCAGGTGCCCCGGTACGTACTACGTACGGAGATCAAATTGCGATGTTGTGGTTTGGTCCTTCAGTATCTGAGGTCACTATACAGACGCAGGTTTTATATAATTACCTGCAATGATTAATTTATATTGTACTATACAGCTGGGAACGCACTAGTTACTTCATAGCTGGAAGCTGGAGCTAATTCTCGCGGTCATCCAAACACATAAGCTGAACTGCCCTAGTTGGAGAAGCGTTAGCAGAAGAAGACAAACGTCTAAATAATAAGCATCGCCGCTGTGGCAGCAGAGCTCCTGCTAGACCATCCTTACACTTGTTATATACATATAAGTATACTACCGTAGTTAGACGGCGATGGTCGTCTACTTGTTGATATAATACAACACTTCGACTTAAGCAGTAACGAGGAACTCCGTTTCAAGATCGACCGACCGATCTTTCGACAATAAAACACTCGTTAAACGGGTCAGCAGTTTTTCATGATAAACAAACAGAAAATTAATTAAAAGCTAATATAGTATGACTCGACCAATCTTAAAAAGTCAACAATTTCAATTACTGCAGTTACATAACGCATCGCAATATTATTTACTGTACAGATAATATTATCAGATAACACAGTATACTTAATAGTGAGTACATTTCAGGTAGTATGCCCTAATTAGCTCGCCCGGTAGTAAAGTGATCAGTGTTGGGTATCTCTCTCAGGGATAAAATCCGAAATTAAGGAAATTCGCAGAAGTCATAATCAAGAACAGCATAGTGAGCGACATCTCGTATAGCTCAAGACGTTAATAAGCTCAAGTGGGCGGGCGATGGAGGGCCATGCTATGTGCTCTGGAGGTAGACTGCCCACCTACCGCCTGCCGGTAAGAGGCAAGAGCGGGGCAGGACGCCCTGCAGCCCTGCAGCACTGGATCGACGTCGAAGGTGGCGGGAAGAGGTTGGATGACGAAGGCGGAGGACCGTGTTTGGTGGCGCGCTGTTGAAAAGTTCTAAGTATTTAACGCATGTAGGTACAGGGTAATGGAATGGATCCGAATCGAATGTAAAGCCACGGTAATATTATCTATAAAGCCGAGCAAAACGTGTGAAGCCAGCTAACACACGCTCTCAGCGGAGTTGAAACTCGCGGGAAACAATGGAAAGATTACCGACACAAACAACATTACTAGTTTCACAAATGCCTGGCGAGTCGCACCCACTCACGTGATATTTGCTGAATTTGCACAATACGACACTTTATATGCATTGCTAAACACGGACTGCGACGTTAGTAGTCCAGACTAGGTACAAAGATATAAATATTTACTTAAATGATAAACGTAATTTTATAAATAAGCAACACATCCAAAAGCTCATCATGTCAATAAAGCACGCCATTTCCTGAGCTATTTTGATTGTTGCTATTGCGATTCATGTTGCGTGCCTGTCCACTGTCCACTGTCCACTGTCCACTGTCCACACTCCAGATCCATCGTTTGTTTGCTTTAAAATTCGCCTGCCTTTCCAATTGGTTTCAATAAGACTTACATACTATGATTCGTATTTAAAAATACCTATTTTCAAAAAACCGAGACAATAGAATCGTTATTAGGAAACAGTCTACAGCAGTCACATATTATGATATAAGAATATGTTTTACGCCCATTCTTAGCTATAAAGTAGTAGCATATAATATAAATTCCGTTCTTGGCAAGATTGATAAAATCTTACTTATTACCTAGATGCATTGCAAGCTACGTTTTGCATCGTAATAATAATCATCAGCATGCAAATCGAATATTCCTGTTGATTTACTTAGATCGCCTACAATTTACTTATTTACATCAAACTAATTAACTATTCTATTATTTTTATTCTTGGTGCAACTTGCAAGTTGCAACTGATACAATAAAGTGACACACACACAATTGAAAATGATTTTAAACATTTTGTCATGTCTGGAATCTGGATGCAGCTTCGAAAAGTTCAGACCAGTAGCGATGGTAGTGTAGTGGGCTTGTTTAGTTGTTTGCTGAATGTCGAGGACCGAATTAAAGTGACGCCACACTGTTTCATAACGTTGCTTCCAAAACATATTGTTTCCTTTCTTGGTTTTTGGTTTCAATATTTATGATCAAGGATTTACTTTTTGCGCAAACAAAATCTACCCACCGGAACCCATATAGGTACCTATATAATTAATCATTGCTTAATTTGCATTTGCGTAGACATATAAAGTAAGGAGTATCGGATGATGTCCAGTTTCCCCACAAGGCAAGGCGCTCAGAAACTTAGATATTTTTGGATAAATATGAAAGATGGGTCCTAATTCCAAAAGAGGGCGATTCGATCAATCTATAACTCGGATCACACGAGTCGCTCCGTGAAAAACATAAAGAAGTTGGCATCCTTAAGGTTGCATCGCAATATATATAATATACAATATATATATATAATCTTCGTGAAACAAAATATTCATCTTTAATTCATACACAAAATCGACTTACTAGAAACCGGCATAAACTAGTAATGCCGCTATATGTCGTCTGAGCAAGGTGCAGAAATCCTTTTTGGGATCGAGTATTAATATTTAATTTTAAAATCGTAAAATAACACTTAATTGTTGAGTCGAGGCTAATAAATAATACAATTAACGATTTTCTTAGTGACAAAGTTGTATGGAAGCAATCGTCTTTGCGTGCAGCGCTGCACAGGATAAGACTGTAGTATAATAACTTACAATACTACATTAACTAACTTACAATAACTGTATCCATACTAATACTATAAGTGCGAAAGTTTGTCTGGTGGTTTGTACTTTCGGTCTTATATTATCTCGAGAGTTCTTCATAATGTGAAGTGAAGTCTGCCAGTCCGCACTCGGTCACAGTGATGAGCCAAACCAAACCCGTCGAACTTCGCAGTTTCTTACTTCAACTTATCGGTGGCACTGAGAAAGATAATAATAAAATCGGTGGGTATCCCGTACACACCCGAACTGAAGGTGAACTCTAAGTCTAGAGTCAAGTTATTAGCTAGCTAGCAAGCTATATAGAGGTTAGTTAAAGGCGCATGTCTTCAGCGCGGCGCGGCGCGGTGCGCAGCTCCTATCAACGCAGAGCACACTGCTTCCTGCTGCATTTGTCTTTATTATTGTGATTACGTAGATCGGTATCAGAACCAATTTCATGTAATACGATAACAGTGCAAACAATAGAATTGTCTTCTACCACGAATGAGAAGCGATCGTAACAATAATATGACACACAACGCTACTAGTAGGTATGTTCGATACAATTAGCTATAGATCTTTGATATACCTAGGTAGTGTGTTACATGTGCTGTTGCCACATACACCATATTATAAGACTACTGTATGCGGTGCTGATCTCTAATATTATGACTATGTAAAATTCTGCTTTCGATTTGTTCGATGACGACATTCCTACTAAAAACTAGTATTCGCTGGTAGTCATTTTGCTAAAATTCCGCAGATAACGGCTCAAGTTAATGACGGCGGTATCGGGGAGGCTCCTTACTCGTATGTATCTAAACGAGCACTAAACTAATATGCCATTGACTCTGTAATCTGTTAAATAATTATGCTTAACTATAGTTAACGACTACAAAATAATTACCTAGTTACTGCCGGTTTGCTTGTGGATTAGAGTCAAAAGAATTAAAAGTTTGGGCTTGAAATAAAAATTAACAATCAAATTGATATGCCTACAATATATATATAAAACTGCTATATTTAATCCATTTGTATAATTATCTGCTACACGTGTATGACATTGATTTTTTCTACTCTCGCTATTCAGGTGAAACACAAAAAGTTTCCGAACAAACAGGAAACTGTAAGATGTTTTAATTATTTTACTACGGTACCCTAAAACCGCTATGTAAGAAATCTTTTTTATTTAGTTTTTTATATTTAAACCCGCGCTGGGGTTTCCCCCTCCTCGAAAACGAAATACGTGATACAAATCTATTTAAGTATTTATATTTAACTGAACGGCAATGCCACTTACACTAACTGATAAAAAAACAGAGAAATAACATAAAAGTATCAACAATATTGTGATCGTATAAAATGAATACCTACTATTAGGGTTCTGAGAATATTTAATAACAAGGTTATTCAATATTCTCCGAACTTACCTATAATATTACAATGACTACTTGACCGCCGCCCCGGCTTATCTCAGACCTGAAACCAGGTTTTGAAAACCAATCTTATTGAATTGCAGTAATTTCTTCTAATTTCTAATTTGTTAAAGCCGACGCGACGCTAACGAAACCCCCTAGGCAGGTGAGCTTAGGCTTCCGAAGTCTTCAGATGTTTTGAGTGTAGTTCTTGATAGGCGGGGATTGGTCCCAGGCGTCCCAGGTATGGTCTTGGACCCACCGCATTACTATCCCAATGAAACCCCTATTAATACGTAATTGATGGAAAGGGTTCACGACCCTCAGCAATGAGGATCGCATTCCTCATCCGCAGAGAGAGAGAGAGAGAGAGAGTGAGAGAGAGAGAGAGAGTGATTAGTAAATATTATGTAATGTACATATATTATGTATAACAAGATGGTTTGGTCGGTAGTCGGTGGTGCGCGAAACCCTTGCCGCCTTTCCTTGAAAATCCCGTGGGAACTCTTTGATCTCTAGCTCTTTCTCTCTTCCAAAAAGTAGCTCAAGTCCTGCCCCGGGACGTGCCCGGGACGTGCCTGGGACGTGCCTGGGACGTGCCTGGGACGTATCATGCAACCTATCTCTGTACCGTTCGTCCAAATCGTTTGAAGTATTAGATAGGCCGTGTAAGCGCAGCGGACAGACTGACGAACGGACACACTGACACAGTTTCGCATCTAGAATAATATGTAGTATGGATTCTATATTAGAGTAGGTACAATATTATTACTATCATGTTGTTAATAGTTATAGCTGATATTGGTGTAGTGTGTACCCGCAATTCTTATTCTGTTTTCAAATAGAAGTTGTGGTATTTTCCTGTTGTCCACCTTCAGCCTTCAGTGTCCACTGTCCACTGTCCACTGTCCACTGTCCAGCACCGCCGCGCCACCATTCACTGTGGGTGCCTGCGGGCTGCGTCATGCGTGTCATTGTTTTGGGTTATTTAATTATGTGTTTTTACTCACAAAAAGTACCATTGTTTTTTTTTTGTTTTTGTAACCGTTTGCGGTATTTCTATCGATTCGAGGAATTCGCAAAGGACATGACCAGTAACTGCCCTCCGATTCGGGACAATGTGCAGGATTTCCGTTTTTACAGTAAGGTTTAAAAATTAAAACCGAAATTACTATGGATTTGTTATTCCGAATAAGGTCAAGGTTAAAATGTCTATAAAAACAATACGTTTATTGTTTAAATCTTGAGCGTCCGGTTTCCTCTTTAAGCACTACTCCATTTTGACGTTCCGTTTTATCCATGCCTAATAATAATCTTGTTACCCTACATGAATACCATATAAGTTACCTTAGTCACTATATTAAGAGTGATTTATTTTTGATCAATTAAATAGTAATGAAAAGGAAATGTATGTTGTGTTTTTATTATTTTTGTTAGTTGTCAAGCCTCAAACGAACAAAGCATTTTCAAATAACCACTGCGTTTAAAGGAACGTAACGCCCTCTGGCATTGCATCTGTCTTCCATCTGTGGTCGCATAGTTAAACAAACTCGCTAACCAAAACGTTTAGCGCCATCTGTTGTCGAATAGTTGAAAAGACTCGCTAGCGCCATCTAGTGTGGCAGCAGTACAATGTAGCGTGATTTTTAAAGGAATTACATAATTCTTGCAAATGATAGTTTTATTATTCTAGTATTATCCTCATCCATGCCCAAATAATGCAAAGATTAATTATTTTCCTGAGAAACGTGGTTAGCAATACTTAAAATATTTTTTTTAGACTCGCTCACCACAACAACTAGTGCCATCTAGTGTGGGAAAGCAGTTTTTTGGTGAAACTTCTTTTATTTATGTTCTCAGTTTTCAGAGCCTTCAGACTCCTGAAACTTTTTTATCTGAAAACTGTAAAATATAAAAATTACAATAATAAAGAGTTCATTGCTGCACATTAATTTTTGATATCTAGGCAAGCTCCCATAGTTGCGCTGGTCAAGTCCTTTCCGTTATATAGGGTAGACTGGAGTGGGTAGTGACTAGTGGGTACTACGGTTGTAAGTTGTAGCATAAACATTACATATTATATAGGAATCGATTTTGCCCGAAAACTAATGAACTGTATCGAAATCAAAAACATTTCTTGAAAAGCAAAAACGGCTGTTATTAAGAAGGAACTTGAAATTTAATTTGCTATAATCCGCAACAATAGGCAAATATATGTGGTACAGTGTATCTTGCACTTGCAGCTTGCAATATTCACCACACCACATAAATCTTCCAAATTATTCTCAACGTACGTTTCACTACGATACCGGAGCATCTTCAGGAGATGTTGACTCGACAATGCACGATTGTAAACAATGTACAATGTATTGTTACAATCGTGCACTGTACCACATATATTTGCCTATTGTTGCGGATTATAGCAAATTAAATTTCAAGTTCCTTCATAATCATGGACTTCCGCAAAGTAACGCCTGCTTCTATCCAATGGCTGTTATTAAACCGCGACGCAAAAGAAACATTAAATGGAAAAGATTTAGATCACAACTGCGGGTGAGTGATGATGCAGTCTAAGATGGTAGTGGCAGTGGCGTGCTGTCCATAGAGGCAAAAAAGCACTGCTTACCCCAATGTATCCAAGAGATTTTTATAATTAAAAAGATTTTATTCATGAAAAATATAAGTACAAAATCCTAAATAGCGTCATACTAAAATAGGTTAAGTAGTACGCTTTAATTAAGTAATTCATAAGTACGCACGAATGTTTGAAATATCTAATTAATTTACGCAATCGGTCGCGTAACTCGTACTAAGCTCTTTAGAAAAATATCAACGCCATCAGTTGCGTAACTCGTACTAAGCTCTGTAAAGTATCGGCCCGTTAACGATAGGCAGCGATCGCTTCAGCTTTTTTTACGAGTTCACACATACGTATTACCATACACAGACGCATTATAAACCTAACATAAAGAAGGTGTGTGAAGCATTTTGCATGTGTGAGTCTGTATCATCATAGTCAGTGGCGTGCACAGCTTTTTTCAACAGGGTAAGCAGTAGGCAAGCACTGATTCCTGAACCAGTATAAAATTAGGTAGGGCCGCAGTCAAAAGAAAATGTAAATTATTTATTAATTCACTCCTAAATCTATGCTACTATGTGTTATTATTAGCTTTGAATCAGTTACACAGTTAACATTATTAGGTAGGTACTTACCTGGATTACAAAAAGTTTTGTGTAAGTAACTAAGTACCTACTCTGTAAAAATGCGCCTGGAACTTTTAATTATCACCGTTTTTCATGTATGTTTTCGAATAAATTCATATTTTGACAATAATAAGGGCTTTCTTCTATTGCATTTACAATGATTAACAATCTATGTTTAAAACAAACACTCCAAGTATTGTTGCACGGCAATTTTTACATAAAATAGTAGGTATGTAGGTGCTATCCCATTTCACATCAAATGGTTTACAAAAACACTAGCACAAAACTAATTTTCGTGAGTTTTATATCGATTTGTTATAATTTTAACTTAGAACATCATATATATGGGTAAATCAAAACAAACAACATTCAAATGACAAGTGACAAGCGCCAGTCTGACACTGACAATGATGATTGATGACATTTGTTGCATTTGACATTGGCATTCACCGCACAGACTAAAGAGCGACGTTCTAAGAGCCCTATTGGCTAATATTTTTTCTCGACGCTTGACTGATTGGCTAATTTTATAATAACTGCAGAAAGGCACTGCCTTTGTGCAGTCAATGTTACACTATGATGATACAGACTCACACATGCAAAATGCTTCACACACCTTCTTTATGTTAGGTTTATAATGCGTCTGTGTATGGTAATACGTATGTGTGAACTCGTAAAAAAAGCTGAAGCGATCGCTGCCTATCGTTAACGGGCCGATGCCCGATACTTTACAGAGCTTAGTACGAGTTACGCAACTGATGGCGTTGATATTTTTCTAAAGAGCTTAGTACGAGTTACGCGACCGATTGCGTAAATTAATTAGATATTTCAAACATTCGTGCGTACTTATGAATTACTTAATTAAAGCGTACTACTTAACCTATTTTAGTATGACGCTATTTAGGATTTTGTACTTATATTTTTCATGAATAAAATCTTTTTAATTATAAAAATCTCTTGGATACATTGGGGTAAGCAGTGCTTTTTTGCCTCTATGGACAGCACGCCACTGATCATAGTGTAACATTGACTGCACAAAGGCAGTGCCTTTCTGCAGTTATTATAAAATTAGCCAATCAGTCAAGCGTCGAGAAAAAATATTAGCCAATAGGGCTCTTAGAACGTCGCTCTTTAGTCTGTGCGGTGAATGCCAATGTCAAATGCAACAAATGTCATCAATCATCATTGTCAGTGTCAGACTGGCGCTTGTCACTTGTCATTTGAATGTTGTTTGTTTTGATTTACCCATATATATGATGTTCTAAGTTAAAATTATAACAAATCGATATAAAACTCACGAAAATTAGTTTTGTGCTAGTGTTTTTGTAAACCATTTGATGTGAAATGGGATAGCACCTACATACCTACTATTTTATGTAAAAATTGCCGTGCAACAATACTTGGAGTGTTTGTTTTAAACATAGATTGTTAATCATTGTAAATGCAATAGAAGAAAGCCCTTATTATTGTCAAAATATGAATTTATTCGAAAACATACATGAAAAACGGTGATAATTAAAAGTTCCAGGCGCATTTTTACAGAGTAGGTACTTAGTTACTTACACAAAACTTTTTGTAATCCAGGTAAGTACCTACCTAATAATGTTAACTGTGTAACTGATTCAAAGCTAATAATAACACATAGTAGCATAGATTTAGGAGTGAATTAATAAATAATTTACATTTTCTTTTGACTGCGGCCCTACCTAATTTTATACTGGTTCAGGAATCAGTGCTTGCCTACTGCTTACCCTGTTGAAAAAAGCTGTGCACGCCACTGGGTAGTGGGCTAACCTCATGGCAGTTATATTTTATCCATGCCTCTATTCAGTTTCTACATGGCATGAGGCATCGTACCAGAACGCTAAATCGCTTGGCGGCACGTCTTTGCCGGTAGGGTGGTAACTAGCCACGGCCGGAGCCTCCCGCCAGGCCAGACCCGGGAAAACTCAGAAATTATAAATTCCTAAATTGACCCTGCCGGGATCGAAACCTGGACCTCCGCACGTGTAGACAACATCGCTCAACATTGCGCCACGGAGGTCGTCAAACATCTTTGTAGAATCTAGATTATCTAAAAATAATAAATAGTCCCTGCAGGGAATCAACCCCTTGCCATATAATAAAACCACGCCGCTTACCGCCAGACGCCAGTAGATACCGCGCCGCGCCGCGCCGCGCCGCGCCGCGCCGGGGAGATGTTATCTAATAATAATTAATACGAGGGATTCTTTTATCTTGATGGTATTAAACTCTTAATAGGTAATTAATAAAATAGTAAAAAACTTGATACAACTCAACCAGCAGGTTGTTTGTCTCAGGATTTGTGTTTGTCGTAATTTTCGAAAATAATAAAACTGTACGGTATGTAGTAACACTCAACTAACGTGGTATGATTGGTCCCCCGCGGCGGGGGCCACTCCAGCCGCCCGCCCCGGCTGCCCCCCCGCCGGGGGCCACACCACACGCCGCATACTACTCAGTATTCAGTACGGCAAAGACAAAAGGAAGGGCTGTGGCTTAGCCGTCTATGTATGAATGCGTATGTTAGTATTTAGGATGTATGTTCCCCCGTAGCGCCTAAACTCAGTAGTTTAATTCGCCGTATTAAGGGAGCCGATTTTGATGAATGAGGTGTCAATCGATTCGTTATCACAGTCCGGGTGACAGCTGACGCTGCATTTAGCACGGACGAAATCGCCGTGGCGCATGTACTTACCACCAAAAAAAAGTAGAGTCTCTGATTTTTTTCGTAGTGCGGATTACAGGTTCAATAAATACTGCTTTTTCTGAAAAAATACAGCCTATCTGCGGTTTTTAGGGTTGCGGACCTAAAGGTAGGTAAGCAACCCCTATGGTGCGACTATGTCTGTCGGTGCTCTGATTCTGTGTCACTCTGTGTTGAAGCTATTAACACGATTAATTAGCTGTGACCTCATCACGGGTCGGGACTCGGCGCCGGACATTGCGTGCGGATGCGGACTGCGGAGGAGGCAACGGTACACGTGTAGACAATGCAAATGTTCCGATTGTTTATAAGTCCAATCGCAGCTTCTAGGAATCTAGATGCTTCCGAAAAACGACAAAATCGCCACTACGTGTGGGCTTCGGTGATCGCTAGTTGTAACGTGACCTCCTCAGTCCTCCTCGGTACACGATGCGATCGGCGGCTGTTCGTATTCACTCCGCACCGACCCCGGTGGCCGGCCGCCGGTCCCCACTGCGCAAAGTTTGCCAATATCATATTTATATCCTCACTTACATTCAAAACATGTGCTTCTAAACATCTAAGCGTCAAAAACATTATGGTGACTCGTAGGATCGCAATTCGCTATCGGCAGGCAATAAAAATAATAGGTATTATGACAGTCTGCAACATTGTACGTACCACTTTATTTCAGCCAATTAACTATGCATTCTTTAATAAGTTCTTTATCATGACTCCTCAATAGGAGGCTGTTACATATCTTAGGAATCTGCAGCGTCTTACAAACTAGAAAAAAAGAAATACAATTTTTTTTCCTATATAGATATCTATAATATTATGATACGATGACGTAAGGCTTTTCCACATAACATTTGATGTAGGTAGAGCCTGAACACTGAACAGAGGCTTTGGGTGTTAACATTTGGCCGTTACCTTCCTCACTCAGTGTTCGTGGCACGCGCGCTCGCTGCGCTCTCCAGCACTTGTAGTGTAGGTACTGAATGATAGAGGACTCGAATGTAGAGTGTATCTAGTGAGACGAGCGAGAAGGTTCACAGAGGGCGCGGCGGCGCGGAGATGGCGACGAGTAACGGCTGATGCAGCATCTCGCGGCCGGGAGATGAGGTCACTGCGAGGAGCGACTTCCTCCTTCCTGGTCGCCTGCACGTGCGATGTTGCCAACAATCAAGATTACATTATTGTAACACAATTAATGTACCTAATTATATGCCTTATAATTTACAGTTAAGTCGGCTTCATTATCACTGTAACATTTGATAATAATCTTTAGTAACCTAAGAGTTGAAAGAGTACTCTTAGTCGAGTCGAATGCGGAAAGACGCGGGAACCCAGCGCATTACTATCCCTAGAAAACCCCTGCCATTAAGTATGTGATTGATGGAAAGGGGTCATGAGTAATGACCCTCAGCAATAAATAATAAATAAATAAATAAATGATTTATTTCTCAAACATAATACATACATAATAGCATTGGGGCTGGAACCTCCTTTTAAGTATAATTAAATACCTGTGTCAGGAGGTTCCGCTCTTCCATAACATACAATTACTTACAACAGGGTTTCTTAAACTTATTGCAGTCACGGACCGCTTTCACAGTTTAAAAAAATCCACGGACCCCTGTCAAAAAATATTTTAGGAAAAGAAAACAAGCTTATGTAATCATATTAAAAAAAAAACACTTTTATTGCAAAACTAGGTACATGAATTAATGTGAAGGATGCTGCTGTTTGGCGTCAATAAGTACCTAAGTCAAATTGTGGAATTGTCTTCGACAAGGCAAGGCGCATGTCATCTGCGACGTTAAGTCTATTGCGATTTTTGGTTTTTATTGACACCAAAACCGAGAACCCTGCCTCACAAAGATACGTCGTTGCAAATGGTATCAAAACCGACTTAACTCGCTTGGCAAGAAGAGGGTAGGCTTGCATGAGAGAACACCAAAACTCGGCAAGACCTTTTGTGTGAAATTCAGCTTTCAAAATTTCTTTGGTTCGAATGTCAATTAAGTCATCTTTGATACGATCATCATCGCTGATATTATCCATATCAATTATAAATGGACTACGCACCCACGTTTCTTTATTAAGCTGTTCTGAGCTAAAATAACCTTCAAAAGACGTCTGCAATGTTTCCAGGTGCTTAGACACCTCTTTCTGTATGTTTGATGTAATTTTCATCGTGTTGCCGTCACCTTGTGTCATCATATCTTCCAACATCGGAAAATTTGTGTAGTTACCTGATTCCACCCTCCTTTTCCAAAGAGGTAGTTCATTTAAAAATCCTTTCAACCTTTCAGATGCATCCACAATGGTCACTGCAGGACCCTGAAGAGATAGGTTAATCTCGTTCAAATTAGTAAATATATTGGCTAAGTAAGCTAGCCCTTGAACAAAATCTTCGCTCTCGAAATATTCATAAAGAGAATTTGCTTTATCTTTCAGAAAAAGTAACACTTCTTCTCGCATTTCAAATAAGCGCCTCAAGACTTGTCCCCTAGACAACCAACGAACTTCTGTGTGATACAGCAGTATTTGATGTTCTGACCCCATTTCTTGGCAATTCCCCATTTCCGACGAGGACGATGCTTGGCCCGTGGCCGAAACGAGAAATGCTAAGTTTACTTTACAATTTCCTAATAAATATAATATTAAGAGTTAACTGACTTAATGTGGACCCCTGATACACGTGCTACGGACCCCCAAGGGGTCCGTGGACCCCACTTTAAGAAACCCTGACTTACAAGATTATTAAATTGACATTTTTTAATTTAAATTTTAAATCCTTAATATTATGAAAAATTTACAATAATAAAAATACAAAAATGGACAGTGTGTGTGTGTGTGTGTGTGTGTTAGTGTGTGTGTGTGTGTGTGTGTGTGTGTGTGTGTGTGTGTGTGTGTGTGTGTGTGTGTGTGTGTGTGTGTGTGTGTGTGTGTGTGTGTGTGTGTGTGTGTGTGTGCGTGTGTGTGCGCGAGTGTGTGTTTATGTGTGGTTTGTTGCCTTTAAATTAATTTAGATAAGTTTTCCAAAAGTGCCTCTGTTTCTTCATATGTTTTAGATTTTAACCATTCCGTCAAAGTTTTCTTTACGTCATACTGTTTAGTGGGGTAGATATTAAGTAATTTGTTAATCTTATTGTAAAGGTGTACAGATCTTTTTGTGTACTGATTGCGAGAAAATGATGTTTTTGATGCGGATACCTTTAAGACATTAAGCTTCCTTCTTCTGCGTAAGATGGTGGCTTCAAATTTTATGGATTTATGGACTTTTAGAATCGTTTGCAGGATATACAACTGTCTCACGGTTAAAAGTTGACAAGCTGAGTACAGCTTTTGAGTAGGGAATCTATAAGGTTTATAAAACATGACCTTTAGCAAAGATCGCTGTGCTCTTTCTATATCAATAAACCTTGTTTTTGCTGCACCACCCCAGACAGTGATGCAATAGCCTAGTACTGATTGAGCCAAAGCAATGTAAATTTTATTTAATAGGTCCTTAGAGGCTATGTGTCTTAGCATCTTAAATATCCAAATTAATTTTCTTATTCTGCTGCTGATAACTTCAATTTGTCCCTGCCAAGATAACCTATGATCTATTATAATACCTAGATACCTAATTGAGTTTACCCTACTGATGCCGGAACATTTATTACAATCAATATTACAATTAGGGGCGTGCAATATTATGCTATAATCGCTATTTGGCTGCGTCCTGTTGCTGATTGAGAAACATATATAATTAGTTTTTTCCTTATTGAGAGTGAGTAAATTAATTCTCAGCCAATTAGCGACATTAGCAAGTCCCAGTTCAGCTACAGTTTTAACTTTTTCCCATGAAGTATCAGTAAATACAATTGCAGTATCATCTGCATATGAAAAGATTTTAGCATTATTTAATTTTAGATTACAAAGTTCATTGATATAGATTAGGAACAGCGTAGGTCCTAAGACACTGCCCTGTGGCACGCCATAAGTGATATCGAGATCTTGACTTACATACTGCCCAATTTTGACTCTCTGGGTACGTCCAGTGAGGTAGTTTTTAAAAAGAGCCAGAGGGACACCTCTTATACCTATATTTTCTAACTTTTTCACAAGAATGGGGACAGAGACAGTATCGAAAGCTTTTTTTAGATCGAGAAACACTCCGATACATTTTTTACCGCCATCCAGTTGTTGATCTATAAACGAAGTAAGGGCTATGATGGCATCTTCTGTGGATTTCCCATGTCTGAACCCATATTGAGTGTCAGAGAGAAGCTGGTATTTGTTCAAGTAATTCAGTAATCGTACATTCATAATCTTTTCTATTATTTTGGAAATTGAGGGTAAAACAGAAATTGGCCGGTAATTATTTACATCGTCTCTATCTCCACTCTTGTGAACAGGAGTTATGTTGGATCGTTTTAGTGGTGTGGGAAATATACCCTTATTAAAACAAAGATTAATTAAATGGCAGATAATGGGAGCTACCTGCTCCTTAGCAAGCTTAAAGGAACTTAGAAGGGATGTTATCCCAGCCAGGGGCGCTATTTGTTTTAAGATTCATAAGTTCATTATTCACTTCCGCAATATCAGTATCCAACAACCCAAAAGAATTTAGCTGTACCACATAAGTCTCATTAGTCTCCACAGTATGTCCACATGCTTTAATATCCTCGGCTAATTGTTTCCCTATGTTGGCAAAATATTTGTTAATATGATCCGCTGACTCAATAGGAGAAGACTTTATATTTAATAATTGAGTATTATCGGTTTTTCTATTATTCATGTTAGTTACTGATTTTATATTAGACCATAAGATTTTTGAATTTTTGAGCGATGCTTCCAACTGTTTTCTGTCATAAGAACGTTTTAACTTTTTAATTAAATTGTTACAGAAATTTCGATATCTACTATAGCTTATTTTTAAAATTTCGTTGTAAGGATCTAAACGGACTTTTTTTTGCATTTTATTTCTGTTTCTTATGCATCTCAAAATACCAGGAGTAATCCATGGTTTGATCACCCTTTTACATCTAGGGACCTTTACTGTACTGGTGTTTTCAGCCAGTGATTCAATTAAGCTGTTTATTAATTTATCAGCTACGAGGCGTGGGTCATAACAAAACAATAACTCTGGTAAGTTTTTCTGAGCTAGGCTTAAGAGTGCTGCGTTAAAATCTGTTACCGTTTTAATTTTATGATTTGATTTATGTTTCGTTGTTGCTACAGTCAGGCAAAGGAATATCATAGAGTGGTCGGTGATTGTTGTGTTTAAAACAGCTATTTGTGCAGTTACTGTATTTTTGTCAAGTTTGATCATAAAATGGTCTAGACAATTACTTTCCCTAGTTGGTAGAATATGACCTGGCATCAGACTGTGTAAGGATAACATATTGAGATAGTTAAGTCTATTATTACGCTCGTAAGCTTGTTCCATTTCCTTAGGTATTATGTTTATGTTAATATCTCCTGTTAATATAATAGTTTTACGGGAATCTAATATTTCTAGGTGTAAGTTCAGTGAATTTATAAATTGATCAGCATTAGTATTGGAAGGGGAACGATATATACCAAGAGCAATGAGGCTTCGGTAATCGGATCTGCCCGCGTATAGAGACAGTTCGTTCACCAATAATACCAACCACTAGGCACTAACTAGAGCATCTATTTACCTAAGTGGTTACAACTTACAGTTGCTTCTTTCAGATGCGGCATCTGTCCGCCGCGAGCCGTCCCCCTGTCACCACTCATCACTCACCACTCATCACTCATCACTCATCACTCATCACTCATCACTCATCACTCATCAGTCATCACTCATCACTCATCACTCATCAGTCATCAGTCATCACTCATCACTCATCACTCATCACTCGTCAGTAGGTGCCAGGTACTTATTCGTTTCAGCAATTTAGCTTTTTGAATTAGAAACAATATAAACGGTTATATTTTAAGAATAGCATAATACTCGTACCTACATGAGATTATACCTACAAAAAATAAAATTATAATAGACAAAATAGAAAACGATGTAGGCATGTCGAGATGGATCATTGACCGCTTAGAACCGTTTCTTCATATTCATTAAAGTACCTAATACTAATCGGCATGCAAATTTGCCAATAATTTCGTCATTAAAATTAATTAAATATTAAGTATTAATGTTGTGACGTCAAGTGCTTAAGATTTGATCGATCATTCATCATCACTTATTTGATCGATCATTCATCATCACTTATTCATGAACACCCGCGAGCTGATCGCTATTCTCGCTGGTCTATTATCGATCTGTACTACGTACGAGTATCGAGTACATTACATTAAGGTTCATGTATTATCCATATACCTACTAGTAAAATATTCTGAAATACGTAGGTATCTTAGATACATACACCATAATAATTGTTATTTAATTTGACTCGCTCAAACGATGCTACAGCAATGCTTTGACTTGGGAAGTTGCTGATTGACCTGCACTTTTAATTATTACTTACCCATTCTTATCAAATCAAATATATAAATATTATAAATGCGAAAGTTTGGATGGATGTATGGATGTATGGACTATGGATGTTTGTTACTCAATCACGCTCCAACGGCTGAACGGATCTGGATGAAATTTGGCACAGAGATAGATTATAGTCTGGAATAGCACATAGGCTAATTTTTATCCCGGAAAATTAAAAAGTTCCCGCGGGAACCGAAAAACTTCAATCCACGCGGACAAAGTCGCGGGCATCAGCTAGTTTATTAAGAAACTGGATGAAGCCCGCCACTTCGTCCGCGTGGAATTAAGCTTTATGATTCCCGGGGAACTCCTCAGTTTTTCGGGATAAAAAGTATGTCCGTCCCCGGGATTTTCAACCTATCTCTGAACCAAATTTCATCAAAATCGGTTGAAAATATGGGCCGTTTTAAAGCGTAGCAGACAGACAGACACACTTTCTCATTTATAATATTAGTATGGATATGGATGTATAGCTGATATATGGACAGTCCCTACTATACTATGGTCCACGTTCACTCAGATATACATGAGACTATATGATTAGCATATTAATGCATACGCAAGTTAAACTGAGCAATTCAATTTCTCGGAATAAAATAATTTAAGCTGTTTTAGGGTTCCGCACTAAACAAGGAACCCTCATAGCTTAGCCCGCGTCCGTCCGCGGCCTAGCTCACAGATTGTTGGTAGTGTACTAGAAAGTTGTAATTTAGCATGCATTTTTACTAATTTGTCGGATATATCCGACAAAGTGGTATTTCGATTCAGGGATCCGTTTGCGAAATATTAAGCTTTAAAGTGCTAATTTTTGTTAAAATTCAAATATTCAAAATTCAAATGGTTTTTATTCAAATAAACTTTTACAAGTGCTTTCAAATCGTCGAATGAATCTACCACTGTAGCGTCACGTGCCCTCCCCCCCTCCAGGCCCTATTCCCTACCATCGAAGCGATTGTTTTTAGGCATGTGAAAAAATTCGTGGCTGTATAGTATTTACTTACATACCTAAAAAAGTTAAAGTAAAACTATCACAGCTAAGTAGGCTTTACAAGTTAACGAGTAATAATGTCCGAAAATTGTGAGGGGCCCCACGCAGCGCGTGGCCCGACTCGCACTTGGCCGGTTTTTATAAACTGGTATAATTATTAAAGTCGCAGATAGATGGTATTTCGCACAAAAAAAACATATCCAAAGCATTAATGGAGCTGTGCACGTGTGCCGTGTGAGCGGGCTCGAGCGCCGCCCCGCCGCAGCCGCCGCCGCCCCGCCGCCCCGCCGCCGCCGCCGCCGCCGCCGCCGTGTGAGCGGGCTCGAGCTCCGCCGCCGCCGCCGTGTGAGCGGGCTCGAGCTCCGCCGCCCGCGCGCCACTCGCGGCTCTGTTATTAGGTACTTTATTACTAGTGGTTCGCCGCGAACTGAGACCTCGCGGTATCCATAAACTTACAGAGCGCCATCTATGTGAAGTTCTGTTAAAAATAGTGAAGCTCATTAAAAATTAAATAATTTCGTTTCCTTAGAATATTTATCTAATTTTAGTATTTGTTGTTCAAGTACAGGATATAATTCAAATAAGTGATCAAGTTTCAGGCTCAGCCTTTTCTTTTTAAGCACAAACGAATAAGTTTGTACAGAGCGCCATCTATTGACAACATTGTGAAGTTTGTTCAAAATACGTAAGCTCATTAAAAATTAAATAACTTCGTTTCCTTATAATATTTATCTAATTTTAGTATTTGTTGTTCAAGTACAGGATATAATTCAAATAATTAATCAAGTTTCAGGCTCAGCCTTTCAGAAAATTGGGAGTTCTGAGGTCATCTTTGGACGTCAGAAAATCACCACTTTGAAAGCCCCCCTTCTATGAGAGCCCCCCTGAAATAAAGATTTTTATAACTTTTTAAGCCATATTCGGCGGGAGGCCATCGGTTTACACAGTATATTTAAATTTGAAGTAATTACGTTCAGTAATTCAGAAGTTATAAGGCTCTGACAGACGGACGGACAAGTGCCAATTCACCCAAGTAGACTCAGAGACCTTCGCTTCGCTCGGTCAATTATTCCTTGCCGTACTATTTTACATTTAAAATGCTTTATTACCATAATTTATCACATTAGGTAGTCATTACCTTACTACAAAGTCAAATATTTTTTATTTTTAATGTTATTATTTTTTATTATTTAAGTCAAATAAACTTTTACAAGTGCTTTTGAATCGGTAAATGGATTTACCACTGTTTCAGAATGATATTCCTACAAAGAAGAAACAGGAAGAACTCGACGGTTGCTCTTTAAAAAAAAGTTACATACCTATTATGTAAGAGCAGTCCCACACGCACACGGCTTTGCCCAGGGGCCAGGGGCCAGGGGCCAGGGACCAGGGGCCAGGGGCCAGGGGCCAGGGGTCAGGGCTGACATTCGGCAATAGCTGTTGTAGTTGCCACCAGTCCTGCAATTATCTGTAGGTAGGTACCTACTCTGCAATAGGATTTCAGGATCTTCAAGGCCAGGATAGTCATTGGGTTGAAAGACGGTACTAAGATGAGTTGCGAAAGCTTCTGCTTTTTCTTCGTCTGTTCGAGCCCATGATGAACCTGTTTTTATTGTGGGGAAATGTTTGTGGGGCTGTTTTAAGGATTTGGTAGCCTTCGAAAGGGATCGTTCTCCTCGTCCTGTCGGTGATAATCCTTCAAGTTTATCCTTAATTGCATTGTTGGATGTGTTTTCTAAAATGATTTTAAGATCCTTAATGGCGCGATTTAATCTAGTTTTATCGTCGGAGCAACGTGAATTTTGCCAGACTCTTCGAAGCCGCCTTTTTTCTTCAATTTTGGATTAATATCAGATGGGAGATAAATTCCATTTTGTTTTGGGCTTAGTTGGGGAGTGCTAGTCCACGCTGCTACTTGAATCAAATTTGTAATATACGCAGTAGCATTATCGATATCATCAGTATCTTGGAGAAAGGTTTTTAGATTTAGGTTGTTATTAATATATAGCTGCGGAAGGAGTCCCAACTCCCAGTCGGTCTTATGATTATGTAGAATGTCTTGATTTTCACGGGTAGAGAGGATGGTATTACTCACCTCCAAAATTACTGGAGAAAGATCTGATGACCCATCTAGACTTGGTTCAAGCTTAGTATAAAGCTGTGAGATGCTTTTTGTCACGAAAAAGTCTAGTACATCAGGTCTTTTGCTGGGGTCTGAAGGCCAGTAGGTCGGTTCACCAGTTGAAAGTGTCAGTAGATGATTCGAGTCTACAAGGCTCTTAAGTTCTCTTCCTCGTGGAAGGGTGCATAGTGATCCCCAAAAGGTGTGCTTGGCGTTCCAGTCGCCACCAGCTATGAAGCGAGAGCCCAGGGTTTTGAAGTAGTCCGAGAACATAGTCGCATCAATTTTATGACGGGGTGGGCAATAAACAACCGAAAGGGTAATGAGCTCTGCCCTTTCTTCAACTTTAATTGTAGTGGCTTGGATTTGACATGTTTTGTAAGGATCCAGGAGATGGTGTTTTAGATTGTTCCATGGGCTCCACCGCCAGGGTGAGGGGTTAGGTAGTTGCAATATCCAGGAATGTCAAACAAGCTTTTATCCGTGACATGGGGTTCTGAGATATGGACAACGTCTAGTTTGTTTGTGGCTATTAAGGCTACTAGTTCGTCTTTTCTACCAGAGAGCCCGTTTATGTTCCAAGTAGCGATGCGCAAGGAGTTCATTTTGTTAACTTAGTAACGAGTGTAGTGATAAGTCCCATAAGGGTGCTTATTTGTTGTATAGTAGAAGATCTATTTTTTCACTTTGTTTCCAGAGTATGTTTTCTATGGAACTAGTAGATCCATGTGATGGTTCTTGTCTCATGTTATTTTCTGCAGACCTACGCGTGCCTGCAGACTCTGCATATGTTTGTGTTATTTTCTTCATATATGTGTTTTTGTCAGTATTTGGATCGACTTGTTTGCCATCACTAGTGGCGAAATCCTCTGCTGAGCTTGGCATGGGACGCCGAGATGTTACTTTATTACTTTTCTTCCTGCTTAGTATTTCCTTGTAAACCTGACATCCCTTGTAATTTGAGGGGTGGTCAAGAAGACGTAATGCACATTTGGCTGGTGTATTTCTATCCTTTTTAGGAATACATTATGTAATACAGATGTTTCAGGTATATTGAACGGTTTTTATTTGAATTTTTTTTACAAAGGTGCTTGTTATAGACCATTTACTACCACGAAGGAGGTTGTACCACAGTATACCGATATTCTACCCCATAGGTATACCGCATACATTATACAATATATTTTGCTGTACGTGACAGTTGTCAGCTCATATACCTAGTTCACAGTCACCATACGTGTACTCTGCATTCAACTCGCGCGCGGACTGTACCTACCTGTGGGCGACCGGTAGGATGCGCAACAATGCTTTGTTACCAGTTGTGAGAAATGTCGCGACACCGGGGTGACTCACGCAGGCGTGCAGACAAAGCTTGAGATAAAAGCTTCCCTTCAGTCAGCTGGCAGCTGGCACCGCCGCGCCGCCACGTCCGCACTCCACGCGTGCCGGAAACACGCGAGGACGTGTTTAGTACCTTCATAGTGTGGAGGGTCACACTCACACTTCACAGTGCCAAAGTCTTTGTAACCTATGAAATATAGTATGGACGTATACAGATTACATGCTGAATAGCGAATAGCTATCTATAAATCATATTGCAGATTGCGTACCTCTACACGAAATCGGTAGGTAAACTGTTTAAGTAGTTTTAATTATTTTTTCATCATACCTATTCGAAAAACGCATATTGCCTTCAGAGGATAGCGGGAGCAAAGTGTAACTTGTAGGCCCATAGGACTTTTCATTTCTCTCTTCTGATTGGTCCGAAGTCACGTCATCAATTTGTTGATCGAATATACGACTTTGCATTTCTCTGTTCTGATTGGTCCGAAGTCACGTGATCAATTTGTTGATCGGATATACGTCTTTACATTTTATTTAAACTAAAAATATACGTCTAAATAATGTCTATACAATTACATAGAAGGTTGATAGGAGTATCTTCTGATTGGTGCTTAAACGTATAGGTAATGTCCATACATAGTAGGTTGATACTCCTAGCTTTTTCTCATACGTACCTAATGATGAAAAATAGTGTGTGTCACTCGGGGCCAAATTTTTTGTTCTCGGGCGGCGTATATTGAATTCCTCGCTACGTTCAGGATTCTACTTTAGAACCCCTCGCTACGCTCGGGATTCTACTATAGAATCCTTCACTTCGCTCTGAATTCAAATAGCGCCCTCGGGGAACAAAAATTTTCTTTGGCCCCATGTAACACAAATAACTATTATAGCGTTACATAGAGTTGCGGTATAAGTAGCATTTTAAAGATAATTAGAAATAGAGTCCAAAACTATATTTTTTTTTAATTTTTCCCCTAAAATTGACGAAATGGGGGGGCTTTCAAAGTGGAGATTTTCTAACGTCCATAGTTGACCTCAGAACTCTCAATATTCTGAAAGACTGAGCCTGAAAGTTGATCCATTATTTGAATAATATCCTGTACTTGAACAACATATACTAAAATTAGATAAATATTATAAGGAAACGAAATTATTTAATTTTTAATGAGCTTCAGTATTTTTAACAGAACTTCACAATGATATCAATAGATGGCGCTCTGTAAAAGTTTATGGATACCGCGAGGTCTCAGTTCGGGGCGAACCACTAGTTATTATGTAGAGAGAGTTATTGTGTACATTGAACATAGGTAGCTACTATGGTCTCTAAGCCGTAACTAGTAACTACCTATCTCTTATGGTTGGCCAATCTCTTATCATCTCAAAGAGTGAACGGCTCTTCTCCGTGTTCGCGAGAGGAGTGAGGAGTGAGGAGTGAGGAGTGAGGAGTGAGGAGTGAGGAGTGAGCAGTGAGGAGTGGCGCGGAGCGAGACCGAGCCATGCAGCGGTGGATTCAATTGACGATTCAAATTGCACTTGAAAACAAAACATTCGAATTTAATAATAATAGAAAAAACAATTAAAATTCTTAGACTCTTTTTTTTATCCACTACAAGTTAGCCCTTGACTGTGATCTCGCCTGATGGTAAGTGATGATGCAGTCTAAGATGGTAGCGGGCTAACCTGTTAGGGGCATGGCAGTTGTATTAAACCCATACCCCTATTCGATTTCTACACGGCATCGTACCGGAACGCTAAATCACTTGGCGGCACAACTTTGCCGGTAGGGTGGTAACTAGCCACAGCCGAAGCCCCCCACCAGGCCAGATCAGGGAAAATTCAGAAATTATAAATTCCCAAATTGACCCTGCCGGGGATCGCTACACACTGCGCCACACGAAGGTCGTCAAAAACAGACTGTTGAAGGTTGAAGCCCTAACCAATTTAGATTTGAACCAATTTAGATCTGTGAAATCAAGAGCTCCTTGGAATCTTATGTTTTTCCACAGGTTTCACTTCCGAATTCTGGGTTCGTGACCATTATTGTTTGTTGGGCGCACAGGTTGGGCGTATGCATGCAAATTAGTTCCTGCTATGCAAAATGATGGCAGCAAGCGCTAAATAAATATAATCAGCGGCGGCAAGGTGAAGGCGCGCTCGGGTCTGCTGCACTGCATGGCCGCCGGAGCCACGTGGCGTGCGATGTGTACTGTGTGGGTATATCAGTTAGTTGTCACACAATCATAGTATAAACAGTTTTTGGCTCTTTCGCCTTGTAGCCTGTCGCGAGATGCGGGCTTCCTGCTCCGTTTATGACACTATGAACTCGAGACACGTACCTACCTGAGTAGCTAAATAAACTATTTTCGCAATGTCATTTTAAATTTAAAGCGATCAGTTTTTGTGAGTAAATATAAACCGTTCGTTCACTGTGACAGAATTAGATTTTAATTAAATGATTCGGCTGCGACGGAGTAGGTACTAGGTAGGTAAAGAAGCAGGGTTCACGGTGAATGCCATTTAGTTTACGTGGGACGTAGGTATCTACTTACCTATATTCGGAAAACCGAAATGAGAATATAGTGAACGGGTCCACGTGACCGTCTCGAGTAGCGAGCGCGAGAGATGAAATCTTGAGCTTGTACAGTGTACCTACCTACTATAAATATTAAATGATCTATATCTCTGTGCCAAATTTCATCCAAATCCGTTCTGGCGTGAATAAGTAACAAACATTCATCCTTATCCATCCATAGATACATCCATCCAAACTTTCGCATTTATAATAATTTGTGTATATTATGTAGATAGAAGTATAGATTAGTAAGTAGGTAGGTAGTGCTCATGTGTTTGTTTTTCCTTGAAGTTTCGCTATGAACGTCGCATGACGTCAAAAAATAAAAAAGTAAATATTTTGAAAAGTAGCCCTCTAAGTGGCAAGTTATTGAATCTATTCAAATCCTATTCAAAATAGGTTCTCCACTTGGAGAAGCTCTGCCTTTGTTAGGTGCTCGTGCTTCTTACCAACCAAATTATTGCCATATGATATTTTATACATTAATACCTAGGTATATTTGATAACAATATTGCGGTTGAGCAACTTAGGTGTTACCTAACTCTGCCCTTTCCCACCACTGGGCACTCTGGGCAAGTGCCCAGGCCCCAGGGACCCGCAATCGATGGGGGCCCCCTTATAGTTACTGCCAGATCACCAACTGATAGATAACCGATTACGTTCAAAATATACGGTCTACCTCAATACTCCATAGTAGGTACCTAAGTTAATCAGATTTTAAATAATTGATCTTGAAGTTTTTATTAAAGAAACAGTTTAAAATAACAGTTGAATCAATCTAGAATATTGGTTATCTAGTTTTTATGCATGTTTTAACAAAATAGACAAATGACTATTTTGTTAAAACAGGCACTATCCTAATGTGCCCAGGGCCTCCAATAGGTTAAAGACGGTCCTGCTTATAGGTACCTACCTTACCTTCTATCTATACTTATAATAAAACTGTAACAGGTCCAATTCTGTACATTGAAGATATTTTGAAATTTTTTTTTGGAGGGCACCCATTATTCGATACTGAAGCCAAATCTGTAATTTTTTTCATTTTTGTCTGTCTGTCTGTCTGTCTGTCTGTATCTTGGCCGCGCATCACGCCGAAACTACTGAATGAATTCAAACGAAACTTGGCACGATTTGAGCCTATACTACGAGGTAGGACATAGGATACTTTTTATCCCGAAATTCTACCCCCGAAGGGGTGAAATAGGGGTTGAAAGTTTGTATGAAAGTTCTTAATTTCGCAAGTTATAGCCATGAAACTTGATATATGAGCTGCGGGTTGAAAATGGAGACATACGTGTTTCACAGTTTTTGAAAATTCGACCCCTAAAAGGGTGAAATAGGGGATGAAATTTGGTATGAAAGTCCTTCGTTTCTCAAGATGTTTTACGACGTATCAACGAAACTTTTTATTTTGGCTTACGGTAAAAAATAAAGAAGAACGTGTGTCACAGTTTTTCAAAATTCCAATGAAGGGGGTGAAATAGGGGGTGAAAGTTTGTATGAAAGTCCATCATTTCTCAAGTTATATCGATTAAACTTGGTATACAAGCTACTGGTTGAAAATGAAGAAATAAGTGTTTCACAGTTTTTGTAAATTTTACCCCCGAAGGGGTGAAATAGGGGTTGAAAGTTTGTATGAAAGTCCTTCATTTCTCAAGTTATAGCCATGAAACTTGGTATATGAGCTGCGGGTTAAAAATGAAGACATACATGTTTCACAGTTTTTCAAAATTTCACCCTCAAAGGGGTGAAATAGGGGTTGAAAGTTTGTATGAAAGTCCTTCATTTCTCAAGTTATATCGATGAAACTTGGTATACAACGTACCGGTTAAAAATGAAGAAATACGTGTTTCACAGTTTTCGTAAATTTTACCGCCGAAGGGGTGAAATAGGGGTTGAAAGTTTGTATGAAAGTCCTTCATTTCTCAAGTTATATCCACAGGTTATATCCATGAAACTTGGTAGGTATATGAGCAGCGGGTTAGAAATGAAAACATACGTGTTTCACAATTTTTCAAAATTCCACCCCCAAAGGGGTGAAATAGAGGTTGAAAGTTTGTATAAAAGTCCGTCATTTCTCAAGTTATTTCGATGAAACTTGGTATATCCACGCGGACGAAGTCGCGGGCATCAGCTAGTATACAATATTTGTGTGGATGGCAGAGTGCCGGTAGAGCACAGTGGAGTTTGCACGATTTATGCCTGGTAGGTTGCTGGTAGGTACTTTACTCTACCGAAATCACAGTTAAAACTTAAAACTTATGTCCGATAACAACGACTTATCATAGTCCGAAAAGCATTGTATTTGTAGGTAGGTACCCAATCCGTCTCAGTACCTGCATTAGTATAGTAAGAGTTAAAAGCATGGTTACTTTAATTTTTAAAGTTATGACGACCTCCGTGGCGCAGTGTTGAGCGCTGTTGCCTTAACGTGCGGAGGTCTCGGGTTCGATCCCCGGCAGGGTTTGGAAATTTATAATTTCTGAATTTCCCTGGTCTGGCCTGGTGGGAGGCTTCGGCCGTGGCTGGTTACCACCCTACCGGCAAAGACGTGCCGCTAAGCGATTTAGCGTTCCGATACGATGCCGTGTAGAAACCGAATAGGGGTATGGGTTTAATATAACTGCCATGCCCCTAACAGGTTAGCCCGTTACCATCTTAGACTGCATCATCACTTACCATCAGGTGAGATCGCAGTCAAGGGCTAACTTGTAGTGGATAAAAAAAAAAATTACTAATTAGTTACACTTAGTACTCCAAGGTATGCCGTTTGCTCCTACCCGTGTAGGCACTCTGTAGTCTGTACACCGTCCGCGCGTCAGGAAGCAGCAGTAACCGTATGCAAACAGTCTACCTAAGTATATGTTAGGTATAACACACGGCTCGTATGCTTGTATTAGTCTCAATGTTTCGCCGAGCAGGCAGGCATTCAGGCAGGCAGGCAGGTATCTACATAACTAAATAAATAAAACTGGCCCGTGGGGCCGTGATGTTATCTGCGTGGATTTTGAACAATGTAATTCATTATATTTTTTGTTCTTTACTCAAAGAAACTTTGATATCTTATCGAGTTATATCATACCTACCTGTATTATTCTGTTTGAGCATTTAGTGTTCCTAACTGGTATTTTCACACGCGATGTCGTATGCACTATGCAGTGAGCAAGGAGCACACTATGCAGCGAGCAAGGAGCACACTATGCAGCGAGCAAGGAGCACACTATGCAGCGAGCAAGGAGCACACTATGCAGCGAGCAAGGAGCACACTATGCAGCGAGCAAGGAGCACACTATGCAGCGAGCAAGGAGCACGGCTGATCAAATCGGCTAAATCATTAAGCAGTAAAGTCGTAGCAGCACTCGTCAGTCGTCACTCGTCAGTGAAACAAACCTACTTTCTCACTAATTAGGCGCATAATTACCGGCGATCAGGTGCCTATTTATTTATTTAGTTTCCCGCCCGGCGGGTGACGTCACCGCGGACGGCGGAGCGCGCCCGCCTATAAACCTACAGCCGATCATTGATGAATCCAAACTGAATTAATAAGTCCATCTACTAAATCCATAAAATTATAAATGCCAAAGTGTGTCTGTCTGTCTTAGTTAGCACACTTCCGCTATGGGCGAAATTTATACGTTATTGCCGCAATAATATCATAAATTCAGCCAATGATAGCAAATATTGATACTTTAACAATGATTGATTCAGGTTTTACATTGTATCTGTAGCGCTACTCAGCTACCATATAACTATTATTATTATTATATAAATATTATTATATATTATTATATACATAAATTTGTTTCACAGGAGGCAGGCTACTACTACTACACTACTCTTTTTCCCGGAAAATTAAAAACCGAATGAAAATACTACAGCTCTGTATAACCCGCTAGAGACAAATAGAGAGTTTCTCAGTAAACAATACAAAGGTATTTGTGCGTCGGAAAACTTGCACGAGTCTTATCAATATACTCGTAGTTAACACGTGGCCCGCGAGTGGTGTGCTAATGGTATGTTATATGGTTCAAACTTTATATATTACAACAGTTTTAAAGCTAATAAAATCCACCTGACTAGTTTTAAAGCTTATAAAATCCACCTGACTCTACCATTGTGTGTCTATAATCTCAAGTTTATATCTTTGCACAGTACTGAGCCAGGTTTGTCTGTCGGTGCTTACGAGCAGTTTTATTTTATTGTGTTTGCAGAAATTATAATTTATAGCCTGAAATGTATGTGTCAATATTGTTAACAAGAAAGGTAGGAAATTTACATACTAATAATTGTATAATTATAAACTTTCAGATAATGCGAACAGCCAACTGACTATTTACATAAGACCGAAGCCTGCAAATACATTATTGTGAGTGGAATGTGCTCGTAGCTTCATTCACGCGTACTTTAGCAATAATATAATTATGTTTTAATTGCGGGAGATAAGGACATAATTCGAATGTAAACAGAGATTACCGCGGACGTGTCACGCTCGTCCGGGATACCTGCAGAGTTCGTCAGCGATACGATAACACACTAACCGCCGCATTACCAATAATTATTGTTTACAACTTTTGTACTTTCACTTAGTAATGGATGGTAATTAGTACAATTAGTACGCATTCTTGTGGTATTAAGTTCTTTGGTTGAGAAATGAGAATTGGGATCTATAAAGCATTCTAACTTTTCTTACACTATTTTATTTTTACCTACCTATAAATTATTACTTAATTATTATATTATATTAAAATTCAAAATTCAAAATTCAAAAGTTTTTTTATTCAAATAGACTTTTTACAAGTGCTTATGAATAGTCGAATGAATCTACCACTGGTTCGGAATGCCGTTCCTACCGAGAAGAACCAGCAAGAAACTCGGCGGTTGCTCTTTTGAAAAAAAAAAAAAATTACAATTTCATTAATTTGTAATTACATACGTAACTTAACTGTCCTTAGCATTGCTGGAGCGATTCAATTCCATGCTCCTTTGTCATTTACGTAATCTTCAACAGTATAATAAGCTTTTTTCAGAAGCATACTTTTAATGGACTTTTTAAACTTGTGTAAAGGCAAGTTTAAAATAGGTTGTGGAATTTTGTTATAGAATAGAATGCTCATTCCCACGAACGACCTTCGGACTTTCTTGAGGCGGAGCGATGGAGTCACGAGCCTATGGCGGTTTCTAGTTGGCCTATCGTGCAAATCGCATATTCTTTTGTAATTCTGAATGTGCTGTTTTACAAAGATTAAATTACTGTAAATATATTGCGAAGCTACTGTAAGAATACCTATTTCCTTGAATTTCTCTCTAAGGGATTCACGTGGTTTTAAATTATATGTTGCACGTACTGCCCTTTTTTGTAATACAAAAATTTATTGAATATCTGCCGCTTTACCCCACAGCAAGATTTCATAAGACATAATACTATGAAAATAAGCAAAATATACAATCTTTGCAGTTTCAACGTCTGTTAACTTCCGAATCTTTCTGACAGCGTAAGCAGCAGAACTGAGTTTACCAGCTAGATTTGATATGTGGGTGCCCCATTGAAGCTTAGTATCTATAAAGGTCACTCCCAAGAACACGGCGGCCTCTTCTATTTTTAACATATCATTGTTTACCACTAGATTAATGTTACGTGTATTATTGGTATTGGGCAGTGCGAACTCAATACACTTAGTTTTTTGCATTTAAAAGTAAGTTGTTTACAGTAAACCAGTGAGTGACCTGAGAAATGGCACTATTTACGTCGTCAAAATCTTCCTTATTTCTATCGACTTTAAAAAAAAAATCTTTATTATTAGTACAAAACTTAAATTTATCCTTACAGGTAACCTATTGCGATAGATGAAGTTAGTAAAATTATTTACAGTAAAATATGACTATATTATACTTAATTAAAATATACCTAATAGGGGGCAGCTTCCCCTCCTTGCCCGTACTTACCTTCTTGACAATGACATGACATTAATGGTAATACATAATACCTCAATGTAATACACTTATCGTTTTATCTTTTGTACCACCTTTGTAATATTATGTGTATCATGCAATTAATAATTTCTGATTCTGATTCTTATCAGTAGGTTTATGGACCGACGCGACGCAGGCGAGGGCCAGAGGGCCAGAGGGCCAGAGGGCCAGAGGGCCAGGGATCCCTTGCCACTGATGCTCCTCTCCGCTGATTGTGCGTAATGCCAACCTACTTGCTTCAACAGATAAGGAATCTCATGTAATACCGCTGTAATACATTAAGTATTCGCCGCTCGCTCATTTAATTTAAAATTGCTTTAATATATCATATTTTTTCTAATAGGTACGTACTAGTCTTATTAGAATGTACTCTACTGTATATTCAATTTTGTATTGCAATTTCCCGTTTCACAGCAATGTCCTTTGATATGAGTTGGAAGAGATCACTTTTGTGATAAGGTGACCTTATCTGTAAACTCACACGAACTAGTTAATTAATCATGTACGAGTAATTGTCTTTGCTTGTATGCAATATAATATTTAAATTAATCCTTTCCATACTAATATCATAAATTAGAAAGTGTCTGTCTGTCTGCTACGCTTTAACGGCCCATCATTTCAACTGATTTTAGAATTTTAGAAAATTGTATAGAGGTAGATGAAATCCCGGGGAGGACAAATATGCCGCGGGAATCATCATCTAGAATACTTTGTGAAACTTGGAACAATCGTTCCAAGTCGTCCCATTTCCTAACCTTGCGCAGTGAAACATGAAACTGTCGCCCTCACAGTCACAGTGGACTCCTTGTTATTCACATTTATTATCATATTTTATCTTCGTCTCGCAAAACAAACAAGTGCACACCATTGTACTGTCGTACTCGTAGCTGACACTTAATTAAATAAATCTGTTTGAATTGAGATTAGCTCAATTAAGAGCTGCCAGTACGATCACAAAGTTATTTATACAGCTATACAATAATAAATAATTTACTTTGAATTCAAATTATTTTCAAACGAATAATTTTATAAAGGTTGGGCGTCGATTTCCCGGTACTCGATAGGACGGCGATGTCCTTATGACGGGCCGGCTTCGTGCCGCCCCGTGACCTGTCAGGGATCTCGATAGGACGGCGATGTCCTCATGACGGGCCGGCTTCGTGCCGCCCCGTGACCTGTCAGGGATCTCGATAGGACGGCGATGTCCTCATGACGGGCCGGCTTCGTGCCGACTGCCGCCCCGTGACCTGTCAGGGATCTAGGAATCAGGATCAAAGGTACTCGACGTTTACTAGTAAATTGCAAGATATGAAATAGCACGAAAGGTGCGATCATTTTCACAGTTGAATTTTAAGTTTCAAGTAAGTACCGTGCATACATAAGTATTAAGTATGGTCAGTATCAAGACGTATCGATAAAGCAACAGCCGATAATAACGAGAAGTGTATGCTATTTTCATATCCTGTCTCCGTGAAACATTGGTGTATGCTCCGTTGGTATTCTTACGAAGTTTACCCTTCCCACATCACAGACTGATGCTCCTTTACAGCTTAAAAAACGGTGAAACCGATTTTTTTAGGTGAATTGGATCATTTCGGATTTGGAACAGCAAGTAGCAACTGAACCTATTTGGTCCAACTATTCAGGTAATAAGTAGGTAGGTACAGAACTTATCTTATGTGAGAAGTTCTGAAACTAGGTACATTATGTTGGAGTTGGACATATTCCGTAATGTACAACAGCTAGATTTAGGGCCGCTTGCATAAGTAAATAGGTAAGTACATTTGAACTTATTTAGGTAGTTAAATTTTATAACGCTATCCCTTTTTGGCAAAAGCAACTTGCACTTTGCCAAAAGGAAACAAACAACATAAAATAAAAAATTATATAAAGAGTCCTTGCGCAAACTGTTTAGTGTATACAACTGATATACGGCACGGTGACCTACGACCAGTGGCAGGTGCACAGTTATCTGGGATGTAACGCAATTAGTGCACGTACGTAGGCGATCGCCCGCTCTAGCGCACGCTAGAGCGGGCGATTGTTCGCGTGAACGTGGCGATTGGCGGCGCGCCGGAGACATCGCGATAGCGTGCAATAATTGCCGCAACAACAATTATCTCGCACTTAGCGCTCGGCACGTGAGCGCTGGCGCTTCAACCGTGACAAGCTGCGAGGATACAAGTCGCCTTTATAACATACACTGTGGCCCAACTGCCCGGAGCAAAAAGTTCATCAGCTATTCTGCTCTCTTTATTGCTCTAAGCTCCGCATCTCATCTATCAAAGCACAGGCTTGGAAACTTCGAAAATCTCTTTTGACGTAGGCACTCAGTATGAAACGATATTTGGAATTTATGTCCTAAACGGGTTTTTATAGGAAACTAGCTGATGCCCGCGACTTCGTCCGCGTGGATTGATGATGAATGGTGGTGTCTACTGTCTTGGTTCCCGCAGGAACTCTTTCATTTTCCGGGATAAAAAGTAGCCTATGTGTTATTCCAGACTATAACCTATCTATGTGCTAAATTTCATCCAGATCCGTTGATCGCGTGATTGAGTAACAAACATCCATCCATCCATCCAAACATTCACATTTATAATATTAGTACTTACTACTTAAAGATTAATTTTGTATTAAAATCCGTCATGTTTCAAGCTTTTGGGTTCAGACGACAAAAGACAGAGGGTCAGAGTCAGACAGAGGGTTTTGGGATAACACATTTCAGGAATATCTCGGAGGGTTTGATTGATAAGGGATGTAAAAGTTACTTGACCATCCAAATGTTATACAAGTTAAGTAGGTACATGTTTTTTCAATACACTTGCTCGCAAAATGCACTTACAGAGGCAGTAAACAGGGCTTGTAAGTTAAATTTACTGCCCTCGTGCTTTTTTTTTGCAGAATTTACTGCCCTCGTGCTATTTTTTTGCAGTTTTTTTTTAATTTTTGTAAGGCCACTTTACTTCTAAATAAAAAGTTTTCTTGAAAGAAGGTTCATAATGATATTGACTTTGTATGTAGAAAACTTAAAAAATAATAACATTTAGATGTGGATTGATGAAATTAATTCATGAAATTAAAAATTGTATTTAATTTAGTTAATTAAAATTGTTTTAAGTTTTATAAATCAAAAAAGTAAAGGCTGAATAGTCCAGGCTGATAGTTAAGAGCTAGAACCTAGAGCCATGAAGCCAATTAAAAAAAACGCAATTACAACAACGCGCTATAGATACTCGTAGGTAGGTACTACTAAAATCTTGAATCAGTGCGCGCTATTTTTAAAAATTTCATTGAGTTTTTCTTATAAATTATTAAATAATATGAGTGGTTAAAGTGATGTGGAATAATAAAATTAAATCGACAATTAGGTATTTTAGATTTGAGAAAAAAATCGCGCTATAGCCGATAGCCGCCAAAAATCTTGAAATAAGTATGGGCGTGAGAAACCATTTTCTAGCGAGTACAGTACCTACTCCAGTTTTATTTTCAAGTTTTCTCACAAATGTATTGAAAAATATCGTGTGATACACGGGCGTTAAGGTTTTAACAAACTCGTGACGATGGTCAGCCCTCGACTGGCGTCATCGGGCTGACATTAGTCAACTCGTATGTAAAAACCTATTTACCGCCCTTATATCACAAACTACTATTTCGTATTTGAGCTTTCAATTAGAGCGATAAGTTTTCAAGATTTTTAAAAATTACACCCCGAAAAAAGGCAGGTCAGCTTACAGCTAGTAAACCACTATATATCTATTATCTACTAATATAATACATATCTATCTATAGCAATCTACGTAATAAATGTATTCTTTTCGTGAGCTTTCGAGCTAAACCTCAGCTGTGTTACTCGTACGATGACGCTCTACCGCGGTTCGTTTTGAAAACGTTCATATTATTATGACGTAGGCAGGTAGACAGGTTGGTATAGGTATTTAACCCATTTCTGAGTTAAAATTGTAATAAAAATAATAACAAGGCCATATGAGTTATAAACTTAATTCGTATTCAAATTATATTCGTGTTTCAGTTTTCCTCAAGCGCCGTGACAGCATCGCGTTTTCTACATTATTGTCTCGGCCATATTGCCATAATCGGGGACCTTTTGTGTCAAAACTTAATAAATAGATGCTCGAGAGCGAGACTAAAATATTACCTTATTCAAATCTGATTTTTATTCTGCGATTCTATTCTATGCTAAGACGGGGGCCGGGTGAAACGAATCACCGCACCATGGCTATATTGAAGCGTTCAAATCACGGAAAATTTGCGATTTTATGGGTAGATGTAATATTATTGGTATTAGGACATACCTACCTACATCAATAAGTGTTACAATTCAGAATTATTGCTATCATCGAAATAAAGTAAGAACGAAATTTTACATAAGGACAACTATTACTCATTCTGCAACCGGCTCGGAATACGCTATGCGACCTTTACTGGGAAAAGCCGCAAAAAACTGGCAAGTTCTTTTTTAAAGAAAAAATACATTATTGTATACCTACATAATATATTATCATATTTCTTATGTAAGTAATAATAATTACTATCTATTTTTCATGTAACCTATACAATCACGTATAGAGCTTTAAAAATGACGCATTGACATTGGGGATCGGATCGCCTGTCACCGCGGGCGGAGGAGTGAGGAGTGAGGACTGAGGAATGCCCGACATCAGCAAACAGAAGCTGATTGCGACTACGAGTAAGTACCAGGAACTGCATAATAATATTTACCTTTGCTACGAGTATTTGCCTAAAGCGCGTAGGTGCGCAGTGTGTCTTACATACCTACCTATCTATAAACAAGCAAAATGAGCAGTTGGAAATGTCGATATAGGTACGGTATGATAGAGAGCCTAGCTTTAAGCCTACATATAGGTGCTTCTGTCCATCGGTCTATAGTCTATACTTACTTAAGTACTTAAAAAGAATACTGCCTCGTTAGTCTAATGGTTAGCATGTTCGACTACGGGTGACGATAGTTCCCGGGTTCGATTCCCAATTAAATAACTTATACGTCTTTCTGTTAACTTTTTATAATTTCTTAAATATACTTTCTGACAAGAAATTATCAGTAAATGACTAGCGTGGAGTTAGGAAGTTGTCGGCGTTTCATTCCAGAGCAATTAGTAAACCCGTTGCTCCGCGCTTCATCTCTCTCCTGTTGAGCCCCGTCCGGCTTTGAAAATAAGGCAGTGATATTCTTTATAATAAACTTAAATGAGAGCTAACTTGTGTGTGCACACACACACTTGTGCACTATAAACTTGTATCTATATTCATAAACGTCGTAATCTGCGCAAAAGGATATCTGTGGAGATTAGTAGGTACCTAAGTGCCGTGGCCGAAATTCGGCATAATTATTTACCTATTACAAAGTAGGTAGCTACAAAATTGTTAGGAGTAGGTACCGCGTGGTACCGCGTAGGTAACTAGGTAGTAGGTACCTATGGAAAAACCCATAGATCTCTCTACCTCTCGAGTGACTGGCTAAAAGTATACTTACCTACTACCTTCCTCTGATCCCTATCGGGTTAATACATGTTTAGTTGTATCATGTCGACGTCATCAGTGTCGTCGTCACTCGTCACGTGACCGCATGTCGCTTGTTCCCTGATAGCTTGTTGATTGTTCAGCAGCCACGCCAGTGCCTGTGCCAGTGCCTGTGCCTGTGCCAGTGCCTGTGCCAGTGCCAGTGCCTGTGCCAGTGCCAGTGCCTGTGCCAGTGCCAGTGCCTGTGCCAGTGCCAGTGCCAGTGCCAGTGCCAGTGCCAGTGCCAGTGCGCCCGCATGAGTCATGTGACTAGTGACTAGTGTCTACCTAGAACTAGATCCTTTCTATATTGTAATTTGTAACGAATTCGCATTTCGTAACCTTCGCTGCTAAATTGTATTCAAAAAAAGTCGCCCCCTTAACAGAGTTTATACTTAAATATCAGCTAAGTAGGCAGGTAAGTACTTAGCAGCTATAAAAAGCATTAAAATCTGTTTAGTTTTTTAGTTACTTACAGAGTTTTATTTGGTTTAAAAAAGTCGCGAGGTCGATTATAAACAGGATCACAAAATATCGAAAATGAAACTACAAAACATCAGTTTTGCTTTTCCTGAAGTTACAATAACTTTTTCTAGATATTTTCAGGAATGCATGTGCAGTAGGTCTAGGTATGTGTAGTGCTTATCTACGGGGGGGTGCTTTTATGCAAGTAGGTAGGTAATAGCCTAAAATAGGTATAGGGTAGGTAACTAGGTCATATCATTTTTAGGGTTCCGTATCTCAAGAGGAAAAAAATACCCTTATAGGAAGGATCACTTCGTTGTCCGTCTGTCTGTCTGTCTAGTAGTAGTAGTAGTCTTAGTCTCGCAAACAAGTGCCTTTTATAGAGCTGCAAACAAATCAATCTACTAAGTCAACGCAGTCAAAAGATACAGCCGTTTATACGAGCGACGTTTAATGCCAACATAATATTTTAACACTCACCAATAAAACAAACCTTCCCGTTGACCTAAGAAATAAGGTCTCACAGCACAAGTGTAGGAAAAATTCGAAAATCGCCTTTCCTTTCCTTTCGAAGGTTCCGTTCTCATACATATAACATAGGGTGTCATTGTTTGTCAGGCTAGGGCTGGTATAACGTTACCCTAGGTAGATATAACGCTACTTTAGCGTTAATGGTATGTAAGCCAGTTATTTCACAGCTAATTACGTGTTGTTATGACATCTTTCTTGTTATTTACAAAACTAATTTATATTGTGTAGTGGTACGGAATCCTTTGTGAACGAGCCTGACTCGCACTTGACCGGTTTTTGCACTAATATGACGACCTCCCGGAAGTAGAAGCGGTGAGCGTCGTGGTTTACGAGCGGGAGGTCCCGAGTACGATTCCCAGCACGGATTATAAGTACCTAGGTAGTTATTGGAAATTGACTATTTCATAACAGTATTATTAATTATAATATATAGGTTGTAATTATGTACTGGCTAACGAGTCAGTCACGACTGCGCTGGCCCTTGCCTATAAATTATGTTGAATGAAAGCCAACTTCCTCTTTCCCTGGGTCGGTAGCATTGGGCGTGTCGGAAACGTGTGTAACAGCAGAGGTCACATGTACCTATACGTGCCTAATGCCTATACGCCTGAGCTCCCCCAAGCGGCTCAGAGCTTCGGCTGAGTGACTTGTGTGTATTGTGTATTGCGTATTGTGTATTGGTGTCGCCAAATGATATACCTAACACAGTCGTTTTCATTCGAAGCTCCCAAAAAAGGTAGGTACTGCACTACTGCCCCCCTAGCATGGGCCGGAGATAAAAATTTTATCCCCCGATTTTATCCACTGACAAGAGATAAAATTAGCTTATCCACTTCTCAGAGCACGGCAACAGGGGAGAGGAGAAGTTTATCCCCGTTTGACATTTCACGGGGACTCGGGGGACTATTTACCCACCGTTATTTATCGTTTTTAGGGTTCCGTACCCAAAGGGTAAAAACGGGACCCTATTACTAAGACTCCGCTGTCTGTCTGTCTGTCTGTCTGTCTGTCTGTCTGTCTGTCTGTCTGTCTCCAGGCTGTATCTCATAAACCGTGATAGCTAGAAAGCTGAAATTTTCACAAATGATGTATTTCTGTTGCCGCTATAACAACAAATACTAAAAATTAAAAATATATATATATTAAGGGGGGTCCCCATACAATAAACGTGTTTTTTTCGTATTTTTTTGCTCAATATTAAAAACGGTAACAGGTAGACGGTTCAAATTTTCACAGAATATTAACTTGTATATTACCTTTCAAAATAAATAATTAAATATCAATAAAGTAAATATTAAAGGGGGGCTCCCATACAACAAACGTAATTTTTATTTTTAATACGTCATAAATCGTAAAACTTACTACAGGTTTGTACGGAATCCTCGGTGCGCGAGTCCGACTCGCACTTGGCCGGTTTTTTATTTATTTATTTAGGAATAAAAATTTTATCCTTTCCTCGGGGAGAAAATTGTCTCGGCCCATGCTAGGGGGGGCAGGTAGGTATAATGGATCTCAAGGCGCGCGGCTCGGCGTATCGGATTGGGATTTGGGACATAATGCTTGTTGTGTTTGGTGATTCGGGCCGACTCCCGAGCGAGCAGCTTTGCATGCTGCCGTCCCAAGATGGCACGTGACTCGTGACTCGTGACGTGAGGCGAGGTGCAAGGAAATATTAGTGACACCACCTCACATTATTTCAACCATACATTTATTATCTATATCTACTAGCTGATGCCCGCGACTTCGCCCGCGTGGATTGAGGTTTATTGGTTCTCGCGGGAACTGTTATTTCCTTCCTATGCGTTATTCCAGACTATAATCTATCTCTGTATACCAAATTTCATCCAGGTCCGTTCAGCCGTTCTGGCGTGATTGAGTATCAAACATTCATTTGAGGTTTTTTGGTTCCCGCGGTAACTGTTTAATTTTCCGGGATAATAAGTAGCCTTTGTGTTATTCCAGACTATAATCTATCTTTGTGCCAAAGTTCATCCAGATCCGTTCAGCCGTTCGAACGTGTCACGTGACTGAGTAACAAACATTCATTTGAAGTTTTTTGGTTCCCGCGGGAACTCTTTAATTTTCCGGGATAAAAAGTAGCCTATGTGTTATTCCAGACTTGAAAATCTCTAAAGATCTACCTCTTTACCAAAGTTTATCAAAATCCGTTCAACCGTTTTGGTGTACCTACCAGTAGCTTGTTTAACTACCAAGTTTCATCGATATAACTTGAGAAAAGACGGACTTTCATACAAACTTTCACCCTCTATTTCACCCCCCTTAGGGGTGGAATTTTGCAAAACTGTGACACACGTACTTCTTTATTTTTTACCGAAAACCAAAATACCAAGTTTCGTTGATATAACTTGTAAAATATCTTGAGAAATGAAGGACTTTTAAACCAACTTTCATCTCCTATTTCACCCATTTGGGGGTCGAATATTCAAAAAGGGTGAAATGGGCACTTCTTCGATTTCATGTCAATTATACTTACATACTTCTTCATATTTAACTGAAAGCCCAAATGCTAAGTTTCAAATTTAGGACTATCATACAAATTTTCAACCCCTATTTTACCACTTTGGGGGTTGAATTTTGAAAATCTGCGACACGTAAGTACTTACTTCTTTATTTTTTACCGAAAACCAAAATAAGTACCAAGTTTCGTTGATATAACTTGAGACTATCTTGAGAAATGAAGGACTTTCACACAAACTTTCATCCCCTATTTCACCCATTCGGGGGTAGAATTTTCAAAAACTAGTAGGTAGGTATAATAAGTTTTAGGGAAAACAAAATCAAGACAAAGAAAAAATATTATACCTCTATGGTTAGGAGTTAGGACCCGTTTCGTGCTAAACGCCGCGCTGCCAAAAAGCAATTTACTATATACCTACTTATTATATTTTTTATAATAACAGGTGTCTCGATTGTGTTGGCAGTAATCGATATGATAACAGTGTTTTTTGTACTAAATGACGTAGTCGCAACTTTGTAAAAACTCCAATAGGTAGGTACTAGGTAGGTATGTAGGTACAGCAGTACTGTAGGTAGTAGGTACTGCCCCACTATTCCCGTTGTTACGTTTGCTACATGATTTGAAATAGCTAGGTAGGTATCTACTGTACATATCTAGAGACTATTAGGCAGTAGGCACCGAAATAGGACCGGCCTAGATATCTAGTAACAGGAAGGTGAAGGTCACTCGCTGAAACTCGCTGACGTCGGGGGATACCTATACCTACCTACGTACGGTAAAGTACCGTCGCGGTTTGCCTGGTGTCTACTGTCTACTGCCTGCGTATTGAAAAAAACCGGCCAAGTGCGAGTCGGACTCGCGCACCGAGGGTTCCGTACAAACCTGTAGTAAGTTTTACGATTTATGACGTATTAAAAAAAATTGCTTAAAAATTACGTTTGTTGTATGGGAGCCCCCCTTTAATATTTACTTTATTGATATTTAATTATTTATTTTGAAAGGTAATATACAAGTTAATATTCTGTGAAAATTTGAACCGTCTACCTGTTACCGTTTTTAATATTGAGCAAAAAAATACGAAAAAAACACGTTTATTGTATGGGGACCCCCCTTAATATATATATTTTTTTAATTTTTAGTATTTGATGTTATAGCGGCAACGGAAATACATCATTTGTGAAAATTTCAGCTTTCTAGCTATCACGGTTTATGAGATACAGCCTGGAGACAGACAGACAGCGGAGTCTTAGTAATAGGGTCCCGTTTTTACCCTTTGGGTACGGAACCCTAAAAACATTTGAATTGAATTAGTATATGTACCTATAATATACTATCTACTAGCTATAATAGGTACCTACTACCTATTACCCGCAGCTTCGCCCGAAGTGGCTGTGGGTATACCTAGTAGGTATGCTATCCTGCACGATCTGTTGTAGGTATTTCCCGGAATAGAAGTATGTAGGTAGGTACTAGGTACCTACGCAGTCTTCGTTTCCTCAACTACCTATGTACCCAGTATCCACTACCCATGCAATAAATCACGTCGAATTGTAGCTGCTCTGTTAGGCATGGTTGAAGGATACTTACTCAAAAACACTCGCATTTACTTTGAGGAATTATTATACTACCTACGCATTTATTGAATTTTCTTTCCGAACAGATGGTAAAGTCTTGACATAATATCATGTAGGTAACCGACAATCGCGTCAGAAACCCCTACCTATTATTTAGCATATTTATTGTCGGACGGACAAACTGATTAGCGATTATGCGCGCTGGCACCCACTACCATAGATAATACTGTTGGGCGTGTCGCGTGTCGCGTGTCGCGCGTTTAAACAACAATCACCGATATTCTAAACAGTTTTATGTCGGAACCTTTCATAAAATATGAATAACAATAACTCGTTATATTCATTTTCATGCTCGTAATCGTAAAACGTCTGCAAGTGCCTCATCAGCAAATGTCTGCTGTTTTATGTTCTCGTTTAAACCGTTAACGTTATGAACGTGCACGTGCACGTAGGCTGCTGGCTGCTGCTTGCCTGCGCAGTGCGTAGAGCCGCGCTCGCTGCTCGCGCCTGCTCGTACCGGCCGGCGCCGCGCCGCCGCTGAATGACGTCTTGAAAAATTGCTTCAGCGTTTATTTTCAAACTAGCTGATGCTCGCGACGTCGTCCGCGTGAAATAAGTTTTTTCAATTCCCACTGGTACTCCTTAATTTTCCGGGATAAAAAGTAGCCTATGTCACTCTCCAGGTTCTTTCTTCTATACCCATGCAAAAAAATCACGTCGATCCGTTGCTCCGTTACGGCGTGGTTGAAGGACAAACCAACAAACAAACACACTTTCGCATTTTAATAATTAATTAGTAAGTATGATAACATGTAGTAAGTACATAGACATACGGGTGTCTTTAATATTAAATACGTCATGTTTTGACTCTACCACCGGTTCGGAAACAAGATCCTACTGAGAAGAGCCGGCAAGCAACTCAGCAGTTGCTCTTTTGATTAATATCCGTCATCCAGTCCTCTTCTTCTCCTGGGTTTCCGCACTTGGACGCAGCTGCCGTCACCCAGTCAACCGGGTTTCAAATGTCGTCGAAATCGGTGGTTCCTACTTCCTACCTTCGTAGTTCGTAGTTTGATTTACTTACTGTTATAGTTTCAGTCTACTGGTGGTAGACCTACCTACTACGTCTAGCCCTTTTCAGGTAAACGTATACATAGAAAGTACCTAGGATCTTCGGTCGGGTACAGGAAGGGGAAGGCAGGGGATCTCTGTTCTCTACCGATGTAGAGTCTCACCGTACCTTGACTGCGGAGTGCGGAGTGCGGAGTGCGGACCTCCTGCTGTCCTGCATTGTTTCATTTTCTAAGGTTTACATTTAGGTGCTTTTAATTAAAAAATAGCACAGTAGGTATTTAAAACTATTTTTAAAATAATATTACAAGCACAAGAAATAATTAGTAAAACCAACAGGGCAAGCATTATGATACCTACCTCAAGCGTTATCACTGCGCGTATCGAAAAACCAATGCGTCATCATGGTTTATATAACCTAACCGTTTTCAGTTATGTAGGTACCTACTTATTACTTAACTTGTAAAATGCGCATAAATCTAGGTAGGTACTTATTTGTGCCATGTTCTTAGGTGCCTCAATAGGTACCTAGTTTTAAACTTATTAAATACGTACCTAACTACCTACCTACCTAAGTAGTTACATTTCTACATAGAGGTATAATAGTAGCTCATTTCTCTCATTATAACATGCAAGTAGGTACATAAAATAAGTACCTACTTAGTTATTAAGTAAATACCTACCTATATACCATAGCACCTACTCATAGAGATAAAGGGTAATACCTTATTACATTGACAGTAACTTGGCGCAAATTATTACTTTTAATAGATAGTGACAGAATATGCTATGTAAAATGTTAGAAATTCGCTGCCCATAGTCCATAGTCCATACCACAGAACACATAATATATAATATGTTCTGTGGTCCATATACCTATAGGTACCTAGACTTTCCAAAGTTCCAATCGAAATTAAAACTTATCTTTCAACTTTAACATTTTACGATTTTCCTCAAACCACTGTCACTAGTTCAACGTGAATGAATGTATCTGTGTGAACTGTGAACTGTGCTATATTACCTACACTAGTACCGTGCTAGTACACAACATCACTACATAACTACTTACTCGTATTATAAAACAAAGTCCCCATGCCGCGTCTGTCTGTCTGAAGTTCTGAACGCGACTAACTCATAAACTAACTACCGAACCGATTTTCATACAGTTTTCACTTTTCACCAATGGACGCAGTGATTCAAGACGACGCGAAGGTTTGTGTGTATAATTCATTAATGCTTTGTGTAAATTGGTTGAAATATGACGATGATTGTTGAAGATGTCGAAAAAAGTTAATGCTGGATAAACTGGATGCTTTCACCGAAAACGCAAAACAATGTATGACGGATTGTTCCTCTTATAAAGGTCTACAGATAACTAAGTCTGCAATGGCATATATAATGAACGCATACGTAGGTATACCGTGGGTTATGACGTGTTCTGTGGGTATACCCATTTTAAAGTTTAAAAAATTCTTTAAACATACTTTAGATACATACATTAATTTGGTAATTGGAAAACTATTGAGGGATACGATATTAATTCTTGTCAAATTATAGTAGATTAGTAGCCAAGGGCTGTAAGGCATCAATTGCAGCCCGAGATATTTAGGCGCACGAGCGCAGGGAGGGCGCCTATAGTTCGAGGGTGCAATTGATGCTTACACCCGAGCTAACTACTCTGCTTTACATCTCGATTGTGAGGTAAAGTAGGTCCTTATTACCCCCAAATGGAGCTTGTAGGTGACCAATTAGCGCTCTAGGGTAATAATGTAGCTAGAAAAGCCCAAGGGCGGTAAGTAATTTAAAAAAAAACTCTTCACTCTTTCAAAAAGTTCGCGTACATCTAACCATCATACTTTTTTTAATTACTTACCGCCCTAGGGCTTTTCTAGCTACATTATTACCCTAGAGCGCTAATTGGTCACCTACAAGCTCCATTTGGGGGTAATAAGGACCTACTTACCGAATATGAGAGATGTAAAATACGTTAGTTACCTTAAGCATTTCATGTAAGGACATAATTTATCCTTTACATACCTAATAATTGTCCTTTACAAGTTTACACCATACAATAATTTTAAATAATATCTTAGGAGTTATCGTAAAATTAAAACTATCGCATAGTCTCATTCCTTGAGTATGAAAGTACTTAGAACCTAACGACACGAGTATATACTTATAGTACTCTGTGACCTAACGCAAGCGAAGGCGCGGGCAAAGGCTAGTATATTATTATACCTAGTCGGTAACGGGTTAAGTCATCAGGTAAACTAGCCTGCAGCCTTCGCTATTAACCATTTCAGTTATTTTGAGGGAAACAGGAAAAACCTAGCTCGTAATGCAGGTATACTTACCTACGTGAAATTAGGTACTTAGTACTTACTTACTTATTTTTAAACTAGCTGATGCCCGCGACTTTGTCTACGTGGAATAAGTTTTTTTTGATTCCCACGGGAACACCCTAATTTTCCGGGATAAAAAGTAGCCTATGTCACTCCCCAGTCCCCAGGTCCTCAACTATACCCATATGATACCCATGACAAAAATCACGTCGATCCGTTGCTCTGTTGCGGCGTGATTGAAAGACAAACAAACACACTTTCGCATTAATTATAATATTAGTATGATGATTGATTGAAAACCGCTGACGTAATTATAAGGCAGGTACATACGAGTATAACTAAATAGGTATCCGTCGAGAAAATTGACCGTTGAAAATAGAGGCCACTGAAAATCAGTGCTATAATATAATGGCTTAGAGAGAGAAAGACAATATAAGCCGAAGCTGCCTCGCCGTGATACTTGGTACTGAGTTATTACTTGAGTATACCATGGTATACCTCGATGCCACGTCCATGAACAGCACATCGCCACGCGCGCTGCGGCGAGGAGCGCTGTCACAGCGGGAAGGCCCGTCTCCGGGAATTTATACTTTCTGAACTTTGTCAGGTCTGGTCCAGTGCGAGGCTTCGGCCGTGGCTACTGACCACCCTACCGGCAAACTGCAAAGATATACTCACCGCCAAGCGATTGAGCGTTCCGGTACGATGCCGTGTGGAAACTGGAAACCTATTATGAGCATAAGTTTAATATAACTGCCATACTCCATAACAGATTAGACTGCATAATCGCTTACCATTGGGTGAGCTCACTTGAACCCAGGGCTAACTCGTAGTGGCATAAAAAAAATTGGATCCACCTTGTCTATATCGGACCAGAGTATATTAATAGTAAAACGAAACAGTGTTACGAAAAAGAAGAAAGTAATTTATTCTTACAGCCTAGTTTCTAGCTAATAAAGGAATACTTTATACCTACTTTCACAGTAGACTAAACTTAGTATAATAACAGATTATATTTTCAAGCTATTTCTTTTTTGAGTGGTTCATATATATTTAAATGTTTTCGTCATGGTTTTTAATTTTAACTACAATGGAATACAATTGCGCATCGATTAATAAAATTATAATACCTACGTAATGGAATTAAAATTATTTTGACAACTTGAGCTTCTCATCACAATAGGTGTGTTATTATCAAGGTTAAGCGTTTAAAACTTCGCAACACCCAGGTGATTTAGGTAAACCGCAGATTATAAAAGATTCCACTGCGCGCCGTCAGTCGGTCATCGGTCGAGCAGGTTTATGGTGACGTCTTGGTCTCCGCAATAAGTATTGTTGTAACCGCAACACGTTCACTTTATTATTGGGAGTTTCCCTTTGACAATAATCTAAGGTCTGGTAGGTCTAGTGGTTAGCATGTCCGACTGCGGCCGACGAGGTCCCGGGTTCGAGTCCCGGGTCGGGCCATAACAAGTATTGGGTTTTTCTGACTAGAAATTTTCAGTACTAGCCCGGAGTTAGGAAGTTGGCGGTGTTTCACCTCGGAGAGCACGTTAAGCCGTCAGTCCTGTGTCTGATCTCTCTCCGGCGCATCTACCCTAGGGCGTCCGGCGTGCCCTGTTTTGTTTTTATTTTTAAATTTCAACCGCATGACAAAATCTAGTCTTAATTTTCACAGATGCTCTACTTCACTGGGTCTATACGACTAACGACTGAGCTGTAGCCTTGTAGGACCATAAAGATATACTTTAGTACATGACTAGCTGATGCCCGCGACTTCGTCCTCGTGGATTGAAGTTTTTCGGTTCCCGCGAGAATTCTTTAATTTTCCGGGATAAAAGTAGCCTATGTGCTATTCCAGACTATAATCTATCTCTGTGCCAAATTTCATCTAGATCCGTTCAGCCGTTGGGGCGTGATTGAGTAACAAACATCCATACATAAATCCAAACTTTCGCATTTATAATATTTATTTGATTCATGCCGCATGAGATTCATTGCACTCAAATCTCAATGTTTTCATAATCATGCAGTTCAATATCATCTTATCCACTTTTAGTTTAGGAAATGTTAAATTATTATTCTGAACCTAAACACTCGTTTCAATGTTTAATATATAATAATATTATATTTATTTGTTTAGTTCAATGTGTAGGACGTTATATTGAACGCGCGCGAAGCTTGCCCCTACGATGTGTAGTTGCGTCTCACAAGCAAGCGGATGAGGAGCCGCAGCGAACCCGGCGAGGGCTGCGGGCATCGACCACACAACCATGAACCAAGGTCGAGGGCTGCGGGCCGAAGGGCGAGCAGCTCCGCGTGTACCTACCTAGTGCGGCTAACTTGGTGACCCGGTGGACAACATTGGAACTTATTATTATGCCTGTTAAGTTTTTGAAGTGAAAACTTCTTTAGCCGCGTTGGGCACTTTTTGGTAGGGGAAAATCAATTTTCATAAAGAAATCACAAAGCTCATTTGCCATTCTTAAGCCTTCCCTAAGTTGTTCAAATAAAATGTCACTATTCCAGTGCTCGTTGAAGCCTCTTCTTCAATGGGCTGTGAATTTAACATTTCCTCCAAGTCGGTTACAATCAAATCTTCATTTTGACTGAAACCTACTTTATGAATCTTTACTTTAGGCATACTTAGTTGTAATAAGGTCTATTTTACTTTTTTATTAGTCCATTTGACGACGCGTTTACAAGGATATTGGGTTGGATACCTATTGGAATCCTTTTTATTAATATGTACCTACCTACCGATTAGATCCGCGAATAAAGAAATCTTTAGCCGCGAATATAGGAACTGGGTCGCATTTTTATAATCCGCGAATAATGAAAACGCGAATGAAGGAAGCGCGAATAAGGAGTTTTTACTGTATTGTGCAACATTATACGCTGTGTATATCTTTACAAGTAAAATTGAATGTAGTTTTCACTTCTATCGGCTGTCCCTATGACTACCAATTATTTTTGTTTTTTTTAAATTTTAATTATAGATAGGTATCTACTAGCGACGCTGACATCGGGTTGGATAAGTTTGACGGACTGTACTTGCGCAGGCAGCGCAAACGCCGCCGCCGCGCTGCACTCGTTGCGTGCCATCGCGAGTTGCATTATAGACCGGGAGATGGTCGTAGGTGATAGTCTCCCATTTTCTACTGCATGCCTTTTTAAGAGTTGATAACTAACCCTAAAGTATGAAAGATAGAGGGGTTACTAGCCCTTGCGCGCTTGCACGTCATAAACAAAATGGCTTCTCTTTGTGACAGAATTTTAGTTTTTGCCGTGACATTCTACTGCATGCCTTTGTAATATAACGTAGTTGGAACAAATTTAAGCTATAATAATTGATGGCATGCAATTCGCAACGGCCGACGGGGCTCAAACGGTTACGTAGAAATGTAAAAAAAAATAGAACATTTCCGTGTTTACAAATTGCATGCCGTTGTAAAAAATTACTTTTATTATCTCAAATATACTCTACGAAAATTGGCATGCACCCCTCGTATGACCAAGGGTGGAAAATATTAGGAAAATGTTGTGAAAATTCAATACAGCTTTTCCGTGATTTCAAACTGCATGCCATTTGAACAATACTTAGTTTTTATAATTACTTGACGTTAGCAAATTTGGCATGCACAACAGAAAGTTGTAAATTAGTGGCATGCATGACGAAAATTGCAAAAAACGCTGATATAATTTCCGTGACTTTATTTTGCATGCCATTCAATATTTCATTAAAAAACATTATTTTAAGTTGATAAAAAAAATGGCATGCATATTACACAAGCCTGACATAAAAAATGTGCAAAAATAAAATTAAAAAAAGGTTTTTTAACGAAAATTAAAAATAAAGAACATTTCCCTGTTTTTTTTTGCGCCCATTTGAGCCCATACTACGAGGTAGGACATAGGATACTTTTTATTCCGAAATTCTACCCCCGAAGGGGTGAAATAGGGGTTGAAAGTTTGTATGAAAGTCCTTAATTTCTCAAGTTATAGCCATGAAACTTGATATATGAGCTGCGAGTTGAAAATGGAGACATATGTGTTTCACAGTTTTTGAAAATTCGACCCCCAAAAGGGTGAAATAGGGGATGAAAGTTGGTGTGAAAATCCTTCGTTTCTCAAGATGTTTACCAAGTTATATCAACGAAACTTTTTATTTTGGCTGACAGTAAAAAATAAAGAAGTACGTGTGTCACAGTTTTTCAAAATTCCACCCCTAAGGGGGTGAAATAGGGGGTGAAAGTTTGTATGAAAGTCCGTCATTTCTCAAGTGATATCGATTAAACTTGCTATACAAGCTACCGGTTAAAAATAAAGAAATAAATGTTTCACAGTTTTTCAAAATTTTACCCTCAAAGGGGTGAAATAGGGGTTGAAAGTTTGTATGAAAGTCCTTCATTTCTCAAGGTATATCGATGAAACTTGGTATACAAGCTACCGGTTAAAAATGAAGAAATACGTGTTTCACAGTTCTCGCAAATTTTACCCCCGAAGGGGTGAAATAGGGGTTGAAAGTTTATATGAAAGTCCTTCATTTCTCAAGTTATATCCATGAAACTTGGTATATGAGCTGCGGGTTAAAAATGAAAACATACGTGTTTCACAGTTTTTCAAAATTCCACCCCCAAAGGGGTGAAATAGGGGTTGAAAGTTTGTATAAAAGTCCATCATTTCTCAAGTTATTTCGATGAATCTTGGTATATCCACGCGGACGAAGTCGCGGGCATCAGCTAGTTATATTATAAATGCGAAAGTTTTGATGGATGTATGTATGGATGGATGGATGGATGTTTGTTACTCAATCACGGCTGAACGGATCTGCATGAAATTTGGCACAGATATAGATTATAGTCTGCTAAGTATATAGAATAGCATAAAGGCTACTTTTATCCCTGAATATTAAGGAGTTCCCGCGGAAACGTGGCTAGGCAGGTGATGGGTTAGCGCCAAAATCCAAATCTCTGATCTCTGTTTCACACTGGAAATGGTTCACATATTTTATGAAACTTTCATTATTATTAAAAATACGATGGTGTTATTTAATACGCATGCCATTTTCGATATATACTTAAAACTAGCTGACGCTCGCGACTTCGTCCGCGTGGATCGAGGTTTTTCGGTTCCGTTCTTCGGTTCCCGCGGGAACTCCTTAATTTTCCGGAATAAAAAGTAGCCTATGTGATATTCCAGACTATAATCTATATCTATGCCAAATTTCATCCAGATCCGTTCATCCGTTGGAGCGTGATTGAGTAACAAACATACATCCATACATCCAAACTTTCGCATTTATAATATTTATTTGATAATATGTTTTTATGAAATGCAAAACGGCATGCAAATTAAAAACACGGAAATTTTTATTAAATTTTTGCAACTTTTGTTATTATTTAAAATATGACGGTGTTATTTAATACGCATGCCATTTTCGGTATATACTTAAAATAATATGTTTTTATGAAATACAAAACGGCATGCAAATTAAAAACACGGAATGTTTATTAAATTTTTTGCAACTTTCATTATTATTTAAAATATGATGGTATTATTTAATACGCATGCCATTTTCGGTATATACTTAAAATAATACGTTTTTATGAAATACAAAACGGCATGCAAATAAAAAACACGGAAATGTTAATTAAATTTTTGCAACTTTTGTTATTATTTATAATATAATGATCATGAGCAACATGCATGCCATTTGTATTTCAGAATTATTTGGTCATTAAATTAATGTTTATCTTTATTAGAAGTAGTTTGAAATCACGGAAAAGCTGTATTGAATTTTCACAACATTTTCCTAATATTTTCCACCCTTGGTCATACGAGGGGTGCATGCCAATTTTCGTAGAGTATATTTGAGATAATAAAAGTAATTTTTTACAACGGCATGCAATTTGTAAACACGGAAATGTTCTATTTTTTTTTACATTTCTACGTAACCGTTTGAGCCCCGTCGGCCGTTGCGAATTGCATGCCATCAATTATTATAGCTTAAATTTGTTCCAACTACGTTATATTACAAAGGCATGCAGTAGAATGTCACGGCAAAAACTAAAATTCTGTCACAAAGAGAAGCCATTTTGTTTATGACGTGCAAGCGCGCAAGGGCTAGTAACCCCTCTATCTTTCATACTTTAGGGTTAGTTATCAACTCTTAAAAAGGCATGCAGTAGAAAATGGGAGACTATCACCTACGACCATCTCCCGGTCTATTACCTATTCTGTGGTAGAACTCCGGGCAACAGCTTGCACCTATCCGATACACTTATAGTGTAGACCTGTAGGCGGCTGTCAGAATAAAAATAAGCCCTCAACTGATCCGTACAATATACTAAAGTCAAGCAGATATTATTATATAGTAATCGAGCAATGGCACTCGAGTATTAATTGAAAAAAAAAATTAATTCAAAGTTGCCCTAAAGTGATATTGCTATTAGTTTTCCCAGGCGTCGTAATTACGCGCACCAGACACCAGTAGCCAGTAGGCTATCATGTAAATTGGCCATCACTGGAAAATAACCCAATCACAGGTGATTATGAGTTATGACCGCTCTGTGGTAGCAGACAGCATTTTTGAGAATAAATTGTATATTATAGCAAAGAACTTGGTCATAATTATAATCTGAGTAGGTACTATTATTGGTCAGTATTTTTGATAGGAAGTTGGCCATACAATTTCTCAAATAATATAATGTTATGTCTGTCTGGGATAAATACAGCAGTAGGTATAGCTGGCGCCAATCATCTAGTCGTGTCTGAAGTTGACCGCGACACGCTACAAAGTAGGCCCTAGCCGGTTTACTCGGCTTTAAGATTTTCACCGGGGCACAATGTTGCCCCGCGCCCCACCCGGGTAAGGAGGCTCAGCCTCGAGGCCCGTACCCCCGCTTGGCCCTCACGGGCCAACCGGGGAAGACCCAGAACACACGCATATTAATTTTCTTAATTAGCCTAAGTCATTTTCCAGGTCCTCAAATATACCCATGCCAAAAATCATGTCGATTTGATGCTCCGTTGCGCCGTGATTGAAGGACAAACCAACAAACAAACACACTTTCGCATTTATAATATTATTAGTATGAAGTATGATAATTAAGATTTTAAGTTAAATTTTGGTAAAAAGTGGTGAAACTTTGACTCTTGTAACCCAAAGTGGTTGTAGTTAGGTGCAGGTCAAATTGAACGATAACTTGCAATCGCTGCAGCAATCGACCCTTTTAAACTTATGCTCTGAAGCTCGCCTCGGGTCGCTGATACATATTATGTGCAAAAACTTAAAGGGAATTTCGGATTAGTCTACGTTGCCACAAATGTTTCGATGATTCGGTTGTTGAGAAACAAAACAGCATTAAATACTAATAATTATTATATTTATAATATACGCTCTTATTGACACATATCACACACAAACTGAACAGTTCAGGTCGGCAAGTCCACGCGCTGAGCGGTATAGAGATAGACTACACGCTCGTTAACAAAACATAAATCGAAACGCAGCAACGGCAGAAAAATTCTTAATTTGAACTCGTCGAGCCTTCAGACAACGTTTGACACGTTACGAAGTGCGCTCAGAGCGCCTCTCCACCGCGGGTGCTCCACGCCGCTGAGCTACGGTATACGGATGCGTGTCGAGCCCGCAGCTCGGCGGAGCGCGACGTAGTGACACCCCCGGTGGAGAGGCGCCCCCAGCCCCGGCCCCTCGCCCGGTGCCGGGTGCAGCGAGCCGGCGCGCGCGCGCCGCCACGTCGTGGCGCTCCTTCTTGAGCGCGCGGTACGCCGCCACCGCGTCCAGCCGCGCCCGCTCGAGCGCCTCCTCCTTGCGGTGCGCCGCCGCCGCCGCCGCCCCCGGCGCCGCCGCCGCGCCCAGCAGCATCGCCGACAGCAGCAGGCCGCGCTGCGCCGGCTGCGCACGTCACGTCATAACACATAATATTACTATACAGAAGGGTGTTTGACGACGAATCAAATCAACAACTCTTTTTCAACACAAAACACGCGGTTATACAAGCAGATATAGAATGGAATTTTGTACACTTTTATCTTTTAAGTGATAGAAAATGGTCACTCAACATAAAAGTAAAAGACACTGACTATACCCATAAAAGGTTATCATTTAGTACTTTTAAATCAACACTGAATAGTGCGCCGCGATGAGAACTTCGTTACCGCGATTCAGTCTCTGTTTATCGTGATTCGTGTGGGGGTGTAAGCAAGCTGTACCTCGGTGTTGTGTTGTGTTGTGTTGTGGTGTGTCACATTACACGTACCTTGGGCGCGGGTCGCGCGTGCCTCGGGCCGCGCAGCTCGGGCGGCGCGTGCGCGGCTTCGCCGAAGGGCACGCGCTCGTGCCGCACGCGCGTGCGCCGCGCCCACGCCGCCTCCTGCGCACACAGACCGTCGCTCGTCATCTGCCGCTCCTTCGCTAACACACATTACACGTACCTTGGGCGCGGGTCGCGCGTGCCTCGGGCCGCGCAGCTCGGGCGGCGCGTGCGCGGCTTCGCCGAAGGGCACGCGCTCGTGCCGCACGCGCGTGCGCCGCGCCCACGCCGCCTCCTGCGCACACAGACCGTCGCTCGTCATCTGCCGCTCCTTCGCTAACACACATTACACGTACCTTGGGCGCGGGTCGCGCGTGCCTCGGGCCGCGCAGCTCGGGCGGCGCGTGCGCGGCTTCGCCGAAGGGCACGCGCTCGTGCCGCACGCGCGTGCGCCGCGCCCACGCCGCCTCCTGCGCACACAGACCGTCGCTCGTCATCTGCCGCTCCTTCGCTAACACACATTACACGTACCTTGGGCGCGGGTCGCGCGTGCCTCGGGCCGCGCAGCTCGGGCGGCGCGTGCGCGGCTTCGCCGAAGGGCACGCGCTCGTGCCGCACGCGCGTGCGCCGCGCCCACGCCGCCTCCTGCGCACACAGACCGTCGCTCGTCATCTGCCGCTCCTTCGCTAACACACATTACACGTACCTTGGGCGCGGGTCGCGCGTGCCTCGGGCCGCGCAGCTCGGGCGGCGCGTGCGCGGCTTCGCCGAAGGGCACGCGCTCGTGCCGCACGCGCGTGCGCCGCGCCCACGCCGCCTCCTGCGCACACAGACCGTCGCTCGTCATCTGCCGCTCCTTCGCTAACACACATTACACGTACCTTGGGCGCGGGTCGCGCGTGCCTCGGGCCGCGCAGCTCGGGCGGCGCGTGCGCGGCTTCGCCGAAGGGCACGCGCTCGTGCCGCACGCGCGTGCGCCGCGCCCACGCCGCCTCCTGCGCACACAGACCGTCGCTCGTCATCTGCCGCTCCTTCGCTAACACACATTACACGTACCTTGGGCGCGGGTCGCGCGTGCCTCGGGCCGCGCAGCTCGGGCGGCGCGTGCGCGGCTTCGCCGAAGGGCACGCGCTCGTGCCGCACGCGCGTGCGCCGCGCCCACGCCGCCTCCTGCGCACACAGACCGTCGCTCGTCATCTGCCGCTCCTTCGCTAACACACATTACACGTACCTTGGGCGCGGGTCGCGCGTGCCTCGGGCCGCGCAGCTCGGGCGGCGCGTGCGCGGCTTCGCCGAAGGGCACGCGCTCGTGCCGCACGCGCGTGCGCCGCGCCCACGCCGCCTCCTGCGCACACAGACCGTCGCTCGTCATCTGCCGCTCCTTCGCTAACACACATTACACGTACCTTGGGCGCGGGTCGCGCGTGCCTCGGGCCGCGCAGCTCGGGCGGCGCGTGCGCGGCTTCGCCGAAGGGCACGCGCTCGTGCCGCACGCGCGTGCGCCGCGCCCACGCCGCCTCCTGCGCACACAGACCGTCGCTCGTCATCTGCCGCTCCTTCGCTAACACACATTACACGTACCTTGGGCGCGGGTCGCGCGTGCCTCGGGCCGCGCAGCTCGGGCGGCGCGTGCGCGGCTTCGCCGAAGGGCACGCGCTCGTGCCGCACGCGCGTGCGCCGCGCCCACGCCGCCTCCTGCGCACACAGACCGTCGCTCGTCATCTGCCGCTCCTTCGCTAACACACATTACACGTACCTTGGGCGCGGGTCGCGCGTGCCTCGGGCCGCGCAGCTCGGGCGGCGCGTGCGCGGCTTCGCCGAAGGGCACGCGCTCGTGCCGCACGCGCGTGCGCCGCGCCCACGCCGCCTCCTGCGCACACAGACCGTCGCTCGTCATCTGCCGCTCCTTCGCTAACACACATTACACGTACCTTGGGCGCGGGTCGCGCGTGCCTCGGGCCGCGCAGCTCGGGCGGCGCGTGCGCGGCTTCGCCGAAGGGCACGCGCTCGTGCCGCACGCGCGTGCGCCGCGCCCACGCCGCCTCCTGCGCACACAGACCGTCGCTCGTCATCTGCCGCTCCTTCGCTAACACACATTACACGTACCTTGGGCGCGGGTCGCGCGTGCCTCGGGCCGCGCAGCTCGGGCGGCGCGTGCGCGGCTTCGCCGAAGGGCACGCGCTCGTGCCGCACGCGCGTGCGCCGCGCCCACGCCGCCTCCTGCGCACACAGACCGTCGCTCGTCATCTGCCGCTCCTTCGCTAACACACATTACACGTACCTTGGGCGCGGGTCGCGCGTGCCTCGGGCCGCGCAGCTCGGGCGGCGCGTGCGCGGCTTCGCCGAAGGGCACGCGCTCGTGCCGCACGCGCGTGCGCCGCGCCCACGCCGCCTCCTGCGCACACAGACCGTCGCTCGTCATCTGCCGCTCCTTCGCTAACACACATTACACGTACCTTGGGCGCGGGTCGCGCGTGCCTCGGGCCGCGCAGCTCGGGCGGCGCGTGCGCGGCTTCGCCGAAGGGCACGCGCTCGTGCCGCACGCGCGTGCGCCGCGCCCACGCCGCCTCCTGCGCACACAGACCGTCGCTCGTCATCTGCCGCTCCTTCGCTAACACTACATATAACTCTACTGTAGTTCATTCCAAATTGCTAATAATACAAATTATTGTGGCTCCCGCTACCGGCGCGCTGGTACATTCTTACGACTGATCACAAGCACAAGTCGTCCTACATTCAATAAATCTCTTCATTTCATGTTAAATCTTAACTATTAAAAATTCCAAACTAATATTTAAATATAAATAATTTCTGATGTTGACATTATTTTAATTGAATTGTAATTAAAATAGTAGATATAGAAATATTGAATTGTAATAATTAATTTTAAAGTAGACATACTCAAAATGTTAATTTTAATTAATTAATATTAAGTATGTACAAATTGTTACTTTAGATAATAAAATGTAACTCATTGCAGTTCCCTGACAGGGCCTCATGTCCTTAAAAATGTAATATTTAAGTACATGAATGCAATGAATGAATGACTGTTGGAAAACTGTGGGAATAGATAACGTTAGATGCTAGTGAGAACCTGTGTGCTCTCTCAGAACACAGAAGTAGGATAAAATGAAGTTAATTAATAGAATAGAATATGTTTTATTTGCTGATCCATACAAACTATCTACTACTGCTGATCTATACATACCAAACATAAAATACAAAAAGTACTTAAAATCTAACTTAGCTTATCATCAACGCCAGCGTAGTAGGCCGAGCGTGGCCGAGGCTACGATGGCGTGATGAATTAGACAAATTCCAAGTTGAGTGGCCCATAGGCATTGTGGCACAAAATAAGATGTGGAAAAATCGGAGGCGTTATGCAGGCAGCACAGACAGGAGGGCAGTACAGACTAGATTAGATTAATGGTTGCTCACCTCGGCCGCCTTGCTCTTCTTCTCCCGCTTCTTGAGCGCGAGGCGCTGCGCGCGGCTCGCTGCCCCCTCCGCTCCCGCCCCCGCCCCCGCCGCCGCGCCGCGACGCTTGCGGCGGCGGCGCTCGCGCTGCGCGGACATGCGCTCGCCTTTCTCGTCTTCTGACTCTACATCGTCCTACCAAATACAACACGTTCTTATTATTAGGTTGGGTTACTACTTACTGTACTGGGTGTTGCAACAGTGATCTGCGAATACTACCCGTTAATAATAGAGGCATAATATTATAATAGTGATATACTTAGTTTGTTCCACACAAATAGAGTGCCGAGCGGCAGTGGAGAGGATGTGGGGTACATTGGCGCTAATCTTTCTGCTACTGCACAAGAACAGTAGACAAATGAACCAAAACTGCACTGACAGGTTATGTATAATATTCATTCCTTCAAATAAATGGATAAATCGCCTAATGTCACACACTTTAGTGTGATTTCATGTTTTATTTCATACTCTAGTACGGGTTCAGTTAGCATCACCTCGACTGAGTAAAACCGGCGGAACTCAGCTGGCGCACTTCAAGTTCGACTTGCGAGTCAGAGTAAATAACAAAAAAGATGTCATAATAATCATAATAATGTAATCAGCTGTGAAACAATTGTCTGACCTGTGGCGCTGAGCGGCGACGAACAATTGTCTGACCTGTGGCGCTGAGCGGCGACGAACAATTGTCTGACCTGTGGCGCTGAGCGGCGACGAACAATTGTCTGACCTGTGGCGCTGAGCGGCGACGAACAATTGTCTGACCTGTGGCGCTGAGCGGCGACGAACAATTGTCTGACCTGTGGCGCTGAGCGGCGACGAACAATTGTCTGACCTGTGGCGCTGAGCGGCGACGAACAATTCAACACCTTATGAGTACGGAACCCAAATTAACGATTTTCGGATTTTTTAATTCTTGCCGAATTTCACGATTCTAGGTCACCAGGAAGTACCCTATAGGTTTTGATTTATAGCGAGTGTGAAAATATGCAAAATATGAAGCATAAACGGCCATATGGCATATACCTCCACATGTTCCCAAGAAAAAGGGTGTAGACAGACACAGACAGACAGATGAACAACAAAGTAATCCTATAATAATTTAATGGTTCCTTTTTTACTCCTCTGAAAAATCAACTCGGTGCTAGCAAGCAAGCGCAAGTGCCATTATGTGTAGCTTGTGTAGGAGCATACCGGATAGTGCTGCTGGTGAAGTGGGTCGTGCAGCGCGCGCACGGCGCTGTTGATGCGCAGCGAGAACTGCCGGCCCGACTCCCCGGCCAGCTTGCGCAGCCCCGACACCGGGTTGCTGCTCACGCCGGAAGCTCCCGCACCGTCTGGATACAAGACTCACTATTAATAATATGATCAATCTATTTTTTTTTAACCACTACAAGTTAGCCCTTGACTGCGATCCTGATGGTAAGTGATGAAGCAGTCTAAGATGGGACTAACCACTAAGATGCAGGCTAACCTGTTAGGGGCATGGCAGTTATATTAAACCAATACCCCTATTCAGTTTCTAGTTTTTTGTTCATTTTTAGTAACCATAACTCATCTTTGAGCAGCATAAGTAATCAATCTCCCAGCCTCATGCGGGCCGACTGACAGTTTTCCCACCAGCAGAGAGCCCTATACCCACCAAATACAAAGTTAATTGTACATTTTACATTGCCAAGGACTTTTAGGACTTACTTCACTGAGAGCATAAATATTTATGGATGCGTTCAGAAATTAGATATTTTGAAAAAAAAATTACTTACCTACTATATTTGTCCAGCTTTTAAAAATAAATTAATTACATCAATTATTTTATTGTATTAACAGTGAACTACATTTTGGTGAAAGTATCATCTCTGTAACAGCCCCCCGATTATGTAAGAATGGCCGATTAAATCGTCCAAGTTCGGCGTCAAAGTAAAATAAACCATAATATCATTGAATTAGAGCTCAATTTCGTGTATACATTCTCATACGTTTAGGTTATTGTACATACCTAAATGTATAAGAATGGGTACACGAAATTGAGCTCTAATTCAATGCAGATATGGTTTATTTTACTTTGACACCGAACTTATACGTTTTGATCGATAATTCTTACCTAATCGGGGGGTTGTTTATGACTTTTTCTAGTCCAGATTGGCCATGGTTCTTTCATCAAAATCGGTTGAATAGTTGGGCTGTTGAAGCGCAGCACACCGACAGACAGACCGAGAGACAGGCAGCCAGCCACACCACCATTACACATCAAATAAATATTATAAATGCGAAAGTTTGGATGGATGTATGGATGGATGTTTGTTACTCAATCACACCCCAACGGCTGAACGGATCTGGATGAAATTTGGCACAGAGATAGATTATAGTCTGGAATAACACATAGGCTACTTTTTATCCCGGGAAATTAAGGAGTTCCCGCGGGAAACGAAAAACCTCGATCCACGCGGACGAAGTCGTGGGCATCAGCTAGTTTATAATATTAGTATGGTTAATACAGACCAGCGGAGAGCCATTTTTTATTTTTCTCCTTCTTTTTGATAGTTTTGTCGCGATTTTGAAACGCGAACAGGCGTGTGAGTGTCTTCGGTACAGGCTGATCGTCCGGATCTTGTGGCGGAGCGTTTATTTTGCCTTTCAAACTAAAAAACACATATACTTATATCATAAGTTTAAAGGACAAAGTACATCAAAAGTCTCCCTTTATTATACACTGTAGTCTGTGATCAAAGGATAAAACATGAAAACTATAAAAACGTAGTGGTTATATTCTCTTTGAAAACTATTATCCACCTTTGTAATCGCCTGGCCTGTTGTACTAGAGGATCTTTTACACCACGGTGTTTCTTTGCTGGAATTTTTCGACCCATTCCGGGGAAATCATTCGCAAAGTTAATAAAATTTTAAATGTACACTTTTGTAAAATGTAAACACACTTCTATTTTTTCTTTGTTCTAACCTCAAACCACAGAGTACTTTTTAATTAATACCTCAAACCACAGAGTACATATGTCTCAAACTCAAATCTTTAGACATCACAGATTACAATACGCATCTCTGGATTCTTATTTGTCTCTGGCAATATTTGATAGTGACAATTATTTGAGTTTTGACACTGACACTAAAGGTGACACTGACAGTTTATAAACGGGCAACACAGAGTAATGATTTCCTAGACATAAAAAGGAAACAAAAGAAATATATTATGTAAGGAAACAGCGAGTTGCACTAATTTTTTAAAGATTTATTGGAGAATAACTGACAAGACATTTTATAAAATAAAAAACATTACATTTCAATGCAATAAAACTTAGACAAAATAAAATAATATTAAAAATTCTGAACAGAACAAAAATTCTCCAGTAACCTCTGAGGGAGCTTGCTCTGTGAAGGCGATTAGCGAATGGATGATTCGAGTTGGTGCGGGAGGGGGCTTGTTTTTAGCAGCAGCAAGGTCGTTCTTTGTGTCAAAAAATTCTACTTGTGACGAATACTTGGATTTTTATTATTTACAACGAGTGAGTTAGTGTTTGTGCTCCGTAACAAAGGTCGTAGTGCGCGTATGTCGTAATTATAGTGATTAGCATTTAAATCAGCTCGTAATATCGAACGGTCCAATGAGTTTGGGAGGAGGTCACAGCGCCGAGGGATCAAATGCAGGAGGAATATTCGTTCAATTCAACCAAGATTGCACGTAAGTGGACTCAAGTGTCATATCGTTTGAGTGTGAGACTGCGAGGAAAGCCTAGACGCCGCGTCGCTGCGCCTTCGCTAGCAGCTGAGCGAGTCCTCGCCAGCTGTCAGCACTCAGCTGCGCCGAGCGCGGGTCGGCCTCGGGTCGACCTCCTGCGGAGTGCGGGCTCGCGCTGGCGGCCTGGCCGGGGTCGCCGGCGCTGGCTCGGCTCCGCGGCCCTCGGGGAACAAACGCTTGCGTTATTGTGCGATGATGCAATATGTCAATGCCAATGTTTTCGTAACATCGAGCGAAACTAAATAAACATTGCAGCAAACAATCTCACCATTGACCTGTAATAACCCATTGTGCTTCTGAAAATATTACTTATGTGTTTGTATTCATTCTAATCATGTCATGTTCACTAATGTTGTGAATGGTTTGAGAGATAATGATGTAGTTCCTCAATGCTTTATGCATGTTGAGTTAGTTAGGTTGTAAACTGATGTACATATAAAGAAATAGCTTGAACACTCAACACTGAACACTCTGTAAACAGCTGATATCGCTTGTGGTGCACTAATACTTCAAATTATGTTGCAATTGTGTGACAATTGATAGAATGCATGTAAATGTACAAGTTGTGAAATAAACATTCCGTTTTATATTCAGTGAGCATCTTATTGCATCTTAAGTACTTAATTTAACTCAATTTCAAGAATACACAAGAACTGTGATGGGTCCCTAAGCCTATATTGATATGCAACAGCCCATTGCTAGTAATTAATATCTCCTAGTAGCTTGCAGGCTACTCACAAGTGAGATCCCACTGGATTAAGTATTTTCTTACAATATTTTTTGGGTCACAACACAAGTCATATTTTGTAAATATGCATAGCAGATACTGGTGCTTGACTTGATTAAACCAGCACAAGCTGACAGCTGTTTGTTTCACTCCTGATGTTACTCTCCCGCTGTGCAAATCCCCATAACTTCAGCCTCTCACAACACTTATGACTGTAACAGTGCAATGTGATATGCACAACTTTTGTGCTCATGGAGCAGTAACAACTTACAAAGTTTATTTTATGCTACACAGCACAATCCAACCAGATCAGTATCTAAAGAGATAATTTATAGTTAGTTTTAGATGGACTATACTAACTGGCAGTAGTTGGCACGACAAACTTAATTAATATTGGATAGAAGCAGGAGTTACTTTGCGGAAGTCCATGATAATGAAAAAAGTGGAAGTTTAATTTGCTAAAAGGAGATGTTGACTCTAACAATTCACAATTGTGGTTCATGGATTATAGCGAATTAAACTTTCAGTTCTTTCATTAAACTTAATTAACTATTAGTTTACTTAGTAGTTGATCAGTCATTTGAGTACGTAGGTGCTGTGACCATAACTATAATCTGCAAATATCCAGGCACCATCGTCTTCCTTTAGGTAGTTATTTGACTAAGTTGTGCCAGAAGTTAATGTGGCAAATTCTGCTGTATACTATTTATACCTAAACAAAATTACATAATAAATAATAGGTAATAAAATTCATTTATTCCAAAAGATTCATATACAATTACCAATTCAAACATAATATGTAATTCTAAAATAGCATTGTACAAGGTATCAGTAGTGTCACATATAGAAATGGATTGAGCCAGCAGCTTATCTAGAATCTTGCGATTCTGTATTAAAGCTGCCGGATACCAAAATTAAGTGTTTTAAATGTATTGCTATCCCTTTTTATAGCTTGCGCACTAGATTTGGACTTAAGGATAGATCACTAGATTTGGACTTAACAAAGCTTGCATTGAGAAAGGAGAGAGCACTAGATTTTGACGTGTCAATTTAGTTGGGAGATTGTGTACAACGCAGTGGGTCCCAGTGTTTTTGTTGCGTGCCGCAGATCCCTGGTGGCGGGCAGCAGTAACGGCTACCACCTGTTCGCGCTGACGCCCGACGATGGCGTGGAGGAGATCTACGCCAGCCAGTCGGGGCAGGACACCTGCCTCGTGGACCGGCTCTTCAGCAGCTCCCTGGTGGCCATCGTCACAGTTGCAGCCCCACGGTGAGAACGCACACTTTTCACTTTCGATATGATATCTTCTGTCCAAGGTTTCTTTTCTGCACTTAAAGTTCTCACTGCCATCTGTTGAATATGATATAAATATGATATAATGTAGGTGTTAAGTACCAAAGTAGGAAGGAAAGAATACCAGATACATTTTTAATTTCGTGTATAATAATAATTATTGTTGTCAATTAAAGCGAGCATATTGTGTTGCAAAAAGTGTCAATTTAATAATTTTCTGCGAATCCTAAATGTAAATAAATTTGGTTTAAAACTTTAAATGTGTCACAAGAGTTCCAATAGTTTCAAATCTATTCAATTCTCTGATAATTCATAAGAGGGACGTCAAAACAATTAACGCACAATTTTATAATTCAACTCAAATAGATTTGTGTGACACAATACACACGCAAATCATAATTCGTACGTGCTCATCGGCGGGGAGATTGTTCACGCTTTATTCCTCACAAACTGTTATCATGCGTAGGAGGTAAACTCATTAACTAGTTGGGATCTCAGCTCCGTGTAACTGCAGCTACGAGTACTATCCGTATTGCTGTCAGGGTGTTATCTGTCCCGAACGCGCCTGCGAGTGACGCCTCACACCTGCGGCGATCTTCTGCTGTGGCGCGACTCGCCAATCGGCTGCCATATCAGACGCGTTTTAAACGTGATCGCTCACTGGAAACCCGCGCGCGCGCCGCCGAACACGAAGAGTTTCTTACTTTAAATGCAAATGACGTCATAAGCACATATGTGATGTATATAAAGATACATCAGGAGACGCTCTCTCCGGTCCGTGATGTTTCATGTCGCGAACTTGATAATTATATTCCCTGATGATGAACGTATAATACTAACTAAATGCAGTGTCTTTAATAACAGCTGTGTGAGTCAAAAGTCAAATACATTAATTGACTTTAACAAAGTCTAGTAGTAGGTGATGACGCGGGCGTGATGGCGATAGTTATACTTATAACAATGAAGATCGTCGTCAACGAGCTGATAAGGTTTATCGTCCTCGTAGTTCGTAGATCAGTGGGAAGGGCGCGGGGCGCGGGGCGCGGGTCGGCCTGGGCCCTGGCACAATAGAAGCTGCCCAGCATCAGCTGTCAGGGCCCCCTACCTAACTACTTGCGCATGTGTGCGCGCTGTCACTCGGTCAGCGCACAAGCCAAATATACCTACCCACCTAGATTCTTTCGTTACTGAGTAAATTTTGTACAATTTTAGCAATAGGTACTAGCAGTAGAATTTTCTGCGATGAACGTAGTGAGTACTCCCACGGCCCAGAAGATTCTGACGGGTACATAATAATAATATAGTCGGTATACCTAATTACAAATGGCCCATTCATTCTACATACTAAATCCTGCAGTTTTGGACGGATTAACGTCGCAGGCGCAATTAAAGAAATATCGAATTGAACGCAAATCAGTGTTACGATAGCTGATAACAAATAATCAGCTGGTGTGTTGACCGCTAGCCGCCTGAGTGACGTCACCGCCGCCCTCTGCCACCGCCGCGTGATTGACATTGTATCACTGATGGTGCGTGCCGCGTACCCACTGCCCACTGCCCACTGCCCACTGCCCCGATGCGCGATCGAGTCGGGAACTCGACACCAGCAGCGGTGCACTAGCCTCATACTAGCCTATAATATCATATGCGAGGTGATGTGACAAGTTGAAAGCCGCCTCTTCTGCTGAATTATACTGAACTATTCAAATTCAATACTTGGCTATTCAACATTTCCGAAGCAACCCTTCGTATTCAAACTTATACACCACAAAGGAAGTTATACAACAGTAGACTTAGCTAATAACAAAGTAAGTAAGTATACAATTTGGCCCTTATCGCTACATAGCGATCTTTTTTATTCAAATAAACTGTTTCAAGTGCTTTTGAATCGTCGATGCGCTGGTTCGGAATGACATTCCTACCGATTATATTATCGGGATAAAGATTAGCCTAACTTTTTGTTTGGCCTAACTCTTTACCGCGAGATTTTGACCGGTATTCCGAGACCACTGTCTCGGACAAAATGATACATCAAATTAACATGGTAGGGGAGGCGATGATGCTAAATGTGGATTTACTCGAGCGTCGTGGAGACTTAATGGAATTTGAAGATTAGATGGTAGAAAGAAAAAAAGGTTATATGAAGTATATCCTTTCAGCGGTGGGGGTAGCATCTACAGGTTATTTTTTTTTAGGGTTCCGTACCCAAAGGGTAAAAACGGGACCCTATTACTAAGACTCCGCTGTCTGTCTGTCTGTCTGTCTCCAGGCTGTATCTCATAAACCGTGATAGCTAGAAAGCTGAAATTTTCACAAATGATGTATTTCCGTTGCCGCTATAACAACAAATACTAAAAATTAAAAAAATATATATATTAAGGGGGGTCCCCATACAATAAACGTGTTTTTTTCGTATTTTTTTGCTCAATATTAAAAACGGTAACAGGTAGACGGTTCAAATTTTCACAGAATATTAACTTGTATATTACCTTTCAAAATAAATAATTAAATATCAATAATATTAAAGGGGGGCTCCCATACAACAAACGTAATATTTTTAATACGTCATAAATCGTAAAACTTACTACAGGTTTGTACGGAACCCTCGGTGCGCGAGTCCGACTCGCACTTGGCCGGTTTTTTCAAATCATCAGATTAAGAAAATTCCTCGAGATAATCGTCAGATTAAGGGTCAGAGCGTTTGGGACATGAAGCTGAACCGTCTGTATGATAATCAGACGCGCTCGAGTATTTCAAAATGGCTATTTTCTTTGCATTTTCAAAAAATCGCAGTGACCTTGCGTTACGCCAGACTCGTCAGTCTTTTGAATAGGAGCGTCCTTTGGATCCACTTAACATCTCCTCTGAACATCTGACGCGCTCGATTTATTTTTTTATTTTACCAATATTTTTACCATCGTACAGCCAACCCCACCATGCAAACCGGCAGACAAACCTACCATTCGATAACAGAGACTCGTGGGGCGTATACGCTATCAATATATGACGCGCTGGAGTAAATCCGAAAAATCCCCTCTTGGGCTCCCGTACTAACAGACAAGCTTAAACAATTGCATAGAGAAATCGTTTATTTTCTAGTTTTGATCGTGCAGTGCAAGTTTCCGATGAGCGATGTCGCAATATTACATGTTAATTTTAATATTGTATGTTATTCACGTGGCTTACCTACCTAGAGTTTACCTGCTAACATTCTCCTCGTGGATGGTCTGGTGTTGTAATTGCGTATTACTGCGTGAACGCGCCTCCACATGTTTGATACAAATTATATGTACGTAATCGCCTTTCGAACTCAATGACTAACCCCCGCTGGGTGACTCTTCATCGACAATCGTATGTCATACGTATTTGAACTTGAAGTAATAACGGCTCGCAAATTATCTAAATTCCATAATAGATATGCGGTAAGTATGCTTCTAGTTCTCGATCGGAATATGGACCTACCTCAGGAATTGTTTTTTAATTTTTTTTATTGTGAAATAGGTTTCCACTTGACGAAAATCATTGCTAAATGCAAAGCAACGTCCGATGAGATCTAGGTTAGAGGCGCGGTTGCCTAGGCCCTAGAAGATGCCTATTCACTCTGGCCTTGAAGGTAGGTACCTACTCAAGTTATATACGTTGCAGGAAATACGTGCACTGGAAGGGCATTCCACACCTTAGCTGTTCTCAGAAATGTAGAGCAAAACCGTTGTGTTGTCTTGTTTGAGCTTAATTAATTCTGATGGTATATTATTACAATAAAAGTGAGACTTGAATACTTATTATTCTTATATAGGTAAGTTAAAAACAATCCATTGCGGACAGGATAAAATTACATAAGTATTATAATAGTACATTACATCGCGAGACCGGGAAGTACGCGTTTTCTGGTCGAGTGTTAGTTAGACCTACGAGACCAGAAATGCTCTCCCGGTCGAGGTGTGTATAGTGCTTTTCTACAAAATGAAAGAAGTGACTTTTTTTTAATAAACTTATTGTATTATGTACTTAATTAAAAAAGTAAATAAAAAAGCAACCTACTTAAGAAATATATTTTTTTTTTGCGCTGTGAGTGCTGAACGCGTAATACGGTAGAGTTCCAAATTTAAACTATTTAGGCCAAAGAACATTATAACAAGTTACAAGATATTCAGGAAGAAAGATTCCAAATTCAAACTTATGATATGTAATGAAAATACATACATTCTTTACTGGCCTAGGCCGGGAAGTTTAACTTTCGAACTCATTTACAGGGTATGAAATGTGCACATTTCATATCATTTTTTAGAAAAATATATTGTATTGTACATGAATTAAAAGCGATTCGTTTTGCACCTGCTCTGTTTATCTAGCTTGTTCTGAGCAAATAACATATAATATCACATACATTACATACGGCTACAATATGACGACGCGCACGGCGCACTGCAGCTGCGGTGCGTGCTCCGATGCTTAGCGTACGGGCTTGTGCACACAGAGAGCGCGCCCGCGGCGGTTTCATTCAGTCGATCATTTAATGTTCGTGGAACTGTTACAGGTCATAAAATTTAAGTACATAACATACTTAATCGCGAAAGGCCAAACCATACCTTTTTACCAAGATAAATAGTTTGTGGAGACAAGGCGAGCTTATAGGTATTATAGGTATTATATTTGTTTAATATGGTAGAATCGAGAGTACTTAAAGCTATACACTTTGCACTCGGGACTGGCCCCATGGGCTATGATGCGCAGCACAAATCGGAGCTCAACTAGGGGCTCGACTCTACTAGAGATCTCAAGATTTTTAACAGTGAAAGAATTATGATATGAACTTGTGAGTCTTGGCAACCAACTTTACATTTTTTTTATTTATTTATTTATGCCTTAAAAAAAATTAAATTACACCATAATTTTGCAGACCAAAGCACTAGACTAAAAACACAGGCTGGCGTTTGTAATTTGCAGCCCAAATAGACCGTACTCTGCGTTTGGGCTGAAAAAATGATCGACGTAGCTATATGACCATGACAATGTTCATAAAATATTATACCTTGATAAAGACATGGAATGTTTTTGGTGGGATTCCATTTTCCACATGTTGACGGTTCGTAGACGCGTCGCCTCGCTTCCTCAGACCGTGTGTTCGATGCGGTTGCAGGAAGCTGATCGTGTGCCACTACAAGAAGGGCACGGAGATCTGCAACTACAGCTACAGCAACACGATCCTGGCGGTGAAGCTGAACCGCTCGCGGCTCGTGGTGTGCCTGGAGGAGTCGCTGCACGTGCACAACATCCGCGACATGAAGATCCTGCACACCATCCGCGACACGCCGCCCAACGCGCGCGGCCTGTGCGCGCTCTCGCCCGCCGCCGACCGCTGCCTCGTGGCGTACCCGGGCAGCAGCGCGCGCGGCGAGGTGCAGATCTTCGACTGCGTGCACCTGCACGCCGTGTGCGCGCTGCCGGCGCACGAGTCGGCGCTGGCGGCGCTGGCGTGGTCGGCGTGCGGCCGCCGCCTGGCCACGGCGTCCGAGCGCGGCACCGTCATCCGCGTGTTCCTGGTGCCCGAGCGCACGCGCCTGTACGAGTTCCGGCGCGGCGTCAAGCGCTGCGTGGCCATCGCGTGCCTCGCCTTCAGCGCCTGCTCCACCTACCTCGCCGCCACCTCCAACACCGAGACCGTGCACGTGTTCCGCCTGCAGGAGGGTGAGTGCTCCACTGACGATGGCTCTTGCGCCTTGCGCCTTGTTGCCGTGAGCGAGTGTAAATGTGTCGCAGTGACAAGTTATGGAATAACTTGGCCTCAAAATAACAAGGGTCTACCCGATTACATATAAAACGTTGATATATGCGGGCGCAATACTTTTAAAACATCTATACGATGCTTGCGAGCGTTCACAGAATGCTATTGGTGTCTCTTGTGATTTATCTGAGGCATTTGATCGAATTAATCACAAAACTTTGTTGCTTAAATTAAGCCACTATGGCATCAGAAATGTTGCACTCGATCTTAATGACATATCTCAGAGGATATGCATAAACAAAGTGAAGTCGGAGAGCCCATCTGCACTGACGGGTGTCCCGCAAGGCTCGGTCTTGGATCCCTTTCTAGTTTTAGTGTATATGAATGCTTGTGTGCGGGCAGGCGGCGCGGGCGGCGGCGCGGTGCCGGCGGCGGGCGCGGGCGGCGCAGAGGGCGCGGGCGGCGCCGGCGAGGGCTGGATGGAGTGGCTGTCGTCGGCGGTGTCGGCGGGCGCGGGCTACCTGCCGGCGCAGGTGGCGGACGTGCTGGCGCAGGGCCGCGCCTTCGCGTCCGCGCGGCTGCCGCGCGCCGCCACGCGCGCCGTCGCCGCCGTCACCAAGTGAGTCACCTGAGGGGACGCCGCGCACATCCCATTGCCCTTGGGCACAGTAAACAGATACAACCAGTACTGAAACTATCTAGAAACGTTCGAAACAGCTCACTCACACAAACATGCGCATCCACGAGACCCATAAGCGCTCGTCGCAGTGCCGTCAGTAGCGAGTGCCGCGTCATGACGTGTCGTGGATGCGCACGTGTGTGAGTGAGCTGTTTCGAACGTTTCTAGGTAGTTTCAGTACTGGTTGTATCTGTCTCTGTGCCTTGGGGCTGGACGTTGCTATCGCGACTGACATCCCTCGGCTGCCCGCGTGGCCTCATCAGTCATCATCGCGTTAGTTTGAGTTTAACCTTATTTGCGTGGAGGACGTTTTAAGACATTGGGCCCTTTTGAGAGCGGGACATTTTGAGAATGGGTAATTTTCCAACAGTGGAGCGTTTTGAGTTTGGGCTGTTCTGCGTCTGAATCAAGTGTGCTATTGTTTATCTTACAATAAAAATAATTAAAATTGTTTTACTGAATTTTGTTAAGTAAACAAGCTCGCTTCCGACGATGCTATGTCACTACGCGGTTTCGGGTAACTCTCGGTGATAATTTGGTTAGTTATCCGCTTTTGTATAAATCGTCCTCAAAGTAAATAAATAATAAAACCGGCCAAGTGCGAGTCGGACTCGCGCACCGAGGGTTCCGTACAAACCTGTAGTAAGTTTTACGATTTATGACGTATTAAAAATAAAAATTACGTTTGTTGTATGGGAGCCCCCCTTTAATATTTACTTTATTGATATTTAATTATTTATTTTGAAATATAATATACAAGTTAATATTCTGTGAAAATTTGAACCGTCTACCTGTTACCGTTTTTTATTGTATGGGGACCCCCCTTAATATATATATTTTTTTAATTTTTAGTATTTGTTGTTATAGCGGCAACGGAAATACATCATTTGTGAAAATTTCAGCTTTCTAGCTATCACGGTTTATGAGAAACAGCCTGGAGACAGACAGACAGACAGCGGAGTCTTAGTAATAGGGTCCCGTTTTTACCCTTTGGGTACGGAACCCTAAAAATTACAAGTCCTGGCTTTCCGTATTTTTTCTACTCTACAGTATTTGTCGTGACTATAACCTCTCGGTTGAGATGATAACTATTGCAATTATTCGTCTTGACCTTCGATAGGGGGAAGAAGTTGTATTTCACTAGAGGGGCATATGTCAACTGGGGAGTAGTGGAATCTTCGACCATTGTCTTTACTACCCGGAGCAGATGGCGGCTCGCTGTGGCCGGACAGCATCTCATCTCGAACATCGATAGCTCCGTGCGGTGAGGGGGCTGTTCCTGTCCGAGATGTGTCGCGCGGGTATCCTGACCATCCATTCTCTCTGGCCCGAACAGCTCCTTAACAATAAAATTGCGTTCATTTTAGACACACATTTATTATATATTATATTATATTTATACACCCTCCCAGCGCACGTGTTTCCTGCCACTTATAACTTAAGTACCTTCAAGGCAAGAGTGAATAGTCATCTTCTAGGCAAGCGCGATCCAACCTAGACCTCATCATTGCTTTGCACGAAGCATGATTGTCGTCAAGCGCAAGCCTATCACCAATAAAAAAAAAACATATTTTAGACATATTTTGTACTGCAATATAAGTTGAATTTGACAGCGAAAAAAGGCGAAAACAATAATTTTTTTTCATAGCTATTTTTAGCAGGGTTCGAAAATATCCGATATTTATTATAAATATCAAAATATCCGACATTTATGATAAATATATCGGATAAATGTACCTATATCAAGTTTGATAAATCAATTTAGCATGAAAGCCATATTATTATTTTATTGTATTATTTATGAATACTATTCGCATATATTGTGTTACATAAACATACTAAAATTATCAAAAAATAAAAAACTAAAATGTTTTTAATGTTTTATTTATTTAGGTAAGTACTTAGAATCAGACAAATGAAACCAAAACATAAAATCTTGTCAAATATGTCAAAAATGAACACAATTTTGTTTAGGACCTGTTCGGGCCACATTTGTCAAAAGTGTACTGAGTCTTTTACTCATCATTGAAACTGTGCGAGAGAGAAGGATGATCAGGATATATTGCCACCCGTCAGCAACAACAGAGAGGGTAGTGTAACGTTAACTGGTGGTGTGTGTGTGTGTGTGCGCGCAGCGTGTCGCGCAGCCCGCGGCTCGTGGTGGCGACGGACGCGGGGCTGGTGCACGTGTTCGCGCTGGACGCGGCCGACGGCGGCGACTGCGCGCTGCTGCGCACGCACCGCCTGCTCGACGCGCCGCACCCGCCGCACGCGCCCAGCGAAGGTACCCGACACACGGCACACACGGCGCGCGTGCCCCGCGCATCCGCAACCGCTGCAGTGGCGGACACGCTGTCTGTCGTAGTGACGCGCGTAGCGTGTCCGGTGCACCGGTTGCGGATGCGCGGAGGACGGTAGGTGGAATACCTAGCTCTAAACGTGTACACGAACTGTGCGCGACACCCGCGCGTGCGCTGAAACGCGCAGTTCGGCGTACACCAACGCATTTATCGATTCAGTGCATTCGGTTGGACGCGTTCAATACTTTCAGTGAACACAACGTAAGATAAACTAAATCATTGGACGTCCGCTCCGGTCGGTTCTCTACAACTTTACACGACTTAAGTTAATGTTATCAAACTGACACCATTTCTTTATCTGAGATTTTTCAGTTGTCAAATGTTTCTTTTTTCTATATGCTAATTGATTACAAATAAAATTAATTGCCAAACATAAAAATGTTCAGCCACGTCTCGTTTTCCGTGCCTGAATAAAGAGGTCCGATATGAGTCAAAAAGGTGTCAATGTGTGTGGTCGGAAGGCGCGACGTGGCCGACCGCAACTGCAGTGCCAGCATCGGGCCGGCGCGAGGCGCGGGCTCGTGCCCTCCGCCGACCGCCTCGCCCTACAGTGACCCGCCCCACCTCCGCCCTCCGCCTAGCACACCCCGTCCGCCCCCCGCCCTCCGCCCTCCGCCCCGGCGCCGCTCCGAGGAGAACTCGCGACTGTTGGCAGCCCTCCCGCCCCCCTGTACCCACCATATAATATTATGTATGTAGTACTATGTTTATGTTTATCACGTCTCTACTATCTACTCTGGTTTCCATCGATTCGAGTATCATGTTTAAATTCACTGCGCCCTCTTTTCTCCCGACGCACTATTAGGATAGAAATATAAGTATATGTGTATTATTTTCAGTATATTAATATGTTAGGGCGAGTATCGTATCGGTATACAACAACGTATCGTATCGGTACAACCCGACTCGCGCCGCTCGCCGCGAGTCGGGCTCGCCGCGCTGGCTCGCGCTCCGCTCGGTCACTTTAAACGTCGATCGAACGAGACTTTCGAATGTTATGCATCTCCTTTTGAAACAGAGAATATATAGCGAATCTCTCGTGATCGTGTTCGGCGTCGCGTTTACCGTGGCCGGCGGGGCGCGCGCCCGCTCGGCCCGCGCTCACGGCCTGTTCCCCGCAGCCGCGCCGGCCTGCAGCTACGCGGGCGCGCTGCGCGGCCGCCAGCTGGACTCCATGACAGGTAGCCCCCCGCCCCTCCTCCGCCCCCCACCGCCCCCGCACACTGCCGCCCGACACGCCCGTCGGCCCCCTGCCGGCGGGCGCCGAGGGCCCCTCGCCCCCCGCGCCCCCGGGGAGGATCGGTCGCGCCGCCGCCGCGCTTGTGTATATTAACTCAGGTCTCGTTTCCACGGCGCCGCAGACGAGCCCGCGCCCGCGCCCGCGCCGCGCGGCTGAGCGGCGGCGACGCGCAGGTGAGTGCCGCCGACCGATCCTCCGCGCCGCGCCGCGTCGACGCGTGGCGTCACGCCGCCCGCCGCGCACGCGCCGCTCCACGACGCGCATTACGCATTAGTTTTTGCCGGATTCTGCTTTCAGATTGTTTTACATGTATTCATGAGTCGTTCATTGCCACTCGCTTTTCACTTTTGTTACCTCCTCGAACGAGTTAGTGCGCGGGCACGAAATGAGCGACGGCCGAGCGACGGCGACAGCGGGGCGATGGAATTCGAGAGCTGGCGACGAATTTCGGGAAGGTCTTTTTAGGCAATCTGAAATTGTGGAAAAATATATGTAATTTCGTTCATTGGCGAATCCAGTTCTGCCAGTCTGGTAGAGCGTTTGCGGTTATTTCGCTACTGCGCAGCATATAAAATTTTCAAAAACAATCCGAAAAAATATTTTTTTGGCAACTTGATTTTTTTGTCTTTAAATTTTATACTTAAAGAATTCGAAAAAATAAATCCCAGACGTTTTTGTCAGTTATAAAGTTTTTTTTTTTTTTAAATTTATTTGGAAAACACAGCTTAAATAAATCAAATATAGCTAACACACTAGTGATATCACTGGAGCCAGTTAAGTTTCCACGTTTTGTTGAAATGCAATTAGGTACAAGTGGGAGTCCATCCTAAATTTTAGTGGACAAAAATATAATAATAATAAAAATTAAAAAAAAAAAAAAAATACCAGATACCACCAGACCAGTATTACCAGACCTCTTTCAAATTGTTCCCGAAATTTGTCGCCAGCTCTCCGACTAGTCGCATCGCCCCGCTACCGCCGTCGCCCCGCTACCGCTAGTTTCGTGCCCATACACTTAATGTGTCATGGCCGCAGGCGGCAGGCGCTACACCATTGACGAGTTAACGATTAATTTGCAGCGTCCATTGCGTCGGTCGCACAGTAACGATCATTTGTATTTTTGTTTCGATTGCATGTCAATGTTAACACGAATCTCTTGACCGAGACAAATGGGTGAGTTGCGGTGACGGATTCTATTCACAATTTTTTTTAAATAAGTATGAGAACTTTGTGTGATCGATTCGAGAAGATTCAGGGCCCTATATTTTGTTTCATTTGGCTGTCAATTATCTGCTTCCGAGTGTTTATTTTTGAACTGTAAAGGTGTCATGTGTAGGTATACCTAATAGAGATCGAGTTCGACTATCGCGCGTCCCTCCTTCGAACAAAATGTTTCCAAACTGAATAGAGGTCCCCTCTTCAGCAGCTTGTACTTACTTGCGTGATGCAGAATTACGAGTATGTCTGTATCGAAATGGAACGCTACACGTTTCGACTGATCTCGTATGTCTCCACGAATAAATACCTAAAATGTTAATAAGTAGTTCAGACGCTAAAATGTTGTTTTAGCTTTTTTGTTATAGTAGAATAGGTTTGCGCCTAACGATACTAGAGAGCAATGATGTAGGTAGTCTTGGTTGGAGCGCGCTCGCCGAAGATTTCCATACACTCTCTAGCTTTGCCTCCGACCTCGCAGCAATAGCAGTATAAATAGATATAGGTGATTAGGATCACACGAAGTTCTCAGTAGGCACTGTTTCGCTTCCCCCCGAATTCGTGAACCTTCAAACTTCTAGTGTGTTGCCGCAAATTGACAAAGACAGATCACTCGATTTTCTCACTACTGCAATGTTCAGTTGCAGAGAAAATGTAACCGGTCACATCGCGTGCAAAAAATAAAAAAAATCAATGTTTCGTTTTGAGTTCTGGTAGCGATTCACGAATTCGGGAAGGTGTGAGGGCTTGCGCGCATTCGGCAGCTTGCCTACGAAACATTTGAGGTCAGAATGATCCCACGATAGCACACACCAACCGAAGCTCAGTATTGGTTTCACGTCCCTTTCGCTCGCTAAAATTAACAACAGCGGTCGCTGCTCGATGCGCGCAAGCTCTCGCAGAGTGAGTCGGATGGTGTGGAGCGAAGTGGAGTGGAGAGTGAGTGTTCCCCCCCCGCAGAGTCGGAGCGCGCGGCCGAGCTGGGCGCGGCGCTGGCCGGCTCCCCGCCGCGCGGCGCCTTCGACCTGCGCGACCCGAGACACTTCCCGCCCATGCGCGCCGCCCCCGCCGCCGCCGCCGCGCCCGCCGCCGCCGCCGCCACAGACTAGAGCGCCGCCGGACCGCCCGAGCGTCGCCGCCGCGTCCCCCCACGCGTCGACACGCGCCGGGTGTGTTGTGCGCGATTTTGTAGCACACAATATCTACACTAAAATGGCACGGCCGAACAAATGGTGTTTGCGGACACGCAAATAGACCTGTCGGTTTAGTTTAATTGTGTACATCAGAATTGGCCACAACATCGCCACCTCCCGCTAACTTCGTTCAACACCTTTACGAGAATGTTAATAACTACGGTGTGAGCGAAGTTACGCGGAGGCTCGGACCCGCGCGTGGCGGCGTTGGAATTAGCACCGAATTCGCACCAGCCGTGTACCGATCGCACATTGTACGGACAAGTCTCGTAGCCAATACAAACCCAAACGCAACTTGTATATTATCTCTTGATAGGTATCGTTAGATGGCATGATCTAGCACATCAGAATATTTCCTGCATACCGTATGCTGATGGTATTTGCATTATTAAAACTTAAACCCGCGTTGCGCACGCGCCTTGTCCGTAATGAGCGATTGGTAGAATGCGCACCCTGGAGCATCATCTACACAGAACCGTGCGGGGCTAGCGGCTACACAGAACCGATACACAGAATCCATACTAATATTATAAATGCGAAAGTGTGTCTGTCTGTCTGTCTGTCTGTCTGCTACGCTTTCCCGGCTCATCTTTTCAACCGATTTTGCTGAAATTTGGTACAGGGGTAGATTGTATCCCGAGGACGGACATAGGCTACTTTTTATCCCGGAAAATTAAAGAGTTCCCGCGGGAATCAAAAAATCTTAATCCACGCGGACGAAGTCGCGGGAATCATCTAGTAACATCTATAATTCGGCTGAAGGCCTGTGCTCAGCATATCACTTAGAAAGTCATCAGTTAAGGCACTCGTTGGACTAACAGTACGATGACGTGTTATAGTATCAGGCAGACTTTTCTTTTGCAAACAAAACTGGCCCTGCGTAAATCCGCCCTTAATTTGGCCCGGGCGTAACGTAGCTCTGCATGGTTCCCTGTAAATAAGTGTTTCCAAGGGAACGTTCGTGGTTTCGGGTGCGAGGCGGGACGCTGCGGCCACGAACTGTAAATGACTGTACGCGCCCCTACGGATGTCACCCGATAGCTGTAAATGTTCACCCCTGTACATACGCTGTAACTATACGAGCACTTGTAATATAAATAATTATTGTGACGTAATGTATTGCGGCCCGGAAACTGGAGCGCGCCACACCACGCTGCAACACTTTGCTTATTGTGGTGAGATACTCGTGTGGGCCACTTGCGACATGTCAGGACTCTACCACCGGCTCCGAAAATTACGTTTTCTATAACCGAAAAAAGATACAGTCGCGCCGAGGTTGGTGTATAGTAGTACACCAACCTCGGCGAGACGCTATCATTCCGTCTCACTAACACGCTATGCAACAGGTATAGAGTGTAAATGAGAGGGAAGGATATACGACGTCATATTCTTCAGTGGCACGAGTTAATCGTTCAGAGAGGACAACGTACGTAGGATAACGTGGCGTGCTACAGTTCCCGGCCCCAGTTAGATGTAACGATGTGATAGCGATCGACGGATGCCTGGAGTCGGTGTGAGTGCGTGAATGTGAGGGACGGAACGAGTGAGTGACGCATTGAAAAAATTGACAAAAAAAACGTGTGAAAATTAAGTATAAACGCGGCCAACGCGAGACATGCGATATGTTACGGCAGCGTGCTACTTGGTGCGTGTGGACGCAGACACGCCGCCAACCACAGGGCACCAAAACGCACAACACGAAAACGACATGTGTAGAAGAAACCTGCCCAGAAGAATGAAACTAAAAGACATTAAGTAGATACCTACTTACATTTCCATAATAGTCAACCTGTGGATTTAAACATTGCACGTATGCATTGCGGTGTTCATACGCACCAAGGGTGCGGCCCCCTTGGCATCTGACACTAGCTCACGCGGCACCACATATCAATGATGAATTTTAATGTAATTATTATATTTGAACCAAAGTCCAAGAGTCTCTTACGTGACAGCTGAGTTAGTTTCCTCGGCATCTCCTTTTTTACTACTCCGTGTGAATTTAATAAGAATAATGCCTTTTATATATTGTTGACTTTACAAACTATTATTTTTAACTGTATTAATTGTTGTTTTAATTCTACCAGCCGAGGCCAGAGACAAAACTAGCAGCATATCGCGCGCTGACACGTCTCCCTGGAATTGCTAAAAATTCGTCCTTACCAGGGGGCTAAGTTCTAACAAAAAACGCAGTTTCAAATTTCTATATGTACTTTTATATCAATCATTCAGAAAGCAGAATTAAAATACATAAGTCCGCCATATATCTGCGCACTGTGTGGATAAATCACCGAAGAAAGTTTAGTGCGATATGCTGCTGGATGTGTGATGTGTCCCTCGCTGCAGCCTGCAGCCATGAGCTGCGTGACGCGCGGAGTAGTGCCACTTGCTCAGCTCAATGTTTGTGTTTGGGTTACCAAAATGAAAAAATGTCGTTTGTCTGCCGCTAAAAACAAAATTGTACATATTATTAAATAAATGATATTTTATAAAATCCCTTCAAATGTTTTCTATTACAATCCCCAATAACCTTCAACCCTGCAAGTGGTAGAGACAAACCTATAGAGCTCTTTTATATAGGTGGTAGAATAGATCAAATACATATTATATAATTGTGAAATTATATGGCCAACTTCCTATCAATAATAACTATTGATCCATAAAAGTACTGATATCAATATTATGACCAAAGTTCTTTGATAGGCATCATTATTTTACGCCTCTGAATGATGTGGATTGAAATGTCGCCGAGCCAACTAAAGCCCAGCAAATAACTTATTTTGATCTCAGTTTTAGTTCACCAATCAATCAATTTATCTGGCAAGACGAGCCTTCCTTCCTTCCTTTGGCTCCAAGACGAGCCAAAGGAAACAGGCAGTACCTACCTTTTCTGGAAGCGTTTCGTCGAATTTTCGAACCGTCATAGCTTGGGTCCAGATGACTCTAGAAAGCTGAAATTTTCAGGATTAAAGGTGTTGTTGGCGGACTTACCAAATATACCATCAATTTTCTAGCATTTATAGTTTCAGATTTATTGATACCTGAAATACGTCGATTTCGTGACTGACTCACTGATAATCATCAAAATGAAAAAGGTACTTCCTGAAGTGCTAGAAGACTGAAATTTGGTATGTAGGCTCGAATTTGCATATAAACAACAGGAAAATTAAGAAATCTGAAACTTTTCCCCTCCAACCCCTCGTATAGGGGGTGCAAATCTGACAACATTTCCTCGTATTTTCGAACATTCATTAAGTACTTCGGTACGGATGATGGTAGAAAGCTGTAATTTTCAGGATAACATGTCGTTGGCAGATGTATTAAACATACCAAGTATCAATCATCTAGCATTTATGGTTTCAGATTTATTGATACCTGAAATACGTAATTAATACGTACTTTTGGGGGTATTTTCAGGATAAGATGCTGTTGGCAGACTTATTAAACATACCAAGTAGTTATCAATTGTCTAGCATTTATAGTTTTCGATAACTGAAATACGTCGGTTTCGTAATTTTGTCTTTTAATAAATCGCTGATGAAAAGCAAAACCTCTAGGGTACTTCCCAAAGCCCTAGAATGCTGAAATTTGGTATGTATCCTAGGAATTGCATATAAATAATGGGAAAATTAGGAATCAGAAACTTTTCCCCTCCAACCCCTCCTATAGGGGGTGCATAATAGCTGTACAGTCGGTACTTAAAGAAATATAATATGTGCAAAATGCAGTATATACTTACATAAAGTTCGCGCGCGAGTTGAATGTAGTCAAGACTTCTATGTAGTACATAAATGTGGTACAACCAAAAGTACTTAAAGCTGTGTACACTTTGGACTTGGAATTGGCCCCATGGGCCATCGCATCGGAGCACAACTAACTAGGGGCTTGGCTCTACTAGAGATCTCATAACTTTTTAACAGTGAAAGCATTATGATTTGAACTTGTATGTAAGTCTTGGCAGCCTATCCATGGAATGGTTTTGGTGGGATTTATTTTCCCAATGTTTCTGATAGGAAGGAAATTTCTCATAAGTCTGCAATGCATTGGCGGTTCCTCTGGTGCTGCAAATGTACATAGTTCCTAGTTTCCTACGACCCGCTTGCTCGTTTGCTCGCTACTTATTATACCTAGATAATGGTATATAAAAAAATCGTGTACATATAAGTAAAAAGGTCCATATCTTCCTAAACAGTGCGCCGATTTTGATGAAACAAAGACCAATGAACAACATTCAAATCGTGTTAAGTAGGGCTGGACCAGACAGGTTAATTTACATTTTAAACAACCTGTGTGGGCGGAGTTCAACTTTTGGACCTTTTCGATTTTTCCCTTTATTAACACACTGAAACCAATCAGCCTACGTAATTTCAACTTTCTACGTAAGTACCTACACGGGAAGAGCTTCATAATGTTCATGAGTGATTGAGTAGGTAGGTACGTCCAGTTTTATATACATTTTGAACCCCTGTGTCTCAAGTCCTATTTAACGTGTTCAAGGTGGAACAAAGATTGTTATTTATGAGCTTAACTACTGTTCCCGTAATGTTACTATGACGTACTTTTACGATAGGGTCAAAACAGCGTCAAGTGATTCGTGAAGAATGAAGATACACACGGCGTGCGGTAGGATATATACATCCTACTCTGGCCGGAACTGACTGGCGCGATAGCTATACTATACAAGTATTTTGATAGGAATTAGTACAAGAAAACGCACACGTACAGAACAAACTGTATTTATCAATTGTTTTTATAAATTCCGGTTTCCAGCATTCTATTAATGATTACAACAAACTGAACAATTTTACACAAAAGATTTAGGAAACTAGGTAACACTTTTCGGTATAGTATTTTAGTTCCGGTTATTCTGTGGAATGAATTGAAAAACCATATTGCGGATTTTGTCTAAACTTAAAACTAAACATAAAATTGAAATTTCATAAAATAAAACTAAATTTTTAAGGATAATTAACTATTAAAGATATTAATTATGATACACGAACAGAAAATAAATGTTTTTTTATATGTTTTGTTGAGCAGGAGACAATGGCGCCAGATGCCCTGAGATGGCGTCAAGCCTGAAGGACAAAGAGATTGTTGGCATCAGTGTCCATTGAACCAAATTAAAATAAAGTCGAATTTTATTTTCAAACAGAAAGCCCCTTTTGTCTGTCATCTTACATCTTCAAACATAGAATGACAAATCCTTTCTTAGTGGATATATTTAAATTAAAGACCGAAGCTGAAGTTATCTCATTGGATCTGTACCAACGTTGATATTGACGTAATATCCCGAGTTGCTCCTCCTTTACATCGGAGAGATTTCGAAATGCGTAAACATAATCAGCTATCGTTACCAAACTGTATCGGTATCCGGTAGGTAGGTACACTGTCACAACAAACGACGTCAAAAGGGACTTGCTATGCGAGGATGCGTGGAGCTCCCGTCTATTGGACCCTACTCGTGACCATCACATAAGCTTATAGTATTATATTGTAAGTAGGTATCTAATGTTTTTGCAAAAATAGTGTAAAATTTTTGACTTGCAAAAGAGTTCGATCTCGCTCCGCCGTGTCCGATCCTATTCCTTTACAAGAAACAGTGATCTTTCCAATTATGATAATTTGAAATTAAAAAGTAAGGCAATAATAACTGCAGCGTTTAGCCGTTCACCAGAGACGTGCGGGATGAGAGGCTGGCGCGGGGTTCACACTTCACACTCAACAGTATTACGATCTCTTGATTTTCACAGCTAAGCTTATTGGTGCTAAGCTGAGCGGCTGAGAATGAATCAATACAACTGGTAGGTTTCACGCACGCGCTGCGCATCCTGCCAGATTCCTGATGTCTAAAACCTTTCTCCTTCTTGTTATTTTCCACTATTCATTCAAACTAAGAATATAACCGCCGATGGCCTCTATCTGTGAACTATCACTTAAAAATTACTGTTCGCAAAGACAATACTTTGCATATTTAACGATGTTTTACTACATAACTATAAATTAAATTTTCCAACTATGGCTATACGGCGAAAAGTCCGTCCCGTTCTAAGTTCGAATGCATCACACAGTTTGAGGTCTCGCAATGAGATGACCACAAGTATTGGCGCCGGGGAGCCTCCCTGAGGACAGGGTGAGGCCTGTTCACTGTTCTCTAGGGCTGCGCGGGATAGGGCTGATGTGAACTACTAAATGGTGCGCTTCGGCGTGATTCTTGTAAAAGAATAGGCTTACAAATAGAGCATTATTTATTTCGAATGTGTTAGAAGTGAGCGCACACGCGCGTCTCGCGGCGCCGCTCCATGCGACAGTCGGGTCGCGAGTGTGCGCGCCCTCTCCAGTACAAAAGTGAATCCGCTACGGTTCCGCTATTTACATCGCGTTCCTGCAAACAACACAATTTCGATTAAGTTAATAGCATAGCGATGAATAATAAAACAGAAAAAAAACTCGCTCGTCAAACAGCTCTGACGGGGGGACGGAACGAAAGCTTCTATGCAAACGGTATTGGAACGATCTGTTTTCAAATCAATATTTGGGGTTCACTTTGATCATAATAGAGGAAACTTTTGCCCAAGTTCATATTAGAAATTGGGCGCCACATTGAAATTCTTAATTACGACGCCGACTTAATTAAAAATCGGTATTTGCGGTTCTCTGGGAAAACAAAAGAGGATAACTTTCAATTTTCAAATCAACAATTTCAAAAAATTTGTTGCCAAATTGAAATTATTTCTCATTGAGGGTATATATTTCTCATGTATATGCATATACAACGTGAAGTCTATCAAGTGGTCTATCAGACCACTAAATAGCGACTTTGTAAAGTACAAAGATATTCTATACTACATCGAGAACAAAATTTTTTAAACATTCGTTGTAGCAGGTGCTAATAATGAATGACATAAGAGACTTCCTCTAAATTGATTTTCTGGAATAAAAACTGAAAGTGTCTAGGAATAATTGGAAAGGTCATGAATTGAAACTAACTGTAAAGAAGAAGAAGAGGTCTTGAATGTACACAAGCTTTGACTTGGGCTAGTAAATACTCTTCAAAGATAAGGCCAGCCACCTTAGAAGAGTAGGTACAGTGCTCCCCCATGGCCAAGTTACTTACGTTTCGTGTCTATTCTCTTTCTTTAATCGTTAACGCTTTAGCGGAAGTGATTAAAAAAACGCTAACTATAGACTATTCATTCATTTTTTCTCTCTGCTAAAGCGGTAACGATGATTGAAAAAGAATAGACACGAAACGTATGTACCTATAGTCCGACAAACTTATCTAAGCCGGTAGCAGCGTCGCTAGTAAATATGATAAATGAAATAAAAACAAAAACTAAACTGGCATAAAAATTCGTTCCAATTTCGGCCACCGGGTCAGATAAGTTGGTGGGAGTATAACCCCGAGGGGGTCAGAGTAGGCCGGGCGGTGTGGCGCACCTGGGCATGGCGCACATCTCGCACGCGTCCCGCGGCGCCGCGTTGTGGAAGGTGCAGAGCGGGCACGTCCAGTCGCCGGGCGCGCGCGGCGCCGCGGCGGCCGCGTGGTCGGCGGCGGCGCGCGCCAGGCGCAGCAGCGTGGCGGCGTGCGGCGCGGCGCTCCACGCGTCCGCCGCCGCCGCGTCGCGCGCGCGCACGGCCGCCAGCAGCGGCTGCAGCTGCTCCGGCGTCAGCGGCAGCGCCTCGTTGGTGGCCAGGTACAGCAGCACGTGCAGGTCCGACGCCGCCTCCAGGAACGAGCTCGACTGCGGACAACGAACCGACCGCCGCGCTGTACTGCACGCTCGTGGCTCGCCATCCGACACCAACGGTTGCATCGTATTACTAGCTGATGCCCGCTCGCGTGGATCAAGTCTTTTGGTACCCGCAGGAACTCTTTAATTTTGCGGGATTAAAAGTAGCCTAAGGGTTATACCAGACAATCCACCTTTGTGATAAATTTTATTGAGATCCGCCGTTCCGGCTTGATTGAATAGCAAACATCCAGCCCCAAACCTTCGTATTTATAATATTAGTGTAGTTTTTTTTATTAGAATGTCAATGCTAGAATGGTGTAGCGTGCAATGTAAAAACTATATGGCGCTGGACAAAATAAAATCGCGGTATCGACCGATACCTCTCGCCTATGTAAGACCTGTACAAGGATTTGGAATAAATGTCTTCGCTCACGACGGGGTTGTTTTATTAACTCCTGTGGGGGACCCTGGACCTGTACATGGTCCTGAGCGAGCCGACACCAAAGCTGACCGGTACGGCGGCTTGAGCGGTGGCCCAGCAGTGCGACGCGACCACGGCGTGCCAGGTGAGCGCGCTGAACAGCGGCGGCGCAGTGTGCGGTGTGGTGTGGACTGTGGCGGCGTCACTCACGGCCTCCAGGTGCTGGTGCAGCGCGTGCATGGACTGCACGTGCTGCTGCAGCGGGCGGTGCGCGGGCGGGAAGGCGGCGCCGGGGCTGAACAGCGGCGGCGCAGCGGCGGGCGCCACGCCGCACGGCACGTCCACCAGCAGGTACGCGACCGGCAGCCGCTTCGCCGACACGCCCACCTCGTTGCCGTACGCGTCCTTCTCCTGCAACACATAATATGGCTCAGTATTTAACAAAACTCCAAGTTGACCTGCTGAAAGTCGCACCAACACGTAACCACTGTTTGTACCCTCCCTCGCTGTTCAATCAGCCGCCTGCCGCTCGCCGCGCACTGACCTTGTAGTAGACGTCGGGCACGTACTGCTGCGGCGTGCAGTCGCGGATGTAGCCCAGCTCGGGCGCGTCGCGCGTGGGCAGCAGGATGCCGTCGCGCACCAGCGCCTGGCACTGCCCGGACACCTGGTAGCCCTCCAGGTGGATCTGGCACTCGCTGTCACCTGGGGGGACGGCACACACTCACGTTAACCGTGTACACCGGGAGAGTTCATTCATGTTGTTACAGGTTAGTGTATCAAGTGAGATTGCAGTCCAGGGCTATCTTGTAGTAGCGTACAAAAAAATATGTTACATGATAAGACAAAGGCAATAGTATGCTCTGGACAACTCTACCAGTCATTTCGCAAGGAATGAATGATACTGAACTTCTTCCCAGGAGTATTGACTATCTAACATTATATGTTTGATATATGGCATTAGCAAAGAGTGAATGATGTGAATCGGTGTGGTGTGGGTTACCCGTGACGCAGACGGTGACGAACTTGGAGCCGAAGTAACCAGAGGAGGCGTGCCGGCACGCGTTGGGGCGCTGGTTCTGGAAGTGGCCCGCCATTATACACTCCTGCGCCGACAGGAAGTGTGTGTCCACGCCGCTGCACCAAACAATTAAAAAAAAATTATTGGTGCCACAATTTGACTTAAACTTAAAAATACATGGTATGGTCGATTTCTGCTACCTAGTTTACATTCTAGCTATTATAGTACAATAGGCATCAGACTTCTTAAACTGATCATTAGATAAAATAGAGAATAAGTAATTTGTTTTTATGGCGTGATAGGCTTGCGCTTGACGACCATCATGCTTAGTGCAAAGCAATGATGAGGTCTAGGTTGGAACCCGCTTGCCTAGAAGATGCCTATTCACTCTTGCCTTGAAAGTACTTAAGTTATAAGTGGCAGGAAACACGTGCGCTGGGAGGGTGTTCCACACCCTACCGGTTCGTATCAGAAACGTCGAGCAAAAACGTTTCGTGCGAGCAAATTGGACGTCAACCACATAAGGCCCTAAGGGTGCCAACGCTGATGGAGAAACAAGGTTGTTAAGTTCCAGAGCACACTCCCCATGGGTATATCCGATAAAAAACCGATAAGCAGGCGACATTGCGTCGGTGTGTAGACTGAGCAATTTCGCCTGCGCAAGTGATTGATCGCCAATTATTCTTCGGGCCCGGCGATCTATCGAGTCTAATGTATCGAGTTAGTACTTGGCGGATCCATCCCAAAGGCAATGCCAGAAAATAACTTGTGCCTGATAGAGAGCGAGGCGCTATTCTGGCGTGAAGTACTGCTTCACCTTGTTCAGGACACCAAGTTTTTTGGCAGCTGTTTTGGCCTTTGACTCGATACATTTCCCGAAATTAAGGTTGGGAGAAATGTCAATAAAAGCTCTGAGTTCAAGACTTTTTGAGTCTTTCATTTCTATTTTTATTTTGGAACTGTGGAAATATTCGCACGATTCTAAAGACAAAAGTTGTTCCTAGCAGCAAACAGTATTGGCCAGGAACTATAGATGGTGGCGATCACAATAGATCGGCAACGGTCAAAGTGACCGTTGCTGATCTGGAAGTGACTGGGTCTCTTTACAGGGCAAGACAAAAAGATGAGAGACAAAAGTGGAGTCTTGCAGTCGGTAAGAGTGACTAGTGCAGCTCGTGTCAGCACCGCAGATGCGGCGGCTAGTAGATCGCAGACACGCGCGCGCGGATACACAGCACACACTCACCGCAGACACTGCACGGTGGCGGGGGCGGCGGCGCGGTCCTGGGGCAGCAGGTCGGTGAACAGCCAGCCCACGCGGCGCAGGCCGAGCCGCCGCGCCAGCTCCTCGACCAGCGCCTCGTGCGCGTCGTGCACCAGCCGCACGCTGTCACGCCCGCACTCCTGCGGCGGCTCGTAGATCGCAGAAACGCGCGCGCGGATCCCTGAACCCGCACACAACACACATCACGATACTAAAAAACATGAGTCTTATTCTAGTGGCTTAAGACACATTATTTATAGTCATTTTTAATAGTTGTCATTTTGAATCTATGCGTATATTCGATCGGAACGGATTTGAGAATCGGGGAGGGGGGGGATCTAGAGTTAAGAATCATAAAGGCCCACCCAGTATCAGCAAAGGATTCGAATGACGTGGAATTAGAAACGAGATTTTCCACCTTGCGAAAACTTGTAAGAGTTGTTGCGTATTGCCGAAGATTTCTACGTCTGAAGTGTTCTATAAAGACAAAAGAGAAACCTTTACCGTTTCTCACCGCTATATACTATATATACACCGCATATAGAAGCCGTGTCAGACCTCACGTCAGAAGGGTTTCTGTCAGCGTTTAAACGCTTTGTGGCTAGACGAGGCCGCTGTAATCACATTTGGAGCGACAATGGGACGAATTTTGTAGGAGCAGCGCGAGAGTTGAAACAGTTGTTTGCAAGCGAACGTTCTTCAGTTGTCAAGGATTTTAGCGTTTCGTTAGCTATTAACGGCACCGAGTGGTACTTCATCCCACCTCATGCGCCTAATTTCGGTGGACTGTGGGAAGAAGGAATAAAAAGTACGAAACATCATCTTCGGAGAGTCATAGGCGATTTGACCCTTACCCACGAAGAATTATCTACGGTACTTGCGAAGGTTGAGGCGTGCCTAAATTCAAAGCCCCTATCCATTGCAAGTCCCGATCCCGATGACCCTATGCCCTTAACACCGGGGCATTTTTTAGTGGGCGAGTCATTATTAACCGCACCAGATTATAATTACGAACCAACCTAAATGAGTAATTTGCGTAGATGGCAACTGACGCAAAGGATGCTTCAAACCTTTTGGAAGAGATGGTCGCAAGAGTACTTGACAAAATTTTTTCAAAGGTACAAATAGAATATCAAAAATTCCGAGATCAAAATCGGAGATGTGGTGTTAGTGCGCGAGGACAATTTATCTCCAACCAAATAGCTTTACGGCAGGGTAGTGAATGTTCATCCCGGAAAGGATAAAATAGCACGGGTATTTTGTAGCACGGGTAATTGACTCGAGAATGCACGATTGTAAAAGTGACTTTTACAATCGTGCATTGTCGAGTCAACATGTCCTGAAGATGCTCCGGTGTCGGAGTGAAACGTACCTTGAGAATAATTTGGAAGGTTTATGTGGTGTGGTGAATATTGCAAGCTGCAAGTGCAAGATACACTGTACCACATATATTTGCCTACTGTTGCGGATTATAGCAAATTAAATTTTTAGTTCCTTCATAAAGGTGTATATGTTTGAACAATGGTCAGAATAAATGCTCATACGTTCGGGGTTTATTGCCTTGCCTTTCATTTTACCCACAGCTATCAGTGTCCTAAACAGTATGAAAGTCTAGTTGTGACGTCATCAAATTCCAAAGCACTTTTTTTTGACTCTGCGAAGCGAAGGTCTCTGAGTCTACTTGAGTGAATTTGCACTTGTCCGTCCGTCCGTCCGTCTGTCAGAGCCTTATAACTTCTGAATTACTGAACGTAATTACTTCAAATTTTAATATAATATGTAAACCGATGGCCTTCAGCCGAATATGGCTTAAAAAGTTAAAAATAATTAAACACAATAATAAAGGATTTGAGCTGCTGAATGAACAAATACACGTATCAAATTCACCTTTACTCAATTTACATAGTAGTAGAGGGGATGGGGCGGGGCTATAGCTTGACTCATGCTAAAATAGGTATAAAAGACAGATTTTGCGACAAAATCGTCACTTCACAATCGTACATTGTAGAGTCAACATCTCCTGAAGATGCTCCGGTGTCGGAGTGAAACGTACGTTGAGGTTATTTTGGAAGATTTATGTGGTGTGGAGAATATCGCGGGCTGCCAGTTCAAGATACGCACTGTATCACATAAATTTACCTTCTGTGGCGGATTATAGCGAATTAAACTTCTAGTTTTTTCAATTAAAAAGTTATAAAAATCTTTATTTTAGGGGGGCTCTCATAGAAGCGAATGCGAAGAAAAATATTTTTTATAGGGTTGCGGTATATCGTTTTGAAGATAATTATTAGGAATAGAGTCCAAAAAATTTTTTTTTTAATTTTTCCCCTAAAATTGACGAATTGGGGGACTTTCAAAGTGGAGATTTTCTAACGTCCAAAGTTGACCTCAAAACTCTTAATTTTCTGAGAGGCTGATCCTGAAACTTGATCAATTATTTGAATTATATCCTGTACTTGAACAACAAATACTAAAATTAGATAAATATTATAAGGAAACGAAATTATTTAATTTTTAATGAGCTTCCGTATTTTTAACAGAACTTCACGATGATGTCGATAGATGGCGCTCTGTAAAAGTTTATTCATTTATGCTTACAAATAATAGACGTCAGCACCATCTTATGTGGAATAAAAAAATAGTCTACTGATAGTACTAATGTCTATGAACGTTAAGACTTAAGAAAGTTAAAACTATCTTATAGATACCGCGAAGTCTCAGTTCGGGGCGAACCACTAGTTATCTATAGTTTAAAATGGTTATCAAACTTCAAACTAACCAAGGATGCGAATTTTAGGTCTTTTGGAATACCCTCTATTTTATAATAATTAAGAAATAATTTATTTTTGACATAGGCATCAGTCCCTATTGTTTAGCACACACAATTTACAAAAGTCACGTCAGATTATGTGCCAAATCGATCGTACAAGTATTGTGCACGCGAGGAGTGGTGTCTGAGGTGGGTTACCCAGCGGCACGTCCGGATGCTGCTCGTACTGGCCGTAGAGGAAGCCGATGCGCTGGTGGCCGGTGGCGCGCCAGTAGGCCAGGAAGCGGTCGACGGGCGCCGCGTGCTCCAGCAGCACGTTGTCCACGTGCCGGTAGGGCTGCCGGTTCAGCGTCACGGCGCCCGGCTGGCACGCCGAGCAGATGCCGCGCGGCCACGGCGGGTGCTCCTTACACCCTGCGACAACAACAGGGTGTGGGTGTAGTAATGAAATATCACTACCCAAGAAACAACATCAGTCTTCAACCCCAATATACAGTTTGTTCCAAAGAGAATTCTGGAATTGTACATGCACAGGCAATTAATTCGTCTATTTGGTAAGACACTCCACTGACAGCCAGTTGCCTTTTTTAACTAAACAACATTTGTGTTTTTAAAGGAAGAAACAAATTACCAGGTTTTATTTTGAATGACAGTTCATCCAGGGTGATGAACTTGCCCGAGGTCATCTTCCTCAAGTAGGAATGGAAGGAGAGGTGCTTAATATTGTGCTCCTTGAGGTAGCCCTCGTCCCAGGGCTCCAGCGGCGAGCAGTGCACGCAGCAGCCTTTGGAGTTGTGTCTGCATCTGGCAACAGACAACAGACACAATGTTTTGCACCTCTAGCATTAATGGTTGCACACAAATCAATGAAATAAACTGAATTGACAGGTCTAAAAATAGACTGCTGTTCTACTGTAGTTACCAGGAACATTGTAAATGCTTAATAACATTACAATTCCGCTGAATTTAGAGAAGAAAACATTGACACTTATTCCGTATGGTACAAAAACTGTGTAATAAAAAAACTGTCTTTTTACTTGTGTGTAGTGTGTACATTGCAATTATGGTGTATAACTTAAATATACAGTACTTACTGTTGTGAAAATATTTAAATACAGTTGAGACAATGGTGGAAAACTGGGACCAGCCAGGAGGATTGCAATCAAAGCCAAGCAATGAGGCCAAGACTAACGTGTATGAGAATACTTACAATTTATCATCTCTCTGTCTCTGTATGTTCCCTGAGAGGCGGTACAGCTGCAGGTCCACTTCGTCTTCTACGGGAGCATTGGACTTTGTGGCGGACAGGGGAAGAGCCGCTGATGACGGCCCAGCTTCTACTGGCTCACCAAATGGTTTATTGTTTGCCTGTTCAATGATATATTATGATCAGGCAATGGACTCCCAACACAACACATTGTTGCACATGGTATGGCAATATGGTTCCATTTGTTTAGCTCATATATTATGTTACGAAAGCAAGTTCTGTAAAATTTATATTTTATTTTAGATATAACACAACCTGGCATATGAATAAAAAGTTGTGTGTGCGTAGACCTTACTCAAAAGTCAAAATTTCTTTGCTCCTTCATTAACTTGCTCATCATCATAATATCAGCATTTGTATATCTCCTGAACAAAATCTTTTGCTGTAAGTGCTGACCTTCTGTAGTCTAAGTGCAGCCTTACTGTATATTTAATCAAAAGGATTAAGGTTTTCAAGAATCTAATTGGAATTTCCCAAACCCCTTTCTCGGTACAGTCCTACATTATTAAGAGAGCCTTCATACAAATCTTTAAGTAGCTAGATCCACCAGTTTTGATTGAGCACTGCGAAAATGATGAGTCAGACAGACAAGGAACTGTTTCCAATGTTCATATGACTAGAGGTTAAAATGAAATGTGCACCTCTGTGCTGGTGGAGGGCTGGTCGAACAGCACGGCGCCGTTGACGGGGCTCAGGTACAGCATGTCCCCGTGCTGCAGGCCGCACGCGCGCAGCTGACGCGACTTGCTCGACGTGATCTCGTCCTTGCGCGCGCGGTCCCGGTGCAGGCTGAAGCCGAACGTGTTGAGGTTGAGCGCCTCGTACACGCGCTCGTACAGCCGCGCCGTCGCGTCCGTGTCCAGCACCTCGATGCGCGCCGTGCCCTCCGCTGACTGCACCCGCAGCGTCTGGCGAAACCACACGGGTTACCACAACACAGCTGACAATAACACTCACAGTGCACCTCGAAGTTGCCCCATCATCGTCCAATCTCACGATCCAACACCGTATGCCGATATGCAAATACACTCCCTGGACAAGCGAGCCCCGTATGCCATCGAGGAACAACAAGCACCTTCAAAAATTTTGAAGATATGCTGCAAAATTCAAAAAGTTGACAAGTAGTGGCACAGAAATTCTATCATTTCCCCTATTCCCTTCGGTTCGTACTCGAGTTTAACGAATGTATTCGATGAAATGGAGGTCGAACTTTAATTTTACACGAATATATTTACCATTTTCTTAGATCCTGACATTTTATTTATAAAATTTTAATAAAATAACTACACAGTACTAAAATCTAAACACTGACATGACAATTTTAGAAATTGACAACACAATGACAATGACATGACTTATTCAACGTTCGTTCTAAAAATAAACGAAAGAAAAACGATCATCCTCATCATTATTCATGTTTAACTAAAATATGCTTGCGAATAAAGATCTTAATATTAATTGTATATAAAGCACATAATTATATTTATGCTAAGTTTTTAAAAGCTACCGCTTTTGATCATATTATTTACTATAGTACTGAAAGCGTGTAATTTCTAAACCATTGCCAAATGTCATTTGCCAAAGTCAGTCAATCGAAAGAACTGTCAAATCATTTGAAAATAAAAATCCAAAAAATAATTTATTTAAATCTAAATATTAATTAAACAATTTCAAATAATAAAATATTGTACCTACATAAATTACTGAATATGATTTCTTAACAATGGTCTCCCTTTACTCTTTCAAGGTTTTTGATATTTAATCCGCAACAGTTATTAGCGTATCATTTACGCTGAGTAATTCTTATTTGAAGTCCAGGTAAGTGCTTAAAATATTAATTAAACTTACTTAAACACCGTTATTATAAAGGTCCGATAGTTGTTTTTAATTTCTATTTAATTGCTAGGGACAGGTTCAGATAAATTTCGTGCGGCATGTAACTTAAAAATAGAGTTAAAATAAGAGTTAGTGGGCGGCGAATAGACGTGTGAAGCGCGGAGTGCGGACGGCGGTCGAGGCGCCGGCTCAGGTGTATCCGCGCTGCATCGTCGCGTTCCTTCCGCGCATTCTTTCACTTGCATAGTTACCCATTCTTGATGACCAGTTAACTTCTGCTAAGTGTCGGTGGAATCACATAAAGTCTAGTTACAGTTACATACAGACTTACACAAGAAGTTACTATAGGTTATTTGACTTTATAAAGTTCTTTTCATAATATGTAATTGATAATAATTATTAAAAGTGGTTTTCAAAGAATTGAAGTGCAGCTTAGTGAATATAATTTTATAGTACATTAATTAAGTGAGTATTCTGCTTACTCTGGTACGCTTCCCCACTCCCAGAGCACTTGATAATAAGTTAGTAGGTAAAAATAAGTTAATTTTTTAAAATTCACATTGAAATTGTTTGTTTGATGCAGGTAAAGGTAAATAATCATGATCAACTAACTAATCAAAATTAAGAAATAAAGAGATTCAATTAAAATAAGGTCAAATTAGAACATTGCATTTCTTGCTGGCATGTTCTCAGTAGAATGTAATTTAGAATTGTTGTTTGTAGAGTCACTACATCTCACAATCTTTGTAGTTAATGTTTGTTCTTAAACCACATTGGGACCAAAAGTTTTGTTGAATCCTAATGTATCAGTTAATTATTTTTCCAAACACACCAACTTCATATGAGTCAAAGAGTAGAATATTAACCTTTATCGTACAAGTAAAAGCACAGATGCAACAAGTAATTGAGGTGTTTGCTATAACTGTGTTGTGTGTGGCGCAGGCGTGTGGCGGGGGCGGAGTGCAGACAGCCAGCATCATGGGCAGTGAGGAGGGAGAACCAGTGGACCTCTACATCTACGACCTCACCAACGGCCTGGCCTCTCTGCTCTCACCCACTATACTAGGTAATACTTCAGATGCTAGTTACTCGTGTCAACTTTGTCTTCTTTGGTTTTCTGTTTTATTCCATAAAACCAATGGTATGTGTACCTGTTATTGACTATTGATTGTAATGAATACTGTTTATCTGCTGCTATAGTTCTGTATTGCTCATTGTTATTTTGTAAAATGCGAATGTATTTCAATTAAGATATCTTATGTACCTATATCAGCTATGAACTTTTGGCTGAGGAAATTACTGATTGTATTTTACCAAAATAAAATTAAGTGCATTCAGATTGTTATCTTGGGCCTTAGGAACACGCTTTAGTGAATACTTAAATGTTGAATAGGAAAACTTAAGTAGATTTAAAACTTTAATAACAAGGAATTCATTACCGGCACCTTACAATAAAATTAGCTATTACTCTTTCAAACTCAATAAAATAACTCAGGAATACATTGCTAACTAGCTGATGCCTGCGACTTCGTCCGCGTGGTTTAAGTTTTTTGATTCCCGCGGGACCTCCTTAATTTTCCGGGATAAAAAGTATCCTATGTCACTCTCCAGGTCCTCAACTATACCCATGCCAAAAATCACGTCGATCCGTTGCTCTGTTGCGGCGTGATTGAAGGACAAACCAATAAACCAACAAACAAACATACTTTCGCATTTATAATATTACTAGCTGATGCCCGCGACTTCGTCCGAATGGTTCAAGTTTTTTTGATTCCCGCGGGAACTCCTTAATTTTCCGGGATAAAAAGTAGCCTATGTCACTCTCCAGATCCTCAGCTATACCCATACTAAAAATCACGTCGATCCGTTGCTCCGTTGCGGCGTGATTGAAGGACAAACCAACAAACCAACAAACAAACACACTTTCGCATTTATAATATTAGTATGAAGTATGATTAAGAAACCTTAATCAGTCAGTCAGAATATTTAAGTAGGTAATTGAATTGTAATATATAAATTAAAATTGTTTTAGTCTATGAAATGGCCCACTATTGCAAACATTATTTGAATAGTCATACTTATGCTTAGGAAAGTCGAGGGGCGCGAGTGACACGACATATCCATTGAGACTCGTCCCTATTGTTTCAGTGGTTCCTTGTTGGTTCCTTTTTATTTATAATGAATAAATAATAAAATAGCCTTTTATTTCCGAACCTAACTTATCTAATACATAGAAATTTTATATAAAAATATTAGTTTTCTAAATTATGTCTCTGAGTTCGGCGTGCCTGATGGCATAGGCCTCCTCCAACTCTCGCCATTGGGCTCGATCTGCTGCAACCCTTGTCCAAAAAAGACCCAATGTCCGACGAATGTCGTCTTCCCATCTTCTGGTAGGTCGTCCCTGTCTCCTGGCCCCCTCCCTCGGGTACCATAGAGTGACTTGTTTGCTCCATTTATTTAATTTGCAACGTAACATATGCCCTGTCCTGCCCCATTTCAGATGATCAATACGAGTAAGTATGTCAGCCACTTTAGTTTTCTTTCTTATTTCTGTGCTCTTTATTCTTCTCCTGCTCCTTATTTCTTATTTCTATCCTTTTTATTTACTTAGGAAAAAGGTTTTCTGACAGAAAAACTTCCCAAGGGAAAGCAGATTACTTTTCTTTATGTAATTCTTATTTGGTAGATTGTACATCTTAATCACAACAATTCATTGGAAATTGCAAATATACGTGTGGCCTTTTTAAAAATTAATCTAGGGTAAGTATATTAATCTAAGTAAATTAAATTAGGGTAAATTAATCTAGGTATTCAAACAAGTTGATTGTTTAAAATCGAACAATATTAAAGTTCAATTCATTACTGTTTCAATACATTTTCGTAATATGTTGAGTTTTGATCATTTAATTTCGTAGACGAAAGTGGGCGAATTCCCAAGAGCTTATAGTGTTCAATTCCTATTGTCAACAAACAAGCGCGATGATTGTATCGTAGTAAAAGTCATGAGATCATGTCCATACGCTGCGCGGTTTATTGGCAGCAGCTGGTTTTACGTAACGTACACCATCATCACAGTTCGCTATATCCTATAGGTAGTATAAAGTATTCCCCAACACTAGATGTCAGCAATCAAGTTGTGCGTCGAACTGATTGAGTTTTTTAAATAGAATTCAAATCAAATATTCATTTATTCAATTTAGGTACACTGTAGGTACACTTATTGACGTCAATTACTTACTTATAAAACACTAGCTGATGCCCGCGACTTCGTCCGCGTGGATTCAGGCTTTTCGGTTCCCGCGGGAACTCTTTAATTTTCCGGGATAAAAAGTAGCCTATGTGTTATTCCAGACTATAATCTATCTCTGTGCCAAATTTCATCCAGATCCGTTCAGCCGTTCGGGCGTGATTGAGTAACAAACATCCATACATCCATCCAAACTTTTATTTTTTTATTTTATTTTATTTATTTAGTACACTAACAATTTACATATATGACAAACACAAGAACGTTCACATTATTACTATTTCTTATATGTAAATCAATTACAAGTGTACATAACATTTAAAAGGTTAAACGTCATGTAAACTAAATTTTGCCATAAAAACTTACATACTATGTATTATATATAAACTTACAAACTTACTTACATACTTAATTCAAAATTATAATTTAGTAGGAAACAAAATACAAAAAAAAATAATAATAACAAACAAAATATTACCTTAAACTGGAATTAGATGATACATGATCAGTGAGTATTTTTTTAAAAGTAGTATAAGAGTCATGAAATATGTCGATGCCTGGTAATGTTTTAGAAAATTCGTTATATTTGCCACAAATACGCGCAATGGGAGCTTGACGACCAAGATGTGTTTTCGCGAAAGGAATATGGAAAGTTTTCGAGATGCAACAACGGGGATACCTACGTGGAACAGATAACGATATGCGATTAAGAATATTGCTGCACTTTACTTTATTGTGTAATATTTTATGAAGATAGCACTGATCGAGAATTTCTCGCCTATTTCGAAGAGATATCAATTTGAAATGAGTCAGTCGCTGATTATAGGGTTGCCTGTGTGAGATACCGCTAGCATGAAAGGCAAGGTGTCGAGTAAAGGCTCGTTGTACACTTTCAATGCGCTGGGAGTGCACACTAAAAGATGGATTCCAGATAACACTGGCGAACTCAAGGTGGCTTCTTACCAACGCATTGAATAACAGAATTTTAGTCCTAGAAGAAAAAGCCTTAGTGTTGCGTTTAATAAATCCTAAAAGCTGAGCGGCTTTATTTACAACATTGCTTATATGTGACCTGAAGGTTAACTTACTGTCAATAGTTACTCCTAAATCCTTAATTTCCATTAACTCATGCACAAGAACATTATTAATTGAGTAACTGGAGACAAGCGGTTTTTTCTTCCGGGTAAATTTTATGTGAAAGCATTTGTTTGCGTTTAGGGTCATACTATTGACTTTACACCAATTGTTTATTCTATTCAAGTCATCCTGTATGAGCTTGATATCATCAACTGAGTCGACTGATTTGTAAAGTTTTAAATCATCTGCAAATAACGAGCAGGAACAGTTTTTGATTTCTGTGGTAATGTCATTAATAAAAGCCAAAAATAATAGAGGCCCTAAGTGAGAACCTTGAGGCACCCCAGACTGTGCAAGATATATTTTCGATTCAAATCCATTGACAACAACAATTTGGGATCGCTGCGCTAAATATGATTCAAACCATTTAATCAACGAGGACCCTATACCATACTGAGAAAGTTTAGTGACGAGCTTTTGGTGATCAACCTTGTCAAATGCACTACTAAAATCAGTGTAAATAGCGTCAATCTGTTGGCCCTTATCTACTGCTTTTATAAGATCAGAAGTATAATTTGTCAAATTGGTCTGAACCGATAAACCGCCTCTAAATCCATGTTGCGAGCTGGTAAGGAAATTGTCAAGGTGTTTAGCAAATACGGGGTGCACAAGACTTTCAAATAGTTTGGAGAAGCATGAAAGAATTGAAATAGGGCGATAATTTTTAATATCCATGCGATCACCTTTCTTGTGGACTGGCACTATACGCGCTTTTTTCCATTCTTCTGGAAAGATACCGTCTTTAAGGGAACGATTGAAGATAAGTGTCAGTGGGAAAGCAAGACCAGGACCACAACGCTTAACAAAAATAGGAGGAAGGCCATCTGGACCCGCGCCTTTATGAGGATCTAATTTTTTTATCTTTTTAAGGATTTCTGCTTCAAAAATATACAACTTAGAAAGCTGTGGAATATTGTTATTTCGTTGATTCGGTGAATTTGCTGGCGTATAATTAGTTGATACAGTATAAATAGAGGAGAAATGGTCAGCAAAGAGATTAGCTATCTCTGAGCCAGTATTTGCAACCGTGCCACTCAATTTCATAGACGCGGGTAAAGATGATTCGCCCTTCTTTTTATTTTTAAAGTATTTCCAGAAGTGTTGTGGATTTTTTGAAATATTAGACTCAGTGCTAGCTTTATAATCATTTAGGCATGAATCAAAGAGTTTGTGACAACGATCGCGAAGTATTTCGAACTCCAAGCTATCTCTGGGGTTATTGTATTTACGATGTTTTCTGCGGAGCCTATCTTTTTCAGATAACAATTTGATCAAGTTATTCTTGAACCAGATCGGATACTTTGCTGAGATAAGCTTATGCTTGGGTACAAATATATCGATTACTTCAAATAAACACTTGTAAAACATTTTAACCATAGCATCGACATCTTTGCAATCAGAAAATTTATGTAACCAATCAATATTTTTTATTTCTCTAACAATAGCATTATAGTCAGCCTTAAAGTAATTGTAATCGATACGACCTTTCGAACGAAGGAAGGAAAAATTTCCGCACTCTATACTTATTAAAAGGCTGGGGTGGTACGAGTCCAATTTACTTAGTAAGTCAGGAGGCTTTGTGACCTTAATGTTTGGTAAGTTACCAAGCACTAAGTCCAGAAGTCTACCGTCACAGTTACTTATACTATTATATTGGTATAAATTATTGATAGACATAAAATCGACTAACGAGTATCCTAGAGCATTATTGTAATTATGTGGAGTCATACTTGAATCATTAGCAGACCATTCCATAAAACCCAGATTAAAGTCTCCTATCACAACCAAATCTTCAACGTGATTGGTCACATTATCTACACTTTCTAAGAATTTATTTAGATTTTCTAGTTTAACTGGCGGAGGTAAATAGACTACACAAAGTGCAATACATTTTGAGACATGGTTATTACTAAATTCCAGTACCACCCACATATTCTCATCATCAGTTTCCCAATTTAAAATACGAGAAGACGAGATCTCACGTGAGATAGCAATGAGAACACCTCCACCATCTTTTTTGGATGCAGAACACACACGATCTTTTCTATATACGACATAGCGGGAATCAAACAGTTCATTATCAAATATGCTAGAATTAAGCCAAGTTTCAGTGAATACAATAATTTTATAGTTCGAAATTAAGATATTCTTAAGCACATCATTAGTCTTTGTTCTTAGTCCTCGCACGTTCTGATAATAGATGTCTATCATTGTGAAAGTTGAGGAGCTATAACATTCACACTGTTTATTTAATGAGATTAAACAATGAGCTTAAGACTATCTTCATTTTTAATTATTATTGCTTGACTAATTTCGTCCTTGCGTACGTAGATCTTTCCATTTCTAATCCATGTAAAACGGTACTTCATCTCCTTGGATTTTATGCGGGCGGCAGCATGAAGCGATTTACTTCCCGGGGTTAAATGCTCTGAAACATATATTGGTGCTCGAGATCCTCCAATTCCTAGATGGTGAGAGCTCAATTTATCTTCAGGGTTTTTTTTATTGAATTTTGCTACCGCCGCTAGGAGAGCATCCCTGTGTTTCATGGTACGCAGCTTGACAATGACTGAACGTGGCTTGTCGGCGTTTTTATTCAGCTTAGCTACTCTGGTAACATGTTGGATCTCATCCTCTGATAGCGGATTGTTGACAGCCTGGCTTAACTGGACCATCGTGTTTACTAAATTTTCTGTTTTGTGTTCAGGAATACCATTTACTTCAACATTGCACTCTCTCATATGTAACTCAACGATATTCAACCTGGTTGTAAGGTCCTTAACGGATGATTGGAGATGGGAATTTTCATATTTTAATGTGTTAATAATGGCGGATTTTTCTTCCAATGCTACTTTCATCTCTTCAAATTGCGCATTTATAAAAGACATTGACTCGCAAAATCCCGCTATTTGTTCATTAATTGATTTCAACTGTGCAGTAACAAGTTTTTGAATGGTTGCAGAAAGTTCTTGCTTCAAAATGTCACGAAGCGTGTTCTCCGTCAAAAAGTTACTACCATCGCCACTACTCATCGATGCGGGTGTTGGTGACTTGCTACGTTTCTTCCGTGTAGTAACGAAGGACTCGGGAGATTCTTCGTCAGTAATTTTACTGCACGTTTGACTAGTGGTAGCTGATCTAACGGGTGTCTGTATGTTGCCAGTTTTTGGTTGTTTGCTGCAACATTCCGGGCATTTCCAGTTGTTCCGCTTTTGCTGGTCCATATGTTCAAATTGCTTGATAGGTATGTTTGCGCATTCGCAATCGTATTTCGATTTGCAGATTGAGCAACTAAGAAATTCTTTTTTAGGCAAATTATTTCTGCATCCTGCGCAGATTTTAAGATTCACTGAGGACGCCATTTCTATTATAGTCAAGATATTTAAATTTGAAATTTTTAGAAATGAAAAAAAGCGTTCTGGCGTTGGGATTCGATCGCTCGTCTCTGCTGTGGCTAGGCGGCACTGTTACATACTACGCCACGGTGATGCTAGTCAAGAGCAGCGAAAATAACGTAGGTACTAATGAAGTATTTGTTCTTGTTGGTGGATATTGATGATTTGTGGGTAGTATTTGAAATAAACTTAAAAGTTCAACACTGACTCATGATAAACTAAACACTAATCACAAAATATCTTAGGTTAGATTCACCGATATCACTTTTAGAGTTTGTTGATAGCGATTTTAAGACTATATCACACACGTTAAGTTCTTCTCGCTTTTTACACTTCAGAGTACTGGCCAAGGCCTGGATAAGGTAACGATATTTAGGATTTAACGTTACTACTTTAATACCCGATTTTCTTCTAAATCACGTAATTATCTCATAGGATAACATTCACACAGTGCAATTGAAAACTAATTAACGTTTTGACACTACTTTTTGTAAATATAATTTAGTATTAAAATTAAAAATGAATTAAATAACAAGGAGCAAAATTTTGAGGTGTTTACACGACGCGTGGCGCCATCTAGATGATCTTGAATGAACTTTCGCATTTATAATATTTATTTGATGATGGTGATAATCAGTTACGGTAGGCATCTTAAAAAAATTCACTCAATTAATATTCAGCATGAGCAGGAAAACGCTTATCTGATTTTAAACGCCATGTATTTACCCAGTACATCATACGAGGCCTTTCATATGTGATTTCGCCATTATTTTATCTATTTCAACTTGCAGACCTTATGAGTTCTAGGCTCTAGTTAATTCGGATGCTGGTCTAAAGTTTGACCCAGACCAAAAAGTTTTTGGCCAAAGGCAAATCTTTGTGGTACAACGTGAAGCATGCGATATGCATCGCCCACTCTCCCGCGAAACAAGCAACACACACTGCCGCGACACCACACCACACAAATCTTCTACAGCACTCTCAATGTACTACGCTTCACTCCGACACCGGAGCGTCCTCAGGAGATGCCTCCAATAATCTTTACAATTTATGCAATTTCGAAAAGGGCACATAAAATGTTTAAAATTATGAAACATATTATATGATTGATATATTGTAACATAAGATTGACGTGTAATATTGATATTTACGAATAAATGACTATGACTATGACTATGACTAATATTTAAACTTTTCACGAAATGAAATAAACTAATTTCTAAAGAAGTATAATATTTAAAATAAATATTTCTGAGTTATATGACGTCGACAGAAGAACGAATACTAGATATGTCCCTTTTCGAACATAATAGGTATACGGAAGTATTTAGAACACATTGATATAGAAAAAAAACAAACAAACAGACAAATGCACTTTCGCATTTATAATATTAGTATGATTTGAATGTGGACTATAGGTATTGTGTGATTGTGCATTGCCCGCCTGTGACGGTGTCGGTGTCGGTCTGTCGGTTGCAGGGCGCGCGGTGGAGGGCGTGTGGCACACGGCGCTGGTGGTGTTCCAGCGCGAGTACTTCTACGGCGGCGCCGGCGTCACCAGCTGCGCGCCGGTCAGTCGCCTCACACTTTGTTTATATCCACCACAAGGTAGCACTTGATCGATCGATCGATCGGTGATGGTAATTGGTAAGTGATGATGCAGTCTGAGATGGTAGCGGGCTAACACGATAACAATAATGATAAAATTGGAGGCGAGTGAATCTAAAGCGTTCGGTTACCGCGGGCGGAGAGGTCAGCTACTATACGTTATAAAACCTATAACGTGTAAAGTCGCGGGTCGGCAGCGGCGATCGAGGAATTAAGAGCCAATCCCACGTCATCAGTGTTGATACGGGCGCGATGTGCGTAGTCGTATAAATCACATCTCACGCCGCGCGGCGCACTATTTGTGTAATGCGCACGCGGACGCGGCACGTCATAACGGCGCTCCCCTGGGTGACAGATTGTCACGAGGACACCTTCCTAATTAGGCTCCTAGTCTATGCAAATAAATAAAATACTTCATACCTGCAGTCATATGTACGTGCTTACTAATTTCATAAACGCGTGTCTTAATAAATGTATGTCTGTCAGATTTGCGTGTCTAAAGTTCAACTTTGCAGTCTCAAATTTCTTCAATGGAAACCGTATGTAACAATGCGTGTCGTGTAAACAATCGGTTTGGGAGGCAGCCATGTGCGACGCTGTGAGTATTCAGCGTTCTAAAAATATAATGTTTTTTTCACAAATTCTGTAGGCAGGAATTTGCTTTCGCGACTCGCTGTTAAAGGGTGCTCTATTTTACTATCTGTAAAATGAATTCAAATTCACTAGTTCGCCAGATGTTACGTGAAAAATAGACAATTAGGACAAAAGTGCATCTCTGCAGTGTTCCTGCAGTGCGTGCCCCCGATATCCTCCCGGAATAACCTCCGCGTCCGCACGCCGCGACACGCCGTCTCCCTCACGCCTGTAGCCGGCTGCCGACACACTAGCCCCGTCCCTCTCCCTCCTCTAGCCGTCCGACCAGCCCACTCGCAATAAGTTAATAACACGCTTTTCTAAAACGATAATTTCCAACAGGAACACTTTTAAATCGTTAAGGTGACTTCATCTTCTGGCTCGTTGTAATGTCGTAGAGAACTACACGTGGGCGTACCTTTATTTTTATACGGAACCGTTCCAGCGGATAGATATGCCAAGCGATTTATTAATTTAGGTACACGAGTGTGTAATGATTGGTGTAGGTGCACAGGTTCGCGACGTTGCCAATGTAATTTAAACTATTAATGAATGATATTTTAAACAAAACTCCTGCGAAATAGAAATTATAATAATCATATACAAGTTGTCGACTTGATAAGTCAAGGCAGACAACGTGTCCAATAAGATTCTAATACAATATTGATTGAAATATGCCACAAACAAGCCTTCCTACAACCTTTCTGCAAACACTTATGTAACCTATTATCTACTTGGTGTCATGTACCTACAGAGGCCTCTGGACGACGGTGCAACGGAGGGGATATTATCAGGTCTACCTACTCACGGGAATATGGTTGCTGTCATCTACAGCGTGAAAAACTAAATTTTGATTAACGAACCGATTCGCGACGGAATATACCCCCTGCTGTTGCTTCTCACTTCGTAACACCGAATAGATCGGTAAAGCACCCACTGGCCACTGCGGAGGGTCGAGTTTAGGGATCTTTTTACTTGACAGCACCTGTAATCGAAATATATCAAAGGAAAAGGTGACTGACTGACTGATCTATCAACGCACAGCTCAAACCACTGGACGGATCGGGCTCAAATTTGGCATACGGATAGCTATTATGACGTAGGCATCCGCTAAGAAAGGTTTTTTAAAAATTCAACCCCTAATAGGGTAAACTGGGGTATTGGAATTTTAATGAAAATCGAATCTAACGTGAGTGAAGCCCCGGGCAAAAGCTAATCACTTATAAATGTGATGGTCTGATGTTACCAGGGCAGCACGCAGCTGGGCGCGCCGCACCGCGTGGAGCGGCTCGGACACACCTTCGTGCCCTTCCCCGTGTTCAACGAGTATATCCAGGGGCTCGCCACCTCCACCTACACGTCAGTATACTGTGTGCTACCCCGCCACGCGACACTACTGCCAACCACCTCACGACACTACTGCCAAACACCACACGACACTACTGCCAAACACCATACGATACTACTGTCAATCACCACTCGACACTACTGCCAAACACCACACGACACTACTGCCAAACACCACACGACACTACTGCCAAACACCACACGACACTACTGTCAACCACCACACGACACTACTGCCAAACACCACACGACACTACTGCCAAACGCCACACGACACTACTGCCAAACACCACACGACACTACTGCCAAACACCATACGATACTACTGTCAATCACCACTCGACACTACTGCCAAACACCACACGACACTACTGCCAAACACCATACGATACTACTGTCAATCACCACTCGACACTACTGCCAAACACCACACGACACTACTGCCAAACACCACACGACACTACTGCCAAACACCACACGACACTACTGCCAACCACCACACGACACTACTGCCAAACACCACACGACACTACTGCCAACCACCACACGACACTACTGCCAAACACCACACGACACTACTGCCAACCACCACACGACACTACTGCCAAACACCACACGACACTACTGCCAAACACCACACGACACTACTGCCAACCACCACACGACACTACTGCCAAACACCACACGACACTACTGCCAACCACCACACGACACTACTGCCAAACACCACACGACACTACTGCCAACCACCACACGACACTACTGCCAAACACCACACGACACTACTGCCAACCACCACACGACACTACTGCCAAACACCACACGACACTACTGCCAAACACCACACGACACTACTGTCAACCACCACACGACACTACTGCCAAACACCACACGACACTACTGCCAAACGCCACACGACACTACTGCCAAACACCACACGACACTACTGCCAAACACCACACGACACTACTGCCAACCACCACACGACACTACTGCCAACCACCACACGACACTACTGCCAAACACCACACGACACTACTGCCAACCACCACACGACACTACTGCCAAACACCACACGACACTACTGCCAACCACCACACGACACTACTGCCAACCACCACACGACACTACTGCCAAACACCACACGACACAACTAAACAAGCACAAAAATTTGTTCCAATTTTGGCCACCGGGTCAGACAACTTTGATGGCTTATAAATCTTTTTTATTTAAGTAGACTTTGACAAATGCTTTTTCAGGAGTAGCGGGTGAACCTACTACTGCCAACCATCACACGATACTCCTGCCAACCATCACACGATACTCCTGCCAACCATCACAGGATAATGCTGTCAACCACCACACGATAGTCATTGGCGTATCTAGGGTTATTTTCCAGGGGGGGCCTGGGCCCCACTACAAAAAAAATCTAACTATGACAGACTGGAAGTTCTAGTTTCGTAGGTATTTTAACATTTATCCTTCAACTATTCTTCGGAGGTTATGTCAAAAGTTCAAAACATGAAACAAATGGCACATGAGTTGAAACGGAAATGAAACGGAATTATCTACTCATGTGCAAATGGACTTTTTTCGCCGGTTTTCAATACCGGTATTGAAATGTCTAATACCGGGATACCGGTATTGGTGACACTATAAACGAAACAGTGACTATTGCATATATTTCTTGATAAATGCCACTGTTTTTTATTCGGCTAATTTTAAAACTTGTATCTGAAGCACATTAGCTCAAAAAGAGCGCCTTCATTCCTTAAAACCAGTGAAGAAAAGTAGTTTTTGTTCACTTAGAGGGAAAAATTACCTATAGTGTTTGAATTTAGATCCCTGTGGCTTGGCATTTCTATTTCATTGTCTCTCAAACGTTCAGAAATCTGTTATAATAACTAAAGCATATTTTATTATGATTTGATGATTATTAATTTTAGATGAATTTGTGTTTTAACTAAATTATCGTTTTCTTCGACTTCAATCGACTTCTTACAAAAATATCGTTTTTTACTCATTTAGTAGTCACAATACATTTTACTAACTTACTAAACTAGGTTTAACGCTCAACGACCTCAGCAGAGTTTCTCAACAGGTGAGCCTAAAAATTATTAAGAGCAAGACGAAGATCATGTCTAATGAACACGTTCAGCCCCACCCAGTGTTAGTTGAGAGCTCCGCACTCGAAATTGTTGATGAGTGCATATACCTGGGACATACAGTCCAGTTGCGTAGGTCCAATTTCGAGAAAGAGGTCAACCACCGAATTCAACTCGGCTGGGCAGCGTTCGGGAAAATCCGCGACATCTTCTCGTTCAAAATTCTTCAGTGCCTAAAGACGAAAGTTTTCGAACAGTCCGTGTTGCCAGTGATGACTTACGGCTCCGAAACATGGTCGCTAACTATGGGCCTGATAAGAAGGCTCAGGGTCACTCAGCCGGCGATGGAGAGAGAGCTATGCTTGGTGTATCTCTGTGTGATCAAATCAGAAATGAAGAGATCCGAAGGCGAACCAGAGTAATCGACATAGCACGAAGAGTCGCCAAGCTTAAGTGGCCATGGGTGGGGCACACAGTTCGTAGAACCGATAGGCACTGGGGTCCCAAAGTGCTTAAATGGGGGCCTCGCACCGGGAAGCGCAGTGTAGGACGACCCCCCAATACGGACGATCTCAAGCGTGTAGCTGGGAGCCGCTGGAAACAAGAGGCACAAGACCGTGCTCTGTGGCGATATATGCAGGAGACCTTCGTCCAGCTGCAGTGGACGTCTATAGGTTGAGACGACGACGACGATAGTGGTTTAAATTACAATCTTCGACACTAATTGCACTCATTATTTAAAACTAGCTGATGCCCGCGACTTCGTCCGCGTGGTTTAAGTTTTTTTGATTCACGAAATTCCCGCAACTCCTTAATTTTCTTTTAATAAAAAGTAGCCTATGTCACTATCCAGGGTCCTCAACTATACCCATGCCAAAAGTCGATCCATTGCTCCGTTGCGGCGTGATTGAAGGACAAACCAATAAACAAACAAACACACTTTCGCATTTATAACATTAGTATGATTTCCAGCCATATTTAGGACAAACCAATAAACAAACAAACACACTTTCGCATTTATAACATTAGTATGATTTCCAGCCATATTTATTTAATTTTGTGTATACGTTGAGAAAGTGCGTCACAAATATACTTTATATTGAAAGTTCAAAATTCAATGGAGGTTTTAATAAGTATATATTTTTGTAAGAATTCATCCAAAAATAATTCTATTTTAAAAATCATAGTTGAAATACTGATTTATATTAATAAGAGATTGGTTATTTGATAATAAGTATTAATGAGATAGTATTTAAAAAAATGATGTGATGGAGTTTCAGAACGTTACGTGGTCCGTAATTTTCACCTTAAACATATTGTAACAAACGATATTTTCGTAAGAATTAAGTCAACGCATAAATAACTATCTCAATACTCAATTAAATACAAATAAATCTGAAAATCAATACTTGGTGATTTTTAAAGAAAATACAATTTCATAAAATATTGCTTAGGTATAATAAAATAGAGTGAAGGGAGTTAAATAGACATAATTACCAATCCACAGCATTCTAAATCCGAAATATTTTTTCCCATTTTGAGTTAATTTGGTGAAATTTTTTTTTATGAAAAAACTGTTTGTTACGCTTCCGTTTTCTTCAGAAAATACTAGTTTTAAATTTTAAAAAAATTTAAGTTTTTTCCAATACCGGGATCCCGGTATTGAGAACAATCTTTCCGGTATTAATACCGGTATTGAAAAAACCGGTATTTGAAAGCCCTAGTTCAGATTTGTCATTTTGCCGTTCCTGGCCCTGGTTCCTGAGATTCCATGGTCGATGATCGCAAGGCAGAGTCGCAAGAGAGAGTTATTTAACTCTGAAGCCTACTGAACCTAAGATTTTGAAAACATCCAAAAAATTATTTCTTAAAGATTGCAGGAAAATTTATAACTCAAAAGTCTATGGTCTTAGTGTCCAGCCTAGAATTTAGAATCGGTAACCCAACATCCTGGGATTCCTGGGGTGGGCACTAGACCATTCTGGGGTGGGCACGGCCCACCCGGCCCCCCCCCCTATATACGCCACTGACGATAGTCCTTACCGAGCATACGATACTATCCACCTATCACATGATACTACAGCTCACCCACCACACGATACTACTTACCCGCCAAATGTTTCTACTAACCTGCCAAACACCATTTTGTATGTATTGTTTTATTAATACTGGCTTTAAGAATGGCATTCCGAACCAGTGGTAGATTCATTTGACGATTCGAAAGCACTTGTAAAAGTTTATTTGAAATATTGGATAGAAGCAGGCGTTACTTTGCGGAAGTCCATGATTATGAAGGAACTTGAAATTTAATTTGCTATAATCCGCAACAATAGGCAAATATATGGGGTACAATGCACGATTGTAAAGTATACAAACACAAGTACAAGTAAAGTAGTCTTTACAATCGTGCATTGTCGAGTCAACATCTCCTGAAGATGCTCCGGTGTCGGAGTGAAACGTACGTTGAGAATAATTTGGAAGATTTATGTGGTGTGGTGAATATTGCAAGCTGCAAGTGCAAGATACACTGTACCACATATATTTGACTATTGTTGCGGATTATAGCAAATTAAATTTCAAGTTCCTTCATAAAGTTTATTTGAATAAAAAACGTTTGAATTTAGAATTTTGAATAATGAAGCAATTTCCGAGCAAGTAGGAGAAAAGGTACATGTGTGCTATGTGTGTGTGTGCAGCGGCGAGGCGTACCGGCTGCTGGAACACAACTGCAACCACTTCAGCGACGAGGTGGCGCAGTTCGTGTGCGGCGGGCGGGTGCCCAAGCACATCCTGGCGCAGCCGGAGCGCGACCTGCCGCCGCCGCTGCGCCTCGCGCTGCAGGCCGTGCTCGACAAACTGGTGCCCGACGGCGATCAGGTAGTCGTACTACAGTGGCGGGCACACTGTATACCAAGACAAGGTCACACAACACTGATCTTGTGGAAGGAGTGAGTGGTGTGTACTCGTCCGCACCAATAGAAAGATCTTCCTCTGTCTGGTGTTCTGTCTGGTGGTCTGGTGTTGTACCCGGGGACCCTTCTGGTCCGACTGTTGTAAGTGGTCTATACATAGCGCTATTCTCAGAAAACTTCGATATCGCGATGCAGGCTTGTATGTGTCTTATAATAGACTTTAGAGATATCTGCACTTTTGGTAACAATCGCTAGAAAGGCTGATTTCATATTTGGTGGGCCTTAGGCCACTGGTGGGAAATCTGCCAGTCTGCCCGCATGCTGATGGGCCTTTCACTAGATATGGCCGCTCAAAGACGGTTTATGGTTACCAAAAATCAAATGAATATTAAGCGAAAGTTTGGATGGATGTATGGATGCATGGATGTTTGTTACTCAATCACGCTCCAACGGCTGAACGGATCTGGATGAAATTTGGCACAGAGATAAATTATAGTCTGGAATAGCACATAGGCTACTTTTTATCCCGGAAAATTAAAAAGTTCCCGCGGGAACCGAAAAACCTCAATCCACGCGGACGAAGTCGCGGGCATCAGCTAGTATATATTAACTATCAATGAGTGAATCAGCACGAGCAGCTATATGTTGTATGCTATATATGCTATATATGTTGTATGAATGTTATGTCGTGTGTCAGGTGTACGCGAACGGCGTGCGCCACAGCCGCCGCGACAGCCCCGACTACCTCACGCTCAACACGCAGATCGAGGAGGCCAGGTGACCTACTGACTTGTGCTTACACTCCCACTAGCTTGTCTGACCCGGTGGACGAAATTGGGTCTAATTTTTATGCCTTTTTAGTTTTTTTAAAAATTTTATCCATACTAATATTATAAATGCGAAAGTGTGTCTGTCTGTCTGTCTGTCTGTCTGTCTGTCTGTCTGTCTGTCTGCTACGCTTTCCCGGCCCAGCTTTTCAACCGATTTTGCTGAAATTTGGTATAGAGGTAGGTTAAATCCCGGGGAAGGACATAGGCTTTTTATCCCGGAAAATTAAGGAGTTCCCGCGGGAATCAAAAAACCTTAATCCACGCGGACGAAGTCGCGGGCATCATCTAGTTTTCAATAGATACTAGCGACGCTGTCACCGGGTCTGATATAGGTACTTTTGGGACTACTGGCGAACACGTACCGCCGAGTGATTTAGCGTTCCGGCACGATGCCGTGTACAATCCGATTAGGGATATGGGGTTCAATATAACTGCCTTATCCCTAACAGCACGCTAACATCTCGCATCATCACTCAGCTGTTGAGATAGCAGTCGATGGCTTCCTTGTAGTAGAATTTTTTAAAAATCTTTCTTTCTTGAAATAGACAGAACGAGCCTTACGGCCTGGAAGGTCCAGTTCCTCAAATGTCTAATTCCTTAGAAGTCCGATTACCCGATTGTTATATATGTATGTATGTCGTGTAACATGTTCCAATCGAGTTATAAGCGCGAATACGACACTGGTGTAGTAGTGGAGTAGTTCAGTGGCGTGTACAGAGATGTTCGCCGGTGTTCGGGGTTGCCATTGAAGCACCCAAACAAGAATTAACACATCCGTGAAGAGTTCGACTTGTCTGGCAAGGCTCTAGGGGCCGCTAGAACACCCAGCTACTAGTGAAGTTGGGCCCCTGAATTTTTTTTAGTCAACTCCGTCGACTATGATTAATGCATAAATAATAAATGATTTATTTGTTTCACGTAGGACAACTTGTGTCACTTATGATAAATCAAGACTCTACCACCGGTTCGGAAAGGTGTTGTACTGAGAAGAGCCGGCAAGAAACTCAGCAGTTGCTCTTTTCATGCTCTTTTAATAGAAAAAATGCTACAAAATGTAGGTAACCTATGCATAAATAGGTCACCCTTAGTAATATATAGATAAAGTTTGAAATACTGTGGAATACATTGAAAATGGTACAAATCGAAACTTGTTAGGGTTGGCAGTAGTTTTGTGGTCGTCTGAAGTGCACGCCACTGAGTTGTAGTGCGGTAGAGTAGCGCTGTGGTGTTGGCACGTGGGCGGTGCGCGCAGATGCGGCGCGGGTGCGGGAGCGGGAGCGGGAGCGGGAGCGGGCGCGGGCGCGGCGCGGGGCGCGGTCGCGCTGCTCAAGGCGCTCGCGCGGGCGGCCGCCGCCTGCAGCGCGCTCTACGAGACGCCGCGGAGACCCTTCTAGATAGCTAACTATGTTCACATACATTCCGCAAACCTCCAAATTGAACGTGTACTCGTATACTAACTTTTTAGAATAATAATAAAAATAGTTAACTTTTTCGCTGATTTCATTTCCGTATATTTTCTACTGAAAGAGAATTTCACATATGACCCTTTTGTTGCCCTCAAACAGTCTACATCATAATATATATAGGATTGCGAAGTCTAATTTATTTTGAAAAATCAATAAAACCCATTTGAATATATAGGGATGATGTCTTCCAAAAGGCCATCACATTCTCAGTTTTGATATAACCATTTTAAAATATAGGTTAAAGAAAAAAAAGTGCATTGAAATTTGATGTCGTCACCACTACTTCCAAACTAGAAGCGCGTTTTTATGTTTGATAAAGAGATTTGATTGAGTTATCATCATCCCTATGGTACGAGTATCATTGAAGGCAATCATGAAATATTGTAATTTCGCTACACTGCTGCTTAGTTGCACAAATCTCATAACGTAGGAAGTTGTGTACAGTGTACCGCTTGACGCAGAGTGGTGTCGCAAGAGCTGGACGCGCGCAGGAACACGCTGGCGGAGAAGCTGGCGAGGAAGGAGCGGCGCAAGGAGAAGAAGAGGAAGAAGCTGCGCGACCGGAATGGCGGCGACGCGCCCGACCCGGACGACGGTGAGTACCACTCGCCTTTGCCGTACTCCCACAAAGTTAACTGACGGTGGCCTAAATTGGAACTAATTTTTATGCCTGTTATTTTTCATAGACACTAGCGATGCTGTCACCCAGGTCAGATAAGTTTGTCGGGCTAAATCCATACTTCCATACTAATCCATACTAATATTATAAATGCGAAAGTGTGTCTGTCTGCCTGTCTGTCTGCTACGCTTTCACGGCCCATCTGCTCAACCGATTTTGATAAAATTTGGTACAAGGGTAGATTGTATCCCGGGGAAGGACATAGGCTACTTTTTATCCCGGAAAATTAAAGTGTTCCCGCGGGAATCAAAAAATCTTAACCCACGCGGACGAAGTCGCGGGAATCATCTAGTAACATAATAAATAAATAAATAAAGTCTTTATTTGTTCCGAAATAAGGGTCAGTCAACTTGCTCTGGTCTATCTGGATGTATCAAGGGTAACAGAGATTATATTCCATTTATTTAACTATTACACAATGTACCCAATTTTTTTATATTGATTGTCATCTGACTCCACTCTTACAAACGAACCAGCATTTATAGGCATTTTTGTTTTCTTATCTATTGTCAATGAAGCCTGACAATTACAGCTTATCAAAGTGCAAACCATTTAAACATTTGAAGCTCAGTACCTATTACAAAACAAAATGACTTTCCTTACTATTCCTTGGGTACGGGTTCGCCCTTATTCCTATATAATTGGGGCCGATTCACTTATTTATTCAATGGGTGTTCAATAATGATTCAGAAACTACTACTTTATATTATTAGTTCATCAAAAAGTCATTAACCAGTAAAAATAGATGAATCCTCTCCTTATAACATTTAATCACGATAATTTTGTGTTACTTTTCATCAATTTAATAATATAGTAAATTAAATGTCCATCTGACCATCTGACCATCTGACCATCTGACCCCCCAAAACTAGTGACACTAGCGCACGCCTTTTGAACAATCAAGAGCAAAAACTCTATCCTTCAATATTGCGTTCCTATTCTTAAGACGTTTATTTTAGATGCCGCTCGTATTTATTTTCCTGCTTCCTGTTGATCGGATGATAATATAGTCTGTCTACTTGTAAGTGGACCCATCTTTAGGTTAACACTACGATTTGAGGGGTAGGGTGGGCCAGCCAGATTTCACTGGAGCTTACCGGATCCTCGAGCTACATTAGTTTCCCTAAAATTTACTGGGACTCCGGCTTACGTTATCTGAATCCTATAAAGTTTAAATAGACGTCAAATAGTCAAAAAAGTGCGCATAGCTCGCGATTTCTCGTAACACTAGCCACGTGTTTTCTCGCCTATTTATCGCCGCCGCCGGTTGAACGATCCTCAAATAGGTCGCCCTCCCGCGGCAGTGCAACACCTGCACAAAACACGGTTGTTTCAATTTTGAGGTACACTGAACCTCAACCGAAGTCGTCAGTTAACCGGAACATTCCTGTAACATTTGGGAGATGTGTCGGATGCTCGAGAGTTTATTAACGCGATGAGGCATGGTCGGGGCGCGCGGCCGCTGGCGCGCTGCCAGCGCGGGCGCGGGCGCGCGGCGCGCCAGTGCGAGCCACTCCTGCGCCACGAGAGCTTTCCGCGCACGCTGAGCTTACAGGTGGCTTTCGAGCGACGATCTACCTGCTCGTACTTCTGGACGCCCAGTGCGTTGCGGCATCGTAACTCCCGGCGACTGTGCCTGTGTTCGTTACTCTCGATTCGATCGTCGGTGTTCTCCAGTCGCAACCTCTGGAAATAGATCGTGTTATAAATAACCTGTGTTTTTGTTAGGTTTGTATGTGTTTTAAGTTCTAAACTTTTAATTGACCGCGATTTAATCGTGCAATTTCACCCAAAATACACGCGGTCATGTGGTCTGTGACACGGGTGAAATATTGATTGCTGAAAGTTGAAGTGGTCCTAGAATAACGCTGCAATCTAGTGTCGATTAAACGCTTAAAATAAGACGCGGATATATGCGGCGGGCACGGCCGTGTTGCGTTACTGAACGAGATGTGTTGTATTAAAATATCCTTCCGGAGATTAATGATATAATATTTTTGTGAACTTTTAATAAGCCTTTGAAGAACTAAGTGGGTTTCGATTTCATTTCGGGGTTTTATAGTAATTTTCACTTTTGTAATGCCTTATTCATTTATTAACTGAAATAAAAAAAAAACAATGACTATCCAATAACTGTTTAAAATGATCTGATAGAGATACACCAACGCGAAGTATCAAACTATGACACCCTTCATACTTGATACGAGTACAGAACTAGTTTTTTTTTTTTTCTTTTAATGTATAGGCCAGCGCTTGGCTGCAATCAGACTTGCTTGCAAGTGGTGATGGTGTGAGTAGGTATCTCAATAAGTTCATTACAAGTCATCGTCGGTCAAAGTCGTATATGACGGGATTTCGCATCACACGTGTTAGTTTTGAGTAGGTACGTAAACAAACTTCGTACCTAACTGGTGTATTCGTTTCCGATAAAATGTATAAGCGTCTCTTGCGTCACCTCATCCGAGATGCAATCCCACTGGAGGCGCTCTGAGTCAGGACTCATGGCCAGCCGCTATCAATAATTAATAAATAACTAAGTATCCTTTCAAAGTTATTGAACATAGGTATTCTGAGCAAAAATATTGTTTTTCTAACCCAGGACCGAGCTTATTGACCGAGCGAAGCGAAGGTCTCCGAGTCTACTTCGGTGGATTGGCAATTGGCATTTGTCCGTCTGTCAGAGCCTTATAACTTCCCTATTAATGATAATTCCGATAATTACTTCAAATTTACATATTACTCATATATGTAAATCGATGGTATAAAAATTAAATAACTAATTGATTAAATTAATTAATAATTGAGATACTTGAGCAAAGAGCGGCGTTGGTGAATCGCGTTAGCTTGACTCTTGAGGAGGTCTCCGATTGGGGTGACCAATCGCGTAAGCTTGACTCTTGAGGAGGTCTCCGATTGGGGTGACGCCAATTTAGTCAAGTTTAATGCCACCAAAACACAGGCGTGTCTATTCACCGCAAAAAAGAGCCCCTTCACCTTGGCTCCGACTTTCCAAAGTATATCCGTCCCGATCAGTGATCATATTGAGCTTTTGGGTATTGAAATCTCATCCAATCTCAATTTCGGGAAATGCATCCAGTTAAAGGCCAACACAGCTGCCAAAAAACTTAGCGTCATGAACAAGGTGAGGCGGTACTTCACACCGGAACAGCGCCTCGCTCTTTACCAGGCCCAAGTTCGTTCTGGCATGGAGTACTGCTGCCACCTTTGGATCCGCCATGTACCAACTCGATGCATTAGACTCGATTGATCGCCGGGCCCGAAGAATCATTGGCGATCAATCACTCACGCAGGCGAAACTGCATTGCTTACAGCACCGACGCAATGTCGCTTGCTTATAGGTCTTTTATCGGATATACTTGGTGAGTGTGCTGAACTTTTCAACCTTGTGCCCCCTTTACCGCTCTACCACAGAACAGCAAGAAACCGTTTGCGTTGGCATCCTTATGTGGTTGACGTCCAGTCAGCTCGAACGAAACGGTTCTGCTCTACGTTTCTGATACGAACCGCCAGGATGTGGAATGCCCTTCCAGCACATGTATTCCCTGCCACGTATAACTTAAGTTCCTTCAAGGCAAGAGTGAATAGGCATCTTCTAGGCGGGCGCGCTTCAACCTAGACCTCATCATCGTCGTCAAGCGCAAGCCTATCTTGCAATAAAAAAAGTTATAAAAATCCTGATTTGAGGAGGGGCTTTCATAGAAGCAAATGAGAATTAAATTATTATTTTTAGCTTGACCTAGGCTTGTAGGATATCCTGGAATAGCTGCTTTTAGCTTAAGTATTGGACGCGAGGTCTTAGCTCGGAGCGAACCACTGTATATCAGTAAAGGCAGAACGAGGCGACTGACGTGTCACCCAACGCGAAGGGGAGGCGTGTCAGTCGGTGTGCGGCTGATGGAACGTGTTCCCCTGTGCGCAGACATGGCGGAGGCGGTGGAAGCGCTGCCGGAGCCGCGCGCGGCGCTGGCGGGGCCCAGCTCGCGCGACCTGGACGCCGAGGCGGACGAGCGGCGCCTGGAGGAGCAGCGGCGCCGCGACCGCGACCCGCCCATCGTGTACACGGACATCGACGTGAGTATACCGGCGCGGGATTTTATTGTATTTTGGGTTGCGTTATTATGATTGGGTTTTTATGACTAGAAATTATCAATACTAGCCCGGAGCTAGGAAGTTAGCGGTATTTTACTCCCGTGCCTCGAGAGCACGCGAAGCCGTCGGACCTGCCAGGTCAGGAGATCTTGACTCTACAATACACAATTTTTGTAATGGGCTTACAATTCTGCATTGTTGACTGAATGCTACATAATTATTATTGTACCACATAGAATTGTCTGCTTTAGCTGATTATACCGAATTACCCCTTGTTCCTTGGCTATCATGGACTTCCGCAAAGTAAAGCTTGCTTCTATCCAACATACTCGCTTGTTAAGCACCTTTATTTTTTTAAATTAATAAATAATGTAATAAGTAAATGCTTGTTTCCCACACGACACGGTTACTATCATAAGTCAGGCCCTGTCTCTTGCGGCGAGCCGGTAGAAGCTGATGTATGTAACCAATAAATAAAACTAACTGAATCCTGACTATGATTTCCGCTCTCTACTGTACCATTTTTATTGAAAACCCAAAAATCCTTCCACTCTAAACTTTCCAATGACATTCTATAACGAAATGGTTTAATGAGTGGACCTTGAAATTGCCATCTTATCTATTTTTAACACTTTAACGATGCATGCGGTGCAACAGATGTTGTTGCATGTGTTTACCTTGCACTGTTATGTAGAAAATTTTAATACTTAGGTAGTTTTTCTGTATGTTTATTCAGATGAAAATACTCCGCTTTGATTTGAAACGGTTCAATTATCCCTAGATTCGCATGTGAAATGTGCAGTTTTGTGTGTTTCAGTAATACAATTTGTGTCTTGATAGTGAAATTAGTGTAAGAAAATAACAAAGCTGAATTCGACTATCAATATTCGAAAGCCAATAGCAATTACTAGAACTCAGTCTTCTACTTGTCCTTATCCCACGCTATGTGGGGTGTCTTCTTTTTCCACTCACTTCTGTTATCCACCCCTTTTATACGCATATCCTTTTTCACACAATCCATCCATCTTTTCTTTGGTATCTCTCTACTCTTTTATCCTTCCACATGCATAATATCTAATAATACTCGTAGCAATAATTGGAACATAGCATGTTATTGTTGAGTGCGAGTATAGTAAAGCGCCCCTTCCAGAAGTGTCCAGGCGATGTCGATGCGTGTGTGTTGGAGTGTGCTTGGTCGCTCGCCAGGGGGGGGGAAGGGGGGGCGGGGATGTTTGTAAGTTCAGAGCCAAGTACGAGTGATGAGTTCACTTGCGTGACTCATGTCGTATTAATAAGGAAATGAAAACAATTTGACTCGAAATGGTTACACCGTGGCCGTTATGCTCGAACTAATTTAACTTTTGTCTTTTAGTCATACAAAGAAAACTAGCACATTTTATCATGTATCGGTCCCCGATGCAAAATTTGTTTTAGACTACAATAATTAGAAAGACACACATCAAGATGGTTTAAGAATATTTATTGGGATTATTAGAATCAGAAAGCAAACCAAAATTCAACCTCGACATAGGTCCATTGATTGATTAGCTCACTGTCGTCTGTTGTCCACTGGTCAGGGCGCGCAGGAGTTCGAGGCGTTCGCCAAGACGCTGGAGGGCGTGGAGCTGAGCGCGGAGGAGCGGCAGAGCGTGGACGAGCTGCAGCAGTACCTGGTGCAGGGCGAGGGCAGCTGGGTGCTGGGGGACGAGTTCCTCGCCTTCGTCGGTGAGACCGCCCTTCACATTGACACTGTTCGGTTCATACATTCTCCACCAACACAACTAATTATTTATAATCATAATCGTTTTTTTTTGTTTTTGTTTTTATCAACTACATGTTAGCCCTTGATTGCGATCTCACCTGATGGTAAGTGATGATGCAGTCTAAGATGGTAGCAGGCTAACCTGTTTAGGGGTATAGCAGTTATATTAAACCCATACCCCTAATTGGTTTCTACAAGGCATCGTACCGGAACGCTAAATCGCTTGGTGGCATGTCTTTGCCGGTAGGGTGGTAACTAGCCACGGCCGGAGCCTCCCACCAGACACCAGGCGTTTGTTTTCTTGCCAGAAAATGGTATAGTTCTTGCAACTCACTAGCGCGAGTCAACCCGTTGTCCTAGGTGCGCGTAAAAAGCGACGCGATACGACGCTATAGAAAATGACAGACGTATCTACGCGGTAACGTAGACGTAACGTCATTTTGTATGGCATCGTGTCGCGTGGCGTCGCTTCTGTCGCTCACCTGGGACGAGCGGTGACGTCACGGCCGAGGTACGCGTCGTGAGGTCTCGCCCTGCTCGCAGGGCGCGTGCTGTCGGACGGCGGGCTGAAGTCGGAGTGCCGCGTGGGCGCGCTGCGCTGCCTGGCGGCGGCGGCGCTGCGCGACGACATCTCGCTGGTGCTGCACCAGGACCGGCGCCACCACGCGCTGCTCGCGTACGCGCACCGCGTCGACGCGCACCCGCCCAATGAGCAACTGGCGCTCGCGCTCTTCGTGAGTAGCGCACACCTTTTTTTTTAAAATCCACTACAAGTTAGCCCTTGACTGCGATCTGGTGATGGATGATGCAGTCTAAGATGGTAGCGGGCTCGGGGCTAACCTGTTATGGATATGGCAGTTGTATTGAACCCATACTCCTAGTCGGTTTCTAACACGGCATCGTACCTTAACGCTTAGCGACACGTCTTTGCCGGTAGGGTGGTAATCAGGCAAAACCAGAGAAAATTCTGACCGAGAAGAATCAGCAAGAAGCTTGGTGGTTACCCTTTTGAAACTTTAATTTACAATAACATCAACGTGTAACCGCAGTTATAAGCATTACTGGAGCGAGTCAAATCCATGCCCTTTTATCGTTTACTAATCTTCAACTGAATTAAAATAAAAAGTAACTCAGCCGAGACGCAAAATAGCAACTTTTTATTTGAGCTAACTTCATATCAGTTAACTGAGTGATGGGCTGGATTATTGAACCAGGTTTGATTCGGCACTGACGGAATGACACCATATTCCAACCCTGATCGGTTGGTACATTATTCAGTCAAGTTCTCGTAGAAGCTTCGCTTTTAACGGTCGACGGACAGAGTTTGGATAATGCTTCTCGACAAATCTCTAAAACGTTAAAAGAACCACACAAATTGACCCAAAATTCTCGGCCAATCAAAAAATACGCAGTGATATAAGAACGTCTTTTTAGAGAGGTAGAAAATGATGCCAATTCTGTTGTACACCATGTCTAAACTAAGCTAAAATGACGGCTCTATTTATATCTTCCCCTTTCATATTACCCCTTGCGGAAAGGGGAAGCACTAGTTTTAAGATGTCATTTTAGTTTAGATTAAAGGTTGTGTTAAACAGCATTGGCCTCAATGACCGTTGACTCGTGTTAAACAGATGTGCAACTTGTTCGAGAACACGTCGTCGTCGGAGTGGCTGCTGTACATCAGCGAGTGGGAGGCCAACGGGCAAACGCTCTCCAACATACGCGTCACCACTAAGGTCAGTCTATATGTGTACACCTGTCGCGCGGGGCGTGCGGCCCGCTCGAGAACACGTCGTCGTCAGAGTGGCTGCTGTACATCAGCGAGTGGGAGGCCAACGGGCAAACGCTCTCCAACATACGCGTCACCACTAAGGTCAGTCTATATGTGTACACCTGTCGCGCGGGGCGTGCGGCCTGCTCGAGAACACGTCGTCGTCGGAGTGGCTGCTGTACATCAGCGAGTGGGAGGCCAACGGGCAAACGCTCTCCAACATACGCGTCACCACTAAGGTCAGTCTATATGTGTACACCTGTCGCGCGGGGCGTGCGGCCCGCTCGAGAACACGTCGTCGTCAGAGTGGCTGCTGTACATCAGCGAGTGGGAGGCCAACGGGCAAACGCTCTCCAACATACGCGTCACCACTAAGGTCAGTCTATATGTGTACACCTGTCGCGCGGGGCGTGCGGCCCGCTCGAGAACACGTCGTCGTCGGAGTGGCTGCTGTACATCAGCGAGTGGGAGGCCAACGGGCAAACGCTCTCCAACATACGCGTCACCACTAAGGTCAGTCTATATGTGTACACCTGTCGCGCGGGGCGTGCGGCCCGCTCGAGAACACGTCGTCGTCAGAGTGGCTGCTGTACATCAGCGAGTGGGAGGCCAACGGGCAAACGCTCTCCAACATACGCGTCACCACTAAGGTCAGTCTATATGTGTACACCTGTCGCGCGGGGCGTGCGGCCCGCTCGAGAACACGTCGTCGTCGGAGTGGCTGCTGTACATCAGCGAGTGGGAGGCCAACGGGCAAACGCTCTCCAACATACGCGTCACCACTAAGGTCAGTCTATATGTGTACACCTGTCGCGCGGGGCGTGCGGCCCGCTCGAGAACACGTCGTCGTCAGAGTGGCTGCTGTACATCAGCGAGTGGGAGGCCAACGGGCAAACGCTCTCCAACATACGCGTCACCACTAAGGTCAGTCTATATGTGTACACCTGTCGCGCGGGGCGTGCGGCCCGCTCGAGAACACGTCGTCGTCGGAGTGGCTGCTGTACATCAGCGAGTGGGAGGCCAACGGGCAAACGCTCTCCAACATACGCGTCACCACTAAGGTCAGTCTATATGTGTACACCTGTCGCGCGGGGCGTGCGGCCCGCTCGAGAACACGTCGTCGTCAGAGTGGCTGCTGTACATCAGCGAGTGGGAGGCCAACGGGCAAACGCTCTCCAACATACGCGTCACCACTAAGGTCAGTCTATATGTGTACACCTGTCGCGCGGGGCGTGCGGCCCGCTCGAGAACACGTCGTCGTCAGAGTGGCTGCTGTACATCAGCGAGTGGGAGGCCAACGGGCAAACGCTCTCCAACATACGCGTCACCACTAAGGTCAGTCTATATGTGTACACCTGTCGCGCGGGGCGTGCGGCCCGCTCGAGAACACGTCGTCGTCGGAGTGGCTGCTGTACATCAGCGAGTGGGAGGCCAACGGGCAAACGCTCTCCAACATACGCGTCACCACTAAGGTCAGTCTATATGTGTACACCTGTCGCGCGGGGCGTGCGGCCCGCTCGAGAACACGTCGTCGTCAGAGTGGCTGCTGTACATCAGCGAGTGGGAGGCCAACGGGCAAACGCTCTCCAACATACGCGTCACCACTAAGGTCAGTCTATATGTGTACACCTGTCGCGCGGGGCGTGCGGCCCGCTCGAGAACACGTCGTCGTCGGAGTGGCTGCTGTACATCAGCGAGTGGGAGGCCAACGGGCAAACGCTCTCCAACATACGCGTCACCACTAAGGTCAGTCTATATGTGTACACCTGTCGCGCGGGGCGTGCGGCCCGCTCGAGAACACGTCGTCGTCAGAGTGGCTGCTGTACATCAGCGAGTGGGAGGCCAACGGGCAAACGCTCTCCAACATACGCGTCACCACTAAGGTCAGTCTATATGTGTACACCTGTCGCGCGGGGCGTGCGGCCCGCTCGAGAACACGTCGTCGTCAGAGTGGCTGCTGTACATCAGCGAGTGGGAGGCCAACGGGCAAACGCTCTCCAACATACGCGTCACCACTAAGGTCAGTCTATATGTGTACACCTGTCGCGCGGGGCGTGCGGCCCGCTCGAGAACACGTCGTCGTCAGAGTGGCTGCTGTACATCAGCGAGTGGGAGGCCAACGGGCAAACGCTCTCCAACATACGCGTCACCACTAAGGTCAGTCTATATGTGTACACCTGTCGCGCGGGGCGTGCGGCCCGCTCGAGAACACGTCGTCGTCGGAGTGGCTGCTGTACATCAGCGAGTGGGAGGCCAACGGGCAAACGCTCTCCAACATACGCGTCACCACTAAGGTCAGTCTATATGTGTACACCTGTCGCGCGGGGCGTGCGGCCCGCTCGAGAACACGTCGTCGTCAGAGTGGCTGCTGTACATCAGCGAGTGGGAGGCCAACGGGCAAACGCTCTCCAACATACGCGTCACCACTAAGGTCAGTCTATATGTGTACACCTGTCGCGCGGGGCGTGCGGCCCGCTCGAGAACACGTCGTCGTCGGAGTGGCTGCTGTACATCAGCGAGTGGGAGGCCAACGGGCAAACGCTCTCCAACATACGCGTCACCACTAAGGTCAGTCTATATGTGTACACCTGTCGCGCGGGGCGTGCGGCCCGCTCGAGAACACGTCGTCGTCAGAGTGGCTGCTGTACATCAGCGAGTGGGAGGCCAACGGGCAAACGCTCTCCAACATACGCGTCACCACTAAGGTCAGTCTATATGTGTACACCTGTCGCGCGGGGCGTGCGGCCCGCTCGAGAACACGTCGTCGTCAGAGTGGCTGCTGTACATCAGCGAGTGGGAGGCCAACGGGCAAACGCTCTCCAACATACGCGTCACCACTAAGGTCAGTCTATATGTGTACACCTGTCGCGCGGGGCGTGCGGCCCGCTCGAGAACACGTCGTCGTCGGAGTGGCTGCTGTACATCAGCGAGTGGGAGGCCAACGGGCAAACGCTCTCCAACATACGCGTCACCACTAAGGTCAGTCTATATGTGTACACCTGTCGCGCGGGGCGTGCGGCCCGCTCGAGAACACGTCGTCGTCGGAGTGGCTGCTGTACATCAGCGAGTGGGAGGCCAACGGGCAAACGCTCTCCAACATACGCGTCACCACTAAGGTCAGTCTATATGTGTACACCTGTCGCGCGGGGCGTGCGGCCCGCTCGAGAACACGTCGTCGTCAGAGTGGCTGCTGTACATCAGCGAGTGGGAGGCCAACGGGCAAACGCTCTCCAACATACGCGTCACCACTAAGGTCAGTCTATATGTGTACACCTGTCGCGCGGGGCGTGCGGCCCGCTCGAGAACACGTCGTCGTCGGAGTGGCTGCTGTACATCAGCGAGTGGGAGGCCAACGGGCAAACGCTCTCCAACATACGCGTCACCACTAAGGTCAGTCTATATGTGTACACCTGTCGCGCGGGGCGTGCGGCCCGCTCGAGAACACGTCGTCGTCAAAGTGGCTGCTGTACATCAGCGAGTGGGAGGCCAACGGGCAAACGCTCTCCAACATACGCGTCACCACTAAGGTCAGTCTATATGTGTACACCTGTCGCGCGGGGCGTGCGGCCCGCTCGAGAACACGTCGTCGTCGGAGTGGCTGCTGTACATCAGCGAGTGGGAGGCCAACGGGCAAACGCTCTCCAACATACGCGTCACCACTAAGGTCAGTCTATATGTGTACACCAGTCGCGCGGGGCGTGCGGCCCGCTCGAGAACACGTCGTCGTCAGAGTGGCTGCTGTACATCAGCGAGTGGGAGGCCAACGGGCAAACGCTCTCCAACATACGCGTCACCACTAAGGTCAGTCTATATGTGTACACCTGTCGCGCGGGGCGTGCGGCCCGCTCGAGAACACGTCGTCGTCAGAGTGGCTGCTGTACATCAGCGAGTGGGAGGCCAACGGGCAAACGCTCTCCAACATACGCGTCACCACTAAGGTCAGTCTATATGTGTACACCTGTCGCGCGGGGCGTGCGGCCCGCTCGAGAACACGTCGTCGTCGGAGTGGCTGCTGTACATCAGCGAGTGGGAGGCCAACGGGCAAACGCTCTCCAACATACGCGTCACCACTAAGGTCAGTCTATATGTGTACACCTGTCGCGCGGGGCGTGCGGCCCGCTCGAGAACACGTCGTCGTCAGAGTGGCTGCTGTACATCAGCGAGTGGGAGGCCAACGGGCAAACGCTCTCCAACATACGCGTCACCACTAAGGTCAGTCTATATGTGTACACCTGTCGCGCGGGGCGTGCGGCCCGCTCGAGAACACGTCGTCGTCGGAGTGGCTGCTGTACATCAGCGAGTGGGAGGCCAACGGGCAAACGCTCTCCAACATACGCGTCACCACTAAGGTCAGTCTATATGTGTACACCTGTCGCGCGGGGCGTGCGGCCCGCTCGAGAACACGTCGTCGTCAGAGTGGCTGCTGTACATCAGCGAGTGGGAGGCCAACGGGCAAACGCTCTCCAACATACGCGTCACCACTAAGGTCAGTCTATATGTGTACACCTGTCGCGCGGGGCGTGCGGCCCGCTCGAGAACACGTCGTCGTCAGAGTGGCTGCTGTACATCAGCGAGTGGGAGGCCAACGGGCAAACGCTCTCCAACATACGCGTCACCACTAAGGTCAGTCTATATGTGTACACCTGTCGCGCGGGGCGTGCGGCCCGCTCGAGAACACGTCGTCGTCAGAGTGGCTGCTGTACATCAGCGAGTGGGAGGCCAACGGGCAAACGCTCTCCAACATACGCGTCACCACTAAGGTCAGTCTATATGTGTACACCTGTCGCGCGGGGCGTGCGGCCCGCTCGAGAACACGTCGTCGTCAGAGTGGCTGCTGTACATCAGCGAGTGGGAGGCCAACGGGCAAACGCTCTCCAACATACGCGTCACCACTAAGGTCAGTCTATATGTGTACACCTGTCGCGCGGGGCGTGCGGCCCGCTCGAGAACACGTCGTCGTCAGAGTGGCTGCTGTACATCAGCGAGTGGGAGGCCAACGGGCAAACGCTCTCCAACATACGCGTCACCACTAAGGTCAGTCTATATGTGTACACCTGTCGCGCGGGGCGTGCGGCCCGCTCGAGAACACGTCGTCGTCAGAGTGGCTGCTGTACATCAGCGAGTGGGAGGCCAACGGGCAAACGCTCTCCAACATACGCGTCACCACTAAGGTCAGTCTATATGTGTACACCTGTCGCGCGGGGCGTGCGGCCCGCTCGAGAACACGTCGTCGTCAGAGTGGCTGCTGTACATCAGCGAGTGGGAGGCCAACGGGCAAACGCTCTCCAACATACGCGTCACCACTAAGGTCAGTCTATATGTGTACCTACACCTGTCGCGCGGGGCGTGCGGCCCGCTCGAGAACACGTCGTCATCAGAACTAAAGTCAGTCTGGTATACCATCGATTGTGGTCCCCTTTTCCATTGGGAAAAAAAATGTTAATAGATGGTCCACTTTTGGATGAACTAACCGCCAAAGCAGACAAATCTATGTGATACCGCGTGTAGCTTACACGTGTACACAATCACGCTCTACAGTCGCGCATTGTCGAGTCAACATCTCCTGAAGATGCTCCGGTGTCGGAGTGAAACGTACGTTGAGAATTGAGTGGTGTGGTGTTGTAACTTGTAGCGGTGCGAATCGCTGGCACACTGGGCGGTGAGTATCGCACTGCAGCTACACGCTGTACCACATAGATTTGTTTGTTTTGGCGGGTTTATAGCGAATGAAACCTTCCTTCCTTGATTGCAATATGTTCCACCTGTCGCGCAGGTGTGCGTGCACTGCGTGCTGAGCGAGGCGGGCGAGCTGCGCGACGCGGGCACGGCGCTGCTCTACAACGTGGCCACCAAGGAGGTAAAGACTGTGGTCAGTATCGCGCGCCTGCCATCCTCCTCTACTGTCTCTCCTGCAGGCTGCAGGCTCGGCCGGAAAGGGGTACTGAACCCGAGAGGACTGCTGTACTCGACTGGGGAAAGCAAACAGTACCCCCTTTTGTGCGCGGCCATGTTCACTCTCTATACCTTGTACTCGCATCAGCAATAGCCACAGTATATTTTGAATCTTCGCTGGCTCGGTGACCTAGAATGTGTATTCGTGTACATGAAGCCTTATGGTTTACTGTACTTTCGAGATGTTTTACGAGCTTCGTAAATCTCGCGGTAGAAAATCGATATAGGTACATACATGTCAACATTTCCATGTATTGCCATATTTTACATTTGACCCAAACTTTGGACTTTTGGTGCAGCCACGCCAATCCTCATCCACCTATAATTCAACAAACTTGTGCACCAAGACAATATATATTTTGATATACTGTGGCTATTTTTTGCGATGTGACTGACGAATCCATCTCCATAATTCTGATATCTTTAAATCCTTACCTAATGTATCTAAACTCGCTGTACGACCTGAATAGAACACGAGACAGACGATTAGTGTTGGTCGAATGCTATTATCACAATAAGTAAACACCTAAAATTTCTTTTGTTATAAGCGAAAAACGAACAGAAAAATACACGAATCGCGAAGTTTCAGCAGATTGCATGTTGACAGCTTCCTGTGAATTGTATGTACCTACTGTGCAAACTGATGATGATAGTTAAATACATGCGACAATACGTTGAGGCGGAAAGGATCTGCAGATAATTGTTGAGTATATTTACTTTCGCGATAAAGTTGTAAGCTAGCGGAAATTGTGGACAACTGCACTTGTATAACAATATTTGTAAAGTTTTTTGTATTTATTAAAAGCGTTGTACAAAAAATAACACAAATAGGGGCACGTAAAGACACTGCTTAAAAACGAAAATTTTCTTAATATTGCATCTTTTTTGGTGGCAATTTTTGCAACAAACCTAAACCTCAGTTTGTATGGGGACTTCGGGTCTCTTAGACACGAAACCTTGGATTGGAGGCGTTTTTATGGCAACCTTGTTTATACAAACTGCACTGAGGCAATAGATAAAAAACAACTAGCTGACCTACTTGTGCTCCTGTTGAAATTTTGGAAAATCCCGAAATTGTTAACTGAAAGCGCAATTTAGATGCCTTTTTACCCCCCCCCCCCCTGTTATCAGTGGTCCAAAAATCCTTTATCAGTGAAAAAGCTATAAATAGTATATTACACATCTAGGGCAGTAAAATAACAAATGTCTCAGATCACATGTAATTGTTGTCCGAGGCGAAGCCGAGGTCAATAAACATGTGATCTGAGGCTTTCTTATTTACTGCCCGTGGTGTGTATACTATTTTTCTCCTCGACGGAGGCGGAAAGCGGCATTTTCGTTTAGCGCAGCGGGAGGAAAATTGACGCTTTCCGCCCGGAGGTGAGAAAAAGACTTTCAATCCCAGTTTTTAACCCCAATTTAAAGGCTATGTTTTGATAGGATCTCTAGTTGACATTTTCACTCTATTCGTATGTTGTTCGTTAGAGGCCACTAACCAAATACAATAGTTGTATATGAGAAGAGACCGTTCGTTGGTTGAGCGTCGAGGACGCACGGGCCTGTTGGAACAGCAGCAGCGGCGTATTCACCGTTCACTGTTCACTGTTCAGTGTTCAGTGCACAGCGCTTATCGTCGGCCATTCATTAGCGCATGCCGTTGTGCTTTGTTTGGTTGTTATCTGTGTAAACTAACATCCATTTGTTATTGGCTCGGGTAAACTAGTTCCCCGAAATAACTTGAATATATTTATTTTGTCCCTATTATGAAATACATTCAAGATTTGGTTTTATTACGCAAAAGTGGGTAATAACTCTAGCTATATTTTGCTATACATGAATGAATGAAATATTCCTTATTGTACACCAAAGACATAACATAAATAATCAGAAACAATAGAACAAAAAAATACAAATCGGTACAATTGGTGGCAAGGACCTTTAAACCAAGGTCCTTCATTGGTGGCCTTATCGCTTTTAAGGGATCTCTGCATGAATTATTAATTTTTATTTATGGAACAATATATATAGAGTTGTATAAATTATAATACCGTATGAGAGACAAGGCAAAATCCCAGCTATTAATCGTGTTGTCGTGGGCTGTCTACGCCGCGGTCGCGAAAACTCGCTGCCTGCGCTCTAGAGTGGGTAGGCTTTTCCCCTGGCGAGTGCGGCGGTCGTGCGCGGGGGCTGCAGAATTGTGGTTGTTGCAGCGCCTGGGGCTCGGCTCGACGCTGCGCCGCCGCCTGCCCGCGCCGGCCAAGTTCAAGGTGCGCTCCGCTCCGCTCCACTCCCTGCCGCTCCCTGCCGCTCCGCTCCTCCCGACCCCTCCCACTCCACACTGTCGATCGTGTCAACGCAGCAGTGCTATAAGCTAGTATCACCTTGGAACTGTATGTATTTATGTATACTTATTTATCTTCCAAAATAATAATTATCACACCGACCGAAAAAATAAATCTAAAAAAAATGTGCCCTTCTTAGATAAATTTTGTAATAAATACTGAATTTTTCGTCGAAAACAACAACAAGTCCAGGAAAACGAATACGACAATCAGATTTCTCGGTACGGCGATATATATATGTACCCCACATGCGCAGTGTTTGTTTGTTTGTTGTGCGGATGCGACCTTTTTTATCTTAATATCGAATGTGTTGTAATGATATCCAAAATTACGTAAGAAATGTGTCGCAACACTTTACAGGGAGGTTACGTTTCCTGAATCATACTAATATTATAAATGCGAAAGTGTGTTTGTTTGTTGGTTTGTTGGTTTGTCCTTCAATTTCACCGCAAGGGAGCAACGGATTGACGTGATTTTTGGCATGGCATGGATATAGTTGAGGACCGGAGAGTGACATAGGATACTTTTTATCCCGGAAAATAAAGGAGTTCCCGCGGGAATCAAAAAACTTAAACCACGCGGACGGAGTCGCGGGCATCAGCTAGTTAGATTATAATTCTGAGATTTCCACGTTCCTATCATACTACAGGGAGACAGAGATTCAAAAACTGCCTAAAGGGGACAATTCCGTGTCCCTGAAATGGGAAGTATGATAAGCATAATACAGACTAAATAAACCGCTGTTTACAACTGAAAGGTCATGAATCATGCTTGTTATTAATACATTTATATTGTTACTATATTTGCATCAATCAATGACTTTATCTTTACAACTGCACGCGACAATTAAAGTAAACCTCTGGTAATTACGGTATTACACTCATATCATTTCATAATGTAAATAAAATTACCCATTGCAAAGGTTACTGGCACACTATTCTTGTTCTGCAAATAGCAAAATTCACCGCCCACCGAACAACCTAAACACCCCGCTCTCTCCTGTTCTTCGAGATTTCTTGCCAATTGTCGATTTGGTGAGCGGTCGAGTCCTTTCTAGGACTTGTCCACGCATGTATGATATTATACTAACATCCGAAACGTGTCACATTTCCTCTTCCGGAATATATTACCTCTTACTGCACCATCTTTTCCTATTTATTCAATTCGGTTATTATCTCAACATGTTCTCTTGAAGGTGCTAGCAAAGCTTTTATGTTTGTTTGATCTTCCGAAAGCTCGCCAAGAAATTAAATAAACGATTTCATAGATTCACTACAAACTAGATGTTTCATTCATGCCTTTAAAGTAATTCGACGTGAGAATTGAATCTGTTACTTACTATACGAGTACATACAGCCTTTCTTGAGACATAATTATTCAGAACTGAGGTTGTTTGCATGCAACGCTAAGCCGTTGAGGTTGTAAGTAAGTTGTAAATGTTAATAATAAGAGCGTGTTAATATTTACTGATAATAAATCAGTAAATAATAACTTAATTAATATAATTAAGCTGATACTAGCAATGTAGATAATGTGTAGTTGTGTAGCCGTGATCGCGACCCTGGCCGGTGCTACGGGGCTTGATTGCGCGCTGTCGACTGCGCTGATGCTTTGTGATGCAATTCACTGCGCCTTATCGCGCCAGTCATACAAATTATATTATCTACTAAGCTGTTACTATGAGTTTCGTAACCCACTGTAGGGCCACGACCTTGAAGCACGAGCGATAGCGGCATGCAGAGACAGTCGCGGGAGATAATTGTATATTTGCTGTGCGCGCTAGTATATCTGCAGCTCAAAAGTTGCTCGACATGGTCCTATTGATATTTTCGCTTGAGCAGCTAAAATCAATGAAAACCGTGTTACTTTATATAGGTACGTGTACAACTATAGTCGCTCAAACAATTATCGGGATAATCACCTAAACTATGCACCCAGATGACGTTTTACAAAATACGACACTTTTTGTTTCATTTTATGTTAGGTATCTCAACAAACATAGATCCTTTTTGTTTCTGTATTATATTATAGCAACTGAAAGTGAAATGTGACTCTGTGACATAAGGAATGTGACTCTCTTAGTCCACAGGAGCAAATACTTTTGATTTTTTTATTCATTTTTCGCATAACATAATCTCGTGCAGGTCATTGGATTCCAACAGGGCCGAGGCTCGGTATTCGCATTACAATTTACAACCGGTAGAGCCCGTTTACCTAGGTACATATTTTACACGGTTTCCTAATCTTCAGTATCATATTATATTTTGCATAAGGTCAAAGCTTAAGTAGTGATCACCGAACAAGTAAAGTTTAAAGGTACTGCTTCGGTAAATGTAATTTAACCAAATATTTTAGGATAGATTAATTTTTTTTACTCTCGCTTATCAAGTAAACATCATCATTATAAAGAATAGTGTAAATCGGCATAGATAGAAAACAACAAAACTTCATATCTACCATTCTAGATCTATTGAAATCATACATAAAAATACAGGGACATTAATTTTTATTGTAACTGTATCCGATTGAGGACAATAAACAAGATTTCCGAAACATTAAAGTTGTTATGAATCATTCAATTCATTTATTTATTTATGAAAGTTTTCCGTGTTCTAAATTGCCAAATGTTTCCTTAACAGTAACACCTTTGATATTGGTTAAAGATTGAGTTTTTTGTAGAGTTTAATATAATTTATTGACTATATTTCACATAACCTGCATGTCCAGCTATAAGCTCGATCAGATATTATATTCGCACAACTTTCATGGTGATACATCAAAAATGACATAAGAATCTGAAGATTTTATCGCTGATATATACCTAATGAACATTGAAACGAGGATTTAGGTTCAGAATAATTTAACATTTCCTAAACTAAAAGTGGATAAGATGTTATTGAACTGCATGATTATGAAAACATTGAGTGCAATGACTTATCTCATGCGGCATGAATATTTTATAAACAATACTCCTAAAATCAGGCTTTAACTCGACAGCATAAAACAACTTTGATCATGATTTTACTGACGGTTGTTGGTCTCATTTGGCTTAACTCTTCTTATGCAGCATTTTGTTTATCGAGCGCGGTTTGGTTATGGAGATGGATTATCATTCTTGTTACGTGAATGCACAATTCGCGCAATCTTACCAGGTCGGACAACCCACCATCCAGGAGACAACTCGCCCAGAGGTTTGCCACTACAGAGCATCTCTAGAGCTCTGTAGTTGGCCGAGTCATTATACAAAGTGCCGCCACTCTATTACAAACACTACAGTAGCAATAATGACCTGATGGAGTTAATCGATTGTCCCTCCACGCCTGTCGGTGCGCACTGTAGTTGAAGCGTCTGAACATCACGCTCGGCCGGCCCATAGCTGTAGCTGTACATTCTCTTTGGCTACATGAAAATATTTTAAACGGGAGTCAAATGTCAATCCCGCCTCTCTCAAAACTGATCCAATTAAAAGTTTGTAATTGAATTTTGAGAAATTTTAGTGTGTACTTGTGTTAGCGCACACACATGAGCACCATATCTCCCGCGAAGTCGACTAGTCTCAGTAGAGATGGGTCGCCGCCGTGGTAGTGGTGACACTGGTGTAGGGGTATTGTGTGCGGTGTGCGCAGGTGTTCGACGAGGTGTGCGTGGAGCTGTGCATGGCGGTGCTGCAGCTGGTGGCGTGGGCGCCGGGCGAGGAGACGCTGTGGCGCGCGCTGGCCGCGCTGGCGCGCCTCGCCGCGCACTCCGCCGAGGTGCCGCAGCTCGTGGCGCTGGTGGGCCCCGACCCCTCCGCCTTCCGGTGAGTGCCGCGCGACACCCGCACGGGGCACGTGGGCGCGCACGCAGCAGCGGAAGCTCTTGCCGAGCGCTGACCGCGCCGTTACTGTTCGTTTGAGTCAAGTGGCTGCACGCCCAAACAGCATGCCCACGGTTTTAGTGTCTAACCTAACCTAACTGCTACTGTGGCCGTCACTCACACTTTGCATATTTTATTAACTATAAGCTAAAGAATTGTAATTTGGAATAATTTTAAATAAGTAGTGTTTTCCCAAATTTTAAACTGGGTCACTATATCGTGCGGGGCATCATTTATGAAAGAGGTTCAATTGCACATTTTATGATTTCTTTAAGTTTCTTAGTTGAAAAATTAAGTTGACTTAATGTGAAAAATGACAAAAAACTACAGTTCCCCCAAAAAGTTTTGTACTTAAAAATTATAGAAAATGTTATTGTACTCTGTTCAAAAAGTTATATTCAACAAAACACCTCAAGTCTAGGTAAAGCTGAAAAAAACGCCCTTTAGCACCCCCGTCAATTGGCCGAACGGACGGACAGACACAGTTAGTGCCAATACACCCGAGTGGACTCGGAGGCCTTCGCTTTGCTCGGACAAATAATCCTTTACCATCCCTAGAGTGCCCTCACAATAGCTGTTAATGATGTAAATGAACCAACATAATATAGAGATTGAGAAAGTTTTTGTCGTAATCGACTGATTTGCTAAACGATATTTATTCTAAAGTGACAAGTTCACAACTCGTACATCAATTTACTATTGGCTACACTATGTATGCATGTATATTTGCATAAATAAATGCGCGTTTGTAAGAATGTACATTTAGTGAACCGAAACAGCTAAAAAAGACAACATTTTCTTTTAATTAAGGTCCTTGTTTCACCTTCAAACATTTAATTTTCATACTTTTGAAACCTCTATTTGTTTAAATTTATTTTATAGTTAGTTTAATATTTAGTTTTTAGCATTTTAATATTGTTTCTTATATAGTAAGTATATTTAAATAAATTAATAGATTAAAAAAAAAAAACTGGGATATATACTGTCACTGAGAGATTTGAAATACCTTCAAATTAATCACCTTTTACCGCTGTTCGACTTTAACGTGCAAAGATTCAAGCTCTGTCAGAGTATTGTACTCTTATAAATATAAATAAATAAATATAAATGTAGAGTATTGTATTGTGTAGACTCGTAGAGTATTGTACTCTAATAAATAAATCATAGTAATGTATGGTCGTTGCGCTGTTGCAGAGGGACAAGCCCGCGCGTCGACGAGCAAATAGACCTCATCATGAGCAAAGTGAAGAGTGCGGGGCCCAGCTAAGGCCTGCCCACCGTCTGCCCGCGACCTGCCCACGACCTGCCCGCGACCTGCCCACCGCGACCGCGGCAAGTATTGTATAAGCTTTGATATAATAATATATCCACTACACTTACTTCACTGGTGCAATTGGTTGTTTTGTTTAAATGTTTAATTTATTACTGTTAATATAAATTATTATTATATTTCCGTTGACTTTACCCTTATTATGTAAGAGCTTATTCGCCGGGTGAGATGAAATCGCATACTGCAAATACATCGCCCCTTTACACGACTACTTGTCACCTGTCGACACACTCCAGCTCAGCTGTTGATGGAGCAAACATATGGGTTTCACACTGTGAAATAAAATTGCTAAAGTTATCGCTTCCTTGATAACTATTTTATTATAAGTTTAAATCAAACTAATTAAAAGGCTTTCACCGCCGGGAGAGAATCACCTCTCTTTAAGGGCGCCTTCAAATTTGCCGCAAAGCGTAGCGCGACCGCAGCGCGGCTGCAGCGCTGCGGCCGCGCTCCTGTCGCGAGGTTCGAACGTCTTAGGGTTGTACCTATATTTATTTTCACGATGGAATCTGACGAAGAAACACTGCTCTGTGTTACTATTAATACGAAACAACGAAAATATAAAGTAGTTGTGTTAACAATACATAATATTATACTTACACTAGCTGATGCCCGCGACTTCGTCCGCGTGGACTAAGTTTTTCGATTCCCGCGGGAACTCATTAATTTTCCGGGATAAAAAGTAGCCTATGTATGTATGTATGTATGTATGTATGTATGTATGTATGTATGTATTTATGTATATTCTTTATAGCTGATGCCCGCGACTTCGTCCGCGTGGAATAAGTTTTTCAGTTAATTATCCAGGATAAAAAGTAGCCTATATTACTATCCCACGGTATAATATATAATGGTGAAACACGTACTTCTTCATATTTTAACGAAAGCCCAAATGCTGTTTCATGGCTATAACTTGACAAATTAAGGATTTTCATATAAACTCTCAACCCCTATTTCACCCCTTCGGGGGTAGAATTTCGGGATAAAAAGTATCCTATGTCCTACCTCGTAGTATGGGCTCAAATCGTGCCAAGTTTCGTTTGAATTCATTCAGTAGTTTCGGCGTGATGCGCGGCCAAGATACAGACAGACAGACAGACAGACAGACAGACAGACAGACAAAAATGAAAAAAATTACAGATTTGGCTTCAGTATCGAATAATGAGTGCCCTCCAAAAAAAATTTTCAATATATCTTCAATGTACAGAATTGGACCTGTTACAGTTTTATTATAAGTATAGATGCTTCATTTTTTTTCAATTGGAGTCTTGTTTGTGAAATCCATACTACTATTATAAATGCGAAAGTGTGTCTGTCTGTCCGTCTGTCTGTCTGTCTGTCTGTCTGTCTGTCTGCTACGCTTTCACGGCCCATCTGTTCAACCGATTTTGATGAAATTTGGTATAGAAATAGTTTGTATCCCGGGGAAGGACATAGGCTACTTTTTATCCCGGAAAATAAAGGAGTTCCAGCGGGAATAAAAAAAACCTAATCCACGCGGACGAAGTCGCGGGCATCATCTAGTTGTCAATAAATTTAATGCATATTTCTTCCCAAGCCTTTTTCTTTTCGAATTTATTGCTGTACTTGTCGGACTTCGAATCCCATATCTATTGCTGGACGACTCTCAACCTTATCGATAAATTCTTCTACCTAATTTTCGTTCAACCCGTCACTAGTCGATCGATGAACTGATGCGCGGCCGCAGCGCGGGTGCAGCGCTGCAGTCGCGTGTTTTTTATTTATATGGATTTACAAAGCAGCGCGACCGCAGCGCGACCGCAGCGCTGCAGCCGCGCTGCTGCCGCGCGGCACTTTGCGGCAAATTTGAAGGCGCCCTAAATTGAAACTCATAGTTATGGCATATTTTTAGACACGAAATAATCTTTTAGGCGATATATTATAGCAGGATGAAATCTTCCAGCTATGCGATTTTTATCTCCCCATACGGATGACTTCTATGAAAGGGCCACGTTAAAGTGGATAATGCAATACTAGTAATGTAAGACTTGATTATGTCATTTTATTTGTTTATCTTTGATTTATTAGATTTTTTTCAATAGTCATGCAATCGCAATGTGTTTTAGAATAAAAGTTTGCTCATTTTTGGACTCATTGCATTAAAACCATGGAGTTACCTGGTGACGCGTGGTCGAGTGTCATATTTTGTATTTATATAAGTACCTGAGGTTATGAAATTAATGCATTATGGAAAAATCTCCTATTCGATAGAGTATATTATGTAATTATATAAGCCGGGCATACTTGTAGCACGCCATGCGAGCTGAGTGAAATCGTGAAATATTATTTTTTATAAAATATGGACATTAGTTGTCTCAGTACAAGTATGTACACCTCGACAACTGGATGCCACTGTCTCTCCGCTAGTCAATCGCTCATAGGGAAATATACCTCATTGTTTAAAAGTTGTTTCACTTTAGATTGTAATTTGCTAAGTTTCTGGTTGATGCGTTTGGTAAATAAGAGACAAAAAACCAACTTAGAAGTAGACAAGTGAGCACGAATTCGAAGCTTTAAACAAGGCTCTAAGTTCCATTATACTTTGACTTTATAGTATTTGAAACGAAATGAAATGATTTATTTATTTCACGTAGGACAACTCGTGCCACTTATATACATACTCATGACAGATATTCAGAATAAACGTTGTCGAAACGTGTGTACCCACCAGGCACCAGTATCAAGTCAAAGGGTCCCTGGATGCGTACGAACGCAGAATTTGAATACTATTGATACTACTAGCGCCCCAAGAAACTGTCACCGCTGTGGTGCGCGTGGCGAGTTACGAGTATGTTTCTACCGCAATGATTTGTTATATTGTGCATATTTGTTGTTGTAACACTTGCATTGCTGGCACGAACCCGCGGCGAGGGTGCATTTACACGTGTGACGTGTGACGTGTGACGTGTGACGTGGTACACTGTAACGGATATCGTAGAGTCTATTGGTGACAAATAAATAATGTGATGTTTTTCAAATAAACACGTTTTTTATTTGCGCAGTCCGTAATTTGATATGACCAATAAAAATTTGTAAAAATTACAATAAAACCATAAAATATTTGCAAATTATTTAAATGGTACGAGCATAATATTAATGCTACACTTCACTATTAGGCAGTTTGTCTGTTCGCACATACTCGTATCATAAAAACACTGGAACAATGCAATTAACAAGAAACTTATACAATTCGAAATCATATATTCGCTCACCTGATGGACTTATAGATCAGACTTATCACAGTCAAGGGTTAACTTGTAGTGGAATAAAAAAAAATATTTATCAACCTTAAGTAGGTAGACTTAACAACTGTTTTAGATGCATTTGATAAAACGAACAGCTATCAGGGTCTGAAAAGTGGGTATTTGGTGCTTTGGTGCTAGGAAGAGAGGCGCGACGGCGCGGGGTCCGCTATGCTCCAAGGCTCTATCGCTGGTTCGTCAGCATCAGGGCCAGCGCACACCGACTGAGAGCGAGTGGAGGCAAGTGATGGCTTAGCACCTGCTCCGCTAGTGCAATGCAGCGTTTCGCATCTTTTGCGCGGTAGGGAAATATACAGATGGATTACAGATATTGACACGGGCGAAGCGGAAATCATGAGCTAGTATGTGCATCTTTAACCTATTAAAATATGATATTATGTATCTTATCTTTAATCTATAATCTGTAAAATTTCAATACAACCATTAAAATTAGCATTAATTAATCATGAGACACTATTATGAACGCCAAAAGAACATGACATTGGCCCTATATGTATATAACAAATTTAAGCTGGTTCACCCGCGACTGGTCCCGATTAGCATCATAATAAGTTTACATTTTTAGGGTTCCGTAGCCAAATTTGGCAAAAACGGAACCCTTATAGATTCGTCATGTCTGTCTGTCTGTCTGTCTGTGTGTCCGTCCGTATGTCACAGCCACTTTTTTTCCGAAACTATAAGAACTATACTGTTGAAACTTGGTAAGTAGATGTATTCTGTTAACCGCATTAAGATTTTCACACAAAAGTAGAAATAAAAACAATAAATTTTGGGGGTCCCCATACTTAGAACTGAAACTCAAAAAACTCATCAAACCCATACGGTTGGGATATCTATGGATAGGTCTTCAAAAATGATATTGAAGTTTCTAATATCATTTTTTTCTAAACTGAATAGTTTGCACGAGAGACACTTCCAAAGTGGTAAAATGTGTGTCGTCGTCGTCGTCCCCCCCCCCCCCCCTGTAACTTCTAAAATAAGATAATGATAAAACTAAAAAAAATATATGATGTACATTATCATGCAAACTTCCACCGAAAATTGCTTTGAACGAGACCTAGTAAGTAGTTTTTTTTTAATAATTTAAAACTTACTACAGGTTTGTACGGAACCCTCGGTGCGCGAGTCCGACTCGCACTTGGCCGGTTTTTTTTTCCAATCTATTTTATTATCGTGCGACTTGTTATACTTACTTATCATAATAGGTAATAGTAATAGTATCCTCAATTTGCATATTGCATACTCTTTATAAAATTATTAGTACATTTATCGCCGTTTAGAGGTGATTAGCCTTTACAACAGGTATTTATGTGTAATTTGATCAGGTGAAATTCTGTTGGTGGTTATAATGAAATAAAATAATCTTCTTGGCAAGCGCGCTCACTTCCGCGGGCAACAGCTAGTCATATGTAATACAAGGTCATACTTATCTGTCCCGTAATTTTTTCTTGACTTAGATACATATTTAACAAATAACAAGAGTAACCTCAGAAAGCGCATCTACGATAAGTGCAAGTGTTGGTACAACGAATTTAACCGTTTAATATTTGAATTCCTTGCGCCAGTAAGATGTACAAGGTATCTATATCTATGGAAAACCCTAATCCACTAAATTGTTGATAATAATCATACTTATATTATAAATGCGAAAGTGTGTTTGTTTGTTGGTTTGTCCTTCAATCACGCCGCAACGGAGCAACGGATCGACGTGATTTTTGGCATGGGTATAGTTGACGACCTGGAGAGTGACATAGGCTACTTTTTATCCCGGAAAATTAAGAAGTTCCCGCGGGAATCAAAAAACTTAAACCACGCGGACGAAGTCGCGGGCATCAGCTAGTGTAAGATATACTTGTAACTACCCTTGATAAGGGTGTTAGTTGGCAATGATAAAGTAAATACCTATACCACAAAGGTTAGTAATAATTATGATACAATGCAAATTGCAATTAGCAGTACCTACTGCTAATTTTGAAACTGTTGGAAAAGGGTGACTATAATCCATACTAATATTATAAATGCGAAAGTGTGTCAATCTGTCTGTCTGTCTGTCTGCTACGCTTTCCCAGCCCATCTTTTCAACCGATTTTGCTGAAATTTGGTATAGAGGTAGGTTATATCCCGGCGAAGGCTAACTTCCTAACTCCGGGCTAGTTCCTACTGAGAATTTCTAGTCAGAAAACACCAATACTTGTTATGGCCCGACCCGGGACTCGAACCCGGGACCTCGTCGGCCGCAGTCGGACATGCCGACCACTAGACCAACAAGGCAGTCGGTTGTGCGAACAAAGGGTGCAATTTATAGGTTTGCAGTATTTTCCATGTCACTGTCATGGAGGCGGTCAGTACGCGGTCGAGACGCCTGCACTTGGCTGCCTGCTTCAGGGGGCTCCGCGCAGGTGTACGATACGAGAGGCTGCGGCTTTTGTTCCTCCCCCTGACCACAACAAACTCACTCTTATTCAAGTTGTATCTGAGTCCACGCTCGTCGGCATATTCTTCGCAGAGACGCAGCAATAAGGTTGAAATATTGACCGATTGGCTCAGCAGCATAGTCATCTGCAGCCAGTATTATTAATGCTGACACTGTCTATTGAGCGACCGATACCTGCTCCGCCTGCTGAGCTTTAGGTCAGACGATTTTAAAACCAATATACTCTCCCCTGAAATACTTAACAGCAGCTATTAAGTAAGCATTTCAGGATTTTTCCGGCAAACTTGTGAAAAAATTCCACTCTATAAAATGCTATTTAGTTCTATCATTTCAATTTAAGTACTTAGTTAGTTGTTTACAAAACATATTCAATAAATAGCCGGAAATAGCCTTCAATACATGTTGTGTTCAGCTAAAGAGCATGCTTATCAAAAGCAATATAGCGGCTCACCGTCCGTTTGGGTATTTGCCGACAAGGATTAAAGGTTATGTCAATTGAACACTATCGCAATCCTATCGCTAATTGTATGCCTGTACCTAATGGAGTTCGGTCGGCGCGTGAGGACGGGTTCCCTTCGACATAAAGATAATATGAGCGAGTCGCATCTCGGTAGTCCTGCGACGGAGGGCGAGCCGCGCGAACGCGAACGCGGATCTTCACCTTGCCGCTACCAGCTCGTATTGGTGCCGTAACGCGCGCCGCCTCACTTTACCTTGCGATCTTTTACTTGGCTGGTTGTGGGCCAACCGTGTTTAAATAAATCTACAGCTTTCACACGTAATATTACTAGTGATTCGTTGGGTATTAAATACTATTTTAGATAGAATCTTCTGCTATACTAGGCGGGTTTATGAATTTGAACAATTTTGTAGTTCCCGCCGCTGGATTTACAACACAATATAAACAACACCAATTATAAAGCACTTTCGTAGCAAGACCTCCCTGCTCTCGCTCGAGCGCAGTAATATAGTGAATAGCGATGGAGTCTGAGGAGGAAGTGCCGTTCCCGGCGCCGCTGGAGCAGCGCGGCTGGCGCGGCGCGGCGCGGCGGCGGCTGCCGGCGCTGCGCTGGGCGCCGCGCTACGACCGCACGCAGCTGGTGGCGGACGCGGTGGCCGGCGTGACGCTGGGGCTGACGCTGGTGCCGCAGAGCATCGCGTACGCGGCGCTCGCCAACCTGCCCGTGCAGTACGGACTCTACTCCGCCTTTGTCGGTGAGTCGCACACGTATGGTGGTGATGAACTCACACTCATATTTGTGTTTTTTTTTATTCTACAAGTTAGCCCTTGACTGTGATCTCACCTGATGGTAAGTGATGATGCAGTCTAAGATGGTAGCGGGCTAACCTGTTAGGGGCATGGCAGTTATATTTAACCCACACCCCTATTCGATTTCTACACGGTATCGTACCGAAACGCTAAATCGCTTGGCGGCACGTCTTTGCCGGTAACTAGCCAGGGCCGAAGCCTCCCACCAGGCCAGACCAGGGAAAATTCAGAAATTATAAATTCCCAAATTGACCCTGCCGGGGATTGAACCCGGGACCTCCGCACGTTAAGACAACAGCGCTACACACTGCGCCACGGAGATCGTCAAAAATTATTATTGTAATTAATTAAAAGTATGTTAATCCAATAAACTTATTAAAAGTTGTTTTGAATCGTCGAGTGAATCTACCACTGGTCCGAAATGCCGTTCATACCGAGAAGACCCAGCAAGAAATTCGGTGGTCGCTCGTTTGAAAAATAATGATTTACAATAACATCAATGTGTCGATACATAAGTAGCCGCCGTCCTAAGTATTGCTGGAGCGAGCCAAATCCATGCTCTTTTATCATTTACATAATCTTCAATAGTATAATAAGCTTTTTTTCAGGAGCATACTTTAATGGATTTTTTAAACTTGTAATAATTCTAAATCCAGGGTAGGTATGCCAGCTTGTGGAGCCTTAAGCTCACGAGATTGTTGACACCCGGATGTCCTCTGACATTTCATTTCTGATTGCAGCCAAGCGCTGGCCTATACATTAAAAAAAAAAAAAAAAAAGCGTTCGTAAGCTTCTGCAGATCTGATTTAGGAAACTTGCATGCCTCAGAGGGCATTTGCTGGATGGTATCTTATTCTGAGAGTAGGTATAGATCCGTACTCAGCAGTGGACCCGCAACCAATTTCCGTGGGCAGCATCAGAACATATAATATATCAGACATATACCAAAATATTGTTTTATGTTCACGATGGCGATTGGCGATTTATGGACATCGAGAGCTCTTGACTAGAACTTTTAAACTTTGTACCTATTTGATAAGATAGATAGGTATATAAGATACATGAACCTATAAAAAAGGTTTTTTTAATAGGTTCATGATAAGAAACAAATAAACACGATGAAATTATTTGGCTAAAAACGCTAATTAGTAGGTAATTGTTTTGTCCTGTGACCCCTGCAGCGCAGTGGTAAGATTAGGTGCTCCTTGTGATTGTGTCCTATCCTCAGGCACGATGCTGTACGTGGCGCTGGGCACTGTGAAGGAGGTGTCCATAGGCCCCACCAGCCTCATGGCGCTGCTGACGCTACACACGTGCCGCGACCTGCCCGTCGACTGCGTGGTGCTGCTGACCTTCCTCGCGGGCTGCCTCGTGCTGCTGATGGGGCTGCTCAGACTCGGTGAGTGCTGACGGTACACACGTGCCGCGACCTGCCCGTCGACTGCGTGGTGCTGCTGACCTTCCTCGCGGGCTGCCTCGTGCTGCTGATGGGGCTGCTCAGACTCGGTGAGTGCTGACGGTACACACGTGCCGCGACCTGCCCGTCGACTGCGTGGTGCTGCTGACCTTCCTCGCGGGCTGCCTCGTGCTGCTGATGGGGCTGCTCAGACTCGGTGAGTGCTGACGGTACACACGTGCCGCGACCTGCCCGTCGACTGCGTGGTGCTGCTGACCTTCCTCGCGGGCTGCCTCGTGCTGCTGATGGGGCTGCTCAGACTCGGTGAGTGCTGACGCTACACACGTGCCGCGACCTGCCCGTCGACTGCGTGGTGCTGCTGACCTTCCTCGCGGGCTGCCTCGTGCTGCTGATGGGGCTGCTCAGACTCGGTGAGTGCTGACGGTACACACGTGCCGCGACCTGCCCGTCGACTGCGTGGTGCTGCTGACCTTCCTCGCGGGCTGCCTCGTGCTGCTGATGGGGCTGCTCAGACTCGGTGAGTGCTGACGGTACACACGTGCCGCGACCTGCCCGTCGACTGCGTGGTGCTGCTGACCTTCCTCGCGGGCTGCCTCGTGCTGCTGATGGGGCTGCTCAGACTCGGTGAGTGCTGACGCTACACACGTGCCGCGACCTGCCCGTCGACTGCGTGGTGCTGCTGACCTTCCTCGCGGGCTGCCTCGTGCTGCTGATGGGGCTGCTCAGACTCGGTGAGTGCTGACGGTACACACGTGCCGCGACCTGCCCGTCGACTGCGTGGTGCTGCTGACCTTCCTCGCGGGCTGCCTCGTGCTGCTGATGGGGCTGCTCAGACTCGGTGAGTGCTGACGGTACACACGTGCCGCGACCTGCCCGTCGACTGCGTGGTGCTGCTGACCTTCCTCGCGGGCTGCCTCGTGCTGCTGATGGGGCTGCTCAGACTCGGTGAGTGCTGACGCTACACACGTGCCGCGACCTGCCCGTCGACTGCGTGGTGCTGCTGACCTTCCTCGCGGGCTGCCTCGTGCTGCTGATGGGGCTGCTCAGACTCGGTGAGTGCTGACGGTACACACGTGCCGCGACCTGCCCGTCGACTGCGTGGTGCTGCTGACCTTCCTCGCGGGCTGCCTCGTGCTGCTGATGGGGCTGCTCAGACTCGGTGAGTGCTGACGGTACACACGTGCCGCGACCTGCCCGTCGACTGCGTGGTGCTGCTGACCTTCCTCGCGGGCTGCCTCGTGCTGCTGATGGGGCTGCTCAGACTCGGTGAGTGCTGACGCTACACACGTGCCGCGACCTGCCCGTAGACTGCGTGGTGCTGCTGACCTTCCTCGCGGGCTGCCTCGTGCTGCTGATGGGGCTGCTCAGACTCGGTGAGTGCTGACGGTACACACGTGCCGCGACCTGCCCGTCGACTGCGTGGTGCTGCTGACCTTCCTCGCGGGCTGCCTCGTGCTGCTGATGGGGCTGCTCAGACTCGGTGAGTGCTGACGGTACACACGTGCCGCGACCTGCCCGTCGACTGCGTGGTGCTGCTGACCTTCCTCGCGGGCTGCCTCGTGCTGCTGATGGGGCTGCTCAGACTCGGTGAGTGCTGACGCTACACACGTGCCGCGACCTGCCCGTAGACTGCGTGGTGCTGCTGACCTTCCTCGCGGGCTGCCTCGTGCTGCTGATGGGGCTGCTCAGACTCGGTGAGTGCTGACGGTACACACGTGCCGCGACCTGCCCGTCGACTGCGTGGTGCTGCTGACCTTCCTCGCGGGCTGCCTCGTGCTGCTGATGGGGCTGCTCAGACTCGGTGAGTGCTGACGCTACACACGTGCCGCGACCTGCCCGTAGACTGCGTGGTGCTGCTGACCTTCCTCGCGGGCTGCCTCGTGCTGCTGATGGGGCTGCTCAGACTCGGTGAGTGCTGACGCACAACACGCGCCAACCTATGAAGATAGGTACAACCCATACATCTGTTCAATCCATCACTATAAGCCATTGGAAATTAACATAATTTCAGTGTCAGTATTATTTTGTTCGATTTGATTTGAAAAATCCAATTCGCTTTCGGATACATAAGGACTACTATTTACAGATGAAAATCTTTTGCATTATCTTTAAATATATTTTCTTCCATACGTATCGAAATGCCATTCTTTCATTTTTCTCCATCATTTACTGCTTGTACAACATCTGGGAGCGGAGTAGCTGTTGCTTTGATAACTTCGTTTATTAACAAAACCTGATTAACAATTTCTGAACTAGAAAAGTTATTGTTTAAGTTAATCATTCCACTTTTTCTTGTAGACATTTGTAGTGGTCTAAACTAGTCGATAATTGGCCTAATGTTGTATTTTAAATATTATTTTCAACTGTAGCCATTTCAACGTCCAAATCGACGTTAACTTGCAGATTGTCTGGACCGACTTTAATAGAATCAGTGTATGAATTATTAAGATTTTGATCATTAAGTGGTTGTGCTGGTTTTAAGTCAGCTTAACTTAAGCTGCTTTTGCGGTTTCATATTTAGATATTACTTCATCATTTTATTTTATTATTGGTACACAGATCTAGTAAACTATCTTTTTCAATGTCGTCATCACTTGGAAGCGGTACATCTAACGGAAGCGGTAAATCATTAGATGAATTGTTTTTCAGCTCATTGGGTTTATTAACTCCTGATGTAAAGTCAATGTAATTTGGTTCTCTGCTACTATATTCTATCTCTGTATGGTTGTCTGTTTTATCTATATCACATGTTGGCTGATCAACGATTAAATCTAAATTGGGTTCGAAGCTAGTACCTGTATTAAGGTTTTTTATTTAAGCGGGAACTCCTTTAATTTCCCGGCATAAAAATAGCCTATCTCCTCTCAGGTCGCTCAAATATACCCATGCAAAAAATAAAGTCAACCTGTTGCTCTGTTGCGGCATGATTGAAGAAAAAACAAACACACTTCGCACTTATAATATTGTATGGATGTTGTAAATACCATCAAAATGATAATTGGAAGTAGTTCACAGACTACAGTACATAAAGAACTAGTTTTACTTACTTCGGGACCCAATTTTGTTTTTAACTGGTTAAAATTAATGATAAGCTATAGTTATATAGTCTTGCACATACACAAGATTATTAGAATTGCATGCAAATATTAGCATAATTTAGGAAATGTTTAATTAATGTTTAATATGTGTTACTATGTGACACGAACCTTGAGATACTTGTCACATTGTTGACAGTCATATTATATTATTTAGTAATATTTACTAAATATTTAAAACTAGATGGTTCCCGCAACTTCTTCTGGGTGTTTTGATTCTAGATGCCTATGTCCTTCCCCGGGATGCAATCCGTACCATATTTCATCAAAATCGGTTGAAAAGATGGGCCGGGAAAGCGTAGCAGACAGATACACTTTCACATTAATAATATTGGCGTGGATATGGATTAAAGGGGCGAGGTCCATAATACACGTTGCCCGGCTACGTATTTTGGTCCTCTTTCCTTTTATAATCCCATACCAGAGTTTAGTAGCATCGTCGCTGAAGGGAGTAACAGCTATGGTCGACAAATTGTTTCGAAGTACCTACCCAGGTGGTGAAATGGTGAGTGGGATAAAATTGTGAAGCTCATCTCAACTCAGAATACTACCTAGTTCTGAAGGAGAGAGAACACGCAAGGCTAGGGCGCGTCTCTGAGATTTGTACGGGAGCAGGTGATATGGCTCGACCGTAACAATAGGATGATCATCCGCCGAGCGGGTGTTGTGCTCGGGGACCACTGATCCGAATTTTTTTTTTATCCACTTCAAGTTAGCCCTTGACAGCGATCTCACCTGATGGTAAGTGATGATGCAGTCTAAGATGGTAGGTAGCGGGCTAACCCTGTAAGGGGCATGGCAGTTATATTAAACCCATACCCCTATTCGGTCATATATATATTCGGTAACATTGATCTTTGGAAGTAGTATATATTATAGTGTCATTCGGAAAGAACTTAGTACTCGCGATACAGGCTCTTCGCATTTATCGTGTGGTAGGTACCAGTAGTGCCATCTATTGGCTTATGTGCGGACCGCGAAGACCGCCACAGATTTTTTAACTTTTCATCGAGCTGGTTAATTGGGGATTATCGGGAAAATGGGGGATTGATAGTAAACAGCACCAACCAATCATTGGGTGCATTGACCTAAACATTTCGAAATACCTACTGCAGGTGCTACTGCTAGCAAGATAGGTATTGTTTCTAGAAGTCATTTATTCCATTTGATTCAAATTCAAATTTCTTTATTTCGAACTAGGGTTAAAATGCATACCACAGATGTTACAAATAATTATACTTACTTATTATAAAATGGACTTAGCAAAACGTGCAATATTATAATTCATTCTATAAGTATCCATAGCTACTTATTCTTTTAGGCTTTTATATCCATTTTATGTACCTATATCTGTGAACCTCATACTAGGTGAACTGTACTGGGTTCAACCAATAAAAAATATTGGCATTAAAAGAAATGGTCGTCACTCTGCAGGGTTCCTGGTGGACCTGATCTCTCCGTCGGTGACGAACGGCTTCACGTCGGCGACGGCGGTCATCATAGTGGTGGCGCAGCTCAAGGGGCTGCTGGGGCTGAGCTTCGTGGCCGAGTCGCCCTTCGACAACATCCGCCTCATCGCTCAGCACTGGCGGCGCGTGCGGCTGCCCGACTGCGCGCTGGCGGCTGCTTGCTGTGCCGTGCTGCTGGCGCTGAGGGTGAGTCCTTCTCATCCCGCGACTGGGAACGAGTCCCGGGCCAGGTTCTGGCTGACGTCACACACCTGCCAGAACACTATGTAGAACTCTCGTTCGCGCAGGTTACCTCACGATGTTGTCCTGTAAGCAGTGATATTCAATTGCTTAAAACTGAAATGTGAGAAGTTACCCAAGGATCTCACCCTTGGGCCCTGACCACCGGAGAGGGAGGCCGACATCTACACCAACTGGCACTGCTGCTTCATACGAGTGCACTGCATTATGAAGTTGAGGCTCCATAAAAGAAAGAGCTTAAATGAATTTCACCAACCAATTAACGTGTGCGTAAACTCATTAACGAAATCACCACGGAAACTAATAAATCAACAGAAAAGTCAGTGATAAGCGGTTATTTACAAACTTTTAATCTTTTACATGCCACTTAGGTCTTAATTCTAATTGACTCTGGAGCTATACAAATATTATTACAATAATATCACTTGAGTTTACTTAAATGTGACATGCGGTGGTGGAGAACACAATTCAACGTAATTCTTAGTGAATTAAATACTCTTACTTCACTCATAGATTTAGGACGTCATAATTATAACGGCAATGCAATGATTACCTCTAAATTAAAGGCTTACTGTGGGAGTGAGCAAGATAAACTGATCATTTTACCTGATCACTCATTTTATCCATTTTCAGGGCCATTCCTCGTAATAGAAAAATGGGCTCCTTAGAAGATTATTTCGGAACGCAGTGGTGAGAGACCCCCTCGCTAGGTGGACGAATAATCTATAGGGAGTAGCTAAGACCCGCTGGACGCGAAGCTTAATGCTTTTTGTTAAAATCTCTGCAAAAGACCTCTTCCAACAGTAGGCACAGGGACATGTATCGGTTGAGATGATGATAGGATCACTTCGTTGTCTGTCAGTCAAAGTGTTGAAGCGTCACAACTTCCTCAGAAAAAGCTTTTCCTTAATCCGTGAATGAAATATTTCTATTTCCTCCCGTTTCGTCGTCCACAGAAGCTGAAGGACATCCCGGTGGGGGCCAAGCGTCACCGGCTCAAGAAGCTGCTGTGGCTGGTGTCTATCGCGCGCAACGCGCTGGTCGTGCTGGCGGCTTCCACGGTCGCCTACTGCACCTACGACGCCGCACAGCCGCTGTTCAAGCTGTCCGGTACATGTACCTCCACATTCACATTACTGCAATGTCATACGCATCATTAACAAGGGAAAAAAATACGCACTGGTTTGAGAACCTCTACTTTTTAGGAGTCCGTTAAAAAGGGACTCGTTCCTTGTATCCCTGTCCGTCGTTAGGCATATTTCGAAAAAGCTGTATCACCTCATTGTTACGAATGGTTAAAAATTCAAAATAAAATTTTACAATTGCTTTTGAATCGTGAATCTACCACTAAATTTATGGTATTCTTAATGCGACAATAGATTGTGACCAATTGCCAAAGTGACTGCCAAAGTTGGTTAATGCTCCAGGTGCTATATTTTTAAAAACTCCAATTTTAAAAGGTGCTTTCTTTACATTTGTTGTGGCGGCTGGTGAAGTTAGATATATTTCCAGATGGTGAACTATATTTTGCCTCATACCTACTTCAGCTGTTATAACTTGGAATAATGCGTCCAGGCAAAGTGGAGTCCGGCCTGCCGAAGTTCGGTCTGCCGCCGTTCAGCACGACGATGGGCAACCAGACCCTGGGCTTCCTCGAGATGGTGGAGCGCCTCGGCAGCGGGCTGGCCGTGCTGCCGCTGGTCATGGTGCTGGCTAACATCGCCATCGCCAAGGCGTTCAGTGAGTACTATGCATACCATTATCTCATTGGAATCTCTTCAGGTCAAGCATGACATTTTTCGGAAAATCGCCCCTGAAAATCTGCTCACAAAATCGCTTCATGCAGTGTCTTTGCACATGAAGTTGTCACGTCTGTTTCACGAACGCATATTAACATCGAGTTAAGTGAATAGTATCGAGTATCGCTTTACTGCTTCGGGAACCGTTAGACGAAAAATATTTCTGAATTCAATGGGATTTCTTTAGTGAATTATAACTTCTAAGTAACATACACCACCCACAAGAGGGAACACGTCAACGTGGTCGCTCCCACGGGACGATTAATTAGTTCCACAACATATTCGTATCGCTGCCAAGGTGCTTGAATGACGGCCTCGCACCGGAAAGCGCAGCGTTGGAACCCTCGACACTAGGTGGACGGACGATCTGAAGCGAGTCGTCGAAGCCGTGTCCACAATACACGGCCTAGCAAGCGGCACAAGACCGCGTTATGTGGAGATCTATACAGGAGGCCTTCGTCCAGCAGTGGGCGTCTATCTGTTGAGACGACGACCGCCATCAGAAGCTGCTGGAGGCAGATAACAAAAGCCTCGGTAAAAGATAACTAACTGGTAACCGTGACCACTCCTTTGGCATAGAGTGGTCGTGGTTACGACCAGTCACAGAAGATGAGCCCGTCCTATATCTGTGTGTTCGTTCCCCCCGGTGCGGCAGCGGTGGGCGGGCGCGTGGACGCGACGCAGGAGATGCTGACGCTGGGCGTGTGCAACATGGTGGGGTCGCTGGTGCGCGCCATGCCCACGTGCGGCGCCTTCACGCGCTCTGCCGTGTCGCACTCCTCGGGCGTGCGCACACCCGCCGCCGGACTCTACTCCGGTCAGTAATCACTTTGTATTGCTGCGCTGTGGTCCCCGTGGCCGTCACGCTCGGGATCCCTTCCCCTGAGGATCCATTCAGTGGACGATGTCGCGACAAGCAGGGCTTTGTGCGGCATAGTGTCGGCTAAGCCTCGGGGACGTAGCTACACGGTGTATGTAGCTACGTCCCCGAGGGCTCTATCCATCCTCTTTGTCAAACTGAGGAGGTCATTCATATACATATTTTCCTCCTCTGTAAAAAAATATTTTTTGATCCTCTGTAAAAAAGCAACCTGGACTCGGGAACGGTTCTATAAAGCACGTAAAGCCGTTGGTCCGGCGCCTGTTGCGCTCTAGTCGTATCGGACTGTTACCCCATCAAAGTAGATAAAAGCATACACCTGTAATAGAGAGCTTCCTGCTTGCTTAACTAGTCTCAGAAAAGACTGGACGCCGTGGCTGAATCCCTACAGGTGAACATTCCATCTTTTATAACGGTAATTAATTTTCGTGAACGTTTCCCAGGCGTCATCACGCTGCTGGCGCTCAACTTCCTCACGCAATACTTCTTCTTCATCCCCAAGGCGTGTCTGTCCTCCGTGCTCATCTGTGCGGTCGTGTTCATGGTGAGAGCACTCGCTACATGCTACATGGTAACTGATAACTAACGGCAGATGTGTCCGGTTTGGTCTGGACGAGTTAGCCCCGTGGCCCGTTCTGTTTAATATGCGTGCAAAATCTTATCTGAAGAGTTCAGCTCAGACGTTATGGCTTACTTACCCTGAGGAAGAGTCAAATGAGGTGTTTTAAAACATTACGAATTGAACATGTTTCACTTCTTATCTAAGAGAAGAGAATTGTTAATCAGAAAGCTCACCGCTTTTTCTGTGCTCTCTAGCCAGAAAGTATTTTAGAGTATTTCTTTGCACCCAATAGCTAACCTATTATAAATTCTATACCGATAAGGATTTCTGTCTCCTGAATAATTGTACGGTCGCTATTGGTCAGATCGACGTGAGCGGCGTGGTGGCGCTGTGGCGCAGCGACCGGCGCGAGGCTTGTGTCGCGCTGCTGACGTTTGCAGCAGGAGTGACGCTGGGCGTGGAGGCGGCCGTGCTGGGCGGCGCGCTCGCCAGCCTCGCCGTGCTGCTGAGGGACCTGCTGCGGCCGCCGCGGCTGCTGCTGGCCAAGGACAAGGTGAGCGGCCGCGCTGACGCTGCAGCAGGAGTGACGCTGACTGGCCCGGAGAAAGATATCTGTCTATTGGTACGGTAGAGCCGCAACACCTGCTCCCGTACACACGATAAATGAGCTTTATCTCGTGAACGCAAGTGGGTACCACTCATATTGCTCAATGGTACAACATAAGAGAGGGTATTGGATAGAAGCAGCTGCGTTACTTTGCGGAAGTCCATGACAATGAAAAAACAAGAAGTTGATTTCGCTATAATCCGCCACATTTACCTTCTGTGGCGGATTATAGCTAATTGAACTTCTAGGTTTTTCATAAGAGAGGGTGTTTGAAGTTAAGTACTTTGGGCATACCTATGTTGACTCCCGACCTCAAAGATGTTGCTGATATCGAGAGGGATCGGAGGGCGTTGTCGAATATGTTTGCTCGCAGGTTTGTACGTTGTTCGAGCAACGTTAAAATCATTTTATTTAAAGCCGAGCACATCTTTATACACGTGCAACCTGTGGGCCAAGTATACCCAAAAATCCTACAACGCTCTCCGCGTCCAGTACAATAATGTATTCAGGGTGCTGACGGGGCTGCCCCGCTACTGTAGCGCGTCAGGGATGTTCCCGAGTGCATGTTGACTGTTTTTGCGACTATGCGCAAATACAAATAGTATTTATTAATTTACAGGCGAGCGGCTCGGGCGTGCTGGTGGTGCGGCCGCGGCGCGCGCTGGTGTACGTGAACGCGGAGCACGCGGCGTGCGCCGTGCGCGCCGCGCTGCCGAGCCGCGCCGCGCGCCACCGCGCCGTGCTGCTCGACTGCGCCACGCTCGCGCTCATAGACCACACCGCCGCGCAGGTACGACGCCCCAAGTGGGGAAACTCTTTACCTGAACTATTGCTGAATTATTCTAAATACCTCTGTCGAACGGGCATTATTGCGTTCATCGCCCAGCGGCCCAGTGCAGAGCTTTTGTCTTATTATTGTTGATTGTATGTTTCAGCATTGGAACTCGAGGGTTGTCTCATCGGGGAAGGTTTTGACCTTTAGCATTATTACGTTCGTGTCCTCTAATTAATTTTCATTGTGTCGCAGGTGCTAAGCCGCTTGATAGAGGAGCTGGAGGGGCAGGGGCGCCACCTGGTGGCGTACAACGCGAGCCCCGAGGTGCTCGGGCGGCTGCGGCGCGTGGCGCGGCTGGACGCGCGCGCGCTCGCCGCCCGCTCGCCGCACGCCGCGCTCGCGCTCGCCGCCGCGCCGCCGCCGCCCGCGCCCCGCCCCGCGCCCCCCGAGACCCTGCCCCTACTCAACAAGAGCCGGCCCGCGCAAGAGGACGTGTGAACCCCACACTGACCATACATAATACAATCACGTTGAGCCCAGAGACTAGTTTAGAGGGAAAATTCTGCCTCAACTCGCCGATAATGGCAATGTTCCATACGAGATTTTCGGCCCAAAACAAGAGATAACGCGATGCAAAAGCACATTCTGCGTATCAGCCAATCAGATACCCTGGGACAGGTGAGCGACAGAAGCGACGCCATAGAAAACTGACGTTATTTGAAACTATCAAAAAGACGCTGTATCAATTCTACTCCGTAGGCCTGTGCCATGAATATGATCAGTGAACATAAAGTGCTACCTAACTTGTTAATGGATGAAAATTAAATTACAACATTAATTGTGGAAGCATATAGCAGCAAACAACTATGAATTAGTATCCTCATATTCCGTTTTTAGACCAATATAACAAACGCAAAACCAAAGAGTTATCATAAAAATGTAATGGTGTTGCAATAAATAATTGAGCCAGACTCATGCTCGTGAGCTTTGATCTAAAATTTAGTATTAATAAAGTTAAGCAAATATGTATGTATTGTCCCACAAACTTAACTGACCCGGTGACAGCGTCGCTAGTATCTATTACTAGTGGTTCGCCCCGAACTGAGACCTCGCGGTATCCATAAACTTGTACAGAGCGCCATCTATTGACATCATTGTGAAGTTCTGTTAAAAATACTGAAGCACATTAAAAATTAAATAATTTCGTTTCCTTATAATATTTATCTAATTTTAGTATTTGTTGTTCTAGTACAGGATATAATGCAAATAATTGATCAAGTTTCAGGCTCAGCCTTTCAGAAAATTGAGAGTTCTGAGGTCAACTTTGGACGTTAGAAAATCGCCACTTTGAAAGCCCCCCATTTCGTCAATTTTAAGGGAAAAATTATAAAAAAAATATTTTTGGACTCTATTCCTAATTATCTTTAAAATGATATAGCGCAACCCTATGTAACGCTTTAAAAAATATTATACTTCGCATTCGCTTCTATGAGAGCCCCCCTGAAATAAAGATTTTTATAACTTTTTAAGCCATATTCGGCGGGAGGCCATCGGTTTACATATTATATTTAAGTTTGAAGTAATTACGTTCAGTATTATTCAGAAGATAAAAGGCTCTGACAGACGGCCGGACGGATGGACGGACGGATGGACGGACAAGTGCAAATTCACTCAAGTAGACTGAGAGACCTTCGCTTCGCTCGGTCAAAAAATAAAATAAAAATAAAAATTAGTTCCAATTTTGGTCACCGGGCCAGATTAGTTTCTGGGACTAAGTATTATTGTTTAAAATGTAGGTACTTGTTAATTATAATATGAATGTTAAGCTATTGTTAATTTTTCAAGAATAGATAAGTTAATTAAAATAAGTCATCTAGGCCCACTTGCACAAGGACCTTCAAACTCGCAATGAAATTTCGTATTGACAAAGTTTATTTAAAATTTATTAGCATTACAAAATTTAACTAAATCAATTTGAAGGTCCGTGTGCAAGTGGGCCCTAAGTATGTTAAGTTTACATGAATTAAATAGTATTGACATGTTGAAAAATAAATAGATTTTAAAATGTTATGCTTTCTTTTATTGTTTTTCCTGTTAATTTCAGTGCAAGCTGCACTCTCATACTAATTCTGATTATAATGCTAATTGGGCACTGACATTGAACCCTGAGCGTGGTGAGGGGTTTATTGGCACGAGAAACAACAAAACTCGCCTCATTAGCAAGAAAATACAAGATGTAAGAAAAATATAATGTACCTGCCTTGATTGAACAATATAATATGTATTACCTATAACCTATGTACTGCATCAGGTACATTTTACACTGTAGTCTGTGATTTTACTCTAATGGTGTTAAATTACAATCTCTATCATAAAATACTAATAACTTCTTCAGCTCACTAACTCAAAAAGTGTGTGGAGTGATCAAAAACGAATTTTGCTCACTGGATTTACATTCACATTATACTTTTTCTCACTGAGTGAGCAAAATGGACTTTTTCTCATTGGTTTTATGCAGCAAAGGTTCCTTTTTTGAGCTACTGAAGGGAAAATAAAATTATGCAACACTAGCCGATGCCCGCGACTTCGTCCGCGTTTTTTAAGTTTTTTTTTATTCCCACGAGAACTCCTTAATTTTCCGGGATAAAAAGTAGCCTATGTCACTCTTCAGGTCCTCAACTATACCCATGCCAAAAACCACGACGATCCATTGCTCTGTTGCGGCGTGATTGAAGGACAAACCAACAAACTAACACACTTTCGCATTTTTAATATTAGTATGAAGTATGATGGAAATCAGATGGAACGGTGACAAAAAACTCATGACTTTATCACACAATAATGCGGATTGCAGACCGTTGAGACCAGTGGTTCTGCACTTCTGCCAGTGGTTTATCCATGGAAGTAATTAGTGGCATATGCTTAGGTAGAATTTACTTCTACGGTTTTATTTTTTATCATGTTTTAAACGAGTGGTTCGCCCCGAACTGAGACCTCGCGGTATTCATAAACTTTTACGCCATCTATTGACATCATTGTGAAGATCTGTTAAAGATACTGAAGCTCAATAAAAATTAAATAATTTCGTTTCCCTATAATATTTGACCGAGCGAAGCGTAGGTCTCGAGTCTACTTGAGTGAATTTGCACTTGTCCATCCGTCCGTCCGTCCGTCTGCTCGTATTACTGAACGTAATTACTTCAAATTTAAATATAATTATGTTATCCGATGGCCTTCGGCCGAATATGGCTTAAAAAGTTACTAGTGGTTCGCCCCGAACTGAGACCTCGCGGTATCCATAAACTTACAGAGCGCCATCTTTGTGAAGTTCTGTTAAAAATAGTGAAGCTCATTAAAAATTAAATAATTTCGTTTCCTTAGAATATTTATCTAATTTTAGTATTTGTTGTTCAAGTACAGGATATAATTCAAATAAGTGATCAAGTTTCAGGCTCAGCCTTTTCTTTTTAAGCACAAACGAATAAACTTGTACAGAGCGCCATCTATTGACATAATTGTGAAGTTTGTTAAAAATAATGAAGCTCATTAAAAATTAAATAATTTCGTTTCCTTATAATATTTTTCTAATTTTAGTATTTGTTGTTCAAGTACAGGATATAATTCAAATAATTAATCAAGTTTCAGGCTCAGCCTTTCAGAAAATTGGGAGTTCTGAGGTCATCTTTGGACGTCAGAAAATCTCCACTTTGAAAGCCTCCCATTTCGTCAATTTTAGGGGAAAAATTAAAAAAAAAATATTTTTGGACTCTGTTCCTCATTATCTTTAAAATGATATACCGCAACCCTATGTAACGCTATAAAAAATATTTTACTCCGCATTCGCTTCTATGAGAGCCCCCCTGAAATAAAGATTTTTATAACTTTTTAAGCCATATTCGGCGGGAGGCCATGGGTTTACATATTATATTTAAATTTGAAGTAATTACATTCAGTAATTCAGGAGTTATAAGGCTCTGACAGACGGACAGACGGACGGACGGACGGACGGACGGACGGACAAGTGCCAATTCACTCAAGTAGACTCAGAGACCTTCGCTTCGCTCGGTCAATAAAAATCTTTAATTCAGGGGGCTCTCATAGAAGCGAATGCGAAGTAATAGTACATTACACATCTAGGGCAGTAAAATAAGAAATGTCTCAGATCACATGTAATTGTTGTCCGAGGCGAAGCCGAGGTCAATAAACATGTGATCTGAGGCTTTCTTATTTACTGCCCGTGGTGTGTATACTATTTTTCTCCTCGACGGAGGCGGAAAGCGGCATTTTCGTTTAGCGCAGCGGGAGGAAAATTGACGCTTTCCGCCCGGAGGTGAGAAAAATATTTTTTATAGCGTTACATAGGGTTGCGGTATATCAATTAATTATTTAAAGATAATAATTAGGAATAGAGTCCAAAAATATATTTTTTAAATTTTTCCCCTAAAATTGACGAACTGGGGGTATTGGTAAGTCAATGACTGGGGGGCTTTCAAAGGCCCTTACACTATACTATATACAGGGCGTCCCACGGCTATGCCGCATGGAGGGGAAGTAGATTAAATATCGTAGACATTGACTTATATGTATACTACATATACATATATATATATATATATATATACGTGTAGTATACATATAAGTCAATGATCGTAGATGGAACATTTTACTGAAAGAAGACTTCATTTTAATTTAAAATACAATTTAAACTGCATTCATAGATTTTTACAATTTAAACTGCATTCATAGATTTTTAAATAATCTATGAATACAGTTTAAATTGTATTTTAAATTAAAATGAAGTCTTCTTTCAGTAAAATGTTCCATCTACGATATTTAAGCTACTTCCCCTCCAAGCGGCATAGCCGTGGGCAGTGTTGCCAGATCTGGAGAGCCAATATCCGTATATAGGATTGTAAAAATCTGTATATAATCTGTATTTAGTAAATTTATGAAAATCTGCATTAATCTGTATGTGTCGTTTATATTCTGTATAAATTATTTGTAATAAACGACTATTTTTTCTCACACACACTACAATAAAGAGGCGCAGCGCGGGCGCGGGGCGGCGCAAAGGGACGAAACGGCGATTTTCGTCTCAAAAAGGGTTTTGATGAATGTTTTGATTCACAAACATTTTCCATGGTTTAATTTTCTGACTTTTATCATTCACCTTAAAAAATTAAAATATTTTAGTTCTAAGTGTATAAAATCGTTTGAAAACGGTTCGGCTAGAACCCGCCGGGCCGGTAGAGTAACAAACGCCCTGAGAGTGTCAACTGTAAAACTTTACCATGGACGTACTAAACTAATCTACTATGAACTTTACCTGTTGAAAAAGGCAGGTAAAAACTGATACATATATTATTTATTGGTCTGACAGTTAAACCAGGACCCTATTCTGTATCTCAGCGATGATCACTCAGTAACCTTCACCGAGCTTATTTGTATCCATTGAAGGTTCGCCACAAAGTCTTATTTTGGTTGTACATAATATAGCAGAAATGTATAGTAAACCATAGTCAACAGTGATCGTCATTGCAAATGTCAATATTACAGAATCGTACCCCGGTCGCCAGGGAGATGTTCTCGAACGCGGGCTACATGTGTTCATCGATGTTGCCATTATTATGTTCTGAAAACTACTAAGTACTAATTCTGTAAAAAACTGGCGCAAACAACCAAAATCTGTATAAAATTAAGTCCTAATTTTTATCAGTATGACATGTTATCAGTGGCGTAGCTAGGTGGACAAGGGCCTCGGTGCATAGAGGAAAAATCGGGCCCCCACCCCCTCTTTCCACGTAGCTTAAACTTATATTAGCCCTCAAACTTAGAGATAGGGGTAAGAAAATAATACAGTGACTTGCATTTATCCCTCGTAGAAAAATCGCGATAAAAAAATTTTGACCACGGATTATTGTTCATTCATCTATCCAGTAGATGCCTGAATTTTTACAATTCTAAATTTTCATATTTAATAGGTTTAAATAATATTTATTTATTAAAGGTCCAACGTGGGCGAGGCTTACGCAAGGCAGAGTCCTCGTTTTTGGTCGTATTTTCAACCCTCTGGGAAATTATAAATATTGGTCCTACAGTTCCGGAAAGTAAGACTTCTTCTTGGGAAATTTCCGCCTCTTTCAAATTTGAAAAATGTCAAAAAGTTTTTGAGATATTTGCAAGAAACCAAACCCCATATTTTTTCAGTTAATTTTAAATAACTTTTGCAATTTTTGCAAGCGGGTCATGAATTTTGTTCGAAAATCAGACGCTATTCCGAATCGAATGACACCTCGTTCATATTTTTCGGAGTCGGAGAAAAAAGTTTGACCCAAAAAGCACTTGTTGACTAGACTATTAGATCATTATGATAGGATATAAATAGTTTTGGAAATATGGCGGCTTATTTTGCGTACCTATTTGCTTTTTTTTTTGAAAAATCGTATATGTTTCTTGTGATTTACACGAAAAGTATGAGCTAGGAAAAAAACGACAAAACAAAATGGAAGTTCATAAAATCATCTACAAAAGTCAAAATGCTTTTTATTTCATTTCAATAGACCTAAATACTTTCGGAAATATAACGATCGAAAACGTGCATGACAGAAACTGAACCAAATAACGGTAAAGAATAACAAATGCTTATCAAGGATGCTTGGCGCTTGTGTTGAAAGTCTTAAATTGGGAGTCCTGATAGTTAATGTTCGTTCAATATCTTGAAAATAAAAACTTGTGAGCAGGCTCGAAGTTTTCCGGCTGCAGGAGCCCGCTGCTCCTCTCTTTTCAAAGCTTAAGGGGGAGGGGGCCCTCTGAGCTTCGGGGCCCCGGTGCACTGCACCACCTAGCCCTATGATAGCTACGCCACTGCATGTTATAAATCTGTATGGATACCGAGAAATCTGTATATATGGCAACACTGGCCGTGGGACGCCCTATAGATAGGATCATATTTCGCACCATAGATCATCATTCTAGAAATATAGTATAGCACAGAGACTAGTAACCATTTCTAGGATGATGATCTATGGTGCGAAATAGGATCATAAATAAAGTATAGTGTAATAAGGGCCTAAGTGGAGATTTTCACGGCAGTCGTAATTCCTTCCTCCATGAGATTTTCTAACGTCCAAAGTTGACCTCAGAACTCTCAATTTTCTGAAAGGCTGAGCCTGAAACTTGATCAATTATTTGAATGATATGTACATGAACAACAAATACTAAAATTAGATAAATATTTTAAGGAAACGAAATTATTTAATTTTTAATTTGTTTCAGTATTATTAACAGAACTTCACAATTATGTCAATAGATGGCGCTCTGTACAAGTTTATGGATACCGCGAGGTCTCAGTTCGGGGTAGACGGCAGTCGTAATTCCTTCCTCCATGGTTCGGGGCGAACCACTAGTTGATAGGTTAGAGACTATTAATTACTGATTACGATAAATCGAAGAATCATCGAAGTCTACGGTTAAAAACACATTCCTCTATTATTTCAGTACTCTATGTCATTCATTCACTATTGTGACTTGTGAGTCCAGAGCTTGTCTCTGGTCCAGAGTCCATCGACATTCGACCGGGTCATAGAGACTAGAGAGTAGAGACTGAGACAGAGGTCAGAGACTAGCAACCACTAGGCACTAACCAGTTAGAGAGTAGTATATTCCTTGGACCGGGTGGAGCTGCTACTGCTGTCCGTCTAAAATTTTTGTGGAACGACAAAGGCAATTTGATAAATTATGACTTAAACTCCAAAGAGTTAAAATAACTTATGTGATTAGTACTCATACGCCGGTTTTAATTCGTAGATTAAAAAAAATACGTCCAATCCATTATCCTGGAGTCTGCTGTGAGTGCGGACTGCGGAGTGACCCTATTGGTGTTTATTTATGTTTTGTGAGTGGGTATCTTTGTGTTTGTGTGTTTGTTTTGCAAACAAAAAGTTTATCCCGGAAGATAATTTTTTGTGCGGGGATACGTCGGGAGTGCGGTGCTAAGGGTATTATGTGGGTAACATCCGTTTAACATGTCCGGGCGGTCGCTGGTCGCGAAGATGTGGCGTGTAGTGCTGTGCGTGTGGCTGGGCGGCGGCGCGGCCGCGGGGCAGTCGTGGCTGCCCAACATCACGGAGCACCTGCGCGAGGGCACGTCCAGCGTGCTGGCGGCGGCGGCGGTCAACTACTCGCGGCCCGTCATCAACGCGACGTACGTCGCCAGCGTCGAGTTCGACATGCGAGCCATGGGCCACCTCTACAACTCCACGCATGCCATCATCGACATCATCGCCAACAAGCAGGCCTATCCCGAAGGTGAGCTCACTATTACTTCTTTGTGGTGCAGCGATCCAGATCCCGTTGACCGTCACAGATCTATTGTCTTCATTGTCTCACTAATACTTGTTTGCTGTTGCCATCGTGTAAGTACAGCAGGACTTTCCTGATGAGAATCTATGTAGGCTCTTCAAGTTTGACTACAATAATATGCATTACACAATCAAGCGTGCATCAACAGCCATGAACAATGAATGCACTCCTGCAATGTATGCTCACTGTGGGTCCTTAATTTCTTAATCAAGTGTTCTTCAACATTGCCGGGCAAACAACATTCATGAGTATGTATCATCAGCCAATTATGGGCATCAGACTTATTTCTTATATTTGATATGTCACTATTAAATGCTAAAGGGGTGTTAATTAACTAAGTACTTACTTACCTAAAGAGTACTTACTTAAAAAGTAAAAACCAAAATACTCAACACAGCTAAGTAAGTACACTCAAATTGTTTTTCAGTAAAGTTGAGCAAAGGTATTAGAAAGTGAGTTGCAAGGTAAACTGGTGGCCCAGTTTGTCTTTGTGCAATATTCACTAAATAGATCACCTACTTTCAATATTTGTTCACTACACTGCGAATATTGCAGTTGCTTGATTGAAATTGCATTGTAATCACTCAATCAGTTACACTCGCAAAATATGGTTTTCATCATTTTAACAAATTGCTGGCTCACTACTGAGCACAAATCTCCAGAGAATAAGAAGAGTTTGTCCACAGACCACCATGCTGGCCAAGTGCAGTGGCAGGCTTCACACATCTCTGAATACATTAAGTAAAATTCCCTGGGATGCAGGTTTCCTTACCATGTTTTCCTTTACCATTAAAACTGCATATATTTAAGTAAGTAAGTAATTGCTAAATATGCACATTGTTAACAAACTCAGAAAAATTAGAAGTGTGTGCCAGAGCACCACCCAACAACAAAATGGGAGGCCAGGTAAATGTATGGAAACAAAACCATTGTTACTTTTTATATTAAGTAAGTATTTCTGGACGACACTTGTAACTTCGTCCAAATGTACTTAATTAGTTAGGGTATTTTGGACATCCTGTGGAAACTATGATTTTCCAGAACTAAGAATAGCCCTTTCAGCGGTGTTTCCATCAGGATGCCGACTGCAAATTGTGTCAAAATCAGTAAAACAGGTTGGCTGTGAATAGCAGACAGACAGACACATAGACACAAATTTTTGGACTCATTTCATACTCAAACTCAATTGCTTTTTATTAAAAAAAGCTGTTGATACAAGTGGTTTTGAATCTTCAAGTGAAAACTGTCTCAGAATGCCATTCCTACCACAAAGAGCCATCAATGAGGCTTGGGATTGCTCTTTTGAATTTATAATATTTTGATTTACAATTATTACTTAAATTATTTCCTCTTATAATCACTATGACCTCCCACTGTCCTCTTGCTCATTTTCTCCGTATCGATAAGGTTGTCTGGAAGAGATCACTATTTAGCGATAAGACCGCCTTATTGTACCTACGTTTTAAGTTTTCATGTTTGTTCAAAATTCAAATGGTTTTTATTCAAATAAACTTTTATAAACTGTGCTTTCGAATCATCGAATGAATCTACCATTCTACCATTCTTCATATCTAGATCTGTTGTCTGTTTCTCTTGTTTTTGTGGTGTACAATAAAGAATATACATATATACAAACATACAAATCACTAGTTAAGCAAGAAAATAGACATGTCATGATAGATTTAGCTTTTAGATATAGGCACACTTCATTTGACATTTAAATGTTGGCCGTCCACGAGTGAGACACAATGGTAGAGCCAGAACAGATTAGCACACAATGGTGCCACAACAATGCTGCTGATGTACTGATCAATACTGGAGCCTGAACAAAGCCCACACACACACACACACACACACACACACACACACACACACACACACACACCCTAACACACAGCAGATGGGATGGGACTTATCATGTGATAAAGTTTCAAGTTGTACCTTTCATTTCAATTCTATTCCATTTTACATAAGGACATAAGTGACTATATTTAGTAAGCAATAGCTTATATATTTATTTAAAATTGTAAAATAGGTAAGTACTTACTTAATAACTATTTTTAACCGCCTGGGATTACTAGGTTCTTAAAAAAAGAATGAAAAACATAAAATTCTTAATTTTTCTCCGAAAGCACAAAATACCAAGTTTCATGCATATAAGTTGAACCGCATATTTAACCTCCTTAGGGACGAAATTTCGAAAATTCCTTCCATAATACACCTCTAGGGTGCTCAAGAAATATTCTCTCACAATTTTACATTTCTATATTTAGCCAGTTGGGCTGTAGTTTGTCTGTCAGTCACTCAGAACACAGCCTTTTTAGTAATTGATGATCATACAGTCTGTAGTTAAGTGATAACTGATAAGATAAAAAGGTAAGTAATTACCTAAGTGAGTTGTCTACCTACTAGTCACTCCTGAGTAATGATAAAATCGCTCTATCATTGAAAAAATGAAAAGGACTCAGGAGATTACTCAGGACTCCTTAGTTATCATAATCATAGCTGAATAATTTAAGTGACTCCTTAGTAAGTAAGCGACTCAAGCTTAAGATTAAGCGACTCTGAGTGCAGCAGTAAGTGGTTTTCATCTCTTCTAAGTGACAATCTAACTTGTTAACTAGTTATGTACCAAATTATATTTATTTAGTTACCCAAATTGAAGCTTTCTTTCTTTTAATTATTTACCTTATTTATAGTACCTAATATTAGCTAGGGACTGCGCGTGAATTCGTAACGTGTATTTGACAAGACTTCAAGACATTGAAGTTAATAGTAGTTAGTACTTGTAACGCGTAGTCGCCAAGTGCAAGGCAGAGGCGTGTGCAGTGCGGCATGGCGGCCGTCGACCTTGCGTGTCGTGTCACTGTCACGCATCTTGAGTGCCGCCTCTGACACCGCTACTCGGCTCGCTGACGTGACGAGTGACGATGAGGTCGTCACCTCACGACTCACGACTCACGACCAATCAGTGGCTGAAATGACGCTTCACTGAGCTGAAGCCCTTTCGATGTTCTAGGGAGTAACAAGTAAGGACCATGCAAATCAATTCGAGACTGTGCACATGTTGAACATTTGGTGCCTATTTTCCCGCGACCTATTGGTGACACCGTCCCATGGATAGCTGAAATTTGATCAGAATAACTCATTCGAGCTCCAGATCCTTAATAATAAAACCGATGATGATTTCCTTTAATTTACCGATGTTAATATAAGGAAACTTGTGATCAAAAGCTTCACAGATCGGTATGTTTGGCTGAGTCATCGCAAGAATTGTGACTTGTACGCAGCTTGTAGCTAAATGAAGCCAGTTTGTTATTGGCTGCACCCGTCTGACGGCTCGCAGCCGCTGTTTTTGTATTCCCAAGTTGGTTGTGCCTGCGGGGCTGACTGCAGTCTTCCCTCCCGTTTGTAGGTAGATGTAGGTATATTGTTTATGATGAAGCCAACAGTTCACACTCTCGTGCGCCTGCAAATGAGAGCTTTTGTGCTCCAGTCGAATGCGAAAATTCGTAATTCATAGAGCACTGTGCTCCATTTCCATTGTGTGTTGAGACAATAGTTAGTTAAAGTTTTTACCCCCGATATTTACCTACGCACCGGTCCCGATCTCGAGTATGAATTATTTAAAGAGCCAAAAAAACATTAACAGTCAAAAATAAATAAATTAAGTAATGCTGAAGCATTACTTAATTTATTTATTTTTGACTGAGTATAAAAAAGCTCTATTGTAAAGTCAGTTTATATAGTACAGTTACGAGCTAATGTTGTTAAAATGTACTTTTAGCGTGAAGAAAACTTTTGTTCCATAGAACTTATTTCAGTCTTTGTTATAAACAAATGAGTTTAACTATACCTACTCAAGTAACTATTTAGGTACTTTACGAATAACGATTCCTTCGTAGTTAACAATATAACCTCTAGAATTGTAGGTATATATTCCTTGCTCAGTGATGAGACCAAAGATGCCCTATATATCGGAGGGAGTTCTAGGACCATACATTTCCCTACTCAGTTAAGTAGCTAGGACCATATCGGTGGCTAAACACTACGCATATTCGTGTACCTTGTGTTGTGGCTAAGGAACACACAATTTTATAATATTAAGTATGGTTCCCGACATTCGACTTGTCCCAAAGGAGCAGGGAGCAGTCGGCAGTCCCCTAACCGTAAACAACTTAAGGTACCGTAACTAACTACATAGTTAGCTTCCTGCGGCGCCGAGCTCTGCCGTATGGACCATGGTTACGGTCACGAGGGCGTTAACACAGGTTAAGCTTAGATTTGACGTCATATCTACCTGCTTACGCGCCTCATATTAGTTTCTTGTCGAATTGTATGCTGGGTCTTCTCAGAAGAAATGTCATTTGAACTTCAAGTATACTTCGGACCTTAGCAACATTGGCTCACTTGAATCAATGTTGTCTTTAGTAGCTGGAACTGCTTCACATCAGTTAAGATTTATCTCTTACTAGGTGATGCCCGCGACTTCGTCCGCGTGGAAAAAGTTTTTTTAATTCCCACGGGAACTCCCCTAATTTTCCGGGATAAAAAGTAGCTTATATCACTCTCCAGGTCCTCAACAATAACCATGCCAAACATCACGTCGATCCGTTGCTCCGTTGCGGCGTGATTGAAAACCAACAAACCAATAAACCAACAAACCAAAAACCAAACACACTTTCGCATTTATAATATTAGTCTCTTATATCTTAGAAAGAGATGTATTAACTATTCTATAAGCAATCCAGATTTACTTACCTACATCGAACTGGACACCATCGCTGGACTGGAATCATATCATACTAATATTATAAATGCGAAAGTGTGTTTGTTGGTTTGTCCTTCAATCACGCCGCAACGGAGCAACGGATCGACGTGATTTTTAACATGGGAATAGTTGAAGAGTGACATAGGCTACTTTTTATCCCGGATAATTAAGGAGTTCCCGCGGGAATCAAAAAAACTTAAACCACGCGGACGAAGTCGCGGGCATCAGCTAGTTCAAAATACAACTATATTAGTGTGAACTGTGAATTGAGTGAGGGTTTCTATTTCTACATATACATAATATATCTATAGCTTTTCTTAGCATATGAACAAGGTCATCAAACTTTTCTTGAGCTTCAGTGGAAGCCTCAGTTGCTAAAAATCATCTCATTTGCTGAAAAGATGCGACCGCTCGTGCGATGGTACTTTAACTACGGACGTCAAGTATTAGCGCGTCGCTGTGAAGCGCTGACTGCGACGGTCACGGTTCGCACTCTTAACAGATTGTCTTGCAATATATAAACGTAATGTGTGCTCACATAACTAAGTAGTGAACTCATTTTTGTGTGAACAACTTTCTGATGTTATGCCGTTTGCCAAAGTCAATGCCAACTTTACTACTTACATTCATACATATTTATTATCTTGTAAAAAGACAGTACAATATATAGAGGTCGTTAAGTAATACGAACAAGGTTTATTTCAAGTACTCAACTATGTTTAAGCAGTAAAGTAGACATTTTAAGGGCTCTTTTGAAAAGCGAAAAAGAAGAAGTGACTTTCTTCTTCGCTTTTCAAAAGAGCCCGTAAAATGTCTTTATCACTGGTTCGGCAAGAATTACTGAGAAGTAGCCAAAAATAAACAATCAGTATCAGTATTGGTTTAGCGTGAAAAGAAAAACGAAAACATTGCTGACACACGAAATAGATAAGATAGCCTTGGATAAGTACCTACCTACTTAACTAATGTAACTTTCGATAAATAAATGTATCTACGTCAATTCCCAGCTTTATTTATTTAAGTACTTACTTAGTTATATTCAATTATTCCGGATATTAATTATTAAGCGATGAAATCCTGTAGGTTAGGGTAGGCCACCCTGCATCTCATTCGAAATAGCGGACATCGTTAAACATTTGACTTACTTACTTAATTGGTAACTATGTACTTACATATTTAAATTTAAAATAAACAGTCGGAGAAGCGTTGATTGTAGTCAGAAGGTCGTCAGCTTCCGGGCGTTTTAATGTAAGTAGGTTACTATGAATCTTAATATGCACTTCTTCTTCTTCTTCTTTGTATCCTGGGATTATTTTCACGCTGTGCGTGAAACCGCTGGTGCGAACCCCGCTGGATCATTCCAGCCAGCCGAGCTCACTCCAGAGTCCAAGCAGGCCATCCAGGTCGGTGAGGACTTCCGGTAGTGTTGCTGGGGAGCCAATGTAGGCCTTCTCGTTGGGTGGACACACCGCTGCACTCGAGCAGCACGTGTTTCGGTGTCCCGTCGCTCTCCATGCAGGCTCTGCATAGAGGGCTGTCGGTGATACCTAGATATAGGTGTTTGTTTAGAGGACAGTGTCCTGTTTATGTATATGAAGTTATGACCGAACAAAAATTGATAGTTCGACCTTTCTGATGGATGACTCAAAATATTGTAATTAAATATAGATGCGATTTTCTAAAAGGTCGATCCCTGACATTTCGCGGACGGCATCACATTAGCGGGCCATAATTTGTGTTGGCCTTTAATATTTGAGTAAGTCTACTGACGACTCTTTTCGTCATCCTAGATCGTTAGGAGGATAGAGCGATGGCCGCTCTATTGCTTATTAGCACTAAAGTTATTATTTACAATAATTGATAGAATCACAAGTAATGTTTATTGACTGAGTATATGTCTAGTCATCACCTCGATAAAACTGTATTTTAGCAAATAGAGCAGTCGCAGTCAAAGAAAAAGGGATATTGTAGAGGGAACGCGAAGATCTTGATAGTTAGTGGGGCTGGGCAGTCTTTGTTTTTTTTATAGCTTTAGAACGAGAACAATTCAATTTTTTTTGCTGTTCATAAAGGAGTTTCGATTGTAGTCAATAGGTTCTAAATTGCTCAGTGTGTCGTGAAAAGGTCAGGAGCAGCAAGTTTCTAGAGGCTCCTGAAATGGGTCAGTAGGTATTTGGAGCGCGCTGGGCTTTGGCGACGAGGTTGCGCGTAAAAGTGTATTAAGTAATTAGGTGAATGATTTTTATTAGGTCATCCTACACTTTTCTAGTTCGCTGGTTTGGATTCGCAAAGTAATCTCGGGCTTGCGAACTTTTGCATAGACACTTTGTGTTACTAGGGTTTTCATCATTGTCATTATCTTCTCAAACGATCCACTGTTGAGCATGGGTTTCTTCACAGAATTAGAGCTTTGGCCATAGACCACGCACTGAGTAACTAGGTACCTACTGACCAAGCGCGAATTGCAGTTTTCACACGCCTTTGACAACATTAGGGGGAACTCTTAAGGGACCGGCGACCGCCGCTCGCAACTTCTACTCGAACCGCAAATATAAATTGGCCGGTATATTGCTATCCCTATTTGGCTGAAGACACATGATCGCGTGCAAGCGCGATAGCAATATGAGCGTACAGAATTTGTTATACATTTAGTCTTGTTCCGTGAATACCAAAAATGATGAATGAAAAATTGTTGTGTTTTTAACTTCGTGTTGTTATTCTGTAACTTGACAATATAGGCTATGTTCCTGATCAATTAGTACGCGAGATATCGTTGGTTTTAATATGAAACGAATAAGGAGAAAACATGTCGTTTGTGTCGCAAAAACATGCAAAACGCAATGTGCTTACATTTAATTTTGGGAAAGTATTTTGTAAAAATAATTATTCAGGGACCTAGATAAATACAAGTTCAATCTTAATAATCGCATAATATGGAGGAAATATGCTCGAATTACTATTTATTTTGGTATTACGTTTGTATGAGCAATTAGCCCTCCGCTGGCGCCTTAAGCATGCTGTTTTCGTCAATCTGTTATTCATCAACGTTAAATTTAGCTCTCTCCACGAAATTTATGACAATAGCCTAGCTACTATTTATGGTATCTAGCTACTCTTTGCACCAAACTTTTTCATCAGTTACTTAATGCGATTACAATTCATTTTATGAGTCAAAGGCCAAATGCTTGCACCAAACTTTTTCATCAGTTAAGTAATGGGATCGCATAATTTTATTTTTTTAAGACATTTATTTATTTTAATAAGACAGGCAAAATGCTCAGATTTCAACTTGGCTAAACTCTAGGTATTGTGATAAACGTTCGAATTCGGTGCAACTTTCCAGGAGAGAGGACTGGTTCATCTTTCAAGGTTTCTTTCAATGTTATGCTTAATCGACAGTAGTTGATGAATATATTTATACGAGTATATTCTTTAGCACGGATAGTTAACAAATAGAATATCATTGATACTTTTGCTACAACAACACAATCAACAAAAACAAATTGGCATGACTGAACACGAATTCGCTGTATCGTGTCGAACGGTGTCAGGGTCGGACGCCGCTCTGTTCATCTGCAGTGCTATGCTTATGAATATGATATTGCGTAAAAATTGTACATACAACCCACTTAAAAAAATTCAGGTCTTCATTTGTATTTTTTTTTAATATATAGGCTAGCGCTTGGCTGTAATCAGACCTGCTTGCAAGTGGTGATACAGCCTAAGGTAAGCGCTTGCCTAGCAGATGCATATTCACCTTGATTTCCAGGTAACTATATTAAACGGAAGCCGGAAGGGCATTTCATATCCTAGCGGTTCGAATTAGGAACGAGGAAGCAAATCGCTTATAGGATCTTATAAGATATCACAAAATATTGTGATTGTCACATTACCAAGTTGCAACTCAATTAATTATTGCGATCGTCTCAATTTTGTTGCTGCATCAGTGCATTTGATCTAGTAACTATTGTGACGGTGTCAGCCAATCAGATGTGATTGTGATCTTATCATATCATTATCAATCTCACTGCACTAATATGAGATGCATTCAAGATTTTCGTTGGATGGACGTATGGATGGTGAATTTACTCAACAGTGGGCTTGCTAGTTGCTACTTACCACAAATAAACAGCTCCGAGATAAGTTCTACGATTTACACCGCTTCATGATTTGAATGTTTATATAAATACTAGATGATTCCCGCGACTTCGTACGCGTGGATTAGGTTTTTTGATTCCCGCGGGAACTCCTTAATTTTCCGGGATAAAAAATAGCCTATGTCCTTCCCCGAGATATAACCTACCTCTATACCAAATTTCAGCAAAATCGGTTGAAAAGATGGGCCGGGAAAGCGTAGCAGACAGACAGACAGACAGACAGACAGACAGACACACTTTCGCATTTATAATATTAGTATGGATTAGAAGTCATTTCTATTTTCTTGCACAAAGTTGCTGCTTGGTTGTGCAGATTGTCCTAAATTCCATACGAGTAGTCAGCCAATTCGGCACAAAAGTCATAAACGAAGTATGAGTAACGGTAGTTGCCCATAAAGTTTCAACTGGCAACTAACCTGCTGAATGTAACAAACATGTCCATAAATACCATGTAGAGATACCTATAGTTACCATATGCTTGTTTCATTTGCTTCAATGCATACGGAAATAGTTGCTACCGGTTGCGACTCGATAGGCGAGGGAATCCGAAGTGAGGTGTCGTTGGCAGGTAGGTATAGGTACGAGTGGATGTAACGGTTTGTTTGGGCAGCTGGTGCCAGCGATAGCCGGACGCTCTGGCGCTCTGTTCTGTATACTATAACACTACGATGGTTTGTCTATTTCGGGATGATAAGTTTGGCATATGCCATTTGCATAGTACTGCTTTCTAACTCTAGTGCTTCACTATTGCTATACATGTCTCACCTGTGAAAATTATCATCCTAAATTAGATAAGCCATAGAGACAGGACGATCGATATGAGTTGAAAACAATTTGGAGAAATTGTTTAGAAGACCCTAACGGCTAACAAATCGGATTTAAATACACAATCAGAAAACAAAGAGGCTGTGGTTCGCAGTCATCGCTGTTCAGCCACACCGCACTCTGTTCTCCTGACTGGATACTCTTTCGCGGCAGCCGATGGAGACTAGCCGATTACGCACTGACGCAGGGCATCCGGCTTTCCGAACAGTTGCAGCGGTAGTTGGTATACAGTCAAGTGGTCGGAGCTGTAATACAACGAGTTAACCCTTGACTGCGATCTCACCTGATGTTAAGTTGTGATGCAGTCTAAGATCGTAGTGGGCTAACCTGTTATGGGTATGGCAGTTATATTAAAACTATATCCCCTAATCGGTTTCTACACGGCATCGTACCGGAACGATAAATCGCTTGGCGGCACGCCTTTGCCTGTAGGGTGGTAACTAGCAAATGCCGAAGTCTCCCACCAGGCCAGAGCAGGGAAAATTCAGAAATTATAAATTCCCAAATTGACCCCGCCGGAAATCGAACCCGGGATCTCCGCACGTTAAGACAATAGCGCTCAACACTACGCCAGCGGCCAGAGAGGTCGTCACTCCGGGCTTGACTACTGAGAATTATTGCTAAAATTCTGTCAGAAAAGCCCGATAAATTACCAATTTTCAACAGGCTAGACTTTCGCAGATGACAGACAGACAGCCGAACGAACAAAGTTAAAAAATCAAGTAGACTCTAGAAACTTTGGTCCAGCCAGTAAAATACTTTCGATACTTGTGTTGCACATAGTCGCTACTGTATCATAAATGCACAACGCGGTGTGGGGTCGATGACCCGACGCTGCTCGGCGCGTTTATCTCTGCTCTTGTTCCCTTTGTGTTACTCGCTGCCGCTGGGCTCTCCTAACTTGGGAACATTGAGCATTTACTGTGTTCACTGAAGTTATTGTTTTAGTAGGAGAGCTGTATAGGACATAGCTAAATAAAGAATTAAGAAATAGAACATCGTCTCATGATAAGCCAATTTCATTGAAAGGAACTGGATTGCGCAATTCAAGCTGCGTGATTACCTATACTACGTCACACGTAACTGTGTTATTTGACACAAAAGGAGGTAGCTTTTACAGTTAACTCGTTCGTTTCCGAAGACTTCGACATTTTTAGTCTGTCCTTTGCAACATAAAAATATAGAACTTGCCTTGAAGTTAAAATTCATACATCACCATTAGTAATGGTCATGTCAAGTAGATAACAATTGTATGGGAACGTTGTACGCTTTGTTCTGAGAAAAGAGAACAGTACGCAATTGCGTTAATTACACATTGTCGGTTTCAATGGAACAAAATGTGCACGTCACAAATCATCGTAACTCGCGCGCCATTCCACACGTACTCATTTTCGGTTTTATTCTCCTTTTCTTATTTCCATTTTCCTCTTTAAAATCACATCGAATGAAACAAAAATTACTGCTTTTCGGTAAATATCCAACAAAGTACTTAAGAAAGTAACTATGTGTTGAAGGAAAGTTGTGATTTTAGTAAAATATAGCGCTCTATTTTACTAGGATTCCATGATCTGCTAGAGCTAGGGAGTTGCGAACTGCACGCCGCCACGCGCGTTTCAAATCAATTTGTTGCGCTCCGCTGGCGCTGATAGCTTATCAATGTGTAAACGTAGTTAACGTTGTTATACACAGATACGGTTTCGACGTCACTCCGGCCGCGTCCTCCGCCCCCGTCGCCGTTTTCGCCTCAGCTGATAACAATGACTGCCATCGGTTCATGATAGCCTAGTACTTTTTCAGTAGGCGCACCGTGAAAAGTGTTTTTCAGAACCGTCACGTCATAAAAACACGCCACGATGGCTTTTTACCTACAATCGAACACAAACAAAAGCGTTTATCTTTGGATTTAGACAACGTTTTTGTATTGTTTGTTTAGTTAACGATTTTAGACCTATCGCGAATCAAATAATAAGTACAATCATACTTTCAATAACAGTATTGAGTATCACTATTCGCAATGCGTTATTTCTTAATGAGAGCGAAATGCATTAAAATAAGTAATAACGCCAATTCGGTCAAATATCATCTTAGTAACTCGGATATCTCTATCACATACATCTAGTTATTGGAGAGTAGTATTAATTGTGCATGCTCGTATTAGATACGTATATAGATACGCAGAAAACATCACAATATGTTATAAGTAGGTACTTACTTAAGATTTAAATGCAGCTGGTCAAACTTTAATCAAATTAATTGACCAAGGGTAACCACATCGATTTAAATTTGGTAAACATTACCTGACAATAAAAGTAAAACTTGCAAATTGCAATAGATAAGTTGTACAAAGAAAGAAAACTTCGTTCCAAAGAATGAATCATCTACATTTGACTTCTCGAGGCAACTATTCTGCATAGAAACTGCAATACGATCAGCAAGTAATTCAAAAGTGGAATATGACCCGGCAGCGATAGCGCGGCCACAGATCTGGGTCGCTCTGCATTGCGTCGCCGGCTCAGCCCGCCTCGGAGCTTTCCTCGCCCAATTGTGCCATCGATGACTTGTCCTAGCTCACGCCCGTCCCCTAGCTCCCAACCGACTAGCTGAACGTTGCCAAAAAAATTACACCGGTTGGTAAAAACGCCGAGGATTTAGGTCAGCCTGCAGTGCGCCGAACTGCGCCCTGAATGATGCACTTGACTCAGTTTATTGTGATGAGGTCTTGCAATTTTGAATGACCAATACCTTTTCTCTTCTATTCTTAGAACATTCAGCTAGTTTGATAATCCTAAAGTTGTAATAAGCTCTACATATTTAAGAATAGTTTAGAAATCAAACTTTTTGAAGGCAGGAGAACCCTTTTGGCGCGCTTGGCATTAGCTATCGATTGATATACCTAATAGCAGGGAAGTGGGCTTAACTTGAATCAATTAGTCGATCGTCGGTAAACTCAGTCTATTTATGTACAACACACGCGTGGTGTGTGGGCGACAGTCGACTTGCTGAGGGGAGCGCGGAGGTCGAATCAATTGCACCGATGTGTACTGCGAACCGGGGCCACACTGCCAGCAATACCTTATCAATATTACTGAAAATGACAGTTTGATGTCACGTACCTTGATGTTCCAAAAATAAGGACTATAATTATTCTAAAACACGAAAGTCAACAATAATGAAACAATATGGCTTTGAGCGTTGGCAGTATGGCCCTTGGAGGGATCCCGGTGACAGCAGGTATATTTCTCACTAGCATTGAGATTTACAGTTAGTTTAATATCGTCTGGCTACTTTCTACACTTCTTACTTGATGGAGGAAAAACTAAACCGGTAAAATTACTGATAAAAACTGATTGATGAATCAATGTGATATTAACTACCTAAGCAAGTAAGTAGTTATTTAGCTAATATTTAAGGTAAGGTTAAACTGATAAGGTTTAAACGAGAAATTTTTGACATTCTGAGTAGGAAGAGTTACTATAGTGTGAGTGAATACCTTAATGACTGCTTAACTGGATAAATTGTAACATTTTAATAACAAATTTTCTATAAAGTTTAATGTATGTAAATTTGAAAGGTGTCATAGCTGATGTATGAATTATTTACTTATTATTTATTTGATTTGACATAATTTTGACATTTACCTACTCGTACATAATTTATTAATCTTTTTCTATTTTATTTACTAATTGACATTGAAAATTTAAAAATTGAAAATTGAAGAATGAATGAAAATGATTTATTTCAACATACATTATTATATTGACACATTTTAAATTTTTGGACTTAAGGGAATTGGATGTTGTTTAAACATTATTAATAATTGATAAAAATAACGTAATTTAAGGCAATACATGTATATTTTTGCACACTGCTACTAGCAGTAAATTGTGAACGGCACTAATTATAAGATAACAACTGTTTTACCCACAATTTGGCAAAATAAAAATTATGAATTATGAATTATGAATTTCAGACAACGGATCTGCCTCTATTATGCACAGTAAATCTAGGAAACGAAGTCTTCATCGTGTTCTGCTTAAACCATTCAGATATAACTTTGATATTGATATCTGTTGATCATAAGATATGGTTTTTTTACCACCCGACTGCGGAACGCACAGGGTTTCATTTCCTAAATCATTGCAAAAATATCATTCTGTTTGAACTTGCGTAGGACGTAAAATTTAAACTTAAAAATTACAAACCCGAACACGTTCGTTTTCCTTGTAACATCCTACGCATTGTAATGCCATCATTTCGATTCCAAGAAATGTTGTGTTGTTACTCTTATCTGTTGTAGTTATTTTGGTTGCGCGATAACAGCTAGATATTGCTTTATTTCGCAGAGCGAAATATTCATAACCACTTTCTACTGCAGCTTTGAGCTAAATAACTTCGGCCGTTGCATAGATCTGCTTTAAAATGACAGTTGGTATTGTTATGCTCTTCTTACTCAAACAAATTTTCCCAGGCTTTTGTTCATTGTTATCGTTATATAAGGCTTATTATTATAATGTGGATCAGTTGGCCACTCGCAGCCTGCGGGCTTTCAGGCCTAAAGCGAGGACCATACGAATAATTTGCATTTCGTGACAACGAGGACGCAGCCTTATGCCAGCAGACGATTCCGCGGACTTAATTAAAACTTACGGGGTCAACAATAGGACTTGTTCAGTTGTTTTACTTAATATACACTGTATTAAATATTCAAATTGAGCGATAAACATCAGGTCTTAACAAAAGAAACGGGCTCTACAAGATATCAACACATCACACAACTTACTATCTGAATACCAAAATACTTGCTCTCATTTCATATTAAGGAAGTATTAAGGTCACAGCTGAAAATTAGCGCCTTGATTTGTATGCATTTTACGCAAGGCAAAATGCTGAGCTGTACACCCTTTCTGGGTGGTGTCACAGACTAAAGTGTTACATTTGTATCAAGTTTTGTCTGTGACACCACTGTTGAATAAACTGTTTTTCTTTCTTTCTTTCTTTCTATTTACAGTGAAGGAAACATCAACCAATTCTCGATCCCAAGATAAATCTTTGAAGCTAAACACTAAACACGCGGTGGTAGGTAAGATTAGCTATCCAAAACTAGTGGCTCGGAAACTAATGAGAAAAACTTTTCTCATAAAGACTCTGGCCCCACTTGAGATACACTGCACGGCGCGTCTTTGTATGAGTTTGTATGGAGCTGGGCGCACAGGTCCAAAGACTAAATAAACTAGGACCATTAACGTTAAACCGAAACTAGCTGTAAACAGCTGTGACCATTCGTCTATCTGTTCTTCAAGTAATTCACCGGTCCAGTGGAGCAGGGTGATTAAGTATGTAAAACCTACATGCATCAATCATTGTTACAGTCTCAATTGTTTTGATTGGCTGAATTTATGGTATTTTTTCTGCGTCAATGGATTTTGACCAATAGTGGAAGAATTTTAACCAATCACAGGTGACTGACATCGTTACACTGTAACTGTCATTTTAAGCAAATCGCCCTCCCGGACTATACGCTACGCCAAACAAGTATTACCAGTTGCCGCTCCATAGAACAGCAAGAAACCGTCAGCGTTAGCATCCTTACGTGGTTGACGTCCAGTTTGCTCGAACGAAACGGTTCAGCTCTACGTTTCTGATACGAACCGCCAGGATGTGGAATGCCCTTCCAGCGCATGTATTCCCTGTCACGTATAAGTTACTGTACCTTCCAGGCAAGAGTGAATAGGCATCTTCTAGGCAAGCGCGCTCCAACCGCATACCTGTCGTCAAGCGCAAGCCTATTCTAAGATTTAAAAAAAATGTGGCTCCACGCTTACGACACTCGCCAACGGTCACCAGCCGACCCTGACTCACCAAAATTTTCTACAAGTGATTAAGGAACTTGGGAAGGCGTCATAGAGTTTAAGGTGGAATAGCTGTCGTGGTTGTTTGTGAATTTAGTGCTGTAGCCACCAGTTGATAGATCCTTATTCAGGCTTCGAATGAATAACGGAGTCGACAGTTATTTTTTTGGGGCAATGTAGACAAAAATATATAATCTGTAGCGTTTACGGATTAGTATATAACAGGGATTCATTTTGAAGATCAAGCTGGTCTACAATTCGATGTTCAAAGGTCAAATAATTTGGTCTAGAATAAATATTGCATTACATTTCTCAACGGGCTTTTCCAATTTGAAGCAAAGCTTGCAACGTTTTCCTGTTTTTGCCAAACGACTGGACCAAGGGTTTATTCCAAGAAAAGATATAACGGTATTATTAATAACGCGCACGGCGCATAACATTAAGGTTAGTCACCAAATAATATGAACATTGATCAGTCGACCTTTTGTTTCAAACTGCTTTCGAAGTAAGCAAAACCCGCTCCTAGTCCTAGTAGCATGTAGCTGACGATGTAATTGATAATATTATGATGAATCGTTTAATCTTTTTATCAACCTACTGACCAATATTGTATTCTTTCACGTACTATTAGTAATTAGATAAGCTCGTATGTAATGTTATATCAATTAACAATTGGCGTGATAATCGCCTTTAATATCTTGTTAATGGAAAGATTTTATTGTTTTGATGACTAAGAGCTTAGCCTGATAGATTGTCTATCAAGGCTCATTGGCTTAACGTGCTGGCGTGGTTGTATTGTAAAGTGTCGAATTCGATCAAGGGTTCAAGATCAAGGGATCAAGGGATTCAAGGGTTTTAATTCCTAGGCAGGATTTCCTTAATTTTCTAGTCACCTTTCGTGAATTGATATACATACTTATATCTATTACTCCTCACATTTTCCTGTCATTATCAGGAATCGGGATACAGGATATCAGTTTTGATAAAATTGAACAATGAATCTTAAGGAGCGTGGAGAAAAAACGTCAGATTTTCCCTTTTTTGAACGTTTGGCTGTAGAAGTAACATTTTGGACTATTATTCAATGTCTCATTTTGTCACGTACCATTCTATTGTTGTGTGTGATGTTTATTATGTTCAGTTGATGGCACACTTCGTATACATAATTTATTTATGCTAACCAATTTCCTGCGTCGCTTCACCCGCCTCCCCGCCGCGCCGAGACGACGCGACGCGACGCGCGATCTTCGAATAACATTACATCTTCATTTTCTAATAGCTCCAGTCGACTCTATTTACGTCGATCTTTTCATTACCGTGTTAGTTACTAGGCACTACTTACTTGATTATTAATGCAATGTTAACTAACTAACCATATTAGTAAAGCAAAGCCATTAATTATACCTAATTAGCAATGATTATGTGTTTCTCTGGCTCGAACTCTGGTTTCGACTTTGAACTGTTTCTAAGCTTTTTATTGTCGGTCCTTTGGTTGTTCCTAAATTTCTATTCAATTTGCCCATTTCAAGCTTTTTTTACAATAATATTAACTCCGGACCTTTAGTTCGATTTGAAGTTCCATTTAAGTTAATATTTTCAAAGCGCGTCTCTATGAGTGAGGTACCTACTCACTCATAGAGACGCGCTTTGAAAATATTTAGTTTTTGCGTTGGCCGTAAAAGAAAGTCTCAATTGTGCAACATTAAGGAGTGTATTATAGGGATCGTGACTGATCCTCGCTAGAGAAAAAGGCCATGTATGCCAAACAACTTGAAAACCTTTACTAATTTGATGACATGATGGAAATAAAAACTTAATTAAGATAATTACACAATTACTTAATCTGAAAGCATTCTCTTCATTCGTGTAGCTGTGTAGTTTGGTTATCCAAATTAGTGGAGGTGCGGTGGCCAATTGGTCGATACTACAGTCTGCAAATAGCTAGTGTGGCCCCGTCGGTACCGGCGCGTTTCCCTCTCCCGCCCGCTCGTAGATTACATCTCGATTATTGCCATCCGGAGACCCGAGCGCTCCCGATGGGCCCGTAGGCGCGGCGACTTTAAGATCTACCAGTTCTACTACTTAGGACTTGTTTGGTTTAGACATCTTTATTGCACACATAACTACTATGTCAGTAACAGGAAAAGCAATACAAGATGCAGGAGAAACTACACTAGCAATGTGTACATCGTCATTTCAACCCATTGCTGGCTCACTAATGTGCACGAGTCTCGGGATGATAAGGGTTTGGCCATATTCCACCACGCTAGCCAAGTGTGGATTGGCAAACTTCACTCGCCACCGAAAAATTTGAGGTGCGCGCCCGAACGGGGATCCAACCCCGATACCCCATATAGACGAATTCGAGTTTCTAAACCACTAGACTAGTGATCGCTTCACTAGTCTAGTCTATCACCGCTGTGTGCAGTTTATCTAGATTATGTTTGGGAAAGGCTGCTCTAATCCAGCTCTAATCTGTATTCCCATACTTGGTACACGTAACCGTGACGAGCGGCTACCAAGGTTTTTGTGCCCTGATCGGCTCTACATGAATCTAGCGGTTTTTAATCGCAGCCAGTTACTTCCCTGTAGTGTTATATGCTTGACTCGTTACATCTTTGCTCTGTTCTTATTTAACCTGTTTTGTTCTGTTACCGGTAGCACAGAATAGGTAATAGTAGCCGGTAGTCTCGTACTGATTTCTGGTTGGAATTTTTTAAGTAAAGAAACAACTATTAGCAGCTGAGCTTCGATAAAAATTTAAAAGACACTTTCTCTTAATTTAACTTTCAAATTTTAATAAAATATGTTCGGTCATTTTTCTGTGCGCTTTCTGCAATAAAGTTTTGAATTTAGGCAATTTTAATAAACTTTAATGCACAACCAGTAAAAGTTAGCCAGTGAACGTAAAGTTCGTAAGGATTATCTGACAGTCACTGTCGTTTCAGTCAGTACTTACTATTGTTTCAGATCGCTGTTGAATGTTTTCGGTTTCACAATTGAATATTTGTAAATAATCCTACTCGATATTCACCTGCCATTCGCGTCCACGAGAAAGTCATAAAACCTACCTGTCCACCACACCTGACGATATATTAGCCGGTGTGTTAATAATAGCCACCTGATGACCGCACTCCGCTCCCACTAGAAAGTTGGTCACTTACGGCCTGTCTATAAACATAACTAGATATACAGTAACTACTAACTATACACTATTGACAATGTACCAGGCGAGGCATGACTGATATAACTAACATTCGGCCTAGGGTCATTGTTGCACTTTTTATACAGCAACTAGCTAATGCCCGCGACTTCGTCCGCGTGAATTGAGGTTTATTGGTTTCCGCGGGAACTCTGCTATTCCAGACTATAATCTATCTCTGTGCCAAATTTCATCCAGATCCGTTCAGCCGTTGGGGCGTGATTGAGTAAGAAACATCCATCCATACATCCATCCAAACTATCGCATTTATAATATTAGTAAGTATAGATGACCCAAGTCTGAATCTGGAATTCCGAATTTGACCTTTTCGTTTCCTTGTCCTTCCTTCCTGACTAATGATTACTACCACAGACCATACAACCATTACCACTCACGATGGCCGATGAGCGATGAGGAATACGATGCAGGGAAATATAAAGTATACCGATTCTAACTAGGCATACTGCAAGTGCATACACCATTGGCAATGGGATACATTACCTATAGGTACAACCTGACGACGCGTGACCAATTTGTTCACTCCAAATAACTAAGTACGGTTGTTGATGATGTTTCGTAAGAGAATTATTGGTGTCAAGGTGACTGAACGGACAGTTTTTGTACTAGTCAAAGACCGTCAGGCTTATTTACTAGCCGGTTTTCCACCGCGAAAGGGTAATGAGCGGGAAATGGTTAGGCGGGGCGGACTCCGTTTATATAAAATAGATTTGCGTTTCCACTAACACAGAGTTTTGTCTTTTGTTTTCCACTGCAAAAGGAGAGAAATGAGCGGAGCGAGCTGAACGGAAAATGAGAAACCAGTCAATTTCCACAGAGAGCGAGTTCAGTTGGTGTTTAAACTGGTTGTTTGCGGTCGTGTTTTGTTGCAAATTCGCGATGTTGTCGAGTGACACAGAATCAAGTGAAGACAGTGATTATGTATACAGAAAAAAAAAGTACATATTATTATATCTTAAGCACAGAAAAAAACGAGCAAAACGAAGATTTTGGTTATGCCAGCACATTCGAGAAAGAACATTGAAAGGGGAATATAGGCTATTCTATGATTTAGACGATGAAAAATTTAATAACTATTACAGGGTTAGCAGAGAACAGTTTCAAGAACTTTTGTCATTCGTGGAGGCCGATATTTTAAAACAAAATACTAACTACAGGAAAGCTATTTCACCTCAAGAGAAGCTAGCTGTGTGCCTAAGGTAAGAAATAATACATCATTGTTCATGATCATATCAAACTTTAATGAGAATCAACACAAAGCGAGGAAAATAAAGAAAAATAAAATTTACGCTTAGTTATTATATTCATGTAACGGCGATGGCTCAAATGTTTCCAGCCTACTATATCTGTGGTAGGTCGTATTTGTAGATGATGATCCTGCTGCTGCCGGCACGGTGTTGTTCACAGTCACTCCCGACGTAGTGTATCCATAATTGGCTGAACGTGATGATCCTGCTGCTTCCGGCAAGTTATTATTTACAGCGTCTCCCGAAGTACTGTATCCGTAATTGGCAGAACGTGATGAACCTGCTGCTGCTGCTGCTGCTGGCAAGGTATTGTTTACGGAGTCTGGTGTAACACATATACTATAATTTTCTAGCTCTTCCTCGGCGTCACTAACGATGAGAAATATTTTTTTCTTAATACGATTTTGCATCCACGTTGGCATAGTCTTAATGGTGATCGCCATACTCTCCAAAAACAAATCAATGGCATTTTTTTCTTTTTGTGAATTTGACATTGTGCGTCTTAAATATCTATCGTCTTGCCTTTTTTGGTGATTTTGCTCCATTTCTTTCAACAATTCTAAGAAATCACCTTCTGCTTTCCGTTTCCTTGTCTCAGTCTTACCACCTTGAGGTGTCTGGTCTGTATTAATTATTGTATCGTTTGTTGAAAATACAGATACTTCGGAATTAAGAGCATCTTCATCATCTTGCACTTCGGGTGTTTCAGGAGTTGCCGATGTTTCTGTATTTGTAGTATTTAAATTGGTAGACCTACTACGATTTTTCATATATGGAAGTAAAAATTCCATCAACTCCGCATACCTCCAAGTATTGATGTTTGTAGCTGCTTGCCCGGATCTGGTGGTTTTCATCCTCTTTAAACTATCTCTATGGTTATCCCTTAACTTTTTCCATTCGGATTTCGCTTCCTTGACTGAAACAAAAAAAAATAGATTAATTAATTATTTTATTATTATTCATATTTATTTTATTTACTAGCTGCTCCCCGCAACTTCGTTCGCGTAGAAATAGGTTTTTATATAGGATCGGATCGGATCCCATAATTCTTTTATGTACCTAAACTAAATGTAACCTAAATTACTCCTTATAACATCACCTATCTGCCATTGAAAGTTCCATTAAAATCGATCCAACCGTTTTGGAGATTAGCTGGAACAAATAGACAGACCGACAAACATAAATTTAAACGCATACCAGTTTAAAATAAGCCATACGTTCAAAGATCCGGGTCCCAAATTATTTGAACCCAATACTGAGGGTTGTAATGTCTGTCATTTCTGAACTAAAAAACCTATGACCTTGAAATATTTACGGGAGAATATATAAAATACTACCTTTATAACAAAAAAAAATGAGTGAAATCGAATAACGCGTTAATGAATAACAGCTAAATACACGTTTTAACTTTCATCCCCTCTCCCAAGAGAACCGTGCTGAATTTCGGGATAAAAAGCATCCTATGTCATACCTCAGAGTATAAACTCAAATCGTACTAAGTTTCATTCGAATCCATTCAGTAATTTCGGCGTGATGCGCGGCCAAGATACAGACAGACAGACAGACAGACAAAAATGAAAAAAATTGCAGTTAAATATTATCCAATAAAAATTTTCAAAATATCTTTAATGTACAGAATTGGATCTGTTACAGTTTTATTATATCATAGATTTATGTACAAGTAAAATGTCGGATATAAAGAAAAGTCCGTTGCAGGGGTCTAAATTACAACTTGTATATCTACTTAAGCATGCATTTATTACCTATTTGTATACAACTATTTATGTATAATATTTATCACTTCATAGACATAAATATGTATATCTTTTGTTTCAGGTTTTTGGCTACAGGCGACTCATTCATAACTATAGGCTACAATTATCGCATGAGTACAACCACTGTTTCAAGAATAGTTCAGGATACATGTATTGCCATTTGGAAAAAATTACAACCTATTTATATGAAAGAACCCAAAAAGCAAGATTGGGAAAATATAGCAGAATCTTTTGAAAATATATGGCACTTTAAAAATTGCCTTGGGGCGATTGATGGTAAACACGTGGCTATTAAATGCCCTCCACATTCAGGAAGTAAATTTTACAACTATAAAAAATATTATTCCGTCGTATTACTGGCAGCTGTTGATGCACACAAACGTTTTATAATCATCGATGTTGGGTCGTTAGGACGTTTCAGTGATAGTGGTATTTTTAATGATAGTGTTTTTGGAAAAAGATTAATTAATAACCAATTAGATTTACCGGAAGATCGTCCTTTAGATGAAAATAGTTCAGCCAGAGTGCCCTATGTGTTTATAGGTGACAAGGCGTTTGCTTTACGAAAAAATTTACTGAGGCCATATCCAAATACAATTAATGACAGACCGAAAAGAATCTTTAATTATAGACTGAGCAGAGCACGAAATGTTGTAGAAAATGCATTCGGCATTTTATCCGCTAGATGGCGTGTTTATCGGCGACCAATAGAGTGCAAACTTGAGACGGTCGATCATATAATAAAAGCAACATGCGTGTTACATAATTATTTATCTGTACAAATATCGTCACTACCCACATCGGCTGCAGATTGTCAAAATGACAATGATCCTCGACCCAACAACATGGTCTTTGACAGACTGCGGGCTACACGAGAAGCGTTTAATGTACGTAATATATATTGCGATTACTTTAACAACTCAGGTAGAATAGCCTTTCAAGATTCTCTTGTATAAACTTAATATATTTGATTTATAAAACAACTACTTACCGTCTTTTATTTCGGCCAAATTCAAATCATCAACTATCGATTTCCATGCAGCTTCTTTTTTATCTATGTTTCGGTATTCATTGCTTGATATGTTCCATAAACATGGGTATTGTCGTACAGCTTCTATAAATCGCTCCATTTCAAAACACCACGTGTCACTCGACTACCACACACTACTGCGCGGCACTCAACACTGGCGGTGGGTGAGGCAGGGAAAGGAGCGCGGGGTGAGGAAACTGCAAACGAGTCCGTTTCAAACTAGTTGCCGATTCCTTGACGTAGCGGACTCTTTCAAGTACTTTTTACTCGTTCGATCCGCCCCTCTCACCTCTTTCTCTGTCGAAACGCTGGTATGTAATCTGTCATTGCGAGTCAAAATGACACCGTAATGACTCCGCTCCGCTGCCTAGAACTGAGCGAGTTCATTTCAACTCTTTCGGCTCGCTTAGTCCTTTCCGCTCAACTATTTATTGGTGGAAACACAAGTATGCAGTTTACTCTTGCGAGTTGAACGGAGTCCTTAATGGGTCCGCTCCGCTCGCGGTGGAAAACCGGCTTGGATTGACCAAGAAAGAGTTCGTTGGCCAAAAGTCAAAGGTTTGAACGTTGCACCTTTTACTGTATCAATTTTTCAAGAAGCGTCAGGCCAATCGGCGCTACTTGAGGTAACAAGAACTGCTCAGATGGGTACGAAGTTCACTAACTAAAGGCTCCTTTGAGGGCACTGGGCAGCTAAATATGGCTCGATGGACATGACGATGGGAGGCAACATTCAACATTCCACTTGAACTGCCCCGTAGACACGTAGCTGATATTTGCAAGCCCGATAGACTTTACCGTTGCATGGTTGCTGTACAGATTTTACGCGCGACGGACATCTGACGAGCGTATGACCTTCGGAACGCTTTGAGAGCGACACAATAGGACTTGTTTTGAATAACTTTCACCTATGATTCATGGTGATGATACTGACTTATATTTTTATTCTTTTCATATTTTGGAGAGTTACAAAAAGTAGTTATCTATTATTGTAATAGATAGGTAAACATTGATGAAATCGATTAAGATTCGTAGAGGAACGAAGAATCTTTCAACTTATTACTTACCTAAGTAGATCGTGGTGCTATACCTTAACCTGTGTGGTCAGGTACGTCTAAAAAAAAATTAAATAAAAATCGTAATAAAATATTGATTAAGTAATTACGTTAAAAAAGTTCATTAACTAAATAAGTATTAATGTCCTCCCGACCTTATTTCGGCCACAGCGGTCAATCGCCATGGAGATTATAGCCATCTACGTGGGAGATATTTTAGTGCACGAGAAAGAGTGGTACAAGTGTGTGCGCAAACACAGGTGCACACTCTTATAGCCCGATAGGACGGCAAATTAAGAGGTCATTATTTTATTAAGTAACTGGTAATCAATTAAAGTCTGCTTATAAATTTAAAAGCATTTCCACATCAATGTGCATGAAGCCATAACCTGGCGGAGATAGTTTAACCTCATTTGAGTAACCTTCATTGGGTTTTGCTCTAGAAAACGGTTAACTTGACATTATGATTATTGTATTATTTATGTACTTACATTACTTAATGCAATTAATAATGAATTAACTCAAAGTATCTATAAAATGTAACTGTTGAGAATTGAAAACAACTCTTATCAGCATAGAACGTGTGCCATATTTAGCTTAAATGTCAGAGATTTTATAATATCGTAGAGATAAAATGTTAAAGTCTAAGTTGCAAGGGTCGCCTAGCGTCGTCATCCGCACTTCATAGCTCTAATATCTAGGTCGAAGAGTTCGTCTGTACTTGTATAGCTTTGTATACCAAATACAAAACACAACACAAATTGATGAGTAACCTACTCGGAAAGGAATTAGTTTTTTTATTCAAATTCAAATGTTTTTTTATTCAAATAAGCTTTTACAAGCGCTTTTGAATCGTTATAATATGAATCTACCGCTGGTTCGGAATGCCATTCCTACCGAGAAGAGCCAGCAAGAAACTCGGTGGTTGCTCTTTTCCATCAAAACTTACTTACTTAGTTTTAGTTTTAATTTTAAGGTAAAAAAACGTAATTTTAAGGTAAACTAAACGTACTTTTAGTTTTAAGGGTTTATAATTTAAATGAGGGGTGAAATGAGCCAGTCGGAGTTTGTTTCCCCTGAAGATTTCTTGCTAAGCCAATCATTTAATTCAATGTTCGCCATGTCTAGCAGCAGCAGTTGTTACTGTTAACTGTTTGTTTTCGTTTGACTGTCGGCGTAAACGAGCAGTTAAGTAGCGCTATGTTTAGTGAGATGAGCTGGTCGGATACAACCCATCTGTTTTGTGTAATGCTCCCACTGTTGATATGTTGTTGTGTCTTTGAACTGAGCACGTGTGGCTCTATCTTGTTTTGCAAAACTCGTAACAAAAGGGCCCATAACCGGCCCACTGCTAGGCTCAAGTCTCCTCCTAGAATGAGAATAGCTTAGTTAGGCCACAGTCCATCTCACTAGCCACGTGCAGATTGGCAGATACCTGGAAAACTCCCGAGCATGATATTTTCATTCAGATAGTTACTTAAAATGCACACAATCTCTTAAAATTGCGGGCGGGAGAAATCTAACTTCGTATATATCCAATATTTAGTAGGACTTTGGGTGGATACCAATAAACACAAACAATCGCTTTGAAATTATATTCTATCATGTGACACGTTCAGGGAATTTTTTATTGACTAATTAAGTAATTAAATAAAGTGATAAGATTATTATTTCGGGGCTTTCCGTTTGCTCATAAAGAGCTTAATGATTGATATTGTTTGATGTTTACATTTTCCCAAGTAAGATTACTTTCTTATCATGACCATATTGAGGCGATATGCTTATTGCTCTATCATTTCATTATTTTAAATAATACTATTCATCACGGCTTTGTATTTGCAAGAATACCGACTTATCGCCTTAATATTCATCCCTCACACCGACTTTAAAGAAATCTGGTTACCAGAATAAATAATAATTAGACCATAATGACAAGTTTATCAGACTCTATTCTATCTATCGGTTTACATCATGCATCAGCATTCAGCGAGCAGAATCCAAGATTTCTTTTTATTTCACTACAAGTTAGCCCTTGACAGAGATCTTAACTGGTGGTAAGTGGTGCTGGTGATGATCCAGTCTAAGATTCTAATCCTCTCATCAATTAATATTTCATTTATAATGACCAGTGATTTGAAACTTGGTAGGTTACTAGCCAGTGTCCGCGAATTCGTCCGGTTTTTTGGCCTTTTTGTTAATTTAGGGTATTATCTATCTCCATTCCTAATTTCAGCCAAATCCGTCCTGTAGTTTTTGCGTGAAAGCGTATAACAAACATACAAACTTTCGCCTTTATAATATTAGCACCTAAATTAGTATTTTGAGATCGCGGCTAAAGTCTGCTAGTTGTCTCAGACTGCGTCACCTCAGCGCCTTGTCTACGCTCACGACACGTCTGGCTGCACAAAATGCTGGAAATGTGCAGCCCGCCCTGGGGCCGGGGCGCGGGCGGCGCGGTGTCCTGCTCCCGGCGCGAGACAGGATCGGCGGGAGGCGGCTATCGATCCGTGTACTGTTGCACCGCCGCGCCGTGACGCGCCCGCACGCACCGGCCCGACTTGCGCGCCGACACGCTACGACGACAATATCTGTGCAGTTGGTCGGTTGCGGAACAGCTGCAAGCCTAGCTTGGAAAAACTAATGAGCAATATGTCTAACAAAACGATCATGTAATTCCAAACTCAAACTCAAATGTTTTTATTCAAATAAACTTTTACAAGTGCTTTTGAATCGTTGAGTGAATCTACCACTGGTTCGGAATGACGTTCCTATCGAGAAGAACCAGAAAGAAAGTCGGTGGTTGCTCTTTTGAAAAAAATAATTTACAACGTTCGGTTCGTTCGTTCTTTCTGTGTTGAATGATTTTCAATATTCCAGGTTCTCTATTAAACATAGGGTTGTGCCTTGTAAGTTCGAGCTGATGTTAGAGTTGGAAGTCGGTCCCGTGTGTAGAGGCCGAAGGGCTGCTGCTCCCTAATCCCCCTCCCACTCCGCTCCCCCCGCCTGCCCCCCTCCCCCGCCCCGCTCCGCGCATCCAGCAACAGCCGTGCAGGCGGTGCCGGCGTCCTCACACCGACTTATTTATAAATTGACATTAAAATGATTGTCTTCCAAACGTCTAGTCAGAGTTCAGACGTGCTCACTTCGTCAACGACGCGAACTAAATGAATTATTGAAAACATCCTTTATGAGGAAAAGCAGTTGAAAAACGGTAAAAAAGATATCACGGGATGACCTCATAGTTCAAACAAATATTTTATTGGTCTTGAGAATAATATGACGGATGATGGTGCAATACATAATGAAATTACAATGAGTCATATCATTTGGGTGCTTTGGACTGCGTGTGTGTATTTTATAAAAAAAAGTCGGTTTATCTCAATGAAAGGTCATCATATTATCAGCCGTGTTTGTTTTTGTTATCAGTTACGACTTACGACTGATAATACTTTAAATAATAAAACAGCTTTTATTATCATATTAAATATCGATTTTGAGATTACGTATGTTCGGATAGTAAATTTTAGTTTGAGTAGTATCTCCCGTATGGTCTAGTGGCTAGGATACCTGGCTTTCACCCAGGAGGCTCGGGTTCGATTCTCGGTACGGGAATACTTTTTTAGGAAGATTTATTTTTTATTTTTAAGTTAGTAACCTTTTTGTACTAAGCAATATAATTTGTTTCTGTAACTTGCGCTTGGTGCGTCAACGTTACCTTAAAGTAAAACAAATTGTCTGTGTTTTAATGCGTGTTTTCCTCAACGACCTCTATGAAACTCATTTACTAAGATTTTCATCGAATCAAGAGCTCTGTACACAAATATTTCGTCTTCATTTCTACAAAAAATAGATGCAACAATGGAGAAGTTTCCATTTTTAAAAAAATATTATGAAAATTAAGACAAAATAAAACAAAAATATGAAAGAATCATCAAAATATCTTAACAAATGAAAAAGGAACTTTAAAGTTGCGCTTGCATTACGGTCGTGTGACGTCACACGACTTTATAAAGCCGAATAAAAGAAAGAAATGGACTTAACGTGACTTAATTGAATTAAAAGCACTTAGTTTGTGTGTGAAGATCATTTTGAAGTATTAAATCTAAAACTCACTCACAAAATTTCTCACTTGAGTAAGATACAGACAGCAATCGGTGTACATTAAATAATTAAACTTATTAAGTAAATAATTAAAGTCATTTATTGATGGATTAAAAAAAACCACTGATTTATTAGTTTTAATTATAAGTATATTTTACTTCTGTTGCGTTAAATATGATATTCACAACATCATGAAACTTCTCCATTAAGTCTAGAGGCAATTTGGCTGATTGGCGAGCAATTAACCTGAACTGAACGTTCGTGCCGAGTGACGGATGAGCGGCTGATACTTTAATTGAACTAGCTCTGTTTCACGGCTCACCTTGTTCCGATTCAGCGTTCGTGCTCAGACAGATCGATTTGCGCCGGAAATGCCTTCATGCTCTTAACTCTTAAGAGGCCATATACCAAACGCGCCTCGGCTAATTTTGGAATCTGTAGGTATACCGCACAGTAAGACCGTTAGCTGCACTCACACATAGACGACATAGGCCGGTAAAGATACTTTGATACTTTGCATATTCAAGTTCAAAATATTTTCACATGTTAATACAATTTTATAATCTTAGTTATTACTGAAATATTATTTTCACTATTAATAAATGTTTATTTGGCATACATATACTTTTATAAAATATACTTACACACGTGTATAATATGTAAGACTAAAAACTAGATACACCTACATGTTTTTTCGTTTACTTACTTATGATTAAAATTGAAGATTTTTTATGTTTTAAAACCTATACGGCTATCTGACTGTTACTAATAATTAAGGTACACGATTATTGACCAAGTTTTACAACATGGGTCATTAGAGTAATTAGGTTGTCTCGAAAACACCATTGTTATTTTGATATACAACCAAAACGACTCACAGATAAGCGTTTGGTATTGTGTATTACGCAAGTGTAGTTGGCACGTGCAAAGGATTAGTCAAAAATAATATCACACAGACACGCAACCCTCTCAGGTATCAGGTAATGTAAATGTTACCATACTTCACGCGGACTATGCAATTGCATCAATTTAGATAGACAACTAAAAGTCAAAAAAACTTATCGAGTCAACATCTCCTGAAAGTGCTCCATTGTCGAAGTGAAACGTACGTTGAGAATAATTTGGTAGATTTATGTGGTGTGGTGAATATCGCAAGCTACAAGTGCAAGTCTATACACACTGTACTACAACGATTTAGAGATGGGCGATTGCGAATGATCTGAATAATCGAAAAATCTACTACCTACTACTAACGAACACTTTCGAATGGAATATTAGTAATTTACTAATGCTCATAATCGAATGACGACTACTAATTAGTAATTACTAATCGCGTTTCGACTCCATTGTTCGCGACTCGGAATCATTTGCCGCTCGCGTGTGACTGCACTACTAATTTAGTAATTACTAATTAGTAGAGGCGTTTCGCTTTCGACTGGATTGTTGGCAACTCAATTCTCGGAATCTTTCGCCGCTCCGTTAGAAGTGGGTAACTTAGCTTATGCTTTCAGTTGTACGATTGAAATTTCAACCTTATTTTTTTAAGTATAAGACTCAATTTCAATATTGTCAGGTGGTTTAATAAGGTTTAAATTCAATGAAACAACTTTTTATATTTTAATAGTATTATTGAAAATTGAAATGTAACCTTATATCCTTACAAATAAGACTCAATTTAAAAATTGACACGTGGCTACTAATTTAGTAGGTAATCGAACCAAATTAGTCGCTATCAATAATCGATAGAAATTAGTAGTGGAGCAAGTTAGTAACTAATTTTGGTAAATCGTTCGAATGATTCGAACGATTTGTATAATCGAATAATTCGAATAAAATCATTCATAACCGCCCATCGATACAACGATTTGCCTACTGTTGCGGATTATAGCGAATTAAATTTCTTGTTTCTTAATTTTATGACCATTGACCTTACTCAAAGTAAGTTTGAATAAATATATTGTGTTGAACTATGTCTTGCAAAACATACCTTATGCACTTTATGATAAAGTACAAATTAAATTGTTATTATGATTAGTTAAAAGATATTTGACCACTGCAAATTGACCACTGCAAGGTCATTTCGGGAATTTGCAATTTCCGAATCTTGTATTGTCTGTTCTAGTTGAAGGCTTCCCTTTGGCTATTTATCACCCTATCGGCAAAGATGTGCCGCCAAGGGATGTAGCATTTCAGTACGATATCGTGTAGAAACCGATAAGAGTTTTGGGTTATATGGTTATAGGTTATAACCGATTAGAGATATGACTGCCACACCCCTAACACTTTTGAAATTGAAAATGTTTATATTTTTACTAATCATCTAATTCTAATATGACCCTTTCAGAGATGCCAAAGTCATAAAAACAGTAAACTGTTATGGTTTTGTCGGAAGCAGTTGGTAGTTGGTACCTCAATTGTTGAGCGGCAAGAAAATACGTTACAGTCAAAGCTTAGTTGGTTTTATAGAATGTTAAAAATCTAGACATCTCTATCCAGAGATCTTTTATATATAAACTGGTCTGTATCTCTACCTACGTACCTACCTACGTATTGTAATATCTTGTTTAAAAAAGAGAGCCACTGCTGAGTTTCTTGCCGGCTCTTCTCAGCAGAAACTGCTTTCGGAACCGGTGGTAGAGTCAAAACATAACGTAACATAACGTAACACCTGTATGTCCTACATGTTTTCTTAAATAAATTGAGTTTACCATTTGCAATTTAGTTGATTTGAAAATACAATTGTAATTTTGATAAACAATAAAAACAACTTTCAAATAATCGATAGATGGGTTTACTTGTTTATTACGCAGGTGTAGTTTTCACTTGCAAATGATTCAGTAATAAATTATATTAAAAGCGACCCTTTCAAGTATCAGGTAATACACTACCATACTTTACGTGGACCATGCAAATGGATCAATTTAGATAAGAAATCAAAGATAACTAAAAGTCAAAAAAACTTCCTGTTGATTTCAATAATAAAATGTATAAACAAACTCGTCTTGTTTACCAGAAACGAAACAATACGTTATAAATAAAAACTTTATGACCATTGAGCTTTTAACTCAAAGTAAATTTGAAAGTGAAATAATATTGTATGAAAATGTATTATTAATATATATATAGCTGCTCGTGCTGACTCATTGATCACCTCTCCTGTAAAATTTTGTATGAACATTTTTTTTTTCACTCATCGTTTCGTATAGAAACCAAAAATTCATTAAGAGGAAAAATACGGAGAGAGCTGATGATTGAGGATTTCGAAGACGGATGAAGAGCACCGGCCAGGGTATCGAAGATAGGTGGGTGGTGCTCGACCAAATGTCACTCGAAACTTCATCCAATTGACAGTGAGCTGAAAAAAATTTCAAAATGGCGGATTTAAGATGGCCGCCATACAAATTTCGACGGTGTCTATCTCGGAGAGTATAAAAGATGGAAGGGTGGTTTCTTGGCAAAAGATGATCGGGACATGAGGGTCTACTTGATGAACAGGAAAAAAATTCAAGATGGCGGAATTTATTTTTCCATAGAAAAGGGTATTGAAGATAGGTGGGGTGTGCTCGACCAAATGTCACTCGAAACTTCATCCAATTGACAGTGAGCTGAAAAAAATTTCAAAATGGCGGATTTAAGATGGCCGCCATACAAATTTCGTCGGTGTCTATCTCGGAGAGTATAAAAGATGGAATAGTGGTTTCTTGGAAAAAGATGATCAGGACATGAAGGTCTACTTGATGAACAGGAAAAAAATTCAAGATGGCGGAATTTATTTTTCCATAGAAAATGTATGGCGAATATTGAAGAGGCTACGGTTCCTTTTCAAGATTTGTTTTTATGCAAGAAATCTCATTTTGACGAATGGTTCGGAGAAAAAAATATGGAGAGAGATGATGATCGAAGGTTCGGATGATGGGTGAGGAGCACGGTCAGGGTATTAAAGACAGGTACCTACTTAGGGGCTGCTCAAACAAAAAGGGAGGGGCGGGGGGTTGATGGTCTTTGTTTTATGTTTTTCCTTTATGAGAATTTTCTTTTACGTCGGACGCTTGGCGTGCTGGCGCTTCCACTGTGCTCACTAGCATAGCAGTGTGTTGTTCAGATCAGAACACGTAGACAGTAAACCAGCTGCCCGATTATGTAAGAATTGTCGATCAAATCGTCAAAGTTCGGCGTCAAAGTAAAATAAACCATAACTGCATTAAATTAGAGCTCAATTTCGTGTTCCGAAATTGAGCTCTAATTTAATGCAGTTATGGTTTATTTTACTTTGACGCCGAACTTTGACGATTTGATCGGCCATTCTTACATAATCGGGGGGCAGGATAGTAGGACAGCGAGTAAGTAGACAGTGGACCACGCGCTCCACTACGCGGTCCGCTTTAGCGGGCCGCGCAGCCACGCGCCATACTAGTTGCAATATATACCTTATGCAGCTTGCAATAAAATACAAATTAAATTGTATTCATGAATCATAATGAGCTTCTTCGTTTTAGAATTTCAAATTGTTGCGGTAATGTTTTATGACTTATAATATTGTTTGTAGTATTTTGATCGAAAGACAGTGCTATTTACATGTTACTATTGTCAAGAGGTTAAATAATAAATAAAATCTATGCTAACACTGGAACCATTTTATAGTAGGTACCTTTTATTGATTCGTAATAAGTAGTTTACGATCAATTTGGGAATTTATAATTTCTGAATTTTCTCCGGTCTGGGGATCCGGGAGGCTTCGGCCGTGGCTAATTACCACCCTACCGGCAAGTAAAATTAAATTTGGGCTCTATTGGATCTCTTGTCTAGTTTGATTGAACCTGTATAAGTACTTTTTCGAAAATCTACCCCAAAGAGGGTGAAATGGGGGTTGGAAGTTTGTATGAAAGTTCTATGTTTTTGAAGTTAGACACTTGAAAATCGGGATTCAGGTTATAAGTTTTAAATAATGAACACCTGCATAAGTTTTAGCATTTACGTGAAAAACAGTATGAGATTATAATAATGTATCGTACAAAATGATTTAATAGTTATAAAAAAATTATCCTTATGCGTATCACGCATTCATTCGATAGCAATTGAATCGGATCAAGAACCTAACATTCTCTGCTCATCAAAGTAAAGGCAGTCGCGCTATGTATTGTTGCAACACGTTTTTTACAAAGGCTTGTGAGAGAGCTCACGCACACATACAAAAGAGCCCGTCCAGCTACACGTCCTCCCTCGAAGAGAGCTGGGCTCGGTATGGCGGTCGTCCGGTCTGCAGTACCATTTTACACGTGAACTCTATGAGACTTTTGATATTTTTTTTGGTCATATAGGTATTTTATAGAACTTTATTTTTTTACAATTTATGTTACATAAATACTAAACATTCATGGGAAATTTTATTTTTTCAGTAAATTCGCCAAACTTTTAAGAAATACAGGTTATTGTGACGCGTAAATTTTGATAAATCGTGCACATTGATTTGATTTTTTTATTAACTAATTTTGTATAGAACGTATAAAAACGAATCGCAACAGTCCAATTTTAAGAGTGTGCTTATCATATTAGTATTTTTTATAAGTCATTTATTATAATTTTTCGTGGATTTATATGGGTGAAAAGTTTCGCCCAAAAGTGTAAAAATGGTAAACGTATTCTGCAAGAATGAGAATTTCACTATTATATTTCAATAAAATTAATATTTTTTTTGCAACAGTCTACTAAGGAGGGATTAATCTTTAATGTTTGAATTATTTTTTTGTTATAATACTAATATCTCATGCACAACGCTCATGAAAAGTTCTTAAAATGTCGGTTAGCGGGTTTACGGGTTCTTAACTCTATAATGCGATTTGATAAGCCGAGGTGTTTCCATCTGATAGTTATTCGATTAGTTTTCTGTTATAAAATTCATGTTGGGGTCCGAGAAAGTGATTAAATGATTACTTTCTTGCCTATATGATGGCTAATGGTCTTGTCGGATCTAGGACAAGATTAGAAACTTTGTAGCTAGGAAACTTGTTATGTTTAATTTTGTGGCACATCACACAACTGAATGATACCTGCCACAGGTTTGGTAGCAATTCTGATACTTTAGTTTGGGAATAACCCGGGCGTTCCTCATTTAACCACTTTTCATTAACTTCTTGTCATCGGTCCAATATCGAAAATCGACGTAAGACTGAAGTCTGATGATAAATTAGATAGGAAAGAAAAAAAATCCTAAAGATGGCAAGCGATTTATAATTCTTACTGAAAACATTATTTAAGTTCAAAGTCAGCTGGTAGATAAATACGTTATGTAGCGCGGAAACCGCAAGTGAGGCCGCTTCATTATAATATTATACCTCAGGGCCGCTTACAGATGCCCCAACGTCGCCCCGTGAGTCGTGAGTCGTGAGTATAGTGACTAGTGACTGCCGAGTGGCCGACATATCAGAGACCAGAGTCAATCTTAGAGTCATTCATATGGATCGTAAGTTGGGAGTGGAGACTGATAGATTTAATTCTGGTTTTACTAAGTAATAAATTTTTGTTTTGATTTGAGGCTGGTGACTTGATTCGGTATTTTGTCAATTAAAAAAGTAACTGAGTAGGTACTTAAGTACTTACTTTCCGCAAAAATTATCTAAAAACTAGCTGGTGCCCGCGACTTCGTCCGCATGGAATAAGTTTTTTAATTCCCACGGGGACTCCTCAATTTGCCGGGATAAAAAGTAGCCTATGTCACTCTCCAGGTCCTCCACTATACCCATGATATGATTAGTAGTGAATATAGTATATTAGTACGATATTATGCTCTGCCTTTTTATAAACATAAGTTTTTGTCACAGGGCTGTCTCGGGATACCGAGATGCTCCATTTGTAATCCTTACGTGCCGGGATGGAATCCTCTAGTCGTAAGGTGTGATGGACGATGGTGACTGTGTAAACTGTGTTAATGTGGAGTTCCGCAAAGTAACGCCTGCTTCTATTCAATAGGTATGTTGGGTGTGTAGGTATGCGTGGTGGTATGCAAGCCTTGGCCGTCGCGCGCCGCCGAGCGCACGCCGCAGTATCATATCTTGCGATGCGCTCAGCGTTACACAACACGTATAATGAGTACACATAACACAACACACCTGCAACCCTGCACGTGCGGCTACCACCTATAACTCTCTCTCTCTCTGCGTCGTATTCCGCATTGCTGAGGGTCGTGACCCCTTTCCATTAATCAAATAATGGTAGGAGTTTTCTTGGGATAATAATGCGGTCGGTCTTCCGCGTATTCCTTAAATATACAAGCGAATAAATGGTCATCCGCAACGACCAGGCTCAACTCACAACGGAGACTAGTCAACTACGCAGGTGCACTCTCCATTCCCTCACTCTATTAGTCCTAGTTAGTATATAAACCTCCTCTGAACACTAACCACTAGGCTATCAGCAGGTGCGAGTACCTACTATGAAGTGCCAACCTGACAGTGCCGAAGTGACAATGACCTCATTGCCTCTGGAAGTAACACTTGTAGGAAGTGAGAGGCAAAGTGTAGAGTCACTCGCGGTGACCTCAAATTATACACCACCGCGCCGGTTGGACCGCGTTACGCTGAAAATGTGTTTCTGCTAATAATCCTATTGTTTCCATAACAATAGGTACTTTGCTATAATATTGTAATGATAATGTTTGCCAAAAGTTCCATTGAAAATGTTGATCTAAAAAGGTTTGGGCTCGTCCGGGATTTGAACCCGGGACCTCTCGCACCCTAAGCGAAAATCATACCCCTAGACCAACGAGCCGGTTGGAATTGCTGACGAAATTATAGATATTATAGAGTTTGTAGCCAAAGTCAATGATTATAACAATTCTACTTTTAAACGTTTTTGACGACCTCCGTGGCACAGTGTGCAGCGCTGTTGCCTTAACGTGCGGAGGTCCCGGGTTCGATCCCCGGCAGGGTCAATTTGGGAATTTATAATTTCTGAATTTTCCCTGGTCTGGCCTGGTGGGAGGCTTTGGCCGTGGCTAGTTACCACCCTACCGGCAAAGACGTGCCGCCAAGCGATTTAGCGTTCCGGTACGATGCCGTGTAGAAACCGAATAGGGGTATGGGTTTAATATAACTGCCATGCCCCTAACAGGTTAGCCCGCTACCATCTTAGACTGCATCGTCACTTTACATCAGGTGAGATCGCAGTCAAGGGCTAACTTGTAGTGAATAAAAAAAAAAAAAAAACTTTTAAACGTTACGTTTATGCTAGAAGTAGGTATGTACTTACTTAAATTGTAATTCGTTCTCAATCCACAGTCTCTTACTCTATGGCCGACCCAAGTAACACGTAATCTGTATATTCACTGAAGTAAAGACTGATTTACGTTTTAAAGTCAGACTATCACTTTAAATCAGTTTTGACTTAGTTTAAATGCTTTTCAGTAGAATGTCGTAAAATTTATAATGCATGAAGCTATTGTATGGTCTAAAAAAATAAAGTTATTTGGCTTATAATCATACTAAAACATTAATTACTTTTAATATACAGCACCTTAAACAGCATTTACACTAGCACAAAGGTTAAGACCTTATATTAGTAAATAAGAAAACCTAATACATTAAATAAACGTTGTGGAAATATTTTATAGTGAACTTAGATTTAATAACACATTTTTAAGATTAAACGCATTTTTGTAATCTTTTCTTATGCTTATTTACAGCTAAGCATCAGCCAAACATTTACTAAAGTTTTAGCTCTGTTATCTTCTTATTTTATTGTTACTTTAAAGCTTTCAGCACTATTTAGATAAATAAAAATGTAATTTTATTACTATAGGTCATAATTTGGTCATAAAACCATGAGTAGTATGATTATTTTCATTTGTGCGTTACTATAATATTATACTCATTATAGTAATTTTATGTCGCACGTGTCACGTTGTTGTCATGAATAAACAGTGGCAAAAGACAGAACAGGTGGAGTAAAGAGAAAGATAAAAACGGAATATTCAAATTTTATATCTGGTTTAATTAATGAAAAACGTGTTCCAAACAATGATACTCTTGATACACAAAATACAGAACAATCGGTAGTTGTGTATGAGCCAAGCACTGTTCAAGAAGTTCTATCAAGTGGTTCCGTAGTACATTCAAGATTTGAAAATGAAATTTTTCTATAATTTCTTCAATTCTTTAATTCATTTGTATTCAGTTTGTGTGTGTCAGGCTGAGAAGGAATGACTGGCTCCGAATTTGCTGCTATTTCATTTGGGTCTCCTATAAACCAAATAGTATCTTCTATTGGTTGCTGCTGAAGTTGTGTTACAGCGGATGAATGTGGTTGTGAATGGATTATCTGGAAACAAAGAAAGAGCGGTTTGATACATTTATTTTTTAAATTTAAGTTGTATTTAAAAGCTAATGTCTATCGCCCTCATGTCTTTATTCATAGAATATACTAAGTATTGCAGGAATAATAAGTTCAAGTGGTTTGAAATAAATAACAACCCTAAGTGCAAAAAAAGAACTGATTTGTCGTAAAACCTAATTTTTTAATTTAATTCAAAAATAAAATACACAATATTTAGCAAATGAGCGCGCGTCGTCACAGGGACAGGAATCAAGTAGGTACTACTATAATGAATAGAGGTCGTTCTCTTGGTGCAAGTGACGTCACGTTTTGTAGGGATTGTTGTTTTATCGACTAGTCGCACGTCCCGTTCGTTCTATTCGGGCACATGATTCAGGGAATTCCCCAACTCATTTATTGTGATAATGATTTTATACTTACACTTGGCAAATTACTTATCTGGAGACAGATAAAATATGAAAGACGTGGAGTAGGGTATCATGTAATTAAGGGATTCTAAATTATTATTTCGGTACCCTGATTAACACTATAGCAATCCATTTTTATGACGTTTAAGGGTAATGAACATTATAACATGCCTAAAAAGTGTTACAATAATGCTAAAGATATCACTTAGATATTTTATATGTAGGTTGAATGACTTAAGCTATTTTTTTATACAATAATAAGATTGACAACATTAAAAGACACTAGTTGAAAGTTTAAAACATTAATATTATATGACGCCATTTGCTTTCTGTTTTCTCGAACATAAAAAATAAAATTATAACACACATATGAATGAATTACTACTTATTATGTTTTTCTTATAAGCGAAGTATCGATAGAAACAATTTTATAAGTTAAAATTAATGAAATCGTTAAAAAAATGACAAAAGGTCAGCTGATGTCGATTCTAAATTTGTCCCTATTTTTACTAAAAAGCATTTCTGTGAGGGCGCGTGAATTATAAGCCACAAAAATATATATATTTTCACATAAGACTAATACCCCCAGCTCATTTGCATTCAAAACAAAATAAAATTGATGTTTGTCTTACCTTATGATAAATTATTTTCGATGAGGACACATTAAGACATCTCCGCACAACACCAATGCACTGCAATACACTAAACGAAATAATCAAATCGGACATAAGTTTCGATAAGTTTTTTCAAATATTTTTATACAAAGAAAATAAAACGTTCAGCCTTAGAATAAAACGCAACTTTGGCATTGTAATTCAAAAAGTTGTTTAAAAGCTGTACTAACGTCTAAAAAAATGCATTTTACATTAGAATATGCTGTCTCACAACTTTACTAATGTCTGTCTTCAATATCATTATAAGCGCTGGTTAGCAGCACTAATAATATTTAAAAATGCTCAAAGCCGTATTATTTGGGGCCCAAATTGAGCTTATAAGACACTTATAAACTTTTATACGGCTGATATAGTGCTACATATGCTGCTCATATACTGCTTTGCACGTAAGTCCATGCTGTTGTACGCTTCTTATAATGTTGTTTTGTGTTACTTGGGGCCCAAGTAACACGTAATCTGTATATTCACTGAAGTAAAGACTGATTTACGTTTTAAAGTCAGACTATCACTTTAAATCAGTTTTGACTTAGTTTAAATGCTTTTCAGTAGAATGTCGTAAAATTTATAATGCATGAAGCTATTGTATGGTCTAAAAAAATAAAGTTATTTGGCTTATAATCATACTAAAACATTAATTACTTTTAATATACAGCACCTTAAACAGCATTTACACTAGCACAAAGGTTAAGACCTTATATTAGTAAATAAGAAAACCTAATACATTAAATAAACGTTGTGGAAATATTTTATAGTGAACTTAGATTTAATAACACATTTTTAAGATTAAACGCATTTTTGTAATCTTTTCTTATGCTTATTTACAGCTAAGCATCAGCCAAACATTTACTAAAGTTTTAGCTCTGTTATCTTCTTATTTTATTGTTACTTTAAAGCTTTCAGCACTATTTAGATAAATAAAAATGTAATTTTATTACTATAGGTCATAATTTGGTCATAAAACCATGAGTAGTATGATTATTTTCATTTGTGCGTTACTATAATATTATACTCATTATAGTAATTTTATGTCGCACGTGTCACGTTGTTGTCATGAATAAACAGTGGCAAAAGACAGAGAACAGGTGGAGTAAAGAGAAAGATAAAAACGGAATATTCAAATTTTATATCTGGTTTAATTAATGAAAAACGTGTTCCAAACAATGATACTCTTGATACACAAAATACAGAACAATCGGTAGTTGTGTATGAGCCAAGCACTGTTCAAGAAGTTCTATCAAGTGGTTCCGTAGTACATTCAAGATTTGAAAATGAAATTTTTCTATAATTTCTTCAATTCTTTAATTCATTTGTATTCAGTTTGTGTGTGTCAGGCTGAGAAGGAATGACTGGCTCCGAATTTGCTGCTATTTCATTTGGGTCTCCTATAAACCAAATAGTATCTTCTATTGGTTGCTGCTGAAGTTGTGTTACAGCGGATGAATGTGGTTGTGAATGGATTATCTGGAAACAAAGAAAGAGCGGTTTGATACATTTATTTTTTAAATTTAAGTTGTATTTAAAAGCTAATGTCTATCGCCCTCATGTCTTTATTCATAGAATATACTAAGTATTGCAGGAATAATAAGTTCAAGTGGTTTGAAATAAATAACAACCCTAAGTGCAAAAAAAGAACTGATTTGTCGTAAAACCTAATTTTTTAATTTAATTCAAAAATAAAATACACAATATTTAGCAAATGAGCGCGCGTCGTCACAGGGACAGGAATCAAGTAGGTACTACTATAATGAATAGAGGTCGTTCTCTTGGTGCAAGTGACGTCACGTTTTGTAGGGATTGTTGTTTTATCGACTAGTCGCACGTCCCGTTCGTTCTATTCGGGCACATGATTCAGGGAATTCCCCAACTCATTTATTGTGATAATGATTTTATACTTACACTTGGCAAATTACTTATCTGGAGACAGATAAAATATGAAAGACGTGGAGTAGGGTATCATGTAATTAAGGGATTCTAAATTATTATTTCGGTACCCTGATTAACACTATAGCAATCCATTTTTATGACGTTTAAGGGTAATGAACATTATAACATGCCTAAAAAGTGTTACAATAATGCTAAAGATATCACTTAGATATTTTATATGTAGGTTGAATGACTTAAGCTATTTTTTTATACAATAATAAGATTGACAACATTAAAAGACACTAGTTGAAAGTTTAAAACATTAATATTATATGACGCCATTTGCTTTCTGTTTTCTCGAACATAAAAAATAAAATTATAACACACATATGAATGAATTACTACTTATTATGTTTTTCTTATAAGCGAAGTATCGATAGAAACAATTTTATAAGTTAAAATTAATGAAATCGTTAAAAAAATGACAAAAGGTCAGCTGATGTCGATTCTAAATTTGTCCCTATTTTTACTAAAAAGCATTTCTGTGAGGGCGCGTGAATTATAAGCCACAAAAATATATATATTTTCACATAAGACTAATACCCCCAGCTCATTTGCATTCAAAACAAAATAAAATTGATGTTTGTCTTACCTTATGATAAATTATTTTCGATGAGGACACATTAAGACATCTCCGCACAACACCAATGCACTGCAATACACTAAACGAAATAATCAAATCGGACATAAGTTTCGATAAGTTTTTTCAAATATTTTTATACAAAGAAAATAAAACGTTCAGCCTTAGAATAAAACGCAACTTTGGCATTGTAATTCAAAAAGTTGTTTAAAAGCTGTACTAACGTCTAAAAAAATGCATTTTACATTAGAATATGCTGTCTCACAACTTTACTAATGTCTGTCTTCAATATCATTATAAGCGCTGGTTAGCAGCACTAATAATATTTAAAAATGCTCAAAGCCGTATTATTTGGGGCCCAAATTGAGCTTATAAGACACTTATAAACTTTTATACGGCTGATATAGTGCTACATATGCTGCTCATATACTGCTTTGCACGTAAGTCCATGCTGTTGTACGCTTCTTATAATGTTGTTTTGTGTTACTTGGGGCCCAAGTAACACGTAATCTGTATATTCACTGAAGTAAAGACTGATTTACGTTTTAAAGTCAGACTATCACTTTAAATCAGTTTTGACTTAGTTTAAATGCTTTTCAGTAGAATGTCGTAAAATTTATAATGCATGAAGCTATTGTATGGTCTAAAAAAATAAAGTTATTTGGCTTATAATCATACTAAAACATTAATTACTTTTAATATACAGCACCTTAAACAGCATTTACACTAGCACAAAGGTTAAGACCTTATATTAGTAAATAAGAAAACCTAATACATTAAATAAACGTTGTGGAAATATTTTATAGTGAACTTAGATTTAATAACACATTTTTAAGATTAAACGCATTTTTGTAATCTTTTCTTATGCTTATTTACAGCTAAGCATCAGCCAAACATTTACTAAAGTTTTAGCTCTGTTATCTTCTTATTTTATTGTTACTTTAAAGCTTTCAGCACTATTTAGATAAATAAAAATGTAATTTTATTACTATAGGTCATAATTTGGTCATAAAACCATGAGTAGTATGATTATTTTCATTTGTGCGTTACTATAATATTATACTCATTATAGTAATTTTATGTCGCACGTGTCACGTTGTTGTCATGAATAAACAGTGGCAAAAGACAGAGAACAGGTGGAGTAAAGAGAAAGATAAAAACGGAATATTCAAATTTTATATCTGGTTTAATTAATGAAAAACGTGTTCCAAACAATGATACTCTTGATACACAAAATACAGAACAATCGGTAGTTGTGTATGAGCCAAGCACTGTTCAAGAAGTTCTATCAAGTGGTTCCGTAGTACATTCAAGATTTGAAAATGAAATTTTTCTATAATTTCTTCAATTCTTTAATTCATTTGTATTCAGTTTGTGTGTGTCAGGCTGAGAAGGAATGACTGGCTCCGAATTTGCTGCTATTTCATTTGGGTCTCCTATAAACCAAATAGTATCTTCTATTGGTTGCTGCTGAAGTTGTGTTACAGCGGATGAATGTGGTTGTGAATGGATTATCTGGAAACAAAGAAAGAGCGGTTTGATACATTTATTTTTTAAATTTAAGTTGTATTTAAAAGCTAATGTCTATCGCCCTCATGTCTTTATTCATAGAATATACTAAGTATTGCAGGAATAATAAGTTCAAGTGGTTTGAAATAAATAACAACCCTAAGTGCAAAAAAAGAACTGATTTGTCGTAAAACCTAATTTTTTAATTTAATTCAAAAATAAAATACACAATATTTAGCAAATGAGCGCGCGTCGTCACAGGGACAGGAATCAAGTAGGTACTACTATAATGAATAGAGGTCGTTCTCTTGGTGCAAGTGACGTCACGTTTTGTAGGGATTGTTGTTTTATCGACTAGTCGCACGTCCCGTTCGTTCTATTCGGGCACATGATTCAGGGAATTCCCCAACTCATTTATTGTGATAATGATTTTATACTTACACTTGGCAAATTACTTATCTGGAGACAGATAAAATATGAAAGACGTGGAGTAGGGTATCATGTAATTAAGGGATTCTAAATTATTATTTCGGTACCCTGATTAACACTATAGCAATCCATTTTTATGACGTTTAAGGGTAATGAACATTATAACATGCCTAAAAAGTGTTACAATAATGCTAAAGATATCACTTAGATATTTTATATGTAGGTTGAATGACTTAAGCTATTTTTTTATACAATAATAAGATTGACAACATTAAAAGACACTAGTTGAAAGTTTAAAACATTAATATTATATGACGCCATTTGCTTTCTGTTTTCTCGAACATAAAAAATAAAATTATAACACACATATGAATGAATTACTACTTATTATGTTTTTCTTATAAGCGAAGTATCGATAGAAACAATTTTATAAGTTAAAATTAATGAAATCGTTAAAAAAATGACAAAAGGTCAGCTGATGTCGATTCTAAATTTGTCCCTATTTTTACTAAAAAGCATTTCTGTGAGGGCGCGTGAATTATAAGCCACAAAAATATATATATTTTCACATAAGACTAATACCCCCAGCTCATTTGCATTCAAAACAAAATAAAATTGATGTTTGTCTTACCTTATGATAAATTATTTTCGATGAGGACACATTAAGACATCTCCGCACAACACCAATGCACTGCAATACACTAAACGAAATAATCAAATCGGACATAAGTTTCGATAAGTTTTTTCAAATATTTTTATACAAAGAAAATAAAACGTTCAGCCTTAGAATAAAACGCAACTTTGGCATTGTAATTCAAAAAGTTGTTTAAAAGCTGTACTAACGTCTAAAAAAATGCATTTTACATTAGAATATGCTGTCTCACAACTTTACTAATGTCTGTCTTCAATATCATTATAAGCGCTGGTTAGCAGCACTAATAATATTTAAAAATGCTCAAAGCCGTATTATTTGGGGCCCAAATTGAGCTTATAAGACACTTATAAACTTTTATACGGCTGATATAGTGCTACATATGCTGCTCATATACTGCTTTGCACGTAAGTCCATGCTGTTGTACGCTTCTTATAATGTTGTTTTGTGTTACTTGGGGGACCTTCTGTAACTACCGATAAACAACACAATAAGAATAATATTATTTCTCGTAAGTACTTACCTATTTGAAGTTCTTTTGAATCAAGCATATTGCAAAAATCTACCTTGGATTTATCAAAGTAATTAGGACCAAACATTGAAATAGGTATATTAAGTAAGTAATTAAAACCTTTGTAACGTTATGCTACACTTAAAAGGTGTATTATTACTTATAAGTATGTACTTATTTATATGTTCCTTCGAAGCTAAGTATGTAAATTATGTTGCACAACATAAATAGTCACTAATCCAACGAAGAAGCTACTTAGATCAATTCAACACAAAGAAGCTATCGTGGCATCGTAGTTTTAATTGAAAAGTCAGTAACGATGTGTAAATGTAAAATGTAATATCCGCTGGCAGGAGACGGACAATTTTATTGGCTCAAACGGGCTATCGCTGGCCCATATATCGGCTCTACCATATTCTAAGCTCTACGTCTCCAGCTAAGAGATCAATTCCGAGTGCTACAGACTCTGGCGTTTACTAGAGCGGGCATAACGAGGCAATTGAAGTCTTGGAACGGCGATAACTCCTCGTATCAAACGACTAACTGCTCATTAACCCTGATGCAATGTTGACATGTTGCTGTAACTATTTTAATGTGCAGTTAACTGTTGTATATGGTTACTTTATAGTGATACTTGTTGCTTCTTTCGAGCTAAGTGATAAAGGTTCGGTTGCTTGACTTGTACCTAATGGTTTGCTATCTGAAAAGTGAAAACTACTTTCAGTAACTAGTCCTTATAAACAACAAATCCATTAGCTCTATCTTTGACGATTTCATCCATGTTTCTTGCAAAGAAATCTATTCTTTCAAGATTTAAAGAAACAACTATGTATCTTTGAAACTATTATTATTGGTCCTTTCTACAAATAGGTATTATCCAAGATTTACTTAAGTACTATTTTAGAAAAAAAAAATTAGACCTTTCCTCATTTATAAGTATATTCTATTAGGTATCTATCTAGAGAGAATGATTGAGGTATCTACACTAAAATTCTACATCAATGGGTATCTAATATCTATCTAGAGAGAATGATCCTCTTCATAGACATTAAGTAACAGAGATGGATAAAGATTAGGTTTATTTTTGATTTTTATTATGGGCTTAGGCTTGACCACAATCATAATTAGGTATTTACATAGGTACTATAGTGGTAGATGAGATCCAAAACTACAAAGTTCTATATCTAGAAGCTGGTTTCCAGCACATAAGCATCAAATTCATAGCTCCGAACCGGACATGTTGACTTACAAATGGTAATAAGAGTATCCAAGCAAAAACGAGGCCACGGGTTTTATTTCGGTCACAAAACCAGCCACCATCTCAGGTTATGCTCATGATAATTAATTATGCAAATTTGCATAACTGGTTAGTGAGTGCAAGTTATTTGTTTGGGTAAGTATATGTAACGTACATTGAGTCATACTTATTCATTTCTCCGTTATGGATAAAGGAAACAAAGAGCACAAGTTTACTCATGACGTGGGGTTATCATATTTTACAAGCACTCGTAATTTTAACGACTCCTTGGTTAACTTTATTATTACCAACTAGATGATAATCGCGAATGGGTCTATGTGGATTTAGGTTTTTATGATGTTCCGTGTGATGTAACCAACCTTTATACCACATCTCATCAAAATCGGTTGAATCGGGATAACACTGAAAAGGTCTTAATAAACAGACAGACAGACAGCCAGACTTATATTATTTATATTATTAAATAGTAACAATGGATCCTGTAGTTAACGTGCCACGTGTTGTGTCTTCACTATAAACTTAGTATATTTTGGTCTTTACAGAATAACGAACCAGATTATTAATTATTAGTAGTTAAGCACACCTTATTACTTACTAGTTAGTTAAGTAGTTAGTTACAACCACACACTTGCAAATTGCAATCTAAACTCTCTGAATATAAATCGTGCAAAAATGTAGGTCCGTTTGAGCACGTCGCGTGCTCGGGGTGACACAGTTTTATTTCTCGATCTTTAAAACCTCTCTCGAATAGCTCGCTAAAAACTGTGCTAAAAATGTACAGTTCATCCATATACCTACCAGTTTATCGAGCTTTCGATTGTAGAGCATATTGTCCATATCGAGCATATGTACCTAAGTCATAAGTCATAAATATTTATTCAATTTAGGTAGATACACTACACTTATTGACGTCCAGTTACAAAAAAACATGATGGTGATAATCTGTTACGGTATCTTAGAACTAGACCTACGAGGGTTCCAAACGCGCCATGGCCTGAGAAGAGCCCACAACAAACTCAGCTGGTTTTTTTTTTCATTATCATCATCTCACAAGCAAGCGGATGAACTCGCTGATTTCAAGGCAAATGGCGGCATTAGCCTAAATTTACATACAAATTGATATGCCAATTTTTAGTGTAGAAATGCGTGCCGTGGTTATGCAAGATGTCGAATGGGTGCGATCAATTGAATTATATGTACAAGTACATAATACTTCAATGGTGCGATCTCTATCTGAATTTTAGAAAATTATATTTTCAAAAGATCTGGTATGTTGAATGCTTCAGTCACTAACAAACTATAGTTTCCAGCAGCATTAGGTAAATAGCATGCCTGTGTGATGTCATACGGCAGTAATCAGTATACTTCACTTATCATTGAGTGAGACAAACTTACCTACACTTTCCTCGGTAGGTAAGAAAATGTTAATGTGACTATAAGATCAACAATTACGGAAGAATCACTTTCAAGAGAGCATGTCTTTTTTACGACCTCCGTGGCGCAGTGTTGAGCGCTGTTGCCTTAACGTGCGGAGGTCCCGGGTTCGATCCCCGGCAGGGTTTGGAAATTTATAATTTCTGAATTTTACCTGGTCTGGCCTGGTGGGAGGCTTCGGCCGTGGCTAGTTACCACCCTACCGGTAAAGACGTGCCGCCAAGCGATTAAGCGTTCCGGTACGATGCCGTGTAGAAACCGAACAGGGGTATGGGTTTAATATAACTGCCATGCCCCTAACAGGTTAGCCCGCTACCATCTTAGACAGTATCATCACTTACCATCAGGTGAGATCGCAGTCAAGGGCTAACTTGTAGTGGATAAAAAAAAAATGTCTTTGTACAATTTGTAATATTGTTCCTTCTGTTAGTCGATCGGTAAGGCGAGTCGGTCTCGACTCTCGGGGGATGTGACACGTGACATGTCCTGTGCATCCGGTGTGTGCATCCATCGTCTTAACGATAGTGTTCCGGCACAAAATGAGAACCGGCCCACTTAGTCCCGGTCTGTATACTTTTTAAGAACTCAAGTAATGTATTATTTACTAGTTGATGCCGCCGATTTCCGGGAATTTTCCGGGATAAAAAGTAGCCTAAGTCACTCTCCAGGCTCTCAACTATGCCCATGTAAATCACGTTTATCCGTAGCTCTGTTGGAACGTGATTGAAGTACAACAAACAAACACTATTTCGCATCTATCTGTACTACCTACTATATGGCTGAATGTATCAAATAATCAATTAATTAATATTATGAGTATAAATGCGAAAGTTTGGATGGATGTATAGATGTATGGATGTATGGATGTTTGTTACTCAATCACGCTCCAACGGCTGAACGGATCTGGATGAAATTTGGCACAGATAGATTATAGTCTGAAATAGCACATAGGCTACTTTTTATGCGTATATTACGAAAATTAAAGAGTTCCAGCGGGAACCAAAAAACCTCAATCCATCGTGAATTGCAAGAGTATAACAGCATGTGTCGCTTGTCGGCAGGCATGGTGTCGGTGTCGGACGGGCACGTGGAGTTCGCGTCCGCGCGCGACGAGTGGCGCACGCTGCTGGCGCACTACGCCGGCCCCGTCGCCGTCGTCGTCGTGGTCGCGCTGCTGGTCGCCGTGCTGCCGCTTGCCGGGTGAGACAACTGACAGATCCATCCGCCCCACCTGTCCACACCCTCCACTGGGGGTCGCTGGTACCAGCCAGAGTAAGACTATCAAGAGCTATACTCTTACGAGGATGGCTCGTACGAAGCGATTTGCTTCCTCGTTTCTAATTCGAACCGCTAGGATATGGAATGCCCTTCCGGCTTCCGTTTCCCTTCCTCTTTTAATATAGGTACCTTCAAATCAAGAGTGAATAGGCATCTTCTAAGCAAGCGCGGGAGCACCTTAGGCTGCATCCACTTGCAAGCAAAGTTTGATTGCAGCCAAGCGCTAGCCTATATATTAAAAAAAAAAGATCTATTCACTGGCGTGCACAGGATTTGAAGCCAGGGTAGGCATAGAGGTAGACACTTATTGGCCGATTATAGTGCAAAATAAGTCCTGAATTATTAAAACGGGGGTAAGCGGTGCTGCGTTGCTTCTATGAACTGCACGCTACTGGATGTATGTCCAGCAGTGGACTGCTATCGGTTGACGACAACGCTCCCCTTGCCCTTTCACTGCGGTGGTGAGAGGATCCAGACCGTGAATTTTGTGTACCCAGCACCAGAAATGGGAGGACGGCTAAAGTGACAAGAATTACAGAAAATAATGTATAGGAAGTCAAGAAGGTGCCCCGGGCAGACATAGCAAATGTAACAACCGGGGACCCGCTACTTAAACCATAAACTACGTGTAGTACTATTACATATTCTATGATGTAATTGAGAGGTTGGTGGTGACTTGCTCTCCTACTAAAACTGTAAAACATGTAGGAGATGCAAGCGATACAAGAGGGTCAATCTTGGGTTGGCGAAGGTTGATCAGCCAAAACTCCCCAAAACTTTGGCCTGAAGCCAAAGTTTCACTTAGGTATCTAAAGTTGCTGCACCTGCTGCTATGACGTTGTTTGCGTAAGGCACATACATGCAGGCGCCCGCGCGCGGGTTTGCCCACTGTCCCGCTACGCGCCAACTGATGCGACCTATTTTTGATGTATTAATGCGCAGCAATGAATTTTGTCCGAACGTGATGAGAGCGGGCATGTCTAAACAAGCATTTTTATGGAGTAAAGTTCCTTAGAATTAATGTATCACTTTACCACACATGCTCTCATCATGTACTATGGACAGTCTATGGTGCACGTCTATGGCATCCTTTTCATACTTGACTTTGACTCATTAACTTTGAAAACGGGGCAAACGTTATATATCTCGCTATGCATTCCGCTATATCCACGGCGAAAAGGTGGCCTAAAGATGCAAATTAATTGCCAGATAAAATTGAAACCATTTAGGTTTCAATTTATTACAACTGATCTTTAAACCAATAAGCTAAATAAATCGAGGACGCTGAATAATCTATTGTTTGAATGGGTCGAGCCAGATCTCAGATATCATTGAGATGGATCATTGTAGTTTCAATAATAATATTACTTAATAGGCTAATGCAATGGAAGGTTACGATCTGTGTTACAGGCTGTTCTGGTGCTGCTGCCAGTGGTGCCGCGTGGGGCGGCGGCGGCGGCCGTTCGACCGCAAGTACGACTCCTGCCTCAAGGGCATCCTCGCGATCCTCTTCATTGCGCTCCTCACGCTGTTCCTGTGAGTATTGCTTGCCCGAACTAACACCAGATTATTCTAAAAGCTTAACTAGATCACAGAGGCTTACAGTCAAATACTAAACTCGTCCTTTCCTTAGCTATTTTAGGTAAATAGGAGAAGTGACTTTTATTCAAAGGTTGGAATTAAATTTTATGATATCAGTTATTCTGAGTTCTGACTCAAGTGACTTTTTTATTCAAAGTTTGAACTGAATTTAGTACCTACATGTGTGAATAATGTTCGGACCGACTTGACCAACCACTGTTTCCCATCTAGAACAACAAAATTGTAGACTATAATCAAATCTGTTCACCTTGAATGCAGTTTATTGTAACGTGAAGGAGATTCTGAATGATCTTGTTTTGTTTTCTACAATTGATCATATGTAGCATCTAAAGAATAATAATTTGACAATTCCATCTTCCCCCAGGTTCGGCGTGGTATGCGCGTTCGCCACCGACTCGCAAATGGAGAGCGGTTCAGCCGCCACGCCGGATTCCCTCCGCGCTGGAATCAAGGACGCGTGCACGTTCCTCAACAGCACGCAAGCCCACGCCCGACACCTCCTCGTAGATAACTACCGGGAGCTGGAAGCGCAGCTGAACGCCACGCTGACGTCCAGCGGGGAGTTCGTGCTGCAGCAGCTGGACGAGTTCACGAGCGCCACGTCCGTGCAGAAGCTCAGCCACATGGTGGAGCAGCTGGAGCGAGTGCCGGCCGAGCTGCGCGAGGTGCAGCGCGCCACTGACGACCTCAGGTCCAAGGCTGAAGAGCTCAACACCGGTCAGTATGCTGCTATCTCTATATATCAACTTTTATAAGCCTGATAAGATTGACGGTTTAAAGTTTAAAACCACACTTTTAAGACTGTTAGTCGTAGCCTCTCGTCACAAAAATTGTACACTTTTACAAAGGTGAAAGTGTAAAAAACAAAGGGTTCCACTAAGACCTAAGTGATTGGTAATAGATGCTTTGGTAAACGCAAAACGCAGCTTTGGTAAGCTCCCCTCTGGTGGGGTACGGACGATCCCAAACGAGTAGCTGAGAGCTGCTGGATACAAGCGGCTCAAGACCATGTACTGGCTAGATCTTCCCAAAAGAACTGCGTCCAGTGGTGAACGGTTTACACTTGCTCACCAATCCTCTTGTAACTACTTCAAGAAGTAATCATTTATAAGGCTATTCCCTTCGAGTGTCAGCTTGTTGTTCACCTGTTGAGCTGGGTGGTCGGCAGGTCTGCGGCAGGTGAAGACGCAACTGCTGCGCACGCTGGCGCGCTGCCAGGAGCCGCAGTGCGTGCAGCTGCAGGAGAAGTACAAGATCGGCCAGCTCGCCACCGAAATACAGTATGACAAGGTAAATGCTTCACACCTTACAAACTTTTTTACAATTTTTATCACAGTAACTACTTACTCGTAGTTGGTTATTTGATTTCTACTCTTTTAACTTTTAACACCCCTACACAAAATGAAGTGTGTTGTTTGTTGTTGTTGTTGATTATTTTGACCGGCCAGATAGATATAGCGCGCTATATCTATCTGGCTGTGGCATCACGTTCAAACAGATTTGACTGATTTGAAAGCACGTTTTCAAGCGGAATAGTACCTATTCCACTGGTTATGAATTACTATTGACATACTAAGTAACTTATGAATAACTGGTAGATATGAAGAAGAACAAAATCCGTTTAGCTGTTTGAAGATTACTTATCAGCTCTTTTCTTTACACTCTCAGACTCTAAAGTTTTGGTCAGTCAATGATAAGTAATTGTTGTGTTTATATTTTCACGCCGTCACGGAATAGATGCTCGACAAATATTTCCCAACGGTAAGTTACGTCGTGATTACTGCTTCAGATAAAACTGGGACATTAATGACACAAATTGTCACATTAGTGTCCCTTTACACTAATGTGTCAATTATTTTTTCGGCATTATAGTCTTCAGCCCAAGGCGGCCGCGTCGTTGTCTGTCTGTACTGCTAGGCGACCCTGTACGGATCTCCACAGGGTCTTGTGCCGCACGCTTCCCTCGGCTCCCGGCTAAGTAGCCGGCTTGAAGACGACCTCAAGCTAGTGCTTGAGATCGTCCGTCTAAGGCAACCGCTTATTTGAAAGAAAAGAAGAAAAATCTTTATTCGAGCCAGCTGAACAAGCTCCCAGAAGACATGTCGAAGATGTCTCTGAATAAGTTCAAAGTTGATGTAAACTCATTGATAAATCCTATTACCATGTGAAGGATTACTTAAATGACAAGGAAGCTTGGCAATAATTTGCTCTAATGGCTCTGATAGTTCCTTTGTTAAGATGATTAATTGTGAGATGGTGATAATGAAAAAAAATCCCAGCTGAGTTTGTTGTGGGCTCTTCTCAGACCAGGGCGCGTTTGGAACCCTCGTAGCTTTAGTTTTAAGATACCGTAACAGATTATCACCATCATATTTTTATGTAACTGGACGTCAATAAGTGTAGTGTCCTACCTACAATTGAATAAATATTTATGACTTATGACTTATGAATTAATAACTTGAAATGAGCACTTGCATGCGATGACATCTGAGATACCATAAAGCAGTTGATCGGACACGTTCGCAGATCCCGGACGTATCGGAACTGCTCGACAGCGTGACGCGCCTGGTGGACGGCGCGATGCGGACCGAGGTGTCCGCGGGGCTGCAGGTGTTCAGCGGCATCAAGCGCACCGTCGACCAGCACATACCGCGGGTGCGGGACGCGATCGCCGCCACAGGTCAGCGAGCGGCCACTGATCACGACTAATATTTTACTTTTAAGTTATACAATGGTTGCATAATTTTATGCAAATGTAAAGCAACATTGACCCGAGTGGGAGATGGGTGAACAAATTTGAGTCTGAATATGGCCTTTTCGTTTCCTCCGTGCCTCGGAGAGCACGTGAAGCCGTCGCGTCGGTCCCGGTTATTATCACTAACATCTGATTTTAATCGTTAGTTAAACCTAAGAGTTTAAATAGTACTCTTAGTCGAGTCGTGTGCTGGTGTGAAGGGGACCTGGGAACCGCATTATTATCCCAAGAAAACCCCTGTCATTATGTGATTAATGGATAGGGGTTACAACTCTCAGCAATTAAGCTAAGCTTGTTAATTTGATTTATAATTTAATTAAGTATATTTTTTATGCTTTTTTGTTTACATATTGTTTTATTAAACGTTGTACCTAAAGCAATTGTAGTCAGTTTTGTGGACTATACTATATATTTAAAAAAAACCATCAGATTTGTCTCAGTGTGTGTGTGTGTGTCGTGTGTCAGGCGAGCGCCTGTCGCGCGTGGCGGACAGCGTGAGCTGGACGGCCGGCAACGCGAGCGCGCGGCTCAGCGGCAGCGACGCGCCCGCGCGGCTGCAGGACGCGCTCCGCCGGTGGGCGCCCTACCGCAAGCACACCACGCGCACCGCCGCCGCCGCGCTGCTCGCGGTGAGCGAACTGCTTTATTGATAACTAGATGATGCCCGCGACTTCGTGCGCGTGGATTAAGGTTTTTTGATTCCCGCGGGAACTCCTTAATTTTCCGAGATAAAAAGTAGCCTATGTCTTTCCCCGGGATATAACCTACCTCTATACCAAATTTCAGCAAAATCGGTTGAATAGATGGGCCGGGAAAGCGTAGCAGTCAAACGGGCAGACAGACACACTTTCGTATTTATAAGATTAGTATAGATAACCATTTTGAATTGTCGAGTAAACTAGAAAAGTGCGTTGACTGTTGATGACGTCACAAGTATTTCATACAAAATCCCATACTAAGCGCGCGTTTTGACGTTTTTTTTCCACTACAAGTTAGCCCTTGACTGCGATCTCACCTGATGGTAAGTGATGATGCAGTCTAAGATGGTAGCGGGCTAACCTGTTAAGGGCATGGCAGATATATTAAAGCCATACCCCTATTCGGTTTCTACACGGCATCGTATCGGAACGCTAAATCGCTTGGCGGCACGTCTTTGCCGGTAGGGTGGTAACACGGCCGAAGCCTCCCAGACCAGGCCAGACCAGGGAAAATTCAGAAAATAAATTCCCAAATTGACCCTGCCGGGGATCGATCCCGGGACCTCCACACGTTATGGCAACAGCGCTACACACTGCGCCACGGAGGTCGTCAAAAAATCGTCGTTGTTTGGAAAAAATGTCAGATAAGTGTGACGCCTTGTGGCGCAGATCGTGTGAAAAAAACTAGAAGTTTAATTAGCTATAATCCGCCACAGAAGGTAAATCTATGTGGTACAGTGCGTATCTTGAACTTGCAGCCCGCGATATTCTCCACACCACATAAATCTTCTTAGAGGGTATTTTGCAAGATTTACGTGGTGTGGAGAATATCGCGGGCCGCAAGTTCAAGATACGCACTGTACCACATAGATTTACCTTCTGTCGCGGATAATAGCGAATTAAACTTGTAGTTTTTTCAATGTCATGGACTTCCGCAAAGTAACGCCTGCTTGTATCCAATATTCGCAGATCGTGTGTATAATGACGTGGGGGTTGTTATGCGGCGTGTGCGGCAAACGGCCCGACGCGTACGGCGCCAGTGACTGCTGCAACAAGGGCTCCGGATCCTCGTGCCTCATGTGGTGAGCCAAATTAATAAATCAATTCAATTCAATTTTTTTTATTTTTTTTTATTTTGTTTATTTGTCTGTAATCAACAGCGTTTTTACTTATATAATCTACAGTTATCTCTTAAAACTAAAATAAGGCCAAAAAGATTACAAAATTATACAAATTTAAAACATGTAGGACATACAGGTGTCTCATATGTTACGTCATGTTTTGACTCTACCACCGGTTCGGAAAGCAGATTCTGCTGAGAAGAGCCGGCAAGAAACTCAGCAGTTAGTTGCTCTTTTTTTTTTTAAACAATCGTCAAGTCAACCCCGCTACACTTGTGTGCCACAATGCTGCAGCCCCCCTATTCTCTAACTCAGTGGCTATCAAAACATGAAAGCCACTGACATATATTTTTCATCCATTGAAGATTTGCTATAAAAGTGTTCATTTTATTTCATAGCAAACCTTCAATGGATGGCTTTCATGTTTTGATAGCCACTGAGTTAGAAAATGGAGCTGCTAAACGTGGCGCGTCGGTCGATCAGCGTCGAGCGGAAGTCGAATTATGATTTGAAACACGTAATCCAAATTCAAGATTCAAGAAGGTCCGAAGGATCAAGAAGCTCACGTTGATTTTTAATTGTATAGATTTTCTGTAGAGCCGTTATAATCATGAAAGTTTAATTCGCTATAATCCGCCGAAGTACACAGATCTATGTGGTACAGTGACCAGCAATTTGCAGGGGCACAACACCATAGCACATAAATCTTCCATATTTTTCTCAACGTACATTTCCTGAGAATGCTCCGGATGAAATAATTTGGAAGATTTGTGTGGTATGGTGTTGTGCCCGCGAAACTGCTGGCTTATTGGGCGTTGAAAATAGCATGCTACACGCCGTACCACATAGATTGGTCTGTTTAGGCGGATTATAGCGATTAAACTTCAAGTTCCTTGATTATCATAAAGTATGTGCACAGTAACGCCTGCTTGTATGCTTGTATTCAACTAGCTGAGCTGATGCTGATGATTCTCGCGGGAATTCATTAATTTTCCGGGATAAAAAGTAGCATATGTCACTCTCCAGGTCCTAAACTATACCCATGCCAAAAATCACGTCGATCCGTTGCTCCGTTGCGGCGTGATTGATGGACAAACCAACAAACAAACTCTCTTTCGCATTTATAATATTAGTATGATATTGGAGCTGTGGTGACGGTGGGCGCGCTTGTCCGCAGCGGCATGGGCGTCACGTTCCTGGTGGGCGGCGGCATCGCGCTGCTGCTGCTGCTGTACTTCGTGCTGGGCGTGGGCGCGCAGCGGCTGGTGTGCGACCCGCTCACGTGAGTATGATTGCTTTCTCAAGGAGTAGAATCTGCAGCGAGACAATAAAGCGTGCCCATAGCAAATTTAGTTTTTCCATGATTCGGCCCTTGCGACCGAGTGATTTGTGGGGCCATGGGAGTTGGAGAGGGTTTTCGCCCTCTCTAAGTCTTATCAGATTTGCCGTCTTACACTGTAATGTAGGATAATATAGTTGTAAGTGCGGGTAGGTTAAGATATTGTGTCATCATTTCAATCTGTTAATTAGTGTCGTCTGTCATCTTCCTCTCTCGTAATAAATGCCTAAGAAGTCAGCTGTGTTTCTATTACTCGAGTATATAATAAACTGGCGACGAGGATGGGAATTCAATTCAATTTATTTATTTTGCAACAGTGGTTTTTTAGACAACTATACAGATGTTTACTCTATAAAAAATGTTCAGACACTAATATTATTTGTGTACAAAAATGGCGCTCTAAAAGAAGCAACACTCCTCGATCTTTGTTCCAGTTGAAAGAGAAAAACTTAGTTGACCCACGATCTTAAACACCCGGGAAATGTTCATTGAGTCGATTTCAAAGGATGGGTCTTTCGAGGTCACTACCCAGTAGACATTTACGACGAGAATTACCTGCTTTACCAGTTCAAAACCACTTCTGTAGAATTGCTCTTAGAGTTTGATTACAGCCACGTACTAAAACATAAAAATAGTTAAAAAAGAGTTTATTTTATCTACGATGCCAGTAGATAACCTTGAGATAGCATCATTTATCACAACATTGATTTCAGCTGATAGATATAGTCGATATTGTTTGTATTTCGTGATGACGTATCTCGATGTTCATCCGGTCAGATAATAATAGATCAATATTAATCTATCAAGGTTCCATTTCTATTGGCTGAGAAGCATTAAAATAGTAAGAGAATCATTATAGTCTTATTTAGAGGCCATTCTTTCCAAACACTTTCTAATGACTTTCTAATGGATATCTTGGCTTTTGTCTGAACTGGGGACAGCCAGAAAATTTTAACACATCCCCACACCATGTAAAATCTATCTGGTGTGAAAACGTACTTAACACATTAATCAATGGGATCAATTTTTCAGTACCTTTTCCAAATTCTAGACAAACTATATGTCCTTGTGTTCTTGTTTTCAAATAAAAGTTCCCTTTGTACAGTCCCACAAACTTATCGGACCCGGTGACAGCCTCGCTGGTAGATAAGTGAAACTTAGCGCGGAGACGTCCTCCGGTTGGCCCAAGCAGGGGAACGGGCCTCAAGGCTTGGTCTCCTGAGCCGGGCGGGGCGCGGGGCAACACTGTGCCCCGGTGAATAGCTTTAAGCCATGTCGGCTTGGTCTGCCTGGGAGGCTACGGGCCCTTAGGGTCGGGGGTGGTTTCCGATACTGGGTCCGCACTGACGTCATCACCCGCAGTTCGGACGCAGTGGGTAAAAATTAGTTCCAATTTTGGCCACCGGGTCACATAAGTTTGCTGTTTGCCGGACTGTATGTATGCACTCGGTGTACACAATGCGTGTTTGACCGGCAGCGAGCCGCGCGGCAGCCGCGTGTTCGCGGACGTGGAGAAGTTCGTGGATCTGGAGCGCGCGCTGTTCAACGAGCGCGCCGACCCCGACTTCAACCTCACCTATGTGATGGTCCACTGCCATCGCAACCACACCATTTATAAGGTATACATGTACATGTCCTGACGCCTGACGTCCGCAGTTTAGCCCGCGTGGATTTAGGTTATCTATGTGTTGTTCCAGACTATCTATCTCTGTGCCCATCTAGATCCGTTCAGTCGTTTTGGCGTGATTGAGTAACAAATATTCATCCATCCAAATTTTCTACTTGGACACGTCTATTTGAAGAACAATGAGACGGCCATTTGAAGCCACATTCTGACAGACTTTACAAAACTCTGAGCACATTATGAATAACTCTCGGGCGTGCAGTTTTCCTTCACAGTTTGAAGCGAGTGATATTTAATTTTCAACTTTTCCTCAACTATGCCCATGTAAAAAATCCCGTCGATCCGTTGGTCTGTTGCAGCGTGATTGAAGGGCGCACGTACGAGTATAACACTAGTATGTTTGTTGTATGGCAGGCGCTGCAGCTGCACCGGCTGTACGACCTGGGCGCGCTGCGCGGCTCTGTGGCGGCGGAGGTGCGCGCGCGCGTGGCGGCGCTGCGCACGGACTACCCGCCGCGCGGCCGCCCGCTGCGCATCCTGCCGCCCGCCGCGCGCCGCAAGCTCGACCTGCTGGCCGGCACCGGCCTGTCCGACTTCAACTTCGACCGCATCCTGTACGCGGTGAGTGCCCACCGCCGCGGAGCGAGCGAGTCAGCCCCTCGCCCGCGCTGACTGACGCGTGACGGCCGGCTTGTTGCAGCTGGAGACGAACATGACGTCGCTGTCGCTGGACGGGCTGGCGGCGCAGCTGCGCAGCACGGCGCGCGCGCTGGCGCCGCGCGGCGGCTTCGCGGAGGTGGCGGACAGCCTGCAGCGCGCCGCGCTCAAGCTGAACTCGCTGCACGACGACACGGTGCAGCCCATGATGCGCCGCGTCGCGCAGCTCAACGTGAGACACACAGACACAACGCCAGGGATATACACGAGAGCCGCAGCGACGGCGTGGCCGTTTTAAATCTCTACGGACTTCTGTCTGACAGCAGGGCATGTCCGGCTTGCATGGACTGAAATAACCTCCCCCTGTCTTCGAGGTCAGCCCGGAACCGCAACTGCATTACTTCGGGCTGACCCTCTAGCTATTCCTCTTTTCTTCTTTTTCTCTTTCCTCCCTCCTCAACATTATGCCCCTTAGCATCTGGGCATATCTGTGCCACGCGTCTGCACCAGCCAACATGCGTGAGACTAGATTTCGGGCATCCACTCTACTCTCGCTCATTCCCTGGGCCGTCTCTCTCAGCTCAGCACAAGCGGGACACTCGAATAAGGCGTGTCTCGGAAGTATAAAAGCGGCGTCTGCGCCTCGCCGCCTCTGTATACCCGGCGTCCCGTCGCTTGCATACATTTTGTATGAAATGTGATAGAAGCGGCGCTCGCACCTCGCCCGCGACCCTCGCCTCTCGTGTATATCCCGCACCTAACGTACGACACAATTACAAAACAGTTGTGGAAGCGTGCCACACAAGAACTCGCTTGCGTGGCACACGTGTTTGTGGTACATATGAGTAGAATCTATCTAGTGCAGAGACCTGAGAGTCCAAGATGGCGGGTAAAAAATTCATTAAAAACATTTTCAAAAAGATACGCATTGAATTGAGAACCTTCTCCTTTTTTGGAAGTTGGTTATAAACATCAACAACAACAGACGTCATTTTATTTTTCGTATTCTTCTCAAACCCTCTTAAATGATACCAATGTCATGGGGATGCATAAAAAATAACTAGACCGCCATCTTTGGGAGTCCGCCATATTGGATTTAGAATGACGTCACTTAGCTTACCATACATTGGGGCTGATTCTGTGTAACACAATCTCTAAACTAAACTAAAATGGCAGCTTTAAATCTAGTTCTGTCCCTTTCCGCAGGGAGTATTATGAAAGGGTTAGCAGTATTTGTAATGCTCTAATTTTAGTTTAGTTTAGAGATTGTGCACTACAGAATCAGCCCCATTGTCGTACAATCAAAATGTGTATGAAAATTTTTAGCTCAATCGAGTTATCTGTTTTAAAATTCAGTTATTAGATATGAGTTAAACAAACCCACAAACATTAAGTCTAACCTTGAGTTTTGCATAGCTCAGTATTCCCAGTAGGTATCCAAAACCTGACTCTCAGCTTTTAAGACGAGACGCAGGTTCATACCCTGCCGGTTTCGCAATATTTGATACGTATTTAAGAATAGTTTAGAAACTTCGCTCAGTGTGAGTATAATAAAATGACAAAATTAAGATGAGATATGTTCAACGTTCCAGGCAACCGCTTCGGAGCTTCGGGACGTGCTTCGCTTCAACCAGTCGTCGCTGAAGGAGGCCATCAACTCCCGCATCCGAGACACCACTGAGGTCGAGCTGTTCCTCAACACGCAGGGCCCCGATCTTGTGCAGAACGTGAGTATTCCGACTGTTATCGAAAATATATACGAGTATGCTATGACAACGAATGAACGAGAAGTTTAATTCGCTATAATCCGCCACAGCAGACCAATCTATGTGGTACAGTGCGTGTCCTTCACCAATAGCATGCGAACAACCACCACCCAGCAATTCGCACCGGCACCGCACCACACCACACCACACAAATCTTCCAAATCACTCTTAACGTAGTTGATTTTATTTTTTAACCCCCGACGCAAAAAGAGAGGGGTGTTATAAGTTTAACATGTCTGTCTGTGTATCTGTCTGTGGTATCGTAGCTCCCAAACGGATGAACCGATTTTCGTTTAGTTTTTTTTGTGTCATAGATAATTTTATCCCGAGTGTTCTTAGCCATGTTTTATGAAAATCTGTTCATCCGTTTGAAGATCATCAGCTTTTTTCTAGTTGATGAGGGGATCTGACTACCTTCCATATTATGTCCTATCGATTCGAAATTTGGTACCGTGTTACTTCAATGATATTGAAAGTATATGGTAAGGTAACCATGACCTGATCAGCCGTTTGAAGATCATCAGCTCTTTAATAGTTGATGATGGGATCTGACTACCTTCCATATGCCTTGTCGATTCGAAATTTGGTACCGTGTTACTTCAATGATATTGAAAGTATATGGTAAGGTAACCATGACCTGATCAGCCGTTTGAAGATCATCAGCTCTTTAATAGTTGATGATGGGATCTGACTACCTTCCATATGCCTTGTCGATTCGAAATTTGGTACCGTGTTACTTCAATGATATTGAAAGTATATGGTAAGGTAACCATGACCTGATCAGCCGTTTGAAGATCATCAGCTCTTTAATAGTTGATGATGGGATCTGACTACCTTCCATATGCCTTGTCGATTCGAAATTTGGTACCGTGTTACTTCAATGATATTGAAAGTATATGGTAAGGTAACCATGACCTGATCAGCCGTTTGAAGATCATCAGCTCTTTAATAGTTGATGATGGGATCTGACTACCTTCCATATGCCTTGTCGATTCGAAATTTGGTACCGTGTTACTTCAATGATATTGAAAGTATATGGTAAGGTAACCATGACCTGATCAGCCGTTTGAAGATCATCAGCTCTTTAATAGTTGATGATGGGATCTGACTACCTTCCATATGCCTTGTCGATTCGAAATTTGGTACCGTGTTACTTCAATGATATTGAAAGTATATGGTAAGGTAACCATGACCTGATCAGCCGTTTGAAGATCATCAGCTCTTTAATAGTTGATGATGGGATCTGACTACCTTCCATATGCCTTGTCGATTCGAAATTTGGTACCGTGTTACTTCAATGATATTGAAAGTATATGGTAAGGTAACCATGACCTGATCAGCCGTTTGAAGATCATCAGCTCTTTAATAGTTGATGATGGGATCTGACTACCTTCCATATGCCTTGTCGATTCGAAATTTGGTACCGTGTTACTTCAATGATATTGAAAGTATATGGTAAGGTAACCATGACCTGATCAGCCGTTTGAAGATCATCAGCTCTTTAATAGTTGATGATGGGATCTGACTACCTTCCATATGCCTTGTCGATTCGAAATTTGGTACCGTGTTACTTCAATGATATTGAAAGTATATGGTAAGGTAACCATGACCTGATCAGCCGTTTGAAGATCATCAGCTCTTTAATAGTTGATGATGGGATCTGACTACCTTCCATATGCCTTGTCGATTCGAAATTTGGTACCGTGTTACTTCAATGATATTGAAAGTATATGGTAAGGTAACCATGACCTGATCAGCCGTTTGAAGATCATCAGCTCTTTAATAGTTGATGATGGGATCTGACTACCTTCCATATGTCCTATCGATTCGAAATTTGGTACCGTGTTACTTCAATTATACCTACTCTAAAAAGGACAAAATAAAAGTAAAATTAAAAATTTTAAAACCCCCCGACACAAAAAATAATCTCTTTAAACGAACAAATAATATTTTAAACATATTATAATTATGTAAGTTCAAATATTTTTATTTTCCAAGCGTCGTCGTGTCGAGGGACTGTTAAAGATTATAAAGTATTTTTCCAACAACAGCTAATTAATTATTACGAATTACATTTAGGTACAAACGATCTTAAGTTAATGCATAGTCTACGCTCTACGTATTGCCGCGCGCGGCGAGCTCGGTGTGCGGTATGCGGTATGCGGTGCGGGGGTGGGCGTTCATAAATTGAATGATGCGATATGTTCGAGTGTTAACACATAACATACATGTCTGCCCGGCAGCTGACGCGCGATTTCGCGGAGGCGATGGGCGCGCGCCTGCAGGAGTACCTGGAGCTGGTGTCGGCGGCGGCGGAGCGCGAGGTGGGCGCGTGCGCGCCGCTGTCCAACGCGTTCAACGCGACGCGCGACGCCGCCTGCCGCGCCGTGCTCATGCCCGCCGTGAGTATACCGCCGCCACGTGTACACTGTGAACATTGGATACGAGCGCGCGTTACTCTGCTGGGTGACGCGTAGGTGATGTAGGCACCGGCGCAAGTTCTTAAGAGTTCATGCGCTGAGGATGGTCACCGAGGAGGTTTTAGTGGGTACAAAACCCACATAACCCGATCTCCCACCTAGGAGGTCAGAAGATTCTTTTTTTTTTTTGGTGTAGGAGGGGAAAATCCTCATGGACATCCAGTCCCAGGGAAGAAAATTTCCCCTGCCAATGTTACTATGCTGAGGTCCTTACTTATCAAAGAAGCTTATTCGCTATAATCCTCCAAAGCAGACATACCTATATGGTACGGCGTGTAGCTTGCGATATTCACCACCCAATAAGCCAGCAATTCGCACCGCCATAACTTAAGGCACTAAAACATGACAATTCGCTTTGCTCAGCCAGTAGACAATAGACCGATATAGTAGATTAAAGTAAATATCGATTACTCTTGAAAAAGAACCTCGTTTTTTGTTTGGACTATTATCTCTGTCTTGTATTTTGTCTTGTCTTGTACATCGTCAACAGTAAACGCTGCCCAGTCAGTACTGATAAAATACACAGTCGTTTATTATTGAACTATAATCCAATTTACTTTTGATTGCACCTCTCCGCTTCAAACAGGTCCAGGGCCAAGTCAGACTTTTTTATATATATTGTGAATGTGTTGTATTACAGAACGGCTTCTGGATAGCGGTGTCGTGGTGCGTGGTGCTGTTCCTGCCGCTGCTGCTGGTGGCGCAGAAGCTGGCGCGCCTCTACCGCCACCCCGACCCCTACCCCGGACCCCTGGTCGAGGCGTACGTACCTACCCCGCGCACTTGCCGACCACACAGACAATACACACTCATGACGCACCCATTTCACATTCGTGACACACACACTACACACTCATGACACACCCATAACACTTCCATTACACACTCATGATACGCCCATGACACACTCATTACACACTTATGACACACCCAGGAGTTACTCGTGACTCATGACACTCTCAGGACACGATACACCAAATTACACGCACACCAAATTCACGATACACTCAAAACTCTTACACGACACCCAACCGCGATACAGACTATTATAATATTATAACAACACAAACTAGTTGAGTGCAACAATTTCAATTGACACTACTTTATTCCCTTATTAGTAAAACCGAAATTGGCACAATTTTTCCTAGGAATAGGCCAAGTGCCTGCCAATAGAATTCGAGCGCTTTGTGTAAAAATATAAGGTCGAATTTCTATTGTTATTGTACTAGGCATCGCCACTTCATCGGTCTGTGCTTTTAAAACTTAACGAAATCAAACAATTTAATAGTATTTTACATTTCGAACTAATTGACAAGTGAAACACATACATTAATCATTTTATTAGCGTTAGAATTTATTGTATCTGGTGTCATCTAGTACTAATCTCGAAAAAGCCAAACAGAAGTGAGATACAATAAATTTTACGCCTTGCAAATGTTCTATAATTTTTATTAACAAGTTGCACAGGCAATAAAATTAAGTACGACTTTGAAGTTTATAAATATTGTTTTTTCTTAAAATATGTTCGTCTTTAAGAAAAAAATATAGTAGAGTATATACCTACTAGCCAAATTTAAACAAATATTTCTAGCAGTCTGCGCAATTTGTTATTTTTTTATTAAACAAGTGACAGTCGCAACGATTGTCGGAATGGCGTCGTTGCGGCTCAATATGCTGTCTTAGATGTAAGATGTCATCCATATACCATTGTTATCGTTCTTTTTGAATCGTCTGCAGCTTGCTGGTAATAAGGGTATAGAGATACAGAATTTTCGCTTTTGCTAAGTATCTGGATCACAATTTATGAAATGATATTTAAGCAGAGATCTATAGAAGTTACTTTGACTTTGGGCAGAGTTTACTTGAACCGCTCTAGTTTAAGTCTGAATAAAGTCGGAGTACGTCCTGCAGGTCTCAGCTTTACACGTCTCAAACAAATCTTTTACATTCCATTTTGACCTTGAGACAGAAAATGGACATTATTTGTGTCCCCAAAAATATTGCCAAAAATTGGTATAAGTTCAGACTTTGTTATCGAGACATCGCAAATTTCGTATTATGCCAAAATACTGCAAAAAAGTTGACTGCTAGTAGTAACAAAACTATACAGGAATAAAAAAAGAGGGAAATTGTGACGCATAAAAGCAATAGAGCAAAAAAAATACTGCAGACGATTCGTAGGTCTTTTCATTTAAATTTTACTTTTAAGTTGAAGTTAATTTACGAATTGGTTTGTATGATTTGAGGTCTGTTTACCGTCCCCTTGGTTATGAATGTCTTGTCGATATGTTTTGTCTTACCTTTGGGTTTGTCGCACCCCTCATCCCAGTAGTGAATGAACGGAATCGCCCCTTGATTCTTTATTATTTGACAGTGCACTAAGTTTAGTTCTAGTTTATATGGTCGGCGCGTGTTTGTGTTCGAGGGAGCGGGATATCTCTAAAATATACGGTCGAGAGGTAAATTGAATTGATGTTAAAAGTCCAGACAAAAAGGAAACCTAGCGTAACACTTCTAACTAATCGTTTGATGATATTGAAACTTTTGCTTAAAGTGTGCTTATCGCTTTCCAATATTTAAAAGAGTATCAGCAATTTGAAAAAATTGTGGCTATTGAGTTCTGTTCTTGTGGCGGCCGATTAAACCCTGCCCTGGCGAATTAGATTGGCCTCTGAGGAAAACTACAGAGTCACGTGTAAACCTGGCTGAATTTAGTTTGAACATTGTGTACTAATGAAGCAGCACAATTGAATAGAGAAAACGGATTCATTCGTATGTGTTCTATTCGTCTAGGTCATGCTAGGTGCAAAAGTACATTTAGGATATCCCGCTCTATCGTATCACAAACTTTATCATAATCGACCCTTACGTTGCATTGTGACAAAACGGTTACGATTCATAGAACGTTCGAGCCCCTGTGCGGTTGAAGAGCCAAAGGACACGTAACGCACTAATTAGTAGACTAGTCGCAAAACAAATGTAGTAATAAATTAAAATTATGGGGGGTTCGTTCTGAGAAGTATTCCATACTGAACGAAATATAGAAATTTGCTAAAGAGTGAGAAAATATAATAAATATTTGAAAATATAATAGAAACAGGTGATAGGAAATGGTATCAGATCCGATAGATTTAGATTTTCTATTAGTTCTTTAAAATTAATTTTCCTTTGTTTTAAATCATCGCCATTTTAATGTTAACCTTCTTCTTGTAATAATAAGTACTTTTAATTGTTTCGGAAATACGGATCATATATCACGATCGAACAGTAGATTTTATAAACTCCTTTCAATTCATTCCTAAAAGTTAAATAAAGAATCTGGATTTAAATTTATTTGAGATGGATTTAATGCTCGAAAGATGTTTAGAACTTTTTCAAGCCAAAGATAAAAATAAGATACCAGGACGTTCGTTTTTTTCTTTTCTTAGCAATACTAATAAACGACGGGTAAATTATTTAAACTAGTTTCTCAGTGGGTATCGGTAGGAAAACGCAAATCGAATCAACGCCATTTGTAGAATACGAACGAAGTTAGAAGATTTTGAAAAATCTTTGGCCCAAATTCTTTATAACAATAAAATTATATACAGCAACGTCAAATAGAGCACTTCATTCACTTTTGTCTCCGATGATTGCGAATATGACGTTAAAGATAGTAAAATCCCCGAATACGCACGCCACTTTTTTTGATTGAGCTGATTGCACCATTTAGCATGAAGCATTTAGCGTTTAGCTCTTGGATGAAAAAATAACATAAAACGCACTACTTTATATAAATAATGTACGTAAACCAACATTCTTGAGGAGCAGAACAGTAGTGGGGCGCGACTTCGTGGATTGAACTATCTCTAAAGGGAATAAAGGCCATATTCGGTACACCTCGCTCCTGCAACACGTCCTGGCAGGGTTCGCAAGCCTAGTGGGTGGGTGTAGGGTTAGGGCTCGTGTGGGCGGGTGTCTGACGCAGTGTTGTTGTCGCAGCGAGTGCGAGGCGCTGTGGCGGCGCGGCGCCAGGTGACGCGGCGCCTCCTCGGGTAACGCACACCGCCAGCGCTGAAGCGATCACTGATTATGCCTTCTTGTCCTCGCAACTAACCATCTTTCGTTTTTTGATGCTTGGCCAATAACCTGAGTTGTTGAGACACCCCATATTGTGTACTGCTCGTTTTAAATCTTAATTACCTCCAGTAAAAAATATATTTAAGAATTCGCATCCAATCATAAACCTATTCCTCTTCTTGAAATATTAATTTCTCATCCACCAGTGTGAGAATACTAAAACCCGCATTTATTTGTTGCGAAATATCCCTGACGGCTCCTTAACCTTCCTTTTTTGATCGTTCAAACATTCGTGATGCCATATCTTTTGGTAGCTCCCTATCATTGATTGCGCTCCCTAAACAAATAATAGATCACAGACAGATTGTAAATTTTGAAGATACTCATTGTCATACAAAATAGAAGCTAAAGTTTTCCTCCATTTCAATAAGTGAGTTTTTAAACGGGGAAAAATGGCCTATACTTTTTAAGATTTTGTAATACATTGAACACTGTAGTGAGGATATGGAGTGGATGAGAGCATAATCCTCGTGATCGGTTGTGCGGTGGCGGTGGCCACTGGTGAGGCTCGGACGTGTGCTCTTCGACCCCATAGCGGCTTGCACCAACTTGCTACGTTGACTTAACCCCCATTATCCCATTGGCTCATTGGAATCTAACACCAAACGTTAACCTTGTGATTCGTGTGACTTTTCTTTTTTTCATCATTTTTTGAGTGTACTAATCCCCTATAAAGCGATAGTTTCCCTTTATTTTAATGCAAATTTTTAAACTGCACATACAGGGACATTTGAGTTTGAGTTTGAATCAGGGGATGATTTGTTGGCGTTAAGGAGCCTTGCAAGTGCCCTAATACCTTATAATAACGTTGCTAGTTCGGTTTCACATGATCTCTATGCTTAATTCTTAATTAACGGTGAAAATCATTATTCAATCTTTCTGTAACTTGCCGATATGTTACTTAGCAACGTTGTTATTTTTCAGAACTTGTATTGTCCTTTTTGTCAAATACCAACGTTACGTAGCAATTTATCATCTGTCGATACGGATAGAATAATCTATCCGTTGACATGTCTTTATACAAAGTTTGTCGAGATTTTAAGCAATTTGTTGTAACGTGAGTAAAATTACAAAGATGATCTAGAACAAACTCAATACGTCTCTGAAGAATCTCTGACTTTAGTTTGTCAATTTGTCCATTATTATTTTACTACTTTTATTCTATTAACATTCCATATATACCAGTTATTCAAGATTTGATCGATATTACGTTATTCTTGTGTTATTTTTACTAAAATTGAGTGTCTTTTCGCTCTTCTTTTTTATAGATTGCCAACTGATTTGTATGAATGTAGCATCTCGATATAATATCTCACGCCCGTTATACTGCGCGGTGATCCTGCTTGCCTCCGAACATGTAATGCATGCGTTCCAATGAGCCAAGTGTTGAGTGTTGGTCGTTCGTTGTTGTGCGTAGGCCCTAACCGTAGTACGGGCTTGTATTTAGCTCGCTAGTCATAGTCATACATTGCTTGCGGTCGACTCATCGAACACACATCTCCCCGTTGAGTTCCAATGTAGCGCGCAATGTATTACGAATATGTGTGGTCAGACTTATTATTGCATGGAGTAATTTGGCAGGTTTTAATGTCATACATAAAATACATTGGTGCCTTTTACCGTTATGCGTGGTTGAAGTAAAACTTCTTTGTCTTTGTAGCGGACATTTAACTAAATACACATTAACTTTCTATGGCATACCTACTTAGCATTTTAAAACACCTCAATAAAAGATGGCGCGCTCTAAAAACTATTCTGTTTGGTCGCCATTTTAATACGGACTGAAGTAACGCGTTCCTTCCATCCGAAAAATAGATAGAATATAATAGATTCCGACGATTCAAAGCACTTGCAAATATCTTTTTGAGTAAAACACATTTGAATTTAAAATAGTCGTGCCTGAAGAAGATTTACACCAAAAATAATCAAACTAATATTTGACTACTAACTAATAATAAAAACGCCCTAAATGTTTTGAAGCTCTTATCTTAGTATTAATGACTTACGCCATATTACCCAATGCATTTATATATCGGACTACACACTATAGTTTGTACAGAAAGCACTAAAATTATATTAAGTAAATAGAGGTAATTTCCGTTTGATAGTTTTTGGTATTTTTGATTTGATTCATGGAACATCAACATCATAACAAGTTTACTTTCCAGTGTCCTCGTCTAGTCTGCTACTCTGAAGTGAGGTGATAACACTAATTAGTTAATAACTGACGCGCTACAAATGTTACCTAGCTTATATTTGTACAAAATACTATTTATGGTTGTATTAAGTACCTAACACTTTCTGGGTAATTTAAGCAATTACATTTTTTAATTCTTATTGATAATTCAATTTACATAGAACGCACAACATTTATGGATACAACAGTATTTACAAAGAATAGTTTTAGTTAGAAATCATTTTCTATGAATGACGGAAATATTTCATGAAAATATATATCATCCATATCCAGTATCCTTTTGTTTGTGACGTTGCGGCACTTTGCGAACTCAAGAACTCGAAGATTGAATTCACTTAAATGTGTGTATTTACTAAACTCTGGAAATTATTCAGTTAAAAGTTTTCGAAATGGGTAGCATAATTAATTGAATCTCTTAAAATTGGCTGGGCTTAACAGGGGTAAATATATAAACACAGACGACTGCCATTGAAATACAATTATTTCACTCGTGGCTACATATTATTGTACGACTGTTGTACCTACCAAAATAATGTCTAAATTGTAGTTCGTATCAGAAGTAAACAAGTGTACAAGAGTTCGTATGAGTTCAGGATCCTGATTCTCTATGACATAGATGTAACTTCACCCAAAAATAATCTAGTGACGAGTAATTAACAAATTTTCACACATAAACTTTGAGTTGTCATAAATTCTTGTACCACAAAAGAGCTCTGACCTTGAACTTGCACTCGCTGCGATAGTACGAAGTGAGGCGGGGGTGTTGATTGTTTTGGTATAAACATCTCCACGTTAAAAGATTTCGGTTACCATCAAAACAATGTAACGTCAAATTAAAATGGATCTCTATGCCTTGTTTTAAGGCACACTTTTAACAAAATCGGTAACGGTAAATGCACGACTTTAAATGTAGTTTTAGGGCCATTTTACACTGACATTATAGTGCTTCAGTATTAAGGGTACAGAGCTCTTTTGAACTGTCACTCGGTGGTTTACGTACAATGTCATAGCGAATGGGGGTCGGACAGGCCGCGGTCCGGTTCGCTAACGCGTGTGTTGTCTGTTGCAGCGAGTATTTGTATGACGCGTACGCGGACCGCGATAACGTACCCCTCGCCAAGTAAGTGCCTCGCCTTTACCCCTTCCGACGCTGACCCGCCTCCGGCCTCTTACACTGTCCATGCATGCGCTAACCGCTTGCCGTGCGCGCTCGGCCTTGCGGAACGTTCGAGCACTTCACGAGGGCTCCACAACGCCCAAACATTTCTTTCCATATCGCATTTTTGTTCATTAGACCATTGTTTTCAAAATGTCAAGTCTATTTCAGAACTGTAGCTTTTATGACAGTTCAAGACCAAAATGCAAATTCAACTCTGTTGCAACGAATCGCTTCGACACATAACTTCATTGGTGATTTGGATCTTTGCTAAATAAATAAATTTATAAATAGCAAAGAGACAACCCAAGCAGAAATGTATGTACCAAAGGGATTGCGTTGCGTTGGTGTTAAAATCTGGTATTCTCGTGGGAGAATATAGACTTGAGATTTTGAAAACGTGGTCATTTTGAAATATGAAGTAAAAACAAAAATTTTTGAGCCATCAGTTAAATATAAAATGTTCTATGTTTTACAAGGCCGAGTGTACATATTATTCTTTTTGCATGGGTGTCTAGGAGAGGTTTCATAACATTCCACAAATTCTTTAGACGTAATTAACTTTAGGGAATCTGTCGATGGTACGGTGTAAGCTAACGTCTTATTAAGTTGTGATAGCTGTTTAATATTGTTAAATTAAATATATAGAAGAATGTAATAGATATAAGTAAGCATGTGTATTGGAGAACGCATGGCATGTGAGTCCTGCACGCAATATACCCAATAACAGACTGTTAAATTTTTAAGTTAATTTATATTTTTGGTTGGTTCTTTTTGTTTGTCAGATAGGAGATAGGAGTGCATTACCTATTGATCGTGTAAATTTAGCTGTTGTGTGGGCTCGAGTATGCATTTGTATACTCCAGTCTTCATCAAAGTAGAGAAGGTGATCGAAATCGCGCATGCCAAATATGCATCATTTACGATGTAGTTTTAAACTGCCCTTAATAGAATTAGCCTTCTTTCTTAGCATACAAAATAGAAAAAAACAGCTTCTTAAATTCTGACGGTCAAAAAAGCAAACTACTAATATTAAAAGCTTTTTCTGTCAAAATTCGTGTGATCTCGTTTTTCCTAAAGCGGCTCGCCACAATAAATTAACGGTGCGCAGTTTAGCAAAAAAAAGTTAGGGGCATGCGCGGTTTTGACACTGACGCGATACGCAGCGGCTCCAAACGCAGCACGCTGGACATCGAGGGCAAGATTGCGGAGTGGCGCGGGCGCAACGCGGCCGACGCGGGGGGCCTGGGGGACGCCGGGGGCCTGGGGGGCGGCGTGGCGGGCGTGGGCGCCACGAGGACCCAGGTGGTGCTGGACGGCAGGGACGTCGTGTGCCAGATCGTGGCGCCCCCCGCCGCGCTCATAGACGACCTCAAGACGAGGCTCGACGCGAAGGACGAAGACAACGAATCCGGCATACACGAGTCTGACTAGACTTTGTCAATCTAATGACAAGTTGGAGTTTGCGTGTGTAGTGGATAACTTTCCTACCGAATCAATTTTAAAGATTTATGAATGTGATCTTTAGTTACCAAGTTTTGTTGACTAAAACAATTCCTGAAAATCTTACCGTTGGTAGATTACGGCAATTTGATGGTAATTTCAATCATAAATTATTGGTATCATGTTCAATCATAATTTCGTATTAATGTTGATTCGATAAGTATTTTCGATGGCGTCATTCTAGTATTTGTACCCAATTTTATACATATAAATGCAGAAGTTGTTAACGTGTAACATAATTTTAATACTTGACATTTATTCTCTTTAAAATTTAGACATGATGTATTTGTACGAATATAATGGTTTTTGTATAAAAAATTTAAAAAGTTTAAATGTTACCATTTGCTATTTGTATCTTTGATATTGTACTCGTAAAAGTTTTCTCAAATTAAAATGTTTGAATTTTATACGGTCGTGGTAACCTTAGGCAATGTAAGTCGATGTTAAGAGTTTTGGTGAAAGATGCTTTTGCCACGTCCAAACTGTAGGATGCGTTTCGTCAAACGACCAATTTATACTAGTGGACAGTAGTTTCGGTTCGTTCGTCTTCCATGCCAAAATTGTAAATAAAAAATATGCTTTAGCCAAATTAAATTAGTTACGTTTAAAAAATGTATCTCATATCAAACTAAAAAAACTTATTTATAGCTACTAGTATTTAATCGCTTCTTGATGTGCTATAATATAATTTTAATGTATGTAATTAACCAGTGATTATAGCTTTTATAAATCGCGAAATTCGTCCAATGCTAACCTCAGCGACCGGCTTGCCCTGCAAGTTATCACTAATGCATAATAATTATACTGTGTTTACACAAATTATTCAAGATGATAATATTAACAGAGACTCCGTGATGCAATACTATTGTATTTCTGAACTAAAGGTACACTTGACGTATTAAGGATCATGGTGTCAAATTTAATAAATTCTAAAAATCCAAATTTTTATCTTAAAAATTTAACCCGTTCAAAAAATTTATCATCTATAGACTAAAAATAAATATAATTATGTTTATCTTCTATCACCTGTAGTCGACGCCATGACTCTCTCGACCTCCATTCGTTTCTGTTTTCGCCTCCCTGAGCGTAGTGTCAGTCTTCTCTCCTCAATATATGTAGTATTTTCGTCGTGCGGCAAGTCTGGTCCAACGCTTTGAATTCCTGTGATGTGATGTGGTACCAAATCGATCTCAATAAATGTACATTATTCTTAGCATTTCGACTGAAAGTGCTGTAGACACTTTGAGCTGATTTTTCTCAAAGTATTGTCATAGTTTTGATACAGAGATTGTACGGTAGTGTTCGAGTTTTGTACGCGTTTACAGTTGTTGTTAGCTTTTGACAGGGACACGGGTGTTACGTACGGTCACGTTTGAACACATACGACTGATGTAAGTAAATATAAGTTTGACGAGGACTGCTTGAAAATATCATTATTCTGATTTGGAGTTCTATAGATCGTACGGAGATTTGCTCACATTTTAGACTTAAAATGAGACCGTTTTATAACTATAACTTTAATCTATCTCTCTCATAACTTACGACACGATCAAACTACGTTTTATAGAACTCAGCCCAAGTGATATTGAAAGCGTAACCCACACAAATATCCATTTTGTGACGTGATTTGCGTTTTCAGTGTCACAGGGTTTCAGCTTACGATATTCTATGTAATATTTTTAAACTTTTTAAACTTTTCTAATATTTAATATAAGGAAAAAGGAAACTTGTAAATTGTTATTTTCGGAACGCTTAGTACGTAACCATTTTTGATGTTAATACATAAGTACACAATTTTCTTATAATTCTTAAGCTTACATGATTAGAATATTGAAATTCATATCAAATTGTTGAACTATTCATCATATCAGTACATAAACTTAAACTGAATATTGATAAGAATTGATAATTAAGTTATTAACATAATATAATCCATGTATAATTATAGCCAAAAGAATCATCATAATCATATCCGTAGGTGTGAGCACTGCAGTGAATTGAACTAGTTATAACTGAGGAATTCAATGGAATTTAAACTGTATAATATCTATATTATTAACATAATATAATTTTGGTCACGTATAATATAATAGTATAGTATAATATAATATTATGTTATATCAATCGTAATATTTTTTGTGAATCACATATTTACTTAACAATAAGAAGCAATTATAACCGCTGCATAAAGCTTTGACCATAGAGTAAAAAATTTAATTAAAATTATTTTATAAGTGAATCTTGAATTTACTACCCAGTAATACTTTTTTGGCTATTTAAGTGATCCATTTTACGTGAGAAATGTTTTAACTAGTTATCTCCTTACGATGTATCTTTCTATATTACACTCGCATTTATATGTAAGTTTCTGTGTAACATTTTGTGTTTGGACTGAGGGAGTTGTAGTGACTCGAGGGCGGTAGTGTCTGCGGCAGATCGGCGGCTTGTCACGTGGTAACTAACTATCATCCATTTCATTTGTACCTGTAACCCCGAGTTTTTGACTCTTGCACAATGCAGAGCGTTTTTTTGTCATTAAACTACGAGTAGATAAAGGTTTTTGGCGCTTAACCCAAAAATAAATCAACAAAATAGGGGGTTTCTCCGAAAGGGGTTGATATAATCAAAATCAACACCCGAGGGTCGTTTTCACTTTTCATTTATATGCCCCTCAGACATAAGGAACACGTCATATAGATACCGGACCTTTTATTTATGTAAGGACGTCGCACTATGAATAGAATTTCGTCGATATTGAATTTTATATAGCACTAATTTACCAGCGCATTTTAACTTTGCAATTCTGTGTGTGCTGCAGTGATCAAAATTTCGAGGAGAAAACATGAAGTTAACTTTTTTTTTTTAAATTAAATATAAAATCATTAATTCGTAAGCCGAGATATGTCTTATATCAGAAAATGTTGTACTTTAAAGACAAAAAACGCTCTGTATTTTAATTACATTGATTGCATGGCTAGTTATCTTTAACTCCAAACCTAAACCATCCTATTGGACATATTTGACTCTATGTATTTTATACGGCGTCGAATTATTTTTTTTGTCTAATTTAGGATGATAATTTGACAGATGAGAGGTATATACCGAAAGTGAAAGACAAGAGTAAGACAGAGTGAAACAGTATCATGCAAACGGCTTCTGCCAAAATTATCATCTTATTAGACATAATTATTTAGACATCTTGTTATACATCAGTCCGATGCCTTTACTGCCTCTATGCCTCCAATATGTCAAACCACCCCTTTTTCTGTTTAACCTATGGATACTTGAGTTTTTCCTTTTCTTCTACTTACAAACCTACCGATTTTAGTGAAGTGATTTTATAGATGTGTTGTTAGGCTCGCTAATTTTTTCAGCTTTTGAATTTTGATATTGCATGAATCTTGCTCTGGGTGTTTTATATTACGAGTGTGAGCTTATAATGGGACGAAGATGATATTCTTGAGCTCTTGCTGTGTCAGTCAAGGTTCATCTGAATTCTGTTAAAAGTATTTTGTTTTATATTTCAATAATGGAGCCGACGGCGTTTTTATATTATACTGGAACCGTGTTAAAACTTAAACTCCATATTTTTTTATTCAAATAAACTTTAAAAAAGTGCTTTTGAATCGTCGAGTGAAAACTAAAACTACCACTACTGTTCTTTTTCATATTGACGTTCTAAATAACATTAGTTTCTAAATCATTGTACGGTTAGTTAATCATTAGTATTTTATAGTTACACTTCCATGACTTTGTAATACAAAGCACTTCATGATTGCACTTCTTCCAAGATATCCAGTAGTACAGTCGGCTCCGGTACTTCCCCCTTTTATTTTGTCTCTTTATGGTGGAGCTTTAAAGCGACCGATTAAAAGCTACCAAATGGTCGAAAAAAGCTCTATCATGTGGAGATGCTTACATCTATACGCGTCGGTTTCAAAGTAGCTGTCTAACGATTGCAAACATTACTAGAATGTGGTGAAAAATTGGTATCAAACCACTGCTGAACTGAGTTGGGTTGAACAAGGGTTTCGGGCTATTGAGGGAACATAATCACACAAGAAAATTCTTAAAAAAGATTAGTTTAATGTCTGTGTGATACAAAAATGCATCAAGATTGAACACTGGACAGGCATTCTTACACGCCGCTCCAGCTTACGGCTTGCGTTTTCAGCCAAAATAGTAAAAAGTTCTATCAAATACTTAGTAAGCCGTCCCGGAAAGTTGAAGAGTTCCAGCGAAAAAACGTTAATTCTAGTTGTAAATATTGTATTGTATATTTGGATTAGTATATTAAAACTCAATTCGATTCATTTATTGAAAACATGTAGGACATGCAGGTGTCTTTTTAGTTACGTCATGTTTTGACTCTACCACCACTATTATGCGTAAGATTCTGTCAAGTTTGCAATCGTTCGGCTGGTTTGTGACCCCCTGCGGTGTGGACGCGGTGGTGAGCGGGCGTTACGTTGCAGCGCCTACAAGGCCGAGAAGCGCGCCGGCGGCGGCGGCGGCGGCGGCGGCGCGCGTCGGGCCGCGGCGCGGGACGAGGGGCCGGCCGTGGCGCCGCCTGTCGACGCACACCACGCGCGCAGATATAATGATATGGCGCCAAAGTGAGACATGCACACGTTTTATTTCTTTATTTCCACAGCAGGGGCTTACACTTGCTGGGTAACGCCGGACGATTGCCGGCTAAGCAAACCTATAAGGTATTGGACGCACGATCTAGCCTTTTGTTGACCATCGTCATTCACGAACACAACACCTTTGTACACTTTTTTCATTGACGCTTAATGACAATCATGCTTATGAAAAGCAATAATGATTTCAAGGATATAGCCTAGAAAATACCCATTCATTCCTGGAACCAAACTGCCAACGCGTAAAGCCATATTGTTGACTGTCGTATTTTAGAATAATAATCCTTATTTTAGGAACGTCAAGGTACGTGACATGAAACTGTCATATTGAGTAATATTGCTTAAGTATTGCTTTAAGCGTTGGCAGTATGGCCCCAGCTTTAAAGGTACCGAAGTCATACATGGATATTGCTTTATGCGTTGGCAGTATGGCCCCTGCTTTGAACGTACTGAAGTCATACGTGGCAGGGCGCCGGAAAGGTGTTCCAGGCCTTAGTGGCTCGTATCAAAAATGTTGAATAAAAACGTTTATTCTGAGTTTACAGCACCTACTCTTAAATCATATTCATGTTATACTCAACGCTCTTTATCATGTTTGAAGTACCTTTGCATATCGACCATCCTTATTCACCTGCACCCTATCTTTGTTTGACACTATTCGCACATTCAATAATAATTATAATGCATACACTGTTATCAATATATCTGCAACTACATAAATGAATCAAGGAATGTAGTTTGCAACTCCAATTGCGTGGTTCGCCTAAAGTAGTTATAGTCCCACAAAGTTATCTGACCCAGTGGTCAAAATTGGACCAAATTTTTATGCCAGTTTAGTTTTGTTTTCATTATATTTTTAATATATACCTATAATCGCTAGCGGCACTAATTACGTTAGCGACAGCCAGAAGGATCACAGAAGAAAACGAAGATGATTAATCAATCCTTACATTATGAACTAACCTATCGTCTGCATCAATGTTGCACGCAGCGTTTTACATTATGACGACCTAAACTAACCTAATCTACCCTAACTAACATTCTGCGTTGATATGTGACGACATAATTAATGAACGAACTTCTCATCTAAATATATAAAAGGAAAAGGTGACTGACTGACTGATCTATCAACGCACAGCTCAAACCACTGGACGAATCGAGCTGAAATTTGGCATGCAGATAGCTACTATGACGTAGACATCCGCTAAGAAAGGATTTTTGAAAATTCAAGCCCTAAGGGGGTAAAATAGGGGTTTGAAACTTGTGTAGTCCACGCGGACGAAGTCGCGGGCATAAGCTAGTTATTTTATAAGCTTAAGACACGGTCCGATAAGTTTGTGGGAGCCATGCTACTCCCATGTTAGTCACGGGCACGCATTAGCCGCGGTTCGCAATTGGTGGTGACGTGCGGTGGTGGTTGTTGCAGGCACTGGGAGGAGGGGCCGCCCCGCTACCACGGCCCTACGGAGTACGAGCGCCCTCCGCCATACTACTATCCCGGACCCGCGTGAGTACACTGCGTTATACCTCTTTAGGGTCAGTATTCTACCCATTCTAGGGTCAGTACAGACCGAACAGAGCAATCCTCGCGAACTTTTATGATGTCACTGAAAAAACTGCCCCCCGATTGTGTAAGGAAATCGTAATGTTCTGGCAAACGGACAATTCGATATGTTTAAAGGAGTTTTACCTTAGGCTGCATGAATCACTTGCAAGCAGGTCGGATGCAAGCCAAGCGCTAGCCTATATGTTTTTAAAAAAGATGCCTGCACTTTAAAAAACATTAATGTACTCCTTAAACAGTTTGGGTGCTACGTTTTAAGCTGTCAAACGATTATGATTTACTCAGACAATTGGGCCTCTGGGCGGAGTAACAAAGAAGGAAACGATTGTTATATGCTTCGAATTTCACACCCGCCTATGCTGATCTTATATCCAATGACACCAAAAGTACTCCAAGGACTGTACCTCGTTTGTGCAGGCCCTTAAATTGTTAAGATATTATTGTCGATTCGCATTCCTTTCGCATTTGATTAGTTTGGTAAAATCTTATAGAAATTTTAAAAAGTTCATGTGATTACAAAGATATTATCTTGTTGCAGTGATAGACAGTAAGCTGGCGCTCACGGAACTGGAAGAAGACTTCCTGAAGTACTGAGCGTGACACGGCGCTGCAACCACCACTCAACATCCACCATCCACCATCCATCACACAGAGTCGCGAATACGTACTTTACGTACTACGTCCATTCAATGTTACCCCGTTATAGGCATAATAATCTGGGGTGAGGGTAGAGCTGATTGTATTATGTGCTCCTAGTAGATATATCTATAAGAACTCACGGGCCGTGCCACTATTAAATTATAGAGTCAATAGGAATAGAGGAAAATACAAAAAGCAAAAAAAAACAACTATTTTTCTAGAGTAATTACCGAATAGCATCCTCTATGCGTAATTTCTGGCCTCGTATGCCCTAAAGATAGTTAAATTTAAGGTTTAAATAAGGAAGCAAAGGATTGGAAGGATAGGTTTTACAGTGGGGGTAGTGGGGTTCGGTTCTCGGTCACGGTAACTGCCATATTTCGACTGTCTCATAGTTTTACTCTTTTAGTGATTTTTTTATATATTTATCTTCAGCGGGCGGCTTCTATCGAACCATTCTATAAATGTTTAAAAAATACTTTTGTGTTAACCACTTTATTATACAGACATTACGGTTCTAAATCCCTTTTAAATTGTAATCGTGGAATGTTATCGATGACGTCATTTTGTCAAATTTAATGTTAAAAATTGCAGTTAAGAGTATGTTATGGTTTGAATGTTATAGATACTACATCTTTAGTACACCACCGCATTCCTATGCGCCAATGTCTATACCTATTGCGTAAAAGCATATCGCGTGCATAGGCGTTGGTGTCATAAAGGCGTAAGGAAGTTGTTGGCGATGTCTAAAATATGAAAATAACGAAGTCTTTTTTTTAATTCGCTGAAAATCTCGGCAACATACTTAACTAACACTACCCGCTGCCGGACTTTTTAAAAGATTTTTAATCTCAGAAAACACTACACATAAGGATGTGTGGTCAGTATGTTTCCAGCCTGAGAAACATAACATTTCCCATTTTCGTTCATAAAATTCTCTTAGACGTATTTTCGTAAGCATTTCCTGTAAAATGGTATAAATAAAATGGTTAAATGGTAAATAAAAGGTGCAGATTGTGTTCGATAGACGCCTCGCACGTGGCTCAAGGTTTACACGATTGTATAGTAGCAGTGGCGTGCACAGGGTTTGAAGCTAGGGTAGGCATTGGTAAGTCGGAATACCTATTTACTGACTGTCTTGGTCAAAAATTAACATTGACGTATTTCCACGTGGGTAAGCAGTGCTTCCATGCCTCTATGAACTGCACGCCACTGTATAGTAGGAGATAGGACGTTGCGTTGTCGCGCACAAACACACGGCAATCTGACAGATCCGTATATTAGCATATTGTTGTAGCGTAAGGGGGACTGTTCTTACACGGGGAGACCAAACATAGTTAGTAATGACACATACATTTCAACTGCGGGTTTTCTAAGTAGAGTCTGCTTTCCTAACCGGTGGGTCAGCTGTGATGTTTCATATTATGAAACATGGCTTGGCCTAAATTAAATGAACTTTTTATTTTATTTGGTATGATGGGTCTTAGGTTAGGTTAGAAGGGGTATGGCTTTAATATAACTGCCATGCCCCTAACAGGTTAGCCCGCTACCATCTTAGACTGCATCATCACTTACCATCAGGTGAGATCGCAGTCAAGGGCTAACTTGTAGTGGATAAAAAAAAAGGACGTGAAACCGACACACGTAATATAAATCTCTATCATATAGACTTGTATAACGCAAGTTAACAAAAGTATTGTAACCAGTATCCGAGGTGATTCGCGGTCGTGACTGTAGCAATGATTATTACGTAATAACACCTCAGAAATGTGTGAACGCGATTGTAATTTTGTTGACCTTTTACGCTACTATGTCAATTTTGACAGTTATCGTATGTAAAGCTGTCAAATTTGACGTCGAATGTCAATACGACAAACAGCCTTGGCCTTCCCGTGCGAGGATAGTTTAAATTGAATTCGTTTAGTCTGTTTATTTGACAAGCACTACGAGTGATAGGAACGAATTTAGGCGTAAGTAGGGGGTTGTGGGACGGACGGCGCCGAGCGAGGAAGCTATAGCGTGGAGCGACGCTATATACCCTGGGGCACTCCTGTTTGACTTTAACTGAAAGTCCTGAACAAATCAGGAGTGTGTGTGGTGTTGGTGAACGATTTGTACAATGAAGGGGCTTCGTAACATTCTCTTTATTTGTTTTTATTTATTCGTTTATTCGGCTACAAGGCCCATATTATAAAATACTATAATACTTTCCTACTACTAATACAATAATCCTACCGACTGCGCCAGTTGAGATATTTAAGTAAAACACGAATGGCGTCAAGCTCAAGACTGATTTATTGTGACAAGGCATTTGTTACAGCAGTATTTATTTTATTACTACCCTCAATACATCACAACTATAAGTAGGTAAATACAATATAACGTAGAAAGAAGACTAATAGTACGGTAGGGATTTTTCTCTCTCTTACTTAAAGCGCCTATATACACTATGCCTACAGGCCAAAAGTCCGCACTGAAGAACACATTTTAATTTATACTTTTTATTTAATCAACACTTTATGTATGCCCTTGAATTTCTCACCATTAGCACACTGACGCATTTGCAGGCAGTCGCGAAAGTGACTGCAGGAGAAAGGTCCCGGGTTCGATTACCGGCAGGGGCAATTTGGGAAATAATTTCTAAATTGTCTCTGGTCCAATCTAGTGGAAATCTGCAGCCTGAGCTAGGCTCCTCCTTATCCTCCTTATCAACAAAAAAAGTACGATACGGTGTAGAAGCCGTTAAGGGCTTTGGGCTAAATATAACTGACTTAACTCTTTGTTTTTGCGCTGTCATCTTACAAGGTATCATCAGTAAAAATCTGTTCAAGAGCTAACATGTAGTAGAATGAAAAAAAGCTTAATATACATATTAATATTTCTCAAGATCCTAAAGTTGCACTGCTTCTCATGGTATAGAATTGTTCACCATCGCTGCAATAGAGCGCTTTGTAACGGAACGGTGCGAGGAACGACAATCTCGTTCGGTAGAACATCACGTTTTCGAGATTCTAATGCATTTATATTGTGAACTTAGTATTATGAAATTAACTCTCTGTGTAACGTAGGACGTAAGTTTAAGTGAATGTGGGAGAGAGACGGCGCCAATCGCGCTACTTACTCTGACTCGTGCTGATGAACAAACGGTAAATCATTCCGTCTCACTCTTTCACCATACACGCGTTTGCTATGTGAATGAGAGGGAATGATTTACGCCGCCATTTTTTATTGGCACGAGTAACACAAGGTCATTAGGACGTAAGTTTAAGTGAATGTGGGAGAGAGACGGCGCCACTCGCGCTACGACTCGTGCCGATGAATAAACGGTGAATCATTCCGTCTCACTCTTTCACCACACACAGGTTTGATGTGTGAATGAGAGGGAATTCATTTACGCCGCCATTTTTTATTGGCACGAGTTACACAAGGTCATTAAGCGTCTTATACACGCTCCGTTTTGCTGAAATTCCCGCGATGCACCATGAATAATGACACTGAATAGGATCTACGTACGTTGGTTAATATCATTGATTTACATCAAACCTATGAACAGTGTATAAGACGCTTTATTCGCTATGACGTTAAAAAGCGATTTCTCAACTTTTTAACGAGAAAAACACTGCAGTTCTTGTATTAAGGGCGCCTCTCCACGTCAGGTTTCAGTGGAAATGCAACCTAGTACATAATTTTCGTGTATTAGTTACGATTTCAATGTCATTGCGAGACCTTGCGAGGCACGGAAGTTATTTCTATCATAATAGCGACAATCGCAATTGTTTCAATTGATTGTATTCATGGCATGATTCACAACTGTGTGAATGTTTAGAGGCGATTGCGATCTGTAGCTATCAAACTTTCGTGCTGGAACTACTGATTTATCTGATTATTACCTACTGATAGGAACAAGGTCTTTATACCAACTCATAACTGAATGTTTTATTCAACCCAAGTTCCTTAGGCCTGGTATCCACCAGCGGATTGAAGCGAAGATGTATTTAGTAAACCAATCAGATGTGTGTGCTAATTTATCACCCCATTTCTGTGTAATCTTAGTATTTTACATACGATAAACATATTTTTACGACAACAATTTCATTTACAGAAATTAAACAAATTTTATTTCATGTCATTTCGCTCTGATCCGCTTTGGTGGACACCGAACCTTATAGTAAGCGCGCTCGCGTCCCTATCTGCCAATATATTAGAATATAAAAATACTCTAAGATGACGTCACATCAAAGAATTGTCGAGTTAGTGCTAGTCTATACGTAACACTAACCTATATGTATGTTATATTAGATTAATTGTGATTATTCGATTAGTTAATTAATTAATTAGTAGTAATTATCTAGTAAGTTTTAATTGTTGACTCGAAGTGCAAACTTTGTTTAGGTGATGTGTCATATCGTATTAGTTCGTCGAAGTAATGCCAAATAAAAGAAAAAAAAAACATTTTGATGACGGTGTAACGGCTGCCTTCAAGGTACAGCCGTGGATTTTGCAATTTTGTTTTAATAATACTGGGTAACTTGTACGGAACTCTTCAGTGGCGGTGCTTCTGGAATCAAGTCAATCCATCACCTTGATTTATACAGATTTTGGAGCGTCTTTTTTGATAACGTAAACTCAGCTTTATTAACTTTTGCATATGGTTGAAATTGGCACAGAGAAAATAAAGCCTTACTTTGTTTCCATTTTACGCATTGAGCCTATATATTTCTGAAGATTGAAATAGTTATTTGTTCAACAAGATAGCAATATTCGTTTTTGTTGCGAGTGCCTAGTTTGAATCCCGAGCGAGCGAAGGATTCTAAGTTAGAATCCTGAGTAGGTACAGTCAGGGATTTAAAGGCACACGAAACAAAAGACTTTTACTGCAATAGCGAGAAAATACGAACTGATTCTGAATGTTTCGTGGACTAAAGAAATGCCCAATCCACAGCGTTCTAAATTCTAAGCAAAAACAAGTTTTGCTAACTAAAATAGTTTTTGCTCACCGCTTAAAACCAGCGAGCGAAACTCGTTTTAAGCAGTAAATGTTTTTCGAGCTAGAGAGGCGAAAACAATATTGTTGATTTTCGTCATTCTGTCCTTTAATTCAAGGTGATGGATTGGATGGATGGTCACTTTACAAGTGTGCATTGTACACGAGCAATACAAGAGAGGTCAAAATTGTTTTGACGCCAGATCCGCAGAAGAGTTACCCCTGAATATGCAAGTTAATGAGCAGTAGAAATGGTGTCGAATTTAATTTCTCGTAACTTTACCTTAACTTTAATAACCAAATCCTTCTCATATTGCCACCTCTCCTGATCTCGCGGTGGAAGTCTTCCTAACTCGTATCTCCACGAGATATTATTCGCTCATTTTTCCTAAAACCTTTCGTCGCGAAACAACATCAAAGAATTTATTCTGCTCAATGTGAAAATCGTTCTGTTGAAATTTTGGTGCTAACGAAGCATCTTCATAGTCTTATTTAGTTTGAATTTATAAAAGCTCTATTTGTATTGTATGTTATTATTTTCGTGTTTAGCGAAATTAGGTATACATAATTGGCGTATATTAAATGTAATTTTTATTCGTAAACAAAAATTTGAGACTGCGTACAGACTGATGGTTTTGACGCTCGAATCAGTTGCGCAACTTTTATGAACTAACTAATTGGGGCATCAAATATTGGATAGAAGCGATTGATAATAACTTGCGGAAGTCCATGATACACAAGACTGACAAATCTGAATGCAATTCGCAGCTCCCGCCGTTACCAAGCATGCAACAAAAGCAATACGTAGGTACCGCACACCGCAAGAATCTTCTGAACTTTGCAATTGAGCATTGGAATAAAAATCAATTTAGAAGATTTATGTGGTATTGCTTGCTGGCTTTTCTTGCATGTTCAGTAGCGGAAGGGCATGCATATTGTGTGCTGTAAACTTGTTTGTGAAACACTTCTTTCGATGTCCACGATGAAACAGTTGTGCGACTGAAACGAGCTGAAAATTTCCAAAGTCCAGAGTAATAACAATCTGTATTGTATATTGGATAGCGAACTTGTCACACCCAGCTGAGATTATAATAAATAATATGTATGTATATATTTATGTTTAGAAATACACGGTTCGTAGTCAATTTGCGTTGGCACTCAAGGTCAATTCCGCAACGCATTCGCAATCAAAACGAAACCCAGAGTCGATCCGACAGTCGTAATGGTGAAGCCGATCGCGTTGCGCAATTGCCACCCAGTTTAGTGCAAAGTAATGCAACGGGCTACATTGGTGCTTGTTTTTCGAAACTGGGCCTTCGTTCTGTATTATGATATTCAAATTGTAATAAATCGTTAATAGCGCAAACATTTGAAGTCATATTATGCGGGTTTTGTATGAAGATATCTACATCTAAAACACGATAAAATCTCAATGATCAAAGTAGGTACCTGCAGTAAATATCTGCAGGTCTTCGTATCATTATATGTAAATGGAATGAACGAGTAGTGTCATGTTTTGCTTTTAGGGGTGTGTGATTTGAATATCATAGCGAAGTAAGGTCCGGCTTGGAATATGCCAAAGTGAATTTAATTCATCTAAGCCAGATAGTTGCAAATCTATTATTGAATGTAATTCCATGAGATCTGTAGTTGTAACAAGTACCTACGTGCGAAGGCTGCGACCCGCAGATCTGACTCGACGATTGTAAAATAAATATTTGATTATCTCTAACATTCGCTTTTTATTTCGAAGTCCTACTTAGAAATCCCTTTGATGTACACCAATTTGTAGGTCGGTTAGTTATTAAAAAAATTCTTGACCTTAAAGATTATAGGTAGATGTCTTATTCCGCAAAATATAACAATTTATTAACATTCTTGGAACATTTTATTTAACAATTCATTAAAATCTAATACTGTCAAAAACTCCTGCTATTACTAAGTTATAATAACTATCTAAACTATATTTTCTATCTAGATTATGTTACATAAATATACAAATTAAAATGTATCTAAAATACTGTCTAATTTGTTACAATTTCACAAATCCATACAAGGGACTAATTCGCACTTAGACAACATTTTGGAAATTTATCTAAAAATATTGACAAATACTTATTTAGAAAAATAGATTTTTTATGCCGATATAAAAAACGTTTGACTACTTTTGTACGCGTTTCTTCTTGCATCGGAGATCTAGCACATTTCTCACTTTCTATCCCGTTCTGGAAAGAGAAATATTAAGGTTAGTTCCTAAAGAGTTTTAAATTCTGAATGGAGGTCGTCAGTTTGCCTATCGAATGTGTTGTAGATTTTTTTTATTTTTTTTATTCACTACAAGTTAGCCCTTGACTGCGATCTCACCTGATGGTAAGTGATGATGCAGTCTAAGATGGTAGCGGGCTAACATCTTAGGGTCATGGCAGTTTTATTAAACCCATACCCCTATTCGGTTTCTACACGGCATCGTACCGGAACGCTAAATCGCTTAGCGGCACGTCTTTGCCGGTAGGGTGGTAACTAGCCACGGTCGAAGCCTCCCACCAGGCCAGACCAGGGAAAAATCAGAAATTATAAATTCCCAAATTGACTCTGCAAGGCAACAGCGCGCAACACTGCGCCACGAGGGCCCGAAAACTCTCCAGGTCCTCGACTATACCGATGCAAAAAATCACGTTGACCCGTTGCTTTGTTGCGTCGTGATTGAAGGACAAACCAATAAATCAACAAACAAACACGCTTTTGCATTTATAATATCAGTATGATGCTGGGACGACTCTTCTGTCTATGGGTGATAAGAAATGCATCGCGCATCGGCATAAGTGTCTGCTGCAACGTGATTGGTTTTTTAGTTAGCCTTAAGCCTATCACGAATCGTACCTACTTTCGTATAATAACTATATCCCACGCTAACTCTACACTCGGAGTGATACCCTAGACTCCTAGACCCTCAGGCATGCCCGACTATGGCTCGGGAGTCTCAGACACAGACTGTGCTGTGGTGACTGGCGTGATAGACATCCCGTACCCTGGTTGTAGGGTGGGGTCTGTCACGCCCAACAGTGCTGTGACAAACATTTTGTTGTTTACAATAGGTAGGACTTAGAAAGAGAATTCCTCTAGGACAGCAAATGAAGTACTTTCAATTGACTTTCTCCAATATGCTCCAGCTTCGAGTTCGAGCTGATCTTGAAATAGTAAAAGCAGCGCGCGATGAGAGACAAAACGTCATGTAGGTAATTCTGTTTCATTATTTCATGCGTAACGACTGAATGAACAGAAGAATGCATTCCCAGAAGTTTGTTGTGCGTGTAATGGCTAGGCCCTAGGGTGTGGCAGTAGGTATATGGTTAGTTTGTGTGTATGGCCGCTCACCAAGCCGGCGCTGTCCGCTTGGCCTTGCGCTGCGCCTCCAGCAGCAGCCGCTCGAGCTCCACGCGGCACGAGCAGTGCACGAACTCGCGCGGCTTCACGCCCTTGAACACCTCCGCTATGGACGGCTTCACGTTGTAGAAGATGATGGTTTGCCCGCGCGCGTGGAAGTCCTCGATCAGCGACTTTATGCCCTGCAAACACACATTACCGAGTTTGTTTCACCGACTAGTGACTAAACAGCTTGGCTAGTCCTCACGTTCCTCAATTAGTAGTTTTTTTTTATCCACTACAAGTTAGCCCTTGACTGCGATCTCACCTGATGGTAAGCGATGATGCAGTCTAAGATGGTAGCGGGCTAACCTGTTAGCCGATACCCCTATTCGATTTCTACACGGCATCGTACCGCAACGCTAAATCGCTTGGCGGCACGTCTTTGCCGCTAGGGTGGTATCTAGCCATGGCCGAAGCCTCCCACAAGGTCAGACCAGGGAAAATTCAGAAATTATAAATTCCCATATTCACCCTGCCGGGGATCGAACCCGGGACCTCCGCACGGTAAGACAACAGCGCTACAAACTGCGCCACGGAGGTTGTCAAAAAGTTTCCTGACGACGTTTTCCTTCACTGTTGAAGCTAGTGACATTGAATTTCCTAAAACGCACCTCCGGAAAGTTAGAGGAGCGTGTTCGGGGCTCGGGGACCACCGGAATAGGAATTGGGAAGCCGGTGTCTAAACCACTAGTTTATCAAGTTATCCCCGAGCTTACCTTAGCGGCGGTGAAGTCGGCGGCCTGCACGTGGTGCGCGTCGAGCACGAGCGGCGCGTCGCCGGCCGCCTTGCGCAGCGCGCGCCGCACGAACTCCGCCGCCGGGAACGCGAGCGCGCGGTCCACGGACGCCACCGCGTAGCGCACGCCGCCCTCCGACTAGACACACACAACACATACTTAATATGACGTGACCGAGTGTTCCGACTGCCGAGACGAAGCGACATGAGCAAAAGTTTCCCAAAAGATTTATTAAAAAGATGATTGGAAGTAGCTGTTCCACTGTGTAGCAGTTTTCATTATGAAAAGCTCATTATGCTTATTAATGGTTGTCTACGGGACAAAGGGATAATGATAAGGACGATAGCCATCATTTCCACCGCTGGAAATACGGCACGTACCACAGCGTGCGTGACCTTCACTGCGGGTCTGGCGGAGGCGTAGAGCAGGAACAGCAGGTTGACGGCGATGCCCAGCACGATGCCCAGCTCCAGCCGCGTCACCAGGCACGCCGTGAACGTCACCACCGCTGGGATTATGTCCACCTCTGGGGGTACCAAGATAGCACTAGTCATAACCTACAAAACTAGAATATATCGACCAAATGAGTCAACGAAAGCTTTAAGAGGTTTCAGCGGAGAAGAAATGTTAGTTGTCGTCGTCTCAACTAATATACATCCACTGCTGAATGATGGTCTCCTGCATGGATCTCCACAGAAAACGCTACTGCGCTGTTCGCTTCCAGCGACTACTCGCTTGAGATCGCCCGTCCACCTAATTTGGGGTCATCCAACGTTGCGCTTTCAAACACATTTTTTTTAACGAGGGGGAAATCTTCAGATACCCGCTCTCCTGGGGGAGAGAGAGCGGGTGATGTAGAATTTCTCGGCCCCTCGGTGGCCTCCTCTGAGCATAATGGGAATCTCCGGGAACTCTCAAAGAACATGTGCTTTCAAACACCTGGGGATCTCAACTCCTCTGGGTTCTTCGAACTATGTGCCCCGCCTATTGCCTTAATCTTAGTAACTCTAGTTCTCCTACCAATTTACTCATATCTGATTTGATCACTGCGAGCATAGCCCTCTCCATCAATCGCTGAGTGACCCTGAGCCTTAATTATCTGGCCAATTAATTTCAGAGCCATAAGTCAGATTATAAGAGAAGACTTAGGAGTTGATTTCACTGAACATTTGTGATGAGTGTGTTATAAAGGAAATTGCTTACTCTTCGTCCGCCAGATCGGTTTGAAGACGTGCAGTTCCATCATGAAGACAACCGCTGCGATGATCACAGCGGCTAGTGATGCTTTCGGGATGTAGTAGAAGTAAGGTGTGAAATACTGGAACAAACGACAGATGCGTAAGTAAGTATGCCTACTTTTTAGCCAGAAGTGAAATAGTGTTAAAATATAAATAAATATCTGCATCAAACATTATAACAGATTGTTGAGATTTCCTGAATTTCTTGCTGCGTCAATGGAATTTGTCCATTAGTAGCGGAAGATCATTGCGATCCAGAGACCATTGCGATCGTTACACTGTGCTAATTGCGATCGCCACAATGTAGCTGTAAACTACGACGTTAGGCATTCAGAACTCTCATTCAGGATCTCTATTATAACATTTTAAAAGTCAAATATCTCACATTATATATAACATTGTAAAATTTGTTTCTCTGGGGAGGTAGAAAATCCTTATTGGTTACTTCAGAGTTTTCAGAGGGATGCCCAACTCCAAGGACTAAATAAACTCCGCTCCTCCTCCGCTCTATCTTACTGGTGAGACAGATGGAAAGCCAGGCAAATCCCTCGGGTACCTGTAGAGCCAGCAGCACCAGCGCGCCGGTGTAGAGCCCGCCGGCGGGCGACGCGACGCCGGACGCGTGGTTGACGGCGCCGCGCGACAGCGCGCCCGACACCGGCATCGACTCCACGAAGGACGACGCGATGTTGCACACCCCCAGCGCCACCATCTCTTGTGTCGCGTCCACGTACTTCCCCTCCGCTGGAAACACAAACACATACATTCAGTAAATGCAATGTGGGACGAACTTCAGCCCTGGACCAACGACCTTATAAAAGAAGCAGGAAGTGGGTGGATAAGGAAAGCGGAGGACTGTGTGTGGTGGCGTGCTCACCAAAAGGCAAGGCATTATCCAGCAGTGGATAAATACAGGCTGATGGATACGTTAATAAGTCAATCAGCTAGTTTGCGTCTACAATTATTGGACATAGACCTTCTGGAGAGCATGAAACTACACAGGATGTAGTGGTGCCTTCTTCATCGGTCCGCTTTTAGCCATCGTCGTTTTTTTAACTTTGAGTTTATCTCAATTCCCACGTTCCAATTCTAAATGATTTGATCCAACCTAATAAACTTTTAAAGTTAAATCAAATGTCGATTGGGATACTTACACTGCGGGAAAGACCAATGATAAATTATTATAACCCGTAGTAAAAGAAGGACGCGTGAGGCTAGACTGGGCTAGACTATTAGTAGTTGGTGGCGTATAAATTTAATATGTAGGAGGTCACGGATATAGGAGTACGGACACATCGTTATAGACATCCTCTGCTTTTTTGGGAGGATGTAAAATACTTGAAGTATTTTAAATATGTCACATGTTGGAAGAAAATGCAGGTTCTACTTACAAAAGACCTTGGCAAGTGCGATGTTTTCGAGGATGGAGAGCAGCGGCACGACGAAGATGGCAGAACCGAGGGTGGACGCCATTTCAGAGAAGGTGTACGTGTGGTTGCCAACCGTCGCGAAGAATGGCGGCGGCGCGAACTGCGGCAAGCCTGCCTTCACGTCACCTGAAATTACAATAATTATGAGTCAAGTCAAAGTAGGATAGGTTTCGCGAGTCGGGATTAAACTACTAATTAGGTGAATTTTTTTTTTTTTTATCCACTACAAGTTAGGCCTTGACTACGATCTCACCTGATGGTAAGTGATGATGCAGTCTAAGATGGTAGCGGGCTAACCTGTTAGGGGATGGCAGTTATATTAAACCCATAACCCCTATTCGGTTTCTACACGGCATCATACCGGAACGCTAAATCGCTTGGCGGCACGTCTTTGCCGGTAGGGTGGTAACTAGCCACGGCCGAAGCCTCCCACCAGGCCAGACCAGGGAAAATTCAGAAATTATAAATTTCCAAACCCTGCCGGGGATCGAACCCGGGACCTCCGCACGTTAAGGCAACAGCGCTCAACACTGCGCCACGGAGGTCGTCAACAACCTACCAATTTACCTACAACTTTACAATGCGTCTAGTAACTGATGATAGAAGAAAAATGTACCTACCTAATAGGTACTTTTTAGGTACATAGGTCAATATAGGCTGTAGCTAAATTAACAGTGATGATTTATGCGAAAACGATAAAATAAAGTATTAAATCTATCTTCTATCTATACTTATAATAAAACTGTAACATGTCCAATTCTGTACATTGAAGATATTTTGAAATTTTTTTTTGGAAGGCACTCATTATTCGATACTGAAGCCAAATCTGTAATTTTTTTCATTTTTGTCTGTCTGTCTGTCTGTCTGTCTGTCTGTCTGTCTGTCTGTCTGTATCTTGGCCGCGCATCACGCCGAAACTACTGAATGAATTCAAACGAAACTTGGCACGATTTGAGCCCATACTACGAGGTAGGACATAGGATACTTTTTATCCCGAAATTCTACCCCCAAAGGGGTGAAACAGGGGTTGAAAGTTTGTATGAAAGTCCTTAATTTCTCAAGTTATAGCCATGAAACTTGATATATGAGCTGCGGGTTGAAAATGAAAACATATGTGTTTCACAGTTTTCCAAAATTCCACCCCCGAAGGGGTGAAATAGGGGTTGAGAGTTTGTATGAAAATCCTTAATTTCTCAAGTTATAGCCATGAAACTTGATATATGAGCTGCGGGTTGAAAATGAAAACATATGTGTTTCACAGTTTTTCAAAATTCCACCCCCGAAGGGGTGAAATAGGGGTTGAGAGTTTGTATGAAAGTCCTTAATTTCTCAAGTTATAGCCATGAAACTTGATATATGAGCTGCGGGTTGAAAATGAAAACATATGTGTTTCACAGTTTTTCAAAATTCCACCCCCGAAGGGGTGAAATAGGGGTTGAGAGTTTGTATGAAAATCCTTAATTTCTCAAGTTATAGCCATGAAACAGCATTTGGGCTTTCGTTAAAATATGAAGAAGTACGTGTTTCACCATTATAGGGGGATTATACCGTGGGATAGTAATATAGGCTACTTTTTATCCTGGAAAACTAACTGAAAAACTTATTCTACGCGGACGAAGTCGCGGGCATCAGCTATAAAGAATATACATACATACATACATAGGCTACTTTTTATCCCGAAAAATTAATGAGTTCCCGCGGGAATCGAAAAAACTTAGTCCACGCGGACGAAGTCGCGGGCATCAGCTAGTACTTATAATAAATCTGTAACAGGTCCAATTCTGTACATTGAAGATATTTTGAAAATTTTTTTGGAGGGCACTCATTATTCGATACTGAAGCCAAATCTGTAATTTTTTTCATTTTTGTCTGTCTGTCTGTCTGTCTGTCTGTCTGTCTGTATCTTGGCCGCGCATCACGCCGAAACTACTGAATGAATTCAAACGAAACTTGGCACGATTTGAGCCCATACTACGAGGTAGGACATAGGATACTTTTTATCCCGAAATTCCACCACTAAGGGGGTGAAATAGGGGTTGAAAGTTTGTATGAAAGTCCGTCATTTCTCAAGTTATATCGATTAAACTTGGTATACAAGCTACTGGTTGAAAATGAAGAAATAAGTGTTTCACAGTTTTTGCAAATTTTACCCCCGAAGGGGTGAAACAGGGGTTGAAAGTTTGTATGAAAGTCCTTCATTTCTCAAGTTATAGCCATGAAACTTGATATATGAGCTGCGGGTTAAAAATGAAGACATACCTGTTTCACAGTTTTTCAAAATTTCACCCTCAAAGGGGTGAAATAGGGGTTGAAAGTTTGTATGAAAGTCCTTCATTTCTCAAGTTATATCGATGAAACTTGGTATACAAGCTACCGGTTAAAAATGAAGAAATACGTGTTTCACAGTTTTCGTAAATTTTACCCCCGAAGGGATGAAATAGGGGTTGAAAGTTTGTATGAAAGTTCTTCATTTCTCAAGTTATATCCATGAAACTTGGTATATGAGCTGCGGGTTAAAAACGAAAACATACGTGTTTCACAGTTTTTTAAAATTCCACCCCCAAAGGGGTGAAATAGGGGTTGAAAGTTTGTATAAAAGTCCGTCATTTCTCAAGTTATTTTGACGAAACTTGGTAAGTATATCCACGCGGACGAAGTCGCGGGCATCAGCTAGTTACAGTAATAAAGTTCTTTTCTGTCGTAGCTTGACGGTACGGCTTCATGATTGAAGAGAGGTCAGGTATAAAACCAAAGGCTAAACATGCTCTCCAAAACACAGGAGCTTGACAACATTAACTTCTTAGATCTAGGTTGCTACTGAAAATACTATTACATAGCTTATAGTAACGAACCAGACTTCATGATCCGCAGCCGAATAAGCCAGCAATGATAGAATAAATGGAAGGGTTTACCAGTAAGCACGAAAGGCTGCTGATTCTTGGTGTCGTAATAGTAAGCCAGCGCAGCGCACACCAGCACTACGAAGATATTCCTCGTGGTGGAGAGGAACCACAGCGTCTGCGCCAGCGTCGCCTTCAGCCGCGACCGCTTCTCCGGGTTGCCGTCCTTGTCCTCGTCGTCTGAGCCGATCTTTATGTCTTTCACCTTCTGCAATATCACAAGAACATAGATTTAGAATGGAATAATTTCCCCGCAAGTGGGAGAAAAGTACTATGCAAGTCTCGGCTGAAATAGTAATTCACGGCCTCGTTTACTTAAAAAGACCTCGGCTGGTGCCTCGTCCTTCTCATATTATTCGGCAGTAAATTGCTTTCTTTCCGGCCTGGACGGTAATGTACTATTATTCGAAGTGCTTTTGAATTATCAAGTGAATCTATTGTCGAATCTAAAGCTTTAGAACGTTTTTAGTGAGGCGACAGATTTTTTATTTGGGTACCAATTATTCTGGAAACTTCAAGACAATTGTATTTGGCGCAGCTGATAAACCGCTATGCCAACTTATTGCTGATATTTCAATCATTGCAGCCTCATGAGACGTGATAGAGTCGGGGAGATTGGGTTATTCGAATCTTGCTTAGCGTGCGTTATTTATAAATTTATAGGAGGCTGTGAATTTTAAGCTCGAAAGCTTTCCAATGTCCTAAGTTTCATGAAGTTTTCTCAACGAACGCACCCAACAGCAAGAAACGAGCTAATATCGTGGTTTACCCGTTTATCTACCTACTATTATCTAACTGCTATATCGATCGAAAGGTTACAAAAACAAGTGTAGAACTGTCAGTGACGTCAGCGCCGAGGGACAAACACCGCTGTTCCGGTAAACGTCTGTTTAGCGTTTAGCGGGTGAAGCGACCGTCACAATGGATGTAAACAGGATGCGACATAATGCCTTCGTTTAACTTGATGACATCTAGGTATATTGCTTTTAAATACAACTGCAATTGTTTCAGTAAGCTGTTGACATTATCACAATTTAAATCTGTTTATGTAATAATATTTTTACAAACTATTATTTAACTTGCAATATTTGCGGGTTTGTATATGTCAAAACTTATCTAATATCTTACAACTGAATATTAAAACAGTTATCCCCAACCAATCCAGCTGAAAATGTTTATGTACGCGTTTATTGACATGTTCAATATAATTCGGTCAATCATTTTGTCAGTCCTAACGCTGACTATGGTATAATAATATATTAGGGCTGCTTTCAAACGCCAGCCTGTATTTTATTCTCAATCAATCAATCAATCAATCAATCGTTTATTTGCAAGAAACATTGTACAATAAAAGATGACAAACTAATATTAAAGAGCAAACATGTTTCGTCATTGCTGAGGTGCAAATTCTAGTGCTTTGATCTATAAAATTGTGGTGTAATTTTGTTCTTTCAAATAAATAAATATAAAATGTTACCCTCAGCAGCAACAGCACTACGATGCAGGATACGCCCAGCACGGTGTCCCACAATCTGGTTTCGCCGATATGCTCGTACATACCCGTCCACACCTGCAACAAACACCGCACCTTGATGGTTATCCCCACTGCTATTTATGATGATGAACACCCTCATCATCATCATCATCATCATCATTAGCCATTGTGCATCCACTGTTGGACAATACAACGAATAAATAACACTCTAACTTGGTATACGCTACGTCAGGTCTTCGAATCGTCGATACCGCATAGCCCATAGACAAAGATCTTCAATGAGACTGTCCTGCCGGTAACGACGGGACGTACGGAGCGGAAACGTGGACACTGACGGTGGGCCTCGTCTACAAATTAAAAGTCGCTCAGAGTGCTATGGAGCGGGCTATGGGAATTTCTCTCAGGGATAAGATTCAGAACGAGGAAATTCGGAGAAGAACTAAAGTGACCGACATAGGTCTGACGGTTAGCAAGCTGAAATGGCAGAGGGCAGGTCATATCTGTCGCAGAACCGATGACCGTTGGGGCAGACGTGTTTTAGAGTGGAGATCGCGTACAACGAACCGCGTACCGGTAAACGCAGTGTTCCTGACGACGACGACTAGCTGGATGGATGAGGAAGGCGGAGGACCGTGTTTGGTGGCACGCTCTCCAAAAGGCCTACGTCCAGCAGTGGGTGCATACAGCATGATGCATGAATAGATGGAACTTGGTATCACAAGGCGAAAGTTTGTTTGTGTGTATGTTTGTTACTCTTTCACGCAAAAACTACTAGACTGATTTGGCTGAGATTTGGAATGGAGATAGATTATACCCTGGATTAAAAAATTGGCTACTTTTTATCCCGGAAAATTAAAACGCGGACGCATCGTCTAGTACCTATTATAAATGCGAAAATTTGGATGGATATTTGTTACTCAATCACGCCAGAACGGCTGACGGCATCGGCTAGTGGTAAAAACTGTTCGCGTGACGGCAAGAGAACAAGACAACGAGTACCGTCGCGCTGGGAGGACAGTATAGTTAGCGCCACGAGCTCCAACATCCAAGGCTCTCTTTAAGAGGTACAGGATCGTTTTGCTTGGCAATTTTAAATGTATTTCATTGGACTGTCCCACGCTAACCGAAACGATAAAAGGAAATAATAAGCCCCAGTGACAGAACACTAGCTAGGCATGCAGAGACCTTTTAAAATGCGAACTAACTAGTTACTTAGGTGCATGTCCGCATTAAGTTAAGAGCAAGGTGATAAGAGTTTAAGTGCAGTTTAAATAAATACAGTGAGATGACGCCCTTGATATTAGCCGACGAGCCGGGTTTACGGTCGTAACACCTACACACCCGAACAACTATTTATGAGACTAGCAATTGGCAGCAATAAACTTGCTGGCAAGCTGCAATAAGGTGGAGCGCGCTTGCCTAGACGATGCCTCTTCACTCTTGATTTGAAGATGTTAAAGTTAAAAGCTAAGGAAGATATGGAATTCGGTGGCGTCCATATCCTATTTAACTTCTTATTCTATTTAGAAAAATAACTAACTCCTGGTGGTAGGTACGCAAAGTAATAATATAGAGGCGGGTCTGTTGTCTAACTGATCTATTTATCTCTTTAGGCTGTGGTTAAAGAATCCTTATCAATAATTTACCAAGTTAATGACTAATGCTCGAAGGCCGACAGAAAGTGTCCTAAGGTGCAAAAAGCCGATCCAGCCCGCAAAAACTGATGATTGCCTACTTACTATAAAAGCTTGAAAAAAGATGACAAATAAAGAGCTCTATAACAATCTAAAATAACAAACATTAGGCACTTGTGCATAATTTTTTTTGCAACTCATTGACATTTTATCAAAAATAACTACCTATCATAGAACCTATAGTGGCTGATGCATCCCGACTTCGCTCGTTACATCTTTTGTTAGTGAAAATCCCAAGTTTGAGGCCTTACTGCCTTAATATACTGATTCGCTAGGATAAGGTACCCTTTTATAGAGTGAGCTTTGGGTATAGATCTTAAAAAAGTACCTGAACATGGCTTCTTAACAGAAATCGGTTACTTAAAGGCTATTTGGTCCAGCAAAGATTGGTTTTCTTGTTTTTTTATTCGATAGTATTTTTTTTCATGAGCAAGACGTTCTCCTCATTTGAGAAGACATTTAAAACACGTATAGGTAGATTATTCTAGTAGATACTCAAGATAGAGATTTTATAAAAGCCAACATTTGTACCTACTGGTTCTTGCATTGAATGCCAACGCAATTACATTCAGTACCTATAGATCCAGCAATTACTATTGTTCCAGGAATCACAGATCTTGATCGAGATAGTCCTCACGATCTGTCACGTAATGACAGATCGTGATATATATATCGTGATATATAATAATTGCTTGTGTGTGATTTGTGATGCAGAGTGAGGTATGAGGATATTAGAACAGATTGTAAGGTAGGTAGATACCTATAGGATAGTCAGCAACCGAATATGTTAAGACTTTAAAAATTGGTTCTCTATTAATTATTTGGCCAGGGACACTAACTTTTTAATTAAAAGGCAGGCTTTTCAGATTTAATCTTATTATCTTTTGGAACATTAGAATATTATTTAAGTAAACAATAATAAATTTAATTTATTTTACTTAGTTTTAATTTCATAGTGTTTGTAATATTAGTTTTAATTTAGATTTCATTTATAGTTTGTTTATTTCCTAGTTGTATTCAATAAAGTATTCAAATTAAGATGTGATTTAAGTAATGTTTTAAATTAAATAACTATCCAAGCTTAAAGCTGGTAAATTAAAATTAATTAAATTATTCAGATAAGACTTCATGGATCATTGGATGGTACGTTTCACCCCAACAACGGAGCATTTTCAGGAGATGTTGACTCAACAATGCACGATTGTACAGTCGTGCATTGTCGAGTCAACATCGGATTATAGTGAATTAAATTTCTAGTTCCTTTATTGTCATGGACTTCCGCAAAGTAACGCCTGCTTCTATCCAATAACCATAGTTTTTTTTAAAGTTGAGTCTAGGAGTGAGTGAGAGCGGTGTTGAGTGGTTGGTTGGTACCTGTAGGAACTTCCCGCCGGGGAAGCTGAGGCCGAGGATGTCCTTCACCTGCGTGGTGGCGATGATGATGGCGGCGGCCGACGTGAAGCCCACCGACACCGGCCCGCTGATGAAGTCGATCAGAAACCCTGCGGGGAACACCCAGCTCGGTCAGATTTATATCGCAAGTCGGTCAACTGGTCACACATACACACACACGCATTCACACACACGCAGTCACACATACATCCATACCACCACCACCACCACCACCACTACAGCCCATTAACATCCCACTGCTGGGCACAGGCCTCCACTCTCATAGGAGAGAGGGAATTAGAGCTTAGACCCACCACGCTGCTCCAATGCGGGTTGGCGAGCTTTAACGACTATTATCATGTTAGTGATAATAACACGGACCGACGGCTTAACGTGCTCTCCGAGGCACGGGGGTGAACACCGCCAACTTCCTAACTCCGGGCTAGTACTGAGAATTTGTAATCAGAAAAACCCAACACTTAATAACTAGTGGTTCGCCCCGAACTGAGACCTCGCGGTATCACAGAGCGCCATCTATTGACATCATTGTGAAGTTCTGTTAAGAATATCATCATCATTAAAAATTAAATAATTTCGTTTCCTTATAATATTTATCTAATTTTAGTATTTGTTGTTCAAGTACAGGATATAATTCAAATAATTGATCAAGTTTCAGGCTTGAGAGTTCAGAAAATTGAGAGTTCTGAGGTCAACTTTGGACGTAAGAAAATCGCCACTTTGAAAGCCCCCCGTTTCGTCAATTTTAGGGGAAAAATTAAAAAAAATATATTTTTGGACTCTATTCCTAATTATCTTTAAAATGATATACCGCAACTTTATGTAACGCTATAAAAAATATTTTACTTCGCATTCGCTTCTATGAGAGCCCCCCTGAAATAAAGATTTTTATAACTTTTTAAGCCATATTCGGCGGGAGGCCATCGGTTTACACATTATATTTAAATTTGAAGTAATTACGTTCAGCAATTCAGAAGTTATAAGGCTCTGACAGACGGACGGACGGACGGACGGACAAGTGCCAATTCACCCAAGTAGACTCAGAGACCTTCGCTTCGCTCGGTCAATTATGGCCCGACCCGGGACTCGAACCCGGGACCTCGTCGCGTCGGCTGCAGTCGAACATGATAACCACTAGACCAACGAGGCAACAAACACACACCCACTCAAACACACATTTGATAAGTAATAACAAATCGCTATAATTGTATATCTTGCTTGCACATTATATTATGTACTAAGTATTTTATTTATTTTGTTGTCTGGTATAGTATGAGGAGATTGTAAGGGGAAAGCACTGATGCCTATAACACGAGTTTTGAACTTATCGTAGGCATCAGACGCTAAACCTATAAATGTTATTGTAAAAAAGTTCTGGGCAATAAATGATTTATTTATTATTGGTTGTTGTTTTTTACCTACTAGCGCCTGAATGCAATCGAACTTGCTAGAAAATGGGGAGCGCGCTTGCCTAGAAGAAGCCGGAAGGCATTGTAGCCAATGTCCAGTACAAGGCTGAGTTTGCGACCAATTTTGTTGTTGTTAGTCCTTTTAGTAGATTTTTTTTTAAAGTCTAATTTAAAAGTTTGAATTCAACAAAGTAACACAATAAAGGATTTATTTATTTAAGTGCATTCCGTAACCTAGCGGTTTGGATTAAATACAAGGTTCAGCTACTGGTTCAGGTACACCTGAACCGTGTTTTCGCTAGATTAGGTACATAAATTTGTCTGCGGATCATAAGATACCCGGTTCGAGTTACGAGCAGGTGTTTAACGGCTGAGCGGAGAAGGGAGCGAAAGGTTTTGTTGAATACGAGTACGTCGCAAGGTAGCTGCATAACTTTAAGGCTTTCATTAAGGTATAGAATACAAACCTACAAACAGTCGCATCTAAGATTTGGGACCCTGAGACTCATTCTCGAGGCGGACTGTGCCGCTGGAACTGAACACTGGACCAACGAGGTAAAGACGCAGGAGGCAACATTTTTCATATCAAATGTCGAAGCGGAAATATAACGAAGTCGGCATAATGTTCAATGAAAACAGGTTCCTTTTAGGGTTATAGGAAACTAATGGACCAAATGTTGTATCGCCAAACTTTAGCTGCCTGGCTTACCCCGATCATGACTGATATTAAAAGGAATGTAATAATATAGAACTTTTGAAGAGTTGGACTGGTTCTCACAATTGTTTGAATAATCGATGATCCTTTCACAGTGTTTCTATAAATTATTTTTCAATTTCTTTGTAATTTACCTATGTAAACTGACTTATTGAACACTCTATCCACCTTTGAGAACGGAGATTAGCTTCATGTAAGCGATTTCTATTGGAACTGACAGAAGATTGACATCTTTTGATCGAAATTCAAAAACCAGAAATTAGAAACTCCATAATTGACCTTGCTGGAGATCGAACCTGGGTCTTTATTTATTTAATCGTATGGCGTTTAGAACGTAAGTGTTTTTATAAGAAGAACGCTTATTTCGCCTGCAAGTTCGTTGCTCGTTTAGCACCCACCCAGGGGATACGTGCAGGGAGGTAGAAGGTAGTTCCTGCGGACGTGAGCGACGGGACATCCCCCACGACGGGGCATCCCCCAACGACGGGGCATCCACCCGGGTCCTGCTGCTTATGAATAAGACAAGATCCCGCTTATAAGACACCAGGGCTCAATACTGCGCCAGGAAGGAAGATGAAGAGGAGGAAGACGAAGGCGTCAAAAGTACGTAAGTAGGTATTTCTTAGTGGAATTGATAGCTTGTATAACCTGCACGTGTCGAAAATGACAATGATAGCATGGTGCCACCCCACTTGCCTCGCGTAACGAGTCGCCGATGCAACGTACGGACACCGAGTACTGTAATTGGCAACTAATTCTTTGTTTCCGCCACTCGCTAACGACAAGGTTTAGGTCTGCCATTAATCTTCAATGTATAATGACGGCATGATATGCAAATTTGGCTGAGAAGGCATCGTTTTGTCGTATTATCTATGGGATTTGGTTAAGTATCTATTTTGTTGCGTGTTCTGTTGTGTTGTCAAAGCGTAGCAGACAGACACACTTTCGCATTTATAATATTAAAGTATGGATTATTATCAAACATCAGCAATTCAGTATGACCACATAAGCTGATACGTAGAGAATAAATTGCACTGTTTATAAAAACATCAGCAATATTTTCATATTTTTACCGCAGCGGTGATTGAGACATGCGATTTGTGTGTGTCTGTTTCACGATAAAGTATAGAAACGCTGCAAACAAGACGTGGTTACAAAATACATATTAATGTACCTGGTTTTGAAAACTACACGTAAAGCACGTGCCTCTCGCCTACAGGAATTTTCCTGCGAGTGAAAAAATGCGTGGCCCAACAACTGAGGCATTTATTACGTGAAATAATTATAGCTTTTTGCGGCGAATTCGAAATGAATGACTTAACTAGGTTGTTGTATTTCGTCATAGTACAGAGACTTTATAGTTAAATACCAATAACATTGCAATTGTTTTTGCCTTATTGTTATTGGTATCGGTAAATGTATTATGTACCTTGGTATAATAAATAATATGTAGTTGTGATCATGTGTGTTTGTCTGCGTTTTAGCTTTCCTTTTCACTGAAAAATTTCGTCTAAAGAAATTATATCTACTCTATAATATGATTCCGGAGGCATAAATGTCATACAAAACGAACCAAAAATACTTTAGATCTCAGTCTCTAGGGAGACCGAAATCCTAATAGAAGAAGTCACATATTTTAATTCGGACTTAAAACTGATTAAATACGTAATCGTTATTGTTTTCAAAGAAAAGGAACATTGGCTAGAATACCGACATCAAAGTACAAATGACAACAGGGTCTTTTCAGCATTTTTTCTCGTCGAACCTTAAACTTGATTTGCATGAAGTCGGAAGCGTCGTGACCTCAGCCTCTCGGCGGTATTCAAACGAGATGAAACAATTATCCAGCGGTATTGTCTTCTTACAATGTTCACAGATGCCTTTAGCTTAGCACGAGTTTGTGATCTCGAAAACGCAAATTAAAATATAGTAGATCTGGTGACGAGGATCTGATGGTGCATCCTGGAGGTAGATAGTGGAATTCTTTAATAGGTAGGCAAAGGCCTAGAGTTTGGACTCATTTGGCTTGTTTTGGTGAGTCCCATTTACATTAAAGATATGCTTGGTGAAGAGTAGGATGTACCTAATAAAGCATTATATTAGTTTTCTAAATCTGAATTTTAAACTTAGTTACTCTAAAAGTGTTGCGTCTTGCGATACCTGAAATTCTAAACGTCACGTACTAAGGGTTTATTACGTTTAGTATAAGTGTTTATATTGCAAATCGATTGATCGTATCAAGCGTTCGATCATGTTAGCGTCAAAGTAAAACGAAGGTCATTGATTTAGAGCTCAATTTTGTGTATTGCGTATTCTCTGGCTGTGAATGCACAGCCAGAGAATACGCATCGAAATTAAAATCGATTGAACTGAATTTGTGACTTTAAATCAAGATATTTTGGGTCCATTTTAGTTTGACGATAATGTGATCGAACGCTCAATACGATCAATCGAGTTGGCAATGTAAAAATTAGACTAATCGTAAGTACTGTCATGGCAGACGCACGACCACGAGCCGGTGAAAGGTCCACTATTTAATATTTATACAATCTAAAGAATGCAGTAACAAAGCTATAGCACTGCTCTTTTATCTCAAGAAGCGGTTTCTATAGCGTATTGTATTACATACGGGTTTGCTTTATAAAGGTATAACCACTACGCAAATATGCTTCACCTGTGTGTAACCAAAATTATTATTGTGAAGCTTAAGTACGTTCCCAAGAGTTCTTCGAAATGTTTTCGAGAGCGTATTAAGTACTATGGCCAAACCTTCCGAGGGAAAGATTTCCACCAGGCGAGTGAGTCAAGGGCTAACTTGTAGTGGAATTAAAAAGAACGAGGATGGTTATATAGACTCACATAGAGATCAGGTAAATAGGCGGATTACAACCAAAAAATGTCCTTTATCCATGATACTTCTAGATCTAGTTGCTCTTCATAGTCCAAGATTGCTTACAAAAATGGCGAGGAATAACACTAGTTGTTTTCGCCATTTGTCCCTTTCAAAAACTGGCTATTTATCAATAAAAATAATATGTCTAAAATATCCGTATTCTTACACGTCTGCCCAAAAAAAGGAGTAATGTTTCAGGGTATGTATGTATGTGAGTTTCTTTGTTCGACTTGGGGGTAATCTCGACCGAAAAAAACTCGGCCGCGCGGCGGAGTTGCCCCTTTTCAATTTAATTCCGACATAGTTTCTGCCTGAAGAGATTTGGATGTATGGGGTATCGTTAGAATCCTTACGTCCTCCCAAGTGACACTGGCTATAATTTTTTGAAAAATAAATCTTTTTGGCAGAGAAGTCTGTGTTTTTTTAAATATTTTAATGTTATTGTCAAAATTTGGATCGATTACATTTGACAAAAATATACTGAGACTTTCACAATAATTAAAAATGTTAGAATGTGCTAGAGATCGAGGGATAGGGAAAGTTCACACAGCATGGTCCGTAATTAAGAACTTACCTAACTGAAGTATGCCCATGATGAGCTCAACGCATCCGCTCAGGAAGGACAGCAGCACGGCGAACTCTGGCCCCAGCCCGTGCAGGTTCTCCCGAGTGAGGATGGCGGCGATGGCGGTGGGCCCGATGGCGGAGTCCTTCACCGAGCCAAACACGGTGTAAACGAAGCACGCCATAAACGAGGAGTATAGTCCGTACTGAGGGGGCAAGCCCGCCACGCCCGCGTACGCTATCGCCTGCGGTATCACCGTCAGTCCCACTGTTATGCCTGCGGACAACATTAATTGTGGGGTTATTTCGTCACTAGCTTTTCTTGTTTATTGGTTTATTTATTCATGTGCTATAATTTGTAGGTACGTAGCGGAAATGATCTGGAGTCATACGACCATCGCTTAGCAGTATTATTTTAATATTGTTGACGCTTTTGTTTCATAATTAATATTATAATCCTTATTTTAGGGACGTCAAGGTAAGTCATATAAAACTGACTAAAATAATACTACTTTTAGAATACTACCATGGTATAATAATTTAGTTCACAATTTAATCACCGAACATTAAATTACGGAAACCGTTATGATTGGACATCTTCTACACTACGAGTATTTTGATGAATCAGAAATATTGCAATATAATATTATACAGAACTAGATAATGCCCGCGACGTCGTCCGTGTGGATTAGGTTTTTTTATTCCCGCGGGAACTTCTTAATTTTCCGGGATAAAAGTAGCCTATGTCCTTCCCCGGGATACATACTATACTATCTCTTTACCAAATTTTATCAAAATCGGTTGAAAAGATGGGCCGTGAAAGCATAGCAGACTGACAGACAGACAGACATGACGGACAGACAGACACACTTTCGCATTTATAATAATATTCCGTATAGTTGAAGTCAGTCTTTGATACTAATGCAGTCTTTGATACTAATGTTAATAAGCCTGAATATGGATAAAAATAAGAAACATAATGAGACACGAAAGCAAGCGTCCGTCTAGGTAAGTATATTAAGACAGAGAGATGAAGTTTTTCAAATAATATATGAAACCCTGGCATCAATTATAGCTAGAAGGGTATAGGAACGTTATATTTGTAATGAGTATTGCTCTTGAACACTCGAAATTTGACATGTCAGGGTCCTTAGCTTATTAACCGTTTGCCCAATCGAAAATATACGTGACCAAATTTTACTAGACCATTCCGAAGTTCTGCTTACAACAAAGAACCTAGATCTAGGCCAGGTATTGCAAAACATCTGAAAAGTAGACAAAAGACACACCAAATTAAATATCTCTAATTTCACGCTCGACCAAAGCTAAGTACGTTTTTTGAGAAATTCAATGTTTATTCAACTATGTAGGGCATAGGGTCGTTATCCTATCATCTTATATAAGAAGTTTAGAATTTGAAACAATAATGTGCAGCAGTCTTATCTGTTTAACAACAAGACGACAACAAACAAGACTGTACAAGACGTACCGTCCGATTTAGCGTTCCGGTACGATGCCGTATATAGAAACCGACTGCCATACCCCTAACAGGTTAGTCCGCTACCATCTTAGACTGCATCGTCACTTACCATAAGGTGAGATCGCAGTTTGTAGTAGAATAAAAAAAAAAAAAATAATATCATGGTAACCAATGATATTTTTAAATGATGGTAACTCTGCGTCAACAATCATGACTGAATTCGCAACCAGCCGGTTTACGAAGGGCTAAAAAATCTACAGGGAAAAGTGAGCAAGACAATCACACACAATCAATTTCTATGCAGCTTTTCCCTTTGACTTTTCCCTTTGGCTTTGAAGTTAGGGTCCAATTCATTTTAATTCATTTGCGGTAATCAATCAATGTTTATCTAATCGAATAACTTGTAACTTGTAAAACATGATGGTGTTGGGTCATGATGGGTTCCAAACGAGCCCTGGTCTGAGAAGAGCCCACAGCAAACTCAGCCGGTTAAATCTGTCGCTTATGGTAAACGAACTAAAGTAGGTAACCGACATCTTTCAAGGCTAGTAGGTTAAAGTGCCAGTGGGTTGGACACGTGTGTCGGAGGTCTGATGGAGGTTGGAGCAAAAAGTTCCTTGAGAGGAGACCGTATGAAGATTTATTTATCAGGAGAAGTAAAAATAACCTGAAGCTTTCAAATGAATTAGGAATTTGATAACGATTTTAAAGCATGATAATGATTTAAACTTTATAAACGAAATGGCAGTGAATTAAATCGAATCGTATGCAATCGTGGAGATTTATCTAAACGACCAGTGAAGCGTAACGCGCACGCGTCTGCAAACCGGCCGAAATATACTTGTTATAGCTAATGCCACTTCTGGTCCATTGTGAGCTCTATACGTATTGACAATTTTAAATTATCTGCAGGAAAATAAACTTCCTCTAAACGTGCAAAATCATAATATTGAGGTATGAAATAAAATAGCAAAAAAATACATCGAAAATGTCGTGAATATTGCCGCATATTATAGGTAAAACTTCAAGTTTTTTGTTACAGTCTTTGCAGCACGCTCAAGCGGTTTGGTTTTTCTGATATACTTAGGTACTTAATTAGTTAAAAAAAATATTTCTTTAATCAATTCACGGCGATTGTCTTTGTTACTTTTGGTTTTCTAATTTAAGCTCACCTTTTTCCATTTTTATTGCGAAGTTTCTTATCAACTTCTCTTCTAAATCTATGTTTTCCGTAAGATAGCGCCACTATGTTCCCAATAATTGATGTATGCCAGCCTGCCAGGTCACCTTTTTTTTTTTTTGACATAATTCAAAGAATCATACTAATGCCTATTATAAATGCGAAAGTGTGTTTGTTTATTGGTTTGTCCTTCAGTCATGCAACGGCAACGGATCGAGGGGATTTTTGGCATGGGTATATTTGAGGACCTGGAGAGTGACATAGGCTCTTTTTATACCAAAAATTAAGGAGTTCCCGCGGGAACTATAAAAACTTAAACCACGCGGATAAAGTCGCGGGCATCAGTTAGTAAGAAATATCGTACCTACCTAATAAACGCGTTGTCTGTGAAGCCTTATAGAGTAGTTTTTAATTTATTTTTCTCTATTTAGTGTACATTCAGACTGATCTTTATGTACTAGAAATGAGGAAGCTAAGACTACTTTTTAACCCGGAAAAATAATGAGTTCCCGCAGGAACCAAAAAACCTCAATCCACGCGGACGAAGTCGTGGCATCAGCTAGTTAGTAATATAAGTAACTAGACGTCGCCCGCGATTTCGTCCGCGTACATTTTCAGATTTCCTATGAGTATTAGATTTTTCCGCTGCAAAAGGCCTACATATAGCGGCTATATAGGCATAGCTTATGCAGGTTGTAGTGGATTAAAAAAAAAAGTCTGTTTAGTTCCTGAGATATCGTGATTAGTCAGTCAGTCAGTGAAAGAGTGGTATTTCTCTTTTATTGACCGAGCGAAACGAAGGTCTCTGAGTCTACTTGAGTGAATTGGCACTTGTCCGTCCGTCCGTCCGTCCGTCTGTCAGAGCCCTAAAACTTCTGTATTACTGAACGTAATTACTTCAAATTTAAATATAATATGTAAACCGATGGCCTCCCGCCGAATTTGGCTTAAAAAGTTATAAAAATCTTTATTTCAGGGGGGCTCTCATAGAAGCGAATGCGAAGTAAAAAAATATTTTTTATAGCGTTACATAGAGCGGCATATCATTATAAAGATAATTAGGAATCGAGTTCAAAAATATATTTTTTTAACTTTTCCCCTAAAATTGACGAAATAAATAAATAAATAAATAAATAAAACTTTATTTCGAGCGACAATGACTCATATTTTGTTAGTTATACAAACTTATTTCCTATGTTAGTACCTATCCTAAAAAACTAAACCTAATAACTAAAACTAAACCTAAATACGAGTCATCGCTGTGCCATTCCGTTAGAAATAGCACAACAATGACCCACATATATGCAGTCCAATCTGCTGGCAATCAACTTCAGAATGCTATTGGTGCTGCCCCGCACCCTGCGCACCAAGGCTCCACATCTTTTACGCATAGTGGCATAAAAACAGTCAACTTGCGCCCCGGCGAACATCCCTGATGCACTACAGAAACGAGGCAGCCCCATCAGCACCCTGAACGCATTGTTAAACTGGACACGGAGAGCGTTGTAAGATTTTTGAGTGTACTTGGCCCACAGGTTGCACGTATAGAAAGAAGTGCAATAGGCTTTAAATAAAGTGATCTTAACGGCGCTAGAGCACCGCACAAACCTGCGAGCCAGCATATTCGCTCTCACTGACAACGCCCTCCGCTCTCTCTCGATATCAGTATCATCTTTGAGGTCGGGAGTCAATATATGCCCAAGGTATTTGACTTGATACACCCTTTGTAGTGCAGTACCATTGAGCAAGATGGGTGGAACTTTATTGGGTGCCTTACCCTCGGCCTCAAATACCATCATTACACTTTTTTTGACATTATAAATTAAACCATGCCTTCCCACATAAGCCTCACATATGGCTATCAGTTTTCTGAGACCACAAATCGACGCACTCAGCAGCACCATGTCGTCGGCGTAGCTTATGTTATTTACGCAAACTCCGTCTATGTAACAGCCGACCCTGGTGCCGCTGAGCTCGCCGATCAATTCGTTCACGTACAGGTTAAAGAGCGTTGGTGAGCTTAACCCCCCCTGCCTCACCCCGCACTCCAACCCATACGGTCGCGACAAGGCTCCTGCCCATCGAACATAGTTGACCTGGTTTCCATACCAATATTTGAAGATATTGGTGAGTTCTGGAGGTATGCCAACTTCTTCCATTTTTCTCCATAAGATATCATATGAAACCAGGTCAAAAGCCTTCGACAGGTCTAGGAAGCAAGCATACACTGAAGTCTTACGCCTAGCATAGTATGTGACAGCATGCTTAAGACCCAGTATGGCGCTCTCTGTAGACAATCCAGGTTGAAAACCAAACTGGTTGTCATGCGGGTTTATGAACTTATTTAATTGGGTATTAAGCAAGCTGTCAAACACCTTCGAGATGACCGTAGCCAGTGAGATAGGTCTATAGTTATTGTTATCTGACAGGTCTCCGGTCTTGTTTTTCACAATAGGTACAACTATGGTACGAATCATCTCGCTAGGCAAGAAGCTGTGACTCATGCAAACATTGTACAGCATCGTCAAAACCCTGGTAAGATGTGACCCAGCACATTGTAAATGCTCAATGCTAAGACCATCATGGCCCGGGGATTTCCCTCTTACCATATTTTTGATGGTATGTGCAACGTCTATGCATTTAAATTGTATCCCCACTGCCATGTCGGCCTCAACCTTAAGCATCGATTGTGAAGGCCCCCGCGGTGATTTCACAAAGAAATGGTCCATAAAAAGATTTGAAATCTTGTCAGGCTCAGACACGCCACTGACACTCACGGGAAGGGACGGCCTAATGTTCATCTTGTTAGTGTTTTTCCAAAATCCGCGGAAATCTTTTCTAGAATGATGCGAGGCCAGAATATCCATTTTGATCTGTTCTTGATGGTTTTGACACCATTTTAAACGCGATTTGAAAATTTTTCTAGCCTCACACATTTCAATATAAACGCGTCCTGCGGTTGGTTTACCGTATAACAACCACACCAAAAATTTTTGCCTAGCCTCTCCGTGTGCTTCAGCTACATGCTTATTCCAGCCTATGACTTTCTTGTTAAGTACGCGGTTATCTCTCTTTCGACCCACCACGGAAGATTCCACCAAGGCTTGAACGATGTCATTGTACAGCTTTGTAATAACATGTTTATGTCCTAACTCATTACACATACGATCACAGCAATTGTGAAGCTCATGAGGGAAGTCAATCAGTCTTAACCTCTCGTGACATTCTCTCTGGTATGTGTCTATTTGTTCGTGATTTCTCTCTCCCCAATAAATTTCACTAAGCGAGCTGTTTGTAACCGGTTTCTTTGGTAATATCACGTTTAAATTACATTCAACAACCAGAGGGAAGTGGTCAGACCACAATACGTCGTATAATACATAAATATTACGAACGGAGTCTAAAGCGGCTTTGGTAGCTAAGCAGTGATCAAGCCATCGCTTGGACCCGTGGGCTTCACTTATGAATGTGTAAGTGTCAGACATTAAACCTAGCCTCTCAGTGTCTATACAAGTCCATTCTTGCTCTCCACAGAACTGAATAAGCTCGTGATAAAACCGCTCGGAAGGGTGCGCATTATAGTCCCCTAATATGTAAACGCAGTTTTCCCCATAAATGTCAATAATAGCACTTACCGAGCTTAGCACGTCTGTAAAATCCGTTAGGTTAGCCACTGAATCTGTAGGCATGTACACACTCATCACTAAAAATGATTTCTCTTGTAGCACTATTTTAATAGCACAGATACGCGGATTATCGCACTGAATAACAGACACATTATTAAAAACACTATTTTTCCAAAGAAGCGCGACCCCTCCGTATGGTCTTCCACGTAGGATACCCGTCGATGTGTCCACCGCAGACACTCCCGTAGAGCTGAAGTCATCACTTAACGTGCCGAGGAAAGACAACTCCCCCGGCAACAGCCAAGTTTCTTGAAGCGCAATTATATCTGACGTTTTACATAACTCACGAATACACTGTGCAGAACGCTTTACGCTCTTGCAATTAAACGTCAAAAATTTACATGTTATGTTTTTATCCATCAACAGGAGGCAGGTTATTCAGCGTCACCTCTTTATTAGGTGGTTCGTTTGGCCGCTTAAGCTTAAAATGCACAAACCGTCGAAAGATAATCCCCTGTGGCCATAGATTCTCATCTAGGTACAAAGGAAGCTTGCTTTGTGATACAAACAGCTTGTAAGCGTCGTGTTCACACTTCCGTTTAATTGAGATTTTCTCCAAACTGACGTTTTCCTTAGTTTTATTCTTAATGTAATTAATTATATCCGATTCAGCCGTATTTTTATGGACGTTTGTTATAAATAGGGGTATTTTTCTATCGGCTGCCCTAAATTTTTCCTCCGATTCTACCACAACATTTCCCATTTTGCCAATAAGACGATTTTTCGACTTCCTTTGCACTACTGTCCACCCGTCATTAGGATTATGGACCTTAACGACCCCAGCGTACGTTTGGATCTGCTCTGCCCCCGTCAGATCGGTCGGCTCGCTCGACACTTGCGATGACGCATGCTCCCCGCCCGCGCTCGCGCCGCCGCCGACTTGTTCCGAGCCGCGGCTGCTGTGTGTGACGTAACGGTCGTTCGTTAAATCCGATACGTTACTCTGAAACGCTGCAGTACCCTCAAATTTACTCAGGTTAATATTTCTATAATTTGGATTATATTCCCTCGTGGAATTTTCCTCACAGTTAGACTGTTCTAAATGCGTCGTAACGATAGTGTCGTCTAATTGAGACAACCCTATCGGTCCACTGTCACGGTACGCTCCTCTTTTTATATTTACTTTTACCGCCGAGAACGGCGGCGAAGCGAACTTTCCGTTAACGCATTCTCTCTTGACGTCTTCGAGCTGTTCAATAGTCGCGTATGACGATTTAATATTCTTAATTTCTTCGCGCATTAGCATCAAATCCTTGAGGAGTTTGGAGACATCCAGATGGTCGAATGTTATAGGTGGCAGTTTCTCCAAATCCCGAGCCACAAAGACAGGTAACACATCTGGATCGGTTACTTTAAACACACCTATGATGTCGTGCAATAGGCGGTTTTCCTTGCCTTTTCCTTTGCGTATATTTTTACGCAATTCCGTCGGTAATGAATCAAAGAGCAGGCTATTTGCTCTCTCAATTTGTTCACACGAAAAGGCGGACGCACATATCTGCACCAAACTTAATTCATCGGCTATGGACACTTTATTTTGAATGTAAGCTAGTAGCTCATCAATCACGATTCTACAACTTGAACATGACAATGTACTCGTCATTTTCGAGATAGCAAGCGAACGCTTCGCTCGTACGACGTCCGGCGCGGCCCGATGCGCGCACGCAACGGAAATGGGGGGGCTTTCAAAGTGGAGATTTTTTAACGTCCAAAGTTGACCTCAGAACTCTCAATTTTCTGAAAGGCTGAGCCTGAAACTTATCAATTATTTGAATTATATTCTGTACTTGAACAACAAATACTAAAATTAGATAAATATTATAAGGAAACGAAATTATTTAATTTTTAATGATGATAATATTTTTAACAGAACTTCACAATGATGTCAATAGATGGCGCTCTGTGATACCGCGAGGTCTCAGTTCGGGGCGAACCACTAGTATATATAGATTAGTGTAGTATGTATACCTGCAATGACGTCCGCCAGCCCGCTCCTGAACGAGTATTTGGGCAGCCAGGCGAGGATGGGCACGCGGCGCAGCAGCGTCTTCTTGGAGAAGCACGCGCGCAGCCGCCGCGCCGCTGCGGTCTTCCACTTGCTGCTCGTGCTGCTGGCCGGGTAGGGGGCGAAGCCACCGCCGGACACTGCGACCAAACACTGCTTTAATATCATTGATATGCCCCTCAGACGTTTTTTTTTATCCACTACAAGTTAGCCCTTGACTGCGATTTCACCTGATGGACTAAAATGGTAGCGGGCTAACCTGTTAGGGGTATGGCAGTTATATTAAACCCATACCCCTATTCGGTTTCTACACGGCATCGTACCGGAACGCTAAATCACTTGGCGGCACGTCTTTGCCGGTAGGGTGGTAACTAGCCGAAGCCGAAGCCTCCCACCAGGCCAGACCAGGGAAAATTCAGAAATTGTGAATTCCCAAATTGATCCTGCCGGGGATCGAACCCAGGACCTCCGCACGTTAAGACAACAGCACCACACACTGCGCCACAGAGGTCGTCGAAACAAACAAAAGCTTAAATGTATAAACCAGGATGATCCGGTTTTTTTCATGTTGACTTGATCGAGCCTTACATCATCAAATCATGATGCTTCATATTAAGATTATAAATGCGAAAGTGTGTTTGTTTGTTGGTTTGTTAGTTTTTTGGTTTGTCCTTCAATCACGCCGCAACGGAGCAACGGGTCGACGTGATTTTATAGATTTTATATAGCATGGGGATAGTTGAAGACCTGGAGAGTGACATAAGCTACTTTTATCCCGGAAAATGAAGGAGTTGATCCCGCGGGAATCAAAAAAACTTAAACCACGCGTACGAAGTCGCGGGCATCAGCTAGTTAATAATAATATGAAATGTAGCTTAAAATAATAAACCTTAGTACCACATATAAACCAGAAGTAATCACTCTCAGGCGACCTACGAAAATCTAGAACTAAATTGAACTTGAACACAAATAAAATTGCACCTCCGAGGTAACCCAGTTATGGATACAGCTATACAGACTTGCATACAAGTATTTCTATAGGTTGTTCTAGAAATAAAACAAGTTTTTATGCACGAAAAAAATAATTAGGAAGTAGTCACTGCGGTAAAAATAGCAACCTTCCTACTGCTGAAAATGGACACATATTGTAATTTGCAGAAAGTGGTCAAAAAGTTAGAAATGCGTTAAACGAATTTGGAGGTTCAAATTTGGCCTTTTCGTTTCCTCCGTGCCTCGGAGAGCACGTTAAGCCGTCGGTCCCGGTTATTATCACTAATCGTTACAAAAACCTGAGAGTTTAAATACCTACTCTTAGTCGAGTCGTATGCGGAAGGATGGGGGAACCCACCACATTATTATCCCAAGAAAACTCCTACCATTATTTGATTAATGGAAAGGGGTCACGACCCTGAGTAATGAGGAATACGACGCAGAGAGAGAGAGATTACACCTGAACTACTGAAGGTACGGGTTCGATTTCTCCTACTTTTCAAAGTTATGTGCTTAATAGTGCAATAAAACCACTAGATTCAAACGGAGAAGGCAAACATCGTGAGGAAACCTGCACGCTTCTTCATAATGTTCTCCAAGGCGTGTGAAGTCGGCCAATCCACACTTGGCCAACGTGGTGGATTATGGCCCAACCCTTCTTGTTCCGTAGTGAGTTGGCAATGAGTTGATAAGAGAGAGGGATTTAATTATTGAGACATCCTTCGACAGGTGATACTCCTGACGTCAACAGCTGAAACAGCTGTTTGTATCCATTGTTAGTGTGTCAAAGCAAAGATACGCCAATTAGAAGCAAAATTAACGATATAATTAAATCATTATTACAAGTACTATGCACTGTTTGTCGTAAGGGCGATGGCCTTTAGGGCCGAATTATAATAGGACTAGTTTCTGCCCGCGACTTCGTCCGCGAGGATTGTGGTTCTTTGGTTCCCGCGGGAACTCCTTAATTTTCCGAGATAAAAAGTAACCTATGTTTTATTCTAGACTATAATCTATCTTTGTGCCAAATTTCATCAAGATCCGTTCAGCCGTTCCGGCGTGATTGAGTAACAAACATCCATCCATCCATCCATCCATCCAAACTTTCTCATTTATAATATTAGTATGAGAATGAAGAAGATGAAGTATCGACTATGGAGAAGATGAAGTACCAGGGAGAGGGATATAGGCTTCTTTTTATCCCGGAAAATTAAGGAGTTCCGGAAGAAATTTAAAAAACTTATTCAACGCGGACGGAAGTAGCGGATCAGCTAGTAGTGGTAGATTCACTTGACGATTCAAAAGTACTTGTAAAAGTTTATTTGAATAAAAAGCATTTGAATTTTGAAATTTATCCAAATATTCCAGCGCCGCGCCGCGAGCCAATGTGCATTCACCTTCAGGTTGATTACCATTTAACCACTTAATTAACAGTTGAATACAGCAATCGAGCCTTTTATGAAAACGTATAGCTAAGTGGGTCACTGATTGATTGATTGATTGATTTGACGACCTCCCGGCGCAGTGTTGAGCGCTGTTGTCTTAACGTGGGAGGTCCTGGGTTCGATCCCCGGCAGAGTCAATTTGGGAATTTATAATTTCTGAATTTTCTCTGGTCTGGCCTGGTGGGAGGCTTCGGCTGTGGCTAGTTACCACCCTGCCGGCAAAGACGTGCCGCCAAGCGATTTAGCGTTCCGGTACGATGCCGTGTAGAAACCGATTAGGGGTATGGGTATACCTCGAACAGGTTAGCCCGCTACCATCTTAGACTGCATCATCACTTACCATCAGGTGTGATCGCAGTCAAGGGATAACTTGTAGTGGATAAAAAAAGACGGATGGACAGACAGACAGACAGACACACTTTCGCATTTATAATATTAGTATGGATTAATTTCAACTTGATACCTCCAGACTGACTGACTGACTGATCTACAATATACATATAAACGCAAAGCTCAAACCACTGACAGATCGGGCTGAAAAGTCGGCCAATGGTGATGCAATTCGCACAGGTGTTTATTTTGTTGAATTAAGTATAACACTATTTCCCTGTTACTCAATCAATTCGCTGGCTATGCAAATGCGATGTACGCAGAATTGATGTAATAAGCTAGTCTTGTAGGTAGGTCAGGTTCGCAGGTCGCAATTAGTGCTGAACTTGTCTCTATTGTGACATTGACTTTCATTAATTACAAGTTTTTCGTAAATAAAGAAGTGGCGTAGATGAATGTCAGACCATGTGTATGTTGTTTATTCCCATACTCCCCCAGGACAAAAATTAGCCTAATGTAGCCTTCCCCAGGACATGACCGTACATGACATGTCTGTACTCTGTACTAAGCTTCATCAAAATCAGTTTAACACATAGGCCGTGAAAGCGTAACCGGGATATAATGCATTAGGTTAACTTGGAGATAATTAAAAGCATTAAGAGTGTAGGTTTAAAGCATAGTTAATAAAAATTGAAAATTCTTTCTCGACGGTTATTAATTCACTGTGATTTAAAAAACCTTAAGTTTAGTATCTGCTTAATTACGACTACAAATCTAATTTAGCAATTCTCGAGCAAGAAAAACAATTATGAGCCATCGACTTGTCTTGCTGCCTGTGATGGGTTTTTTTCTTGGGATTTTTTACTTAAGTACAGGTTAATTATACTTTCAATTCGAAGGGAATGACGGTCAAGTCAATAGATGCAAAAACCTAGACCTAAAATACGGTGAGTTGTAACATTTACGACTATCTAATGCACAGTCAGACAATGGTCCAGTCATCTGCAAGGACTGACGCTTTTTTGTGACAATTCTCACCGACTATAGACTCAAACGACAAGATTACGACACAACTTCCTTGTAAATAATTAAAATCAGCAAGAGTATCTTTTTTCTGTCCAATTCGGTCACTTTAAATATTGTGTTTAATCAACATTAATTGTTTTCTCTTCAATAGTGACTCGTGAGACCTTTTTTAATGTTATGAAATGATTGCTAAAATTACCTAATTATGTATCTATTGATAAATACAATAATTCGCTGATCTATTGTTTTGTAACACGCAGGTAATTGACCGATTAAATCTGTTTGAATTATCTTACAGTTTAATCTCATGCAATAATAATGTCTTAAATCATTAAAAATCATTAATAAAAACTAGCTTTTATCGTCCGCCATGTTGAATTTAGTGTGACGTCATTTTATTTTTCGTATTCTTCTCAGCAAACCCTTTAAATTGGTTAGTAAGCTATCCTTATAAGATAGACATTATGCCATCGCGGGCTTTTTTTGTTTATCTCAAAGCTCGTCAGCTTGATTTTCTCCGACATCTTTAACAACTTATCGTCATATTTAAATGAATCTACACAAAATGTTACTAAATTATACACATAATACCTTCCTCTTGAATCACTCCGTCCGTTGGTGAAAGCCGTATGAAAATCGGTTCGGTATTTTTTTGAGTTTATCGCGTTCAGACAGACAGACAGACGCGACAGGGGGGACTTTGTTTAATAATATGTTTTAATATAGTGATACCTATTACCTAGGTAGGTAAAACTCTCTTACCGGTTGTTCAGAATGACCTGTAATTTTATGCGCTTGCTTATCAAATCGCGAATAATATGACTGATTTATTTACTGTAGGTGCTTAACATAGTTTGTTCCTACTCGTTTAGTGAATAAAATACTTAGACTGCTTGGATCTACAAAAAATATTATGTTAAATACATAAGTAATATACTACCGCAGATTGAACTTAATGAAAATGTCGTAAAGGTCTGGCATAATACACACGCATTTGAGATCATTAGCGAGAACTCTCCGGCAACATTTCCCTACAATTATTCACGAGCGCGCGTGAACTTTACCTGTAGTTGTGCACATTGCGTAAGTGTGCGTACTCAGAGCGGTCAGTCGACTGTCGAAGTTTGAACGCGCAAACACGTGCACGCACACATTTACACGTATACAAATGTATACAGATAGGACTTTAACACAACCATGAGCCACGCGCGTTCGTGAATTGCAAGAACTATACTTATAATAGTGAAAAATTTAAGATGTGAATGAGATCTCTAATAATAGTCCGTGTAACTGTATACAAAGAAGTAGTTAGCTCGCTAGTAGTTAATTATTGTATGTATGGATTTTATTTATGGAAATTATTGCATTTATTGTATTAGAAAATGTTATAGTTCCACTAATTGCCGCGCAACTCCTTTCGTGCCATGTTATAGTTCCACTTATTGCCGCGCAACTTCTTTCGTGCCATGTTATAGTTCCACTAATTGCCGCGCAACTTCTTTCGTGCCATGTTATAGTTCCACTAATTGCCGCGCAACTTCTTTCGTGCCATGGAAAAGCCCAAATTATGTAAACAGTGGACGTCCATGGATCGACGCGACGATCGTATAAATTTTCCTCATTTTAGAGACGATAAATGTGTTCCGTATATCGGATCCCACCAACAATAGCTATACAATCGCTCGGCTGCCATCAAAACGAGGACAATGACCAATAACCATCGCTGCTTATTGTGACAGCTCTAGAACTTTGCATCACAACTGGTTATTTAGCTTGAATGGCTTTGACGACCTCCGTGGCGCAGTGTTGAGCGCTGTTGTCCGTCCCGGGTTTTCGATCCCCGGCAGGGTCAATAATTTGGGAATTTATAATTTCTGAATTTTCCCTGGTCTGGCCTGGTGGGAGGCTTCGGCCGTGGCTAGTTACCACCCTACAGGTAAAGACGTGCTGCCAAGCGATTTAGCGTTCCGGTACGATGCCGTGTAGAAACCGAATAGGGTATGGGTTTTATACACCGTGTAGTAATATAACTACCATGCCCCTAACAGGTTAGCCCGCTACCATCTTAGACGGCATCATCACTTACCATCAGGTGAGATCGCAGTCAAGGGCTAACTTGTAGTGGATAAAAATAAAAAAAATAATGCAATTTATTAGTAGTAGTCTATAAGGGACGAGTGGCCAATAATAGTTGCGATAACGCATATCAGTCGATTCCTTAAATTGTTAAGCAACGCTACCCAAATCGGTAACTGGATGGGTGACCGAATTTGGAAGTCCGAATTTGTCCTCGGAGCACGTTAAGCCGTCGATCTCGGTTATTGTCACTAACATCTGATAATAATCGTTAGTAACCTAAGGAAGAGTTGAAATAGTACCTACTCTGGGTCTAGTCTTGGTAACCCACCGCATTATTATCCCAAGAAAACCCCTGCCATTATGTGGTTAATGGAATGGGGTCACTATACTCACTACCTTCAGTAAGGGATCATCCATAAAGTACGTCACACGGTAAGGGGGAGGGAGGGGGTCGACGAAGTGTGACATTGTGTGACAAGGGGTGGGAACTGGGAGGGTTCCTAAGTTTCGTGACGTCACATTTCAAAATCTTATAGGTACATCTAAGTGTTAAAATGCCAAATTTGAACTATTAACAAAAAAACTTAAAAATATTTCCAACTCTACTGTCTCTGAAAGGTTTAAATAGTTTTGTTGGCGAGTTTTCTAGATATTTCTACATGAAAAATTGCAAGATATGTGACGTCACGCTAGGGAGAGGGGGTCTCACAAATGTGACCAACTGTGACAAGGACGGGGGAGGGGTCAAAAAATCACGAAATCAGTGTGACGTACTTTATGGATGACCCCTAATGAGGAATAAGAGAGAGTAATAGATCTAGAAGTAGTTAGTCGGTACATTTTTAAGTTAACCCTGTATAAACCGCGCCCTATAAGGCCGAGTGCAGTGAACCCTCGAAGACATTGAACGATTCTGTGACAAACAATAACCATATAAAACTACATAACTCAATTTATTTAACGGCCGGAAAACGCTGAGTCAGCCAGCGACGCAAATATAAATCTTTATTCTCTCTCTCGTATTAACTCATTTCCGGTTCACTAATGAAAAATTTAAAAAGAGTAACCACCGATTTTCTTGCTGGTTCTTCTCGGTAGGTATGGCATTCCGAACCAGTGGTAGATTCACTCGACGATTCTAAAGCACTTGTAATAAGTTTATTTGAATAAAAAAATATGAGTTTGAGTTTGAATGAGCACGAGCCTCCTCTCTCGGAATGAGAAAGTTTTGGCCATAGTCCACCATGCTGGCCAGGTGCGGATTGGCAGACTTCACACACCTTCGACAACACTATGATGAAAGCGAGGGAATAGAGAGTGCACTTTAATAATTAATATCTCCAGTTTATCAAATTACTAGCTGATGCCCGCGACTTCGTCCGCGTGGATTGAGGTTTTTCGGTTCCCGCGGGAACTCTTTAATTTTCCGGGATAAAAAGTAGCCTATGTGCTATTCCAGACTACAATCTATCTCTGTGCCAAATTTCATCCAGATCCGTTCAGCCGTTAGAGCGTGATTGAGTAACAAACATACATCCATACATCCAAACTTTCGCATTTATAATATTTATATGGATTACAAACGCTAGCCTGTGTTTTTAGTCTGTGGCTTTGGTCTGCAAAATTGTGGTGTAATTTTAGTTTTTTTAAAGGCATTCAATAAAAAAATTAAAAAAAAATAAAAAAAAAATTTTCAGTGGAGACATAGAGACTATATTATATAGTCTCTATGTCTCCATTGAAATTGACCGTACATGCAAACCGGATAGAAGAGCATTATGCATTGATGCAATGATATTTTGACCATTTAACAAGTTTGAAAAGGTCGCACAAATTTATTGCTAAGGAAAGTGCTTGTAAGGTTTGGCTGACGTGTTAACACAACGTCCATCGGACGAACTTGATGGACTACTAAATACCTACATACTTGAGGCTTGAGCAATTTCTATTTATAGTAGGGAAGGTGAAATGTTAACACTTTACATTCGTTGGCATGCGAATTGGTTTTACTTGTACTTACTAGGTACTTAAGCTCGCAATAATAATTGTACTAATAGTATGTATCCTTGACAAGAAATACTTAAATAAAAAAATATTAAAGACTAGATGATGCCCGCGACTTCGTCCGCGTGGATTAAGATGCTTTGATTCCCGCGGGAACTCTTTAATTTTCCGGAATGAAAACTATCCTCATACCAAATTTCATCAAAATCGGTTGAACAGATGGACCGTGAAAGCGTAGCAGACAGATAGACAGACAGACACACTTTCGCATTTATAATATGGATTACTATTAAGTCGTACCAAGGGAAAAGTTAATTGCCTCTGGTTCTACGAACGTGTCCTGTAGTGTAGTACTACGGTGGACAAAGAAAATATTCCGTGGTAGTGGTACCTACCTACAACCAGAAAAACCACCGGAAGATCAAGACCTGAGTTTTAGTACTTAAGTACACTTTAAAACTTAGGGAAATGACTAAAATTAAATTAAAGCGTTTTATGTACGAATAATTGTACGTCTTTAGTAGGTTAGCATTTTAATATTTTAGATTATTTAAAAGATTTTTTTTACCGTGGAAAATATTTAAAAAAGATTTTCTTGTTATTTTTTTGTTGAGCGTGTATAATTACTCATCTAAGTAGTTAGTCAAGCTTTGTTAGTTTTAAATTAAGTGCCTGTTTGAAATGTCTAACTTATTTATGGAGGTAGATAAGGAATTTACGTAAGTACCTACTTTAAAAACAATATGTAAAAAACTTGAACAAAAAAATAAAATATAAAGTATTAGCTTCAGTGAAGACAGAAGAGTAGAATGTGCTGAAGTTTTGAAGTTAGACAAGTAAAGATTTGCTACCTATATATTTAGACTAGTATGGCGCGTGGTTGCGCGGCCCGCTGCAGCGGACCGCGTAGTGAACCGCGTGGTCCACTGTCTACTTACTCGCTGTCCTACTATCCTGCCCCCCGATTATGTAAGAATAGCCGATCAAATCGTCAAAGTTCGGCGTCAAAGTAAAATAAACCACAACAGCATTAAATTAGAGCTCAATTTCGAAACACGAAATTGAGCTCTAATTCAATGCTGTTATGGTTTATTTTACTTTGACGCCGAACTTTTACGATTTCATCGACAATTCTTACACAATCGGGCAGCTGGTTTACTGTCTACGTGTTCTGATCTGAACAACACACTGCTATGCTAGTGAGCACAGTGGAAGCGCCAGCACGCCAAGCGTCCGACGTAAAAGAAAATTCTCATAAAGGAAAAACATAAAACAAAGACCACCAACCCCCCGCCCCTCCCATTTTGTTTGAGCAGCCCCTAAGTAGGTACCTGTCTTTAATACCCTGACCGTGCTCCTCACCCATCATCCGAACCTTCGATCATCATCTCTCTCCATATTTTTTTCTCCGAACCATTCGTCAAAATGAGATTTCTTCCATAAAAACAAACCTTGAAAAGGAACCGTAGTCTTGCATAGTTCTACACTTGTAGCCTCTTCAATATTCGCCATATATTTTCTATGGAAAAATAAATTCCGCCATCTTGAATTTTTTCCTATTCATCAAGTAGACCCTCATGTCCCGATCATCTTTTGCCAAGAAACCACTCTTCCATCTTGTATAGGTACTCTCCGAGATAGACACCGTCGAAATTTGTATGGCGGCCATCTTAAATCCGCCATTTTGAATTTTTTTTCAGCTCACTGTCAATTGGATGAAGTTTCGAGTGACATTTGGTCGAGCACCCCCCACCTATCTTCAATACCCTTTTCTATGGAAAAATAAATTGCGCCATCTTGAATTTTTTTCCTGTTCATCAAGTAGACCCTCATGTCCTGATCATCTTTTGCCAAGAAACCACTCTTCCATCTTTTATACTCTCCGAGATAGACACCGAAGAAATTTGTATGGCGGCCATCTTAAATCCGCCATTTTGAATTTTTTTTCAGCTCACTGTCAATTGGATGAAGTTTCGAGTGACATTTGGTCGAGCACCCCCCACCTATCTTCGATACCCTGGCTGGTGCTCTTCATCCGTCTTCGAAATCCTCAATCATCAGCTCTCTCTGTATTTTTCCTCTTAATGAATTTTTGTCTTCTATAGGAAACGATGAGTGAAAAAAAAAATGTTCATACAAAATTTTACAGGAGAGGTGATCAATCAGTGAATCAGCACGAGCAGCTATATATATATTAACTAGTATGGCGCGTGGTTGCGCGGCCCGCTACAGCGGACCGCGTAGTGGACCGCGTGGTCCACTGTCTACTTACTCGCTGTCCTACTATCCTGCCCCCCGATTATGTAAGAATGGCCGATCAAATCGTCAAAGTTCGGCGTCAAAGTAAAATAAACCATAACAGCATTAAATTAGAGCTCAATTTCGAAACACGAAATTGAGCTCTAATTCAATGCTGTTATGGTTTATTTTACTTTGACGCCGAACTTTTACGATTTGATCGACAATTCTTACATAATCGGGCATCTGGTTTACTGTCTACGTGTTCTGATCTGAATAACACACTGCTATGCTAGTGAGCACAGTGGAAGAGCCAGCACGCCAAGCGTCCGACGTAAAAGAAAATTCTCATAAAAAAAAACATAAAACAAAGACCTCCAACCCCCCGCCCCTCCCTTTTTGTTTGAGCAGCCCCTAAGTAGGTACCTATCTTTAATACCCTGACCGTGCTCCTCACCCATCATCCGAACCTTCGATCATCATCTCTCTCCATATTTTTTTCTCCGAACCATTCGTCAAAATGAGATTTCTTCCATAAAAACAAATCTTGAAAAGGAACCGTAGTCTTGCATAGTTCTACACTTGTAGCCTCTTCAATATTCGCCATACATTTTCGATGGAAAATAAATTCCGCCATCTTGAATTTTTTTTCCTGTTCATCAAGTAGACCAGTTCATCATGTTCTGATCATCTTTTGCCAAGAAACCACTCTTCCATCTTTTATACTCTCCGAGATAGACACCGACGAAATTTGTATGGCGGCCATCTTAAATCCGCCATTTTGAAATTTTTTTTCAGCTCGCTGTCAATTGGATGAAGTTTCGAGTGACATTTGTTCGAGCACCCCCCACCTATCTTCAATACCCCTTTCTATGGAAAAATAAATTCCGCCATCTTGAATTTTTTCCTGTTCACCAGGTAGACCTTCATGTCCTGATCATCTTTTTCCACGAAACCACTCTTCTATCTATTATACTCTCCGAGATAGACACCGGCGAAATTTGTATGGCGGCCATCTTAAATCCGCCATTTTGAATTTTTTTTCAGCTCACTGTCAATTGGATGAAGTTTCGAGTGACATTTGGTCGAGCACCCCCCACCTATCTTCAATACCCTTTTCTATGGAAAAATAAATTCCGCCATCTTGAATTTTTTTCCTGTTCATCAAGTAGACCCTCATGTCCTGATCATCTTTTGCCAAGAAACCGCTCTTCCATCTTTTATACTCTCCGAGATAGACACCGTCGAAATTTGTATGGCGGCCATCTTAAATCCGCCATTTTGAAATTTTTTTCAGCTAACTGTCAATTGGATGAAGTTTCGAGTGACATTTGGTCGAGCACCCCCCACCTATCTTCGATACCCTGGCTGGTGCTCTTCATCGGTCTTCGAAATCCTCAATCATCAGCTCTCTCCGTATTTTTCCTCCGAATGAATTTTTGTCTTCTATACGAAACGATGAGTGAAAAAAAAAATGTTCATACAAAATTTTACAGGAGAGGTGATCAATGAGTCAGCACGAGCAGCTATATATATATAAACTAGTATGGCGCGTGGTTGCGCGGCCCGCTACAGCGGACCGCGTAGTGGAGCGCGTGGTCCACTGTCTACTTACTCGCTGTCCTACTATCCTGCCCCCCGATTATGTAAGAATGGCCGATCAAATCGTCAAAGTTCGGCGTCAAAGTAAAATAAACCATAACAGCATTAAATTAGAGCTCAATTTCGATACACGAAATTGAGCTCTAATTCAATGCTGTTATGGTTTATTTTACTTTGACGCCGAACTTTTTCGATTTGATCGACAATTCTTACATAATCGGGCAGCTGGTTTACTGTCTACGTGTTCTGATCTGAACAACACACTGATATGCTAGTGAGCACAGTGGAAGCGCCAGCACGCCAAGCGTCCGACGTAAAAGAAAATTCTCATAAAGGAAAAACATAAAACAAAGACCACCAACCCCCCGCCCCTCCCTTTTTGTTTGAGCAGCCCCTAAGTAGGTCTATCTTTAATACCCTGACCGTGCTCCTCACCCATCATCCGAACCTTCGATCATCATCTCTCTCCATACTTTTTTCTCCGAACCATTTGTCAAAATGAGAATTCTTCCATAAAAACAAATCTTGAAAAGAAACCGTAATATTGCAATTTTTTCTATGAAAAAATAAATTCCGCCATCTTTAATTTTTTTCCTGTTCATCAAGTAGACCTTCATGTCCTGATCATCTTTTGCCAAAAAACCACTCTTCCATCTTTTATACTCTCCGAGATAGACACCGACGGAATTTGTATGGCGGCCATCTTAAATCCGCCATTTTGAAATTTTTTTTCAGCTCACTGTCAATTGGATGAAGTTTCGAGTGACATTTGGTCGAGCACCCCCCACCTATCTTCAATACCCTTTTCTATGGAAAAATAAATTCCGCCATCTTGAATTTTTTTCCTGTTCATCAAGTAGACCCTCATGTCCTGATCATCTTTTGCCAAGAAACCACTCTTCCATCTTTTATACTCTCCGAGATAGACACCGTCGAAATTTGTATGGCGGCCATCTTAAATCCGCCATTTTGAATTTTTTTTTCAACTACCGCCAATTGGATGAGGTTTCGAATGACATTTGGTCGAGCACCCCCCACCTATCTTCAATACCCTGGCTGGTGCTCTTCATCCGTCTTCGAAATCCTCAATCATCAGCTCTCTCCGTATTTTTCCTCCGGATGAATTTTTGTCTTCTATACGAAACGATGAGTGAAAAAAAAAATGTTCATACAAAATTTTACAGGAGAGGTGATCAATCAGTCAATCAGCACGAGCAGCTATATATATATTAATAAATAAACTAGTATGGCGCGTGGGTGCGCGGCCCGCTAGCGGACCGCGTAGTGGACCGCGTGGCCCACTGTGATCCACTGTCTACTTACTCGCTGTCGTACTATCCTGGTTTACTGTCTACGTGTTTGACGACCTCCGTGGCGCAGTATTGAGCGCTGTTGAATTAACGTGCGGAGGTCCCGAGGTCGATCCCCGGCAGGGTTCGGAAAATGTATAATTTCTGAATTTCCCTGGTCTGGCCTGGTGGGAGGCTTCGGCCATGGCTAGTCACCACCTTACCGGCAAAGACGTGCCGCCAAGCGATTTAGCGTTCCGGTACGATGCCGTGTAGAAACCGAATAGGGGTATGGGTTTAATAAAACTGCCATGCCCCTAACAGGTTAGCCCGCTACCATCTTAGACTGCATCATCACTTACCATCAGGTGAGATCGCAGTCAAGGGCTAACTTGTAGTGGATAAAAAAAAACTGAACAACACTGCTATGCTAGTGAGCACAGTGGAAGCGTCAGTACGCCATGCGTCCGACGTAAAAGAAAATTCTCATAAAGGAAAAAACATAAAACAAAGCTGGCTTTCCTAATGGAAAACCGACAATAATTCTTCCATAAAGAAATAAAGAACAAATCTTGTAAAAAAACCATATCAAAATCATGCATATTTCCTAACTTCTTGTACTCTCTTCAATGTTCGTAGATTCTGCCATCTTAATTTTTTCTGCTCATCAAGTAGACTTTCTGGCCCTGATAATTTTCTACCCAAAAACCTCTCTTCCATCTTTTAAAATAATGTCTGAGACATAACAGCATTGAATTAGAGCTCAATTTCGTGTTTCGAAATTGAGCTCTAATTCAATGCTGTTACATAACAGCATTGACATAACAGCATTGACATAACAGCATTGAATTAGAGCTCAATTTCGAAACACGAAATTGAGCTCTAATTCAATGCTGTTATGGTTTATTTTACTTTGACGCCGAACTTTGACGATTTGATAGACCATTCTTACATAATCGGGCAGCTGATTTACTGTCTACGTGTTCTGATCTGAACATCACACTGCTATGCTAGTGAGCACAGTGGAAGCGCCAGCTCGCCAAGCGTCCGACGTAAAAGAAAATTCTCATAAAGGAAAAACATAAAACAAAGACCACCAACCCCCCGCCCCTCCCTTTTTGTTTGAGCAGCCCCTAAGTAGGTACCTATCTTTAATACCCTGACCGTGCTCCTCACCCATCATCCGAACCTTCGATAATCATCTCTCTCCATATTTTTTTCTCCGAACCATTCGTCAAAATGAGATTTCTTCCATAAAAACAAATCTTGAAAAGGAACCGTAGTCTTGCATAGTTCTACACTTGTAGCCTCTTCAATATTCGCCATACATTTTCTATGGAAAATAAATTCCGCCATCTTGAATTTTTTTCCTGTTCATCAAGTAGACCTTCATGTTCTGATCATCTTTTGCCAAGAAACCACTCTTCCATCTTTTATACTCACCGAGATAGACACCGGCGAAATTTTGTATGGTGGCCATCTTAAATCCGCCATTTTGAAATTTTTTTCCAGCTCACTGTCAATTGGATGAAGTTTCGAGTGACATTTGTTCGAGCACCCCCACCTATCTTCAATACCCTTTTCTATGGAAAAATAAATTCCGCCATCTTGAATTTTTTCCTGTTCATCAAGTAGACCCTCATGTCCTGATCATCTTTTGCCGAGAAACCACTCTTCCATCTTTTATACTCTCCGAGATAGACACCGTCGAAATTTGTATGGCGGCCATCTTAAATCCGCCATTTTGAATTTTTTTTCAGCTCACTGTCAATTGGATGAAGTTTCGAGTGACATTTGGTCGAGCACCCCCCACCTATCTTCGATACCCTGGCTGGTGCTCTTCATCCGTCTTCGAAATCCTCAATCATCAGCTCTCTCCGTATTTTTCCTCCGAATGAATTTTTGTCTTCTATACGAAACGATGAGTGAAAAAAAAACTTTTCATACAAAATTTTACAGGAGAGGTGATCAATCAGTCAGTCAGTCAGCACGAGCAGCTATATATATATTAACTAGTATGGCGCGTGGTTGCGCGGCCCGCTACAGCGGACCGCGTAGTGGACCGCGTGGTCCACTGTCTACTTACTCGCTGTCCTACTATCCTGCCCCCCGATTATGTAAGAAAGGCCGATCAAATCGTCAAAGTTCGGCGTCAAAGTAAAATAAACCATAACAGCATTAAATTAGAGCTCAATTTCGAGACACGAAATTGAGCTCTAATTCAATGCTGTTATGGTTTATTTTACTTTGACGCCGAACTTTTACGATTTGATCGACAATTCTTACATAATCGGGCAGCTGGTTTACTGTCTATACGTGTTCTGATCTGAACAACACACTGCTATGCTAGTGAGCACAGTGGAAGCGCCAGCACGCCAAGCGTCCGACGTAAAAGAAAATTTTCATAAAGGAAAAACATAAAACAAAGACCACCAACCCCCCGCCCCTCACTTTTTGTTTGAGCAGCCCCTAAGTAGGTACCTATCTTTAATACCCTGACCGTGCTCCTCACCCATCATCTGTACCTTCGATCATCATCTCTCTCCATATTTTTTCTCCGACCCACTCGTCAAAATGAGAATTCTTCCATAAAACAAATCTTGAAAAGAAACCGTAGTCTTGCATAGTTCTACACTTGTAGCCTCTTCAATATTCGCCATATATTTTCTATGGAAAAATAAATTCCGCCATCTTGAATTTTTTCCTGTTCATCAAGTAGACCCTCATGTCCCGATCATCTTTTGCCAAGAAACCACTCTTCCATCTTGTATAGGTACTCTCCGAGATAGACACCGTCGAAATTTGTATGGCGGCCATCTTAAATCCGCCATTTTGAATTTTTTTTCAGCTCACTGTCAATTGGATGAAGTTTCGAGTGACATTTGGTCGAGCACCCCCCACCTATCTTCAATACCCTTTTCTATGGAAAAATAAATTGCGCCATCTTGAATTTTTTTCCTGTTCATCAAGTAGACCCTCATGTCCTGATCATCTTTTGCCAAGAAACCACTCTTCCATCTTTTATACTCTCCGAGATAGACACCGAAGAAATTTGTATGGCGGCCATCTTAAATCCGCCATTTTGAATTTTTTTTCAGCTCACTGTCAATTGGATGAAGTTTCGAGTGACATTTGGTCGAGCACCCCCCACCTATCTTCGATACCCTGGCTGGTGCTCTTCATCCGTCTTCGAAATCCTCAATCATCAGCTCTCTCTGTATTTTTCCTCTTAATGAATTTTTGTCTTCTATAGGAAACGATGAGTGAAAAAAAAAATGTTCATACAAAATTTTACAGGAGAGGTGATCAATCAGTGAATCAGCACGAGCAGCTATATATATATTAACTAGTATGGCGCGTGGTTGCGCGGCCCGCTACAGCGGACCGCGTAGTGGACCGCGTGGTCCACTGTCTACTTACTCGCTGTCCTACTATCCTGCCCCCCGATTATGTAAGAATGGCCGATCAAATCGTCAAAGTTCGGCGTCAAAGTAAAATAAACCATAACAGCATTAAATTAGAGCTCAATTTCGAAACACGAAATTGAGCTCTAATTCAATGCTGTTATGGTTTATTTTACTTTGACGCCGAACTTTTACGATTTGATCGACAATTCTTACATAATCGGGCATCTGGTTTACTGTCTACGTGTTCTGATCTGAATAACACACTGCTATGCTAGTGAGCACAGTGGAAGAGCCAGCACGCCAAGCGTCCGACGTAAAAGAAAATTCTCATAAAAAAAAACATAAAACAAAGACCTCCAACCCCCCGCCCCTCCCTTTTTGTTTGAGCAGCCCCTAAGTAGGTACCTATCTTTAATACCCTGACCGTGCTCCTCACCCATCATCCGAACCTTCGATCATCATCTCTCTCCATATTTTTTTCTCCGAACCATTCGTCAAAATGAGATTTCTTCCATAAAAACAAATCTTGAAAAGGAACCGTAGTCTTGCATAGTTCTACACTTGTAGCCTCTTCAATATTCGCCATACATTTTCGATGGAAAATAAATTCCGCCATCTTGAATTTTTTTTCCTGTTCATCAAGTAGACCAGTTCATCATGTTCTGATCATCTTTTGCCAAGAAACCACTCTTCCATCTTTTATACTCTCCGAGATAGACACCGACGAAATTTGTATGGCGGCCATCTTAAATCCGCCATTTTGAAATTTTTTTTCAGCTCGCTGTCAATTGGATGAAGTTTCGAGTGACATTTGTTCGAGCACCCCCCACCTATCTTCAATACCCCTTTCTATGGAAAAATAAATTCCGCCATCTTGAATTTTTTCCTGTTCACCAGGTAGACCTTCATGTCCTGATCATCTTTTTCCACGAAACCACTCTTCTATCTATTATACTCTCCGAGATAGACACCGGCGAAATTTGTATGGCGGCCATCTTAAATCCGCCATTTTGAATTTTTTTTCAGCTCACTGTCAATTGGATGAAGTTTCGAGTGACATTTGGTCGAGCACCCCCCACCTATCTTCAATACCCTTTTCTATGGAAAAATAAATTCCGCCATCTTGAATTTTTTTCCTGTTCATCAAGTAGACCCTCATGTCCTGATCATCTTTTGCCAAGAAACCGCTCTTCCATCTTTTATACTCTCCGAGATAGACACCGTCGAAATTTGTATGGCGGCCATCTTAAATCCGCCATTTTGAAATTTTTTTCAGCTAACTGTCAATTGGATGAAGTTTCGAGTGACATTTGGTCGAGCACCCCCCACCTATCTTCGATACCCTGGCTGGTGCTCTTCATCGGTCTTCGAAATCCTCAATCATCAGCTCTCTCCGTATTTTTCCTCCGAATGAATTTTTGTCTTCTATACGAAACGATGAGTGAAAAAAAAAAATGTTCATACAAAATTTTACAGGAGAGGTGATCAATGAGTCAGCACGAGCAGCTATATATATATAAATAAATAAACTAGTATGGCGCGTGGGTGCGCGGCCCGCTAGCGGACCGCGTAGTGGACCGCGTGGCCCACTGTGATCCACTGTCTACTTACTCGCTGTCGTACTATCCTGGTTTACTGTCTACGTGTTTGACGACCTCCGTGGCGCAGTATTGAGCGCTGTTGAATTAACGTGCGGAGGTCCCGAGGTCGATCCCCGGCAGGGTTCGGAAAATGTATAATTTCTGAATTTCCCTGGTCTGGCCTGGTGGGAGGCTTCGGCCATGGCTAGTCACCACCTTACCGGCAAAGACGTGCCGCCAAGCGATTTAGCGTTCCGGTACGATGCCGTGTAGAAACCGAATAGGGGTATGGGTTTAATAAAACTGCCATGCCCCTAACAGGTTAGCCCGCTACCATCTTAGACTGCATCATCACTTACCATCAGGTGAGATCGCAGTCAAGGGCTAACTTGTAGTGGATAAAAAAAAACTGAACAACACTGCTATGCTAGTGAGCACAGTGGAAGCGTCAGTACGCCATGCGTCCGACGTAAAAGAAAATTCTCATAAAGGAAAAAACATAAAACAAAGCTGGCTTTCCTAATGGAAAACCGACAATAATTCTTCCATAAAGAAATAAAGAACAAATCTTGTAAAAAAACCATATCAAAATCATGCATATTTCCTAACTTCTTGTACTCTCTTCAATGTTCGTAGATTCTGCCATCTTAATTTTTTCTGCTCATCAAGTAGACTTTCTGGCCCTGATAATTTTCTACCCAAAAACCTCTCTTCCATCTTTTAAAATAATGTCTGAGACATAACAGCATTGAATTAGAGCTCAATTTCGAAACACGAAATTGAGCTCTAATTCAATGCTGTTATGGTTTATTTTACTTTGACGCCGAACTTTGACGATTTGATAGACCATTCTTACATAATCGGGCAGCTGATTTACTGTCTACGTGTTCTGATCTGAACATCACACTGCTATGCTAGTGAGCACAGTGGAAGCGCCAGCTCGCCAAGCGTCCGACGTAAAAGAAAATTCTCATAAAGGAAAAACATAAAACAAAGACCACCAACCCCCCGCCCCTCCCTTTTTGTTTGAGCAGCCCCTAAGTAGGTACCTATCTTTAATACCCTGACCGTGCTCCTCACCCATCATCCGAACCTTCGATAATCATCTCTCTCCATATTTTTTTCTCCGAACCATTCGTCAAAATGAGATTTCTTCCATAAAAACAAATCTTGAAAAGGAACCGTAGTCTTGCATAGTTCTACACTTGTAGCCTCTTCAATATTCGCCATACATTTTCTATGGAAAATAAATTCCGCCATCTTGAATTTTTTTCCTGTTCATCAAGTAGACCTTCATGTTCTGATCATCTTTTGCCAAGAAACCACTCTTCCATCTTTTATACTCACCGAGATAGACACCGGCGAAATTTTGTATGGTGGCCATCTTAAATCCGCCATTTTGAAATTTTTTTCCAGCTCACTGTCAATTGGATGAAGTTTCGAGTGACATTTGTTCGAGCACCCCCACCTATCTTCAATACCCTTTTCTATGGAAAAATAAATTCCGCCATCTTGAATTTTTTCCTGTTCATCAAGTAGACCCTCATGTCCTGATCATCTTTTGCCGAGAAACCACTCTTCCATCTTTTATACTCTCCGAGATAGACACCGTCGAAATTTGTATGGCGGCCATCTTAAATCCGCCATTTTGAATTTTTTTTCAGCTCACTGTCAATTGGATGAAGTTTCGAGTGACATTTGGTCGAGCACCCCCCACCTATCTTCGATACCCTGGCTGGTGCTCTTCATCCGTCTTCGAAATCCTCAATCATCAGCTCTCTCCGTATTTTTCCTCCGAATGAATTTTTGTCTTCTATACGAAACGATGAGTGAAAAAAAAACTTTTCATACAAAATTTTACAGGAGAGGTGATCAATCAGTCAGTCAGTCAGCACGAGCAGCTATATATATATTAACTAGTATGGCGCGTGGTTGCGCGGCCCGCTACAGCGGACCGCGTAGTGGACCGCGTGGTCCACTGTCTACTTACTCGCTGTCCTACTATCCTGCCCCCCGATTATGTAAGAAAGGCCGATCAAATCGTCAAAGTTCGGCGTCAAAGTAAAATAAACCATAACAGCATTAAATTAGAGCTCAATTTCGAGACACGAAATTGAGCTCTAATTCAATGCTGTTATGGTTTATTTTACTTTGACGCCGAACTTTTACGATTTGATCGACAATTCTTACATAATCGGGCAGCTGGTTTACTGTCTATACGTGTTCTGATCTGAACAACACACTGCTATGCTAGTGAGCACAGTGGAAGCGCCAGCACGCCAAGCGTCCGACGTAAAAGAAAATTTTCATAAAGGAAAAACATAAAACAAAGACCACCAACCCCCCGCCCCTCACTTTTTGTTTGAGCAGCCCCTAAGTAGGTACCTATCTTTAATACCCTGACCGTGCTCCTCACCCATCATCTGTACCTTCGATCATCATCTCTCTCCATATTTTTTCTCCGACCCACTCGTCAAAATGAGAATTCTTCCATAAAACAAATCTTGAAAAGAAACCGTAGTCTTGCATAGTTCTACACTTGTAGCCTCTTCAATATTCGCCATACATTAAACTAGCGGCACGCTATGATGGCCGGTTGGACAAACGTTCCGTATTAATTGATAACGACTTTGAAGGAAATAATTGTATTACTTTATTGACGATAGTGATGTGCAGAGATTCATAAATTTAAAAAAACTTAATTGTTTTTTGTTCGAGAATAAATTGACATTCCACATAACTATTGTAATGTGTCAGACCGGCCATCATAGCGTGCCGCTAGTGTAACTATGGAAAAATAAATTCCGCCATCTTGAATTGTTTTCCTGTTCATCGAGTAGACCTTCATGTCCCGATCATCTTTTGCCAAGAAACCACTCTTCCATCTTTTATACACTCCGTGATAGACATCAACGAAATTTGTATGGCGGCCATCTTAAATCCGCCATTTTAAATTTTTTTTCAGCTTACTGTCAATTGGATGAAGTTTCGAGTGACATTTGGTCGAGTACCCCACACCTATCTTCAATACCCTCTTCTATGGAAAAATAAATTCCGCCATCTTGAATTTTTTTCCTGTTCATCAAGTAGACCCTCATGTCCTGATCATCTTTTGCCAAGAAACCACTCTTCCATCTTTTATACTCTCCGAGATAGACACCGTCGAAATTTGTATGGCGGCCATCTTAAATCCGCCATTTTGAAATTTTTTTCAGCTCACTGTCAATCGGATGAAGTTTCGAGTGACATTTGGTCGAGCACCCCCCCCCTATCTTCGATACCCTGGCTGATGCTCTTCATCCGTCTTCGAAATCCTCAATCATCAGCTCTCTCTGTATTTTTCCTCTTAATGATTTTTTGTCTTCTATACGAAACGATGAGTGAAAAAAAAATTTTTCATACACAATTTTACAGGAGAGGTGATCAATCAGTGAATCAGCACGAGCAGCTATATATATATTAACTAGTATGGCGCGTGGTTGCGCGGCCCGCTGCAGCGGACCGCGTAGTGGACCGCGTGGTCCACTGTCTACTTACTCGCTGTCCTACTATCCTGCCCCCCGATTATGTAAGAATGGCCGATCAAATCGTCAAAGTTCGGCGTCAAAGTAAAATAAACCATAACAGCATTGAATTAGAGCTCAATTTCGTGTTTCGAAATTGAGCTCTTATTTAACGCCAAGCGTCCGACGTAAAAGAAAATTCTCATAAAGGAAAAACATAAAACAAAGACCCCCAACCCCCCGCCCCTCCCTTTTTGTTTGAGCAGCCCTTAAGTAAGTACCTGTCTTTAATACCCTGACCGTACTCCTCACCCATCATCCGAACCTTCGATCATCATCTCTCTCCATATGTTTTTTTTCCGAACCATTCGTCAAAATGAGGATTCTTCCATAAAAACAAATTTTGAAAAGGAACCGTAGTCTACACTTGTAGCCTCTTCAATATTCGCCATACATTTTCTATGGAAAATAAATTCCGCCATCTTGAATTTTTTTCCTGTTCATCAAGTAGACCTTCATGTTCTGATCATCTTTTGCCAAGAAACCACTCTTCCATCTTTTATACTCTCCGAGATAGACACCGTCGAAATTTGTATGGCGGCCATCTTAAATCCGCCATTTTGAATTTTTTTTCAGCTCACTGTCAATTGGATGAAGTTTCGAGTGACATTTGGTCGAGCACCCCCCACCTATCTTCAATACCCTTTTCTATGGAAAAATAAATTCCGCCATCTTGAATTTTTTTCCTGTTCATCAAGTAGACCCTCACGTCCTGATCATCTTTTGCCAAGAAACCACTCTTCAATCTTTTATACTCTCCGAGATAGACACCGACGAAATTTGTATGGCGGCCATCTTAAATCCGCCATTTTGAATTTTTTTTCAGCTAACTGTCAATTGGATGAAGTTTCGAGTGACATTTGGTCGAGCATCCCCCACCTATCTTCGATAACCTGGCTGGTGCACTTCATCCGTCTTCGAAATCCTCAATCATCAGCTCTCTCCGTATTTTTCCTCCGAATGAATTTTTGTCTTCTATACGAAACGATGAGTAAAAAAAAAATTTTTCATACAAAATTTTACAGGAGAGGTGATCAATCAGTCAGTCAGTCAGCACGAGCAGCTATATATATATTAACTAGTGTTTCGCTCTGTGCGCGAGCTGCTAAAGCAGCTCACGAGATGTGGTTAGCCCTTAATATCGATTTTGAACGAAATCGGTCAATTAACAAAGAATTTCAAAATGGCGCTGATTTTTTAAAACTTTGGTATCAGTTTCCTGTTTTGTGTCCCAGGGAGTCCTCAATATCGCTTTTGAACGAAATCGGTAAATTAACCAAGAATTTCAAAATGGCGCAGATTTTTTAAAACTTTGGTATCAGGTTCCTGTTTTGTGATCCCAGGGAGCCCTAAATATCGATTTTGAACGAAATCGGTCAATTGACAAAGAATTTCAAAATAGTGCTGATTTCTTAAAACTTTGGTATCAGTTTCGTTTTGTAATCCCAGGTAGCCCTAAATATCGATTTTGAACGAAATCGGTCAATTGACAAAGAATTTCAAAATAGTGCTGATTTTTTAAAACTTTGGTATCAGTTTCGTTTTGTAATCCCAGGTAGCCCTAAATATCGATTTTGAACAAAAAATCAGCGCCATTTTGAAATTATTTGATAAAAATATTTTCAAAATGGCGCTGATTTTTTAAAACTTTGGTATCAGTTTTCTGTTTTGTGATCCCAGGGAGTCCTCAATATCGCTTTTGAACGAAATCGGTAAATTAACCAAGAATTTCAAAATGGAACTGATTTTTTAAAACTTTGGTATCAGGTTTCTGTTTTGTGATCCCAGGAAGTTCTAAATATCGATTTTGAACGAAATCAGTCAATTAACAAATAATTTCAAAATGGCGCTGATTTTTTATAATTCTGGTATCAGTTTCCTGTTTTGTTATCCCAGGGATCCTCAGATATCGACTTTGAACGAAATCGGTCAATTGATAAAATATAATTTCAAAATGACTCTGATTTTTTAAAACTTTGGTATCAGTTTCCTGTATCGTGATCCAAGAAAGCACTTAATATCGATTTTGAACGAAATCGGTAAATTAACAAATAATTTCAAAATGGCGCTGATTTTTTAAAATTTTGGTACCAGTTTCCTGTTTTGTAATCCCAGGGAGCCCTAAATATCGATTTTTAACGAAATCGGTCAATAAACAAAGGATTTCAAAATGGCGCAGATTTTTTTAAGCCTTGGTATCAGTTTCCTGTTTTGTAATCCCAGGGATCCTCAGATATCGGTTTTGAACGAAATCGGTGAATTAACAAATAATTTCAAAATGGCGCTGATTTTTTAAAACTTTGGTATCAGTTTCCTGTTTTGTACTCTCAAGGAGCCCCGTCGTGGGTAAAACGGAACCGTATCAAAATCTTGAAAAATCTTGGAAAAATAAATTCCGCTATCTTGAATTTTTTCCTGTTCATCAATTAGACCTTCAGGTCCATCATCTTTTGCCAAGAAACCACTCATCCATCTTACTTTCTGAGATAGACAGACACCAAAATATAAATTTGTATGGCAGCCTGAACATGAACTACACCGTTTCGGATCTGTGGCGCCGCGATTCGGGGTCGAAAAATCAAAAATTTAAAAATACTACAGCTCGGCCGCCATCTTGTTTTTCCAATTTTTTATACTTTTTCTATTGATGGTTTACTAATTTCTTCAATAATTGCGAGTTGTAAAAAAAATCGGTTGGAAAACAAAAGAGTTGCAAGAAACACGTCGGCCGCCATCTTGTTTTTCCGAAATGTCATAATTTTTCCCTACTCGAATCCCGCACCCGAACACATCTGCCTCACATCATTGTATCGTTTTCTGGCTCTTTCTAGGAGAACAATAAATTATGTCAGTGAGTCCTAATCGCCATAATAATAAAAATATTCCGCCATCTTGAAATTGTTTTCATTTCGCTAAATAGACCTCCTTGCTCTGATCAGCTCGTGCCAAGAAACCACACTTCCATCTCTTATACTCTCCGAGATAGACACTGACGAAATTTGTATGGCGGCCATCTTGAATGCACCATTTTGGAGTTTTTTTAAAACTCATCGCCAATTGGATGAGGTTTCGAGTGACATTTGTTCGAGCACCCCCCACCTATCTTCAATACCTTGGCCGTGCTCTTTACCCGTCTACGAAATCCGCAATCATCAGCTGTCTCCATATTTTTCTTCAAATTTAATTTTCTGACTTGTTTACGAAGCCATCAGTGAAAAAAAAATTATTCATACAAAATTTTACGGAAATTTGTGGGGAAAATCTCGAAAACTACCCCAAATGTGGCAACCCTGTTTAGATATCTCGATACTGCCGGTTCAGTCACACAATCGATCCATACACGTCAACTTTCCCAAATGTTGTGAAATGCCTCAAAAATGTGATCGAAATTTTGAAAAACACAAAAATAATACAAAATGGTCACCACCTCGTTTCACAGAAACATTTTGCATAGTTATATAATTTTCCCGTAAACTACAGGATATACCGCTCCTGATTACGTTTCAATTTTTCATCTCGCTCGCACCCAGCCGAAACGATCGCCCCTGAAAATAGGCCATGTCGAAAATCACTTTTACTTTAATAAATTCCAGTGTTGCCAGACCCCGGCGGCGAAAATACCCAAATGTCATTCGTACAAGTAAGACGCGTGGTTGCTCGTACACGAATTTTGCAAAAACACGTATTTCTATTTTATTATTTTTGGGGTAAATCTTGAAACATTTCTCAAAAATCGGGTAAATTTTTTCTCCAATCCATGCCTCGAGTCTGTACACACAATCGCCCCGTAGAAGTCGAAACGATCCGACGTTGTGAACTGTGAGAAATTTGAATTTTAAAATGGCGTTTGTTCGTACCTCAAACCGAACGGCCGTCGCTACAGCCGCCATCTTGAATTCTTAAAACCACTCCCATTCTGTCAAAATACAGGATAATTGTAGGTGAAAAAAGAAAAAAATACTATGCTCGATTACGCCGTTTCGGAACTGTGGCGCCGCGGTTCGGGGTCGAAAAATAAAAAATTTGAAAACACTACGGCTCAGCCGCTATATTGTTTTTCCAATTTTTTCCACTTTTTCTATTTATCGTTTACTAATTTCTTCAATAATTGCGAGTTGTAACGAAATCGGTTAGAAAACAAAAGAGTTGCAAGAATCACGTCGGCCGCCATCTTGTTTTTCCGAAATTTCATAATTTTTCCCTACTCGGATCCCGCACTCGAACACATCTCCCATACATCACTGTATCGTTTTCTGTCTCTTTCTAGGAGAACAATAAATTATATCAATAAGTCCTAATCGCCATATAATTTGGTATGAAAAAAAATATTCCGCCATCTTGAATTTTTTTTCTTTTCGCTAAATAGATCTTCTCGTCCTGATCATCTTTGGCCGAGAAACCACTCTTCCATCTTTTATACTTTCTGAGATGGACACCAAATAAATTTGTATGGCGGCCATCTTAAATCCGCCATTTTGAATTTTTTTTCAGCTCATTGTCTTTTGGATGAAGTTTCGAATGACATTTGGTCGAGCACCCCCCACCTATCTTCAATACCTCGGCCGTGCTCTTTACCCGTCTCCGAAATCCTCAATCATCAGCTGTCTCCATATTTTTGTTCAAGTTTAATTTTCTGACGTGTATACGAAACCATCAGTGAAAAAAAAATTTTTCATACAAAATTTTACAGGAGGACATTTTTGGGAAAATCTCGAAAACTACCCCAAATGTGGCAACACTGTTTATATATCTCGATACTGCCGGTTGAGTTACACAATCGATCCATACATGTCAACTTTCCCAAATGTTGCCAACTGCCTCAAAAACGTGATCGAAATTTTGAAAAACACAAAAAGAATACAAAATGGCCGCCACCTCGTTTCACAGATACATTTTACATAGTTTTATAATTTTCCCGTAAACGACAGGATATACCGCTCCTGATGCCGTTTCAATTTTTCATCTCGCTCGCACCCAGCCGAAATGATCGCCCCTGAAAAAAGACCACGTCAAATATCACTTTTACTTTGATAAATTCCAGTGTTGCCAGACCTCGACGACGAAAATACCCAAATGTCATTCGTACAAGTGGGACACGTGGTTGCTCGTACTCGAATTTTTCAAAAAGTCCGTATTTCGATTTTTTTATTTTTGGGGTAAATCTTGAAAATTTCCCGAGAAATGGGGTAATTTTTTTTCCCCAATCCATACCTCGAGTCTGTACGTACAATCGCCCCGTAAAAGTCGAAACGATCCGACGTTGCCAACTGTGAGAAATTTGAATTTTAAAATTGCGTTTTTTCGTACCTCAAGCCGAACAGCCGCCGCGACAGCCGCCATCTTGAATTTTTAAAAACCACTCCCATTCTGTCAAAATACAGGATAATTGTAGACGAAAAAAGAAAAAAAAAATCATGCTCGACCACGCCGTTTCGGATCTGTGGCGCCGCGGTTCGGGGTCGAAAAATCAAAAATTTAAAAACACTACAGCTGGGCCGCCATCTTGTTTTTCCAATTTTTTCCACTTTTTCTGTTGATCGTTTACTAATTTCTTCAATAATTGCGAGTTTTAACGAAATCGGTTGGAAAACAAAAGAGTTGCAAGAATCACGTCGGCCGCCATCTTGTTTTTCCAAAATGTCATAATTTTTCCCCACTCGAATCCCGCACCCGAACACATCTCCCATACATCATTATATCGTTTTCTGTCTCTTTCTAGGAGAACAATTATGTCAATGAGTCAGTCAGTCAGTCAGTCAGTCAGTGAGTGGTAATCGAGCTATATATAGTATAACTAATTAACAAATAATTCCAAAATGGCGCTGAATTTTTAAAATATTGGTAACAGTTTCCTGAATTGAAATCCCAGGGACCCTTAAATATCGATTTTGAACCAAATCGCTCAATTAACAAAGAGTTTTAAAATGGCGCTGATTTTGTACAACTTTGGTATCAGTTTCCTGTTTTGTAACCCCAGGGAGCCCTAAATATAGTTTTGAACGAAATCGGTCAATTAACAAAGAATTTTAAAATGGCGCTGATTTTTTAAAACTTTCGTATCAGTTTCCTGTTTAGTGATCCCACGGAACCCTAAATATCGATTTTGATCGAAATCGGTCAATTAAGAAAGAATTTAAAAATGGCGCTGATTTTTTAAAACTTTGGTAGCAGTTTTCTGTTTTGTAATCGCAGGGAACCCTAAATATCGTTTTTGAACGAAATTGGTCCATTAACAAAGAATTTCAAAATGGCGCTGATTTTTTAAAATTTTGGTACCAGTTTCCTGTTCTGTCATCCCAGGGAACCCTAAATATCGATTTTGAACGAAATCGGTCAATTAACAAAGAATTTTTAAATGGCGCTGATTTTTTAAAACTTTCGTATCAGTTTCCTGTTTAGTGATCCCACGGAACCCTAAATATCGATTTTGAACGAAATCGGTCAATTATTAAAGAATTTCAAAATGGCGCTGATTTTTTAAAACTTTTGTATCAGTTTTGTGATCCCAGGGAGCCCTAAATATCGATTTTGATCGAAATCGGTCAATTAACAAAGAATTTAAAAATGGCGCTGATTTTTTAAAACTTTGGTAGCAGTTTTCTGTTTTGTAATCCCAGCGAACCCTAAATATCGATTTTGAACGAAATCGGTCCATTAACAAAGAATTTCAAAATGGCGCTGATCTTTTAAAATTTTGGTACCAGTTTCCTGTTCTGTTATCCCAGGGAGTCCTAAATATCGATTTTGAACGAAATCGGTTATTAACAAAGAATTTCAAAATGGCGCCGATTTTTTAAACTTTGGTAGGTATCGGTTTCCTGGTTTGTAATCCCAGGGAGTCATATGTATCGATTTTAAACGAAATCGGTCAATTAACAAAGCATTTCAAAATGGCGCTGGTTTTTTAAAACTTTGGTACCAGTTTCCTGTTTTGTAATCCCAGGGAGCCCTAAATATCGATTTGGAACGAAATCGGTTAATTAATAAATAATTTCAAAATGGCGCTGATATTTTAAAATTTTGGTACCGGTTTTCTGTTTTGTAATCCCAGGGATCCTAAAATATTGATTTTGAACGAAATCGGTCAATTAACAAAGAATTTTAAAATGGCGCTGATTTTTTAAAACGTTGGTATCAGTTTCCTGTTTAGTGTTCCCAGGGAACCCTAAATATCGATTTTGAACGAAATCGGTCAATTATTAAAGAATTTCAAAATGGTGCTGATTTTTTAAAACTTTTGTATCAGTTTTGTGATCCCAGGGAGCCCTAAATATCGATTTTGATCGAAATCGGTCAATTAACAAAGAATTTCAAAATGGCGCTGATTTTTTAAAACTTTGGTAGCAGTTTTCTGTTTTGTAATCGCAGGGAATCCTAAATATCGATTTTGAACGAAATCGGTCCATTAACAAAGAATTTCAAAATGGCGCTGATTTTTTAAAACTTTGGTACCAGTTTCCTGTATTGAAATCCCAGGGAGCCCTAAATATCGATTTGGAACGAAATCGGTTAATTAATAAATAATTTCAAAATGGCGCTGATATTTTAACATTTTGGTACCGGTTTTCTGTTTTGCAATCCCAGGGATCCTAAAATATCGATTTTGAACGAAATCAGTCAATTAACAAAGAATTTCAAAATGGCGCTGATTTTTTACAACTTTGGTATCAGTTACTTGTTTTATAACCCCAGGGAGCCCTAAATATCGATTTTGATCGAAATCGGTCCATTAACAAAGAATTTCAAAATGGCGCTGATTTTTTACAACTTTGGTATCAGTTTCCTGTTCTGTAATCCCAGGGAGTCCTAAATATCGATTTTGAACGAAATCGGTTATAAATTAAATAATTTCAAAATGGCGCTGATTTTTTTAAAATTTTGGTACCAGTTTCCTGTTTTGTAATCCCAGGGAGCCCTAAGTATCGATTTTGAATGAAATCGGTCAATTAACAAATAATTTCAAAATAGCGCTGATTTTTAAACTTTGGTATCAGTTTCCTGTTTTGTAACCCCAGGGAGCCCTAAATATCGTTTTTGAACGAAATTGGTCAATTAACAAAGAATTTCAAAATGGCGCTGATTTTTTACAATTTTGGTATCAGCCCCCCTATTACGTAAGAATTGTTCATCAAACGTTTAAGATTTTTGTCAAAGTGAAATAAACCATAAATGCATTGAATTAGAGCTCAATTTCGTCTGCCCATTCTTATACGTTTAGGTATGAACGATACTCGAACGTATAAGAATGGATACACGAAATTGAGCTCTAATTTAATGCTGTTATGGTTTATAAACTTTGACGACGAACTTTAACGTTTTGATCGGACATTCTTACATGATTGGTACCCAGTTTCCTATTTTGTGACCCCAGGGAGCCCTAAATATCGATTTTGAACGAAATTGGTCAATTAACAAAGAATTTCAAAATGGCGCTGATTTTTTTTACTTTGGTATCAGTTTTCTGTTTTGTAATCCCAGAGAGACCTAAATTATATCGAATAAGAAAGATTCCATCTCTAATACTCTCCGAGACAGACACTGATGAAATTTGTATGGCGGCCATCTTGAATCCGCCATTTTGGAGATTATCAACACCGCCAATTGGATGAGGTTTCGAGTGACATTTGTTTGAGAACCCCCCCACCCATCTTCAATATCTTGGCCGTGCTCTTTACCCGTCTCCGAAATCCTCAATCATCAGCTGTCTCCATATTTTTCTTCAAGTTATATTTTCTGATTTATATACGAAGCCATCAGTGAAAAAAAAATTTGTCATGCAAAATTTTACAGGAGGGAGTTTTTGGGGAAAATCTCGAAAACTACCCCAAATGTGGCAACACTGTTTAGATATCTCGATACTGCCGGTCGAGTTACACAATCGATCCATACATGTCAACTTTCCCAATTGCCACAAAAATGTGATCGAAATTTTCAAAAACACAAAGAGAATACAAAATGGCCGCCACCTGGTTTCACAGAAACATTTTACATAGTTTTATAATGTTCCCGTGAACTACAGGATATACCGCTTGTGATGACGTTTCAATTTTTCATCTCGCTCGCACCCAGCCGAAATGATCGCCCCTGAAAAAAGACCATGTCGAAAATCACTTTTACTTTGATAAATTCCAGTGTTGCCAGACCTGGGCGACGAAATTACCCAAATGTAATTCATACAAGTGAGACACGTGGTTGCTCGTACTCGAATCTTGCAAAAAGTCCGTATTTAGATTTTTTTTATTTTTGGGGTAAATCTTGAAAATTTCCCGAGAAATGGGGTAATCTTTTTTCCCCCAATCCATACCTCGAGTCTGTACACACAATCGCCCCGTAGAAGTAGAAACGCTCCGACGTTGCCAACTGTGAGAAATTGGAATTTTAAAATTGCGATTTTTCGTACCTCAAACCGAACGGCCGCCGCGACAGCCGCCATCTTGAATTTTTAAAAACCACTCCCATTTTGTCAAAATACAGGATAATTGTAGGCGAAAAAAAGAAAAAATCATACTCGACTACGCCGTTTCGGATCTGTGGCTCCGCGGTTCGGGGTCGAAACATCAAAAATGTGAAAACACTGCAGCTCGGCCGCCATCTTGTTTTTCCAATTTTTTCCACTTTCTCTATTGATCGTTTACTAATTTCTTCAATCCTTGCGAGTTTTAACGAAATCGGTTAAAAAACAAAAGAGTTGCAAGAATCACGTCGGCCGCCATCTTGTTTTTCCGAAATGGCATAATTTTTCCGTACTCCCATCTCGCACCCGAACACATCTTCCGTACATCATTGTATCGTGTTCTGTCTCTTTCTAGGAGAACAATAAATTACGTCAATGAGTCCTAATCGCCATATATTTTGGTATGAAAAAAAAAAAATCCGCCATCTTGAATTTTTTTTCTTTTCGCTAAATAGATCTTCTCGCCCTGATCATCTTTGGCCGAGAAACCACTCTTTCATCTTTTATACTTTCTGAGATGGACACCAAATAAATTTGTATGGCGGCCATCTTAAATCCGCCATTTTGAATTTTTTTTCAGCTCATTGTCTTTTGGATGAAGTTTTGAATGACATTTGGTCGAGCACCCCCCACCTATCTTCAATACCTCGGCCGTGCTCTTTACCCGTCTCCGAAATCCTCAATCATCAGCTGTCTCCATATTTTTGTTCAAGTTTAATTTTCTAACGTGTATACGAAGCCATCAGTGAAAAAAAAATTTTTCATACAAAATTTTACAGGAGGACATTTTTGGGAAAATCTCGAAAACTACCCCAAATGTGGCAACACTGTTGAGATATCTCGATACCGCTGGTTGAGTTACACAATCGATTTATACATGTCAACTTTCCCAAATGTTGCCAACTGCCTCAAAAACGTGTTCGAAATTTTCAAAAACACAAAAAGAATACAAAATGGCCGCCACCTCGTTGCACAGAAAATTTTTACATAGTTTCATAATTTTCCCGTAAACTACAGGATATACCGCTCCTGATGACGTTTAAATTTTTCATCTAGCTCGCACCCAGCCGAAATGATCGCCCCTGAAAAAAGACCATGTCGAAAATCTCTTTTACTTTGATAAATTGCAGTGTTGCCAGACCTCGACGACGAAAATACCCAAATGTCATTCGCACAAGTGAGACACGTGGTTGCTCGTACTCAAATTTTGCAAAAAATCCGTATTTCGATTTTTTTATTTTTGGGGTAAATCTTGAAAATTTCCCGAGAAATGGGGTAATTTTTTTCCCCAATCCATACCTCGAGTCTGTACACACAATCGCCCCCTAAAAGTCGAAACGCTCCGAGGTTGCCAACTGTGAGAAATTTGAATTTTAAAATTGCGTTTTTTCGTACCTCTAACAAAAAGGCCGCCGCGACAGCCGCCATCTTGAATTTTTAAAAACCACTCCCAATCTACCAAAATACAGGATAATTCTAGGCGCAAAATGAAAAAAATATCATGCTCGACCACGCCGTTTCGGATCTGTGGCGCCGCGGTTCGGGGTCGAAAAATCAAAATTTTGAAAACACTACAGCTCGGCCGCCATCTTGTTTTTCCAATTTTTTCCACTTTTTCTATTGATCGTTTCCTTTATGTCAATGAGTCAGTCAGTCAGTCAGTCAGTCAGTGAGTGAGTGGTAATCGAGCTATATATAGTATAATGAATGAAAATCTCCTCAATAGGTATCATATTATAAGTAGGTATAGGTTTTCATGTCCCGACCATAGGTCTTAGAACCATACAAAACTCAATTTTTTTTTTTCCGAACCGGTGGTAGAGTCAAAACATGACGTAACATAAGAGACACAGTCTGTATTTCCTACATGTTTTAAATAAATTGTGTTTATTGAGTTTCATGCTTTTTTATACATCCAGCAACAACAAAGGTACCTACGGTAGGTACATCTATGATATTTTTAAACATAATATAATACTACATACTAAATGCCCGCGACTATGTCCGGCTTTTTTGATTCTCGCGAGAGAGAAGTCTTTAATTTTCCGTTATAAAAATTAGCCTATTTTCTCTCCCGGGATACAACCTTCCTTGTACCAAATTTCATCAAAATCAGTTGAACAAGTGGGCCGTGAAAGCGCAGCAGACAGACAGACACACTTTCGCATTTATAACTTGTATGGATATGGATATGTAACACATAAAAGTCACGTATTATAGTCACGTATGCCTGGTGGGAGGCTTCGGCCGTGGCTAGTTACCACCCTACCGGCACAGACGTACCGCCAAGCGATTTAGCGTTCCGGTATGATGCCGTGTAGAAACCGAATAGGGGTATGGGTTTAATATAACTGACATGCCCCTAACAGGTTAGCCCGCTACCATCTTAGACTGCATCATCACTTACCATCAGGTGAGATCGCAGGCTAACTTGAGGTGGATAAAAAAAAAATTGTTGACATTAGCTCGACATGGTTTCCTATCACTATGATCCTCACTGATACAATAACGACTTGACACAGGTGGGAGACTTACAACATCAGCTGATTGAAGCTGGTTCGAACCAACCAACGCGACGGTCTCCCAGCTCGGACCGATTTGAATCTTACGGATCGGCGACCAGTTGAAAGTAAAAGTATGAAACTCTATGAAGAACTTGTATAAATTGTAGTGTCGTTTTTTAATTTTGATGAAAAGTTCAGGTACCTACTCGATTAAATAATCTATACTAATATTATAAATGTGAAAGTTTGGATGGATGGATGGATGGATGAATGGATGAACGGATGGGCAGATGGTTGTTACTTGTTACACAACCACGCCAGAACGGTTGAACGGATCTGGGTGAAAGGCACAGAGATAGATAAATAATAGAGATGTCTGGAATAACACATAGGCTACTTTTTGTCCCGGAAAATTAAAAAGTTTCCGCGAGAACCAAAAAACCTCAATCCACGCGGACGAAGTCGCGGGCATTAGCTAGTTTTTAACCGACTTCAAAAAAAGGAGGAGGTTCTCAATTCGACTGTATTTTTTTTTTTTTTTTTTTTTTTTTTTTTTTTTTTTTTTTTTTTTTTTTTTTTTTAATGTTTGTTACCTCAGAACTTTTGACTGGGTGGACCGATTTGGATGATTCTTTTTTTATTTGAAAGCTGGTGCTTCCCGTGTGGTCCCAATTCAATTTGGTGAAGATCTGATGAATATCTCCGGAGATGGAGAACGGAACTCCTCATGGATAAGAGTAAATTGCTCGCGATCAGTGTGATAGTCTTGTAAACAGTATGTTTTAACCATGCATAGCATATCTCGTTCTGGTTACATCCTGTATTTTAAAACAGTGGGGCCACTAAAAATTGTGAAATAAAAAATTTTCAAAACAAAAATAAAAACCGACTTCAAAAACCACAAACACTAAAAAGTAAAAAATAATTTAATTTATAATGTATACAAGAGTTAATTTAGTTCTATAATAACACTCTTTCGAGTCGGTGCCAATGTGGAGTCACGTCAACAATAATGAAGAGTACGTAGACGGTTCATGCGGCTAATTGGTACCGACTCCAAAAAATGTTATTATAGAACTAAATTAACTCTTGTATACATAATAAATTAAATTATTTTTTACTTTTTAGTGTTTGTGGTTTTTGAAGTCGGTTTTTATTTTATTTTTGAAAATTTTTTATTCATATAATACTAGCGACACTGTCACCGGGTCACACCGGGTCAGCCCCCCAATTATGTAAGAATTGTCGATTAAATGGTAAAGTAAACAAACCATAACATCATTGAATTAGAGCTCAATTTCGTGTACCCATACTTATACGTTTAGGTGTATGTGCACTAAACATATGAGAATGGATACACGAAATTGAGCTATAATTTAATGCTGTTATGGTTTATTTTACTTTGACGCCGAACTTTGACGTTTTGGTCGGCCATTCTTACATAATCGGGGGGCAGATTATGGGACTGAACTCGGTTAGTCCCTAATAAAGTAAAAATAACAGCACCCGATCTGTCCTATGCCTCTAAAACCATAGAGGTATAATAGTGTACATTCTTACTCAGTGTCTACGAGTAAAACGCTAAGTAATGATAAAAAGCAGTTGAGAATCACGTCGTTCGCAGTAAAAGGAAGGCGCACTCCAATGGCCGCCTTGAGCCGACAATTAGCTCGTAAAAAGTTAATTAGACTCCAATCAGGCGCGCGAAAACTGACATCTCGTAAAAAATACGCTCTATTTCATATTAAGCATGCATATTGCATTCACATTACTATTTTTTCATGCGTATAATATAATAACGTGGACAGCTAGTTAAACAGAATAAGTACTCGTAGTTAACTAGGACAAAAAAAAAGTGTGGGCGTGCAATTCACACACGGCAGAAGTGAAACTTCAAAAAAGTAGCCTACGAGAGAATGAGATAAATAAAATATTTGTTTAAATATAATTAAATATATATTTCATTTTTTGATTTCGTTTAATTTTCAAATCACAACGATTCTAAAGTTTCACTTCATTATAACCGTATTTGAGTAGAGTTCTACGACCTCAAGAGTAAGATAATTCTTACTCTGTGTCCTTCGACCCTTAGCGACGGAGATAATGACCTATAAGTATTATAGGTTTGTGATTTTTCATTTTATTTAATTTATTGAACAAACTGAAACAAGGCAACAAGGCAGCATAAGAAGGGTTTAGGGTTCATGATATGCCATATTCCACCACACATGCCAAGTGTGGACTGGAAGATTTCAGATGAGGTTTCCTCATGATGTCTTCCTACAACGTTGAAGCAAGTGATATTAAAATACATACCCATAGGTACTAATAATTATTATAAATGCGAAAGTGTGTCTGTCTGTCTGTCACGCTTTCAGTGCTCAACTACTCAACCGATATCGATGAAATTTGGTACAGAGACCGGTTACATCCCGGGGAAGGACAAAGGCCACTTTTTATCCCGGAAAATTGAAGTGCTCCCGCGGGAATTAAAAAAACCAATCCACGTGGTCGAAGTCGCGGGCATTATTTAGTTGCTTTTTATACGCTCATAGCTTCGCAACTTCGCGCTTTTCGTAAAAAACTATTTAGGCATGTAATAATTCTAGTCAAATAAATTTATGAAGGCTAACGCTAACAGGTTACATAAAGGCTAAACCCTTAGCTAAACCTTTAAATAATTACATAAGATACCACACTACACACTACAGCCCATTAACGTCCCACTGCTGGGCACAGGCCTCCACTCTCATAGGAGAGTAGGAATTAGAGCTTAGACCCACCACGCTGCTCCAATGCGAGTTGGCGGGCTTTAACGACTATTATCATGTTAGTGATAATAACCGGAACCGACGGCTTCGTGTTCTCCGAGGCACGGGGGTGACACACCGCCAACTTCCTAACTCCGGGCTAGTACTGAGAATTTCTTGTCAGAAAAACCCAATATACCTACTCAATTATGGCCCGACCCAGGGACTCGAACCCGGAACCTCGTCGGCCTACTGAACTTAAATATGACAGAGTGTACTAATTACTTAGTTAGTTACCAACGTTTGTAAAATAACTTGCAATACCTAGATGTTTTTACATTATTATACTTGTCTAAGAATAATTTAATAGTTAATGAATATTTTCCGCGTGGTATGGAACAAAGAATGCGAGCCGCGTTTTCGCTGAATCATTATAAATTCTCAGATATTATAAATTAAAAATAATAAATAATTTATTTTATGTAAGCCTTCTACAATATTACCTATACTTTACTACAATATGTGAATAGGTCTTGACACGTCAAGACCTTATCACATACGTCTTTATATATAAATTTTTGATTTTAATTCCTATAAATATTTTACAAGCTATCTTTGTGAGTTTATTCGCAGATTAACACAACAACACGTAACAGACAGACAGACAAACAGAAACACTGTCGCATTTATAATGTTTAAGTATCATCCTATGATACTTCAAATAAATATTTTAAATGCGAAAGTTTGGATGGATGGATGTATGTATGGATGTATGTTTGTTACTCAATCACGCTCCAACGGATGAACGGATCTGGATGAAATTTAGCACAGAGATAGATTATAGTCTGGAATAGCACATAGGCTACTTTTTATCCCGGAAAATTAAAGAGTTCCCGCGGGAACCGAAAAACCTCAATCCACGCGGACGAAGTCGCGGGCATCAGCTAGTAATATTATAAATGCGAAAGTGTGTTGGTTTGTCAATTACGTAGCAACAGAGCCACGGATCGACGTAGTTTTTTGCATGGGTATTGGAGTTGAGGATCTGGAGAGTGACTTAAGCTATCCCGGGAAATTAAGGAGTTCCTGTGGGAATTTAAAAAAAACTTATACGTGGACGAAGTCACGGGCATCGGCTAGTGGCTTATAAAATCTTACTGTTTTAAGTGAAAATGAAGTAAATGTAATGCGGAAATAAATTATCTTTGATTTGTCACGTTGGCGGGCTATCGAGATATTCGAATAGGTAAGCCATTAATAAAACGTGTAGTTATGCTAAAGGCAGTTAGTATACAGCATTAACTTTTTCATTTCATTTATTTAAATCGTTTAACTGTTACATTAACATTGTTACGCCAAGTTATAACATTTATTACGGCAAGTTCATTTACAATCATATTAAAAATGAAATTAAAAATGATAAAGGACACTGGGACCATGGTACCATCGCGCGCTTAAATCCATATTGTTTTAAATAATATTGTTCACGTAACCCCATTGAGACGAATTCCTGTTGTAGACCATCTCTAAACTAAACTAAAATGACAGCAATATTATTTATATTGCTATCCCTTTCATAATACTCCGTGTAGAATGGGGCAGCACTAGATTATCATTTTAGTTTAGTTTAGAGATAGTGCTATACAGAATTGGCCCCATTTGACTACCTACTAAAGTCTTATAATATAACCCTTCCGTACTGGAGGGTTACTGCCATCACTATCGATCGATTTCAAAATTACTGTTTTATGTCATACACCTTGACGTCCCCAAAATAAGGATTATAATTCTAAAACACAAACGACAACAATATTAAAACTAGTATGATATAAAAATAGTATGCCCCCTGCACTCATTAATAAAGCCAAGGTGCAACTTGCAAGTGGACAAGTTAGCTGTGCAACTTAATTGCTTTGATTCGCTTTGGTATTAGTAAAGCGATTGTTCTCGATTGTTCCGGGGCCCGGTTCCAATCATTACGCCAATCACGAGGTCCATCAGACCTCTTGACATTGATTGCATCTGTTATACACTGATGTAACGATTAGCGAGACCTTTTATCTGTCATCGTGATACTGAGCGTGGGTCTCATAGTTTAGCATTGTTTCAACCCTGCATTGCCGGCTCACTAAAGGGGTTACTAGTTACTACCATCGCTTACTTAAGCAGTATTATTTAAAAATGGCAGTTTTAATATAATTCAACTCATATACACAAAACATTAATAAAAATATCAAATTAAAACTACGAACTAAAATCTTAATTAAAAACTAAAATATATTATTATAAATGCCAGTTTAATATCACGAACCTATATGTCCCTAAAATTTATTCTATACTATAATACATATTACAAATGCAAAAGTTTGGATGGATGGATGGATGTTTGTTACTTAAGAGGATTGTCTAGTTGTAAATCTCCATACAAAAAGCGATAACATTTTTCTTCCCGTGAATGTTGTCCAATTTTCATAATTTTTAGAAATGTTGCAGATACAATGAAGAACTATGCTCGTACGTTTTAATTTTAAAGAAATATTGCATAAGTTAAAAGTAATTAGCGTCTAAATATCCATATTTTTGACCTAAAAACTTCCTCGAGTATTTTAATTTTTTAAAATTTAACTATACTAAAATACTAAAAAAATAAAACGTACGAGCCTAGATTAAGGTGTACTGAATCTAATGAGACCAAAATTGTCTAATTTTATGCCTACTGGACTTGCAACTCCCTCTATCGCACGATACGGAGAAGGCAGCGAAGCGTTGTGAAACAGATAGCATTATTGAAAATACCTACTCGCGTCGCGTTTCGTCACTAGACGATTCTGTATCTCGCTAGAACGACTGAACGGGTTTAAATGAGATTTAGCACAGACTACAGAGTTATAGTCTGGAATAACACAGGCGCTCTTGTTTGTTAATCTCCTCTCCCCAAAGGTTGACTGAAAGAGATTGCTTTAGCAATAAGACCGCCTTTGCACCCTTCTGTTGTATCTTTTAATCTTTCTGTTTATTGTCCTTGTTCTAAGTGCGTGCAATAAAGAGTTTATCTATCTATCTGTCTTTCTATCTATAGGCTACTTTTTATCGCGGAACACCTCAATCCACGCAGCTAAAGTCGCGGGCATCAGCTATAGGTTCTAAATATTTTCAGTGGCAGTTTAGTTTTAATTTATTTATTTATTTATGTGTTTTGTTTAGGATAATAATTAATGTACACAAATACTACACAATTATAGAAAAGATTTAAATGAAAAAAAAAATACGCGCCGAATTGAGAACCTCTTCCTTATTTGGAAGACGGTTAATAATGGTAGTTCTGCTTCTAAGATGTAAATAAAGGAAACAAGTAAAAGTAGAGCGATTTACTAACTTGTAGCGACGTCCATGGGAGACTCCTCGATCGTATACTTTTCCAAAAAAAACTTCCACCGCAGATCAATCGCTCTCCCACTGAACTATGGTTACTTCTTCACACGCCTCTCAAGTCTCAAAGCGAAGTAGGTATCAGTGTCAGATAATTATTAATTGTTATTAAACATACCGATGTTTTGGTTTTAACTGCGGGCGCGGTTGGTGGTACGTGTGAGATAAACAATTAGAGTATGTGTTTTGTTGAATTCTTCCGTGATTCCTATGGACAGTTTATTGCTTAGGTTTCAATTATTTTTATTGGTCTGTAATAATTCTTTGTTTAATAAACTTCAGTGAGTGTTTATATTAGGTAACTAGATAGTGCCCGCGATTACGTCCGCGTGGATTGAGGCTTTTCGGTTCCCGCGGGCCGCGGGAAATCTTTAATTTTCTTTCTTTTTTTAATTTTATGTGTACAATGTACACATAGGTTATACTTTTTATCCCGGAACAGACCATAACCCATGGTAGATTCATTCGACTATTCATAAGCACTTGTAAAAAGTCTATTTGAATAAAAAATATTTGATTTTGGTTTTTGATTTATATCTGCGCCAAATTTCATCCAGATCCGTTCAGCCGTTCTGTCGTGATTGAGTAACAAAAATCCATATATCCATCCAAACTTTCGCATTTATAATCAAATAAATATTATAAAAGCGAAAGTTTGGATGGATGTATGGATGTTTGGATGTATGGATGTATGGATGTATGGATGTTTGTTACTCAATCACGCTCCAACGGCTGAACGGATCTGGATGAAATTTGGCACAGAGATAGATTATAGTCTGGAATAGCACATAGGCTACTTTTTATCCCGGAAAATTAAAGAGTTCCCGAAGGATCCGGAAAACCTCAATCCACGCGGACGAAGTCGCGGGCATCAGCTAGTATTAGTAGGTATGGATTGAAAACTTAGGCTCAATTTTCAACTATTGTGGCACTTGAAATCAAAGGCTAACTTGTAAGTTTGTAACCGAATAAAAACCTACTTACTTGAGCTTAAGTGAAACCTATTGAATGTAATCAAAATGCTTATCTCTCATGCAAGGTTGAGTTCAATAACTTGATTATTTCGTTTTAAATGTTTTCCAATAAAAAACTTTTTACGCGGATTCTTTAGTTGTTATTGTATACAATTGATTCTGCATTATACTGACTATAGTAGAACTGCCTATAAATAAAATAAAAAATAATATAGGTAGCCATTATTTATTCTACTAACAATTTAAACATTATATCGAGAAGTAGTCTTAGCAACTCGCGACTACGTCCCCGTGGTCGTCGGAAATCACGTCAATCCGTTGCTTCGTTGCGGCGTAATTGAAGGACAAACCAACAAACAAACACACTTTCGCATTTATAATATTAAGTATATATTATGATATTTTTTTTATGTATCGTATATGATTAATTCGTCATTTTATTATTGTATATTAAGTCAAATTGTAATTATTTTGATCATTACGGTAGAAGTCGCCCTTGCGTGCGTATTGCTTGCTTTTCCTGCATGATAAGAACAGAGATAGTATGCGGTGCATATCGCATGCTGCACATAGATTTAATGTCAATCAACACTGTACACTGTATCATTATCCCAAAGTGCTCGAATGTCGGCCTCGCACCGGGAAGCGCAGCGCTGGACGACACGCCACTAGGTGGAAGGACGATCTCAAGCGTGCAGCTGGGAGCCGCTGAAAACAAGCGGCACAAGTGACAAGACCGTGCTCTGTGGCGATCCATGCAGGAGACCTTCGTCCAGCTGTGGACGTATATAGGTTGAGACGACGACGACGAACACTGTATTGAAAGCTATATTCGTAAGCTTCTTGTTCCTTGGTTAGACAACATTGTTTTTGAAGAGTAAACCTTACTAAACCACTCTTTTAGCCAGCACTACAAGTACCATCAACCTATTAAAGGAATGTGCAGATTAAATTACCATTAATTCAAGGCAAAATCGAACCCAAGAGCGTGGAGTGTTTTCTAACGAGTCCTGTCGCAGAGTAAACCGAGACTTTCACTCGTTTTGAAATCCGACTCGTCTCGTGTGATAGCGCGAAACCAGTCCGCCACCTATAGCAACACTCTATAGATTCCATACAACACGATTTGAATGTACCTAGCGCGGAAGTCCATACAACCATTTAGAGATCTGTTGGATCGCTTGAACTGCCTTGATACTACTGAGTTAGTAGCTGGTTTTGATAAGTGCATAAGTTCGACTTTATTTGGTCGTTTATTATTTTAATAAAATGCATTTGGTGTATTATTGACTTTATTGTTAATATTATTTTAAGGATGACTCTACAAAATTATACTACTTACACTTTTCTTAGAGATCGATTTGATTTGCAATTCAAAAATATTACTACTTTTTTGTTAAGCTAAAGTATGGACCAAACTCGACGCTAATCCAAAACAATCTTGCCTGGTGATACAATTAATACTTTGTATTTAACTAGATTTTCGAGCATTTCCCTGAGTGACACTTGGAGACAAAACAGTTTGTATATATCGCGGAAGTTTAATCTACCAGCAGGTAGAGCTATAGACCTTGATGGTACTGCGAGCTACTGAACATTGACACTAATGGACATCGAGCTAAAGCTTATAGTATCAAACATCTGATAAAGACGATACTAAATGATTGAAAGCATAGGTAGGTATATCTAGCAAATCCCGCAAGATTTTGTTATTCTAAAGCTAGGCATTTTTAAGCTTAGCCCCTGAGTAAACTAAACCATGTAGATAATGATCTGGATAAGATATAGGTATATTCGCAAAAATGTAGGATATGCTTTTCTTTCTAATCTTTGCAAATAAATGATTTGATTAATTTCTGCGCAATGTTTTATCGTTGTTGTTTAAGAAATCTAGAAAGCTATTGAAACAGACTTTTCAAAAATATATTTTTTATGTAAGTTATAGAAAATTCCAATTATTCGATATCTAAAGAGAAGTAAGTACGTATTTAGAATTTGAACCATGGATCAAACTAAGATATCTAGTTTTTATTGTTTTTTTTTTTTAATTTATTCCATGAAACTAAGGCTAGGCATATTATTTTAAATAAAACTAAGAAATAAATTAAAAAACTAATTATATTTACAAATAATTATGTTAGTAATATTAGCTATCTAGTTGATGATCTGGTTCTGATATACTATAATTGAAAAATGTTTATAGGATATGATTTTCTATCTGCGAAATACTCTATGATATTATACCTCTATGACTCTATCGTTGTTGTTAAGGCGCCAGCGGAGGGCTAATTGCTCATACAAACGTAATACCAAAATAATTAGTAATTCGAGCATATTTCCTCCATATTATGCGATTATTAAGATTAAACTTGTATTTATCTAGGTCCCTGGATAATTATTTTTCCAAAATACTTTCCCAAAATTAAATGTAAGCACATTGCGTTTTGCATGTTTTTGCGACATAAACGACATGTTTTCTTCTTATTTGTTTCATATTAAAACCAACGATATCTCACGTACTAATTGATCAGGAACATAGCCTATATTGTCAAGTTACATAATAACAACACGAAGTTAAAAACACAAAAATTTTTCATTCATCATTTTTGGTATTCACGGAACAAGACTAAATGTATAACAAATTCTGTACGCTCATATTGCTATCGCGCTTGCACGCGATCATGTGTCTTCAGCCAAATAGGGATAGCAATATACCGGCAAATTTATATTTGCGGTTCGAGTAGAAGTTGCGAGCGGCGGTCGCCGGTCCCTTAAGACCTAGAAAGTTGTAGGAACTGTCCTAAAATGCATATGTTTTTATGTAACCAAAAATTCCGAGAAACTTTTCAATAGAACGTGTCTGAGCATTTGAAACTCTTTAAAAAAGTGTTTACGTAAACCATCGGAATGTTTTAAGTTGTCAATTATTGTCATTAAAGTTTTTGCTCGATTTTCTTTGGCGTAACAAAAACTAAGTAATAAGGCGCCGATCTCATTGGGGTTTTCACTGATAGAAAGTTCAAGATTACGTCTTAAGTATTCCAACTTTATTAAAAGTTTAAGTAATTCAGGCTTTTGATGATTTCATATTATGTTTCAATAAAAATAACGGCCCATACGGCAGAAATAATATTGTGTTACAGAAAACGACAGATATCAAATATTTAATTTTAGCTGGTTTAAAAAGGTTTCTTAGTGATATATATTTGAAAAGAGAAAAAGACTTACTGGGGTTGGGTGTACCGCAGGATGCCCCGTTGCAAGCCAAACATCCACCCTTCCCGTGGGTGCCATCCACGCTCAAAGTCAACGTGGGTGCAAGGCTGGGCCTCGGGCATAGCTTGCACCCACCGTTGTATTTCTCACACAAGCACCCCCTGCCCAAGTTTTCCACTTTCAGCTCATTCAGGCTGTATTTATCGTATCTTTTTTCCAAAGATGCCGCGATTTTCCCCGGTTCCTGGAGGAATTCACAGGAGTTCGGACAGACATGGCACTTCCCATCTAGATTGTTGGACTCCGATACATCGTCATGTTCGTTATCGTTAGCATCTGGTATCTGGTAGCACTCGTCTTTCCGCTCGCTGTCAGTGCTTCCCGTCATGTAGGATGTTAGAGTCACCTCGGATGACGACCGCACGGCGTTGTTCAACTTATACTTCGTCATTTTTAGTGTTCCGTACACCAACAGCGGAACACTCGCTGCAAAGCTTAGAAAAAGGTTTTGAAAGCAGACGCGCGCGACATAACGCAATTTTTGATAGTTTTAAGTTTTTCACAGCACTTTATTCAATGTTTTTTTTTATAATCTTTGGGTTATGTATCACAGATGGTCGGCTTCAACTCGCAGTGTGGTTGAAGCGAGTGCGCGCGGGCGAATGGTTGCAGTCAACAGACGCGAAAATTGTCGACAAATTCCACGCGACAATATTATGCCTCCAGCGTTCAGGCTGTTAGTGAAATGGTGTGAAATGATTTTGCGCCGAGTTTATTTGTTGGAAAAGGGTTGTTTTTCCCGTTGTAGCTCTTTTTAGGCATCCAAGTTGTACCTAGCAGGTAGGTAAAGTCCCACCACCTTTTTGGGCCCGGTGGTAAACTGGAACTAGGTACTTTTTATGCCTGTTCAGTTTTAGTTTTTATTTTATTATTAATATATTATACTAGCGACGTTGTCACCGGGTTAGATAAGTATATGGGACTATATAATAGGTTGACAAGCAGAATACATAGGTCATAGACCTTTAACATACCACAGGTTCTTTTTCCGCGTGGATTCAGTTTTAGAGGTTTTATAGCAATTTTGTGGGAGCCCTGTGATTTTCCGGGATAAAAAGTCGTCCTCCGAGATTAAAGTTATCTCTGAATAACATTAATACTAGGAGCGATGGACCGTGAAAAGGTTATAGACAGACAGACATGATTCGCATTTTATTATATTAGTAGATACCCATATTAAGTATGTACTGAGTTTATATATAACTGGCAATGCGGAGGCTTCGTTTGTTGTACCTATATTTTTATTTTTAGGTAGAGTTCTGAATGCTGCCTTAGGTAATTTGCATAGGTAGGTATAATGTGATACAAATTAAATATGATTACATTAATAATTAATAACTAACCTTAACCATAATATTTGTTTTATCTGTTTTCAAGGTGACTATAGGTAATAAGTAGAGCAAGTAGGTATTTCACGCGCGAGTTGAATGTAGAGCTTATGTATGTGACACCATACATAAGCTCTGCATTCAACTCGCGCGCGAACTATACATACATACATATCTAATTACATAACTCTCTAAATATTTAATTTAAAAACGCATTTTAGAATATATTATTATCCATACTAATATTATAAATGCGAAAGTGTGTCCGTCTGCCTGCTTGCTATGCTTTAACGGTCCATCTTTTGAACCGATTTTGATGAAATTTGGTAAAGTGATAGATGCATTGCATGATTGCATCCCGGGGAAGGACATAGGCTAGCCCAGAAAATTAAAGAGTTCCCGCGGGAATAAACTAAAACTAAAACCAAATTCACGCGGCCGAAGTCGCGGGAATCATATTGTAATTATTTTTAAAGATAAAAAAACTTATTAACGAATTGTCTAGTACAATATTATAATAATAATTGTTATGCTAATGTTATATAATGCAAGTGAGACCATAATTATTGAGATAATAATATGAATTGAACACAAGTCTTGAAAAAACAATACTGAAAAATGTATATTTAAAGTTGTTCATCATTAAAATGCATATTTATTGGAATTATTTTTAATAACAGTTCAGTTAATAATGAAAAATAAAAAATAAAACAAGAGCCGCCCGAACAGGGACTTGAACCCTGGACCCTTGGATTAAAAGTCCAATGCTCTACCGACTGAGCTATCCGGGCTCGTACCGTCATGGTTGAAATTACTGTACGTTTGCTATTGTAGTATACATAATACTTGACTATCTATTTTTTGCATGCAACCATATATGTACATACTGTGGCCAATTCTAATGGTTAGAGCCGGATATACCACGACCTTCACCGATCTGTTAACCAGATGAAACATATTTTTTATTTTTATTTAATAATAGATAAATATTAAATACGCCTAAAATAGCTTGCCTATCAAAATCCTGACCAGGGCTATTTTTAAATTATCGAATTTTAATTAATTTCTTTTTGACAAAAAAAAATTATATTTAATTAAAAAAATAATTAACTAAAATGACAGCTTTAGATCTAGTTCTGTCCCTTTCCGCAGGGAGTATTATGAAAGGGTTAGCAATCAAATAAATATTATAAATGCGAAAGTTTGGATGGATGTATCATGGATGTACCTATGGATGTGTGGATGTATGGATGTTTGTTACTCAATCACGCTCCAACGGCTGAACGGATCTGGATGAAATTTGGCACAGAGATAGTCTATGCACACTGGAATATCACATAGGCTACTTTTTATCCCGGAAAATTAAAGAGTTCCCGCGGGAACCGAAAAACCTCAATCCACGCGGACGAAGTCGCGGGCATCAGCTAGTATAAAATATTTTGCTGTCATTTTAGTTTATTTTAGAGATTGTGCACTACAGAAAGCCTAATGACTCACAAAACGGATACTATTTTTAAATAATCTCAACAGAGCGTAGCACAGCACGAAATTATAATCAAAATTATAGCTATAATCGACCATAATAATGTGAACTTACTGACACAGTTTACTGGGAAGTTGAAAGTAAGTACCGTTTTTAAGTTTGATAAAGAGTTGCTGGTTTGATTGAGTTATCATCATCACTATTAGGCCTTTGATGCTGCCTGCCTGCCTAGTAGAGGTGGTTAATATAACACGTAACGCAATATGATAACGCGTTATTGTTCCATAACGGGATAACGAGTTATGTGAGGAGCCGCCATGACGTTACGGCGTTATGAATATCACGCGATCGCGCGCGGTGCCTCGTAATGAGTCGTAACACTAATAACGTTGTAACGGCGCCCGCCTGTCGGTAGCGCGCTGTCGCTGGTCGATGGTTATATTGGTCGCGCTGTTGTGAGTGAACGTCATCGTTGTGTGTTACGAAATTTAGCGTGTTGCAAGACGTATCGCGCCTGCCGGCCGCCCACACGTTTTCTTATAACAAGCGCGTTATAACATAGCGTATTTAAAAGCATGTTAAAAATTTATAGTTTATAGTCCGTAGCGTGTTATGGATTTATAACAGTTTTGAACAACTCTACTGCCTAGCATGCGCACCGCGAGATATTCTCGCAACGAGAGAGAGAAATGTTGTCGTGTCGGTTTATTTCTCGACATGCACGCTACGCGTGACAAAATTCTCGTGGAACATTGGCTGGTTGGCTCTTTACCCGACTGCAGAACGCACGGGGTGTTTTTGTCTTATGTAAGTACGGTCCGTAGTATTTTTGCGGCCTAAAGTTTTACACCACTACTATACTATGATCACATCTTTGGCGTACCCTACCTACGTCATGATGATCAGGGGTTTACGAGGCATAGACTAGGCAATATCCATTCTGAGAGGCGCGCCTTTCTAGATACAGTTCACTTTATTGCGTCATATTGTTGTATTGTATGCTGATTATTTGTTACGCAGCTATGATAAAAACCGGCCAAGTGCAAGTAGGACACACACGCGAAGGGTTCCGTACCATCGTAGATACAAGAATTAACACTTTATGTACTTACGAAGAAGAGGCAGACAATTTAAAAGATGGGAGGACGATCTAAGGAACTTGATTGGTAGTATGTGGACCGTAAGCCAAAAATAGAAACGCTTGGAAAAATTAGAGGAGGCCTATGTCGAAGGACACGCAGAGCAAATCATTAGAGATTAATGTTAAAGTGTTATATTTTTAACTAGCTGATGCCCGCGACTTCGTCCGCGTGGACTAAGTTTTTTCGATTCCCGCGAGAACTCATTAATTTTCCGGGATAAAAAGTAGCCTATGTATGTATGTATGTATGTATATTCTTTATAGCTGATGCCCGCGACTTCGTTCGCGTGGAATAAGTTTTTCAGTTAATTTTCCAGGATAAAAAGTAGCCTAAATTACCTACTATCCCACGGTATAATCCCCCTATAATGGTGAAACACGTACTTCTTCATATTTTAACGAAAGCCCAAATGCTGTTTCATGACTATAACTTGAGAAATTAAGGATTTTCATACGAACTCTCAACCCCTATTTCACCCCTTCGGGGGTGGAATTTTGAAAAACTGTGAAACACATATGTTTTCATTTTCAACCCGCAGCTCATGTATCAAGTTTCATGGCTATAACTTGAGAAATTAAGGACTTTCATACAAACTTTCAACCCCTATTTCACCCCTTCGGGGGTAGAATTTCGGGATAAAAAGTATCCTATGTCCTACCTCGTAGTATGGGCTCAAATCGTGCCAAGTTTCGTTTGAATTCATTCAGTAGTTTCGGCGTGATGCGCGGCCAAGATACAGACAGACAGACAGACAGACAGACAGACAGATAAAAATGAAAAAAATTACAGATTTGGCTTCAGTATCGAATAAAAAAAAAATTCCTCCAAAAAAAATTTTCAAAATATCTTCAATGTACAGAATTGGACCTGTTACAGTTTTATTATAAGTATATAGATAGATAGATTTGAAAACTGTACTAGCGATGCAATAAAGGCTCATTTTATTTTATTTTTAATTATCTATGTACTTTTTATATATGTTCGTGAAAAAACAAGAGCGGCGTAAATAAATCACGCATCATCGCAAGGAGGTACAGTCTACAGCTACAGGAGATGCAGTCGGCGCAAGGCCTAGCTTATTGATGACCCTATACAAGAGACCTAGGTATGTCCAGCAGTGGAGTCCAATAACGATGCAGTGAGGCGATACACCACACTGTGGTAGAATAGGAGCACTTTTTATACGACTGCCTGAAAAAAGGAGTATATTTTTTTCAGGGTTCATGTATGTAGTATGTATCTAAGTATGTGAGTTTGTATATTCCACCATAACTTCTACACGTCTGAACGGATTTTGATGAATGAGGTATCGTTAGAATCCTTAGCTTATTCCGGGTGACATAAGCTAGTAAAATTTAAAAAAAAAATGATAGGGTGGCCATGGTCCCGCATCAAAGACTAAAGTTGAATTTTTTTTTCCAAAATTTCTAATTTGTTTCTAATATTATTCCAAAGCAAAATATAAAAAAACGGAGCTTAATGCTTTAACCAATTTAAGGTGCCACCTTTTTTACCTGATAGCTTCTAAAGCAACCGCGATCCAAACTTCATAGTCGGGGATCGTTTATACTCGTACCTCTATAAGAGACATAAAATTTTCAGCTTTAATAAAATAACGTAGGTCTGATCGTCGCGGGATCTTGCTCTATACGTTTGAGAAACGACTACGATTTCTTGACACAATCGTGGGGCAGATTCGCGTCCACAGCGCTGCAGTTGGTGTTTTTGTGGCGGAAGGCGCGAGGCCGGCCGGCTTCCGCGTCATCCGCAAATTAGCCGCGAACTGCCCGCCACCGTGACGGAGAGCCGATTGTCTCTGACTACTACAAGGGAGGCAGGAATCACGCTGTTTGGTAAATAATAAGCGAATCCACATCCTGTTGACCGAATTTCGGAGAGTAACTAATGAACTACGCAATGCTGAAATACAAGTGCACTTTCTATTCCTTCACTCGCATGACAATTATGCATATTCTCTGGGTGAATGTCTTCTCTTAAAGGAGGTCGTCTCCTTCGCCTTTGTACGTTGTATTTTATGTGCAATAAAGACTTTAATAATAAAACAAGTTTGTTTAGCTTTCCGTTATACCTAATTATTATATTAGTTTCATTGCATTCGAGATCTTCAGATGTCCTTATTGCTTTTTAGTGGGTTTGTAGCGGAACACCCTCCTTTTGTACCGGAACTGCCTCGTTGGTGTAGTGGTAAGAATGTTCGACTGCGGCCGACGAGGTTCCGGGTTCGAGTCCCGAACCCGCGATTCGAACTTTTTCTGACTAGAAATTCTCAGTACTAGCCAGGAGTTAGGAAGTTGGGGGTGTTTCACCCCCGTGCCTCGGAGAGCACGTTAAACCGTAGGCCGGTTATTATCACTAACATGACCAACCCGCATTGGAGCAGCGTGGTTTAAGCTCTAATTCCCTGTCTCCTATGAGAGTGGGACTTTAATGGGCTCTAGTGGAAGCTCCCACCAGACAAAAATCTTCAAATCAAACCTTGTGTAGCCAACTCGCAACTTGGTGGCCCGGGCTACACTGGGAAAGACCGGTAGGGTCCAACGATGACGATATTACACTCGAAATAGGCAATAACAATACAATGCACGTACGTACCTTGGACTGCTACTTGCACTCGATGACTTCCACCACGGTCCAGGGATTTTCGCTGGGTAGATTTGGGTTATTGTTGAGATGTTCGCGCGCGATTCGATGTTTTTTGTGCAACGGTTTTACACGAACAGACAAGACCTTTGACAGGTGACAGTTTACGTGCGTTCGCTCCAACTTTGACGAGAACGTCGTGCATGACAGCTGATATGAGCTGCGTGTTGCCATTGCACTAAACACGAGTGCCAGCCATCGTTCATCGGTGGTGCGAGGTTTGAAATTGTATAAACTGACGTTACGGTGACGGAACATACCGCCCACCAAAATGCCTATGGTATTTTCTGGTTAAAGATGATAACAGATAATCGATACAAACGGTATAATAGAAAGGCTATAAACTACGCGTTAATGATGAAGCAAAACTTAAAGCTAAAATTAACTATGGTATGCAAAAAAAAAGGATATAAAACTTGTACGATATAAGTTACGCTTCTAGTGGAAGAGGACATAATCCTATCCAACCGCGTTGAAATGTGTTACGAGATGCGTTTCTTAGAACTCCAATCCTAGCTGCTCCAAGCCCATGAGGAAAAAGGCACGTGGAATGATTCAGAAGCACGTGGAACGGAGAATTATAAGCCCATTTAGATCGATAAGTGAGCCACAAAACATGCTCAAGTTTCAACCTGGACTCAAAGTTCAGATGAAAAATCAGTGACAACTGCCAACGATGAAGCCGATGTTGATCAACACGAGCGAGATCTTCGTCGGAAACAGTTGTTGGACGATTTACCGTAGTAAACTGTGACTGGTTTATGCGGAACGGTCCGCTTAGGCTGATGCGATTTTTTGTGAATGCGTTAGCTTGCTTTTTGCAGTAAGAACGTAGGTTACTCCTAAATAGTCGCGATATCTGAAGGTGTATTCGATCGCAATGCATGCATCTGGAATTACTACTACTGATTATTCTAACGTTAACCGAACTGGTTTGGAATTGATTTAGAAACATGTAGTAAGTTGTGAAAAGATAGTAGCGATGGATCGATTCGATGATCAACACGGGTAATGGATGATCAGGCTTAGGGCCAGCATGATAATATTTGTGCTCATGTATATTATATAATTGCGATGTCTTTCCGCCCACCGTGAGCATATTTTGATGATTCAAATAACTGAATTTCAAGTTGTGAGGTCGGTTCAGCGGAGTATCCATAGGTTTGACATAACTGGTTACTGCTTCGGAGGGAGATTGCCTATGGTCTATTTGTTGCATCAGGGTAGTAGTGTTTTGTTTAACAAAATTAAGAAAGTTGAAACGACTAGCCTTCAGATGATCTCGAGTTTTGTTGACTATGCAAGGGATGTAAGCTAAATCATCAATAAAGTTTTGTAATGGAAAGAAACAGTTGGACGAATTGTCTACCACGTTAGGATCACATTTTCTATATCCTTGCGGTTGTTCAGTAGTTGAAGAAATTGAATTGGATCGTTCTGTGGTATGAATGACTTCCTCTTTGAGAGACGTTGCGTTTAAACTCAACGACCGAGACTCGGGAAACAGGTAGTGATACACCGCCCACCATGAAGGGTCGTGAAGGAGGTCACTGGTATTCTTTTCCGATGAGACATGTGTCTGACATTTGCATAAGATCGTCTCGTGAGTATTCTCAGCCGTTTCTTGTCCACCATTTGCGTTATAAGTAAAAACATGAGATGCGATTTGTCGTTCCACGATTATTTGGGGCACTCCGTTATCTTTCGTAAATCGTTCACACCGAAGGCAAGAACGATTAGGCGAAGGAACCTGAATGTGCGGGAATGTGGCTAGCCGAGATGTCCGAATCTGACCTTGACTATGTTGACTATCGTGATCGTCTGAAGAGATGATAGGCTGTGAGTATAATTGAAATCCGTCAACTGGAGTCACGGTACAGTGTTTTTGAAAATGCGACTGATTTGCCACGTTATCCGGTGCTAGTTTCGATGGTTTAACTTGCAGATCGCTTATGGAACGAGGAATGATCGATGTTACGTCAGGTACAACGTTATCATAAGCCTGTGACTCAGCGAATTGTTCACAGAAGGATTCGGGTTGAGTTTGGGTCAACGGTTTTGGTATAGGTTTTGACAGCAGCACCGCGCTTGTATTAACATCAACATCGATCGCTGGCAGCCAGCTTGGCTGGCTGGCTGGTTGTACTAGGCTAGTTTTCCCTAGAAGGAGCCAACCGAATATAGAATTAAAGGCGGTAGGTTGATTTGCGCCTCCCTTAATGTTTTGACCAAGCAGTGATTCTGCAAAGACGTCTGCGGCGAATAAAAGGTCAATAGGCCCCGGCGTATAGAAATCGGGATCAGCTAACTGCAACGACTCTATATGTGACCATTCCGATGTGTTTAGTCTTGCGATAGGTTGATCACCACATATTTTTGGCATTATGTGTAAATCTATAGTGAAGATCGTTTCATTTTGCGTACCGATGCTACACGTGACGTCTCCTAGAATAGACGTCTTTGCTTCACCAAGTCCACTAATACATGTAACGGATGGTGAACGTGCTAAGTTTAAACGGTTAACTGCCGATTCGGTGATGAAGTTGCTTTGGCTTCCGGTATCAAACAGAGCCCGACAGGGTTGCATGATTCCTAGGGCATCCTTGACTTGGACGATAGCAGTGGCCAGCAATACGGTTGTGTTTGACGGTGATCTTGAGACCAGCGCGGAGACTCTTTCGCTCGGTTCGTTTGATGCATGGCGGTGCAGCAGTGAGTGGTGTTTGCGCTTACAGGTGCGACAGGAGAAAATGCTGGTGCAGTTCCTCAACTGGTGAGACGATTTTAAGCAGTTGAAGCACCAGTTTCGGTCCGTTGCGATTTGCATGCGCTCATCAATAGATTTTTTCAGAAATTCCTGACATGACGAAATGCTGTGTGATTCGTTACAGAATGCGCAGGTTACGGGCCGTGTCACGGTTATCGAACTACTCACTTGTGCTTGACCCTCATCAGCTGCTATGAGGGCGTGCGACGTAGGTACACGCTTTGATTGAGTTGACTGAGATGATATTAATTTATGTGTAGTCTTGTTTTGCTTATCCTGGTCAGTGAAATGTGTGTCGCGCAATAGAGCCTCGCATTTAGAATGTAAGAAGTCTTTGAGCTGAACATAAGAAGGCAGTTCGGTATTTGAATGTTTCTCTTCAAAGTCACGGCGCATGTTTGTATCCAATTTCGACAAAATATTATAAACTAACACGAAATCCCAATGATCAACCGGTAAGTGTACTGATTTTAGGATACACAAATTTTCATCGAATAGATCAAGTGACTTCCGGAAATCATGAGCGTCTTTGAAGTTGAAGTTCATATTTAGGATCTCCCTCCAGCAAGTAAAAGCTAATTCTCGCTTACATTTATAGCGTGCGGTAAGCGCAGCATACGCGTCAGCATAATATTCGCTGCTTAGCGGAAAAGTTTTCACTACAGTCAAAGCATCCCCGCTCAAAGAAGAAATCAGATAATGGAACTTTTCGGTGTCGCTAAGTGAGTTAGAGTTATGTATCAATGCATTAAAGGTATCGAAATATTCAGGGAAGCGTTTTATATCTCCAGCGAAAGTCGGAAGCTGTATTTTCGGTAACCGAACATTCGACAACGAACTAGACTGCGACTGAGACGCGCAAGCTTCACCTTTGTATAAGTTACGATAAATTGAAATGACCTTGTAATACATTTCGTCAAAACGTTCTTGCATTTCAGAATCATCATTGTCTGGGTCGTCTAGAATTTCCAAAATCGTAAAGTGTGCGTCTTCAAAACTAGAGGCTATTCTCTTAATATCTTGATGATATGAGAAAAACATGTCCCGCTGACCGTGATCAATGACAGCTGAATTACCGACGTCTAATGCCTTACACATCCGCTTATAAGCGATCGTACGTTGCCTACGTAATGATGGTAAATCTTGTTCAGTGTATTCCACGTCCTGAGATTTCGATCGCGACTTTTTAAGAATGCTCGATTTGGGAGTGGAATGCTTCCTTAAAAGAGATATACTGCGAATATTTAGGTTTTAGCTTACGTAAAAACAACGATTAAATAACGTATAATAAGATTTATAAAGTAAGAATACAAGCAAAGTTCGAAACGAGTTCTAATCGTATGACGTACAATGCACCACACAAGTTTTGTTGCGTTTTGTATGAAAATGTATGTGAGGAACGCGTAACTTGCGGGGTGAACCGTACTCAAAGTAATGCGATCGACCGCGTATACAGTACGCCACACAAGTTTCACTCCACGTTGTATTGAAATGTACGTCAGCTACGCGTGAACTTGTGGGGTGAGCTGTACACACCGAAGAAGTCGAGCGATTCAACCGTTCGACCTACCCGCTACTTTTCGTTTGCAAAATTATTATAATAACACAAATCTTTTAATTTCGCTATTGTAACGTTAAATATATGCTTAAATTCACTTGTTACGATGGAATGATTGATAATACGGTGAAAACTATAGGAAAAGGATTGAACTACTGCAAGCCGATTGGAGAATAAACACCGATAAGTTGAAGTGATTGTTTATTCGATCTTACAGTAAAGACAATACTTTTACGTTAAATACGATTAATCCCTGTTCGATATGGTCCAATCTATGTAGGTACTATCGATTGTTAGGTAGGTAAATAGGGTTAGACTGGAGCAACTCAGATCGCGAGAATTGGTTTGAATGAACTAAGTTACCGCGACGATACGATTAACCAGAAATACCATACACAAATTGGTCGTTAAAATAGGTGGAATTCCCTGGTTTCGGCACCAAAAAATGTAGCCAACTCGCAACTTGGTGGCCCGGGCTACACTGGGAAAGACCGGTAGGGTCCAACGATGACGATATTACACTCGAAATAGGCAATAACAATACAATGCACGTACGTACCTTGGACTGCTACTTGCACTCGATGACTTCCACCACGGTCCAGGGATTTTCGCTGGGTAGATTTGGGTTATTGTTGAGATGTTCGCGCGCGATTCGATGTTTTTTGTGCAACGGTTTTACACGAACAGACAAGACCTTTGACAGGTGACAGTTTACGTGCGTTCGCTCCAACTTTGACGAGAACGTCGTGCATGACAGCTGATATGAGCTGCGTGTTGCCATTGCACTAAACACGAGTGCCAGCCATCGTTCATCGGTGGTGCGAGGTTTGAAATTGTATAAACTGACGTTACGGTGACGGAACACCTTGGCCGCGACTTAGAATTGAGTAGGTACCTACCGTTCGGTTTGCATTCCTCTCTTACGACTCTACGAGTACATCAATAAGCAATTGGGTAGTAAAGATGTATTACGTACCGTCGTAGGTACGTATAGATTACGAGCCCGTAAGTGCCACATTACCGTCGATCGAGGTAATTGTGCGCTTCCTTGGCGCCGGTCAAGAGCGATCTGCGTCAATTGGGCGTGGTGACTTGGTGAGGCTATTGCCTAACCTTCGTTGCTGTAAACATAGGCACCTATAGTCCCACAAACATAACTGACCCGGCGACAACGTCTAGCTTACTAGCTTAGCCGCGTTGAGCACTTTTTGGTAGGGGGTAAACTTGTGGATTCGTGTCACCGACATGCTCCGCGTCACCGACATGCTCGCGTTGTTACGAAGACAAGAGGTCATAAATATACTACATTCGTAATTAAACTTTAATGCCTTAGTTTTAGTAGGCTATACTGGCTAGTTCTACATGAACCTATACCTACCTAAAGAAAGAAAGAAAAAGAAAGACTTTAGCGTTTGCTTAGGTAGGTATTTGGAAATGGAATCACAGTAGGTAAGTAGGTACAAACAGAAATGGACACAGACACAGCATGACAAAATAAATGGGGTGAGTTTGAGATTCAAAATGAATTCAGTCATGAAGTCAATCTTGGATGCACATGAAGAAAACAAAAAATACATACCTACTTACTATAAACACGAAAGTGTCTGTCCGTTTGCTACGTTTTGTTCTGAAACCGATTTTGACGAGACAGGTTGTATAGCGCAGAAGGACCTAGGCTACGTTTTATATTACCTATGTACCTATTCTGTAGTTTTATCCCAGAAAATTAAAGAGTTCCCGTAAGAAACATAAAAATTTAATCAACGCGGACGAAGTCGCGGGCATCTTCTACCTAGTAACAGAGATATTATAAGTAAGGTACCTTACTTATTGAATAGGTAATTAACTAATAGGTCTGGCGCTTGGCACGATAACTTTATTTCTTACTGAATAACGTATAATGAAAAATAGAATAATTATTATTTTTCGTAATAGCAATTTTTTTTATTGTTAGTTAACGTATTGGAGCGCCATCTTTATTCACAGACTAGCGTAAGAACTTTGTTGCCGCCAGTTGTAAGCGCCATCTATTGTGGACTCGTTGAACCAGGCGGAAACTCGGAATGTACAGCGTAGGAAAGACTTTAGTTGATCAAGTTGGTCAATTTAATGATAGATGGCGGTACTAAATTAAACTGGCGAAGGGTTAAGCACTAAGCTGAGTTAAACGTGAGAGGTTTCGGGTTCGATCCCCGGCTGGAGCAGTTTAGAAAACTTGTATTTGGTAACTTTTCTACCACTTTTAACATAACTGCTATACCCTAAGAGCCTAACCCGTCACTACCTTAGACTGCAATTCAAAATTCAAATAGTTTTTATTCAAATAAACTTTTACAAGTGCTTTCGAATCGTCAAATGAATCTACCAATACCACTACCAATCTGCATTACCATTTACCAGGTAAGATCGCAAGATAATTTACAAGGGCTCACTTGTGCAATTAAAAAAAAAAGGATTCTCCGTTGACCAAGATTTAATAAAGCCGTCATTTTAGTTTAGTTTAGAGATTGTGATTTAAAGAATAAGGCCACATTATTAGCTTATGATGATAAAAGATTAAATTATCATCCTATTGATTTTGTTGAGACATTTTCCGTAAATATCGATGGGTATAATTATAATGTTATCTATTTAGTAGAAACCTGCCGAGCGATCGCGTAACTTCTGCATCAATCATTGTTACAGTATCAATTGTTGTAATTGGCTGAATTTATGGCATTCTTGCTGCGTCAATGGATTATGTCCAATAGTGGAAGAGTGTTAACCAATCAGAGGTGATTGCGATGTATCAATGATTGATGCAGAAGTTACGCGATCGCTCGGCTGAGTAAGCTGAACAAAATGCAAGTCATCCAAAACGAATAAAGTGACTCAATTCATATAATATTATTATTAAGATCAGGTTAGATTAGTTCGATGTAAATTTTTCACTTCGTCATCTTCTCCACGTAATCATGAATGAGGTTCCAAGTTTCCAACTACTTGAACAATAAATAATTGATAGTAGAAGATAGAGTAGGTAAGTGGCATGAAATTTCAATGATTTTGATACCAAAAAGGTTGATTTTTATTTAATATGATTCCAAAAAAATATCAAAATAAAAGAGGATAAATTATTATACAAATGCATTTACTTACTCGTAAGTACGAGTATAATATAATAATTTTAAACGTGCTTTTTATTCTCTGAGTTTTTGTCATTTTCCTTTTTAGGGTTCCGTACCCAAAGGGTAAAAACGGGACCCTATTACTAAGACTCCGCTGTCTGTCTGTCTCAAGGCTGTATCTCATAAACCGTGATAGCTAGAAAGCTGAAATTTTCACAAATGATGTATTTCCGTTGCCGCTATAACAACAAATACTAAAAATTAAAAAAATATATATATTAAGGGGGGTCCCCATACAATAAACGTGTTTTTTTCGTATTTTTTTGCTCAATATTAAAAACGGTACCAGGTAGGTAGACGGTTTAAATTTTCACAGTATATTAACTTGTATATTACCTTTCAAAATAAATAATTAAATATCAATAAAGTAAATATTAAAGGGGGGCTCCCATACAACAAACGTAATTTTTATTTTTAATACGTCATAAATCGTAAAACTTACTACAGGTTTGTACGGAACCCTCGGTGCGCGAGTCCGACTCGAACTTGGCCGGTTTTATGTTATTAGATAGTTTAATTAGTGTAAGTAGGTAACTAATTTAAAATATTGTAAAGAATTGTTATTAGAATTCAATAACTAGGTACCTATCATATCTATCTTTTAACATAATGTTATAATTTGTATCTCTTTTCCAAATTATAAAAAATAGGGAAACGAAACATTTTTGAATAAATGGAAAGAATATATTATAACGAGCCAACGAGCAGGGTCACTTGATGTTAAGTGATTATCGCCGTCCATGAACATTTGCAGCACCAGAGGAATTTGTTTATCAGCCCTTCGAAGAGCCCCATATTATAATCATGAGGGAACACAGAAGATGGAAGCTGGTTTCATAATTTGCAGGTACGTGGCAGAAATTACCTGGAATAACGGTAAGTATAGATTCAAATTTCAACCCATGAGCATGTAAAATTGCCACCATCTCTATATCTATACCGAACGGAAAAGACAGCTTACTAAAGTTAGGTTTTCCTATTCTCACTTTACCTTACATAACATTAAGTAGTTGAGCACAAATTTGTACAAGTTTTATCCTTTGAAGGCTGACGTCAGGACCTCGTGTTTCCCCTTGCCGAAGCGCGACTGCAATTTACCTAATAGCTTATTATGACTAGTTGGATCACGCGGCGTTGCTCACGTAGAGACCTCCACTGCGTTGAAAATCCTTTATAATTATTATGTGGCTTTAGTTACCTATTAGTAGGTACAGTTTGAATTGTACTCAGCTAAATTTTAACTTTTAGGTAACTATTTTCAGCAGTTTAGCCTCTAAACCTAAATGAACAAAAATGCTTGATATAGAGTGTGTTAGAAAGTCTAACCCACATCGTGATCGTAGTCATCATCAATCGACTGATGTCTACGGCAGTATGGCTATGCGCACTACGAGTAAAATTATGTCTACCCGTTATCTCTATCTGTCTACCGAAGCTAACATAGTTACTTGTCTCGTTACGTCAAAAGTAGAGATAAAAAAGTAATAATTTTTATCTGTGGTAATTTTCTCTACTCGAATATGTCGACTATTTTTTTCTTGTAATATACCGCATTTTGTGCATGTTAGGGTAAACGAAAAATTTGCCGGCAACGACAACATCTCTCGACGTGCCACCAAGCGATTTAGCGTTCCGGTACGATGCCGTGTAGAAACCGAATAGGGGTAGGTATGGGTTTAATATAACTGCCATGCCCCTAACAGGTTAGCCCGCAGTCTAAGATGGCAATCTTAGACTGCATCATCACTTACCATCAGGTGAGCTCGCAGTCAAAGGCTAACTTGTAATGCTTGTAGTGGATAAAAAAAGTTCTCACCTCTTTTCAACTTGAAGGCTCGTAGCGTAGATTACCTCTACAGCGAATGAAGTCGCGGCCATTAACTAGCTTATTAGAAGATAATTCGTGTCAATTGTCTAAACCACCTTGCTAAGGACAATAAAATGTTTATTACAACCTTCTTCTTGGATAATGGTAATGAAGTTGCAGCATTAAAGTAAACATGAAAACATGTAGAGACTTTATTTTCTACCATTTCGGAAATTTTTGTAAACCCAAACTCATACTCAACCTCATATTTTTTTCCCTCATAAAATAAGCGATTTAGCGTTCCGGTACGATTCCGTGTAAAAATCGATTAGGGTTATTGGTTTAATATAATTTCCATGCCCCTAACAGGTTAGCCCGCTGCCATCTTAGACTGAATCATCACTTACCATCAGGTGAGATTGCAGGCAAGAGCTAACTAATTGTAGTGGCCAAAAAAATAAATGAAAAAACTTTATCCACGCGGACGAAGTCGCAGGCATCATCAAGTAATTTACAAAATATAAAAAATAAATCAGTTTTTCAGATATTACGTCATATTATTATACTTCGGCACTTGATGTACATGTTTTTCCACTTTTCTATGCTACCAACGTTCCTTAATTTTCCGGAATAAAAAGTAGCCTATGTCTTTCCCCGGGATACAACCTACCTCTGTACCATATTCCATGAAACAATGGGCCGAGAATGCGTAGCAGACAGACTTTCCCATTTATAATATTAAGTATGGATGATGTAATGCCGCTCTCTTGTTACATTTAACATTAGGTGCACTACTACATAATACCTACTAAGAATTTACCGACTGAAAACCCCACCACGTGCCCACCACCTTCTTACCTTATACAGACTATTTGTGGCCCGATCAGGAATCGAACACAGGACCTTGCCATCCGCAGTCGAACAATAGTGGGGTTTATAAAATTGGCGGTGTCTAATCCCCGTACTTAATAGACTGTGTTAATAGTAGAACACGTAATGCGTTATACTTTTTGAAGTGTTTACCAATAGTCGTCAAAACGTAAACGTCGTAAACGTCTATCTTTTCAGTCTCGGTATATTACTTACCTACTTGTAAGTCAAGACTTATAATACTTCTTTATATAATAATCGCTTTTATAATATTTAAAGATAGAGATTTACATCGATTTGTATGATTCACGCATAAATTTTCTTGTTTTTACAACAATGTTGGTCATGTTATATGTGACACTAAGTTACTCACACTTTACTCACAGCCCAATAGTTCGGCCTCGAGTGAATGTCACCGGAGCCAGTGGTTCCCCTTGCGCGATCGTGCCACACATGCTAAGCAATAATTGACGTTATATTGCGTATCTTGAATCTGAAACAAGAGCGGCAACAATTTATTGGATTGACAGGCGTTACTTTGCGGAAGTCCATGATAATCAAGGAATAAGAAGCTTAATTCACTATAATCCGCTAAAACAGACAAATCTATGTGGTACAACGCGACATACATGCTACACGTCGCATGGGCGGTGCATACACTGCCCATGCAGGAAAAGCAAGCAACTCAGCAAGCAATACACACCGCCACCACACCACACCATACAAATCTTCTACAGCAATCTCAACGTACGTTTCACTCCGACACCGGAGCATCCTCAGGAGATGTTAACCCAACAATACATTATTATAAGTATCATAATAGCATCGATAAGTAATAGAGACTTACATCGTTGCATCAACCACAGCCCAGTGCCCACGCAAAGAATAGAGGGTTAGATCCGTAAATTTTCTTATGTTACCTCAGTAGTTACTCACACATTAATTCGGCCTCGAGTGAATGCCACCGGAGCCAGTGGTTCCCCTTGCGCGATCGTGCCCCACATGCTAATGCGGCGCGGCTGTTTAACATGCCGGGCAGTGGTCGGAGGGCGTCCATGAGGTGGCGGTCGACGCTTCATACCGCCGTACCCTTGCTGCTACACTTTCGGCTTATGAGTTCATCTTATTTTAGTATGCCTCTCTCATAGAGAGTTACATATTTGTTCCGTTTGCCGTGGGGACCCTGAGGCTGTGGAGTCTTATTATAGTGTAATTTTTTTTGTGAGATATCTTCTTCTTCTTCTTCTTATTGCCCTTTTCTCACGCTATGTGGGGTCGGCACAACATGTTTTCTTCTTCCACTCACTTCTGTTATCCGTCAATTTCTCATTCACCCCTTTTATACGCATATCTTCTTTTACACAATCCATCCATCTTTTCTTTGGTATCCCTCTACTCTTTTTTTACTCCCTCCGTGTCTTTAATCCAGATCCATCCAGCCGTTCTGGCGTGATTGAGTAACAAACATCCATCCATCCATACAAACTTTCGCATTTATTATATCGTCGCTGTAGTTGGAAAAATGAATAACTAACAAAACCAATATCGCGAGTAAAACGCGATTTACTGTTTTTTTGCGTTAAAAATGGGGATAATTTTTTTTTCATAAACAATTTAACTGTGCATGTTTTTATATGTTATAGATTGTTGCTGTATCTATTTTAGAATCTACTTGTCATACATTTTTATTCATTTGTTTGTGAGAAAAAAAATAAAAAGCAACTATTTAATTTTCCCTCGCCGAACTTTTGAATATTTGGTGCACTTATTTATTTGTGCATGTTAGTTATTTAGTTCTTCTTCGTCAATATTGCGTTGAAGTTCGAAAAGTTGACGATATAAGTACCTTTATTTAATTTTTCCCCTTTAGTGAGATGATTAAATGACCTATTATTTACTTATTTTACTATGACTATCCTATTCATGGAACTAAAAATAGGAAGTTGTTTAAAGGGAAACCAACAAATAAACATTTCTTTTTATTAGAACTGTGAAAAGTAATCAACAAAACTACTGAAACACTTAGATTCTTCTATCAGACGTACAAAATTAAATATAAAAAAAATAAAACCACTTATCAATCTATTAATCAACTCTACTCATGAATTCAACAAATTTCACTTTTAATAAATAACAATTATACTTATCAAAAACTTAGTATCAACTGAAATGATAACTATCAACTTTTCTTCAGTTAACAATTGAGATCAGCCTTTTCAAACCAAATAGCTTAATAATTTATGAGTAACGTACAGTATAATCAAAACTATGTATTTAAAGATTATTATTAACTAAGAATTAACTAAGAATGGTTTAATCGAACTAGGATTATGTAAGTGAAGCTAGTAATTGTTATAATAATGACTCTATTCATAAAATAATAACAATTTACACAGTTTGTAGAACACAACGATTAAAGACTAGCTGATGATTGATTCCCGCGGAAGTTCTCTTAATTTCCTGGATAACATATTGTTTATGTGCTATTTTGATGTATAAGCTATTACATCATGAAGTTTTATCAAAATCCGTCGTGTAGTTTTTGCGTGAAAGTGTAACAAACATTCATCCATCCACTCTCACAAACTTTCGCATTTATAATAGGTAATTATTACTAGTAGGCATAGACTTATTATATTAGTAGGACATCAAAATCAAAAAGGTACACACGTCCATTAAAATTTAAACTAAGTAGTTATCTATTGAAATTATAACAGCTATCAACTTTCCTTTAGTTTTACCTCTATAAATTTTACATTTTAAATCAGATCAGTTCAAACGAACTAAGCTTAATTAGTAACGTTCACTAAAATCAAAACTATCAATTATAAATATAATTAAGTAACTGAGAAAGGTTTAATTATAAAACTAGTACGATTGAACTTATTTCAATGTAGATAGGTATGCTAAAAAATTACTATGCCTGTAAGATTTAGCCTAATTATTCACGTACAGTTCTATAAACCATTCTTAAGCAGTCCAATCATTTATTAATCAACTTTTTAGTTACCTACGAATTATTAATTGGCTATTGGGAATTATTTCCGGATTGCTTATAAAATTTTTATAGTACGTATATCTTTGCAATCATGGGATGAATAATTAAATAACTGACTTTGTTTAATTTTTCCGAACTGAATTGCCCCTGTAAAGAATATACGCGTCGAGGGAAAACTAAATAACGAACTTTATGCATTTTATTCGCTCTCGAAGTGATGCATGAGAGAACTTGTTTATTATTTGATAAGTTATTTAACTTTCATTCGCTACTTTTTTATCAATTTTTCAATATTTATTTTTCCACCTTTGCCGCCTTGCGAGATTAATTTCATATTATCTTTTTAATTTAAACTAGCTAAGAAAAATTAGAAATACAGAAAGATGCGGCTTTAATTGGACTTTCAGGAAATGCAATAAAGTCGATTTCGCAAAAAGAGTAATTATTCATTTTTCCAACTACAGCGACGATATTAGTATTAGTATAGTAATCGCTCCAGCAATGCTAAGGACAGCGGTTACTTATGTATTCTACGCAGTAATGAAATTGTAATTTTTTTTTTCAAAAGAGCAACCGCCGTGTTTCTAGCTGGCTCTTCTCGGTAGGAATGTCATTCCGAACCAGTGGTACATTCACTCGACGATTCAAAAGCACTTGTAAAAGTTTATTTGGATAAAAAACATTTGAATTTTGTTTTTTTTTTATAGATACTCATTACCTACGTACCTAATGTAATAAATTATTATGAAACAGATTTGTAACCTATGGGTTGCTGAACCCGAAGTCGATTGCTTCAATGCATTTTTCTCATTCAACAACGAAATTCAGATTATAATGCTAGTGAGGATATATTTACAAAAGCATCCGTGTTATTTTAATTGAACTTGAAATTGTTCGTTTACGCAAATTTACGAAAAACTAGCAAATGCCCGCGACTTCGTCCGCGTGAAATAAGTTTCTTAAATTCCCACAGGGACTCCCTAATTTTTCGGGTTGATATACACAAATAATGTGGCTTTCTATTGGTACCAGAATTTTGAAAATCGGTTCTCTAGATCCAGAGATCCCTACAACCTCACAAACTCACAAACTTTACCTCTTTATAATATTAGTATAGATAAAAATAGAGCTGTTTTAGGCAAGTTTATTTTTGCGACATTGTTTATAGCAATTAGCAACTAACTATATAATAATATTTTAATGAGCACAAGGGAACAATAATAAGGGAACAGTAGGCATGTAAACATATTGCAGCCGCAAGCGCGTCAATATCAAACCCAATTAGGGCTTAGGAATATCCAATTTGAAATATTTACTAGGTGTAAACATTTTAAATTTTCCGCTAGTTAAGTATTGTATCTAAGTGAATGGAACAGTCGTCGTCGTCGTCGTCATCGTCTCAACCTATAGACGTCCACTGCTGGACGAAGGTCTCCTGCATGGATCGCCACAGAGAGAATCAAATATAAATCAGATAAATATTATAAATGCGAAAGTTTGGATGGATGGATGTATGTATGTATGGATGTATGTTTGTTACTCAATCACGCTCCAACGGCTGAACGGATCTGGATGAAATTTGGCACAGAGATAGATTATAGTCTGGAATAGCACATAGGCTACTTTTTATCCCGGAAAATGAAAGAGTTCCCGCGGGAACCGAAAAACCTAAATCCACGCGGACGAAGTCGCGGGCATCAGCTAGTATTATTATAAATGCGAAAGTTTTGATGGATGTATGGAATCTATACTAATATTATAAATGCGAAAGTTTGGATGGATGGATGTATGGATGTATGTTTGTTACTCAATCACGCTCCAACGGCTGAACGGATCTGGATGAAATTTGGCACAGAGATAGATTATAGTCTGGAATAGCACATAGGATACTTTTTATCACGGAAAATTAAAGAGTTCCCGCGGGAACCGAAAAACCTCAATCCACGCGGACGAAGTCGCGGGCATCAGCTAGTGTATGGATGTATGGATGTTTGTTACTCAATCACGCCCGAACGGCTGAACGGATCTGGATGAAATTTGGCACAGAGATAGATTATAGTCTGGAATAACACATAGGCTACTTTTTATCCCGGATAACTTAGGAGTTCCCGCGGGAACCAAAAAAACCTCAATCCACGCGGACGAAGTCGCGGGCATCAGCTAGTGGAACAGTAAAGATAAGAAACCCTTAACTTTGTAAGAGTTAGTTAAGTTCCCGGTTTGTATTACATTTTCATGTTTACAATATTATTTTGTTGTATCAGATAGCGTGGATTAAGTTTTTTTGATTAACGTGTGAACTCCTTAATTTTTCGAGATAAAAAGTAACTTAATCCTTCCCCGGATCTCTGTAGATATCTAATTTCACAAAAATCTGTTGACAAGATGGGCAGACAGACAGACATAGGTACTGATTGATAGACAGACCCACTTTCGCATTTATAATAGGAATGGATGTGACACACGCGAATTCGTCCGCATGGACTTTTTAATTTCCGTGTAAACTCATTGATTTTCCGATATGAAAAGTAACGTATCCGAGATGCAAGCCTCAAAAGTATAAGCGGATGGGATGATACAAAGCACCTAAGATAGACAGACCAACATACTTTCGAATTTATAATGTTACATTATTAGTGTGGATGTTTATCCCGGGAAATCAATGTGTTCTCGCGGGGTTTTTGAAAACCTAATCTTGATGAATGATTTATTTATTTCACGTAGGACAAATTGTCTCTTATGATAAGTCAAGACCGCGCCGGTTCGAAAGGCTTTCCGAAATTCTACTGAGAAGAGCCGGCAAGAAACTCAGCAGTGGCTCTTTTCATAAGAAGAAAAATGTTACATACGTCACGTAACAAGTATTACACTGACTTGTGGGTTGCTGGATGCGAAGCCGGTTGCTTCCATGCAACTTTGTCATTAAGAAAATCATCTACAGTACCATAAACTCGCTGTTTAAGTCTTTTAGTTCATGCAATGGCAAATTCAGAAACTCTTTTGGAACCATGTTATAATAGCGTATACTCGACCACTGCGTCATAGAGGGTAGGTAACATATTATTATTAATTATTAAGCATTAATAATATAACAATATTGTGTTATTATGGCCTCCTACCATTCCAGTCCACTCCGATTAGAGTATTAGGGCGAAAACACACTACGGGCAAAAAAATAACTCTTTTCTGGTGGGCAACCGGCATGCCCGAGTTTTTTTTATTCTACTACAAGTAGAACTACGGCCGGGTTTCTTGCTGGGTCTTCTCGGTAAGAATGGCATTCCGAACCAGGTAGATTAGAAAGAAAGATTGAAGTTTGAAGTTGCTCTTGACTGCAATCTCTGGTGGTAAGTGATGCAGTCTAAGAAAAGGAATTTTGACGACCTCCGTGGCGCAGTGTTGAGTGCTGTTGCCCTAACGTGCGGAGGTCCCGGGTTCGATCCCCGGCAGGGTTTGGAAATTTATAATTTCTGAATTACCCTGGTCTGGCCTGGTGGGAGGCTTCGGCCGTGGCTAGTTACCACCCTACCGGCAAAGACGTGCCGCCAAGCGATTTAGCGTTCCGGTACGATGCCGTGTTTAATATAACTGCCATACCCCTAACTGGTTAGCGCGCTCTACCATCTTAGACTGCATCATCACTTACCATCTTGCCAACTTGTAGTGGATAAAAAAAAAACTAAGGAGTGACAGAGAGAGAGGGGTCATGGGAGGTGGTGGGTCGTCGAGTCACTAGTGCGTTTCGGTTCTTACGGAGTTATCGGCACACAACGGGTGTATTTACAGTTATCGTGCGTCACGGCGAGGCATGGTGGTGATATGGCTAATTAGTACGCTATGTGGTCGAATTATCGAAAATTGGTTTTATATGTTGCGTTGAGCAACCGGCCCCGCTTGTCGCCAGTTCAAGGTGATACACGTGTACTATATCTAAATTAAATACCTATTATACGGCTTAGCAACAAACAGACACACTAAAAAGGGTGGATCAGCTGAAGTGGAGGTGGACTGGTCACATGTTCCGAGACCCAAGGAAAATGGAGTAACCTTGTGACACAGTGGTATCCACGAGATGGGAAGAGAAATAAGGGCAGAAAAGACGTTGGGAGGATGAACTGAAACAGCTGACAGCTGGTCCATTCTGGAGAAGGGTGGCACAGAATTGCAAGCACTGGAGACAGCTGGAGGAGGCCTTTGCCACGAGGCACACAGAGTTAAGGGACTTTTTGTAATACAATGTTTAAAAAAAACTAACACTGAAACTCTGAAATAAAGGGCTATTTTATTTTATTATATTCTATACGGCTAAGCTCATAGAAATGGGAATCGTACGTATATTAAATTCTGTGCAAGATTCAAACTTCTGCACTCCTCATTATTTCGAATGACACACGGACTGACTGAAAGATAGCGAAGGCTAATAGAAGGGTTAAGTTTTGAACCCTAACTGATTCTATTAGAGGTTAAAAATTAATCACAAGGCATAATATTTTGACGATCATCGTTTAGGCAAAACAATTACTTTTCGCTAGGATATGATCATTCTATTCTATAACAAAATTCCACAACCTATTTTAAAGTTGCCTTTACACAAGTTGAAGAAATCCATTAAAAGTAAACCTGAAAAAAGCTTATCATATACGACTGAAGATTATGTAATTCGTAAAGAGCATGGATTTGACTCGCTCCAGCTACCTATGCTAAGGAGTTTGTTCCGGTTGCGCAGACCTAAGAACAGAGGCGCAGAGAACGAGCGATGCCGTGAACGCACAGAACCTAATAACAAGGATGCTGTCGAGCGAGGAAGCATGGCAACGTTATAGGCGTATGCTCAGGGCAATAATGATGCGGAGAGAACCTAATGAAAAAAACCGGCCAAGTGCGAGTCGGACTCGCGCACCGAGGGTTCCGTACAAACCTGTAGTAAGTTTTACGATTTATGACGTATTAAAAATAAAAATTACGTTTGTTGTATGGGAGCCCCCCTTTAATATTTACTTTATTGATATTTAATTATTTATTTTGAAAGGTAATATACAAGTTAATATTCTGTGAAAATTTGAACCGTCTACCTGTTACCGTTTTTAATATTGAGCAAAAAAATACGAAAAAAACACGTTTATTGTATGGGGACCCCCCTTATTATATATATATTTTTAATTTTTAGTATTTGTTGTTATAGCGGCAACGGAAATACATCATTTGTGAAAATTTCAGCTTTCTAGCTATCACGGTTTATGAGATACAGCCTGGAGACAGACAGACAGCGGAGTCTTAGTAATAGGGTCCCGTTTTTACCCTTTGGGTACGGAACCCTAAAAAAGAAGAAAAGAAGAAGACAGATTAAGAACTAGAAGGTCAGCACGAAGTAATACTAAGTAGTTCCGTGCTGACCTGGAAGACGTGGGGGAGGTTGTTTTAGCTCGTGCAAGTCGGACATGTCCCCCCGAAGAAAGAAAAAGCTATGCTATCCTTAGCACAGCTTTTTTTTAGGTTACTTATGTATCCATAAGCAACCACCGAATTTCATGCTTACCGAGAAGAACCAGCATGAAATTCGGCCATGGGAATGAATACGCCATTCCTATATTCCTACTTGAATAAAAAAGATTTGAATTCTTGGCGTTGATCTGGCGTAGCACGTGCCAAGTCATAGGATAAGCTTGCTACGAAATACGATGTATCAATGTGATCTTGCGCAACACAATAATATAATGGTGGGTTTTGCCTACTGTTTAAGTAATATACAGTGGTTTTGCCGCGCAGCCTTCGTGAATGGCTTCGAAAAAAAAACCTCGCCTCTGGGCCAACCCCGACATTTGTTTCAATATATTAGAAGGATAATTTGATTTGAACTAGCTCTCTTTCGACTTTGCCTGAAAAAAATAGTTCTTTATCAATCGGTTAAAAAAACTGATTATTGTAGATCGTATTCTTTTACTTAGTGTCCTCTTTGTTTACATAAATTCAGTACAACCAATTTTTAATTTCGAAACGTTTTAAGACAACCGAAATTGAGCTCTAAAATAATGACCTAAAGTTCACTTTACTTTGACTAAGCGTACCTTAGATCTTTATAATTCCCACGACATAATTCGCGTTGGTTAAGAATTAAGTTTTTTTTCCTGCGGGCATAGCAGTCAGACAGACAGACAGATACACTTACGCATTTATAATATTAGTATGGATATGGATGTTTATGGTATGAATATAGAATTTCCCAAATTCAAATTCCTAATTCGTTTTCCTTGACAATGACCAGTTTATTACAACCAAGTTGCATAATATGTCAGCAACCTGACACATTAGTGGGTGTAACATCGACGAGGATGATCCAACATCAAAATACCATCTTAACATGGGTTAATCATTCGGGAAACCCTTTGTGCAAATACATCCTGAGTATTCGTTTTGAGATTATTCTTACAAACTTACTTTTTATTTTATTTTATCCACTACAAGTTAGCCCTTGACTGCGATCTCACCTGATGGTAAGTGACGATGCAGTCTAAGATGGTAGCGGGCTAACCTGTTAGGGGCATGGCAGTTATATGAAACCCATACCCCTATTCGGTTTCTACACGGCATCGTACCGGAACGCTAAATCGCTTGGCGGCACATCTTTGCCGGTAGGGTGGTAACTAGCCACGGCCGAAGCCTCCCACCAGGCCAGACCAGGGAAAATTCAGAAATTATAAGTTCCCAAATTGACCCTGCCGGGGATCGAACCCGGGACCTCCGCACGTTAAGGTGACAGCGCTGAACACTGCGCCACGGAGGTCGTCAAAACTTACCTACTAATCTTAATGATATCATATCATACTAATATTATAAATGCGAAAGTGTGTTTGTTTGTTGGTTTGTTGGTTTGTCCTTCAATCACGCCGCAACGGAGCATCGGATAGACGTGATTTTTGGCATGGGTATAGTTGAAGACCAGGAGAGTGACATAGCCAGCTATATTTTATCACTTTCGCATTTATAATATTACTATGGATATTTCATATCAAGATATATAATATATTATTTTTTATCAAAATCTCATATCACAGCGATGGCTTGGCACGGTTTCGACAAAAAAGAAGAGGGCTCGACTCGACCGACTGGTTTTCTCGTCAATTCGCGATACCTGCTTTGCTTTAAGGTCAGGGCCTGATTGTGGGGATACAGGCTTTGGATACAAGAGTTATGATTTACTAGCTAAAGCCGGCGACTTCGCCCGCGTGTTTAAAGGTTTTGTGATTCCCGCGGGAACCCTTTAATTTTCCGGGATAAAAAGTATAACCTATCTCTGTACCAAATTGTATCAAAATCGGCTGTAAATATGTAGCAGACAGACAGATAGACACACTTTCGCGTTTATAATATTAATAGAATTATAATATGAATTAGTATGGATACTCTGTAAGAAATTATGCTTAAGTATTTTGTTTTTGGTATTGTAAGTTTTTTGTGGCGATACATCAAAGAACGGAATTTTTTAACGTCTGCAATGTAAACACACATTATATGCAAATTGAATTGTTTTCGAAGGAAGTTAAAACACATCTGACATACCTACTTATAACTAAATCAGGAGTATCTAGGTTCTAAAAGCAAGCTTTTTAGCTCTGTCTAGAAATTAGTCTAATTGACTTTGTACTTTGAAATGAAATGTTTTATTTCATGTGGGACACCTTATGATAGTATGTGGATATGTCATGACAGATAATTAAAAAACCGGCCAAGTGCGAGTCGGACTCGCGCACCGAGGGTTCCGTACAAACCTGTAGTAAGTTTTAAATTATTAAAAAAAAACTACTTACTAGATATCGTTCAAACCAATTTTCGGTGGAAGTTTGCATGGTAATGTACATCATATATTTTTTTTAGTTTTATTATTCTCTTATTTTAGAAGTTACGGGGGGGGGACCAACATTTTACCACTTTGGAAGTGTCTCTCGCGCAAACTATTCAGTTTAGAAAAAAATGATATTAGAAACCTCAATATCATTTTTGAAGACCTATCCATAGATACCCCACACGTATGGGTTTGATGAAAAAAAAAATTTTTGAGTTTCAGTTCTAAGTATGGGGACCCCCAAAATTTATTGTTTTTTTTCTATTTTTGTGTAAAAATCTTAATGCGGTTCACAGAATACATCTACTTACCAAGTTTCAACAGTATAGTTCTTATAGTTTCGGAAAAAAGTGGCTGTGACATACGGACGGACAGACAGACAGACAGACAGACAGACAGACATGACGAATCTATAAGGGTTCCGTTTTTGCTAAATTTGGCTACGGAACCCTAAAAAAATCCCGGCTGAGTTTGTTGTGGGCTTTTCTCAGAACAGGCGCGTTTGGAACTCTCGTAGCTTTAGTATTAAGATACCGTCTGATCATCACCATTATGTTTTATGGGTTATTGGACGTCTATAAGTGTACAGTGTATCTAATTTGAATAAATTAATTAATATATTGATATTGATATTGACTCTTCACTCTACCACCGCCCGGTTCGGAAAACAATTCTACTGAGAAGAACTGGCAAGAAACTCAACAGTTGCTCTTATTTTCACTTTTTCCATTATGCATAATATAGTTAGTTGAGGACCTGGAGAGTGACATAGGCTACTTTTATCCCGGAAAATTAAAGAGCTCCCGCAGGAATCCAAAAAACTTAAACCACGCGGACGAAGTCGCGGGCATCAGCTGGTTTATAATATTAATATGGATTACTTTAAACGCACGTGATTTATAATTTCTGAATTTTCCCTGGTCTGGCCTGGTGGGAGGCTTTGGCCGTGGCTAGTTACCACCCTACCGGCAAAGACGTGCCGCCAAGCGATTTAGCGTTCCGGTACGATGCCGTGTAGAAACCGTATAGGGGTATGGGTTTAATGTAACTGCCATGCCCCTAACAGGTTAGTCCGCTACCATCTTAGACTGCATCATCACTTACCATCAGGTGAGATCGCAGTCAAGGGCTAACTTGTAGTGGATATAAAAAAAAAGGACACGGACACACTTTCAACTAAATATTAGTATGGATTGGTCATGTTTTGTTTGTATCTAATACATTACATCAACCTGTCTATGTCATTTAGGACACTCTTCATCACCAGTTTATTGTTTTTGGGGTTCCGTACCTCGAGAGGAAAAAGGAACCCATATAGGATCACTTTGTTGTCCGTCTGTCTGACAACCACCTTTTTGTAGGGAAAGCGTTGAGGTATCAAGTTGAAATTAATATCAAATACTTAGGTCTACGGTCCCTTGGAGCTGTAAAAAAATCAAGCTTTTAAGTCAACGCAATCAAAAGATACGGTCGTTTATGCCGCATATTTTGACACTCGCCAATAAATAAAACCTTAGGGTAACCTTAGGGTGGCACTGGCTGAGGAGGTGGCCCGTTGATCACACGTACTTAGTTTATGTTTAATTGGTGTAAACTAAATGTATTTGTAATAATTGTAGTGTTGGTCAATAAACTTTTATTTATTTATTTATAACTAGCTGATGCCCGCGACTTCGTCCGCGTGGATTGAGGTTTTTCGGTTCCCGCGGGAACACTTTAATTTTCCGGGATAAAAAGTAGCCTATGTGCTATTCCAGACTATAACCTATCTCTGTGCCAAATTTCATCCAGATCCGTTCAGCCGTTGAAGCGTGATTGAGTAACAAACATCCATACATCCATACATCCATCCAAACTTTCGCATTTATAATATTTATTTGATTCCCGTTAATCTAGAATCATGAAATTTGGCAAGAAGGAAGCAAGGTCTCGCAGCACAAGTATAGGAAAAAATCCGAAAAACGTTAATAAGGGTTCCGTACTGATAGGGCGTCGAATTGTTTGTGAGGAGGTACCAGTTTAGCGCCATAATATTATGTAAGCCAGTTAATTCACAGCTGTTATGAAAATATCTTTCTTGTTATTCACTAACATCATACTTACTAATATTATTAATGCGAAAGTGTGTTTGTTTGTTGGTTTGTTGGTTTGTCCTTCAATCACGCCGCAACGGAGCAACGGATTGACGTGATTTTTGGCATGGGTATAGTTGAGGACCTGGAGAGTGACATATGCTACTTTTTATCCCGGAAAATTAAGGAATTCCCGCGGGAATCCAAAAAAACTCTAACCACGCGGACGAACATCAACCATCAGCTAGTAATTTTTACTATGTACGGGAACCCTTTCTGCGCGAGTCTGACTCGCACTTGCCCGTGTTTTTTTTAATATTATGCTCTCGTTCAGCGAGCACGTCGCAGACATTAGGATGGTATCACACTGGTAGAGGCCCGCGCTCTCTCAAGGCCGAGGTCACATTTCCGAGCGGGTCACTCAAACCGTGTCTATGTAGCGATTAGACAACGGCCTTGGAGAACCTGAATTAACTTTTTTTTTATCCACTACAAGTTAGCCCTTGACTGCGATCTCACCTGATGGTAAGTGATGATACAGTCTACGATGGTAGCGGGCTAACCTGTTAGGGGCACGGCAGTTATATTAACCCCATAACCCTATTCGGTTTCTACACGGCATCGTACCGGAACACTAAATCGCTTAGCGGCACGTCTTTGCTGGTAGGATGTGGCTTTTTATTCGTACCAGGGGGTACGAATAAATACGGATCAACGAGGTTTTTTGTAAGGGTTTAAGACCAGGGGGTCTACTCTCTTTCTCTCAAACGAAACTTCGCAAACGAACGTAATTAGTCGGTTATTAGACCCACTCAAAATCGTTCAATCCAATCGGTCACGAAAATTTTCTATGGATCCGTACTTTGTCTGCGTGTACGAAAACGAAATAGAGAGGAGCATAGAGATAATATTATGTAGGAGAGGAGTTAACGAAATTTCGTTCGTTTGTTTGCGAAGTTTCGTTTTAGAGAAAGAGAGTAGACCCCCAGAATTTTCAAAATCGGTTCTGTCGGTATTCAAAATCGGTAGATCCAGAGATTACCCCCTACAACCTCACAAACTTTACCTCTATAATATTAGTATAGATTAAGTGCAAATCTGCACTTGGGCAGCGTGATGGTGGTGGTGGTTTTCATTCTGAGGCGAAAGCTTTTTTCCATCAGTTCCTGCTACTAGTTATTTTGTACCTCAGGCGAAGACCAGGCGTTCAAGTAGGTAGCTCATCAGTATGATAACTGATAAATCATTCATCCATCCATCCATCAGCCTGTATGCATCCACTGCTGGGCATAGGCCTTTTCGAGAGCGCGCCACCAAACACGGTCCTCTGCGTTCCTCATCTACCCCAATTAGTATTTATCAATTAGTAATTCATAAATATTAATTGATAAATACTGCAAATCACATATTAATATCGTTGAAGGAATACAGACATCAATCAGTACATTAGATTGTGAAAATAAATATCAGTAAATACTGATAAAGCACAGTATCCACTGAACATCTAGCCTTCACCTCGGGGAGACTAGTCAGCAGTGGGCCGGCGATGGTTTGAAATGTGGTATAGGTAAGCGATGTACACATTATGCAGGTAAGTATAACCTATGTATATAGCTATGTACGAGTATGTCAGTAATATTTGCATGAATATTCAAGAGACGAGTGAACGATGAATTAAACCAGTCCGTCTGGTTTCCTTCGGCCCGTGCGATCCGCGGCCATACGTGATACATCAAATTACTATAAAAACTTAGGTATAATCATCGAGTTGAAGGCATGCAGCGCTGCAGGTTGCTTGAAGGGCACAACACTGCCGGTCGCAAGAATTGAAATTAATTTTCGTAATTTATTTAATCGTATGGCGTTTAGTATGTTTAAGCGTTTTTATAATATTAACAAGCTAATTAAAAAGAACGCTTATTTCGCCTGAAGGTTCGTCGCTCGTATAGTACCACCCAGCAGGGCTAGCATAGATAAAAAATGTATCCCCCGATTTTATCCACTGACAAGAGATAAAATTAACTTATCCACTTCTCAGAGCACGGCAACAAGGGAGAGGAGAAGTTTATCCCCGTTTGACATTTCACGGGGACTCGGGGGACTAATTACCCACCATTATTTAGCGTTTTTATTTATTTATTTAGGAATAAAAAATTTATCCTTTCCTCGGGGAGAAAATTGTCTCGGCCCATGCTAGGGGGGCTGGGGACACGTGCAGGGAGGTAGAAGGTAGTTCCTGATTTAATGAATTAGTATTTTCGTAATTATTATATTGAATAACTACAGGTATTATTTGAAAAGATACGCGCCGAATTGAGAACCTCCACCTTTTTTGGAAGTCTGTTAAAAATCCTTATTCAATAGCAGTCCTTGATATACTTAGTACAAGTTACTCTTACAGTCCGACAAATTTATCCGATCCGATAACAGCGTCGCTATAGTATTTATATGAAAAATAAAATAAAAACAAAATCTAAACAGGCATTAATGAATTGTGTTTTATTAGTAGGTATTATTATTTTGTTGAATTAATTATTAATTGTAAATCGGATATAATATTATGCAGTGACGTATTATAATAATTTGCACACTAATGAAATAGTTGAATGTGTCAGCGCTAAATAATTTTAAGACCTAATAATTGTACCACATTCTTGCAAATAAATTATTCTATTCTATTCTATTCTATTAAAATTAATTCCAATTTTGGCCAAGGGGTCAGATAAGTTTTTGGGACTATACCAATCTAAAGAAAATTCTGCAAGCGGTCACACTTGACTCTGCCAAAAATTAGCACTTTAAACCTTAATATTTCGCAAATCCGTTTGCGAAATATTATGGTATTACAGAGCCCTAAAAATGCGATCCAATTCATAGACTTAGGTAGGTATGTTTTAAGTACCTAAGTACCGATTTAAAGTTCCACAAAATTATCTAGCCCGGTGGGCAAAATTGGAACTAATTTTTATGCCTTTTAGTTTAGTTTTAGTTTTTATTTTATTTTTCATGACGTCACCGGGTCATCTAAATTTGTGGGACTATAGGTATTATGCGCTCCACCTTAGGCTGCATCACCACTTGCAAGCAAGTCTGATTGCAGCCAAGCGCTGGCCTATACATTTAAAAAAAAAAATGATTTACAACCAAGTTATCAGGGTAAAACGATGACCAATATTAATTGTAACCGGCAAATACCTAGCTTTCTATAAATTAGCTGTCGGTTAGTGATTGGCTTGTATATTACCAATGGCTAATAATTCAAATGTCATAAGTGAATAACCATACAGTTTTAAAAGCAATCTTGTATGTGTACGGTTAGGGTCTGTAGTTAGATAACTGAAAGTTTTAATAAATGTTTAGTGGGGATGTATTTTCCCAAGCATCATCGGGTTATCACAGTTGATAGTAGCACAATACTAGCTGATGCCCGCGACTACGTCCGTGTGGTTGAAGTTTTTTTTATTTTTAATAAGTAGGTAGTCTATATCCTTCCCCGGATCACAACCTATGCCTGTACCAGCCTCCAGACCAGGCCGGAGAAAATTCAGAAATTAAAAATTCTCAAGTTAACCCCGACATCGAATCCGGGACCTTCCACATTTAAGACCACGGTGCTCGCCACTGCGCTACCAGTTCGTCAAGATTATTTTCCAGAGGAAAAGACTCACAAAAATACCTAGAAGCATCTATACATCGAAATGGCTAATCTATTATCCTTTTACATGAAAGCTTTGCCCTCTGATGACACTGAAGTCTGAAAAAGTTTTTTAACAGAACAAATAAGAGAATTTTCCTCAATAATAATTAAAGAATTTTCCTGAATGTTATACTTATCTATACTACTAAAATCAATAATCAAATAAATATTATAAATGCGAAAGTTTGGATGGATGTATGGATGTATGAATTATTGGACTTGCCGCTACACAAATTTAAAAAAACCGTAAAAGATCACTTGTTGTTGTTGAGTCGGGGCTATTATACAATTGACGAATTTCTTAATGACAAAGTTGTATGGAAGCAACCGACTCTGGGTCAAGCTCCCCACAGGACAGTATAATAACATACAATATTGTATTTAATTTACATACTTATTACACTAAGCTACGTAATGTATTATATTAATGACTATTGTATAAAAAAAAAAAGAGCAACTGCTGAGTTTCTTGCCGGCTCTTCTCAGCAGAATCTGCTTTCCGAACCGGTGGTAGAGTCAAAACATGACGTAACATAAGAGACACCTGTATGTCCTACATGTTTTAAATAAATGAATTGAATTGAATATGGATGGATGTTTGTTACTCAATCACGCCCCAACGGCTGAACGGATCTGGATGAAATTTGGCACAGAGATAGATTATAGTCTGGAATAACACATAGGCTACTTTTTATCCCGGAAAATAAAGGAGTTCCCGCGGGAAACGAAAAACCTCGATCCACGCGGACGAAGTCGCGTGCATCAGCTAGTATTATAAATGCGAAAGTATGGATGGATGTACGTAATGTTTGTTACTCAATCACGCCAGAACGGCCGAACGGATCTGGATGAAATTTAGCACAGAGATAGATTATAGTCTGGAATAACAGATTGGCTACTATTTAGCCCGGAAAATTAAAGAGTTCCCGCGGGAACCAAGGAAACCAAAACCTCAATCAACGCGAACGAAGTCTCGGGCATCAGCTAGTTTTGTTATAAATAGCCGATCAGAATTCAGTCGAGGAAAACCGTGGTTTCCTCATTGAGGCAATATTGTACCGCCCAGGACTTCCTCGGTGACGATATACGGAACATGCGGTAATATGGTAATATGCAGATATAATTCAAATAATTAATCAAGTTTCAGGCTCAGCGTTTCAGGAAATTGAGAGTTCTGAGGTCAACTTTGGACGTTAGAAAGTCCTCCATTTCGTCCATAGAGTCCAAAAATATATATTTCTGGACTCTATTCCTAACTATCTTTACAATGATATACCGCAACCCTATGTAACGCTATAAAAAATATTTTACTTCGCATTCGCTTCTATGAGAGCCCCCCTGAAATAAAGATTTTTATAACTTTTTAAGCCATATTCGGCTGGAGGCCATCGGTTTACATATTATATTTAAATTTGAAGTAATTCGTTCAGTAATTCAGAAATTATAAGGCTCTGATAGACGGACGGACGGACGGACCGACGGACAAGTGCAAATTCACTCAAGTAGACTCAGAGACCTTCGCTTCGCTCGGTCAATAAAGTATGGATATGTATGTATAAAAATAAAGCAATAATAATGTTTAATGTAACCCAACCTTCAAGGAATACCAGTGGCGACTTTAGCACAGAATATAATTTATATTCTTAACGTAACTGTAGGTATTATGTACATGTGTATAATAGCAATTATTTTGTGGTCATTAGGTGTAATCAGGTTTGCAATACGCCGGTATAACCCCAAGGGGCGGGGCCGTGGTATAATCACACAAATAATATGCACTATTCTTTATCTTTATTCTATTCTTACAAGGAAATTATTATTATGGAAATCAAAACAAATCAAAATACATGACCTCCCCGGCGCAGTTCAGAGCGCTCTGCGCTTATGGGCGGTCTCGGGTTCGATACACGGCAGATTCAATTTGGGAGTTTATAATCTCTGACGATCGGAAACACTCTTATGCTATTATCCATACTAATATAAATGCGAAAGTCTGTCTGTCTGTCTGCTACGCTTTCACGGTCCAAGTTTTAGACCTATTTTTTGGTATATTGGTATTTGGCATGAGAAGAAAAAAAAGAACCAACTCGGTTTATCGGTTACCGAGAAAATCGCGACAAAACTTACATACAAACGGGTCGTCGCGACCATGCATATTTTTTACGGGTCGTATACAGAACGTACCTTTTTAACTTTGCATGGACATCACAGGCCCCGCCCATTTTATAATATGATTTTGTGAAAAGGTCAACCGTCTTACCTCACTTGTCACATGATACCACAAATGTTGGCCCAACACACTGTCCAAGCGTCTTATTTTACCAGGAATTAAAGTGGCCTAGTAGTCATTGTATCCAAGCTCCTATTTTTGTCCTCCTCCTCCTAGGACTTACCCTTTCCTGTTTTTTTTATATATAGAGTATATAGCGAGCAAACGAGCAGGCGGGTCACCTGATGGTAAGTGATTACCGCCGCCCATGAACATTTGCAGCACCAGAGAAACCGCCAATGCGTTGCTGGCTTTTGAGAAATTTGTTTATCCGCCCTTTGAAGAGCCCCACATTAGGATCATTAGGGAACACAGAAGATGGAAGTTGGTTCCGCAGTTTGCAGGTACGTGACAGAAATGACCTGGAATAACGGGAGCTGGTTGAAGACCAGGCATCCAGGTGGTGAGGATGAAATTTGGTTCTGCGACGAAGAGTGCGAATTTATTCGCGAATAAAATTTTTGCGAATAAAATTTTCATGCAAAAATCATGCAAATCATGAAAATGCCTATTCACTCTTGTCTTGAAGGTACGTTAGTTATATACTTATACTAGTATGGCGCGTGGTTGCGCGGCCCGCTACAGCGGACCGCGTAGTGGACCGCGTGAACCACTGTCTACTTACTCGTTGTCCTACTATCCTGCCCCCCGATTAAGTAAGAATGGAATTCTTACATAATCGGGCAGCTGGTTTACTGTCTACGTGTTCTGATCTGAACAAAACATTGATATGCTAGTGAGCACAGTGGAAGCGCCAGCACGCCAAGCGTCCGACGTAAAAGAAAATTCTCATAAAGGAAAAACATAAAACAAAGACCACCAACCCCCCGCCCCTCCCTTTTTGTTTGAGCAGCCCCTAAGTAGGTACCTATCTTTAATACCCTGACCGTGCTCCTCACCCATCATCTGAACCTTCGATCATCATCTCTCTCCATATTTTTTCTCCGAACCACTCGTCAAAATGAGAATTCTTCCATAAAAACAAATCTTGAAGAGAAACCGTAGTCTTGCATAGTTCTACACTAATTGTAGCCTCTTCAATATTCGCCATACATTTTCTATGGAAAAATAAATTCCGCCATCTTGAATTTTTTTCCTGTTCATCAAGTAGACCTTCATGTCCCGATCATCTTTTGCCAAGAAACCACTCTTCCATCTTTTATACTCTCCGAGATAGACACCGACGGAATTTGTATGGCGGCCATCTTAAATCCGCCATTTTGAAATTTTTTTTTCAGCTCACTGTCAATTGAATGAAGTTTCGAGTGACATTTGCTCGAGCACCCCCCACCTATCTTCAATACCCTTTTCTATGGAAAAATAAATTCCGCCATCTTGAATTTTTTTCCTGTTCATCAAGTAGACCCTCATGTCCTGATCATCTTTTGCCAAGAAACCACTCTTCCATCTTTTATACTCTCCGAGATAGACACCGAAGAAATTTGTATGGCGGCCATCTTAAATCCGCCATTTTGAATTTTTTTTCAGCTCACTGTCAATTGGATGAAGTTCCGAGTGACATTTGGTCGAGCACCCCCCACCTATCTTCGATACCCTGGCTGGTGCTCTTCATCCGTCTTCGAAATCCTCAATCATCAGCTCTCTTCGTATTTTTCCTCCCCATGAATTTTTGACTTCTATACGAAACGATGAGTGAAAAAAAAAGTTTTCATACAAAATTTTACAGGAGAGGTGATCAATATGTCAGTCAGCACGAGCAGCTATATATATATTAACTAGTATGGCGCGTGGCTGCGCGGCCCGCTAAAGCGGACCGCGTAATACATCGTGCGGTCCACTGTCTACTTACTCGCTGTCCTACTATCCTGCCCCCCGATTATGTAAGAATGGCCGATCAAATCGTCAAAGTTCGGCGTCAAAGTAAAATAAACCATAACAGCATTAAATTAGAGCTCAATTTCGAAACACGAAATTGAGCTCTAATTCAATGCTGTTATGGTTTATTTTACTTTGACGCCGAACATTTACGATTTCATCGACAATTCTTACATAATCGGGCAGCTGGTTTACTGTCTACGTGTTCTGATCTGAACAACACACTGCTATGCTAGTGAGCACAGTGGAAGCGCCAGCACGCCAAGCGTCCGACGTAAAAGAAAATTCTCATAGAGGAAAAACATAAAACAAAGACCACCAACCCCCCGCCCCTCCCTTTTTGTTTGAACAGCCCCTAAGTAGGTACCTATCTTTAATACCCTGACCGTGCTCCTCACCCATCATCCGAACCTTCGATCATCATCACTCTACATATTTTTTTCTCCGAACCATTCGTCAAAATGAGATTTCTTCCATAAAAACAAATCTTGAAAAGGAACCGTAGTCTTGCATAGTTCTACACTTGTAGCCTCTTCAATATTCGCCATACATTTTCTATGGAAAAATAAATTCCGACATCTTGAATTTGTTTCCTGTTCATCAAGTAGACCTTCATGTCCTGATCATCTTTTGCCAAGAAACCACGCTTCCATCTTTTATACTCTCCGAGATAGACACCGACGAAATTTGTATGGCGGCCATCTTAAATCCGCCATTTTGAAATTTTTTTCAGCTCACTGTCAATTGGATGAAGTTTCGAGTGACATTTGGTCGAGCACCCCCCACCTATCTTCAATACCCTTTTCTATGAAAAAATAAATTCCGCCATCTTGAATTTTTTTCCTGTTCATCAAGTAGACCTTCAGGTCCTGATTATCTCTTGCCAAGAAACCAACCTTCCATCTCTTATACTCACCGAGATAGACACCAAATAAGTTTGTATGGCGGCCATCTTAAATCCGCCATTTTGAATTTTTTTTCAGCTTACTGTCAATTGGATGAAGTTTCGAGTGACATTTGGTCGAGCACCCCCCACCTATCTTCGATACCTTGGGCTGTACTCTTCATCCGTCTTCGAAATCCTCAATCATCAGCTCTCTCCGTATTTTTCCTCCGGATGAATTTTTGTCTTCTATACGAAACGATGAGTGAAAAAAAAAATGTTCATACAAAATTTTACAGGAGAGGTGATCAATCAGTCAATCAGCACGAGCAGCTATATATATATTAATTTCGTATACTACTCAGCAAACCCTTTAATTAATACCCATTTAATGGTGACCTGCATAAAATACCTAGTCCGCCATCTTTGGGAGTCTGCCATATTGGATTCAGAATGACGTCACTGAGCGAAACATGCATTGTCATCCAAATTAAACGTGTATGCAAAATTTCAGCTCAATCGGTTGGGGACAACGACCTCAATTTACATAGACGGGCCCTATCAAACAAAGAATGTGGGCGTATTTTACTAACGCCATCTAGTCTGAAAAGCGGGACAGCGCTATGGCGGGGACAAGGACAGGCTTATAGAGGTGTGGAACGCGCTCCACAGATCGGACGCCCAATTTTTTTCTATGGGGATAACCAAGGTTTGACTTAAACAAAAAATTGCTAGTTAAATAAAAGTTTGTTAAATAGTCCTTTTTTGTAAAAGTTGTTTTAACTTTTTCCTTGAAAACCCATCGATTAATTATTGTTTTAATTATCATTATGAAATCATTTGAATGATTAGGCACTATTATAAATTAATAAATGACGTATTATATGTATTTATTAAATTGATTATATAAGGAAGGAAAATGTTAATAATTAAATTAATAACGTTGTTACAGCTAAGTGAAACTGATATTAATTTGGCCATGGTTTATTTTCAAGCATACAAGTAATATAATATTTACAGCTGCCACGTTTGTATATTGATTAGTTTTTCTTCAAATCGTGAGGCCCCGGGTTCTTAGGTCGGACCACAAAAATAACCAAAATGGAAGTATTGTTTAAGGGGCGTCTAAACGGGATATATTTTACGACAATTTGTGGCTGCAATACTGTGGCCGGCAACACTATGCAATATTTTAAGGATGGCCCGGCATTATAGCCACATATTTTTTGGTATGTCAAAATGTTTTTATGTGTAGCCGGCGTTAGTAGAGTTACAATACTTCCATTCTCCATAATTCGTTCATGGAATAATGTAATTCCATGAACCTTCTCTCAAGAAATTCTCAGTACAGTCTGACAAACATAACTGACCCGGAATGAACAAAGAATTATTTTTTTGTATTGACAAAAAATATCATTTAACTATGGCAGTCGTATTCAAAAATATATAAGACTATATTTCAATATCCAGTGATTACACTGGATATTGAAATATAGTCTTATATATTTTTGGAATCTACTCATCATTTTCTTGATGATGACAATATAGTAATCTCATATTGGAAAAAATAAAATTTGCTTTAGTCTTTGATGCGGAACCATGGTCACACTATCAATTTTTTTTTAAATTTTACTAGCCCGGAATAAGCTAAGGATTCTAACGATACCTCATTCATCAAAATCCGTTCAGGCGTATAGAAGTTATGGTGGAATATACAAACTCACATACGTACATACATACATGAACCCTGAAAACAATTCTAATATACTCCTTTTTTCAGGCAATCGTATAACAAAATAAGTAAAAACGAAACTAAACACTAAACAACCATAAAAATTACTTACAATTTTGGTCACCGGGTTAGATATGTTGGCGGTGTTACACCTATTACACCCACGTACCCCGAAGAGGTATAACACACTGAGTAAGAAATAATATTATAAATGATAATGATAAATGATAAATGATTTATTGACCGAGCGAAGCGAAGGTCTCTGAGTCTACTTGAGTGAATTGGCACTTGTCCGTCCGTCCGTCCGTCCGTCCGTCCGTCCGTCCGTCTGTCAGAGCCTTATAACTTCTGAATTACTGAACGTAATTACTTCAAATTTAAATATAATATGAACACCGATGGCCTCCCGCCGAATATGGCTTAAAAAGTTATAAAAATCTTTATTTCAGGGGGGCTCTCATAGAAGCGAATGCGAAGTAAAATATTTTTTATAGCGTTACATAGGGTTGCGGTATATCATTTTAAAGATAATTAGGAATAGAGTCCAAAAATATTTTTTTAAAAATTTTTCCCCTAAAATTGACGAAATGGGGGGCTTTCAAAGTGGCGATTTTCTAACGTCCAAAGTTGACCTCAGAACTCTCAACTTTCTGAAAGGATGAGCCTGAAACTTATCAATTATTTGAATTATATCCTGTACATGAACAACAAATACTAAAATTAGATAAATATTATAAGGAAACGAAATTATTTAATTTTTAATGTGCTTCAGTATTATTAACAGAACTTCACAATTATGTCAATAGATGGCGCTCTGTACAAGTTTATGGATACCGCGAGGTCTCAGTTCGGGGCGAACCACTAGTTTATTTCACGTAAGACAACTTGTGTCACTTATGAAACGTTAAGACTCTACCACCGGTTCGGAAATGATGAGGATGTTCTACTGAGTGAGCGATGAAAGCGACGCGAGGCAATACGACTCCATAGAAAATGGCAAACTTAACCAATTAGATGAATTTTCATGGATGTACCCTATTTGAAAAATATCGGACTTTCGCACAAATAATTTTCGTCCCCTGATTAAGTACTAAACCATCAAGTTAAAAATACTATTGCTTCAGTATTGCTTGTTTACGTCATATAATAGGGAATTTTCGAGAATCATATTTAATCAGAAAGTCGGTTTTACAACAACTGTCACCCAAAAGCACGCGAAACGTCAACCGTCAAATGGGACTTCTGGCGTGATTGAGTAACAAACATCCATCCATCCATACAAACTTTCGCATTTATATTATTAGTATTGAAGTGAAATGTGAAGCATTTCTATTGCAGGTGTAAATTGCATTGCGTGCTAGTGCATAGACAACAGGGCATTAAACCCGAGATAAGGGCGGGGTGATAAGCGATAACTCTGGCAGGACTGAGTGTTGGCATAGGGGAGTTGTAATAGCGAAAGCAACACATATGTTTATTGAAGTAAGAATTAAATTACTTTGCGGTTGAACGTTACCAGTTACCACACTGATTGTATTAAGTTTATAGTTTTTTTTTAATACGAGGTTTGCAACTCGACTGCAATCCAATGCATTTTTTATTCAAATTGAGACTTTATTGAAAAATTACAAGTGCTTTTTGAGTCATCAAGTGAATCTACCACCGTTTCGGAATGCCATTCCTACCGAGAAGAGCCAGCAAGAAACTAGGTGGTTTAACTAAACCGACGTTTAAGTTTACCTCTTGACCTTACTCACTTTTTGCTACAAGCTGAATGAAAGTATAGCATAGAAAAAAGTATTCTTAGTTATTTTATTTTTAAGTTATCAAATAAATATTATAAATAGCTGATGCCCGCGACTTCGTCCGCGTGGATATACCAAGTTTCATCGAAATAACTTGAGAAATGACGGACTTTTATGCAAACTTTCAACCTCTATTTCACCCCTTTGGGGGTGGAATTTTGAAAAACTGTGAAACACGTCTTTTTTTCATTTCTAACCCGCTGCTCATATACCAAGTTTCATGGCTATAACTTGAGAAATGAAGGACTTTCATACAAACTTTCAACCCCTATTTCACCCCTTCGGGGGTAAAATTTACAAAAACTGTGAAACACTTATTTCTTCATTTTCAACCAGTAGCTTGTATACCAAGTTTAATCGATATAACTTGGGAAATAACGGTTTTTCATACAAACTTTCACCCCCTATTTCACCCCCTTAGGAGTGGAATTTTGAAAAACTGTGACACACGTACTTCTTTATTTTTTACCGTAAGCCAAAATAAAAAGTTTCGTTGATATAACTTGTAAAACATCTTGAGAAACGAAAAACTTTCATACCAACTTTCATCTCCTATTTCACCCTTTTGGGGGTCGAATTTTCAAAAACTGTGAAACACGTATGTCTCCATTTTCAACCCGCAGCTCATATATCAAGTTTCATGGCTATAACTTGAGAAATTAAGGACTTTCATACAAACTTTCAACCCCTATTTCACCCCTTCGGGGGTAGAATTTCGGGATAAAAAGTATCCTATGTCCTACCTCGTAGTATGGGCTCAAATCGTGCCAAGTTTCGTTTGAATTCATTCAGTAGTTTCGGCGTGATGCGCGGCCAAGATACAGACAGACAGACAGACAAAAATGAAAAAAATTACAGATTTGGCTTCAGTATCGAATAATGAGTGCCCTCCAAAAAAAATTTTCAAAATATCTTCAATGTACAGAATTGTAACAGGTCCACCTGTTACAGTTTTATTATAAGTATAGATGCGAAAGTTTGGATGGATGTATGGATGTGTGGATGTATGGATGTATGGATGTTTGTTACTCAATCACGCCCCAACGGCTGAACGGATCTGGATGAAATTTGGCACAGAGATAGATTATAGTCTGGAATAACACATAGGCTACTTTTTATCCCGGACAATTAAGGAGTTCCCGCGGGAACTGAAAAACCTCGATCCACGCGGACGAAGTCGCGAACATCAACTAGTAACTTATAACCCATTATTGTCTGGTGGGAGGCTTCGGCTTTGGCTAGTTGCCACCCTAGCGGCAAAGAAGTGCCGCCAATCGACTTGCTTGGACAATTGTGCCTCAGAGCTTTTTAAAAAGGCTCTCTGATTTTATGTGTGTGGAGACGCAAGCCAAACTCAATAATAATCGTGCGGAACTCAAAACTGTGTAGCTCGAGCATGAACTTCGTAAAATCGAACTCAGGACTTTAGACCGATAGCTGTGGCTTTGACACGCGACTACGATGGGTATTACTCTTATATTGGATAGATAGAAGCAGGCGTTACTTTGCGAAAGTCCATTGTGAAATGAAAGAACTGGAAGTTTAATAGGTAAATCTAAGTGGTATCTTACGATGATCACCACACAAATCTTACAAATTATTCTCAACGCACCTTTCTCTCCGGCACCGGAGCATCTTCAGTAGACGTTGACTCTACAATGCACGATTGTAAAGTGACAATCGTGTCGAATTTTCTTCTTTTATAACTTTTTTATTATTCTCACAAGCACATGCCATAAAAACTACTCGATGGACGGTGCTCACGAGTCACAATATTATAGGAGAAAGGTTTACGTAGCTTAGTTCTACGCCGGCTACAGTCTACAAATTGCTCTACGAATACATCTCGAAAGTCAAGACGGATAGAGTTCGTAGATGAATGACTTCGAGATGAATGCACCATTCTTTCGGTCTAGCGGAAATAATTATCTCTTTAATATCCATACTAATATTATAAACTAGCTGATGCCCGGGACTTCGTCCGCGTGGTTCAAATTTTTTTTGATTCCCGCGGGAACTCCTTAATTTTCTGAAATAAAAATTTGCCTTTGTCACTCACCAGGTCCTCAACTATACCCATGCCAAAAATCACGTCGATCCGTTGTTCCGTTGCGGCGTGATTGAAGGACAATCCAACAAACAAACACACTTTCGCATTTATAATATTATATGATATAATACGAAAGTGTGTTTGTCTGTCTGTCTGTCTGTCTGTCTGTCTGTCTGTCTGTCTGTCTGTCTGTCTGCTACGCTTTCACGGCCCATCTGTTCACCCGATTTTGATGAAATTTGGTACAAGGGTAGGTAGTATCCCGGGGAAGAGCATAGGCTGCTTATTATCCCTTATAACGAGTTCCGGCGGGAATCAAAAAACTTTAATCCACGCGGACGAAGTCGCGGGCATAATAATATTCCGGAGAGACACGAGTGCAGCACGGCTTTTCGTGTTCGTACGCTTGCTAATACGCCATGACTCAGGTCAATATTATTGTTATTGCGATGTTAACCTTCACTTTGTTCTACGGCCATCCTTCGGCCACTCCTATATGTATACATATAAGATTATAGGTCGTTAGGAAACGTAACAAAACAAGTCACTTATGTACAAACCTCGGACCAAATAATAACTGGACGGAGCGAGAGCTTCTAAATGGTTGACAATTTTTTCGAATCATCGTCATCAATAGTTTTTTTAAAAGTAAAACTTCTTTACGCTTGACTTGGGGAGTAAGCTGGTGAATACGTGACGAGAGCGTTACGAAAAGTGCGTTTTTCCATTAACATGAGTATGTACTGTATACAATCTATACTCACTAAAATTACAATCTAGCCTTAAAATTAGACTACAGACTAATTTTACTTTTACCTAAACTTATAAATTATCATATACTAAGAAGTAGTCCATTGACACATCGTCCTCAATAGTGAAATCTTGGGTGTCCAGCTCTCCTCGGGAAGGCGGATTTATACGTCATGAGTTGAAATTTACAAGTGACTTTAGACCTATACTTAAAACAGTGAAATGTTTTCTCGAATTTTGCTGCTCAGCCTCCCGATAGTGTAAGGATCATAATAGTTTGTCAAACGTATAATTCGACCTGTTTAAGGAGTTCATGTAGATGCCTGCGCGTCAAAAAGCATATGTATGAACTCCTTAAACAGTTCGAGTAATACGTCTCAAATTATTACGATACCCCCCGATAGATATGCCTCCGAGCGATAGCTTTCCGGTACGATGCTGTGTAGAAATCGGTTTGGGGTATGGGTTTAATATAACTGCCATGCTCATAACAGCTTACCCCGCTACCTAATCGTACCATCTTAGATTGTACCATCATTCACCATCCCGGTAAGATCGCAGGCAAGTTCCAACTTTTAGAGGAGTAAAAAAAGCCGCCATTTATTCAGTCACACACTGACGCGCAGTTTAACGCATAAACAAGCTTCAGCTCCATCCATTGTGATATTTGATCTGAGTTTACTACCCGTATACAAATTTTTGTCTCGCGTGGAACCAAATATCCTAGGGTTGACAATATTAAGAATAAGAATATTTATTTGCATAATACACGTTATACAGGTGTTTTTACAAAAAATTTACGTTACAGTGTATTGCCATGCAAGGCGTGCAAATTTGGCTGTTAAAAGTTACATTTTTATACCATTGAAAATGGTTATCAGATGCAAATCGCCTGAGACGTATTTTTGGCCATAGCTCCGAGGATTTTGGGAGGATTGAGATGGGAATAGTACCAAGAGTTGAGGAATTTATCGAGACACGTGTTTGTTTGAATTTTGAAAATCAGCTGTTAACTTATTTTGGAATTTTGTAAAATGTAAAAAAGTCGGGTTTTTTGGGGGGTGTTTGTTTACTAAATTGTGAATATTTCGAAAAAAAACCGACTCAAGAAAAAATGAAAAAAAGATATAATTTAGTTCTATATTAAGAGTGGCAATAAAGACTTTATCTATATCTATCTATCTACTCGTTACGCTACCCGCATGATACGAGAGAGCAAGAGTACAAGATATTATATGTATTTTTTTGGCAACCTTATGCGCCAACGACGTCCCGTGTTAGAATATAATAGCTCGCAGTTCCCATCATAGTTAACATAGTAGCAGAGCCTCGGAAGGTCAAACGTGTTGTGCACAAACATAATAATAAGTGTAAAAAATAGCGTGCAAAAACTAAACTAACTTACTAAAAAACTAACAGAATAAGGTATAATAAGCACGTGTAAACATCGTGGATACAGTCAAAACACTTTTTGGTGCAGATTGTCTGAAAATTAGAATCTACGTAGGTGCGAATTCATATACCAGGGGCCATGTTAATATTACTCAAAATGACAGTTTGATGTCACGTGCTTTGACGTTCCTAAAATAAAGATTATAATTCTAAAACACGATAATCAACAATAATGAATAGTAGTTTATACACCAAGGGGATAAAGCACTGTTTTATGTCACGGGCGCTACATTGAATCCTGAACGTAACGAAGGACTCCAAATTTAACTCCCGAGCGCAGCGAGGGTGTTATAAGTTAATTCCCGACCAAAGGGAGGGAATTAAGATTGAGTCCTGAGTGCAGTGAGGGATTCAAGCGCCCAAGAAAAAAACTGCTTTATCCCGGTGGTGTATACTCTACTTTATACTTCTACCATAACAGTAAAACAAACTATAACGGTTAGATATTTATTGCAAATCATAGTAAGTAGGATACATAGGTCTAGTAAATAATAAAAAGAAAAGATGCAGGTATACATACTCCTTGGTTTAAAAACTTTTATGTCAAATGGTACGGTCGTTTGGTCGACCAGTCTGGAGCCTAGACTCTGTTGTGCATATTTACAGTATGGGGTTGGTCAACTAGTTGGGCGATCGATCGACTAGATTACGGCCCTAGGGCATGAAGACTGACTTTAGACCCGCAAAAGTATGATTAAAACAGTAGTAAAGGTATGGTAGAAGTATAAACAATATAAGTAGCTTTATGCTTTGGCAGTATGGCTCCAGAACTTTTCGTCTTACTTTTCGAGTAAGGGAAACTAATGCTGAGATTTATAGAGAGTACTTTGACTTTGGCAGGCTTTACCTAGAATTAAAACGGGATGGACTTAAGTGAGTGTCATAAATCTATCTCGTTTTAACTCTGTCTTAAGTCAGAGCTAAGTCAAAGTGCGCCATATAGATCTCTGATTAGAGCTGCGAAGTGTGTCTATCGCTTGGCGAGGTGTATGGTGCCTATGTCGGTGCATATCTCCGTGGTTTCTTAACCGATTTGAATTTTTTTTTGTCAGTGGTTAGCCGTTAGAGGAAGCTCCTCTAACCACTGACAAAAAATACCTTCCTACCGAGAAGAGCCAGCAAGAAACTCGTTGGTTGCTCTTTTCAATCAAAACTTATAAAATCAGTCATTATAAGGATACTAAGTAACGGTATTTTTATCTGCCTATAGTCCCCCGACTGATTGCAGATTCAAGAGAAAACCGGCCAAGTGCGAGTCGGACTTGCGCACCGAGGGTTCCGTACAAACCTGTAGTAAGCTTTACGATTAATGAATTTAATGAACCGCAAAACTAACTTTGTTTGTAGAGATTTATTGTTAATATAAAAAAACAATGCTAGTTAGAGCGTTGGTTTTATTTTTCCTGTAAAATATACATAAGTTTCTATTGACCATAATTATTTCAGATTTTTCCATCAGAGATAAGGGGGGGGGGGGGGGGGGGGACGGTATTGTTTTCGACATTTTTCCCGATAAATCAAAAACTATTATGCATAAAAATAAATAATAATCTGTTTTGGAATGTAGAAGTATAGCCCTTTCATATGATATCCCACTCAGTATAGTTATCATTCTTTGAAATTTCAAACCCCCGATTTTCCCCCTTTTTTAATTAAACCGATTTTTATTTTATTTTAATGATGTTTTTTATTTTTTTATTTTTATTTAATTGGGTTTACAAACAATGACACAGTAGCATAATATAATATTTAAGTAAGTCTTAGCATAACAATAATAACTGTGGCATCAACCACGTAAACCACGAATTACAATGTTACATTTTTAAGTGGACTTAGGTGCTAAATAATTATAATATAGTTTACAACATTGAGATATTATATAAAATAAGCTAAGTAATTAGTTAGGTTAGAAGAAAATAATAATAACGTAAGATATATTAGTTAGGTTAGAAAAAAGATAAAAAAGACAAAATGAAAATTTTCAGTTAGTAGGTAAGTAACAATTCAGAGTGATTTTTTTAAATGATCTATAACCAACCTCTTAAAGGCACCAATACGCGTTGAAAAGATATCGATATTATTAAAAGTATCATTATATGATTGCGTCATTCTATATAACGGAGACTATATTTTTGTGTATAATGTTAGGCCACTATTATACACAACTATTCCAAATTTCATGTCGATAGCTTTAATAGTTACTGAAATAATCGACTGTGACAGACGGACGGACGGACGGACGGACGGAGAAAGTAGCACCATAAGGGTTCCATGTTTACCATTTTGGTACGGAACCCTAAAAAAAAGTAACGGTTAGTCCCAAGCATAGCTAGAGCGAGTCTAATCCATGCTGTTATATCGTTTACATAATCTTCAACAATTTAATAAGGTTTTTTAAGGCGCATACTTTTAATGGACTTTTAAAACTTGTGTAAAGGCAAGTCTAAAATTGATTAATTATGAATGGAACCGACACTAGCGTCCGCCGTTGACGGATACGTCAAGGGCGATCATTTAACAATGTACGTTTTCAAGTTTGAAAACTGGATTGGGTTGTAAAAAATTAAAAATACCCATATTTAATTGTTGCCTTTTTGATTTTAAAACCAATTTGTTTTGAATAAGTAAGAACTTATTCAAAACTTGACGACCTCCGTGGCGCAGTGTTGAGCGCTGTTGTCTCAACGTGCGGAGGTCCCGGGTTCGATCCCCGGCAGGGTCAATTTGAGAATTTATAATTTCTGAATTTTCCCTGGTCTGGCCTGGTGGGAGGCTTCGGCCGTGGCAAATTACCACCCTACCGGCAAAGACGTGCCGCTAAGCGATTTAGCGTTCCGGTACGATGCCGTGTAGAAACCGAATAGGGGTATGGGTTTAATATGACTGCCATGCCCCTAACAGGTTAGCCCGCTACCATATTAGACTGTATCATCACTTACCATCAGGTGAGATCGCAGTCAAGGGCTAACTTGTAGTGGATAAAAAAACTATGAATATTAACATCATAATAGTCTCTATACTTAGATGATATTTAAGAAAAATAAATGATTTTGTTATGCCTAATGTCTACGTTTTGTTTTTCTACGTCTATGCCGTCGACAAATCAATGTCAATAAAACCTAGCCGTATGTAGCTCAAAAAATAAGTTTTTAGCGCTTAAATATGTAACATTAATTACATTAAATGTAATTAAAATAAACTAAAGTTTAGTTTTTAGGATATTTTAATATTATGATTTAGAATAATTAAAATACTTATTTATGTACAAAAAATAACCTACTACAAAAAAAACTATATGATATATTATTATATCTAAAAAACTAAGTTGTATTTACAAATTGCAAATGTTTAGCGCATAGCATAAAAACTCTCGGAACATTGTACAGCGCGTTAGTGTTCAAGCAATACGGGTTCCGTACATTTTAATTATTCATCAAGCGCAAAAACGAAGAAATTGGTAAATAAAATAAGCGTCAATTTAAAAAATTAAGTTAGTAGATTCTCCACTGCTTCAGCAAGGTCAGAAGATATTTGCGGTTTAATAACATAACTTACTTTACGCAACCACTTTTCTATTCCAATATCAGAGGATATAATATTTTTATGTCAATAACGACAAATAATTAGTCAATGCCACAGATCAAATAAAGATAGACAAACTTCGTAGCTCTATAGTTTTAAGATCAAAGTATTTTACTAGCTGATACATCCGCGATTTCGTCTGTGTGGTTTTTTTTAATCCCGCGGAAATTAAGAAGTACTCCTTAATTTTCGGAGATAAAAGTAGCATATGTTACTCTCCAGGTCCTCAACTATATTCATGCAAAAATTACGTCGATCCGTTACTCCAACAAACCAACAAACAAACACACTTTCGCATTTATAATATTAGCATGATTGACGTTCAACAATGTACTAATTTTGAAAAAAAACATATTTTGATATTTTTTCCTTCAAACACCACCATTTGAACACTGCAAATACCACGCCCTCGAAGCACAGACAAATTGCTTAAACTACGAGGACAAAAATAACTGCGGAACTCCAAGTCAACAGTGTAATGAATAATGAATATGTATATAAGATGACGTAGCCAACGCGTATCGGATCAAGCGGCCAGCGCGTCGGCTTGATCTCCTGATTAATTTTATTGTTAAATTGGCTTACGTCATACACGTGTAGACAGAATTTAAAAAAAAAAACTAGTTTCTATGGGCGAATAATTTTTGTGCGTAGCTCCTACTGTGAAGGCTGATACTACGGTATATCCTCGTTGGGTCTAGTGGTTAGTTAGTATGTTTGATTGCGGCCGACGAGGTCCCGGGTTCGAGACCCGGGTCGGAGCCATAACAAGTATTGGGTTTTTCTGACAAGAAATTCTCCGGAGTAAAGCTGGCGGTGTTCTGATCTCTCTCCAGTCGTGTCAGATTTTCCGTCCCATCCGGCCATGAATGGGAGTAAAGGAACAGAGGACCCTCTGTTCCTTTACCTGTGTATGTGTACACACTTGTACACTATAATATCTCCCGCGCAGATGGCTAATCTCTCTGGAGATAGGCCGCCGTGGCCGAAATTCGGTCAAGAGGACATTATTATATCCTAAGTTTTGCCAGTTAAACCTATTTACCTTAGATAATATAATAAAGGACGTAATCCGAGCATGCTAATTACATGCGGTGCTTCTGATAATATATACCCCTAGGTGGTTTTCATAACAGAATTGAGTAACTCCATTTTTATTTATTCATGAAAAACTAACATAATTTATACCTACACTGTTTTTAAAAGGAAATATAATACCTACAAGTACAAACGTAACCGTAACATTTTATTATGAACATTAAATACATAATAGTGGTAGATAGCTATAATTATTTTTTTACAAAAATAGTGTCTAACTGGGGTTCCTGGCCCCCAAACTAGGATTCCCTGTGCTATGGGAAGCCAATCCTTCGCCCGTACATTCAAATAATAATTGTTAGGTTATAACTAATCAATTTACATACATTAACAGCAAGAAACTTTTCTAATGGCTTTGATAGTTCCTTAGTTAAGATGATTTGTGAGATGGTGATAATTTTAAAAACAAGTGCGAGTCGGACTCGCGCACCGAGGGTTCCGTACAAACCTGTAGTAAGTTTTAAATTATTAAAAAAAAACTACTTACTAGATCTCGTTCAAACCAATTTTCGGTGGAAGTTTGCATGGTAATGTACATCATATATTTTTTTTAGTTTTATCATTCTCTTATTTTAGAAGTTACGGGGGGGGGGGGGGGGGGACCAACATTTTACCACTTTGGAAGTGTCTCTCGCGCAAACTATTCAGTTTAGAAAAAAATGATATTAGAAACCTCAATATCATTTTTGAAGACCTATCCATAGATACCCCACACGTATGGGTTTGATGAAAAAAAAAAATTTTGAGTTTCACTTCTAAGTATGGGGACCCCCAAAATTTATTGTTTTTTTTCTATTTTTGTGTGAAAATCTTAATGCGGTTCACAGAATACATCTACTTACCAAGTTTCAACAGTATAGTTCTTATAGTTTCGGAAAAAAGTGGCTGTGACATACGGACGGACAGACAGACAGACAGACAGACAGACAGACAGACATGACGAATCTATAAGGGTTCCGTTTTTGCCAAATTTGGCTACGGAACCCTAAAAAAACCCGGCTGAGTTTGTTGTGGTCTCTTCTCATCCCAGGGCGCGTTTGGAACCCTCGTAGCTATAGTTTTAAGATACCGTAACTAATTATCACCATCATATTTTAAAAGCATCTTTTAGGCAAGCGCGCTCCACCTTAGGCTGCATCACCACTTGCAAGCAAGTCTGATTGCAGCCAAGCGCTGGCCTATATATTTAAAAAAAAGACAATTAAGTAAGTAATCGACGTCAATATGTGTACCTACAGTGTACCTAAATTGAATCCATACTAATATTATAAATGCGAAAGTCTGTCTGTCTGTCTGCTACGCTTTCCCGGCCCATCTTTTCAACCGATTTTGCTGAAATTTGGTATAGAGGTAGGTTATATTGGTTATATCCCGGAAAATTAAGGAGTTCCCGCTGGAATCAAAAAACCTTAACCCACGCGGACGAAGTCGCGGGCATCATCTAGTAAATGAATATTTGATTTGATTTGATTTGAAACTCGGTGATTGCTCTTTTGAACTCAAGCCTTTTTTTCGTGTAGTTGAGGAAAACCCTCTTCGAGGCCAAAGTGTGTTGACAGATGGACTGCATTTGACATCCTCCCTGGAGCAGTGGTGGTCTGTGGTCTGGGAGGTCCCGGGTTCGAATCCCGGCAGGTTCAATTTGGGAGTTCATTATTTCTGAATTTTCTATGGTCTGGTTTCCTTATTGTGCCAGTTATACATGGTCTACGTGACCTTTCCATTGTATCACCCCAATGATGCGAAGGCATTTATGACTAATGAACTAAAAATGGAGTCAGTCTGCGTGAAAATGACTGACTCAGCAAATGTATACCTATTTTCTACTTTATAATAATCGCGTTTAGAGTTTATTCGGCTTTATAAGCCATTATTCCAAAATACATTTTTTTTTCCACTACAAGTTAGACCTTGACTGCGATCTCACCTGATGGTAAGTGACGATGAGTCTAAGATGGTAGCTAACTAGTATGGGGTACACTATCGGTTTCTACACGGCATCAAAGTTCAAAATTCAAAATTCAAATGTTTTTTATTCAAATAAACTTTTACAAGTGCTTTCGAATCGGAATCTTACCGGATTGCATCGTACCGGAACGCTAAATCGCTTGGCGGTACGTCTTTGTCGGTTTGGTAACTTGTCACGACCGATGTTCCCCACCTGACCAGACTAGAGAAAATTCAGAAATTATTAAGATTAATAATAAATAAAATAAATAAATAAATAATCTTTTATTTGCAAGAATATGGGTACAGATATAGGCCTTAAAAATAATATTTCCCTTACATATTCTACCATACAATGGTGTGCAAATAGTTATTGTATTTTTAAGTTTAAATTTCATTAGATCATAGATACATTGTCATATAATCATCATTTATATAATTATCTTAGTCAAGTTATTAATTTCATTACTAACACATCAAACATACTCTAATTAAACTAAAAGGCAACACAAACACATGGATAATACTAGTAGTCAATAATCCATACTAATATTATAAATGCGAAAGTGTGTCTGTCTGTCTGTCTGTCTGTCTGTCTGTCTGTCTGCTACGCTTTCCCGGCCCATCTTTTCAACCAATTTTGCTGAAATTTGGTATAGAGGTAGGTTATATCCCGGGGAAGGACATAGGCACACTTTTTATCCCGGAAAATTAAGGAGTTCCCGCGGGAATCAAAAAACCTTAAACCACGCGGACGAAGTCGCGGGCATCATCTAGTAAAATATAAAAGCAAGGACAGAGAACAAAAAGGATCATCATTGTCAGCATATTAGGATAATATATTCCAATTTTTAGTGGCTGCGCTATCTATACTTATAATAAAACTGTAACAGGTCCAATTCTGTACATTGAAGATATTTTGAAAATTTTTTTTGGAGGGCACTCATTATTCGATACTGAAGCCAAATCTGTAATTTTTTTCATTTTTGTCTGTCTGTCTGTCTGTCTGTCTGTCTGTCTGTCTGTCTGTCTGTATCTTGGCCGCGCATCACGCCGAAACTACTGAATGAATTCAAACGAAACTTGGCAAGATTTGAGCCTATACTACGAGGTAGGACATAGGATACTTTTTATCCCGAAATTCTACCCACGAAGGGGTGAAATAGGGGTTGAAAGTTTGTATGAAAGTCCTTAATTTCTCAAGTTATAGCCATGAAACTTGATATATGAGCTGCGGGTTGAAAATGGAGACAAACGTGTTTCACAGTTTTTGAAAATTCGACCCCCAAAAGGGTGAAATAGGGGATGAAAGTTGGTATGAAAGTCCTTCGTTTCTCAAGATGTTTTACAAGTTATATCAACGAAACTTTTTATTTTGGCTTACGGTAAAAAATAAAGAAGTACGTGTGTCACAGTTTTTCAAAATTCCACCCCTAAGGGGGTGAAATAGGGGTTGAAAGTTTGTATGAAAGTCCTTCATTTCTCAAGTTATAGCCATGAAACTTGGTATATGAGCTGCGGGTTAAAAATGAAGACATACGTGTTTCACAGTTTTTCAAAATTTCACCCTCAAAGGGGTGAAATAGGGGTTGAAAGTTTGTATGAAAGTCCTACATTTCTCAAGTTATATCGATGAAACTTGGTGTACAAGCTACCAGTTAAAAATGAAGAAATACGTGTTTCACAGTTTTCGTAAATTTTACCCCCGAAGGGGTGAAATAGGGGTTGAAAGTTTGTATGAAAATCCTTCATTTCTCAAGTTATATCCATGAAACTTGGTATATGAGCAGAGGGTTAGAAATGAAAACATACGTGTTTCACAGTTTTTCAAAACTCCACCCCCAAAGGGGTGAAATAGAGATTGAAAGTTTGTATAAAAGTCCGTCATTTCTCAAGTTATTTCGATGAAACTTGGTATACCCACGCGGACGAAGTCGCGGGCATCAGCTAGTGTAGTATATTTGTCTATAAGGTAATCATTTATTTTGTAGTACATTTTATTTAAAAGGAGATCATGTAATTAGAATTAATGATTAAAATACTAGCTGACGACTTTGTCGCGTTGATTTAAGTTTTTAAAAAATTCTGTGAGAACTTTTTAATTTCCGGGATAAAGAGTAGAGGTTTTTTTTTTTGTGTTTTTGTCTTTGGCCGTCTCCGAACGCAAGCTACGATATCTTTAAACCAAATTTCGCCAAAATCGGTTAAGCGGATGGAATGTGAAAAGACAGACAAACGGACAGTCATTTCACAGTCAAGATATTAGTATGGGTAACTATGTGTATGTGTGTACTTGAAGTAAGTTTCGATGATTTCAAGGACAGCTAAATCTTCCACTACTACTGTACGCTTAGTCAAAGTTTTAACATTGCAAATTCGATTGATGGTAATCAAGCGTTTGATCACACTTAGCGTCAAAGTAAAATGGACTCAAAAACACTTGATTTAAAGTCACAAATTCAGTACAACCGCTTTTGATTTAGAAACTTTTCTAGAGCGATGGCTGTGAATGCATTTCTCATTTATGTATGGATCATTTATTAGGGTTCCGTACCCAAAGGGTAAAAACGGGACCCTATTACTAAGACTCCGCTGTCTGTCTGTCTGTCTGTCTGTCTGTCTGTCTGTCTGTCTGTCTGTCTGTCTGTCTGTCTGTCTGTCTGTCTGTCTCCAGGCTGTATCCCATAAACCGTGATAGCTAGAAAGCTTAAATTTTCACAAATGATGTATTTCCGTTGCCGCTATAACAACAAATACTAAAAATTAAAAAAATATATATATTAAGGGGGGTCCCCATACAATAAACGTGTTTTTTTCGTATTTTTTTGCTCAATATTAAAAACGGTAACAGGTAGACGGTTCAAATTTTCACAGAATATTAACTTGTATATTACCTTTCAAAATAAATAATTAAATATCAATAAAGTAAATATTAAAGGGGGGCTCCCATACAACAAACGTAATTTTTATTTTTAATACGTCATAAATCGTAAAACTTACCTACTACAGGTTTGTACGGAACCCTCGGTGCGCGAGTCCGACTCGCACTTGGCCGGTTTTTATCATTTGCATACACGAAATTGCGCTCTAAGACAGCTTTTAAATGGTTCATTTTACTTTGTGAGCGAACGCTCGAAAACGATTAATCGAATTTAGTGTTAAAACTCAGACATAACATACAGTTTTTTCTAAATTTAGTTCTAGGATGGTCGTTTGCATTGTTTTCCCAGCATTTGACTCATTTATTATTAGGTACGAGTATGTTGTTAAACTTGTTATGACTCTGCGAAATGGGTCAACTTCATACTCAAGTATTTATCCATGGTGTCCATACTAATATTATAAATGCGAAAGTGTGTCTGTCTTTCCGTCTGTCTGTTATGTTTTCACGGCACATCTATTCAACAGAATTTGATGAAATTTGGTTCAGAGATAGGTTGTATCACGGGGAAGGACATAGGCTTTTATCTCGGAAAATTAGAGTTCTAACGGGAACCAAAAAACCTCAATCCGCGGACGAAGTCGCGGGCATCGTGTTGTAATATTATCCAGAGAAAGTTTGGCTCTATCCGTCTGTCTGTCTAATACGATTTCTCGCCCCATCTATTGAACAGATTTTGACGAAATTTTGTGCAGTGATAGGTTGAATCCCGGGGAAGGAATAGGGTGGAGAACATCGCGAGGAAACCTGCATGCTCGAGAGTTCTTCATATCGTTATCTTGTTCTACTATCTTAGACTGCATCACCACTTACCATCAGGTGAGCTCGCAGCCAAGGGCTAACTAAAAAACGTTCTCTAAGTTGTGAAGTCTGCCAATCTACACTTAGCATTTCTTAGACTCGTGCTAAAGAACCCATACTTAATGAGGTGAAAATGAACTGATGATGTTTATGATGACCTAACAATAGTAAGTAGTAAATTCACTTTATTACACACAAAAAAATAACAAAACAGAGGTAAAACGAATCGTGACAGAATTTACAACTTGTTACGGTGTAAAGGCGGGCCTTATCACTATGAGTGATCTTTTCCGGCAACCTTTTTAAGAAATTATGCAGTCTCGGCATGGAACCCGCACTATAAATCACATATCACACGAATAGAGCGAGTCCAACGCTCCTTCACGAGGTACCTCGCTTTTAAGGACAAATCCTGCCCTTATAGAGCTGACTACGAAACACGTCTCAAACATTTTAAAATCCAACCCCTTGAAAAACGAAGGCTTGTGGCTGATCTAACAGCATTGTATAAAATTGTTCACTGCACATTAGACTCTCCCGACTTGTTGAGCCAGATACATACATGTTCCTCGCCGTCCTCCCAGATTTCCCTTATAGAACACCTTTATACCAAGCTTTTCCAATAGTAACCTTGGCAAATACTCCGACTAAAATCTCGTCGCGCTGTGTATGCAGAGGCCACTGAACTAAGACAGTTTAACCTGGGCGAGAGCTGGAAAAAGGAGTGAAGTGCATCTGGTGGACCAGTGGCCTATGTACCCGATCCTACAGTCAAACCTAAAGGTTTTCACCTGCCCCGTAGCTTGTGGTGCCGGTTAAACCGACTCAGTACAGGACACGGACGCTGCAATTACCTCCTGCACAAGTGGGGCTGGAAACCCTCTCCTCTGTGTGAGTGTGGTGAGGAAGAGCAGACGATGGAACACATCATCCAGCGCTGCCCTACTCATGCCTACCAGGGTCCACCCGGGGACCTCTTTGATTTCCCTGCCCCGGTTGTTACATGGTTGGGCAAACTGGACATCCATATATAACTCAACATTGTAGGTACTAAATTTTGACATAACTGACCAAGATAAATTTAATATTATAATAACGCTTAAATAAACGCTATTTAATTATTATAACAATTTAACCCACCTTGACATTGATATTTTTCATGACACACTAACTAGCTTTAAGAAGAAACTTTATTCTATGAAATAAAGTATCTTCTTATAGCTGTAACTGTAACTTTATGGATAAAATGTTTTTCTTTTTATTTAATTTGCCGACTCAATCGTTAATTTATTTGTATTGTATAGTAGGATCTAATTTAATTGTAATTACTTAACTTTATTTTATTGTACCTAATTTAATAATTTAATGTAAATTAATTGTATAATATTATTTACTAGCTGATGCCCGCGACTTCGTCCGCGTGGATTGAGGTTTTTCGGTTCCCACGGGAACTCTTTAATTTTCCGGGATAAAAAGTAGCCTATTTGCTATTCCAGACTATCTCTGTGCCAAATTTCATCCACATCCGTTCAGCTGTTGGAGCGTGATTGAGTAACAAACATCCATACATCCATACATCCATACATCCATACATCCATACATCTATACATCCATCCAAACTTTCGCATTTATAATATTTATTTGATTCCTTTAACCATGTGACTCTATTAGCTGTAAATATTTAAAAATAAAATTGACCGGATAATCTTTAATGCTGTAGGTATAATGCCTATAATTAAGTATTGTGTTAGAACTAGACATAAATGTATTATTTTAATATTATTAATTGTGTGTATAATATTTGTTGGCATGTCAATAAACAAAATAAATAAATAAATAAATAAAGGAGATTGGTTGCATGATGACAGGGCGGTGCACACGTGTAAATCTCGAAATATTAACAACCTACTACATAACTATTACAACTAACCAAAAATAGTAATACTTATTACAGACCTTCATTCACGTAATTTCCCTGAATCATCCCTCCTTCTCAAGTTTTCCTTAACTATTTATCCTCCATGAATTTCCTTCAATCGGTTGTCAACCCAAAAATAAAGTAAAATTGGTTAAGTTGTGCGTGAACCATAGTAATATGTGTATCGAATTCGTATCCCCATGTTTTCCTTAAAGCTGTTTAATTGAATTACTCGCTGATGCGACTTCGTCAGCGTGTCAATAAGTTTTTTGATTTCCGCTGGAACTCCTTAATTTTCTGGGTAGCCTATTCTGTTATTCCAGACCATAACCTATCCGTCCATCCATCCATCCATCCAAATTTTCGCATTTATAATATTAGTATATAATTAATTAATTATTATCCTTTTACTATTGCCCAGTGGGAAAACGGAAAAATATATTGACGTCAATATTATAAACGCTGTTTAAGGGGGCTCATACATTTTCACCAAAAACATGGTAATTTGCTTTATACAGAACCGGTACAATTAAGTGTTTTCAGACCTTTATTAATTATTTGGAGCTTAGCATAATAGCGAAATGCTTTTCGTTAATGCATTTTAAGTTTAAAATTAACATTGCATCCAAATATCTGGGTGTTGTGTAAATCTAAATACATGATCTTAAAGACGTAGGCATCCGCTAAGAAAGGATTTTTGAAAATTCAACCCATAAGGGGGTAAAATAAGACTTTGAAATTTGTATGAAAATCGGACCTAACGTGAGCGGGGCCGCAGGTTAAATCTAGTTCATTACTAACAAGAAAGAAGTAGTGTTTTTATGACTGCGAGTTATAATGAACTATTTTTAGGGTTCCGTACCCAAAGGGTAAAAACGGGACCCTATTACTAAGACTCCGCTGTCTGTCTGTCTGTCTGTCTGTCTGTCTGTCTGTCTGTCTGTCTGTCTGTCTGTCTATAACAACAAATACTAAAAATTTAAAAAATATGTATATTAAGGGGGGTCCCCATACAATAAACGTGTTTTTTTCGTATTTTTTTGCTCAATATTAAAAACGGTAACAGGTAGACGGTTCAAATTTTCACAGAATATTAACTTGTATATTACCTTTCAAAATAAATAATTAAATATCAATAAAGTAAATATTAAAGGGGGGCTCCCATACAACAAACGTAATTTTTTGATATTAACAATAAACCTCTACAAACAAAGTTAGTTTTGCGGTTCATTTCGTCTTGTTTTTAATACGTCATAAATCGTAAAACTTACTACAGGTTTGTACGGAACCCTCGGTGCGCGAGTCCGACTCGCACTTGGCCGGTTTTTTTTTTTTTTAGTTTACGCTTATTAATTAATAATTTTCTAAAAAAATACTTGTTAATACTGTAAATGTTTGTCATGTGTTCAGAAAATTTCGCAAGCGATCTTCTTCTTTTTCGCCATATCAGAAGCGTCACCTTAACGGATATGGTTGTGGTATGTGGTATACCTAATGTATAACACAAACGACTGAAGGGTTCAATCACTTTGTTCATCTAACGGGAAAAATTCCATTGACTTATTAAGTTATTATACTAGAGTAATGAGGACATTGGCGAGGACTTGTTTACCATAATAACTGGTCGCGAAGGGCGGACCACTGCTTTATATAAAGTATGGATGGATCTTAGAATAACTACCTATAGAAACCTAGTACACTCGCGAAATGTAAGCCGTTCAATTGGTGCCATAAATGGCATCGTACGACGCTCGCGCAGTCAGAAAAAAAGCTGGTTAACTTAGTTTTAGAAGCTACAATGCTACAAACAAACTAACCAATTACTTACCCAACTTTTAGGGGGAAAACATTTAAACTGGCAACATTTGTTTGCGTTTACGAGGCAAGTAAACACAGCACACATAGCGAATTTGTAGCTTGCGTTTTGAGAAGGCGTTGTTTGGAAACATACCTTCTATAGGTAGTTATTCTAAGGGATGGGTCTTTTAAAAAATAGGTATTGTGTTTAGAGTAATAAGATGTGGTCTCGTACACGCAAATGCGTGCTAAATATTATGTAGGTAGTAGGCATGCGCTTATCTTTACGTGATTATTTCCGCCAATCTATACTTAATATTATAAATGCGAATGTTTGGATGGATGGATGTTTGTTACTCAATCACGTCCAAACGGCTGAACAGATCTGGATGAAATTTGGCACAGAGACGGATCACATTCTGGAATAACACATAGGCTACTTTTGATCCCGGAAAATTAAAGAGATCCCGCGGAAACCAAAAACCTCAATCGACGCAGATGAAGTCGCGGCCATCATCTAGTAGTGAATAATATTGTCAGCCAATCTGTACGCAGACTCACGTAAAGTCAACTTTACAATCGTGCATTGTCGAGTCAACATCTCCTGAAGATGCTCTGGTGTCGGAGTGAAACGTACGTTGAGTATAATTTAGAAGATTTGTGTGGCGTGGTGTTGAGCTGGTGCGAATTGCTAGCTACATGTGCAAGAAATGCGCTGTCCCACATAGATTTGTCTGTTTTGGCGGATCATAATTCCTTCATTGGTAAGCAATGATGCAGTCTAAGATGGTAGCGGGCTATCCTGATAAAGGTACGGCAGTTGTAAGTCTTCCTTCTGGCCGAGAAGCGACTAATTAAGTAAATGGAACAAAAGTTTAAAACAGGCATGGCTTTAGTGTAGAGACTAAAGCAACCGTTAAAAATCTCTATCTGCCTTAAAAATGTCAGAATAATAAAATTCTAAGCTAAAGTCACAGCAAAATGATAGTGTAGAAAGTCTCTGAGTCAGTGCCTGTATTTCCGATAAAAGGTTAAAATTATTAAACCACAATTGTTACCAAATTCAATTAACATTCTATCGCAGTACTATAATGACGCACATAAAATCACCCCATACCATGTTATGCATCACGTAGGTTCTCATTTTTAAGGTTTATTCATTTTTTTTTAACACGGTGTAATGAAACTCTATGACTTTTTAGACAGTTTTTGGAAAAAATTACGATTTATAGTCCCACAAACTTATCCTGATCCGGTGACAGCGTACTAGTAAATATTAAAAACTAGATGATTCCCGCGACTTCGTCTGCGTGGATTAAGATGTTTGATTCCCGCGGGAACTCTTTAATTTAATTAACGTGTAAAAGTTAATTTGAATAAAAAACACTTGAATTTTTAATTTTGAAACAGGCAAATAAATTAGTTCCAATTTTGGATCACCGGAAACCAGAGTTTTTAACAAATAACAGGATTTTGGTGTTATTTTAGACACATTCTGATACACACTTGATTAATATTGCCATTGTACTGCTATCTACCTGCGGCAATCAGAATCGCTTAATCATTACCTAAGGAGCTCCTTAAATATAAAATACTAGCTGATGCCCGCGACTTCGTCCGCGTGGATCGAGGTTTTTCGGTTCCCGCGGGAATCCCTTAATTTTCCAGGATAAATTGTAGCCTATGTGTTATTCCAGACTATAATCTATCTCTGCGCCAAATTTCATCCAGATCCGTTCAGCCGTTGGGGCGTGATTGAGTAACAAACATCCATACATTCATACATCCATACATCCATCCAAACTTTCGCATTTATAAGTATATAATAATAAAATAATATTTATATTTGATATGCTAAGGAGGTCATAATATAATGATAAGCTACTCTAAGTGCGGCAGCAAGGAACCATGATGGTGATTTTAAAAGAAAATTAAATTTTGTATATTTTTAGGGTTTCGTAGGTACCTCAAGAGGGGAAAAGGAACCCTTAAAGGATCACTTCGTTGTCCATCTATCTGTTCATTTGTCTGTCTATCAACCAACTTATTTTTTTAATTCCACTACAAGATATCCCTTGACTGCGATTTCACCTGATGGTAAGTGATGATGCAGGCTATGGTATAACCTGTTAGGGTTATGGCAGTTTTATTAAACCCATACCCCTAGTCGGTATCTACGCGGCATCGTACGGCGTACCGGAGCGCTAAATCGCTTGGCGGCACGTCTTTGCCGGTAGGGTGGTAACTAGCCACAACTGAAGTCTCTACCAGGCCAGACCATAGAAAATTCAAAAATTATAAATTCCCAAATTGACCCTGCCGGGAATCGAACTTGAGACCTCCCACGTTAAGGCAACAGCGCTCAACACTGTGCCAGGGAGGTCGTCTAAGTGAACGCAATCAAAAGATATGGTCGTTTATGCCGCATACTTTGCATATTTTGACACTCGTCAATAAATCAAAGCCTATAAGGTACTTCCCGTTGACTTATTATAGGTAGAATCATATAATTTGGCAAGAAGCAAGGTCAAGGACAGCACACGTATTGGAAAAAAATCCAAAAATCGTTAAGTAATAATGTATAATTAGGGTTTCGTACTCATTAGGGTCATAGGGTGTCGAATTGTGTATCAGGCGCTACTGCAGTTTAGCAGCATATTATGTAAGCCAGTTGTTTCACAGCTTATTACTTACGTGTTACCATCGATTAGCAGAGAACCACAGAATAAACAAACACAAGGAAACTGCTTACTTAGGATTTTTAAAGAGAATCTGCGGTTCGATGCCCGAACTGTGTATCTCTGAGAACTTTAGAAGTTTTATATTAGTTGTGACAAGTACTTTTATTTTATGTACTTAATTATAAGGACAAAATCCACTATCGCCGCACTGACCTAAAAACAGTCCAAAAACACAATTTTGGGGCTTCCGGCTATTTGGGATTTTAAATTCAATAGGAAATAATATAAATCGTATTCCTTCAGCATATTTTATTTCTGAATTCGTAATAGTTGATACTAACTCTTATTATCAACTCGTTTAGAGCCAAATTTTACACTTCAGAGTTTCGCAACGTAGACCATCATCGAGTTGAAGGTTACGTGCCGTCACATGCGAGTACTTAATAACGAAGCTAACGGACCGATAACTACCGATCAATAGAAATAGAGCTGCTGATGAGGCTGCATGCCCCCATCAATACTGTTGTGCAGATACACATATCAAGTATCAACACAAACGGCGTAGTTCAAAGGAAAGCGCTCTACTATGATATAACTACAATAGAAGCATATACGCTACGCAGTCGCGGCGCGAGGCGCGATGTAAACAAACAACTTTGGATATCGTAGTATGAATATCGCGAACCAGCGCTCGCCGCCCATTCTGTCGCGAACCGTCGGCCGCACCGCACGCTGCCATGATCGATTACGCGCGCCAAAACATGTGTGATTACTACGTCTCTACCGCGCAAACGGCGTCGGCGCCCCTCGACGCCTTCAGCGTCTTGAAGAAAGGCAACGCCAGCTTCACCTACGGGAACCTATACGACTCCTACAACATGTGTTCCGACTCCGAAGTCGAGAACAATGTTTACTACAACTTGATAAACTTTCGCGAGTACCGCTACGACACAGACGGATGGAAGACCAAAGTGGTGGGCGAGTGGAACTGCGACGATACCGTCGCTTGGATCTACGAATGTACCATTTCACTCGGATTCAGCGAACTCGATGTGCCGTTCCAAAACTTCAGACTTCCAGGACTCGAGCTGAGGAACAAGAGACACATGGAGATCTTGGAGCTCGTGGCGCATCCTAACGTCGATCCGCAGACCTCGACGAGGATAGCCAACGCGATCTACGACCGGCTCCAGTGCCGTCTGAACGACGACATGCGCTCACAGTCAGTGTTGAGATACGCGGAGAGCGCATCCTACCCCCAAAGCCATGAACAGACGATACTAACGGATTTGACGTATTGCACTGATAGAAATAGAGGTTATTACTCAGATTACAAGACGAATGATGTTAGTTTAATGAACTCGGCCGACTCTAGTGATGAGCCCGATGATGCATTCCGCATCGACGCCGCATCGCCGGCTTGCTCGTACGGCAGTGACGGGAGCAAATCTGGAGATGAGGATGATAAGAAGAAACCCTTCAAAAGGCCTCCAGGCCGCCCGAAAGGATCCGTCAAGAAAGACAAACGTCCACGAAGCGTTTCCGTCCCACAGTTCCTGAGAGATCTTTTGTTGGATGAAAGATTTTGCCCCTCAATTATTAAATGGGAGGATATCTCACAAGGAAAGTTTAGGTGAGTTTTGCCTGAGTTAATTATTTCCATTATTTGTGTATTCAGATATAAACTTGTTATTTGTTAAGCAAGCGAAGTCGTGATCAGGTCATTTGTCAGTTGCATCTAGTGTTCTCGCCGATGGAACATAATTTATCACGTCCAAGGCACGTGGACCATTGTATGTCGTCAATTTTACAGCTAAATAGTCGAGGCATGAGCGTTAATACGTATTAACATTTAAAGACTCATATTTCTGTTCTATTGTCTTAGAAAAGCACCTATTGCGATGTGCTAACATCATAGATGCTACATTGTTTTAATTCACAAACATATTCTGTGACTTGAAAATCCAGAAAACACATTTTGAGCGACCTAAGAACAAATAATTTCAGGTTTAAAAACATTTCATATTAGGTACTCAATTAAGGATTGCAATGTTAGAAAATTTATAAACTGCAATTTATGATAAACATTAATTAAAAATAATTGATGTTATCACGAAAATGCTAACATCTGGACAAAATATACCAAATATGTTAGTAATAGAAAATAGTTTGTTATTACTTACATATCGTGTGGTGATAGTGGTAATAGCGTCATTTTGTATTGACAAAATTATCTGGGAATCGCTAAAATCTTCTTCCGAAAATCGTTATTTAGAAACAATTATGAATAGGTACTTTATTAATTTTGGTGATATTAATATAAGAAAAAAATAAATTTCAGATAATTTCAATTCCCCAATTTGTATCAATATCTGTCATAGACTTTTTCTCATGAAATAGATTTTTACATGTCCAAACCATAAAAATCTTTATTTGTTCCAAAAACATAGTACAAAGTTTCTTCAATATGTCCTCTTGAATAGGTCATGAATGATTTTGGGTTAATACTTAGTGGTGATAAATAAAACTCAAACGCGCTCTGGTGTAAGAAGACGCCATCAAACTACTCTGCGTTTTCATTTTAGCATCGTTTATGACAATGAACTATCCATTTAAACATTACCTCCATTAGTAAACGATTCTATAAATCCATAACGGATGCAGTGTGGATCTGCGATGTGTGAAATACATCAACTTCTCAAGCTGTTGTTAGGAATTCTAATAACACGGTATTTATAAAAAGTTTATTAATTCCAAATAGCATGGCGTCATTATTATAATACTTAAGTTAGAATTAGATATTTTTAGCTTGAGATTGAGAATTACAAGTTAGTAAATACAAAATTAATTGTGTAAACTGCCAAAAAGTTCAACTTATCTAACTTCATATTATAAGTTCTTATACAGTAGGATAAGAGGACTACATTTCGATGGTATTCATTTCATAAAAGTTAATTTCAACATAACTTTTGAGTAAACATTATATCAATAGAGCATTATGAATTTGTAATACTAACCCAAACCCTTTTGTACTTTTAGCACATAATATTTAAATAAAGCACACACAATATCATAATGATATTTTAATTGATGTAAGAAAAACTTAAAGCGATGCATAAAGATGTTTATATTTCTACCATACCTTTACTACTGTTTTAATCATACTTTTGCGGGTCTAAAGTCAGTCTTCATGCCCTAGGGCCGTAATCTAGTCGATCGATCGCCCAACTAGTTGACCAACCCCATACTGTAAATATGCACAACAGAGTCTAGGCTCCAGTCTGGTCGACCAAACGACCGTACCATTTGACATAAAAGTTTTTAAACCAAGGAGTATGTATATCTGCATAAACACTGGCAGCATGAAAAGCAAAAAGTTTGAATATCAAAGCAGCGGCGCCAAATGTGACTCTATTGAACGTGAACATTCACTTTTAATTTGTCTTTTCTTTTTATTATTTACTAGACCTATGTATTCTACTTACTATGATTTGCAATAAATATCTAACCGTTACAGTTTGTTTTACTGTTATGGTAGAAGTATAAAGTAGAGTATACACCACCGGGATAAAGCAGTTTTTTTCTTGGGCGCTTGAATCCCTCACTGCACTCAGGACTCAATCTTAATTCCCTCCCTTTGGTCGGGAATTAACTTATAACACCCTCGCTGCGCTCGGGAGTTAAATTTGGAGTCCTTCGTTACGTTCAGGATTCAATGTAGCGCCCGTGACATAAAACAGTGCTTTATCCCCTTGGTGTATAATCTACTATTATTTGCTGGAACAGACACATCTGCATTTAAAGCCCAGCTTCACATTTGACCTTCGCATAAACGAATAAAAACACTTCAAGATGCCAATGTGACTTTGCTCACTGGTCCTGTGGGTCAAGCACGATCAGTATGAGAACGCCCTCTCGCGACTTTTGCATCAACAATTAGTCTGACTATGCTATGCCTACTGTATGGCCATTAAGATTTTAATCCGATAATATGTAATATAATATTTTCTAGAATGTTTTTTTAGGGCCACACCACTGCAAGATGGAAACGTTTTAGATCATTAGTTGTTTTATATTTTATTTCAGAGAGATACATAAATATGTTAAATTCCAAATTTCATAGGAGTTGGGTAAAGAGACTAGTAGGTATCACTTAAGAAAGCGCGCTTTAACATAGACCTCATCAGTGCTTTCCATAAAGCATTGATGTAGAATTAGTAGTAGGTACCTATCCATGAGGCATTATTGCCTTGTTATCAAGCGCAAGCCTATCTTGTGTTAAAAAATAAGTTGGAATCAACGACTTAGGTTGGAATTGAAAATTATTGTGGAGAAGAATGCTTGGCTATTTAGCACTGTAGTCTAACTGCATGATCAACATCATGTGAGATCGCAGTCAAGGGTTAAGTAGTCTAGCCTAGCTAAATAAATCTTTATAACTTCTAACTTCTTTATAAAAAAGTCTAGTTTTTTTAAAACCTATCAAATCACCGTTCAACTCTTGTTTAACTCTGATCGTTCTTTAAGTCACTTTATTTATATTCAGACATTTATGCATTTTTGCATCAATTTTATGAATGCGAAATGTTACATTGGATATATTATGTTATGTATACTTGCAATTACTAACAATTTATCATTCTGCGCTTGAGCCCTGTGTTCTCATGCGCACCAGCACATGTTTTTATAGTTTACCTTCACCTTGCTGGTTTGACTTTGTCCTTGTTCAATTCACACAATAACTTGCAATTTTAAACTACCACCCAATTCACTCTTATTACTTAAATCATAAGGATTTTTATCGTTCGATCCAACTGCAATATTGTGTTCAGAGGTTGTTAAAAGTTCAATCATTAAATGGTTTTATTCGTTGTGGTGTGGATCTGGTAATTACAATGTTGACCTTTATCGTGTTATCTTTAGGCTTAGATTAGCATTTTGCTGTTGGATTTTATTGTTGCTAGGTTGGAAACACTACGTCTTTGTTTGTTTGCAATTTAAGGATCAGTGTTATGACAGAGCAGACTCTATTCAACGAATTTGTTCTCCGCACTAAGCGGGGTATTCTGAACACAAAATTACGGGCTTTGCATCTTTTGACCACTCAATTTTAAAGCTTTATTGAAATCGAATACATAATTTTTATTATGTGCCTGTACTGAATTAGTCACGCGCATCTCTCATTGCACTATCTATACCTTTTTCGAGTCACTTAACGAGTATCAATTTTATTTCCCAAATAAGTTCCCAGTGTCCAAGTTGTCCTACAAGAAAAAAAGACAATCAATTTCAATTCAAATTGAAAGAAAGAAGGATAGAAAATAAATTTAATAATCAGTATTTTCACAAACAAACATTTATCATACTCTTGTACCTAATAATATGATTGTCTCTGACACCACCCAGAATGGGTGTACAGCTCAGCCTTTTGCCCTGTATCAAACTTGCATTTGGGCGCTGATTTTCAGCTGTGACCCGGGTGAAGTCACATCCAACGGATTAAATATACCTTACCTAAAAACAATAACAACTTACCTATATTTCACTATACTGTTTATTGACGTTGATATCTCTATTATTTTGACATAGACTAAAAAACGAAAATATGAACTTTTGATTACTTTACCTTAGTAATTTGATTTATTAAAATAGCAAGAGCGACTGTTTTATCGATTTCTACCATTGCATAATAAGAAGGTTTCAATAACTTATAATATGTATCAACTCAAAGCTAAAGTGAAGTCATACATAGACTTCATAATGTAGTACGTTAGTATGGCTAGACCGGTTTCTGTCCAACAATTCTTAGAATACTTTGTACGCAAACAAACTTACTGAGGACGTTGATGTGTGTTATATTGTTATGAATGTTGTGTGGATTTTATGGACATTTACTAAAAACAAATATCTGAAGAAACGCCACTTTGAAAATAACTTGATTTCTGAGATCCAACTCATAATAAGTTGTAATACCAATAAACCATATAATAGCAGTAATCATTTTACTCTATTATTAGTAAAAATTGAGGCAAATAATATTATAAACTAGCCGAACTGTTCTATGTTCGCTTGGATAGTGTTTTCTTTTTGGAAGTTCAAAATTGTAATCTTTGCACTATTTCTGCTTTAAAGACTACTATTATTGTAGAGGTAGTTCGTTTCGTAGTGATGGTGTATTATTTGCATTCAGATTCTGGAAATTGTGGTTGTTTTGTAATTTGTAAATAAATTGTAATTATAGTTATTGTATTTTAGTTTAGCAAGAAAAGATTACAATTATTTTGCTATAATCCGGCAACAGAAAAATCTGTATGGTCAAAAATGCAGTTACCAGCGAAGCACCGCTTACCTTCCCAAGCAAGAAAGCCAAATACCCAAGCAAGCAATGCCACCACCACTCACATACACCACCACACAAGACTTTTGTACTACTCTCAACGCACGTTTCGCTCCGACACCGGAGCATCTTCAGGAGATGTCGACTTTACAATGCAAGATTGTCTAGATAATCTTCGCAGTAAGCGGTGCTTCGCTGGTAACTGCATTTTTGACCATACAGATTTTTCTGTTGGCGGATTATTGCAAAATAATTGTAATCTTTTCTTGCTAAATCATGAACTTCCGTAAAGTAACGCCTGATTCTATCCAATATGTATTTTAGTTGTAAAACATGTTCTAGATGGAAGAATACATTTACGTACTGGAATATGAAGTATTTGTAAAATTTTAATATTCGTTTGAAGCAGAAAAATTGTCTGAAACAATAAAAAAAACCACAGCAATAAATATAAATATTTACTTTATTTATTTATTTATTTTATTTAATATATTCTAACAATACAATTAATTTAGGATTACATTTTAATGTGGTGTTAACATAAATTCATATGAATTTTACCGAACACCACAGCGCCGCCGACAATAGGTTTATTTTTACAAACTAAAAACTACAAATTATTTCATATACCTAGCTATACACTATTATATATATATTCTAAACTATATTAGCTATATATTCTAAACTATTACATCCTAATACTACAACTAATCATAATCTATCTGCTTAATATATAATAATTATTCTAGAAGTTAAAAGTGGGTAAGATAGTAAAACATGGCGCGTACAAAAATGATGATAGCTGTTATTCGCTGCGTCTTCAAAAAACTATGTGATACAGGATGTATAGTTGGAGACCAAAGTAAATCGTTTGGAATTATTTTCATTTCAAAATAATACACAAATAGGTAAAGGATATATAAGTACCTATAGGATAAGGAGAAACATGACTAATTACTATTATATTTCAATACTGTACTTTGTATGTAATAATTTTTTAGCTTATATTTTAGATTTTTAATAGATAATACATCAGTAAGCCACTTTGGTAACTGATTAATTATGTTAGGTATGACGTAGTGTAATCTTCTTTTTCCATATAAGTTATTATACTTAGGTAATAGGAGTTTAGGGTTGTCAAGCCTTCGAGATGAATATGGGATCTGTACTTTTTTAAAGTTTTCGTTGAAATAATTTTCGATTAATAATGTAAGTTCAGTTTTTTCATGGATTGGTATAATTTTACAGAAATTGAATAGTTTACGGTAATCGTTTTTATGAGTTAGTTTAATTTTGTGCGGAACTATTTGTTTTAAAATTCTCAATTGAAGTGTAAATATTTGATCAAGGTGAGTTTTATATGTTCTACCGTAGCTTGACAACCCATAAGAGATAATTGATTCCGCCAAAGACTTGTACAGCAATAAAAGTGTCTTATATGGTATTTTGTATTTTATTAATGAAAATTTTGCTAAAATCCCTCTGAGCCTATCACACACATGATTCACGTGTGCTTTCCAATTTAGTCGATCGTCAATTATAAGCCCGAGGTAGGTGTGCTTGTCTACTAGGTCGATGGCATCACACGTGCAAGGCCTCATATCAGCGGAGTTATTAGTGTGGAGACAATGGTGATTATGAGCAATCAGTGCAGGTTTAAGCGAGCTTCTGTTCTGGCTCGAGCTAATGTACAATAATTTAGTTTTGCTGGCATTGAGCACTAGTCCAACGTCGTGTGACCATTTTGCCAGGGTATTAAAATCAAATTGAAGCTGTAAGAGGGCTTCTTCTACATTGCTCCCCGCGGCAACAAGGCAAGTGTCATCTGCAAACTGATAAATCTCACACTTCCTTATGATATTGGAAAGGCTATTTACGTACGAGAGATAATGTAATGGTCCCAGAACAGAACCTTGAGCCGTGCCTTGCGTAACCTGCACTGAAAAACTGTCGGCATCGCCAACCCTTACTGTATACGATCTTTCTTGAAGGTAGTTTTCACACCATGTGAGTAGCTTCCCTCTAATTCCGCAGTTCTCAAGACTTTCTAATAATATGTCATGTTTGAGCGTATCGAAGGCCTTACTGTAGTCAATGAAAACAACCAGAATGTGCTGTTTATTATCTAAATGTTTATATACACTATCTGTAAATACTGACAGTAGTTGAGTAGTGTTCTTGTTTGGTTGGAATCCGTATTGGTTAATATTTAAAATCTCATTGTCTTTATAAAATTTATGTATTTGATTGCTCATGTATTTTTCAACAATTTTGTCGATCGTAGGTAAGATTGTTATTGGTCTATAGTTGTCACACTCTACCCGACTACCTTTTTTGTATATTGGTCTTACAATTCCGGTTTTAAGAGCGGGGGGGTATTTACCTGTAGTTACGCTTGCGTTTATAAGTTTAGCTATTACTGTGTTAATTTTACCACATAACATTTTTATATCGATAGCTCTTATTCTATCTACTCCAGGCGCTTTGTTACTATTCAAAGACTGAATTATTTTTCCAACTGATTTGGAGTCTGCTGGTTTAAATCGTATGGTAACATTTGCATTAGAGTTATAGATAGTTTTATAGGTTTTATTACTAAAATGCTGTTCAGGAGATCTAAAACTTACTATGTCGAGTCGGTTAATGAAGTATAACAAAAAAAAACACTCTAAAAAATCATTGACAACCAGACAAGACATTGTTTTATCAGATCGTACTAAAGTGTGGATCTTTTTTATTTGGTTTAAATACAATTGAAGTTTTTTTCAATTGTCTCGACCTAAAAGTTTTTGTGTCTTTATAATGGGCAATATTTATCTCACGCGTTGCCTCACGTACCTACCTATTCATTTTTTTAAATTACATTTAATCGACGTCTCAATTTAGTTTTCTGGTTCTTTATAACGATAACCGCAACTTCGTCCGCTTGGATTTAGGTCTCTAGAAGGTTACCTACAGCCCATTAACGTCCCACTGCTGGGCACAGGCCTCCACTCTCATAGGAGAGAGGGATTTAGAGCTTAGACCCAGCACGCTAGAAGGTTAGGAATAGGATCTATCTAATCCTGTTGGAACTCTTCCGTGATATAAAGCATTCGAATTCGCGAGGCAAGCTATGTTAGTTTCTTCGTCAAAATTGCGGAAACAAACATATATATTATAGACACACTATCGCATGTCAAACCCAGAATAAACTTATCAAACAGTGACAACATCAAAAATTTAACTAAATCAGTTTAGGCAAGTCGGCTTTAATTTAGAATATTTTTTCATTGCATAACATTTTCTTCCAAAAAATATTGTTAGGAATGTTTATCCCAATATCTCAACTCAACTCAATACATCTTTATTCAAAGCAGGTTTTCATACCTACAAAGTACACCTTCTGAAAGTCATGTTTACAAAGAATAAGACTTGATGGTGATAATTAACTAACAACGGTATCTTAGAACTATCTATCGTCTCAATGAATCGATTTATATGGCTTTAATAAACGTAGAGTTAGCATAGAGTAGGTATACGCTTTTAGAAGTAAATTTTACGCTACGCAACGGTAAGTACTCAACTTAGTTCTAACTTCTAACTTGGCCAACATGCTTTTTTATTGGGCACCGTAAGAACAATAACGTTTTACGAATAAGCGTGTAATTTTAATATAATTTACACGCTTTTGACGCATTTTTTAATGAATATCACAAACCTCCAAGGTCTGTTTTAACCTGTTGGCGAATATTAATATTACATTATTTTTTGCTAACAACATAAAATTAATGGGTACTGTAGCAACTCAACCATGTCAAAATATACTCGTAATTTTAAAGTCTTACAAACTTATATGACCCGGTGGCCAAAATTGGAACCAATTTTTGTGCCTGTTTAGTTTTAGTTTTTATTTTATTTTTCATAGATACTAGCGACGCTGTCACCGGGGCAAATAAGTTTGTCGGAATATAAAATTGAAGAAGGTAATTAGTTTTTTTGTTTAAAAATGTCACTATAAAACTTGCTAGCCATTATATTTTCAAATTAGGTATATGAGTGTATTTTTCGGCTTTGATAATTAATATTTTATTCAACTGTGTTTTGGTATTGTAAAATAAAAATATAGAGGTCATTGAGATAAACTGAGTTCAAAGTTAGATTAGAGGCTAGAGCGTATTAACACAATTGATAATATTGGCTAAAATTATAACTATTCAACTAACTACATATATTAATTACTCTAGATTAAGCACTATGATTACAATACTTCAAAAGTGGGATTAAATTCCACCACCACTACAGCCCATTAACGTCCCATTGCGGGGTACAGGCCTCCACTCTATAGGAGAGAGGGAATTAGAAAGACCCACTACGCTGCTCCAATACGGGTTGGCGGGCTTTGACGACTATTATCATGTTAGTGATAATAACCGGGACCGCCGAGGTGGGTGAAACATCACCAACTTCCTAATTCCGGGCTAGTACTGAGAATTTCTAGTCAGAAAAACCCAATACTTAATTATGGCCCGACCCGGGACTCAAACCCGGGACCTCGTCAGCCGCAGTTCAACATGCTATAACCACTAGACCAACGAGGCAGTAAACGAGGGATTAATTTCAGTTTAAAGTAATTAAATTACTGAAATAATTCACAGAGTACTAGAATGTTTGAGTTTTTGCAAAATTCCGTGGTTACTCTTTGATTTTCCAGCAATCATAAAAAGTAAAGTAAAGAAGATTACAATAAAACCACATTTTAATCTCTCGATTGTTTTTAGCTTTATTATTAGGATAATATAATCAGTGACAGAAGGACTGGAGGAAACTACAAGGGAACCCTAAAACAGGATCCTTAGCTAGTGGGCCACTAGGAGTAGGGGGGAGGGGGTGGGTCTGCAGTATAGATTTTTTCGTTGACGCCGCTCAAGGCCGGCCCTCTTCCGCCTTGCGCTTCCTTGCCTCACAAGAAGTTACAAGACATGCTGCAGACCAGGGATGATATGGATATCGAATGACTGCCCAAAGTAATAGATTCTGCTTATTTTCTGATTCTGATTATGCTTCTAAAATAAGTTTGTTATACTGTTGAAAATCACTTAAATTATAAAAGAGCATGGATTTTACTCGCTCCAGCAATGCTAAGGACAGCGGTTAGGTACCTATGTATAAACACAATAAAATTGTAATTTTTTTAAAAAAAAGATTAACCACCGTGTTTCTTGCTCGTTCTTCTCGGTAGGAATGGCATTTCGAACCAGTGGTAGATTCACTCGACGATTCAAAAGCTCTTGTAAATGTTTATTAGAATAAAAAACATTAGAATTTTGAATTATGAATTTTTGAATTTAGATCAACGTAAAATTTCATCAGCATTTAGTCCCTATCTAGTACTAATTAGCACCTTTGTATAAAAAATTCAGTACCTAATTATTATTAACAAAGAAATATAATTGGTGCGGATGTTCTGAGAGGAGACTCTGCAGAGACTGTAGGATTGAAATGATGATGATGTGTGTGTCAAGCGGCAGAGACTTGTTATTATTAAAAAAATGAAAAGCCTGTTTCTGTATAATACAATAAACGAAATATACACCAATCTAATAAATTTTGTGTCTACGTGACGCACAGACTCCGTAAAATCACAAAGAAAAAAAAAAGCAAAATTGTCACAGCCCTGCACGCACGAACGAAAATAAAAGTAAGCGTGGTCGCCCTGCGGTTGTCATGGCAACGCCCGGGAAGCATCTAGTCACGTGTCGCAGCTTCCGCGTTTTTTCTCGCATTTTTCTCCCTCTGCAGCCCCTCTCACCCCCCACCCTCGCTCGTGTACGCCTTAATTGCGTCTGTGAGAGTGTGGTACGGAGAAATTAGAGCGAGGGTAGCTTAGCCACAGAGGCTGCGGGCAATTTAATTAATTAATGGATAAAAAAAAATAGTTACAAAACTAATATTGCTTAGAGTCTGTTAAATAAGTAAGTTTACATGGGTAAATTACAAGACAATTGAAAAATAGTCTATAGCAACGCTGTGAAAGAATCAAACAAAAATGTGAGAAACAGTTCAACTCTTCAAAATTATTTGACAGCAATTAATGGTGTTGTCAGAATGCGATTTTAATTTTGTTCTAAAATTTATATGTGAAGTGACATATTGAAAAGACTCTACCACTCAACTTTTTGACGCCCTCCCTGGTGTAGTGGTGAGCGCTGTTGTCTCGATCCCCGGCAGGTTCAATTTAGGAATTTATAATTTCTGAATTTTCCCAGGCTTTGGCCGTGTCTAGTTACCACACTACCGGGAAAAGCGTGCCACCAAGTGATACGATGCCGTAACCACTGGTTCGAAATTCCAACCCTACCAAGAAGAGCCAGCAAGAAACTCGACGGTTGCTTGAGATAATATTTAATTATATAAAAAAAATACCATTTAATATTATGTATAAGATTATAAGAATCACATGAAGGGTTTTGAAAATCAACCACGATTTGAAATGTTGTTGTATTTACATTTTACATTTGTAGCAAGGGATAGTTAATTAGTTATTAATAGTTGTTAAATTATGCTACTACATGGTCTATTTTATGGAATTTATGTCGTACCTACATCATAACTGTATGTTATAACTACCATGGATGATAATTCACAAGAATAATATTATTGTCCTTATTTGCTCCCCGGTGCAACTAATTAGTGTATTGAATATTATTAATAATAATCTAATAATACACCAACATTACACGCCTATACCTTCATCCGGTACGTAATTAACAGATAATGCTCAATTAATTTTAATTACAATGTTAGCTTTATTAGTTATTTGGTATTAAATTTATGGTTAGTGTTAAAATTAATCTATAGTTTGTGTTCTTATCGATTTATATTGTCATAAATATTATACTACAAACGATAATGTTTACTATGAAGCTAAGAATTAATTTTAAAAAGAAAACACAAATTACATGTGAAACAACGAAATAACTAATAATATAACTTTTAAGTAATGAACTTGCCTAAAAATGGCTAAACACTTTTAACTAAAGGTCTTAAGGTTCTTAAAGTAATGTTAACAACTATTAAATTATAATATAACAGTACGTATTCCATGGGGAACGGTATTTTACCTTTTGCAATATAAATAATAATTAATCAAGACCATAATTAATCAATTAAGTAGGAAAGTTTATCGAATTATCTGTCTCGTAGTTACTCTGTGGAAAGCTTGCACCAAAGTCCCTGTAACATTTCTTTTTCGTGAAAATCTATTTATAACTAGGGCAGCCTCGTGTTGTCGTGGAATTTTCTAAATATAACTCTATTCTCAAGAAATAAGTTCGAGATTTCGTTGCAGAAAAAGTGCGTAGATACTTAGATAGGAGGTAGGTATGTATATATATTTTTTTCTCATAGTGGCTCTATTATATTGATTAGTAAAGCTCCCTTTCCGGGCCCGGCGCCTTCTGCGAATTTCCCGCAGTTTCTTTGTTTTTGCTTTTATAAGGTTCGCGACTTGAATGAAAAATTCAGTATAGCGACCCGTGGCTAGGTTTTGGCCCCCGGCCCGTCGTTTTTGATTTATCTTATTCTTTCATTCAAATGCCAATTTTCCTTATTTTAATATTCAACTTCAGTTAAACCATTTATTTTTTACGTAAAAAAGATGATTTATAAGTCATCATAAAATATTTAGCTTCAAGTCCACATTTTCTCTGCCCTTAAAGTAGACATCTAAATAATTAAAACTAAGAGCTATCTTTCTTATTGGAAAAATATCGGAAAATTCTAAGATTCATCCTTAATTATGTAGATAAGTAAACTATACGAATATTACAGTTTTAGGACATTCGTTCTTTCCTTGGTTGGCTACTTTTTTCCTGGAAAATGATGAGGTCACAGGTTTAGAAAAATACCAAATGTCGTAGGCATCGTCTTGTATAGAACTTACAATGACTAAATAATAAAAAGGAATTTAGGTACTTTGAAATACTTTGTAAAATAACCATCTGAAATACAATTACTTAGTGTCTATTATAGTGCTATCGTAAATTGGCTCCAGGATAATAACCTCCAAGTAAATATCAGTAAAACAACTTACATGCAATTTAGTTTAAGTAATAGATCGAATAACTTTAATCTTAATATTAAATACAAAGACTCTCCAATTGAAGAAGCACTGCATACTAAATTCTTAGGATTACTACTGGATAAAAATCTTAAGTGGAAGGAGCATGTTGACACGGTATGCAAAAAAATTAATCGGTATGTTTATGTACTTTATAGGTTGCGTAAAACAGCTTTACCAAATGCCGTTCTTGCAGCCTACCACGGCTACGTTGGGTCGGTTCTTCGATACGGACTAATCCTATGGGGAAACTCAAGTGAAGCACACAGGGCATTTATTGCTCAAAAAAGATGTATAAGGGCGATGACAGGAGCTTTCTACCTAGATTCATGTAGACCATTGTTCCAAAAATTACACATTCTCCCACTTCCTTCTATGTATATCTTCGATATTTGTGTATTTGTTAAGCAACATGAATATCTATTTAGTAAAGCACGCGATATTTACCCGAGAAATTCAAGAAACAGGGATCGATTAGTAACAACATATAAGGCCAATAATGCGGCATACCGAAAGTGTAGTTATGCCATGTGTATAAAAATATATAATAAACTGCCCCCAGGCTTACGTCAGCTAGCTTTACACAGCTTTAAGAAAGATCTTTTCTCGTGGTTGTTAAATAAATGTTTTTATTCAATAAATGACATGCTGACAGAGTAAAAAAAAAATCTATAATTTTAATATTGACATTGTGATTTAATTTGAACATTTTAATGCTTATTCAATTAAAATGGTTATATTCTACCTGGTTTATTGGAGTTGAAATGCCTGCTGTTTGCGTCTGTGTTTTGAGTTACCTATGTTTTTTAAAAAAATTGTATTGTCATGTATGTGCTTAACGAATAATTCAATTTTAACTGACCTGTTTGTAAAGTTTAACAATTTGCATGCCAGAAATGGCTGATTACATTGGATCATAATACATATAATATAAGTATCACCCACTGTACCTGTATTCATGCAAATAAAGGATATTGTATTGTATTGTATTGTATTAAAAAGTTGAATAGTATTTTCCCTCGTAATTAGTGAGTAGACTTAATAGACTAAGAGATAACTGCAATTTTGGTAACCATCGCCAGAAAGGCTGATTCAGTGTTAGATGGATGTAGAGCTCTCCACTGATCTCAAAAGTGGCAGTCTGCCTGCATTTGGATGGCCCTTTCGCTAAATATGGCCGTTCAAAGACGGTTTATTGTTACCAAAAATGAACGATAATTAGAAAAGCTGATTCTTGTACAGTATTAAAGTATGCGCAGTACCTATGTAAACAGCGTAAAAACTGACGCATTTGGATGGGACTTTTTCTAGATATCAGCTTTCAAAGACGTTATAACCTATACTTACTATGCGTTCCTGTAAAAAAATATTAGCAATAACTTTGTCGCCGTTGATCGCTATTAAAAATTATTAACAGCAATCAACGGGACGACAAAGTTATTGCTAATATTTTTTTACAGGAACGCATAGTAAGTATAGGTTATAACGTCTTTGAAAGCTGATATCTAGAAAAAGTCCCATCCAAATGCGTCAGTTTTTACGTTGTTTACATAGGTACTGCGCAAACTTTAATACTGTACAAGAATCAGCTTTTCTAATTATCGTTCATTTTTGGTAACAATAAACCGTCTTTGAACGGCCATATTTAGCGAAAGGGCCATCCAAATGCAGGCAGACTGCAACTTTTGTGATCAGTGGAGAGCTCCACATCCACCTAACAATGAATCAGCTTTTCTGGCGATGGTTACCAAAAGTGCAGTTATCTCCTATAATATAACTAGACCATGTTTATGGTCGCCTAGAGCCGACTGCCGAGGTTAGGCGATAATAGTTTTATGTTATGTTACGTATAATAGTAGGTGTAGTGTCCTCTACGATGGTCCTCTAGCTACAAGTGCATACTAAGTAGTTACCACATGAGAGTTATTAATGAAAAATGCTGTTATTTTCCTCTTGTAGGTATGTGCGAACTTTTTAATAAAAGTAATCGCCGAGTTTAGTGTTGGTCTCAGTATACTCACTTAATACCAGCTAATGCTCGCGTGAATTGAGGTTTTTTGGTTCCCGCGACTATGTGTTATTCCATTCTATAATCTCAGTGCCAAATTTCATCCAGATCCGTTCAGCCGTTTTGGCGTAATTGAGTAACAAACATCCATCCGTTTATCCATCCAAAGTTCCAAACGTTCGCATATTTATATTATTAGTATAGGTTATGTGTCCCGCCTATAATAGTCAAAAATCATTAATTAAAAGTTGGTAGCACTGCATACTTAAACTTATAAAAGAAAATAAAATTATACTTATTTCAAATTAGAATTCTAAAATTCAATAAAAAAAGTAGGTGCGGACACTGAGTACTTAAAGTAGTAGGTACATTAGCAAACTCCTGTTTACTAATAAAAGAGAAATTTTCCAAACTTTTCCGACCATAAATTGAATTGGAAATTTCCGATTCTAGTAGGTTCAACAGAACCCTTCGTTCATTTTCTTAATCTTACTAATTGGAAATTTAACTCTCCTCCAAATCAAATTCCCCTCTCGCTATACCTGATTACTAAGAATTAATAAATCGATTTCTTGATAATATTAAAATATCATACTAATTAAAATCAACCATAAATTAAGACAAGCTACCTATCTGTCAAGAAAATTCCAATTTTATTTCCGTCGTCAAACAGCTTCGAAGAAGCCTAAAATATAAAGCAACGATTTGTACGGTGGGAATCCCCCGCGGTCGATTGCCACACATATAAATAACTCACACATACATACGATACATGTATAGGCTATGACGTGTACAGCTAGAGAACGTAACGCTTTGGCAATGTATCAAGAAACACGATTGACTGGAAAATGATTTTTTTTTATTAAGTACTACGACAATACTATTTGAATAATTATTACTCTTATTAGAAAATGTCACTTGACATTAATGTGGCTTATTGTTCTCCTTCTTAGTTTGTTTTTGGCTTTTATTTGTGCTAACACAGCACAATTTACTTCGCCCACGATGCTTGGAGAAAACAGGGCTTTTTCATTAGGTTGATTGCGTATCGATGTATTTTTTAAATCGTACATATTATCTGAACCAAGACTTGCATCAGTTAATTTTATTTTAATATACCTACTATAGTATCTTCTGTTAATAGCAAATCCACTGGATTGTACGCTATTTTTTTAACACAAGTTATCAGTTTATCATTTTCTAGTTATTTCTTAGAAAAGTGGTTCTTAATGTAGCTGGCAACTCTACTAATGTGTATTATGTTTATGTAGGTATACTATGAAACTACTTCAAAGTCAAAGAAACGAGGACTCTGAAATATAAAATTTTAATAAATTGGAAGCTCATAAACTCAAGATTTGATATTTGACATTAATATTAGAGATACCTTTTTTTTTACCAAGCGATATAAAAAAGTCAATAAATCAAATAGGAATTTGATATAGAGGTGCAAAAATTCACAAGTTAATAACTAATGACCTTTATCAAAATATCGAACCAGTTTTGAATGACGCTAACGTTTTGTATTGGAATGATTTAAGTAAGTAAAAAAAACTGTATGCCATTTAAAACTTTCACCAATGATGACTTTGTAAAGTATCATTTTATCGTACTAAACGAACTGTCGCGTAATAGAATAAAGGTTAAGTATAATGATGTAATTGCCGTTCTAAATCTTGATACAATGACAAGTGAAGATCTTAAAAAAAATCTTGCGAAAATCAAATCAACTCATAATCACCCAAAAAACCAAAGTTAAAATGAATTAATTGATGATTGCTGAGATGATAATGCGAGTCCTTATCAGTGAGGTGACGTAGTGAGGCGAACAAAAATTCACGATTCTACTAATCGATAGTAAATTAACATTATTATGATACACTGATACTAACATAAATAAACCGATTACAATTAATCGCATCCAATAGCGTGAGTGAGACAGCATGAGGATAACGTGGACAAGCGTGCAAGGTATCTCGTGATGTTCGCAAAAAACTTCGCAATATTTACACCCACTCACGTGCGAGATACGCCTAGCTCTTAACCTATTGGATTAAGGTCGATATTTGTATAACTTCATCACGCAGTTTGTGGTACAGTATTACGAATCGCGGTGGTTCCGTTAATTTATACAAATGAATAAATTTATTGGGACACTTTACTGAACTTTAAAAGATCTCTAGGCGTTCAGAAATTTGCTGGATTTTTATGTAGCTCTTTGACTATGTACTTTGTTTTGAATGGTGTTTTTTGCCTTATCCTTCAATTATCATTCACTTTTTTCATTTTCTTACGTTAATTTTTTTACACAGAACTTTGAGGATCACATTTGTTGTTGTTATTCCATAGAATATGACTCTACATGTTTTTAGTTACTAACATAATTTATTTATTTCATATTCTTGCATGATTTTGACCTGTAAGAATCGTATTGCGTAATAAAAAGAGATCCTTTCCACTTTTTACGTCTTCATCTTTAAATAATGTTTGGGACACCCAGAGAATGCGGATTTGGCACCTGTCAATTGAGCATGCCTAGTGATGGGCAAAAAATATTGGTATTAAGTAATAGTTACTAGATGCATTCCCGACGTAATATTTACAATATTTTACGTAGGACCTTATAATTTTTTTTGTTAAGTAAACTGGTTGCGTAAAGAAAACAAAATTGATATAGCATTTTTCTCTCATTTATTTGTATACTTATTGCAATGAAATTATTCCTAAACATGTTCCGACCGATCCCAGTAGAGGGCACTACTATTTTCGAGAACTGACACTGGGTTATACTCATACCTATAGGCATAGCTAAATTTCACACAACAAGAGATATGGGAGTGGGAGAACGTATGCGTAGGAGAACCACCAACAGAAAAGTAATTGACAATTAAGACTGACATTTTACGCCAATCTATGTTTATACTATAAAGCATCTTAATTTTTACTTCAAAGTTGTTTCAAACCAGTAAGACGGCAACTATCACGAACCCATAACATAAGACATAAAATTCAGGTAAAAATTGTATAAAAAAAAAATTGTAACGTTATAATTACAGCATAACGTTATTGTTGGTCGATAACGTTACATTTGCCAAATATTTTGTACCCAGTCACTACGAAAATTGACAGTTGAGCTAATCTTGTAATAGCGTAATACAGTTTGAAGTAAAATATGTTTCCTTATTTAATATACATTGAATTTTGCAATAAACTTCAACGTTTATTACAAGACGACATGATATTATAATTTTTAATTAAATTAATGTCAGTAGTGCAAATTTACAATAAAAATAATTATTTGCCGTTTATTGTTCGTCACTTCAATGTTACCTTAATCACCTGACATCCAACTGCCAAAAACGTATTCTTATAGTGTCCCAAACAAAAAATTCGTTTTTATCATTCATCAAGGAACTCTAATATTCATCTAAAAGTAATTGTCAAATACTTTCAAATCTTATGACTTTCGAGAATCAACAAAAACATTATTGATGTTATTTTTGCCACGATAGATTTTTTTAGTACCTAATCCAGTTATGTATTCCAAGAAGATGATTCTTAGAAACAACTCAATCAACTTTTCGATTTGCATGATATTTTATAACTAGATGATCCCCGCGACTTTGTCCGCGTGGATTCAGTTTTTTAAATTCCCGCGGGAACTCTTTAATTTTCCGGGATAAAAAATTTCTCTGTACCAAATTTCATCAAAATCGTTTGAACAGATGGGCCGTGAAAGCGTAGCAGATAGACAGACAGACGGACAGACATACAGACAGACAATTTCGCATTTATAATATTAGCATGGATTAAGGTGTACCTAAAGATTTAAAAAACTAAAAAATTCGCGAAAACATCAGCTATTATGTATATTATGTTCATTTAAATAAACGTAGCAGTATTTTTATCAGTTTCAACTTGACTCAAGTTTCCGGTGTGTATAAGTACATATTTAACACAAGGATTTCCCAATTGTTATGCACCCCTATCTAATTATACAGTAAATCTAACATGCTTGCGCGTACTCACTATATACTATACTAATTACTACTCAATGCCCATATAATGACGCAAACAGCTACTGCGTGATTGGTGACACGAGTATGTTGGTGACCACTGATCTGAATTCTTCACCATTGTTAGGGATTCTGACGTCACAAGCTGAGGTTTCTATTCCATCTATATGAGGCATACCTATAGAATACCGATTCATCATAGAAGCCCTAATATAGTAACCTAAAATATGCTGAGTAATTGAGTTGTAACTGTATATGGGCCTCTATAGTGATACATGTATACTAATATTATAAATGCAAAAGTGTGTCTTTCTGTCTGTCTGTCTGCTATGCTTTTACGGCCTATCTGTTCAATCAATTTTGATGAAACTTGGTATAGGGAAAGGTTGTATCCCGGGGAAAGATATAAGCTACTTTGTATTCCGGAAAATAAAAGAGTTCCCGGGGGAATCATAAAAACTTACTCCACGCGGACGAAGTCGCGGGCATTATCTGTTTATACATATTATATTTTCAACTTGAAAAGTCATTTGACTGGCGCTCAAACTGATGGTCTGATTCATCATCATCATCATTTCAACTCATCATCGGCTCACTACTTGGCATGAGTGTCCTTTAAATACTGATTTAAATGTTGTTTTTATCACAAAAATATCATACCTACATCCATAATTATTATAAATGCCAAAGTGTGTCTGTCTGTCTGCTAAGCTTTCACGGCCCAACTATACTTAACCAATTTTGATGAAATTTGGCACAGAGACAGGTTACATCCCGGGGAACTTTTTATCCCGGAAAATTGAAGAGTTCCCGCGGGAATAAAAAAATCAATCCACGCGAACGAAGTCGCGGGCATCATCTAGTTCAGTATATTTTTGTATTTGGCTGCGACCAAATTTTGCCGTAGAATTCCCAGTTTCTTGATAGTTTTGTTAGAAGGATAGATATTGGATAGAAGCAGGCGTTACTTTGCGAAAGTCCATGATAATAAAGGATCGCCATAATCTGCCACAGTAGGTAAATCTATGTGGAACAATGTGTATCTTGCACTTGAAGCTTGAGATACCTATTCACCACACCACACAAATCTTACGAATTCTTCTCAACGTACGTTTCACTCCGACACCGGAGCATTTTCAGGAGATGTTGACTCGACAAATAATCGTGCATTTTAGTTTCTTCATGAAGTTGTTTCTCTTTTTAGACCGCGCGCGAGTTTCGCCGAACCGCAGCCATTCATGTCGATGAATCAGATGGCGTTGCGATTCGAACGTGCGACTTGACGATAACTTATTATGTAAATGATATTATTTAATGGCTGCACTTTCATAGAATAGCGCGTTAAGATGGCCGTGACTATTCAAACATCGATGACTATTCTGTTTACTATAAGACTTATGCGATTGTTTTTATGGCCACCACTTTGGTTCCTTTAGCGAATTGGTTTTGAAAACAAAATGCCGTCTCTTTTTATCAAGTAGGAATTTTCCAGGGTTGACATGAAAAGGACTGTTATAGAAAATTAACTTAAATACATAAATAATTTATTTGTGCTAGTGGTAGTGGACTATATTGTATAGTAATAGAGTTGTAGTTACGGCGGTTCTTCCAGTATAGCCCCAGTTATCCACTGGGGCTATACTGGCAACGCTTAAAGTAATACTTAAGTAATATTACTCAAAATGACAGTTTGATGTCACGTACCTTGACGTTCCTAAAATAAGGACTATCATTCTAAAACACGAAAGTCGACAATAATGAAACAATATGGCTGTGACACTATGGTCCCTGAATTGGTCTCAAAAGTAGGGTAGAGAGTAGAGACACTCTAATACTAGTCAAATCAAATCAAATCAAATCATCTTTATTCAAAATTGGTACCTACAAAGTACCTACACCTTCTGAACGTCATGTTTATAAAGAATAAGAATTGATGGTGATAATTAACAACGGAAACGGAACTAGTGAAAATTGGAATAAAACTTTCTCTATTCAATCAGTCAGTCAGTAAAATATCAGTTAACTACCTTTCGAGATTAGCGCTATCTAACAAACAGGCATAAGTTCCGCTTGAATAAGTAAATAGACATAATATGAAATTGCAGAAAAACTACTTTATATACTTTACGTCAAATCGGCACCAATTTGAAACAAACAACTTTGGCTAAAAATGTAAAATAGACTTTATTAACAAGCGAGTGAGTGTAAATTTGTTTGGTTAATAGAAGCGAAGGATGCGTCTTAAAATTCAAAACATGTCAGATGTGATGGTTTCCAAGAATTGCGCTGCGCACGCGCAGGTGAGAGAATAAACATGTTTTGTATCAGAAATGGGGTATTAATTGAATTTCTGAAGAAGAACTTTGCATGAAGTGCATCCGGGGCGGTGGTCTGATTTTCCAGAAAAATCTGTATGATCGACTATGTTCAATGTTGATAAATATATTAACTAGTTGATGCCCGCGACTTCGTGCGCGTGGTTTAAGATTTTTTGATTCCTGCGGGAAAAATTAGCCTATGTCACTCTCCCAGGTCCTCCACTATACCCATGCCAAAAATCACGTAGATCCGGTGCTCCGTTGCGGCGTGATTGAAGGACAAACCAACAAACCAACAAACAAACACACTTTCGCATTATAATATTAGTATGATGCAAATATCTTTAAAAATAATAACATGAAAAATTACTTAGGTACTACTACTTTTTGCAAGGTGCGTGGTATTTTTCGTTGTGCTTGCTAGATCCGCAGTTATACCGTTGACCCCTCGGTTTAGCAAATTGAGATTTTGCATCTAGATTCTAGATAGATACCCCATGCTGTGTCGATTTAATTGCTGACAAAACAAATATCAATCAATCTATCAATATTTATTTATTAGTATAAAAATGCGAAAGTGTGTTTGTTTGTTGGTTTATTGGTTTGTCCTTCAATCACGCCGCAACGGAGCAACGGATCGACGCGAATTTTGGTATGGGTATAGCTGTTGAGGACCTGGAGAGTGACATAGGCTACTTTTTATCCCGGAAAATTAGGAAGTTCGCTCCAGACTACAGTTTCGCTTACCTTCGCAGCGTGTGTGTAGAACGGGCATAACAGAATTGGCGATGTCTGAGTCATATTGCGAAAGTGAGGTAAAACCCCGCGTTAAAATGTTTACACGCTCGCCCGAGCTACAGAGACGAATGATGCATGTAGCAACTTTCTTGGCACAGATGTACAATCACTAAGTTATTCTGGGGAAATAACCTGTGCAAATCGCAGCAGGTTTGATACTAGGATTAAACAATAAGATTATACAAACGAATAATTAACGAAACGCTTCCAGAAAAGGTAGGTAGTACCACAGAGTACCCCGTTTCCTTTGGCTCGTCTTGGCGGGGGCACTACTCCCGTGCCCCCATGATAATAGAAAGAAAATAAATAAGAAATTAATGAGTTTTCAGATACAAACAACCCCAAAAAAATATAAAAGGAAGACGGCAAAATATCTTAATATATTGTAAAATTTAGTAAGAACACAAATTATTTAGGAAATAGGATTTCAAAGTTTAAACTCAAATTATTTCAAATTGATGAACGTAGCACGTACAAACAAGTGACGAATAAACAAAAAACATCAAGAAAACATACTAATTTAGATAAAAATATGAAAAAGTGACTGTAGAGCACAGATTAGAAGCAAATAGTAAACAAATTGACTTAACCTTCCTTACATTTAAGAGAATCATTTTTATCATTTACAGTCTGCAGTCAGCCCTGAAATACTTCCTTACAACTACAAGTATTACAGTGATAAGACCCCCATTATCAGTTATCACCGGACATCGTTGTGGTTATAGCAACCGATAAGAGTTTAAACACCTGGATAAAGCAACAACGTAAAACAAATTGTGATATTGATTTTTATGCTTATTCTCAACCACATATTGAAGATATGATTTTGAAGAACGGTAGAGCCTCGTAATTTGTACTAAGGGCATATAGATGTATACAAATGTGACTTTGGAAGTCCTGCAAAATACCTAAAATACTATACAGTCATTTATACAGCAGTAAACTTCTATTGGTCGATTTAGACGATGATATGTAATTTTGTCATTTAAGAAATCGGTGATATATGTATCGGAGTTTGGTATCAGATAAAATAATTTGAGATAATCTAAATTGTGTAATACAGTGCAATAAAGATTTGATTCTGCGTATAATTTGAAATCTATGTAGATTTCGAAAGTAATTTGAATTTGAGCGAATTCAAATCACTTCTTAGCGATATTTTATCTCAACTTATATCATCTAGGTATTTTTTATACTAGACGTTAGGTATCTACCTAGCTACTTATAGCTACTAATACTTAATTAGCATACAGATTTACTATAACAATTTTTTAATAGATTGAGTTACCACCTTTATGAATTAATTCGACCTCTTATTATCGCCTATCTATACAATCAACTCGCAGAGTAATTCCCCGCGTCCTAACATAAGTGAAGCCCCGATTTTTTCCAGTTTCCATGTTACCACATTTGTATGCTAAACACGTGTTGTGTCTGGTCGTATCACCTTGGACACGAACCTTATCAATTAGATCATGAATAATAATTGTAGTCGTTTATGTTGAGAGGAAAGGTAATATCGGTCAAGGATGTCTATTTTTAGAACCTTTATTAAGGAGTAACCGCTAAACGTCCACAGCTGGACCTATGTCTCACATGCTGCATTCTAGTAAGGTTTATATTTAAATTTTTTTTTTTCAAAATTTAATCTTACTATTATTCTAAGTTATAAGTTTTCACTTCTATCGGAAGTCGAGTGCCAATTTTTTTTTATTCCATTACAAGTTAGCCCTTGACTGCGATCTCACCTAATGGTAAGTGATGATGCTGTTTAAGATGGTAGCGGGTTTGGCAATTATATTAAACCCATACGGTTTCTATACAGCATCGTACCGGAACGCTGAATCGCTTGTCGGGACGTCTTTGCCGGAAGGGTGGCAACTAGCTTGATCGCCTCAATTAATTTAAAAAGTTATGTACCTACCTACCTAATGTGATTGTTCTCCTGTTTTGTATAACTAACTGTTGTATTATTTTATTAATATATTAATTTGTTAGAAGTTAATTCTAGAAAGTTGAGAATTTTCAACACGATGAAAGCATTAACTACGTGATTGCAATCACAAAAATGTCAGTTAATTTCTACCATTTTCTAATTATAAGCTTAGGTTAAAGAAAAATTACTTAGTAGTCAAATAGTTTGGCTAGATTGTAATAATTATATTAAGCACCCTTCATTGGTACTCAATAATAGAAAAAAAAATCTACCAGTACCAAGTTACCAACTCACTAAAGAATCTTAGGCTTTTTACTATTGAATCTGTAGGATTCATTGCCATTCAAAAACAACAGCATGAACATAGTTTTGCTAAAAAGGTCCGGTGCATTCAATTTACATATACAAGGCGTCTGTTCCTTGACCGACTAACGATGTCGGTCAAGTGTAGACAAGGTGTCGGCCAGCGGTGTCGACTGTCGGCAAGTGGTGTCGGCCATTGCGTTTTGTAGTTTTTCCGCGAGGACATTGACTTGTTACACGCTTCCTCAATGTGCTTCTAATGTTATTGTTTGGTTTTCCGCAATCAAATCGCCGGTTAGAAACATGCATGTTACATCCAACGCTATTTTTCTCGTGACATGTTTGTAGTGTGTTTCTCTTTTTTATTACGAGAAAGGCTTGCTCTTTACAACAATCTCTTTATCTGATTATAATAATTTGACTTAATGGCCCGCTTGCTTGCTTGCTTGAGTGTCAGGCCCACTTGCACAAGGACTCTTAAATTGATTTAGTTAAATATTTTAATGCTGTCCCTTTTTTTGCAACTACAATATGCGTCTGCCAAAAAGGGACAGCATTACAAAATTTAACTAAATCAGTTTAAATGTCCTCGTGCAAGCGGCCCTCAGTGTTGTAGTTCTGACCAGTTTACCTATTGCATCATTATCATTATCATCTCAACTCATTTCAAGTCAACTTTAGAGAAAAATCTCCTCTCAGTATGAGAAGAGCTCCAGTGGATTGCCAAACTTCAGATACCTTACAAGAAAGATATATTTATAGATCCCTCCTAGAAAATTAAAAATAAATCTTAGGTGTGCAAGTTTTTCGTCATGATGTTTCTTTCCTTCCTTCAGCTAAAACACGTAATGTATCAAATTTCATCAATATCGGCTAAGCGAAAAGGTAACACCAAGTAAAACAGACAGATAAACAGACAATTTCAAATAAGGGAATAGGGATATGGTTATAAAATTGAAGGGCATACGTGGTTCCATATAAAGATATTATGACATCACGACTTATGTAATCTGTGTACTTACAATCAAAGTATCTATGCCTGACCTACGATACTTTTTTCCTATTTTCGTTTGCTCATGCGACGGTAATGAAGAGGCCAATAGAATGGTGTTTCCTCGTATACCATACTTGTAAAGTGGTACTGGATTGAATGATAAGCAAGTTTTGTAGTACATTGAGATTGATATCTTAGTGACTTGCGTTTGCTGGTACCTTGGGCACAGTACATGAATAATTAAAGCTGTAAAGCACGACTATAATAATTATACTTTTTATAATGAGCCAAAAGATATGCTTATATGAATAGAAATATACTAATTGCATACAATAATTTAAAACAATCAAATACTCGTGAGATTAACCTTTAGATATTGGGGATTGGAATGATAATGATGACATTGAAATGATTTAGATGGACACACGAAATCGAACTAGAGAGCAGGCTTCTAAAAAGAATAAAATTGTATTTGTTGTGACAAACTTGAATGGAACTAACTACGAAAGCGGTGCGTCGTTGGAGTGAGATACCTGTTACCCTTCTCTCAAAATGAAATTTCGGCTCGAGTAGCGTGGGGCCTTAAGCGCTTATGATAAACTATCCAAATGATAAAGTACTTTCTCATAGAAAATAGGATTATTTAGCATAATTAAGTATTTAAATTAGAATTTCAAGATTATTATACGATACCAAAATCATAAAAAGAGTAGAAAGACATCTTCTAGGCATTTTTAGGCAAATTTCAGCCAAATCCGTCTAGTCATTTTTGCGTGAAAGAGACAAACATACACACATACCTACAAACTTTCGCCTTTATACTATTACTGTGATGATTTGTAAATTAACACCGCTGTATAAAGAAATAACTTCTAACATTGCTTAGCATTTAAATATTGCTCAATTTATAATGTCCTCCCGACCGAATTTCGGCCACGGCGGCCAATCTCCAGAGAGATTAGCCATCTGCGCGGGAGATATTATAGTGCACAAGTGTGTGCGCAAACACAGGTGCACTCTCTGTTCCTTTACTCTCATAGCCCGATGGGACGGAAAATCCGACACAACCGGAGAGAGATCAGGCGCAGGACCGACGGTTTAACGTGCTCTCCGAGGCACGGGGGTGAAACACCACCAACTTCCTAACTCCGGGCTAGTACTGAGAATTTCTTGTCAGAAAACCCCAGACTTGTTGTGACCCGACCCGGGACTCGAACCCGGGACCTCGTCGGCCGCAGTCGAACATGCTAACCACTAGACCAACGAGGCAACGAGTTGCTCAATTTATACATTACACGCAAGAGCCAAAGAGGTTCCAAAAAAGGCTTTTGAAAAATTGAAAAAGGGTAAGGGTAAAATACGACATACAAATACTCGTAAAAGCCCAAGTCACCGCATGTTTGAGGCATGTGTCAGGGACTGGTTGGGTGCCAAACTGCATCGTAAACGTGGATATTTAGATTGACTCATCTGCGGCTCTATAATGCAAAACCTGTATCAATCATTGCTACAATATCGGTGTCGGAGTGAAACGTCCGTTGAGAATAATTTGTGTTCTTTTTTTTAAATTTATTTTTTATAAAATGCACAAATAAGTACAAAACTTTGTTTCTCGCCAAACTACACTTTTTTTTTATACACTACAAGTGATGATGCAGTCTAAGATGGTAGCGGGCTAACCTGTTAGGGGTATGGCAGTTATTATTAAACCCTTTTCTACACGGCATCGTACCGGAACGCTAAATCGCTTGGCGGCCCGTCTTTGCCGGTAGGGTGGTAACTAGCCACGGCCGAAGCCTCCAACCAGGCAAATATACTAAAATAAATAAATAAAGCCTTTAAGGAGGCAAATATACTAATAAATAATAAGCAGGATATGTGCCGGATTATAGCAATTTAAACTTCTAGTTTCTTCATTGTTACAATCTCAATTGTTGTGATTGGCTCAATTTATGCTATTCTAGCTGCAACAGTAAATTTTGGCCAATAGCGAAACAGTAATAACTAATCGGAGGTACTTGCGATCATCACACTGCAGTAATCATAAATGCATAATAATATGCCCTCTATAAATTCCAGTAGGTTAATCATTTTAATGACGCTACCTTTGGATCGTTTAAAAACAATAAGGTTTCGATCAATTATATGAAATTCTTAGTAGGCTTGAAATAATAGTTTGGAAGCTGCAAGTTTTGATGAAGATTATGGTATTAATATTAATACCTCCAATTCGAATTCAATAAGAGGAGGAAGGAAGTCAAATAACTTTTCCTCGTGTAGCTCTTTTGAGAAGCCTCTACCGTCGGTTCCGATAGAAAATGACTATTGAATGAGTCTACTTAGTAGGATTGCCAGCAAGAAACAATCCACAGAAACAAACACACACAACAAATATTGACATAATTTTCACATTTAAGTAAAACTCAATATAAATTAAAATACTCCAACAAAAAAGGCTTGAAACCCATAAAAGGACTTTACATACACATCTATAAGAATATTCACATATAACCGTTTATAATGATGAATTTATGCGGACGGAGCAAGGTCCTTTAAAGTGCATTTTTTACACAACTCCAAACATTTGGCGTCTGCCTCGTGGCCTCTCTACAGTGCTTTATCATTTGTTTATGTTTACTTAACAAGGAGTTCGTACTTTATTTATTTAAGTAACTACTTACATATTTTATACTAGCTGATGCCCGCATCTTCGTCCGCGTGGTTTAAGTTTTTTTGATTCCCGCGAGAATTCTTTAATTTTCCGGGATAAAAAGTAGCCTATGTAACTCTCCGTCATCAACTACACCCATGCCAAAAATCACGTCGATCCGTTTCTCCGTTGCGGCGTGATTGAAGGACAAACCAACAAACCAACAAACACTTCAGGGTTCCTGACAAAATTGTGAAACGACGGATATTTTTAGCAATCATTTTATTTCGCTTCATTTCATATTTTGACAAATAAGATAGGTAAGTACAACGACGGACATACTTTTGCATTTATTATTTTAGTATTGATTCAAGACAAAGACTTCATCAGTGGATAGGGTGAAAGATCCAAAGATTTTCCTTTGAAATCGTTTTAAGGTAAAAGAAACCAAAGGTTTTCGCTCTCCAAGAGACATTTTCATTTAGAACATCTTTATGCTAGTGTTTATCTTGATTCCTTGTGTTGGCGAGGTCGAATAACATTGTCATTTCGTGTCCAGAATATTAACAGCCTTGCGAAATGCATTCGACTTTTAGTATCATTGACAAACAACTGTACATCAACCTTATTGCAGCCTTTGACAGCATGCCAAAAACTACAATACTGTCAGTATGAAAACAAAGTGAAAATACAAAAGCACTATAGGTACCTAAACCACATAGTTATTATTTTTTTTTGAAAATTCTGCAACTGTTTAACTTGACCCTAAGATTGTCCAATTCACTAAGCACAAAGACTTATTAATTTGTGCTTAGTGAATTGTAAAAAAACACTAAGCGATTTAGTATCAACGCTGACACAGCGACGAACTGAAACAGTAGACAGCTCTTAAACAATGTGTTTAAAATCTTTTGAAAATTGTGCCATTGTCAATTAAGAAGTCCTGTATCCCCTTTATATTGTCCAATTTTACTTACCGTACTCATGTACTTACATATATACCTAATTACCTACTTAGGTAAATCTTCAAAAGCAAAATAACTTAAAACAAACAAAATTTTTGTCTTGTTTGTGATGGTTTCATGGTTACATAAAGTTTCTTATTTGAAATGATTTCATATATTGATTTATGGACTATTATAATAATATGCATAAATTGAAATTGTGTTTTAAATCTTTTTTTACTCAGTAAAGACAATAATTATTGTCGACAATGACTAGTGTCATCTCACCTCGATAAAATAGCAGTTAGCACCAAGGAAAGTGTCTAATAGCTATTTAACGACCTAGCATTATAAGTACGTTTGAATATCGATTAATTACTAATTTATAGCCAATTAGAAGATGAATTTATTAATTTTAATTAATATTGTGACGTCTGACTATGAAAGACGTGAAGCAATATTTTTGTAGTCAATAGCAAGGATTTTACTGACAATTATTGTCATTTAAATGTTTTTTTTTACATAAATGAGATTGTACTAGAAGAAATTAATTAATTTCACCTTTACTGTGTCCTTATTCTGAAACCTAACCACATGTGTCAAATATGTTTTTTAGAACTAAACGACGAATAGATGGTTTTACATAATAAGATACCATATCGTGTAATTCAGCGTGTGCTAATGTGGTTACGCAACGTTCAATCCAATTTGGCTCAATACCTTATGGATTTTTATTATATTTTTCACAAAAATATCTTCTTTTGTTAAAAAAATAGCATTGATAAGTCAAAACTTACATAAAATACCTTCGCCCCAATCAGATAATTTACGATCGGTGCACAACAAACTTGTAGTCCTCGAACACCTATGTTTGGGATGCTTATGTAGTCGAATAACCAAAAAAGGTGTTTTATTTGGCAGTTATTTGACTTTTATATGACCCACACTGCTGATTGAAACATCTATACGCTCAGCAGTAGGTCAACCGAATACAATAATAAAAAAAACAATAATTTATAGGTACCTAAACGATTTAAGGATGGTCTGAAATCAGAGGCCCAATTCTCTAAGACAATCGATATCATTTGAGGACTTAAAACGTATTACTCGAACTGTTTAAGGAGTTCATATAAATGCTTTTTGACGTGCAGACATATTTGAACTCCAAAAATTGTTTGAATTATATACCTACGTTTGAAAAACGTTTACGATTTTCTTACACAATCTGGGCTGATAGATTTTGGTTAAATTCCATCCGGTGAAATATTCTTCGGTGGAACTGTAACAAATAATTTAAAAAAGCTATGCATTTTTTGGTTACGTTGATCGATATTATATCACTTGATTTAACTGTAAAGACACATCCCGAGGTTACTAGCATACCTGAGAGTTTTCGATAAAGTTCTCAAAGATAAATGAAGCCTGCGAATTTGCACTTGGCCAACCAGGAGGACTACCTACTTAACTATGGCTTAATCGAAACCCTTTTCATTCTGAGAAGAGACACGTGCTAAGTAAGAAAATAGTATGGGCTAACGATAGGTTGAGATGATTATGAAAATGACTAAACCTATAATAATTGATGTTATTAACTCGGACGCCGGTAAATATGTTGAAGCAAAAGGTCAACCTTTAATTGCTTGAATCAAGTCTTAGCGACAATTAACTCGCTATTAAACCTAGCGTATAAACTGGTTGATATAGTGTAGGTATATATAATATTAGTTTTATATAGCTTTTAAAATTATTTACTCGTAAAATAAGACAGGTTTGATGGCAAGAGACCTATTGGATTGAGGCTAGCTTCATAAGCCCTATTTCGAGATGCAAAAAGGTCTAGCCCCACTTGAGATGCATGGAACGGTGCGGCACGTAACGGAAATATTATAATATTAATAGCGTTCTCTGGTCTGGTCTGGACGGGTGGGAGGCTTCAGCCGTGGCTAGCTACCACCCTACCAGCAAAGACGTACCGCCAAGCGATTCAGCGTTTGTAGCGTGTAGAAACCGATTGGGGGTATGGGTTTAATATAACAGCCATACCCCCAACAGGTTAGCCCGCTACCATCTTAGACTGCATCATCACTTACCAGGTAAGATTGCAGTCAAGGGGTAACTTGGCGTGAAATAAATTACGAGCAGCTTTTGATCAAATATCTCATCAGAAGTCTTATCTGAAAAAAGTGACTGACTGACTGAAGGATCTATCAACGCACAGCTCAAACCACTGGGTTGAAAGGCATGCAGATAACTATTATGACGAAGACATCCGATAAGAAGGGATTTTTGAAAATTTAAACCATAGGGGGTTAAAATAGTGGTTTGAAATTTGTACTGAGTTTTTCTCGGTAGGAATGGTATTCTGAACCAGTGGTAAATTTACTCGACTATTCAAAAGCACTTGTCAAAGTCTACTTGAATAAAAAAGTTTTATATTTAATAAATAAATAAATAATAAATAAATTGTTTATTGCTCCAAAGATACATAAGTTACAATTACAAAAAATTCTGCATTTGTATTTGTATTTGTCTTGTCACAATCTTGAAAAGATTGTCATTACTGGCAAAGTGGACGGCAAGAGACCTCGGGGACGTACCCCGATGCGTTGGTCAGATCAAATCCGCACCGCTCTCGATAGCAAGGTCCACGAAGCCCTGCATGTCGCAAAAAACAGAGCAACATGGCGCGACATCGTCCACAGAAGAATCATTGGTGGAAGGGGTCACGACCCTCAGTAATGGGGAATACGACGCAAAGAGGAGGAGGATTAGTATTTGTATAGTCCACGCGGACGAAGTCGCGGGCAGAACCTATAACTTTTGCATAAAGCCCATGGCGCCTGTACCGCCACGGGCCATACATCGTCCTTACCACATTCGTGTGTCGAATACGTGTAAACTGTAATGTGAGTCAGTAATAAATTTGGATGCGCGGCGCGGCGCGAGGTCGGGGCCCGGCCTTGCTGGCTATCGCGCATCAGCTGGGCCAAGGAGCGCCCCTACGTGCTCCGAATCCTCGCCAGCCCGTGGAATAACCGGCCGTTAAGGCTGACAACCTTAACTCGTTAGATACTAATTCAAAAGCAAAACATTAATCATTTGTACTGCTACTTCATCACGTCAAATCTTGTTATCTTGAAGGAATAAGCTGTGCTAAACGATTAAGGTTATAAAATAAATAAAATAGCTTTATACATAGTAGTACATTAAGTATTTAGCACATTTATAACACATACACGATTATGATTAGTGGTTACTTAATATCGGGCTATACAGGACGGGTCAGGTTTCGCTTGTAAAGTTTGAACAAATCCAGTAAATCCATTGGAATTTCAAAGATTGATTGATGGAATTGGATGGAGAGGACGGATTGGATTTGTATAAAATCACACCTCGAGTGCAATCTCATCCAATCCGAACCCAGTGCCGAAACTATTCAGATACGAGCGGGCTAATTTTTTTTTCGTAGCGTTGTACAGGAACATTGAACTGAGTCTCCTCTGCCAGTAGGGTATTCAGTACCGAAAACTCCCGCTAGACCAGACCAAAGACATTGTTTTTTTTATCCACTACAAGTTAGCCCTTGACTTAGATCTTACCTGATGGTAAATAATGATGCAGTCTAAGATGGTAGCGGGCTAACCTGTTAGGGGAATGACAGTTAATTAAACCCGTAACCCTATTCGGTTTCTACACGGCATCGTACCGGAAGGCTAAATCGCTTGGTGGGCACGTCTTTGCCGGTAGGGTGGTAACTAGCCACGGCCGAAGCCTCCCACCAGGCCAGACCAGAGAAAATTCAGAAATTATAAATTCCCAAATTGGCCGGGAATCGATCCCGGGACTTCCACACGTTAAGACAACAGCGCTCAACACTGCGCCACGGAGGTCGTCAGACCTTCATTACCGACCGTCAGACATTGTATAGAAACCATAAATTCTCGAATTGGCCTTGTAGGGAATAACATTCAAATATAGTAATACCCACCTATGGGACCACTGAGCTCTCCACCACTCCACGAAGGTCGTCAGCACAACAAATTACGTCATGCCTAACTACTAAAATGGTACTTTATTAATTTCTCCTTTGGCTCTGTTTATTTATGTCTAGCATTGAGTCCTAAGGTCAATAAGGACTTGAACAATTCGATATTGCAAAGCAAATAGTGTGTTGATAATGGTTAATGGATCGTAATAGTTTATAGCAGGCCATAACGTTGTGGTATAAACGACAATAACAGAATTATTGTGTTACTAGCTGATGCCCGCGACTTCGTCCGCGTGGTTTGGCGGGACCCTCGAACCCGATTGCAGCGCCCCCTACCGGGTCCAATTGTGAATATAAACCATCCCGGGGTCCAGACAAACCCAACAAAAAAAGAATTAGCGAAATTGGTCCAGCCGTGTCCCGCCCTGAACCTCGAACCCGATTGCAGCGCCCTCTACCGGGTCCAATTGTGAATATAAACCATCCCGGCGTCCAGACAAACCAAAAAAAAAAGAATTAGCGAAATTGGTCCAGCCGTTCACGCGTGATGCCGTGGCCAAGGGAAATAGGGATTCATTTTTATATTATACCCCTATTTCACCCCTTTGGGGGTGGAATTACGAAAAACTGTGAAATACGTACGTCTTCATTTTCAACCCGCAGCTCATATACCAAGTTTCATCGATATAATTTGAGAAATAACGAACTTTCATGCAAACTTTCAACCCCTATTTCACCCCTTTGGGGGTAGAATTTCGGGATAAAAAGTATCCTATGTCCTACCTCATAGTATGGGCTCAAATCGTGCCAAGTTTCGTTTGAATTCATTCAGTAGTTTCGGCGTGATGCGCGGCCAAGATACAGACAGACAGACAGACAGACAGACAGACAGACAGACAGACAAAAATGAAAAAAATTACAGATTTGGCTTCAGTATCGAATAATGAGTGCCCTCCAAAAAAAATTTTCAAAATATCTTCAATGTACAGAATTGGACCTGTTACAGTTTTATTATAAGTATAGATTGTCATACCTCGTACATCCAGGGGATGAAGGGGTATATGGAAACGGGTCACAAAAGTTATGGGGATTTTAGTCACGAAATTTTCAGTAGCATCTCAGTTTTAGGAGTTTGGAGGTTACAACGTCTTGCCCTAGAATATCCCGTTCGTAGTCGACTTGTCTTCATTGAAATTGACTTCCGCAGCCGATCTTCATCAGACCCCCGATCGTGTAAGGAAATCGTTATCGTGATCGTTTGTCAAATTAAGGAATTCATAGATGACTGTAGGTCAAAAAGCATGTGTATGAACTCCTTAAATAGTAATACGTTTTAAGCTGTCAAATGAATACCCTCTGAAGAGAGAGTTTCTGGAGTTGCCATTACATAAATTTAAAGACTGTGTTAAACGTCGAGGTTATTATAGTATAGAATATAGATGATTTTCTCGATGACAAAGTTGCATGGAAGCAACCGGCTTCGCATCCAGCAACCCACAAGTCAGTGTAATACCTACTTGTTACATAGCGTATGCATTTTATATTATATACAAATTGTTACATTTTTCTATTTTTAAAAAGAGCAACTGCTGAGTTTCTTGCCGGTTCTTCTCAGTAGAATCAGCTTTCTAGACCGGTGGTAGATTCTTACGACTTATCAGGTGACACAAGTTGTCCTACATGAAATAAATCATTTCATTTAATTTATTGATTACTAGAGGATGCTCGCGACTTCGTTCGCGTGGCATAAATTTTTAATTCCCACAGGCACTCCTTAATTTTCCGGGATAAAAAGAAGTCTATGTCACTCTCCAAGTCCTCAACTAAGTATACCCATGCAAAAAATCACGTTGATCCGTTGCTCTATTTCGGCGTGATTGAAGGATAAACTCTCTATTTGACGTCCTTGGGGATAGAATTTTCAAAAACTGTGAATCACTTATTTTTTCATTTCAGACCAAAATCCCAAATACCAAGTTTCATGGCTACAGCTTGAAAAATGACGGACTTTCCTACTAACTTACAACCCCTGTTTCAGCCCTTTGAGGGTGGAATTTCGAAAAGCTGTGAAATACGTATTTCTTTATTTTTTACCAAAAGCCAAAATACCAAGTTTCGTTGATATAACTTGAGAAATGACGGACTTTCATACAAACTTTAAACCCCTATTTCACCCCCTTAAGGGTGGAATTTTGAAAAATCCTTCCTTAGTGAGCGCCTACGTCACAAAAGAAACCTACTGTCAAAATTTCAAGTTTCTAACCACAGCGGTTTAGGCTGTGCGTTGATATATAAGTCAGTCAGTCAGGACTTTGAATTTTATATATATAGATTTGATATGTGTTTGCGTCATATTTTGCCGCTAAAATAAAGAAGTTATGGCTCCACGCTTACTTCTAGCCATGGGCTGTGACATTGGAAACTTGGCTGTGCGTGTCGAGTCGGATTATTTCACCATCGCTGATAAATAATAATTACTTATCACTTATGCACCAACTTCACAACTAGAGCACTGTTGAGGACTTCTAAGTAAACGGAAGGTTATGGAATTATTGAATTGCCAATGCCAACAGTTTCCATCAGCTAGACAGAATAATCGATTTGGTGCATTTCTTTGATTTTTCATACTTTTTTATTGAAATACAAGTTGGGTTAACTTGTAGTTCAATAAAAAAGTATGAAAAATTAAATGAAATCTCGTATTTTTTTTTATCCACTACAAGTTAGCCCTTGACTGCGATCTCACCTGATAGTAAGTGATGATGCAGTCTAAGATGGCAGCGGGCTAACCTGTTAGGGGCATGGCAGTTATATTAAACCCATATCCCTATTCGGTTTCTACACGGCATCGTACCGGAACGCTAAACCGCTTGGCGGCACGTCTTTGGTGGTAGGGTGGTAACTAGCCACGGCTGAAGCCTCCCACCAGGAAAATCACCACTTATCACCAGTCTATGATGCAGTCTAAGATGTTAGTGGTTATATTACTATTACCATTAATATTATTTTCTATTACTTCGTATTTGTTGAATAAATCTACATTTTGCATGAATACATTTTCGGCTGAATCGAGTTTAAATATTTATGACTAAGTTTATTGTCTTTGCCGGTAGGGTGGTAACTAGCCACGGCTGAAGCCTCCCACCAGGCCAGACCACAGAAAATTCAGAAATTAAAAATTCCCAAATTGACCCTGCCGGATATTGAACCCGGAACCTCCCCACTTACAAGGCATCGCTCACCACTGCGTCAGGGATGTCGTCAAATAGCAAGAAATCCGTGGCTAAAACGCTGTACATAATATAATGTCCTACCGACCGAATTTCGGCCCCGGCGACCTATCTCCAGAGACATTAGCAATCTGCATAGGAGATGTTATAGTGCACAAGTGTGTGCGTATACACAGGTGCACTCTCTGTTCCTTTACTCTCATAGCCCGATGGGAAAATCCGACACGACCGGTTATAGGTCAGGCGCAGGACCAACTGCTTATCATGAGGCACGGGAGTGAAACACCGCCAACTTCCTAACTCCCGGCAGTACCGAGAAATTCTTGTCAGAAAAACCCATTACTTGTTGTGACCCGACCCGGGACTTGAACCCGAGACCTCGTCGGTTGCAGTCGAACATGCTAACCACTAGACCAACGAGTCACATAATAAATAAATAAATCTATACTAATATTATAAATGCGAAAGTTGATGGATGGATGGATAGATGTTTGTTACTCAATCACGCCAGAACGGCTGAACGGATCTGGATGAAATTTGGCACAGAGATAGATTATAGTCTGGAATAGCACATAGGCTACGGCTAGAGATCAGCGGGAACCAACAAACCTCAATAAACGCGGACTGTCAGCTATTACATACATACATGGTACATAATAATGATATGATAGTGGCATCAGAAATCGCGGTACGGCGCCTCGCCTCGCCACTCGTCACGTTGCTACGTGATAATGGCAACATGTAGGCCTTGACTCCGATCGCAATTATCTGGACACTTTGCATCGCTCGACACCGTTGCCGCGATACCAGGGCACTTACTATCATCACTTGAAGCAGTTTTATTTTAATATTGTTCACACTCTTGTTACAGAGTTGTAATCCTTATTTTAGGAGCGCTAAGGTACGTCATATAAATCTATCATTTTGATATAATACTTCTTCAAGCGATGGTAGTTAATGCCTACAGATCCATGCGCGGGCCATATACGAGTACGTCGGCTTGATGATAATTTATTTATTGAATGCATATGGGGGTAACATAAAATGCTATTAGATAACTGCTACGTTGGTCTAACGGCTAGATTCGTCTGTGTTTTCAAAAAAACTGTAAAAACATAAGCGTGCTATTACAAGTTAGCCGTTGACTGCGATCTCACCTGAATCAGGTGAGATCGCAGTCCCATCAGATGGTAAGTGACGATGTAGTCTAAGATGGTAGTGGGCTAACCTATTAGGGGTATGACAGTTATATTAAACCCATACTCCTAGTCAGTTTCTACACGGCATCGTACTGGAACGATTAATCGCTTGGCGGTACGTATTTGCCGGTAGGGTGGTAACTAGCTACGGTTGAAGCCCCCCACCAGACCAGACCAGAGAAAATTCGGAAATTATAAATTCCCAAATGGACCCTGCTGGGGATACCGAACCCGGGACCTCCCGCGTTAAGACAACAGCGCTCAACACTGCGCCAGGGAGGTCGTCAAATCGTTTACTATACAAAAGAACCGACTATAATTATTTAATGCTAAGAATTAAAAAATTGGACAATCTGCTTTCGAATCCTTACAATTTCTTTCTCATCTTAATTATAAGACTAGTTTTTGTGTAAATTAATCAATTTTATGCTAAAGTCATCAACAACTGTTGCGTGAACATAATTGCCATCAATGTAACCTTGCCCGTTGCATTAAAACCTTGAATCAAAGATAAATCGGAAAAGAAATTTCCATTGCCATAGAAACAAACAAAGTAAGTCATTGAAGTGATGACGATGGTGAGGGTCGAGAAAATGGAGTTATAATTAATTTTGCTATTGAAATAGATTTTCACAATGCCAAGGGAAAAATGTCTAGTGTGATAGCCCTGCTCTGATTTAGTATCTTACTTATCTGATTGGTAGAGATTAGAGAGAAGAGATAGAGGTCTGATGGAGTAGACAGTATTATCCAAAAGAACGTTTTTGCCGCATCCAATCTTGTAACCGACGCGGCTCAAATAGCGTTATGTAGGCAGATCCTTAAACATTTAAGTATTGCAACACGTGTAAGTTAAATAACTGTATCCCTTTCCTGGAATTCTTAATCTTTTTCTTTGGGAGCCTCTCCGATAACTCCAGTCTTCACGAGGCTAAAGATATTTTTTATGATTTTAACCGAACCCTTTCTCTCTTTCCAGATTTGTTAAACCAGACGAAGTGGCAAAACTTTGGGGGCAAATGAAGCAGAATGACAACATGACCTTTGAGAAATTCAGTCGAGCCATGCGTTACCACTACCAACACTCCGTACTTGTGTCAGTTCCCACGGCCCGCCTGGTGTACCAGTTCGGACCCAAAGGACCAGACTTCAAGACGAATAACCCCAATTTCGTCAAAGTCAAATCAGAACTAGAAAGTCCAAATTACTCGTAGTTAAATTTTTAAAGGACTTGTTTTGGAAAATGATGCTCATTGTAAAGTTGAAGCAAGGATAATGTTAATGTTTCGTGTTTTGAACCCAGGCACAACTCTCGAATAAAATTGTTCTGACAAATAGTTTTTAGAAGATATTTAAAATTATGTCAACAAACTGTAAGTATAATATTCACAATGGATTATGTTGTTTTTAATGAAAGGGAGTTGTCCTGTGGTTAAGCTGTTTGGATAAGGGAAGACGACGTAGTAGAGATTTTCAAGAAGATAATTGAATAGATAGATGTTTTCTGAAATGTTATGAGTGTGATTAAAAGTAAGTTTGGTGTCCGATTAGGTATCGTTTCGAAGGTTGTATCTAGACAAAGATTGTTGGATTGTTACCGTCAATTAAAGGTTGTAAGCCCAACTTGTTAAAGTGTCCATATTATTTTTTTAAGTGGTACTTTATTGAATTTTTACAAAATGGTTTTAGTCCTCGACGTGAGCTTTTAGTGGTCGAACTATTCAAGGTTGTTCAGAGTTACGAATTTTTGATAAAGTATTTTTAAGACGTCGGTTGTTGTTACCATAATTATTAGTAGGATAAGTTATAATAATGATTATTGAAGTTAAAAGATAAATTATATTTTAAACATTCCAATTTTATTTATATTTTTTACTATTTCGCTGATGTCATTCGTTTTCTATATTATTAATAGAAGTAGTTTTAAAGTTGCCATACTTAGTATCACTTTCAACGTACTTAAATATAATTATTATTTTGTTTCTATAATATTTTCCATTATTGAAGCTTTTATTTTGTGATGTCTTATTTTAAATTGTAATTACCTCTCTCAGTGTTAGATATATTATATTATAGGTTAATTTATAGATTTTAAACAGGTGCAAATGTGCAATCAAAAAAATGACAAAAGTAAAGATCTGTAGGCCAAAGATTATATAGGTTTGAGAAAGAAGTAAGTACATTGTTGTTGTCTTAAGAAATATGTGGATTTTCTTAACATTTTAAATGTAATTTAGTTTTAAGTTGGAGACTCTCAGGCAATTGCTGTGATGTAAATTAAAAGAATCATTTTAATTTTGTATATAGATAGACGTTATATTTCAACAAATTATGTAAATATTTTTTCATTCCTTTGTCTATTTCGTTTAAAATTTCACTGACATCTTTTGTTTTTCATGATGGTTTCCAATTCTTATATTATTTTTATATCAAGTGCTCATTTTATTACAGTTACCTCATCGAATAGAAATAATATGGTATATTTTGTTATTATGGTATATTTTTGACTCGGAGTACAAAATAAGTGTCTTACGACATTTTGAACGCATATAAAGTACACAGTTACTAAGATTACTTAACAATAGATTAGGTATAAGCTATTTCAAGTTTAAAATATAAACGTGACACGTTTCATTTCTTAAAGGAAGTCGGAAAACAGCTTCGCACGTGCGATCCTGTTTTGTACGGCTTCTAAGAAAAATGTTTTTGCTAAAATATAAAAGATATTCGAGGTTCACCCACGACTGTTCTAACAAAAACAAAACGTTCCTTGAAAGTATAATTTTCTATTGCAATGGAAAATTACGTCTTTTGTGAATCGCATGTGGCTCATAGACGTGTAAGAGATTCTCAGGGGCCATACTGCCAACGCTTATAGCCATATTGTTTCATTATTGTTGACTTTCGTGTTTAATTATAATCCTTATTTAATGAACGTCAAGGTATATGACATCAAACTGTCACATTGAGTAATATTGCTTATTTATTGCTTGGCAGTAGGGCCTGTGGTATGGCCCCAGATCACGCTTGTTGATGAGACATATGTGGTTCAAAAGAAAGTGGACGTGTTTTTACACGGAGAGTTCACTGTTCAATGTTATTTATATAAACTTCCATACTTATAATATGGTTCTTGATATTTGATAAACTTTTAATATTAATTTTATTTAACATTTAGAGAAGCACAAAAAATAGGTTCTATTTACTTTTAATAAGTGCTAAGCTCATCTCTGCATACGATATTTTTTCTTTCAATCTTAAATTAAATTGTCGTACCTATACGTAATATGTCCTAATGATGTATAGTTCGCATAATAATAAATGAAACATTTTTCGGTATCCAAAAAGTCAAACTATTTATTTTGTTTGTAAAAATTATTACATACATTATTAAATACAATTAATATATTTCTATTATACTTACTTACAGTAAAAAGAACTCTGTCTAAAATGTTATTGTTTATTATAATCAACACAATCTGGAAAGACATTAATCAATAATTTATAATTAAGAAAGTATTGTTTTTATTTTATGTGATAATGATGAGTTATATATTTCTTGAAAAAGAGAAAACAATGGATAAAAATGTCGTGCTACTTACTAACTAAATCCAGTGGATGTTTTAATTCTAAGTACCTAATTTTACTGTATTTTTTTATTTTTACTTATATGAACTTTGATAATAATATGTGGATTTACGTGCAATTTATAAATATTTGTGTATTACATGATTTTAATTATAATGAAATAGATCGAAAATATACGAATTATATTAATGTGAACATTGTTTTTTTTCTAAGTACCTTACTTAATAAATCCATACTAATATTATAAATCCGAAAGTCAGTCTGTCTGTCTGGCTGTCTGCCACGCTTTCAAGGCCCATCTGTTCAACCGATTTTGATAAACTTTTTATCCCTGAAAATTAAAGAGTTCCCGTGGGAATCAAAAAACTTAACTCACGCGGACGAAGTCGCGGGCATAATCTAGTTAAAATGTATAATTAATTCAGATAACATAACAGGTACTGAGAAGAACCAGCCAAAAATTGGTTTGGTTATAATTAATATTCTACCCAAGAGGATCAATAAATCATATTTGCATAGCAGTCGGAAGGGTAGATCTTGATGGAATAATTATTATTTATTAATTTTATTATAGTCAAACCTATAATAAAATTATTCTAAAAAAAATACTAGCTACGCTACAAACTACTAATGCTACAAACGCATGAAATTATTCTAAAAAAAATACTAGCTACTTAATGCAGTAGTGCCATCTCTGGAACTAAATAAGATTAATATTAATGTCGCTTTCCCAAACTAGATGGCATGGTTTGGCATGGTTCGGTAAACTCTACAGGATTGTCAATCCCTCGTTGCGTCAGTGGTGTGATACCTTATTTCGCTAAGAAGTGTCAAGCGATGTCCAAAGATGGCGCTTACAGTAGCAATTTTCTACCCTTTTTCCATAAATATTTTCTTTGCTTTTCCTGCAATTCTGTATGATGTAAAAAATAAGTTTCTAATTATTTTAATAATAGGTATTGTTCTAATATGTCGAAATAAATCTTCTTTATTATGTAACCTAAAATAATATCATTAATCTAATAATTCAATGAATCTTGATTTGGATTTAGTGCTCGCTCGTTTAATTTTTTACAAGTATTCCGGCATAACAGCTGTTTACCTCTGTTTACGTACGAACCTCTACCAAGCCACGCGTCATTTATTTTTATTGTGATAATATTATTGTTTTGTTTTTGTTTTTTAAGTAAATTACCTGCTATGAACAAATGGTTTTATTTTAAGTGCAGTGACATTAACTTAACTGAAGTTACAAACATCTATATTGTAACTAAGTATTTTTAAAGGTACGTTTAAAGGCAACATAAGTTTATTAAATTATTATTATGGTTTAAAAAAGATACGCGCCGAATTGAGAACCTCCTACTATTTTGGAAGTCGGATAAAAATAAAAACAATCATCTTCATATACCTACTTAGATAATATCTAACTATTTCATTTCATTTTCATTGATTCGCTAGTCGCTACATACCTAATAAAAGCCATATACTTAACCACAAAATAGGTAATAGTAACTAAATAGAACAAAATAAGGACAAAATAAGACATTTATTCACAACTAGCTGATGCCCGCGACTTCGTCCGCGTGGAATAAGTTATTTCAATTCCTACGGGAACTCCTCAATTTTCCGGGATAAAAAGTAGCCTATGTCACTCTCCAGGTCCTCGACTATACCCATGTAAAAAATCACGTCGATCCGTTGCTCCGTTGTGGCGTGATTGAAGGACAAACCAACAAACCAACTAACAAACACACTTTCGCATTTATAATATTAGTATGGTTCTTTTCTATATTATTATTTTGTGTACAAATTATGATGTGTGCACATGTTTCGGGGCTTAACTTAGAACCGACACTATCATTTTATACTTTCCCGAAATGTAAACTAGTATTTATTACCTATTTTATGTACCATTTAAGTAAAGGTAAACAATAAATAAATTTACCCATTGATGTTAATTACTTAAAAGTACAACTTGTCGTATATAGGTAGCCTTTAGCCAAGTAGATACACCACAACAACTGATTATCAGCGTAACTCTTGTCTTTACTAGATTATTTACGATAATTATAATTAATTAGTTTTAACAATATTTTTAGGTAGTTTGTTTATCTTGATCGTAGAGAACCGAAATGAAAACTTTACTTATTAATACGAAACTTTCACAGTTCGAAGCCTACCTGCTTATATTGATAAAAATATAATTATCTAAGTAGTAAGTTCCAATTCCGAGCACACCAAATTATATTATAATGATATAGAGATATAACGTTACACATATGTAGGTATATATTTCTACGTACCTAGGTACCTACCTGACGCATGGAAGGTGATGACAAAAAACTTGTATAGGTACAGACCTACCTTTATATTAAAATTATTCCGTGGCTGCGTATGATTTCTTTAAAGGTGCTCCCTCACCGGGAGCATTCACGTGTACTGTAACATTATAGATTCGTCTTTGAGCATTACATTACAATAATACCTCCCTGACTGACGAGCATTCGCGTGTAATGTAATATATAGATTCGACTTTGAGCATTACGTTACAATACTACCTCCCTGACTGACGAGTATTTGCGTGTAATGTAATATTGATTCGACTTTGAGCGGGCGGGCGGGGGGCTAGGGGCAGTGAAGCGCATGTAATGCATTGTAATGCTCGGTTCTCCTCCTTCACTGATGTAATGCTCAAATCTGTAACGTTACATAACACGCGAATGCTCCCGGTGCGGGAGCACCTTTATAAGAACTTATACGTATCAGTAGTCAGTACAGTACTTCTAAAAATATCATACTTAATAATAAATCCAAGTTCAAAAGTGTAAATAAGATATGTGGCCTTATAATGATTATTATGTAATAACCTGCCTACGTCTTACCTCGGCTTTGTACCTACATAATATTGATTAATTCACGATCATTCGTTTAGGATCACCCTTGGAAGTTGGGGTTTTCCCAAGGATAAGACATGTCAGTTCTTAATTATTTTACTAGGGATCATGAGCCTAAATTAAGTCTATGGTCATTTACTTAGTAGAAGTAATTTTTTTCTTTAAAATGTACAGTAATTCCACACGATGGTAATTCAACCCTTATGGACTCTATAATAATAAGTTAAAGCACTTATAAACGCAGTAGAAACATATAAATTATTGTAAGTATCAACGACACAAAAACGCGCAACATCCTAACTAATTCGTAACCTTGAATTCAGTCTAGTTTATCAAATTTAACCTTACTGTCATTCAAAATTTGCTTTAAATACGCTGCTAATAAAGACTGTTTTGTAAAACTCAAGCTCAACAGAAGTACGTATCCAATCTAGTATTATCTAAATGAGTTGGTTCATAGTACCTACTATGACATCAATGATCAAACTTTATAATAAACTAAATGATGCCCGCGACTTCGTCAGCGTAGATTTAGGTTTTTCATTCCCACGGGAACTCTTCAATTTTCCGGGATAAAAAGTAGCTGTAGTGGTGGTGGGATACAAACTATATATAGGTACCAAATTTCATCAAAATCGGTTGAATAGATGGGCCGTGAAAGCGTAGCAGACAGACAGACACACTTTCGCATTTATAATATTAGTATGGACTAGCTGATACTCGCTTTCCATGGGATAGAATTGCTGAAAGATCTTTCTTTCTACGTCTATGTTACATGAAAACGTCATGTGGTTGGTTACTCGAACACTGATTCAATGGTTTTTACTTTTTTTCAAAGGCGCTACTTACTCCAGAAACTGGCTTCGTTCTACGTTCATCTTCATTTACTTGAACTTAACCAGTTGCTTCTTCCCCTTCCCCCAGATCTTCCCCTTGGTTCTACTTAGTCTCAATCAATCATCCATTTATTTCTCACATACATGGACATGGTACAATTAATGGTTAGATATATTATTACAATATTATACAAAAGTTGACTTGTCTCATCGACTTGATTCTTTCAGGATTTGCTTCGCAATATCCTGGCTTCACGCTTCATAAACATTCTAGGAATAGTCGAGGATACCAGTCGGCGTGGAGTCGAGGCCAATAGCAAGTTCTGGAACACTTTCAACCTTGTGCTATATTACGTTTGTTGATTAATTTTGCAAAAACTCAGACCTATTAAGAGGACTAGCTTTTGCTCGCGACTTCGCTCACGTTAGTTTCGATTTTCTTACAAATTTCAAACCTCTATTTTACCCCCTCAGGGTTTACATTTTCTAAAATCCTTTCTTAGTGGATGCCTACGTCATAATAGATATCTGAAAGCCAAATTTCAGTCCGAACCGTCCAGCAGTGGTTGAGCTGTGCATTGATAAATCAGTCAGTCAGTCAATCAATCAGTCACCTTATCCCTTTGTGTATTATTTAGAAGAAGAAGAAAACAACACCAGCCATTGAGCGAATCGTCACTTGATCGGTTTACCTCAGATGATATGGATTGTTGTAGTGATCCTGAAAACTATTTGTAAATCTATAGATTAAATTGATTACAACATCCAATTATTACCTCACGGACCGTGTATCTCCAGATATTATAGATTGTCAGTTGACACGGAAACAAGGTCGCAGGTATATTATTACCTACTGTGTTATTACACTATAATTACACGGAATGCATAGTTAATTTTCTAGTATACAGCGTCTCGTTTAACGCTTTGACATGAAACACGATGAGATTAGTGTGAATTGACAGATTTAACATACAGCTTTGAGAACATTAGAGATAAACAGTTACTTCCCCCTTAATAGGAGACTTAATAATAGTCCTTCCTCTTTCTGTTAGGTTGCTTCATTTTAAGAATGCCGTTATTACATCGAATCGATACATGATCTATCTGAAGATGAAACTCAGCTGTTCTTGGTAAAAGAATAGAGATTATTGAGACACACAACTGGTGAAACATTTTCATTCTGATCTACCTCTTACACTTGTCAGAATCAGAATTTATTTATTGCATGATAAGATGATGCAAGAATACAAGTGCCATTGTCATGGCGTGCTTACAGTGAAAGACAATCAATGTGACAAATCACGGTATTAAATTAGGTAAATAGGGGAACAATTATGAAAATACTCGAAATTTTTCTTGTGTGAAATCATGAGCTTCTAGCCTAGCTTCGCCTTCATAGATACAAGAACGCTCCTTTTTTACAGAAACGGAAGATGATCATCCTAATATGGACCGCTGTGCTCATAGCAGCGCTCGCACTATACTTCCGCAAGAGTTGCTCGAGATTCAGCGATTATGGCGTAAAGCAGTTCAAACCGTACCCGTTCTTTGGCAACATGGCGAGAGTCGCTTTTCGGATTATTAGCATGTCCACAGATCTTGATATGTATTATGAGAACTTCCCGGAAGAAAGGTCAGTTTTAGTTGGACAGTTTTTTTTAAATTAATAGACTAGCGCTTGGCTGCAATCATACTTGCTGGAAGTAGTGATGCAGCCTGAGGTGGAGCGCGCTTGCCTAGAAGATGCCTATTCACTCTTTATTTGTTATTTTTTTAAGTTTATTTTTGACGTTTCACCCTTGGCTGTGGTATTCCTTCTTCTTCGTCGTATCGCTCTTGTCAGAGCGGTCGTGATCGTCACTTTGGTGTTGTGGCACGCTTAACGATCCGTCTCCACCTTCTCTGATAGCAGCCTTGCGAGTGCATTCATGTAAGGGCAGCCACCGTCCACCGCAGCCCTCACTTGGTCTGTCCACCTCATGAGTGAGGCATGGGTGGTGCCCTCTACTCTTCCTTGTATTCCTGGTATTCCTTACCAGCCGCCACTCTCTCTGCGTCGTATTCCCCATTCCTGAGGCTCGTAATCCCTTTCCATTAATCAAATAATGGTAGAAGTTTTCTTGGGATAATAATGCATTGGGTTCCCACATCCATCCGCATACGACTCGGCTAAGAGTATTTAAACTCTTAGGTTTTTGTAACGATTATTATCAGAAGTTAGACAGACACAGAATAGGTAATAGTAGGTAATGTTAGTGAGTGTGCTTTCCGAGGCACGGAGGAACCGAAAAGGCCAAATTTGGACCTCCAAATTCGGTCACCCATCCAGTTACCGACTTGGTTGAACGTTCCTTTTAACATTCGCAATCGACTGACATGCGTTGCCACAACTAGGCCACTCGTGCCTCAAAATATAATAGAAATATTATAAAATCAAAATTATTTCAGGTTCGTGGGAAAGTACGAATTCATGAGACCAGTGATATTTGTTAAAGATCTGGATTTGGTAAAGAGGATCACCGTCAAGCATTTCGAACACTTCTTAGACCACAGAAGTTTCACAAATGATAGTATTGAACCACTGTTTTCTAGAAATCTAGTTTCTTTAAAAGGTAATTTCCCTATGTTTCGTTTTTACAAATCTATACTAATATTATAAATGCGAAGGTTTGGACACGTTTGGATGTATGGATGGATGGATGTTTGTTCCTCAATCACGCCATAACGGCTGAAAGGATAAAGGCACAGAGATAAATTATAGTCTGGAATAGCACATAGGCTACTTTTTATTCCGGAAAATTAAAGAGTTCCCGCGGGAACCAAAATCCTCAATCCATGCGGACGAATTCGCGGGTATCAGCTAGTAGTTAGTACTTTATAAATGCGGTACTATGCCTATCTTTTTTTTTTTTAGAGTCATTAGTGATTTATTCGTTTACTATTCAAGTACGGGACCAAAATGATAAGTGAATATACCTATGTCTTTCTGCAACCTTCTCACGGCCTTCAGCCGATTTTGATGTTTTTTTGGTATATGTCAAAATATGAATAGAAACTTTGCTATATTAGAGATTATATTACAGATTAAAATGTTTTTGGAATTCTTAGGTCAGGAATGGAAAGACATGAGATCAACTCTGAGTCCTGCGTTCACCAGCTCAAAGATAAAACTGATGGTTCCCTTCATGGAGGAAGTCGGACAGCAGATGATTCGTGCATTGAAAAAACAGATAGAGGAGTCTCCAAGTAACTCCGTACTTTATAAGTTTATTGACCAAGTGAAGCAACTTGGGTTCAATTTGCTATCATATAAGAACGTAATCCGTACATATTCTGTTAATTGGTTGTAAGAACCTTCCACTACAGCCCATATAGAGGCCTGTGCCCAGCAGTCACAGCAGGCATAGGCCTCTCTCATAGGGGAGACACACCACTTCAATGCGGTGTACTTCAATTCGGGTTGGCGGGCTTCAAAGACTATTATCACGTTCGTGATAATAACCGGGACCGACGGCTTAACGTGCTCTCCGAGACACGGGGGTGACTCACCACCGCCAACTTCCAACTTCGGGCTGGCACTGAGAGTGTCAAAACCCAATACCTAGCAATTTTTATACCCGACCGGGAAGCGACCTCGAGATCTGCAGTTGACCATGCCAACCGCTAGACCGACACAGCATTTGTAAGTACCTCATGACTTCTGAATCAATTAATGCACATAGTTCATTCAAATCCGCTTATTATATGTAAAACCGAAGTCCGAAGCCTAGCAAATACTAACTAAAGTCCAGTATCAGTGAGAAATAAAAAACTCCGATCTAAACACAGAAAGAATTTACATAATGGCTTGACATAAGGCTATAATCAATAAATTGATTTCAATTTGTCATCTTCTCATAACAAAATCATGTTGTTATTTCGCAGCCGGTTCTATCGACGTTGATTGCAAAGACTTGACGTCACGTTACGCCAACGACGTGATAGCTTCGTGTGCCTTCGGCCTGAAGGTGGACTCCCATACCGAAAGGAATAACAAGTTCTTTGAAATGGGCAAGAACGCTACGTCGTTCAAGTTGCGACAGATCATCTTGTTCTTCGCTTTTTCCGCTTTCCCTACCCTCGCTAAAGTAAGTTCATGCTAACCATAGGACCAATAAGGTAATTAAAAGAGTCTAGGTCGAGTCAACGAGGACCCGGGTTCAATTTAGGGGTTGGGTCATAACTAAGTGCTTTTCATATTGGGACTTTCGGTTAATAAATCTGCATACATAAAATTCAAAGTCCTGATTGACTGATTGGCTGATAAATCAACGCACAACCTAATCCGCTAGTCCTAGAGACATGAAATTTGGAAGGTGTGTTCTTTGTGAAGAGTAGATAAAGAAAGGGTTTTGCAAAATCCCATCCCTAAGAGGGTTAAATGGGGGTGAAAGTTTGTATGAAGGTTTTCAAGTTATTCAGCCCTGCGCCTGATCTTTCCCAAGTCGTGTTGGATTTTCCATCTTTTATGTTCAATTATTTTATTTTCATTATGTGTACCTACAGTCAATAAAACATTATTGTTTTTTAATCAATGCCTGTCTAAAATTTGCCCATATCACATTTGTTGGAATATTATATTTCACTTGAAACTTTTGAAAGGAACATTCCAGAAATAATACTGATTTCTAATACTATTCCAGAAATTAAAGCTGACTTTTTTCTCAAACGAATCCAAAGACTTCTTCAGCGACCTTGTGCTGAGAACAATGGAAGATAGAGAAGCTCGAAACATTATCAGACCAGACATGATTCATCTCCTAATGGAGGCTAAAAAAGGTAATTCTTTATATTAAATTAGATGATAGACAACAGCGTCCACGTGGATTTCAGTTTTTTTTTAATCTCAAGAAACTATTTGATTTCCAGGATTAATATTAGCCTATGCCCGTGATGCCAGAACCGAAAAGGTAAAAACAGACTTTCGCATTTAGAATGTTAAGTATGAATAAATGATAACAAAAGTTAGCCATTGAATACGATCTCACCTGGTGTTAAGTGACGATGCAGTCTAAAATGGAACAAAGCTTATTCGGAAAGGTTATGGTCATCGATTATATTTGACCGAGCGAAGCGAAGGTCTCTGAGTCTACTTGAGTGAAAGTAAAGTAAAGTAAAGTAAGTATTTATTTGGTAAAATATGGTACAGAAAGAATTTGCACTTGTCCGTCGGTCCGTCCGTCTGTCAGAGCCTTATAACTTCTGAATTACTGAACGTAATTACTTCAAGTTTGAATATAATATGTAAATCGATGGCCTCCCGCCGAATATGGCTTAAAAAGTTATAAAAATCTTTATTTCAGGGGGGCTCTCATAGAAGCGAATGCGAAGTAAAATATTTTTTATAGCGTTACATAAGGTTGCGGTATATCGTTTTAAAGATAATTAGGAATAGAGTCCAAACATATATTTTTTTAATTTTTCCCCTAAAATTGGCGAAATGGGGGGCTTTCAAAGTGGAGATTTTCTAACGTCCAAAGTTGACCTCAGAACTCTCAATTTTCTGAAAGGCTGACCCTGAAACTTGATCAATTATTTGAATTATATCCTGTACTTGAACAACAAATACTAAAATTAGATAAATATTATAGGGAAACGAAATTATTTAATTTTTAATGAGCTTTCAACAGAACTTCACAATGATGTCCATAGATGGCGCTCTGTACAAGTTTATGGATACCGCGAGGTCTCAGTTCGGGGCGAACCACTAGTTTAATAATGGGCTATTACGCAACACTGTAACGGAATTCTCCCTCCAGATAGTATATAATTTAGAAATCGAAAATTTGGATATAAACCACTTCATAATAATAATTATTATTAGAAGACAGTTCTCGTAACTGCACCAAAGAGGTCGTCGTTTAAAGTTGCAAAAGTGCACTATACTGTACTGAATTATTGTAATGTTATTAAATTATTTTCAGGTCAACTTTCTCATGAAGACAAAAGCTCTACCGAAAACGAGCCAAGTGGTCGAGACGCTGGGTTTGCGACCGTTGAGGAATCCACTGTAGGAAAAAAGCATATTGACAGAGGTTTGCAGATTTTTAGTATCTCAAAATAATAGAATAGAATTCAACTGAAAGATTTTATATACAAAGTACCTATACAATTGTTTCTGAAGTTTTAAATAAATTGCAGGGCTAAACGCTGAGCTGTACACCCTTTCTGGGTGGTGTCACAGACGAAAGTGTTACATCTGTATCTAGTTTTGTCTGTGACACTAATGTTGAATAAACTGTTTTTCTTTTTTTCTTTATTTTGTTTCCATACGACCAGGCAGTCAACGATTAATAAGCGTATACTTTATATGCCTTGTGTAACACGACGATTAAAATATAATAAGTCGTATCACGAATAATTACAATGGGTGACTTTATAACGCGATGATACCCTTGAATCGCGGAGTGAGACACAACTTAATATCGCACGTCTGAGGGTGAAGACGGTGCGGTGCCAACTAACTATCTCACTGTATGTCGCCAGGCGCTAAGCCTAAGGCATCTACCTGGACCCAGGACCCTTACAACGGGCCTGTCCCCCGCACTCCTTGGATTTAAACCCCTTTGCCTTCCTACATACTCCCCCTTTTGACCTAGTCAAGTGACCTCACGACTGGTCAAAACCAAAACAGGGAAAATGAAAAATAAGGAAATGACAAAACAAGAGAGAATACTACAAAATCTACAAACTTAGAAGTCTAACATAGCTTATAGATAAAATCTACAAACTTATAAGTCGAACATAGCATATAGGTTAAATCTACAAAACTGCCTATATTATGATTGAACCTAACTTAACATAAATGTTTACGCACGAGGTTTGCGAGGTCGTCCGCGTCTCCGCTCGGGGTGGACGGGCTCCGGAGCTTCACTCTCTCGAGCGTGGTGTCTACGTAAATCTAGACGATACTTACCCACGGTCTCCTCAGGCCTTCCACAATGCGCCAGTATGCAAGTGCTAGGACTTACCTTTTTAGCACTAATAAAGCGGGTGCGGTCCATGCCGACTCGCACTCTTCTATGATGCCGTCGTTGAGCATTTTCTCTAGAAGCAGGAGCTATTGGAGAATACTCACCTTTATCAGTACTATACTCTGCATAAGGACTCTGTTCTCCCCCTGCTCGGAAGGCATCTTCATTCTCGTGGAATACCTCTCCTGGGCAAGAGCTCTCTGAGAGTGTAAACATTGTTCCCTCGTTAGCTCTAACTAAATTATAAGAGGAACACCCTGTGCAGCTACGTGACGTTTCATATTGTAACGCATAAACCTTACGAGGAGAAGTAGCTTTATGCCACAGATTGTTATATAAATCTAAAACCAGACCTGCCTTTCTTAAGAAATCTATCCCCAAGAGCGTTTCATTATCACGCGCCTGGGGTAGCACTATAAACGTGAGTTCTACCTCTATGCCTTGAAGTGTAACCTTAAGATCGGCTAGCTTTACCTCAAGGTCACGCACTATGCCATCTGCTAGCTTCACTTCCATCCGACTGCTACGTAAAGGGTGCCCTAACTTTAATAACAAAGCGTACAAGCTCGAGCCTGCAACGCTACGCTTCGCAGCTGTATCGACTAACCCAGTACCGTTATGACCCATAATGCTAATACTAAGAATAGGTCTACTATTACTATTGTTACCGTTTTGGGGTTGTGCCTCAGTCGCTAAATTATCACTAAAACTAGTTATACAAATACTCTTAGAGTCCATAGAGTAGAAAGAGTTCTTTATGTCTCTACCTGAGTTGCACTTCTTACAATTAGAACGGGTCACGTTTTTGTCCCCACAAACGTAACAAGAAACAATTTCTTGCTTATTCCGCAATTTATAGCACGTTGCACGGTCATGGTTTGACTTTTTACAATACACGCAAAACACTTTCACTCTTTCACTGGACGATCGCTTAGCGGCGACCGTATCTTCAATCACGTCGCGAGGAGACGCCTTATCCGTTGAAGCACGCGACGCGATAGCTGGCGCCGTAGTAACGCCAACATCAGGAGCCACAACGCGAGCTGCTTTCTGGGTGCTTCTTGATTCCTCCGAGGAGGACCCTGCTTCCTCGAACAGGTCTTCCACACGCCGCGCGATGTCGAGGAGTTCCGCATAGGTGCTAAACTTATGACGAGCGATTCTTTCTCGTATCCGCATATGAAGTAAACCATAGACCATGTCTAGCTCGACTTCTTCCGTAAGAGCGGTAGACGGAAGTTGAGCAAACAGCGCGCGAAGTCTGAACACAAACTCGTCGGTTGACTCTTCGTTTTGCTCCGCTTTGAATATTTCACGGTAGAGCCGATGCGGCGGTAGGCGTGGCCCGTACGTCTTCTTTAAGAGATCTATTGCGTCGGACCAAGACTCCACAGAGCGTTTAACGCCTTGCCACCACGTCGCTGCATGTCCGCTTAATAGCATGGGCAGACCACGCAAAGCTATAATATCATCCATACCTACACAGTCTTTGTAGATTTCGATGGCCTCCGTAAATGCCACGATGTCGCTGTTTCGGGATCCGTCGAACCGTGCTGTGCATCTCGAAAAATTACCCGACGCGGCTTGGGTCGGGTGAGGCGAAGCAGGTATAGATAACGGGCCCCGCAACATCTGCATCAACTGTGCGAACTGGGCTTCGGACATAACTACCTGCGACCCAACCGTACCCGGCGAGCACATGTTGCTATTGTCTACGCCGTCAGCGCCGGAGTCCGAAGGATGGCTACGTGTACGCGGCATAATTTTTGTTGCCTAATAGTATAATGCGCAACTAAAATACCACGCACGTGGAACGCTTGCCACTACGAAACGCGTAATGTATAAAACACGAGAGTCTTAGTTGCTGAATATGTTATTGTTAACACACTCGAAACTTTGCGAAAAACTTTAACACAAAACTTGAAAGTTCACTGACTCTAAAATTCACGAATAGGTTCGGCCACTAGTTGGGACGCCAATGTAACACGACGATTAAAATATAATAAGTCGTATCACTAATAATTACAATGGGTGACTTTATAACGCGATGATACCTTTGAATCGCGGAGTGAGACACAACTTAATATCGCACGTCTGAGGGTGAAGACGGTGCGGTGCCAACTAACTATCTCACTGAATGTCGCCAGGCGCTAAGCCTAAGACATCTACCTGGGCCCAGACCCTTACAACGGGCCTGTCCCCCGCACTCCTTGGGTTTAAACCCCTTTGCCTTCCTACACTTGTCATTTTCCAGAATGGGCCGACATAGACTTGATCGCGCAAGCAACGCTCTTCTTCTTGGCTGGCTTCGAGACGATTTCCACGGGAATGTCTTTCGCATTACACGAATTGGCGCTTCATCCAGACATACAGGATCGCTTGTACAAGGAGATAAAGGAAAATGATAGCAAATACGGAGGCAAGCTTACTTACACGGCTATACAGAACATGATGTATTTGGATATGGTCGTATCAGGTAATTAGTAACAATTACTTGTACTGAAATGACAGCGCCGATGCTGCAATCTTTTCTTCTTGCCCTTTTCCCACGCTATGTGGGGTCGGCACAACATGTTTTCTTCTTCCACTCACTTCTGTTATCCGTCAATCTCTCATTCACCCCTTTTATACGCATATCTTCTCTTACACAATCCATCCATCTTTTCTTTAGTCTCCCTCTACTCTTTTTTCCTTCCACATGCATATCTATCATTCTTCTCGTAATATGCCTTTCTTCCCTACGCATTACATGCCCATACCATGCTAGCTTATTACTCCTCATCTTTTCTATCACTGGCGCTATTTTCCAACTTCCCCTTATATTATATTCATTCCTAATCTTATCCATTCTAGTCACAACACACATTGATGCTGCAATCTAAGATGAGAATGGTCAAAGTAAGAGATGAGTGAGTGGAAAAACAAATCAAGAGGCAGACTGCTTATGAAAGTTAAAAAAAATACATATTATTATAGGCTAGCGCTTGGCTGCAATCAGACCTGCTTGCAACTTGCAAGTGGTGATGCAGCATAAGGCGGAGCGCGCTTGCCTAAGTTAAAGACTAGATTATAGCCAAGCAGGCGTAGACATACTACGCGGGACTGAGAAATCAATGATCAAATAGAAGTGGTAATGTATGTGATACTCTATCAAGATGATGACCATAAAAACTCTGAGAAAGAGCGGAATTAATACGAAGAGAAACAAAATTAGATCTAAGGTCCAATGGTCTAAGCAAATCGCAATAATTTGAGAGCTTAAAACTTATTACTCGAACAGTTTAAGGAGTTCATACATGCTTTTTGACTTGCAGGCATCTATGAACTCCTTAAATAGTTCGCCTTATACGTTTGACAAACGTTTACTATTACGATTTTCCTACACAATCGTGGGGCAGAAAACTACAAAATATATTGACCATAATTTGTATACCTATTGTATACCATTGTATACCTAATTCAAAAGAAATCGTCAAAGTATCAAAGATCACCATGAATTAGATCTAATAAATTTTCGTAATGTATTGCAGAAGTGCTGAGGATGTGGCCCCCAGGTCTGGCTTTGGATAGACTTTGCGTCAAAGACTACAACTTAGGAAAGCCTAATGACAAAGCCACAACTGATTACATTGTAGGTATAAAGTCATATTATTTACTTTTTTATTATCAATTAATTATTCTCCTTTAGCAATGTGGTGAAGCGTATAGTAGTTCCAGCGTGCGAGAATTACCCATAAAGGTATAATACATTCTTACCCAGTGGAATTACCTCATACAAAATTAATACTTAAAAACGGATTTGACGAATGAACGAAACAGGTTGTGACGATAGTTTAAAAAGGAATTGTAATAGACTATAGCTAGATGATGCCCGCGACTTCGTCCGCGTCGATTGAATTTTTGATACCCGCAGGAACTCTTCAAATTTCCGGGATAAAAAGTAGCCTATGTCCTTCCCCGGGATACAAACTACCCATATACCAAATTGCATCAAAATCGGTTGAACAGATGGGCCGTGAAAGCGTAGCAGACAGACAGACAGACACACTTTCGCATTTATAATATTAGTATGGATAGTATGGATATTAGTATCTATGGATTAGATTGTTAACTTCCAGCGTTAGTAAAGTTTTTGAACGTCAGAAATAATGTAACTAGTTTTATTTTGTGAAAGATGGTATATTTTGTTGCCTTCGTGATATTAAACTGATTGCATCTCTTACACAGATCCGTGAGGGGGAGGTGGTCCAGCTTCCAGTGTGGTGCTTCCACCACGACCCCCAATACTTCCCGGATCCTGAAAAATTTGACCCGGAACGTTTCTCAGACGAAAACAAACACCTCATCAACCCAATGGCGTACATGCCTTTTGGTTCTGGTCCTAGAAATTGTATTGGTAAGAGTGGATCGTCATCAACCCACTGCCGGCCATTGGCCATTGTCTATCACGCCACACACAACAGCCCATTAACGTCCCACTGCTGGGCATAGGCCTCCACTCCCATAGGACAGAGGGAATTAGAGCTTAGACCCACCACGCTGCTCCAATGCGGGTTGGCTGGCTTTAACGACTATTATTATGTTAGTGATCATAACCGGGACCGACGGCTTAACGTGCTCTCCGAGGCACGGGGGTGATACACCGCCAACTTCCTAACTCCGGGCTAGTACTGAGAATTTCTAGTCAGAAAAACCCAATACTTATTAATTATGGCCCGACCCGGGACTCGAACCCGGGACCTCGTCGGCCACAGACGAACATACCAGCCACTAGACCAACGAGGCATTCAACCACGCAGGCCAAGTCAAATCAAATTAAATATTTTTTATTCAAGTTGACTTTGATTAGTGCTTTTGAATAGTCGAGTGAATCTACCACTGGTTCGGAATGCCATTCCTACCGAGAAGAACCAGCAAGAATCTCGGTGGTTGCTCAATAAGTTTATTATATTTTTGTCCAGGTTCAAGATTCGCGCTGTGCGAGCTGAAGGTCCTCTTGTACCAGATCTTGCTACACTCAGAAGTGTCGCCTTCTTCGAAGACCCGTCTTCCGTCGAAGCTGTCTACAGAATCTTTTAATCTTCGGCTTGTGGGCGGTCATTGGTTGACATTCAAATTGAGAGCCTAAAACCACACCACCACTACAGCCTTTAATGTTCCACTGCTGGGCACGTGCCTCCACTCTAATTGGAAAGAGGGAATTAGAGCTGCTCCAATGCGGGTTGGCGGACTCCTAAAATTACATCTGCTCTTATACTTCAATACTATATTCTATATTAAAATTATAAATGTGAAAGTGTGTCTTTTTGTCGGTCTGCTACGGTTTCACGAGCCATCTTTTCAACCGATTTTGATGAAATTTGGTATAGATATGCATCCCGGGGAAGGACATACTTAGGCTACCCGAAAAATTTAGGATCAAAGGCTCAATTGTCTAGAATATCAGCCTAACACGTATTATTCGAACTGTTTAGAGAGTTGAAACATGCTTTTTTACATGTAGGCATCTAAAAACTTTACAATCGTGCATTGTCGAGTCAACATCTCCTGAGGATGCTCCGGTTTCATTTCATTTCATTTCATTTCATTTATTCATTGCATTCATGTACATACAATAAATTGAATTAATTATAATGACATGACACCCCGTCAGGGTTTCGGAGTGAAACGTACGTTGAGAGTGATTTGGAAGATTTGTGTGGTGTGGTGCTGTGCCGGTGCGAATTGCTGGGTGGTGGGTGTTCGCATACTATTGGTGAAGGACACGCACTGTACCACATAGATTTGTCTACTGTGGCGGATTATAGCGAATTAAACTTTACGTTCATTCCACCACCACTACCACCACTGCAGCCCATTAACGTCCCACTGCTGGGCACAGGCCCCCACTCTCATAGGAGAGAGGGGAGGGGAGGGGGAATGAACTTCTCGTTCATTCATTATCTAAAAACTCTTTAAACAGTTCGAATTATACGATTGACAAACTGTCCCCCGACTTTGTAAAGTCCCCGCGGAAATAAAATAAAACTTAACATCGCGTGAGAAGGCGCGGGCATCATCTAGTCTGCCTAGACTAGATTTATGTGCCTTTCGATAAAATTTATTATTTTCTTAGATATTGGTCCGGCACAATCTCTAAACTAAACTAAAATGACGGCATTAAAAATATTGCTAACCCTTTCTTATTACTCCCTGCGGAAAGGGATAGAACTAGATTTAGATCTGTCATTTTAGTTTAGTATAAAGACAATCTAAGTAATAAAGTTTACAATATATTTTACTACTATTTACCTACCTACTGTTTTATTTTTATTTCACAAAAATTACACAATTAAATCACAAATTGCATTTTCAATTTCCCCAAGAACACGAAACTTACAAATCTATAATATATCTAAATCAGATTCAGCAGTATCTAATAATATTTATCACTTACCTACTCGTACTACAATTGTTGGCAACAAATACTTAATCTATAGTAGATGTATAATAAAATATATACCTACCTAATATAGGTATTTCGATAAAGAGATATAAACAACATTATCCTACTCAACGCAACGTATTCTATGATATAGTGACACTGTGTTAACACGTTACAAATAGTGCTTTGAAAATATATGAATAACAACGCAGCTGCAACAACGCTTGAAATTCAGTGATTTTAATTTATGTGAAGAGAATTGAAACTATGTAAGTTTTGATGGAATTTTAGTGAATTGGGCAGATACCTGCCACTTATGTAGGAACTAGCTGATGCCCACGACTTCGTCCGCGTAGTTTAAGTTTTTTTGATTTCCACGGGAATTCCTTAATTTTCCGGGATAAAAAGTAGCCTATGTCACTCTCCAGGTCCTCAGCTATACCCATGCCAAAAGTCACGTTTATCCGTTGCTCCATTGCGGCGTGATTAAAGGACAAACCAACAAACAAACACAATTTCGCATTTATAATATTAGTATGATATGAAGTATGATGTACCTACTTTACGTGCGCCACTACGGAAGTCAATAACAAGAACGCAATGAGGCCAAAAACGTGCCCAATAATTTGAAAAAAAAAATTGGCAGTCATAGGGACTGCCGATCGAAGTGAAAACGATTAAGTGTTTAAAATAATTAAAATATATAAACCTTAAAACTAAGGCATTAAAGTTTAATTATGAATGTAGTATATTTATATTTAAGACCTTTTGTCTTCGTAACAACGCGAGCATGTCGGTGTTCGCGAGCATGTCGGAGCGAGGTGTCGGTGACGCGAATCCACAAGTTTACCCCCTACCAAAAAGTGCTCAACGCGGCTAAAGAAGTTTTCACTTCAAAAATGCGATGAAGTCATCAGTCAATTAGATTTACTCAAAAGTCTAGACCTAGCCTAGTCTAGACTGGGAAACAACAAACATAATAAAATAGGACCATAATCCATGATAATACTTCATACTATATTGTAAATGCGAAAGTTTGCATTCAAATTCAAACCTTTTTTATTCAAATAAACTTTTACAAGTGCTTTCGAATCGTCAAATGAATCTACCACTGGTTCGGAATGCCATTCCTACCGAGAAGAACCAGCAAGAAACTCGGCGGTTGCTCTTTTGAAAAAAAAATATCATTTACAATTTAATTAATGTGTACTATACATAAATACCCGCTGTCCTTAGCATTGCTGGAGCGAGTCAAATGTAATTTAATGGATTTCTTAAACTTGTGTAAAGGCAAGTTTAAAATAGATTGTGGAATTTTGTTATAAAATAGAATGCTCATTCCCACGAACGACCTTCGGACTTTTTTGAGGCGGAGCGATGGAGTCACGAGCTTATGGCAGTTTCTAGTTGGCCTATGGCAGTTTCTCGTTGGCCTAAATGGATGGATGGATTGTTACTCAATCACACCGGAACATAGGCTACTTTTTATCCCGGAAATTAAAAGGAGTTCCCGCAGGACAGACAATACTCTTAAAAAAAAAAAGTTAGTTTAAGTAGTTCTAGTTTCAATTTTATGTTTTTTGAAATTTTTGTTTGATCTTTGGTTTTGTGTTCAAATCCCAAATAAAGACTTTATTTATTTATTTTATTTATTTATTTACTCAGTCATACTCCTTTTTAATATTTTTGACGGCACATGCTGCCAGGCGATTTGCAGTTCTGGTACGATGCCATGTAGGTAAAGGTAAAATCACCAAAATATCTCCTTACAGTTAGCGTTACTGACGACGAGAGGTTGCAGTTGAGGGCTAAGTTATCCCAGACTAGCTGATGCCCTCAACTTCGTCCGCCTGGATTGAGGTTTTTTGGTTCCCGCAGAAACTCTTTAATTTTCTGGGATATAAAGTAGCCTATGTGTTATTCCAGACTATAATCTATCTCTGTGCCAAATGTCATCCAGATCCGTTCAGCCGTTCTGGCGTGATTGCTACGCTTTCACGGCCCATCAGTTCAGCCAAATTTGATGAAATTTGGTATGGGGATAGTTTGTATCCCGGGGAAGGACATACGCTACTTTTTATCCCGGAAAATTAAAGAGTTCCCGCGGGAATCAAAAACCCTTAATCCACGCGGACGAAGTCGCGGGCCTCATCTTGTATTAGTATAGATTAAAAAAAAGAATTTTTCCACAGACGATGATTGCACTTATATGGGTCGGCGTGCTTATAATATTACTGATCTGGTATTTCCGCAAGAGTTATTCAAGATTCAGCGACCATGGCGTTAAGAACCCTGATACTTTCCCGGTATTCGGGAACATGTCCAGAGTATTCTTCGGTATTGACACTTTTACCGCAGATCTCGACAAGTATTACTATAATTTCCCTGAAGAAAGGTAAGCAGTTTTTAAAGTATTTGAAAAAGAGTGAATAGGCATCTTCTAGGCAAGCGCGCTCCACCTCAGGCTGCATCACTACTTCCAGTCAGTCTGATTGCAGCCAAGCGCTAGTCTATAAATTGAAAAAAAAAACAAAGTTCTAAAATGAATACTTCATGTGGACGAGCTCTAATGATTTTGTCTATTCTACCACTTTGGGAGGCACGTCTTAAGTTGAAGTGTGGACTAAAATACTTTTAATTAATGCATATAAAAATAATGGCAAGCTACGAGTATTTGGAAAGATGCGCCTAAATTCGTCAAGGCCATAGACCAATGGCATTCATTACAGACATGGACAGAGATAATTACTTTGGTGCTTATAATATTATACTAGTATTTTTTTGAGACTTAATTAATTGAACCTATGTAAGGAATAAGGATCAATTAATTTCACGGTTTGGTCATAAAATTACAAATACAGCGATTATTTTGATGATTTATTGCAGGTTTGTAGGCAAATATGAATTTCTGAGGCCAACCCTGGTTGCAAGAGATTTGGATTTAATAAAAAAAATCACGATTAAGGATTTTGAACACTTCCTTGATCACAGAGGATTTACCGATGAAAAAGTCGATCCATTGTTTTCACGAAACTTGATTTCTTTAAAAGGTGATTTGATTAAATAATATCAGAAATTTTGCGAAACATCACAAGTGAATGAATTAATTGACTCGATCATAACAATATGGTTAGTCCATGGAATTAACAGGTACCTAAACTAGGTACCTACCGACTACCGTGTAATTATTATATCCATGGGATAAAAATAAAGATGAAAATTTACAGGTCACGAATGGAAAGAAATGAGATCAACTTTGAGCCCAGCATTTACCAGCTCAAAGATTAAACTGATGGTTCCCTTCATGGAAGAAGTTGGAGAACAGGTGATTCACGCATTGAAAAAGAAAATTACGGAGTCTCCTAGTAGGTATACTTTACTAACAATAAATATGAAATTTGGCTCATTATTAACAAGATTTTTGTCAAATCAAACTATATTTCGATCAAAGTTCTATTTGATTTGTTATTAAAACAGTTTTCTGAGCATAATTTTATAACGTGAGTATAAATTTATAGAAAGCTAAGTTAAAAACGTATAGGAAATATACAAGTACTAATAAATAAACTCATAAATAACAGTTAGTTGATTAGATAAAATATTACGGAAACCACTCATTCACTACATTTATATTGATATCGCAGACGAAGTTAAGGACACTATCCAGTATAAATATTTATGTACCATATAGTTCTTCGGAAACAACTTCACCGATTACGAAGAAATTTTTTATATAAATAATGTTCTTTAGAACTTTCTAATTTTATCTAAACAGGTGTCATCCCTGAGTTCCAGCAGGAATTAATGGATAACATTAATCAACACATTTTTGAATTAATTTGTAGCCAGTTCTATCGACATCGATTGCAAGGACTTGTCATTACGCTATGGAAGTGATGTGATTGCTTCATGCGCCTTTGGGCTGAAGGTGGACTCCCTTACCAACGAAAACAATAAATTCTTCTTAATGGGGAAAAAAGCTTCAGGCTTCCAGTTGAGACAGATCCTCATGTTTTTCATTATGTCTGCTTGTCCTATCGTTGCCAACGTAAGTCCAATCTGATACTTAAAAGTACAACAAAATACAAATCTGTTATTGAATCACTTTTAATTTGTCTTGCTCTCTGGTGCTTTCCACTTTGGTCTGCACGAAAATACGTTAGATGGAGTCAATGTCCACATAACTGTAACTTATTCTCACTGCTTCTGAGCAAATCATCGTGCTCTACTTTTCCAGAAACTAAAACTCACTCAATTTTCAAGTGACATCCATAATTTCTTGATCGACTTAGTTTTAAATACAATGAAAGATAGAGAAACACGGAACATTATCAGACCAGACATGATCCACCTGCTTATGGAAGCGAAAAAGGGTAGGTTTTATTATTTTTATATTCAACTCACTAAAATTGGTCCAAAAAAAAATTGTGGTTAAAAATAAATTAATTTTGAAATCATGAAATATAACAAAAAGTTTAATTTGAACTTGGATTTTTAGGTCGCCTTTCGCATGAAGATAAGAGTGGCTCCGTAAACAATGAGAGCGGCCGAGACGCTGGCTTTGCAACTGTAGAGGAGTCTAGCGTGGGACAGAGGCATAATAAAGATAGAGGTTTGGCTTTTGATAAACATAATACATCCCAGACTGTCAGACACACACATTAATGACTTAAATTTGATACAAAGTCATCGGTAGCAAATTAATGAAATAATGCAGCTCAAGTAACGTGGGCCTGACAATCCAGAGAAGCAATAGCAGCTGTGTTTTCAGTGTGAGTGATCAATTGCATGTTGCATACATTTGTAGTTCAGTAAATTATTGTAGTTCAAATATATCATCCGTAATCATACGTCGTCGCAGCATCAAATTTCCTCATGAGGCATACATACTACCATGGCTTAAAGCCGTATGGTTTTAATATTGTTGACGTTCATGTTTTAGAATTTTGATCCTTATTTTAGGGGCGTACCTTGACGTGACATAAAATTGTCATTTTCAAATAATACTGCTTTAAGCGATAGTGGTAACCACCCCGGTCTTTTTTGCCGCATATCTACCGTATATATCTATGACATGATATTATTGATTGATATATGATATATTTCACTCAACTTCGTCTGTATAGTGTCGGACTTTAGTTTTATTTATAATACATTTCTTCTTCTTGTCCAGTCTGGTCCGACATCGATCTCGTCGCCCAAGCAGCGCTCTTCCTCGTCGCTGGCTTCGACACTGTATCAACAGGCATGGCCTTTGCATTGCACGAGCTCGCCCTCAACCCGGACATCCAGGACCGACTGTATGAGGAGATCAAAGAGACTGACGTCAAGAATGGTGGCAAGCTCAGCTATACGGCAATACAGAACATGACGTACTTGGACATGGTTGTATCAGGTAACTTAGCTACAGGGATTGATCATTTAACCGATTCCGAATGTCTTTACCTTGGCTGTTGTCTGAATCTGGTCTGATCAATTCAATTTATTAATTTAAATTAGGTACACTGTAGGTACTCTTATTGACGTCCAATAATGTTTATGAGATGACTAGAGGATGCTCGCGACTTCGTTCGCGTGGCATAAGTTTTTAATTCCCACAGGCACTCCTTAATTTTCCGGGATAAAAATAAGCCTATGTCACTATCCAAGTCCTCAAATAAGTATACCCATGCAAAAAATCACGTTGATCCGTTGCTCTATTTCGGCGTGATTGAAGGATTAACTCTCTATTTGACGTCCTTGGGGATAGAATTTTCAAAAACTGTGAATCACGTATTTTTTCATTTCAGACCGAAATCCCAAACACCAAGTTTCATAGCTACAGCTTGAAAAATGACGGACTTTCCTACAAACTTTCAACCCCTGTTTCAGCCCTATGGGGGTAGAATTTTCAAAAATGGCGATACACGTATTTCTTCATTTTGAACCGATAGCTCAAATACCAAGTTTCATGGATATAACTTGAAAAAAGACGGACTTTCATACAAACTTTCAACCCCTATTTTACCCCTTTGGGGGTGGAATTTCGAAAAATCCTTTCTTAGTGGATACCTACACTTCACAAAGAACACACCCTCCAAATTTCATGTCTCTAGGACCAGCGGTTTGGGCTGTGCGTTGATATATAAGTCAGTCAGTCAGGACTTTGAATTTTATATATATAGATTGTGATTATCAATTACGGTATCTTAAAACTAAAGCTACGAGGCTGGAGGAGGCGAATCTGGTGGCTTTACTGCTACTTACCCCACTACTGGAAAAGATTTACCGTCCAGCGATGTCACGAGAAAATCAATTTTGAGTATGGATTCAAACAGACTGCTATACCCAGTCTTATTCTTACCTTCCCACCGACTGTAACATGCATAATTTTCTATACTTATTGTAAGTTTCGTCACTTTATTTGCAGAAGTTCTCAGGATGTGGCCTCCAGGTGTAGCATTAGATAGAGTCTGCGTCAAAGACTACAACATGGGGAAGCCTAATTCGAAGTCAACCCAAGATTACATTGTACGTATGAATATTCCGAACTCTTAACTTTATTCAAATATGCCAGACAATTCATTATTTTGTTACTAGTGGGCCCGGCAGACGTTGTCTTGCCCTGAACCTAGAACCCGATTGCAGCGCCACCCACCCGGTCAAGCCGTGTCTGAGTTTAAGCGAGACTAACGAACAGCAATTAATTTTTATATAAAAGAAGATTAAGTATAAAGACAGAAGACGATCATATTTATGTTTTTTTATATGTATAGATACGTAAAGGAGAAACAGTCTGGGTTCCAACGTGGTGCTTCCACCGTGATCCTAAATATTTTCCGAACCCTGAAAAATTTGATCCTGAACGTTTCTCTGATGACAACAAACATCTCATCAATCCCACGGCTTACATACCTTTTGGATTGGGCCCTAGAAATTGCATAGGTAAGTTCAAAATTTTTTTTAGTTTCTGTTTTTCTGGCCTTCTTTAGTATTCTAATTTCTATTATATTTCAATAGAAGATAATGAAAGAAATAGTCATATTTTTAATAGAAGCAAAGTTACTTAGCTGAATGCCATGATACACAAGGAGCAAAAAGTTTAATTCGTTTCTTTTTGGTAGATACAAAAAGTTCCGACAGAGACACATTGGCTTTCAGTTTCCATTCATTCAATTATCACACCGATTCTGCTATTCTTTCAGGTTCAAGATTCGCCCTGTGTGAGATGAAAGTCTTTTTATATCAGATTTTGCTGCACTTTGAGGTTTCACCATCGCCCAAGCTCCAGCTGCCCTCGAGACTGTCCGTAGAATCCTTCAATCTTCGACTTGTTGGTGGACACTGGTTAACTTTTAAGTTACGATCTGGAGCCTAGAGGGTTTACAAATCGTCTCCTTGAATATCAATTTTAAGGAACGTTGTATTATGTTTTTACTTATAATTAGATATTTAGGTATTAGAAAACTTTCATTTATAATTTTATATTAATTAAAATTTTATTTGTTATTTCATAAATTCTACTTTGTTTTCAAAAATTTTGCGTCCCTCCTCAATGAGTGAAAGAAAACGTAGAGTAAATGAATGAAATCAGGATGAGTAAGGTGACCCTTGTATGCTCAGGATATATTTATATATTGGTCACTAGCAGAGTAATAAAATATTATAACAAGAATATAAAAATGAAGGAACTTGAAATTTAATTTGCTATAATCCGCAACAATAGGCAAATATATGTGGTACAGTGTATCTTGCACTTGCAGCTTGCAATATTCACCACACCACATAAATATTCCAAATTATTCTCAACGTACGTTTCACTCCGACACCGGAGCATCTTCAGGAGATGTTGACTCGACAATGCACGATTGTAAAGTGACGATCGTGTCGAAAGGGCCGGCTTTTATACCTTTTTTGACATGACTCATACTGAAGCCCCGCCCCCTCCCCCCCTATTACTGTATAAATTGAGTAAAGGTGAATTTGATACATTTATTTGTTCATTTAATAACTCAAATCCTCTATTATTGTGTTTTATTATTTCTAATTGCTCCCAAACGCACAGTCGAAGCCCCTTACTACATTTATGAAGGATTTTATATGAATGGCTATTGCCCACCTCATGTCCACTGTCCAAAAGATGTTTAGCGAAGTGGGACCTTTGTGGTTGATCGTTTCTATAAGCAGACATATTATGTTCTTTATAGCGCGTCTCAAAATTGCGCCCAGTTTGACCAACATATGTGGCTACCATACTACCATATTAATTAATATTTATCAATATTTTCTACTATTTTAGATATGTGGATGATATTATCATATGTTGGACCGGTACAGCGAGACAACTGGATGTATTTGTTGAAAAGCTTAATAAATTACATCCAAAAATTAAGTTCAAGTCAGAATTAGAACAAGACAAATCTTTGAATTTCTTAGACTTAACTATATCCCAGATCATTAATAAACACGAGTTTATTTGTTGCGGATTATAGCAAATTAAATTTCAAGTTCCTTCATAATCATGGACTTCCGCAAAGTAACGCCTGCTTCTATCCAATAAGAATATAAAAAACCAAACAAAATAAGATTTTGTTGGTAAAAAAATTGTATTTAAGTATTTAAAGGTATCAGTTTTTTTATTCCACTACAAGTTAGCCCTTGACTGGGATCTCATCTGATGGTAAGTGATGATGCAGCGATGGTAGCGAGCTAATCTGTTAGGGGCAGTTATGTTAAGCCCATACCCCTAGTTGGTTTCTAGTTTTACACGGCATCGTACCGGTACGCTAAATCGCTTGGCGATGCGTCTTTGCCGGTAGGGTGGTAACTATAGCCACGGCCGAAGGTTCCCACCAGACCAGACCAGAGAAAATTCAGACATTATGAATTCCCAAATTGACCCTGCTGGGAATCGAACCCGGGACCTGCCACGTTAAGAGGTAACAGCGCTCAAAACTGCGTCATCAAAAGTTTAATAAAGTCATCAGTTTATATTATTTTTAAAATACTAGATGATGCCCGTGACTTCGTCTGCGTGGATTAAGTTTTTTCAATTCCCGCGGGAACTCCCTAATTTTCCGGGATAAAAAATAGCCTATGTCCTTCCCCGGGATACAAACTATCCCTGTACCAAATTTCATCAAAATCAGTTGATCGGATTGGCCGTGAAAGCATAGCAGATAGACAGACAGACACACTTTCGCATTTATAATATTGGTATGGATATATAAAATAGTATGGATTGTTAACTACAGATAATTAAACAATGTTTTCAATAAATGTGTGGGCCAGTGTGGGTCAGATCGAGCTGTAGAGCTGCGTGTCTTGGAGGATACAGTATCTCGGCTACAGGAGGACCTCAATGATCGTGATCAGGAGCTTCTCCAGGCCGACCTTGAGATCACTAACTTACCAGAACTGAAAGGAGAAAATCCCATCCACACTGTTACGGTCCTAGCCACCAAACTTGGTATAAACCTAGAAAGCAAGGATGTCATATTTGCAGACAGGGTCGGTAGATCAAATGAAAGCGCTGATCAGTCAGGTGGAGCGGGTCGAGGCAGGTGCCTGGTGGTGCGGCTGGCGCGGCGCGGCCAGCGCGACGAGTTGACGTCGAGACGCAGGACATGGGCTTCGACGCACCACCCCGCCGCTTCTATGTCAATGAGAGGTTAACCAAGAAGAATCGGCATCTCTTCTATCTTGCACGGGAAGCGGCGCGAAAGATGCAATGGAAATACACGTGGACCAAACGAGGGCGCATCTTTGCGCGGAAAGGTGTAGGTCAGCCGGCCCACAGCATCAAGAGTTTACGTTAAAAAGTGAATTATATATCAATTTGTAGCTTAAAAAGTGAACCAGGTGATAGCGTTGGTTTCATCTTAAAACGCTTACTGGTATGTGAATTATAGATCTAAACATTTTAAATAATTCTTATAAACGGCTCTGAACCTGCTTGGCTGCCGCTCGCAATTTTGAGTCATCGTGCATTCTATCGCTTCGCGGTCATTAATCCTGCCTACGCGTTCCGCAATCCTCACTCATAAGCGCTTGCAAATTCAACACCTATCGCCGCTCCTTGTCGCTGATCCATTGCTATCGCTAGCCGCTGTGTACCTACAATATGAACTGTGCGGCTTGCTGTGGAATTTTGAACGACGGCGAAGAATTTTTGTCTTGCAGCAAAGAGGAATGCTGTAAACATTACCATCTCCTATGTAGCGGCATGAAATCTGTCGAGACCATAAATGTTTCTTCTTGGATATGTCTTGAACGTATTTGCTCTTCAAAAAAGGAGGGGACAACAGCTTAACTGCGGTAGGCCTCCATAAAAAGACCCGGGACTCAAATGTCACGTTCCGTAAAAGACCCACGGTAGTGAACGAGGAAGAGTTGCATGTCAATAATAATATTATTATACTAGCTGATGCCCGCGACTTCGTCCGCGTGGATATACCAAGTTTCATCGAAATAACTTGAGAAATGACGGACTTTTATACAAACTTTCAACACCTATTTCACCCCTTTGGGGGTGGAATTTTGAAAAACTGTAAAACACGTATGTTTTCATTTCTAACCCGCAGCTCATATACCAAGTTTCATGGATATAACTTGAGAAATGAAGGACTTTCATACAAACTTTCAACCCCTATTTCACCCCTTCGGGGGTAAAATTTGCGAAAACTGTGAAACACGTATTTCTTCATTTTTAACCGGTAGCTTGTATACCAAGTTTCATCGATATAACTTGAGAAATGAAGGACTTTCATACAAACTTTCAACCCCTATTTCACCCCTTTGAGGGTGACATTGTGAAAAACTGTGAAACACGTATGTCTTCATTTTTAACCCGCAGCTCATATACCGAGTTTAATCGATATAACTTGAGAAATGACGGACTTTCATACAAACTTTCACCCCCTATTTCACCCCCTCAGGGGTAGAATTTTGAAAAACTGTGACACACGTACTTCTTCATTTTTTACCGTTATCCAAAATAAAAAGTTTCGTTGATATAACTTGTAAAACATCTTGAGAAACGAAGGACTTTCATACCAACTTTCATCCCCTATTTCACCCTTTTAGGGGTCGAATTTTCAAAAACTGTGAAACACGTATGTCTTCATTTTCAACCCGCAGCTCATGTATCAAGTTTCATGGCTATAACTTGAGAAATTAAGGACTTTCATACAAACTTTCAACCCCTATTTCACCCCTTCGGGGGTAGAATTTCGGGATAAAAAGTATCCTATGTCCTACCTCGTAGTATGGGCTCAAATCGTGGCAAGTTTCGTTTGAATTCATTCAGTAGTTTCGGCGTGATGCGCGGCCAAGATACAGACAGACAGACAGACAGACAGACAGACAGACAGACAGACAGACAGACAAAAATGAAAAAAATTACAGATTTGGCTTCAGTATCGAATAATGAGTGCCTTCCAAAAAAAATTTTTAAAATATCTTCAATGTACAGAATTGGACATGTTACAGTTTTATTATAAGTATAGAAGAGATTTATACTTTGAGGTGAAGGGACTTCGCGAAGAAATATCGTTACTTAAAAATCAACTCAATCAAGCAACTTTATCCATCACAGCCTACCAAAATAAATTAGATGAGATCTGCATTTTAAATAAAAACTTAATAGAGCACAATATTAAGGCGATGCAGCATGTTCAACCACGAGATGTACAAGCTGTGTCATATCCCGCGGCCGCTTGGCGTGCGCATGCGTGGAGGCGGAGTAGGCTTCTATGTGCGGCAAGGTTTGAATGTTACACTATGTGCTCACCCAGAAAGCCCGCCAGTGGAACAAATGTGGCTGGCGTGCCAGTTGAAAGGCTTGTCATCGGTACGGCATACCATCCGCCATGGCTCGATGTAGCAATTTTCTTGGATGCCTTGACCGCGTCGGTAAGTTCGTTTTCAAACTTTGACCATACCATCCTTCTGGGTGATTGAATGACCACCATGAATCTCAAGAAGCTGAATGATTTTCTGAGGTGCATGAATCTAACACAGTATGTCACCTACACGGATCCTACACACTTTACAGAGCACAGCTCAATTCTATTAGACCTCATTTGTGCAGACATTAATATCTCAAATATTCACATTGATTCTATTCCTGAACTGAGCAGGCATGCATTTATAACGTGTGAAGTCGATGTTATGAAGAAAAAATATACATCTAAGAAACTTACACTCAGATCTTTCAAACATATTGACAAGGTCTTGTTTGAAGAACATCTCAACCAAATAAACTGGGGTCAAATTATTGACATGAATGATGTAAATACGATGCTCGATACATTGAATTCATACATCTTATTGTTATTTGATGTGCATGCACCACATAAGACTGTTACTATTAAAGAAGAATCTTACCCATGGATTACGCCTACAATCATACAAATGATGAGATTACGTAATGAAGCGCATGCAAAGTCACGTTTGGAAATCAGCTGTGACGCTAGCAAGATATAAAGATCTTAAGCGTACAGTGAATACCGCCCTGTATAGGGAAAAAGAGGCCTTTTACAATTATTATATAAATTATCACAATTAATATATATATTATTAATATTAATGATCCAAAATTATTATGGAAAAACCATAACTCACCTCGTGTGATGCCAGTGCGTTCGTGTGTCAAGTTAAAATCACTTGCAGTGCCAGCTTACAACACTATTTATTATGGTAAATCTTTTACGGTAGCTGCGACGCGCCTATGGAACTCACTACCTGATAGCATTTTTATGAATAACCCATCTATTCACACCTTTAAACTTCGACTGAAACAGCACTATTTATCTACTCTATCATAATTATAAATTAATAATATGTATCTGTTAAATCATTAAGTAATATACGTTGGTATGTATATTGGTATGTATTATATATATACAGTGGTGGTCATATAATTAAGAACGCTTATTTAAAGGAAAGATTTTTTCAAACTAACAAGTTTATCTAATTGCATGTATTATTTTGTATTTCTCTCGGTATCGCAAAACTTTACTCAAATTTAACACTGTGGCTCTGTGGTTGTAGGTCACTATTCGTATAATTTTGGCGCCATTTAGTCCTGTTAAAGTCTTAAAGGTGATTGCTTCATATGAAAACAATGGGGAAAAATAAAAGTTGTGATAAATCTACAAGGGGGAAGTAATACTACAACTTCGCGAGAGGGATTGGTCGTATAAAAAGATAGCCATTCATCTGCAATGCACAAAAACGATGCTTTTCCACGCTGTGAAGCATTTCGCCACGTATCAAACTACTTCAAATGTTCCGCGTGTACCTAAACAGAGAAAATCATCTCGTCGAGATGATCGAAATATCGTTCGTTTGGCAAAACAAAGTCCTTTTAAAGGGTCTAATGAGCTGAGAAAAGAATATTTTGGTGAAAACAACCCCTCAGCAATCTCGCTACGCACTATTCGAAGGCGTTTGGTAGAAGAAAAGTTGCACGGAAGGATAGCAAGGAAGGTGGCCAAGTTGAAATGGTGCCACAGGCAAGCCCAGCTTGCAATAAGGTATGAAAACTGGCACTGTATACAGTTAGACAGTGGAAAAATGTTCTTTTTCTGACGAGACAAAAACAAACAGGGTATTTTCTGATGGAAAACGATATGCACGACGCTCTCCAAATAAAGCATTCGACCCTAAGTACACAAAAGTGACATTAAAGCATGGTGGGAGAAATGTGAAAATTTGGGGGTGCTTTTCTGGACATGGTGTTGGACCTGTTAAGCTGATAAAAGGAAACATGGATCAATAGCACACTACAAAAAAATACTGGAAGAAACAATGTTACCTTATGCTGAAGACGTGCTTCCGGTTATTTGGACATTCAAGCACGACAATGATCCAAAGATCCAAAGCATACTGCACGCACCGTTAAGGAATTCCTCACATCGCAATCAGTTCCTGTCTTAGTTTGGCCCACTAACAGCTCAGATCTAAACCCAATAGAGCAACTTTGGTGCGAAGTCAAGACGAAGGTTTCAAATCGACAGTGTGGCAATGTAAGAGTGCTGTACGACGTTTTCTTAGAACAATGGAACTCTATCTCTCTTGCGAAATATCAAAAATTGATAGAGTCAATGCCCCGCCGGTGTAAAGCAGTATTAAAAGCCGTGGACATGCAACTAATTTAATTTTAGTTTAAAATGTATTAAATTGCTTTTTTTCCTTACACACTTCACATTAATGTGATTTATTTAATCTAAGTTTCATATAAAACAAATCTCGAGCAGTTTAATAAATCGTTCTTAATTATTTGTCCAGCTTCATTACTATTTGAATTTGTTATTATAGAGAATAAGTACAATTTGTAAAAAAAATAGTTAGCGATTTTATTCTATATTCCTAATCTCGTTTGCTCTATTAATGTGGCTATTTCATAACATAGCTAGTTACTTCTAAGAAGGAACACATAACTACACATGACATGATTTAGATTAAAAAAATCTGGAACTTCAAATCGCACAACCTTTCTCACTGCCAAGGGTCACTGGTAGAGATCTCTTATAGAGATAAGTGTTTCCTTGTCCACTATGTTTCTGTTTTCTACGTATTGTATAACTTTTTGGTACAAAAAAAAAATAAAAAAAAAATAAAAAAATCTTTGTACCGAAAAGTAATACTTTTGATGAGGACATTTTATATATATTCAAAGACCCAAACATTATCAATAATCATTTCCTAGATACACAAGTCCAAAAAAGTGATATCCTTTATTATGAAACTAATAGCTTTGGTGATTGTAAGTTCCAAGCTTTACTCCGTTACAGAAGGTGAAGTAGGAAAAATTATTAACTCTCTGAGATCGAATGCTATTGGCATTGATGGAATATCATTAGATATGATTTTATTTACCTTACCTATTACTCTTAGCGTAATAACTGCACTTATAAATCGCTCAATTGAAAATGGTGTCTTTCCGCAAGCTTGGAAAACAGACCAAATCCAAAAAAAAGCCAGTGTCACTGCTCTTAAAGACTTACGTCTAATCAGTATTCTCCGTTGCCTTTCAAAGATTTTAGAAAAAGTTGCATGTGGACAGCTGACTAAGTATGTTGAGAAGCATGACATTCTGCCTGAGAGACAATCTGGCTTCAGAAGGAATTGTGGGACTGCTACTGCACTGATTGATGTTGTTGATAATATCATCGAATCTCAAGATGCAGGTGAAGTGAGTTTGCTCGTGCTACTAGATTTCTCGCGCGCTTTTGACACCATCAATATAGCATTATTGCTTGCTAAGCTGTCGTACTACGGCTTAGAGTTTGTGCAGCTACGAAATTCTAATGGTGGCACTGTAGATTCCACACCAAAACCAGTGGCTAGTGGCGTCCCGCAAGGTTCTGTTCTAGGACCTCTTCTCTTTATAATTTATACAGCTGACATCGTTAAGAGCATAAAAAACTGCAAATACCATAATTATTATATACGCAGGTGATACTCAAATTTAAGCATCCTTAAAGTCAAGTAATATCTCTCACGTGGCATCTTTAATGAATGAAGATTTGGAAAGGATTGCAGACTGGTCCGATGCAAACCAGCTAGTCTTAAACCCTACTAAGACAAAATACATGTTTCTTGGGACTCGCCAAAGTATTAGTAAAATAATTTTTACGCACCACGGAAGCTAGAAATTTGGGAGTTTTGATGGACAGTGATCTTCGCTTTGAGAACCACATGCTTCGATAATATAACGATAATAATGTACAAGTTTGATTATGGAAATAAAGATAAATGTGACAAGTTTTCAACCCGGTTTTTTAGCTGTCAATTAGCTAACCGAAGAAGCTTTGCGCCAGGTATGTCTGTCTGTCCGTCTATAAGAGCCTTACACCATGTGTGAAATAATGAACATAAATTCACAATCGTACCAAAGCCGTATTTTATAAAACGTAATTTAACAAGACATGCGCAAGAGAGGGGTCCAAAATATATTTTGGTGCTAGATGATGCCCGCGACTTCTTCCGCGTGGATTAAGTTTTTTTTATTCTTTTATTACTGCAGGAGATCTTTTATTTTCCCGAATAAAAAGTAGCTAATCAGTTGACAAGATGGGCTTCATACAGACGGACAGTCTCTCGCAATTGTAATAATAATAAATAATCTTTATTTCGAGCATCTGGGGCTCAACTCGTTGTTGAATTCCAAATTTTTGAAAAGTTTTTGGAAGAGAAGGAATTATTATGTCCATTTTTATTTGGTCTTGATAGTTTTGACACCATCGTAACCGACTTCTAAATATTTGATGTCTCTCACATAATATCTCGTCCCAAAACCTTCCAGACCTCGGTTTATTATTTAACAACTACAATTATTGATACTTTGACCGAGGTTCACAGTGCGCGGCCGGACGTTCTTGTTCCATCCAACTATCGGACCCTTCCTGTCACTACTGCGGCTGCCCCTGTACGTCACAATCGCGGCATCTGAAAGAACTCTCGCTATCTCTTTGTACATATTTTCAAGACTTTGTTCAGGATTCGCACACATTTTTTCACAAAAATCTCAGGGAAACACTAAGTTCTCTAAGTTTACTATTGCAATTGTCATGATATCTATTTATCTGTTCCTCTGATCTATGACCATAATATTATCTACACTAATATTAAAAAGAGGTAAAATTTGTGAGTTGGTGAGGTTGAAGGGGGTTGAGGGATCTCTGGATCTACTAAACCGATTTTGAAAATTCTGAAACCAATAGAAAGCCACATTATTTGTGAGTGTCATAGGCTATATACTATTGACCCCGAAAAATTAGGGAGTTCCCATGGGAATTTAAAAAACTTATTTCACGCGGACGAAGTCGCGGGCATCTGCTAGTTTTATTACAATCAACGTGGTCATCCACAGATAATTTTGGAACGAACAAATTCAGATCACACTATTATGAGCGGTAGGTGTATATATATGCGTAGTGTGTCGATGAATTGTTATAAAACATTATCCTCCGTCGCGAGGTGACGTATTCCGAAGTAGGGATTTCGTTACGTTACATATTTACGATTTTTGTATACAATAGTGGCAATAACCTTGTAGGTGCCAATATCAATAATTCATCGTATTAGAGGACAAGCCAAGCGACGTAAGTTTTTTTTAAAAATTTAACTCTACTGTAGTAATGCTAGAAATTTTATGTTTGATAATAATATTTTAAATTATAAAATCATCAATTAACTGAGGCTATCATAATATTAAATTGACTGATTGACAAAATATTAACGTTTTGGTTTGCAGAAGATGTGTTCTGACAGATAAAATATTATGTATTTGGTTTGCTGTTTATGGTAAGCTAAATACGAGTATATCAAAATTGATTTTGGAATAGTCTGAAAAAAAAAAATTGACATTCGTCATCTCAAATTATAATTTTAAATATATTTTTGAAATAATGGTCGCAGTGTAATGATTGCTGTTAATGGGATTGTACAAACTTGATACAAAATAAATAAGGTACATAGTAACAGTATCAAATCCAATTTTGACGGCCAATTTACTTGAATGTAGTTGATATGTAAAATAAAAAAAGGGATAGCTGCAGACCTTATTTCAAAAAATCCAATTTTGACGGCCAATTTACTTGAATGTAGTTGATATGTAAAATAAACTGGCAGGTAAACGATTAATTATTTATATAATAAAAAGGTTACTTTTATCCCGGAAATTAAGGATTTATGTGCGTTATGTTTTTGATGGCGTGCTGCCAGACGATAGAGTTTCGTTACGATGCCATGTAGGATGCAAAGTTAAAATCACCAAAATATCTCCTTACAGTTCGAGTTACTGAGGACGAGAGGTCGCAGTCGAGGCTTCAATTATCACAATAATATTAGGAATGCGAAAGTGTGTTTGTTTGTTGGTTTTTCCTTAAATCACGCCGCAACGGAGCAACGGATCGCCGTTATTTTTGCCATGGGCATAGATGTGGACCTGGAGAGTGATATAGGCTTTTTATCCTGTAAAATTAAGGAGCTCCCACGCGAAACAAAAAAAACTTAAATCACGCGGATGGATCATCAGCTAGTCCCAGATTTAAAAAACATTTTTCCAGACGATGATTGCACTTATATGGGTCTGCGTGCTTATAATATTGCTGATCTGGTATTTCCGCAAGATATATTCAAGATTCACCGACCATGGCGTTAAGAACCCTGCTATTATCCCTGTATTCGGAAACATGTCCAGAGTATTCTTCGGTATTGACACTTTTACCGCAGATTTCGACAAGTATTATAATAATTTCCCTGAAGAAAGGTAAGCAGTTTTTAAAGTATTTGAAAAAGTGTGAATTGGCATCTTCTATCCAAGCGCGCTCCACCTTATAATCGCTAATTCACGCAAGTCTGATTGCAGCCATGCGTTAGTCTATAAATTAAACAAAAAAACAGTTATAAAATGAAAACTTCATATAGGCAAGCATACTTATGATTTCGTCTATTCTACCACTTTGGTTTACACATCTCAAGTTGGAGTGTGGACTAAACTACTTTATAATAGTATAATACAAATTATAATTTAATTCAATAATAATAAAAAAATAGTTTATCTTAAAAATGCAAGCTATTTGTAAAGTTGCGCATAAAAACATCGAGGCTTGGTCTTACTCTATGGCATTAATTATAGCAGTAATTACATGGAAAGAGATAATTAAGTACTCATGATTACTCTGGTGCTTATAATATTATTACTAGTATTTTTTTTTTAAAAAGCGAAAATATACATTGCGTTGCTCGTCCCACAAAGCAAAGCAAAAAAAATATGAAGCCATGTCAGCTATCAAAGTCTTCATGGTACAAACATTAAAAAAAAATACCGTTGGTCATAGAATTACAAATACAGCGATTATTTTGATGATTTATTGCAGGTTTGTAGGGAAATATGAATTTCTGAAGCCAAACCTGGTTGCAAGAGATTTGGATTTAATAAAAAAAATCATGATTAAGGATTTTGAACACTTCATTGATCATAGAGGATTTAGCGATGAAAAAGTCGACCCGTTGTTTTCACGAAACCTGTTTTCATTAAAAGGTGATACGATTACTTATCAGAAATTTTGCGTGACATCACATCAAGTGATCATTATCTTGATTTTTTTTCCTAGCCATAAAGTTCCATTACAATTTTATAATGGCAACTTTACTACCATCTAATCTATGGGCTGATAAGTAATATAAAGGAGACGGTTCAGATTTGTATGGAGCGTCGGTCCGGTCCTTTTACAAGTAGAGAAATGAAAGAAAAAAAAATAATAAACCAGTTTTGATCGTTCAAATCTACGAATTCATCGTAATTTCAGTGGTGCAATTATTTAATCTTTCCACGTTAAGCAACACTAAACACGAGTGGGTAACAATGGCGGATTCATATTTTTTGACGTTTTCTGTCAAGTGTCAACACAACACCGGAAAAACCGTAGGGAATAATACCTTATTTTGACAGTGACTGTCAGAAATGACATTTGATACATTTCGCGCCTACTCCACCATCTCTATGGCTAAAGGTTGCCATCTTGGAAACGTATCGAAAACTTGAAATACATTTTATTTTATTTCTCGTTATTTACTTTAATATTCTAAATTATTATATTTTTAATACAATCTATGTATTTTCCTCTATTCATGGTAGAGTGTACAAAGAGTACACCGAAGGTGAACCTTCTCCTTTAGCTTAAACTTCTACTTATAAATATTGTTGGGGAGGGATTCAAACTAAAATCCCTCAGTTCTGTTCAGTGGACTGTATTTACTTGTTCACAATGTTCTTAATGATCTATTTCTATTTACAATGTTCCAGTGGTTTGCAGGGTTCTTGATACTTAGTCTTCACGGTTCACGAGTTCGAGACGAAGTGATTCATTTAAGTTCAAACATGATCTTATATCTAACTAGCTGATGCCCGCGACTTCGTCCGCGTGGTTTGGCGGGACCCTCGAACCCGATTGCAGCGCCCCCTACCGGGTCCAATTGTGAATATAAACCATCCCGGGGTCCAGACAAACTCAAAAAAAAAAGAATTAGCGAAATTGGTCTAGCCGTGTCCCGCTCTGAACCTCGAACCCGATTGCAGCGCCCCCTACCGGGTCCAATTGTGAATATAAACCATCCCGGCATCCAGACAAACCCAACAAAAAAAGAATTAGCGAAATTGGTCCAGCCGATCACGCGTGATGCCGTGACCCAGGGAAATAGGGATTCATTTTTATATTATACCCCTATTTCACCCCTTCGGGGGTAGAATTTTGAAAAACTGTGAGACATATATGTTTTCATTTTCAACCCGCAGCTCATATATCAATTTTCATGGCTATAACTTGAGAAATTAAGGACTTTCATACAAACTTTCAACCCCTATTTCACTCCTTCGGGGGTAGAATTTCGGGATAAAAAGTATACCATGTCCTACCACGTAGTATGGGCTCAAATCGTGCCAAGTTTCGTTTGAATTCATTCAGTACTTTCGGCGTGATGCGCGGCCAAGATACAGACAGACAGACAGACAGACAGACAGACAGACAGACAGACAAAAATAAAAAAAATTACAGATTTGGCTTCAGTATCGAATAATGAGTGCCCTCCAAAAAAAATTTCAAAATATCTTCAATGTACAGAATTGGACATGTTACAGTTTTATTATAAGTATTCTCCCACTCGGCAACCGCATACGGTCGTGCCAAGCGAGAGATAAGGCGATTGCGGGGGTGAGGGCGCAGCCGGGAGCAGGGGCGTCGGCGGCCGACCAATCAGAGTTAGTCACGACGGGCGCGTGGCATGAAGCTCCCGTCCGTAACAAATATCAAAGGAATGAATCAATGGACTCGATCATAACAAGATAGTTAATGCATGGAAATAACATGTACCTATACCAGATACCTTGTACTTATTACATCCATGGGTTAATCTTGAATTATAAGAAGAATAATTATAAAACATGAAAGCACATTTTATGATTTATGTCTAACATTCAGCTGCTGAAAGATTATTTAGAATATAATATGACCCTTTATTAAATCCCACTGTATACTATCCACGCCGCGCCGAAAGGCGTACATTTCATCACGTCATCATCATCATCGGCTCTGTACATTTTGTGCAAAACCTCGCAGATTCCCAGAATTTTGCTGCAAGCATAAAAATTAAAATGAAAATTGACAGGCTATGAATGGAAAGAAATGAGATCTACTTTGAGTCCAGCATTTACCAGCTCAAAGATTAAACTGATGGTTCCTTTCATGGAAGAAGTTGGAGAACAGGTTATTCACACATTGAGAAACAAAATTACGGAGTCTCCAAGTAAGTATAATTTACTTACAAAATATATGAAAAATTTGACTCATGATTATCAACCTTCCAAATTTACCTAATCCCTGAGTTCCAGCAGGAATCAATAGATAACATGTATTTTGTATTAATTTGTAGCCAGTTCTATCGACATCGATTGCAAGGACTTGTCATTACGCTATGGAAGTGATGTAATTGCTTCATGCGCCTTTGGGCTGAAGGTGGACTCCCTTACCAACGAAAACAATGAATTCTTCTTAATGGGGAAAAAAGTGAGCTTACAGTTGAGACAGATCTTCATGTTTTTCGTTATGTCTGTTTTTCCTATCGTTGCCAACGTAAGTCCAATCTGATACTTAAAAGTAAGTACAACATAATACAAATCAGTTTATGAATCATTTTTAATTTGTCTTGCTCTCTGGTGCTTCCCACTTTGGTTTGCACGAAAATGCGTTAGATGGAGTCAATTTCCACATAATTGTAACTTATTCTCACTGAATACTTATTACTACCGACTTATTCTAACCGAATAAATAATCGTGCTCTACTTTTCCAGAAACTTAAACTCAATCAATTTTCAAGTGACACCCATAATTTCTTAATCGACTTGGTATTAAATACCATGAAAGATAGAGAAACACGGAACACTATCAGACCAGACATGATCCACCTCCTTATGGAAGCGAAAAAGGGTAGGTATTATTATTTTTATGCTCAACACTCTGATTTGTCCAAAAACAAAAATTGTCGTTAAAAATAAATAAATTTTGAAACCAAACTAAGAAATAATTTAACAAAAAGTTTAAACTTGGATTCTTAGGTCGCCTTTCGAATGAAGACAAGAGTGGCTCCGGAGATAACGAGAGCGGCCGGGACGCTGGCTTTGCAACTGTAGAAGAGTCTAGCGTGGGAAAGAAGCAAAATAAAGATAGAGGTTTGGCTTTTGATAAACCTAATACATCCCAGACACATACATATATTAATATCTTTAATTTGATACAGAGTTAATTATTTTCTTAGTCATATCGGTAGCAAATAAATGAAATAATGCCGCTCAAGTAACGTAGGCCTGGAAATCCAGAGAAGCAATAGCAGCAGTGTTTTCAGCGTGAATGATCAATTGCATGCTGCATACATTTGTAGTTCAGATTTTTTTTGTAATTTAAATATATTATCTGTAATTATACGTCGTGAATCAAATTTCATCAGGGGGCATACCACCATGGCTTAAATCCGTATGGTTTTGTGCATAAAACTGTCATTTTCAAATAATAGGTACTTACTGCTTAAAGCGATGGTGGTTTTTAGGCTGCATTCCTACCGTAAATTATTGTGTCGGACTTTAGTCTTATTTATAAAACACTAGATGATGCCCGCGACTTCGTCCGCGTGGATTTAGCTTTTTTGATTCCCGCGGGAACTCCTTCATTTTCCGGGATAATAAGTACCCTATGTCCTTCCCCGGGATATAATTTACCTCTATACAAAATTTCAGCAAAATCGGTTGAAAAGATGGGCCGGGAAAGCGTAGCAGACAGACAGACAGACAGACACATCATCGCATTATAATATTTGTATGGATTTGGAAGTATGGATTGTTTGTTTCTTGCCCAGTCTGGTCCGACATCGATCTCGTCGCCCAAGCAGCGCTCTTCCTGGTCGCTGGCTTCGAGACTGTATCAACAGGCTTGGCCTTCACATTGCACGAGCTCGCCCTCAACCCGGACATCCAGGACCGACTGTATGAGGAGATCAAGGAGAATGACGTCAAGAATGGTGGAGAGCTCAGCTATACGGCAATACAGAACATGATGTACTTGGACATGGTTGTATCAGGTAACTTAGCTTTAATCAATTCCGAATATTTAAATGCCAGTTTTTGTACAGGATTATTTAATTTATAAAAAAGCATGGGTCTGAATAATTCCACCGGCTAATTATTATTAGCTGGTGGAATTATTTATGGTTATATCGATTAGATTACATTGTAATCGATATAATTATAAATCAAATTAATTTACGATGTTTGTTTGATGATGATAATTGTTGTTGTTGATGATGATTGTTGTGGGTTCTTCTCAGGCCAGGGCGCGTTTGGAACCCTCGTACCATCAATGCGTACGTTAAATTATCATCATCACGTCTTATACTTTGTAAAAAGTGTACCATGAAGGTAGCAATTTTGAATGCCTGTTGTCCAAATCTGGTCTAATTTGATGGCTTTGTTGTTAGTTACCCCATTTCTGGAAAAAATTTACCGTCAAGCGATGTCGCGTGAAAATCAATATGGCGTATGGATCAAAACAGACTCCCATACCCAGTCTTATTCTTACGTTTCCACCGTATCTTGTTACATGTATAGTTTTCTATATTGTCGTCACTTTATTTGCAGAAGACCTCAGGAAGTGGCCTCCAGTTGCAGCATTAGATAGGGTCTGCGTCAAAGACTACAACATGGGGAAGCCCAATCCAAAGTCAACCCAAGATTACATTGTACGTATGAAAATTTCGACATCTTAGCTTTATTCAAAATGTTAAATAGTGATGGGTTTAAGACATAAAAAATTATATGTTTTGGACCGTGCTTCACGATCTACGTAATATGCCAGAAAATTCATTATTTTGTTACTAGTGGTCAAAAAATTCCATCTAAATCGGCCCAGCCGTTCTCGAGTTATAGCGAGACAAATGAACAGCAATTGCGAATAAATATATATATATATATATGTATATATTATATAGAGATAAGATAAGATAAGATAAGAATAAAAATAAGAAGAAAGATTATGTGTAAAGACAGAAGATGATAATATTTATGTTTTTTTATATGTATAGATACGTAAAGGAGAAACAGTCTGGGTTCCAACGTGGTGCTTCCACCGTGATCCTAAATATTTTCCGAACCCTGAAAAATTTGATCCTGAACGTTTCTCTGATGAGAACAAACATCTCATCAATCCCACGGCGTACATACCTTTTGGATTGGGCCCTAGAAATTGCATAGGTAAGTTCAAATATTGTTTTAAATTATTATTTTCTGGCCTTCTTTCGTATTCTAATTTCTATTGAATATTTAGATAGTAGATATAATGAAAGAAGAAGCAGTTATAACATTTTTAATAGAAGCAGGAGTTACTTAGCCATGATACACAGAGAACAAAAAAATTATTTTTAGAAATTACAAAAAGTCCCGATAAAGACAAGGTTGACTACCAGTTTCCATTTATTCAATTTTCTCACTGATTCTGTTATTCTTTCAGGTTCAAGGTTCGCCTTGTGCGAGATAAAAGTCTTTTTATATCAGATTTTGCTGCACTTTGAGGTTTCACCATCGCCCAAGCTCCAGCTGCCCTCGAGACTGTCCGTAGAAACCTTCAATCCTCGACTTGTGGGTGGACACTGGTTAACTTTTAAGTTAAGATCTTAAGCCTTACAAATCGTCTCTTTGAATATCAATTTTAAGGAACGTTGTACATATTATGTTTTTACTTATAATTAGATGTTTAGGTATTAGAAAACTTTCATTTATAATTTTATAATAATTAAAAATGTATTTGTATATATTACTTATTTGTTATTTCATAAATTCTACTATGTTTTCAAAAATGTTTGCGTCCCTCCTCAATGAGTGACAGAAAACGTAGAATAAATGTATGAAATCGGGATGAGTAGGACCCTTGTATGCTCAGGATATATTTATATTTTGGTTACTAGCAGAGTAATAAAATATTATAACAAGACATTGTAACAAGAATATAAAAAACCAAACAAAATAAGATTTTGTTGGTAAAAAAATAGTATTTAAAGGTATCAGTTTTTTTTAGGTTCACTACAAGTTAGCCCTTGATCTCACCTGATGGTAAGTGATGATGCAGTCTAAGGTGGTAGCGAGCTAACCTGTTAGGGGTATGGCAGTTATAATAAACCCATACCCCTAGTTGGTTTCTGCACGGCATCGTACCGGTACGCTAAATCGCTTAGCGGTACGTCGTCTTTGCCTGTAGGGTGGTAACTAGCCACGGCCAAAGGCTTCAACCAGACCAGACCAGAGAAAATTCAGACATTATGAATTCCCAAATTGACCCTGCCGGGAATCGAACCCGGGACCTCCCACGTTAAGGCAGCAGCGCTCAAAACTGCGCCAGTTTTGCCACTGTCATCAAAAGTTTATTATGGTCGTCAGTAATATATTATATTAAAATACTAGATGATGCCCGCGACTTCGTCTGCGTGGATTAAGTTTTTTCAATTCCCGCGGAAACTCTTTAATATTCCGGGTACCCTGTACCCAATTTCATCAAAATCGGTTGAACAGATGGGCCGTGAAAGCAAAGCAGACAGACAGACAGACAGACACAATTTCGCATTTATAATATTAGTATGTATATGGATATATAAAATAGTATGGATTGTTAACTACAGATAAAATTAAACAATGTTTTCAATAAATATATCGCCATAGTAACTAAGGTTTAACGATATTAAAGTTAAATAAAAACATCAGCATGCTCAAATGATTCCGTAATAGGTGCGTAATAGTGACAGACAACAGTCGTCGAACGGGGCATACTCAGAAAAACATACTTATTTATTACGATAATATAAAATTCAGATAGCTACGAAGTAAACAGTGATTTTAATAATTCTCGCAAACTATTCAACTTTCGGAGGGCAGCAGCCAGCAGCATAGCGAAGTAAGTTTTCATCGAATTTTCTATTTATGAGGATACTAGCTGATGCCCGCGACTTCATCCGCGTGGATCGAGGTTTTTCGGTTCCCGCGGGTACCCCTTAATTTTCCAGGATATAAAGTAGCATATGTGTTATTCCAGACTAATCTATCTCTGTGCCAAATTTCATCCAGATCCGTTCAGCCGTTGGGGCGTGATTGAGTAACAAACATCCACACATCCATACATCCATCCAAACTTTCGCATTTAAATAATATTTATTTGATTTATAAATAAATAAAATAAATAAAAAAGCCCTTTATTCACTATTACGTTAATGTCATACAAAGATTCATTACATAATTTAAAGTTACATATAAAGATTTACATTAATTTCAATTGATAAAAATAATAATAATAAACATACAGGTACAATAAAATTAACTTAAAATTATTCAAATTAGTCAAATTTTGGTACATGCTTTTACGTAAAAGTCGCCTCTAAGGCGTAGGCCTCCCCCAAATCTCTCCAAAGCTTTCTGTTACGTGCTTGTGTCATCCAATCTGGCCCACATCTCTCTGAGAAGATATCGCGCCATCTTTTCCTTTGTCGTCCTCTTTGTCTTTTCTTATCTCTTGGTATCCATTCCGTCACTTTTTTTGTCCATCTTGTATTGTCCAATCTGCAAACATGTCCTGCCCATTTCCATTTTAATATTCTAACTCTTTTTATTATATCTGTTAGTTTTGTTGTTTTTCGTATCTTTTTATTGCTTACTTTATCTTTAATCCTCAGGCCTAACATGCTCCGTTCCATTTTTCTTTGGCAGATAGCCAATTTGTCTTCCTCTTCCTTCCTCAATGACCATGTTTGACACCCATAAGTTAAACAAGGCAATATTGCAACTTCATAGAGTTTCTTTTTTATTTTTATGCTTATTTCCTTACTCTTCATTATTTCCTTGAAACTCCAATATTTTTTCCATGCGATGGCGAGTCGCCTATGTATTTCTTTCCCAGTGCAATTCTCAAAGGAAACGGATTGGCCAAGGTACACATAATCTTTTACGTACTCTATACTCTCCCCACCTACTCTAACTTCTTTCTCCTCAGCATTAGTTAGGATTTTAGTTTTAGATGAGTTCAGAGATAAGCCAGCTTTTTTGCTCTCTCTTGCCAATTCATCTACCATGATTTCAAGATCCGATGCATTTTCAGCGAAAACGATTATGTCATCTGCAAAGCGCAGGTGACTTAAATATTCGCCGTCAATTTTTAAACCTTTCCTTTCCCAATCTAGGTTCCTGAAGATGGCTTCGAGGACTGCCGAGAAGATCTTTGGTGATGTCGGGTCACCCTGTCTCAAACCTCGTGTTACAGCAAACTCAGCACCCTCTCTTTCTAGCCTTACTTTTGCCCGGCATTTTGTGTACACGCTTTTTATTACGTTTAAGTATTTTGTATGGACTCCTTGTTCTAACAATGATGACCATATTACATTTTGATGTATAGAATCGAATGCTTTTGTATAGTCTATGAAGCACATGTATAATTTTATTCCATATTCATTCGCTTTCTCCACTAATTGTGTCACTACTTGAATGTGGTCAATGGTAGAGAAATATTTCCTAAAACCTGCCTGTTCACGAGGTTGGTGTTCATCCAATGTTTGCGATAGTCTATTTAATAGGACTTTTGCAAATATTTTGTAAATATTGGACATGAGGCTAATTGGTCGGTAATTGCCCAACTCACCTCTGTCACCTTTTTTATGCAATAGTATTATTACCGATTCAGACCATTGCTCCGGCGTTAACTCCTCTTGCAATATTCGGTTGAATAAAGTACGTAGCGGTTCCCTTAACGCATTTAAAAAGGCTTTCAACAACTCGTTAGTAATGTGATCATTCCCTGGTGTTTTACCATTCTTTTGCGTTTTTATAGCGTACTCTATTTCCGAGTATGTTATTGGCGGAATGTCGCTGAGATTTGGTTCGTAGGAAGTGCGTGGTGATAATGCGGTTATACTGGTCTGGTTGGCTGTATATAGATTTTTGTAGAATGTTGTGGCTTCGCTTAGTATATCTGGCCGCTTCGATAGTGTAATTCCCTCTTTATTTTTTAAATTTGCCGCCCATTCCAACTTATTACTCAGCTCCTTATATGCTTTCCTTATAGCTCCTGTTTTGGAAATGAATTTTTCGAACATTCGCTGCCTTTGTCTCTTCCTTTCTTGTAGTATGCTTTTATTTATTTGTTTGCTTATTTTGGTTATTTTTAGTTTAACTTCTTTAGTTCTTTTTTCTGTATATAGTAGTTTCCGTTCCTGAAGGAGGTCTCTAGTGTCTTGGTTAACATATTTGTTCTTCCCTTTCTCCTGCTTTGGTAACTGTCTCAGTAGAAGTTTCATCTTACCCATCATATTATCATACTGATTTTGCACGTCATCTCTTTCTTTTAATGCCTCTATGAGTTCGTCTTCCCAATATTTTCCACATTCTTTAGATATTTCCGGTAAGTTAGTTGCACATTTTACGGGCTTTATGAATCTCCTACTTTTCTTTAATTTTATTTTTATCCTGCATCTAATCATTCGATGGTCCGTATTAAAATTAAGGTTATTAATTATATCAAAGTTTTGTATTTGGGTAGGCCTATTTGTAAGTATATAGTCAATCTCGTTGAAGTGTTTCCCATCTGGGGACCGCCATGTCCATTTTTTATGTGGCTTCCATTTAAGTAGGCTGTTTACTATCTTGAGATTGTGTTCTAATGCGAACTCTATCAGTTTCTGTCCTCGAGCACTCCGTTTTCCACACGAATACTTTCCTAATACTCTCTCTTCACCCTTCTGTATTTTTCCAACTTGGGCATTAAAGTCACCTAAAATTATTAGGTTCTTGGTGTTAACAAAATCTAGAGCTAGCTCTACAGATGTATAGAAGCGTCCAATTTCTTCCTTTTCACAGTTCTCAGTAGGAGCATAAACTTGTACAATGGACAAAGTTTCGTTTTCTGTTGCCTGGATCTCCAATGAAGCGACTCTATCGGAAAATGATTTGAAGCTTAAAACGTAATTTCTTAGGGTTCGTTTTATCAAGAATCCAACTCCGTTTCTTCCTTTATAAGCTGAGCTGTGGTACAAGATAAATTCTGAGTATTCTTCGATGGTTTCTCTGTCTCTTCTTACCTCACTCAAGCCTATAATGTCCCACTTAAGTTTTTCTATTGCCAGCTCTAGTTCTGTGACTCTACTGTCTGAAAGTAAGGTACGTACATTAAGGGCTGCGATGTAGAGAGATGAGTCTTCAATAAACAAAGAAACGCCATGTTTTTTGGCGAATTGATTTTGGGACGTTTTGTTATTATTTGGGGGGTAGTGGTCGTACTCCTCCACGGGGACCAGCCGGCTTGGAGAAGGTGGTGAATTAAATTTTATTTTTTTATTTCTAGTTTTTGGGGGGGCCTCTGCGCGTCATTCCTCATTGTTATTTTTAATGAATGCCATCATAGTATTTTTTTGTGTCCTGTGTTTCTTAGCACTGTTAGCACTGTGGTTAGTCTTCCAGTTGCATTGTGTTGAACTTAAATTTTCTGTATTCTGACTAATAATTGTTGTTGAGGGTCTATTTTGGGTCGGCGAAAGTGATAATTGCCTCTTTTTGTTAGTGTTATCTGATGTTTTTTGTTTAATGACCAGCTTATCATATTTGATATACGCGGTATTTCCCTTCTCTAACTCTTTCTTCAGGTCTGCTTTTAATATTTTGCGTTTTTGTAAAATTTGTGTGGGAAATTCCTGATTTATATATATTCCAGAACCCTCTAGGTGTTTTTTATTTTTTAAAATGTTGATTTTTGTCCCTAAAGTTGTAAAAGCTGCCGAAATTGGTCTAGGTTTTCCTTCTTTTTTACCTAGTCGTTTCACAGATTGAATTTCTGACGTATGGATGGATAAACCCATTTTTGTGTTGAGGATATTTAAAATCTGGTTTTGAAGGTCGAAATACGACTTTTCACTTTCGTTGACACCAAAGAATACGAGATTCCTCTCTACGCTAGATTTTTCTAAATGGTAGAGCCTCTTTTCCTGGTTATCTAGCCGTGAACGCAGATCATGCAAATCTCGATTCAAATCCTCAAATTTTTGGTTCATATGTGCATTTACTTCAGAAGTTATTTTCTCCTCCATTTGTGACAGTCGTGTTTGCATTGTCGTGAATTTACAATCAAGGTCAGTCTTCATTTGTGTAATTAATAATTTCAACTCTTCCATTTTGTCACTCATGCTGCCCTCTCTCTTATTGGCCAAGTACTTCTATCGATCTCGATGCGCTGTAGGTCTGATACTTCTAGTAAGACTAACTAGTTTACGTAGATGACGCTAGATGGGGTGCATAGTACTCGGTCCAGTCGTACCCAGATATCCAGTACGCTGGTTCGTCGCGACTTCGGTAGATGTCGTGATTATTGCAACAGGATGATTTTGCACTTTTGAAATGATTTTTCAATTTTCAGATAACTTTATATACCACTTTATTACTTTCTGTACTATGATAAGGCACTAAAAATCATAATTTTAAGGCTTGATTCCTGATAAGTTAAGATTTCCAACAGGATTTGTTTATGTTTTAACCGTTTTGCAACACTGATTGTTTATCCACTTTTAATACGTTCATAGTTGTTTGATATCACTATCCACACTTGCCGTCATGAATCGTCCTAACAGTATCACTTTTAACGTATTTTTAATGATATTAATTCAATATTTCACTTTTAATTGAATTTTAAAAACACAGCTGATGTAAACATCGGCACTCGAGCGCCCTCACATTTTTGTTTAGCAAGCATTATTAAATCTATATATATATATACTTATAATAAAACTGTAACAGGTCCAATTCTGTACATTGAAGATATTTTGAAAATTTTTTTTGGAGGGCACTCATTATTCGATACTGAAGCCAAATCTGTAATTTTTTTCATTTTTGTCTGTCTGTCTGTCTGTCTGTCTGTCTGTCTGTCTGTCTGTATCTTGGCCGCGCATCACGCCGAAACTACTGAATGAATTCAAACGAAACTTGGCACGATTTGAGCCTATACCACGAGGTAGGACATAGGATACTTTTTATCCCGAAATTCTACCCCCGAAGGGGTGAAATAGGGGTTGAAAGTTTGTATGAAAGTCCTTAATTTCTCAAGTTATAGCCATGAAACTTGATATATGAGCTGCGGGTTGAAAATGGAGACATACGTGTTTCACAGTTTTTGAAAATTCGACCCCCAAAAGGGTGAAATAGGGGATGAAAGTTGGTAAGAAAGTCCTTCGTTTCGCAAGATGTTTTACAAGTTATATCAACGAAACTTTTTATTTTGGCTTACGGTAAAAAATAAAGAAGTACGTGTGTTACAGTTTTTCAAAATTCCACCCCTAAGGGGGTGAAATAGGGGGTGAAAGTTTGTATGAAAGTCCGTCATTTCTCAAGTTATATCGATTAAACTTGGTATACAAGCTACTGGTTGAAAATGAAGAAATAAGTGTTTCACAGTTTTTGTAAATTTCACCCCCGAAGGGGTGAAATAGGGGTTGAAAGTTTGTATGAAAGTCCTTCATTTCTCAAGTTATAGCCATGAATCTTGGTATATGAGCTGCGGGTTAAAAATGAAGACATACGTGTTTCACAATTTTTCAAAATTTCACCCTCAAAGGGGTGAAATAGGGGTTGAAAGTTTGTATGAAAGTCCTTCATTTCTCAAGTTATATCGATGAAACTTGGTATACAACCTACCGGTTAAAAATGAAGAAATACGTGTTTCACAGTTTTCGTAAATTTTACCCCCGAAGGGGTGAAATAGGGGTTGAAAGTTTGTATGAAAGTCCTTCATTTCTCAAGTTATATCCATGAAACTTGGTATATGAGCAGCGGGTTAGAAATGAAAACACACGTGTTTCACAGTTTTTCAAAATTCCACCCCCAAAGGGGTGAAATAGAGGTTGAAAGTTTGTATAAAAGTCCGTCATTTCTCAAGTTATTTCGATGAAACTTGGTATATCCACGCGGACGAAGTCGCGGGCATCAGCTAGTCAGAAATAAGGAGATTCAGAGGCAATGTTGTGTACTTATTATCTAATTTGCCCTTGACTGCGATAATTAATATAGAGTTATCAAAGTAACAACTGGCAAGGTTAGCTAACCACAAAAAATGTTTTTTTTATATAATAATATTAATATGTGGACGCGTGTTAGATGATAATAATGTACAAGTTTGATTATGGAATTTCGAAATAAAAATAAATGCGACAAGTTTTCAAACCGGTTTTTTACCTGTCAATTAGCTAACCGAAGAAGCTTTGCTTTGCTTGCATTAGGGCCAGGTATGTCTGTCTGTCCGTCGATAAGAGCCTTACACCATGTGTGAAATAATGAACACAAATTCACAATCATCCCAAAGCCGTATTTTATAAAAAGTAATTTAACAAGACATTAAGCTAAGAAGCTTTAAGTTAAGAGAGTGCGCAAGAGAGGGCTCCAAAATATATTTTATTTCGAGCATCTGTACTAGGGCTCAACTTGTTGTTGAATTCCAAATTTTTGAAAAGTTTTTGGCAGATCTGTGAGACGCATTTATTATGTCCATTTTTATTTGGCCTTGATGGTTTTGACACCATCTTAACAGACTTCTAAATATTTTATGTCTCTCACATAACTCGTCCCAAAAAATTCGAGACCTCGTTTTATTATTTAACCACCACAATTGATACTTTGACCGAGGTTCACAGTGCGCGGCCGGACGTTCTTGTTCCATCCAACTTTCGGACCCTTCCTGCCCCCTTAGCATGGGCCGGAGATAAAAATTTTATCCCCCGATTTTATCCACTGACAAGAGATAAAATTTACTTATCCACCTCTCAGCGCACGGCAACAGGGAGGAAGACTCCGCTGTCTGTCTGTCTGTCTGTCTGTCTGTCTGTCTGTCTGTCTGTCTGTCTGTCTGTCTGTCTGTCTGTCTGTCTCCAGGCTGTATCTCATAAACCGTGATAGCTAGAAAGCTGAAATTTTCACAAATGATGTATTTCCGTTGCCGCTATAACAACAAATACTAAAAATTAAAAAAATATATATATTAAGGGGGGTCCCCATACAATAAACGTGTTTTTTTCGTATTTTTTTGCTCAATATTAATAACGGTAACAGGTAGACGGTTCAAATTTTCACAGAATATTAACTTGTATATTACCCTTCAAAATAAATAATTAAATATCAATAAAGTAAATATTAAAGGGGGGCTCCCATACAACAAACGTAATTTTTATTTTTAATACGTCATAAATCGTAAAACTTACTACAGGTTTGTACGGAACCCTCGGTGCGCGAGTCCGACTCGCACTTGGCCGGTTTTTTTATCCTTTCCTCGGGGAGAAAATTGTCTCGGCCCATGTTAGGGGGGCTGCCACTACTGCGGCTGCCCCTGTACGTCACAATCGCGGCATCAAAATTCAAAATTCAAAATTCAAAAGTTTTTTATTCAAATAGACTTTTTACAAGTGCTTATGAATAGTCGAATGAATCTACCACTGAAAGAACTCTGAAAGAACTCTCGCTATCTCTTTGTACATATTTTCAAGGCTTTGTTCGGGATTCGCACACATTTTTTCACAAAAATCTCAGGGAAACACTAAGTTCTCTAAGTTTACTATTGCAATTGTCATGATATCTATTTATCTGTTCCTCTGATCTAAGACCATAATATTATCTATACTAATATTAAAAAGAGGTAAATTTTGTGAGTTGGTGAGGTTGTAAGGGGTAATCTCTGGATCTACTAAACCGATTTTGAAAATTCTGGTACCAATAGAAAGCCACATTATTTGTGAGTGTCATAGGCTATATACTATTAACCCGAAAAATTAGGAAGTTCCCGTGGGAATTCAAAAAAACTTATTTCACGCGGACGAAGTCGCAGGCATCTGCTAGTTTTATTACAATCAACATCCACAGATAATTTTGGTACGAACAAATTCAGATCACACTCTATTATGAGCGGTAGGTGTATATGCGTAGTGTGTCAATGAATTGATAAAACATTATCCTCCGTCGCGAGGTGACGTATTCCGAAGTAGGGATTTCGTTACGTTACATATTTACGATTTTTGTATACAATAGTGGCCATAACTTTCATAACTTTGTAGGTGACATTATCAATAATTCATCGTATTAGAGAACAAGCCAAGCGACGCGACGTAAGGTTTTTTTTAATTTAACTCTACTGTAGTGATTCTAGAAATTTTATGTTTGATTATAATATTTTAAATTATAAAATCATTAATGAATTGAAGCTATCATATTATATTGACTGATTGACAAAATAACGTTTATATTGACGTTTTGGTTTGCAGAAGATATGTTCTGACAGCTAAAATATGTATTTGGTTTGCTGTTTAGGTTAGTTAAATACGAGTATATCAAAATTGATTTTGGAATAGTCTGAAAACAAATTATTGAAAAATCATTCGTCATCTCAAATTATTATTTTAAATATATTTTTGAAATAATGATCGCAGTTGTTATGATTGCTGTTAATGGGATTGTACAAACTTGATAAAATGATTTTTTATCAGAATGTAGTTGATAATCTATATATATAAAATTCAAAGTCCTGACTGACTGACTGACTGACTGACTGACTGACTGACTTATATATCAACGCACAGCCCAAACCGCTGGGGGTAGAAACTTGAAATTTTGACAGTAGGTTCCTTTTGTGATGTAGGCGCTCACTAAGGAAGGATTTTTCAAAATTCCACCCTTAAGGGGGTGAAATAGGGGTTTAAAGTTTGTATGAAAGTCCGTCATTTCTCAAGTTATATCAACGAAACTTGGTATTTTGGCTTTCGGTAAAAAATAAAGAAATACGTATTTCACAGTTTTTCGAAATTCCACCCCCAAAGGGGTAAATTGGGGTTGAAAGTTTGTATGAAAGTCCTTCATTTCTCAAGTTATAGCCCTGAAACTTAGCATTTGGGCTTTCAGTTAGTTAAGCAGAAGTAAGTACTTAACCATTTTTGAAATTTCAACCCTCAAAGGAATGGAATAGGGGATGAAAGTTTGTAAAAAAGTCATTCATTTCTCAAGATATTTCTCAAGTTATATGAACGAACCTTGGTATTTTGGCTATCGGTAAAAAATAAAGAAGTTACGTGTGTCAAAATATTTAAAAATTTCACCACCAAAGGGGTTAAATAGGGGTTGAAAATTTGAATGAAAGTCCGTCGTTTTTCAAGTTATCGCCCTGAAACTTGGTATTTGGGCTTCCGATTTAAATGTATGAAATACGTATTCCACAGTCTTGAAATTTCTATCCCCAAGGACGTTAAATAGAGAGTTTGTCCTTCAATCACGCCGCAACAGAGCAACGGATCGATGTGATTTTTTGCATAGGTAGGTATAGTTGAGGATCTGGAGAGTGACATAGGCTTCTTTTTATCCCGGAAATGAAGGAGTGCCTGTGGGAATTAAAAAAACTTATACCACGCGAACGAAGTCGCGGGCGTCCTCTAGTATTATATAAAATAAAAAAAAGGGATAGCTGCAGGCCCTCTTTTAAAAAACTCAAGTTTCTCACTGTTACGTCGCTATATATTTTTGAACTGCTCTATTCTTAAGGAACATTGAAAATCTGTTTGTTCGAATTAATCGAGAACGCTGTAAAGATTTATTCCGGTGTCCCACCCACAATAACAAATTCATGAGCAAAAGTGTTTGTGTGATGGCGATTAAAATATATAATCAGATACTTAGGCATTTATGGAAATGTAATGACATCAATGAATTTAAAAATAAACTAGCTGATGTCCGCGACTTCGTCCGCGTGGATTGAGGTTTTTCGGTTCCCGCGGGAACTCTTTAATTTTCCGGGATAAAAAGTAGCCTATGTGCTATTCCAGACTATAATCTATCTCTGTGCCAAATTTCATACAGATCTGTTCAGCCGTTGGAGCGTGATTGAGTAACAAACATCCATACATCCATACATCCATACATCCATACGTCCATACATCCATACATCCATACATCCATACATCCATCCAAACTTTCACATTTATAATATTATTTATATTTGAATACGCGACTTCTTACTAGATAACACATTTTATAATATTAATGAATTTTTCAGCTGAGACATTTTTAAATTTTACCTATAATTTTAGATTTTGACATTTTGATAATTATTATCAAAATGTCAAAATCTAAATAATTTAAAACAAATTAAACATTATTTCATCATATTAATTATAATTTGTGAACATTGTTTTGTACCTCTGTTGGACGCCCGAAGAGGCAATGTATGAATGCAATAAATTACTTTGGATCTTTTAATAACTGTATCCTTTACTACCATTATTATGTACCAACATTCTGACAGGTAAACAATTATTTATTTGATAAATAGGTTACTTTCATCCCGGAAATTAAAGATTTCCCGCGGTAACCAAGAAACCTCAATTCAAAAACAAAACATATTTGGCATACAAATTAGTTCCAATTTTGGCCATCGGGCCAGATGGTGGGACTGCTACCTACATATCACTGCCTGTCAGACTGGTGAGGAGGAAGTGAGGGCATTGCGTTAAGCCATTATTCAATAAACTGAAAGTAATTTATGTGCGTTATGTTTTTGATGGCGTGCTGCCAGGCGATTTAGAGTTCCGTTACGATGCCGTTGTAGGTAAAGGTAAAATGGTAAAATCACTAAAATATCTCCTTACAGTTCACGTTACTGAGGACGAGAGGTCGCAGTCGAGGCTTAACTTATCATACTAATGTATGATAGGTTAAGTTTGTTTGTTGGTTTTTCCTTCAATCACACCGCAACGGAGCAACGGATCTCCGTAATTTTTGCCATGGGTATAGATGTGGACCTGGAGAGTGATATAGGCATTTTATCCTAGAATATTAAGGAGCTCCCGCGGTATATAAAAAAAACTTAAACCACGCGGACGAATTCGCGGGAATCATCTAGCCCCAGATTTAAAAAAAATCAATTTTCCAGCCAATGATTGCACTTATATGGGTCGGCGTGCTTATAACATTGCTGATCTGGTATTTCCGCAAGATATATTCAAGATTCAGCGACCATGGCGTTAAGAACCCTGCTATTATCCCGGTATTCGGAAACATGTCTAGAATATTCTTCGGTATTGACACTTTTACCGCAGATTTCGACAAATATTATAATAATTTCCCTGAAGAAAGGTAAGCAGTTTTTAAAGTATTTGTAAAAGAGTGAATAGACATCTTCTAGGCAAGCGCGCTCCACCTTATAATCGCTGATTCCAGCAAGTCTGATTGCAAGCCAAGCGCAAAAAAACAGTTCTAAAATGAATACTTCATATAGGCAAGCACACTTATGATTTCGTCTATTCTACCACTTTGGTTTACACATCTCAAGTTGGAGTGTGGACTAAACTACTTTGTTACTATAATAAAAATTATAATATTATTTAAGTAATAATAATAAAATAATAGTTTATCTTAAAAATGCAAGTTATTTGCAATGTTGCGCCAAAATACATTGTCTATGGCATTAAAAAAAAACATGAAGCCATGTCAGCTATCCAAGGTCTTCATGTATGAGTACAAATAGAGGACAGACATAAAAAAAATTACCGTTGGTCATAGAATTACAAATACAGTGATTATTTTAATGATTTATTGCAGGTTTGTAGGGAAATATGAATTTCTGAAGCCAAACCTGATTGCAAGAGATTTGGATTTAATAAAAAAAATCACGATTAAGGATTTTGAACACTTCATTGATCATAGAGGATTTAGCGATGAAAAAGTAGACCCGTTGTTTTCACGAAACCTGTTTTCATTAAAAGGTGATTAGATTAAATATCAGAAATTTTGCGTAACATCACATCAAGTGATCATTATCTTTTTTTCCTAGCCATAAAGTTCCATTACAATTTTATAACGGCAACTTTATTGTCTACTACCATCTTATCTATGGGCTGATAAGTAATATTAATCTATATATATAAAATTCAAAGTCCTGACTGACTGACTGACTGGCTTATATATCAACGCACAGCCTAAACCGCTGGGGTTAGAAACTTGAAATTTTGACAGTAGGTTCCTTTTGTGACGTAGGCGCTCACTAAGAAAGGATTTCTCAAAATTCCACCCCTACGGGGGTGAAATAAGGGGTTAAAGTTTGTATGAAAGTCCGTCATTTCTCAAGTTATATCCATGAAACTTGGTAAATGGGCTACCAGTTAAAAATTAAGAAATACGTGTTTCACAGTTTTTCAAAATTCCACCCCCAAAGGGGTAAAATAGGGGTTTAAAGTTTATATGAAAGTCCTTCATTTGTCAAGCTAAAGCCATGAAACTTGGTATATGAGCTGCGGGTTAAAAATGAAGAAATACGTGTTTCACAGTTTTTGAAAATTCGACCCCCAAAGGGGTGAAATAGGGGATGAAAATTGGTATTAAAGTCTTTCACTTCACAAGTTATAGCCCTGAAACTTGGTATTTGGGCTTCCGATTTAAAATTATGAAATACGTATTCCACAGTTTGGAAATTTCTATCCCCAAGGACGTTAAATAGAGAGTTTGTCCTTCAATCTCGCCGCAACAGAGCAACGGATCGATGTGATTTTTGCATGGGTAGGTATAGGTGAGGATCTGGAGAATGACATAGGCTTCTTTTTATCCCGGAAATGAAGGAGTGCCTGTGGGAATTAAAAAACTTATGCCACGCGAACGAAGTCGCGGGCGTCCTCTAGTTTAGCATAAACTTCTACTTATAATAATCTTATTCTTTAATAATCTTATGGGAATGAATTAATTGAGTCGATCATAATTATATGGTTAATCCATTGAATTAACAGGTACCTATACTACTTAATTTGTACTTATAACATCCATGGGTTAATCTTGAATTAAAAGAAGAATAATTATAAAACATGAAAGCATATTTTATGATTTATGTCTAACATTCAGCTGCTGAAAGATTATTTAGAATATTTGACCCTTTATTAAATCCCACTGTATATTATTCACGCCGCGCCGAAAGGTGTACATCTCATCTCGTCATCATCATCGCCTCTGTACATTTTGTGCAAAACCTCGCAGAATCCCAGAATTTTGCTGCAAGCATAAAAATTTAAATGAAAATTTACAGGCTATGAATGGAAAGAAATGAGATCTACTTTGAGTCCAGCATTTACCGGCTCAAAGATTAAACTGATGGTTCCCTTCATGGAAGAAGTTGGGGAACAGGTGATTCACACATTGAGAAAGAAAATTACGGAGTCTCCAAGTAAGTATAATTTTACTTACAAAATAGACTCATGATTAACCTTCCAATTTTATCTAAATAGGGGTCATCCCTGAGTTCCAGCAGGAATCAATGGATAACATATATTTTGTACTAGCTGATGCCCGCGACTTCGTCCGCGTGGATTGAAGTTTTTCGGTTCCCGCGGGAACTCTTTAATTTTCCGGGATAAAAAGTAGCCTATGTGCTATTCCAGACTATAATCTATCTCTGTGCCAAATTTCATCCAGATCCGTTCATCCGTTGGAGCGTGATTGAGTAACAAACATACATCCATACATCCATCCATCCAAACTTTCGCATTTATAATATTTATTTGATTAATTTGTAGCCAGTTCTATCGACATCGATTGCAAGGACTTGTCATTACGCTATGGAAGTGATGTGATTGCTTCATGCGCCTTTGGGCTGAAGGTGGACTCCCTTACCAACGAAAACAATAAATTCTTCTTAATGGGGAAAAAAGTTTCGGGCTTACAATTGAGACAGATCCTCATGTTTTTCATTATGTCTGCTTGTCCTATCGTTGCCAACGTAAGTCCAATCTGATACTTAAAAGTACAACAAAATACAAATCTGTTATTGAATCATTAGGGTTCCGTACCAAAATGGTAAAAATGGAACCCTTATGGTGCGACTTTCTCCGTCTGTCTGTCTGTCTGTCTGTCTGTCCGTCCGTCACACTCGATTATTTCAGTAACTACCGAAGCTATCGACATGAAATTTGGAATAGTTGTGTATATTAGTGGCCCAAAGACACTGGAATTAAAAAAAATTGGAAATTATTTTTGTTCTTATTTAAAAAGGGGGGAAAATCGGAGGGTTGAAATTTAAAAGTGAGATAACTGTACTGTGTGGGGTATCATATGAAAGGGTTTACTTTGTACATTCTAAAACAGATTTTTAATTATTTTTAGTCATGATAGTTTTTGATTTATCGGGGAAAAAGTCAAAAATAATACCGTCCCCCCCCCCTTATCTCCGGAGTTTACCAATCGAAAAATCTGAAATAATTATGGTCAATAGGAATTTATGTATATTTTACAGGAAAACTACAGCCAATGCTCTAACTAGCATAGTTTTTTTGATATTAACAGAAAACCTCTACAAACAAAGTTAGTTTTGCGGTTCATTAAATTCATTAATCGTAAAACTTGCTACAGGTTTGTACGGAACCCTCGGTGCGCGAGTCCGACTCGCACTTTGCCGGTTTTTTTTAAATTTGTCTTGCTCTCTAGTGCTTTCCACTTTAGTCTGCACGAAAATGCGTTAGATGGAGTCAATTTCCACATTATTTTTACTTATTCTCACTGCTTCTGAATAAATCATTGTGCTCTACTTTTCCAGAAACTTAAACTCACTCAATTTTCAAGTGACACGTATCATTTCTTAATCGACTTGGTATTAAATACCATGAAAGATAGAGAAACACGGAACACTATAAGACCAGACATGATCCACCTCCTTATGGAAGCGAAAAAGGGTAGGTTTTATTATTTTTATGCTCAACACTCTAAGATTTGACCAAAAACAAAAATTGTCGTTAAAAATAAATAAATTTTGAAACAAAACTAAGAAATAATATAACAAAAAGTTTAAACTTGGATTCTTAGGTCGCCTTTCGCATGAAGACAAGAGTGGCTCCGGAGATAACGAGAGCGGCCGGGACGCTGGCTTTGCAACTGTAGAAGAGTCTAGCGTGGGAAAGAAGCATAATAAAGATAAAGGTTTGCCTTTTGATAAACCTAATACATCATATATTAATGTCTTTAATTTGATACAGAGTTAATTCTTATCTTAGTCATATCGGTAGCAAATAAATGAAATGATGCAGTTCAAGTAACGTAGGCCTGGAAATCCAGAGAAGCAATAGCAACCGTATTTTCAGCGTGAATCATCAATTACATGCTGCATACATTTGTAGTTCAGATTTTTTTTGTAATTCAAATATATTTATCTGTAATTACACGTCGTGAATCAAATTTCATCAGGGGGCATACCACCATGGCTTAAAGCCGTATGGTTTTAATATCGTTGACGTTCATGTTTTAGAATTATAATCCTTATTTTAGGGACGTACCTTGACGTGACATAAAACTGACATTTACTGACAAATAATACTGCTTTAAGCGATCGGTGGTCTTTTAAGCTGCATTCCTACCGTAAAGGACATGACCAGTACTCCAGTATACTCGTAAGTACTTTAGTCACTATATTACGAGTGATTTATTTTTGATCAATTAAATAGTAATGAAAAGGAAATGTATGTTTTGTTTTATTATTTTTGTTATTTGACAAGCCTCAAACGAACAAAGCATTTTCAAATAACCACTGCGTTTAAACGAACGTAACGCCCTCTGGCATTGCATCTATCTGCCATCTGTGGTTGAATAGTTCAACAAACTCGCTAACCAAAACGTTTAGCGCCATCTGTTGCCGAATTATTGAAAAGACTCGCTAGCGCCATCTAGTGTGGCAGCAGTACAATGTAGCGTGATTTTTAAAGGAATTACATAATTCTTGCAAATATAGTTTTATTATTCCAGTGTTATCCTCATCCATGCCCAAATAATGCAAAGCTTTATTATTTTCCTGAGAAACTTGGTTAGCAATACTTAAAATATTTTTTTAGACTCGCTCACCACAACAACTAGTGCCATCTAGTATGGGAAAGCAGTTTTTTGGTGAAACTTCTTTTATTTATTTTATGGCTATCCCCAAACCGGGAAAGGACCGCCGCCTGCCAGGAAGCTACCGCCCCATCACCCTCTTGCCGCACATCGCCAAGCTGTTTGAGCGTCTCTTGCTGCGAAGGCTCGCTCCGCACCTTCGTCCGCGTGCTGAGCAGTTCGGCTTTCGCAGCAACCACTCCACGACGCTCCAGCTGGCGAGAGGACTCAACTTCATCGCCAGTGAGAGAAACAGAGGCCAGTTCATCGTTGGGGTCTTTCTCGACATAGAGAAAGCCTTCGATCGTGTTTGGCACGATGGACTCCTGGCGAAGCTCCTCTCGACCACCCTACCACCCGCGATCGTGCGGCTGGTAGCCTCTTTCCTGGAAGGCAGGTCCTTTAGAGTATCTGTGGAGGGCGCGGACTCCCAGCCGCGCCCGATACGGGCAGGAGTGCCTCAAGGCAGCTGCTTGTCCCCGTGTCTGTACGCGGTGTACACGGATGATATCCCTACCCTCGCCGACCATCTGCGCGAGGGGGAGGAAGACGTGCTGTTGTCGCTTTACGCCGACGACAGCGCGTACCTCGCGTCGTCGTACCACCAAATCGTCGCTACAAATCGCATGCAACGTCTGTTGGACTTGCTTCCGGAATGGCTTGACAAGTGGAGAATGGCCGTCAACGTGGGGAAGACGGCCGCCATCCTGTTCGGCGCCCGGAAGCACATGCGTCAGCTCCAACTACGAGGCCAGGACATAGAGTGGCAGACTTCGGTGTGCTACTTGGGGTGCCGCATCGACGGTGGCCTGGCCATGGTCCCCATGGTAAATCATGCCGTGAATCATGCCACGGCAGCTAAGTCGATGCTGTACCAAGTCCTCACCTCAAGCCTCTCACCGAAGACCAAGCTCAGGATCTACGGAGCCTATGTCCGCTCACGGCTGACGTACGCGGCTCCCGCCTGGTATGCGCTTTGCTCCGCCTACCAGAAGAGCCGCCTACAAGTCCAACAGAACAAGTGCCTGCGCCTAATCGTGGGAGCTCCGAGGTATGTGAGGAACGACGTCATCCATCGCGACCTCAAGACGCCCACCGTGGAGGAGTACGTCCGTACGCTCGCGCGGCGCATGTTTGCGCGCGCGGACAACGGGCCATGCGAACACCTCCACGGGATCGCCCCGCTGACCACCCGACCGCCGACCGGGCGTCCACTGCCTCGAGAGCTCCTGCGATCGCCATCACCTGCGCGGCACGCAGGCGATCGTAGCGACGACGACGACGCGACAAACACTGGCTATGACACCGACTCCGCGCGCAGCGGCGATCATATCGCCCGCAGCGCGGAATCCACCCGATTTGACTACAGCTCCGCGCGCGACGGCGACCATATCGCACGCAGCGCGGAGTTCACCGAACTTGACATTATCTCGGCGCGCGATGGTGACCTTCTCGCCCGCGGCGCCGAGATAACAGGATTTGACACGGGTCCCGCGCGCGACGGTGTTGACGTCTCCCGCAGCGAGGACCCAACTCCGGAGTTGACATCTGGCCTAGGGGCCTGTAGCCTACAAGGCAGGCCCTAGCCGATTCATGGCTAGAAGACATTTACCGGGGTACAAAATTACCCCGCGCCCCGCCCGGGTAAGGAGGCCATGCCTCGAGGCCCGTACCCACCGCTTGGCCCTTACGGGCCAATCGGAGAAGACCCGCGCTCTCTCTATTTATTTTCTCAGTTTTCAGAGCCTTCAGACTCCTTAAGCTTTTTTATCTGAAAACTATAAAATATAAAAATTACAATAATAAAGAGTTAATTGCTGCACATTAATTTTTGATATCTAGGCAAGCTCCCATAGTTGCGCTGGTCAAGTCCTTTCATGATATTTCACTCAACTTCGTCTGTATTGTGTCGGACTTTAGCCTTATTAATTATAAAACATTGTTTGTTTCTTGCCCAGTCTGGTCCGACATCGATCTCGTCGCCCAAGCAGCGCTCTTCCTGGTCGCTGGCTTCGAGACTGTATCAACAGGCTTGGCCTTCACATTGCACGAGCTCGCCCTCAACCCGGACATCCAGGACCGACTGTATGAGGAGATCAAGGAGAATGACGTCAAGAATGGTGGAGAGCTCAGCTATACGGCAATACAGAACATGATGTACTTGGACATGGTTGTATCAGGTAACTTAGCTTCAATCAATTCCGAATGTAATGCCAGTTTTTGTAAAGGATTAACTAATTTATAAAAAAGCATGGGTCTGAATAATTCGACCGGCTAATTATTATTAGCTGGTGGAATTATTTATGATTACACGATTAGACTATAATGTAATCGATATAATTATAAATCTAATTAATTTACGATGTTTATTGATGATGATAATTTAAAAACCGGCCAAGTGCGAGTCGGACTCGCGCACCGAGGGTTCCGTACAAACCTGTAGTAAGTTTTACGATTTATGACGTATTAAAAATAAAAATTACGTTTGTTGTATGGGAGCCCCCCTTTAATATTTACTTTATTGATATTTAATTATTTTTTTTGAAAGGTAATATACAAGTTAATATTCTGTGAAAATTTGAACCGTCTACCTGTTACCGTTTTTAATATTGAGCAAAAAAATACGAAAAAAACACGTTTATTGTATGGGGACCCCCCTTAATATATATATTTTTTTAATTTTTAGTATTTGTTGTTATAGCGGCAACGGAAATACATCATTTGTGAAAATTTCAGCTTTCTAGCTATCACGGTTTATGATATACAGCCTGGAGACAGACAGACAGACAGACAGACAGACAGACAGACAGACAGACAGACAGACAGACAGACAGACAGACAGACAGACAGACAGACAGACAGACAGACAGACAGACAGACAGACAGACAGACAGACAGACAGCGGAGTCTTAGTAATAGGGTCCCGTTTTTACCCTTTGGGTACGGAACCCTAAAAAACCAGCTGAGTTTGTTGTGGGTTCTTCTCAGGCCAGGGCGCGTTTGGAACCCTCAATCGTACGTTAATTATCGCCATCACGTCTTATACTCTGTAAAGTGTACCATGAAGGTACACAAGCAAATATTGCAAGCTGCAAGTGCAAAATACACGCGGATTATATTCCTAGTTCCTTCATTACCATGAAGGTACCAATTTTGAATTGAATTTAAATAAATAAATAAATAAATAAATCCTTTATTGCGTAACATTGTTGCAAACTTAAAAAGAAAATAAATTTAAAAAACTACGAAAAGGACTAGCAACAACACAATAGGTCGCAAACTCAGCCTAGTGCTGGGCATTGGCTACCAATACCCAGCGCTGATTTTCAGTTTGCTCCTGACAAGATTATTAAAAATTAAGTGCGCCGCCCGACACGCTAAAAAGCTTATAACTAACACTTTTTATATAGATTACAAAATTACAATGGGGAAAAAATCAATAAAATGAAAAAGATACTAAAAGAAAAACACAAAAAGCAACAAAAAAAAAAAAAGAAAATAGTGACGTGACATGTTCCCTCCTGAATAATGAACTATGCAATTATTTAATTGTCTGTTGTCCAAATCTGGTCTAATCTGGTGACTTTGTTGATAGTTACCCCATTTCTGGAAAAAATTTACCGTCAAGCGATGTCGCGTGAAAATCAATATGGCGTATCCAATCAACACAGACTGCCATACCCAGTCTTATTCTTACGTTTTCACCGTCTCTTATTGTTACATGTATAGTTTTCTATATTGTCGTCACTTTATTTGCAGAAGTTCTCAGGAAGTGGCCTCCAGCTGCAGCATTAGATAGGGTCTGCGTCAAAGACTACAACATGGGGAAGCCCAATCCAAAGTCAACCCAAGATTACATTGTACGTATGAAAATTCCGACATCTTAGCTTTATTCAAAATGTTAACTAGTGATGGGTTTAGGACATAAAAAAATTATATGTTTTGGACCGTGCTTCACGATTTACGTACTATGCCAGAAAATTCATTATTTTGTTACTAGTGGGCCCGGCAGACGTTGGCCTGCCCTGAACCTAGAACCCGATTGCAGCGCCACTCCAATTGTAAATGTACCTCATCCCGAGACCCACTCAAACACACATAAAAAATTCCATCAAAATCGGTCATGCCGTTTCTGAATTTTAGCGAGACTAACGAACAGCAATTAATTTTTGTATATAAGAAAAAGAAGAAAGATTATGTGTACCTAAAGACAGAAGATGATAATATTTATGTTTTTTATATGTGTAGATACGTAAAGGAGAAACAATCTGGGTTCCAACGTGGTGCTTCCACCGTGATCCTAAATACTTTCCGAACCCTGAAAAATTTGATCCTGAACGTTTCTCTGATGAGAACAAACATCTCATTAATTCCACAGCGTACATGCCTTTTGGATTGGGCCCTAGAAATTGCATAGGTAAGTTCAAATATTGTTTTAAATTATTATTTTCTGGCCTTCTTTCGTATTCTTATTTCTATTAAATATTTAGATAGTAGATATAATGAAAGAAGAAGCAGTTATAACATTTTAAATAGAAGCAGGAGTTACTTAGCCATGATACACAAAGAACAAAAAAATTATTTTTAGAAATTACAAAAAGTCCCGACAAAGACAAGGTTGACTCACTGATTCTGTTATTCTTTCAGGTTCAAGGTTCGCCCTGTGCGAGATAAAAGTCTTTTTATATCAGATTTTGCTGCACTTTGAGGTTTCACCATCGCCCAAGCTCCAGCTGCCCTCGAAACTGTCCGTAGAATCCTTCAATCCTCGACTTGTGGGTGGACACTGGTTAACTTTTAAGTTAAGATCTTAAGCCTAGAGGGTTTACAAATCGTCTCTTTGAATATCAATTTTAAGGAACGTTGTATTATGATTATATTCTTGATTAAATGTTAGATTAGAAAACTTTAATTTATATTATTGTATGAATTTTAAAAATATATATATTATTTGTTATTTCATTAATTCTACTGGTGACCTTGGTGTTATTGCTATTCAGAGATATCTCTTTATTTTTGTCACTAGCAGAGTATAATATGATAACAAGAATATTGTATATAAAATGTTATTTAAATACCTACTTATATTAGTCGCCATCCTCGCATAAACGTTAAAGTTTTTAGAGGATGGCTAGTGTTTATATATACCTAATACACGTTTATCTTGATCAATAAATTAAAAAAAAAACCGGCAAAGTGCGAGTCGGACTCGCGCACCGAGGGTTCCGTACAAACCTGTAGCAAGTTTTACGATTAATGAATTTAATGAACCGCAAAACTAACTTTGTTTGTAGAGGTTTTCTGTTAATATCAAAAAAACTATGCTAGTTAGAGCATTGGCTATAGTTTTCCTGTAAAATATACATAAATTCCTATTGACCATAATTATTTCAGATTTTTCGATTGGTAAACTCCGGAGATAAGGGGGGGGGGGAACGGTATTTTTTTTGACTTTTTCCCCGATAAATCAAAAACTATCATGACTAAAAATAATTAAAAATCTGTTTTAGAATGTACAAAGTAAACCCTTTCATATGATACCCCACACAGTACAGTTATCTCACTTTTAAATTTCAACCCTCCGATTTTCCCCCCTTTTTAAATAAGAACAAAAATAATTTCCAATTTTTTTTAATTCCAGTGTCTTTGGGCCACTAATATACACAACTGTTCCAAATTTCATGTCGATAGCTTCGGTAGTTACTGAAATAATCGAGTGTGACGGACGGACAGACAGACAGACAGACAGACAGACGGAGAAAGTCGCACCATAAGGGTTCCATTTTTACCATTTTGGTACGGAACCCTAAAAACCAAACACAATAATATTTGTTATAGCGTGTTATAGATGTGTTATAAGAAATAGTTTTTATACTTCTACCATACCTTTACTACTGTTTTAATCATACTTTTGCGGGTCTAAAGTCAGTCTTCATGCCCTAGGGCCATAATCTAGTCGATCGATCGCCCAACTAGTTGACCAACCCCATACTGTAAAATAAATATGCACAACAGAGTCTAGGCTCCAGACTGGTCGACCAAACGACCGTACCATTTGACATAAAAGTTTTTAAACCAAGGAGTATGTATACCTGCATCTTTTCTTTTTATTATTTACTAGACCTATGTATCCTACTTACTATGATTTGCAATAAATATTTAACCGTTACAGTTTGTTTTACTGTTATGGTAGAAGTATAAAGTAGAGTATACACCACCGGGATAAAGCAGTTTTTTTCTTGGGCGCTTGAATCCCTCACTGCACTCAGGACTCAATCTTAATTCCCTCCCTTTGGTCGGGAATTAACTTATAACACCCTCGCTGCGCTCGGGAGTTAAATTTGGAGTCCTTCGTTACGTTCAGGATTCAATGTAGCGCCCGTGACATAAAACAGTGCTTTATCCCCTTGGTGTATAAACTACTATTAGAGATATCAGATATATTTTTTGATATTCGAAATAAAAAATATTAAAAATGCAAAAGTGTGTTTATTTGTGCTTCAATGAGACTGCAACAGACCAACGGATCGACGTGATTTTTTGCAAGGGTATATTTAAGGACCTGGAGAGTAACATAGGCTACTTCTTATCCCGGAAAATAAAGTAGTTCCCATGAAAGTAAAAAAAAAAATCCACGCGGGCATCAGCTAGTTCAAAATGTATTGTCAACTACAGATAATATTTAAAAAAAAATAAAAATATAGTCACAGTAACTTAGAGAGGTTCGTAGAACGATAATGAAGTTAAAAAAAAAAAACATACGCGCCGAATTGAGAACCTCCTCCTTTTTTGGAAGTCGGTTAAAAACATCAGTATGCTCATATTATTCCGTAATAGATGCGTAATAGTGACAGGCCACAGTCATCGAACGGGGCATAATCTGAGCAACATGCGTATTTAATACGATAATATAAAATTCAGATAGCTACGAAGTTGATATTTATAAACAGTGATTTCAATAATTCTCGCAAACTATTCAACTTTCGGAGGGCAGCAGCATAGCGAAGTAAGTTTTCATCGAATTTTCTATTTATGAGGATATTTAGTAAGCATTATTTAAATGAGGTAATTCAGTGGCAATGTTGAGTCATTGTGTCTGCCAATCATTTTCACACTTTTTTATACTCGCACAATTCATATTAAAAATTATCATCATCATCTTAATCAGCCCTTTAATAGACAGGGTAAAGGTCATATTGAGCAGGGTTTAGGCCATTGTGAAATCAAAGTAACGCTCGTTCAATAATATAATGATTCCCTTTACCCCTTCACAGGTAATGATTGTCCTAATATGGACCGCCGTTCTCATAGCAGTGGTAATATTTTATTTGCGGAAGGCTTATTCAAGATTTAGCAGTTATGGCGTTAAGAATCCTGCTGTTGTTCCATTTTTTGGAAACATGTTGAGAATGTTGTTAGGCGTTGACGCTTTTGCTACAGATCTCGATAAGTATTATAAAGATTATCCTGATGAAAGGTAAGTTTGATTTAAAAATTGTTGAAAACTATATTGAGACTACAAAAGATATCTTTCAAATAAAAGCTTTATTAATAACTAGCTGATGCCCCCAACTTCGTCTGCGTGGATTGAGGTTTTGTTGTATTCTCTGTACCAAATTTCATTCAGCCGTTCTGGCGTGATTGAGTAACAAACATCCATCCATCCATCCGTCCAAACTTCACATCTATAATATTATAGTATAGTATAGATAGGCCAAGATGTGGCTCTTTTCAACTGCCAAGACTCTACTACCCGTTTGGAAAGAAGGTCTTAAAGGAGAGCCAGCAGTTTACTCGGCATTAATTATCTACTCTTTATATGTTAGGTATAGCAAATACTTTGCTCCATTAAAAAGTAACCTAAATATCCAGCTTAGTCGCAAAAAGGTTGATAAAAAGAAAGGAAGAGAGAAATATTACACACACACTAACTTTCATACAAAAACATTCAATCTGAAGATTGGTTAATTTTTTTTATCAAGATACTGAGAACCACAATAATAAAATATAAGGATTATTTTGTTGATACCAGGTTTGTGGGCAGATATGAATTCCTAAGACCAAACCTAATTGTAAGAGATTTGGATTTAGCAAAAAAAATCGCGATTAAGGATTTCGACTACTTCCTAGATCACAGAGGATTTACCGATGAAGAAGGTGACCCGTTGTTTTCCAGAAACCTGTTTTCTCTAAAAGGTAATAGAATACAAATTAATAATTGATACAAAATAGTAGGTATAGCTTTAATAGTAGATACCTAGTAAATACAGTATAGGTAGGTAGGTGTAACCAAAAAAAATTATAAAGCAAAAAATAACTTTCAATTAAAATCCTCAGGTCATGAATGGAAAGACATGCGATCAACTCTGAGTCCAGCGTTCACCAGCGCTAAGATTAAACTGATGATACCCTTCATGGAGGAAGTGGGAGAGCAGATGATTTACGCACTGAAAAAGAAGATAAGCGATTCTCCAAGTAAGAAATAAGTCTTTAGCAAACTGATTTTACAAAAATATTATAATTTATCAGCAATAATAATATTTGCTCATATATCAGAGGACTAGAGTAAACAAAATATTAGAATTCATTAAATATTGTTTTTGTATTGCTTTTTAGCCAGTTGTATCGACATTGATTGCAAAGACTTAACAATACGTTATGCTAGTGACGTGATCGCTTCTTGCGCCTTTGGGCTGAAGGTGGACTCCCTTACCCAGGAAAAAAATAAATTCTTCTTAATGGGAAAAAAAGCTTCCGGATTCCAGCTGAGGCAGATAATCATCTTCTTTATTATGTCAGCTTGTCCTATCATTGCCAACGTAAGTTCAGTTTTTTAATTCATTGATTCAGCTTTAAGATGGGAGTGGTCTTATTTGAAACTTTTTATTGTGTAACCTTATCGGTTTCTACGTGGCATCGTTTCGGAACTAAGCCGTTAACGATGCATGCATCTGGAGTAGTCACTAGCTACTACTAAAGTTACCAGACTAGACCAGACTGGAGCCAATTTAAATTCTTCCTTCTTATAGAAAAGCAGCGCTAACCGTTGCATTTAAGAGATCGTCTTCAATTCTAGCGTATGCATACTGATTCTAGAAAGTGTATCAAGTAGTTTGATTTTGCAGAAACTGAAGCTCAGTATATTTCCACGTAACACCCAGAAGTTTTTCATCGATTTGGTGTTGAATACTATGAGAGATAGAGAAGCACGGCACATTATCAGACCAGACATGATCCATCTGCTTATGGAGGCCAAAAAGGGTATGTTTTATTTATATAAGTTTCTTAAAAGCAAAATTCGAATAAAAAATTAATTTCCTGAACTTAAAACTTTTGCTCCATTAAATTGTTGGATGATAAAAAAAGGTTATAAATTTTAGGTAAACTTTCACACGAAGAAAATAACTCCGGAAACAACAACAACGACCTAGATGCTGGCTTTGCAACAGTAGAAGAATCTGACGTTGGAAAGAAGAGAACAAACAGAGGTTTGTCTTTCAGAATACCTATTGCATGTTCACAAAACATTAAAAAAAAATTAGCCACAATATAATTGTTTTAAGTCCTGAAACTGAAGGTCTAATTTACTAAATAATTCCACATATCCGTAAATCAATTAATGACAAAATCACTATGGAACCTTCAATTTAATATCACTCAAAAGTACAATCTGAAAACATAGTAACGCTAGTCGCTAAGAAAATCTGAGTACCATGCAAAAAAGTTCGCATCTTCTCAATGATCAAAACCAAACGTGCACCAACTCTATACAAATTATTATTCATTGCCCAGTCTGGTCCGACATCGATCTCATCGCACAAGCAATGATCTTCCTAATCGCTGGCTTCGAGGGGATATCAATTGGCATGTCCTTTGCATTGCACGAGCTTGCTCTCCACCCGGACGTCCAGGACCGACTGTACCAGGAGATCAAAGAACACGATGTTAAGAACGGCGGGAAGCTCAGCTATACCTCTATACAGAGCATGATGTACTTGGACATGGTTGTTTCAGGTAAGGAACCATATTTTTTTATGGCGAAGTTTTAAAAAAAAAAAAATTCAAACGTTTTTTATTCAAATAAACTTTTACAAGTGCTTTCGAATCGTCAAATGAATCTACCACTGGTTTTAACCGGCGAAGCATCCAAACAGGCTAAGCTTCATACTAAAATTATAAATGCGAAAGTGTGTTTGTTTGTTGGTTGGTCCTTCAATTACGCCGCAATAGAGCTACGGATCGACGTGATTTTGTGCGTAGGCATCAAGTAGGCATAGTTGAGGACCTGGAGATGGACATAAGCTAATTTGTATCCCGGAAAATTAAAGAGTTCTCGTGGGAAAAGACGCGAATTATTCCACGCGGACGAAGCAGCGGGCATCAGATAATTATATTATCACGGGATATTTTTTTCACTTTCACTTTTGACAATGTGATTGGTCTAATAATCAAATCTCCGTCCTGGATTCAGGGCCTAATAATATAACGGAAGTTCGAAATGGGAGTATCAAGAACGATCAGGCGCGGCGCGGCTCATTGGCTGGAAAATGCGTTATGTTATTCGTAATATGAGCTACATAGAGTTCAATATTAACCGAACGTAATAATTCTTATAAAAAAGTCCTGAGGGATATAATACATAATATTAATTATTGTACTCGTTTTTGACGACCTCCGTGGCGGAGTGTTGAGCGCTGTTGCCTTAACGTGCGGAGGTCCCGGGTTCGATCCCCCGGCAGGGTTTGGAAATTTATAATTTCTGAATTTTCCCTGGTCTGGCCTGGTGGGAGGCTTCGGCCGTGGCTAGTTACCACCCTACCGGCTATGACGTGCCGCCAAGCGATTTAGCGTTCCGGTCCGATGCCTTGTAGAAACCGTATAGGGGTACCTATTGGTTTAATATAGCTGCCATGCCCCTATCAGGTTAGCCCGCTACCATCTTAGACTGCATCATCACTTACCATCAGGTGAGATCGCAGTCAAGGGCTTGTAGTGGGGAAAAAAAAGTATCAATCCCTTGTCATATTATGTTATGTACCAATGATAAATACAGTTTATTATTATTTAAGTACGTTATACTTCAACTCAGTTATAATTTAAACGTTTCCCTTTTAACTGCTATTAATTTAATACCTAGTCAACGTTAATTGTTTATACGAGTAGGCCCAAAACAATTTAGCTGTTTTTTAGCTTTTAAAAAAACTTTGTGCTGCTGGTTCGGGATCTAAGCCAATGTCTTGTTCACTTCTATATCTCAGTATATAATAAAATCAACTTTATAATTTTTTCTAATTTTTTTATTAAAAAGTTATTTTATACCTATTTTTTATTTCCAGAAGTACTAAGGTTGTGGACTCCAGGTTTCGCCTTAGACAGAGTCTGTGTCAAAGACTACAACATGGGGAAACCTAATGCCACAGCCACACATGATTACATCGTACGTACCTATAATCTTAATTATTTTATTGTTCAAACTAAATATATGAACGAAAAGGTGACTGACTGATCTATCAACGCACAGCTCAAAATACTGGATTGTGAAAACTTGGATCGGGCTAATATTTGGCATACAGATAGAGCCTACGAGTATGACATCGACATTCGCTAAGAAAGGATTGGAAGGATTTGTTAGTTTGAAATTGTGTATTTCACGCGGACAAAGTCGCGGGCAAAAGCTTTTTTTTTTTATCCATAAGTTAGCCTTTGACTGCGATCTCACCTGATGGTAAGTGATGATGCAGTCTAAGATGTTAGAGGCATGGCAGTTATATTAAACCCATACCCTTATTCGGTTTCTACACGGCATCGTATCGGAACGCTAAATCGCTTGGCGGCACGTCTTTGCCGGTAGGGTGGTAACTAGCCACGGCCGAAGCCTCCCACCAGGAAAAAGCCAAGAATAAGCTAGCTTATTCATAACTGCTTGAATCAGCCCCTGTACTGTTGTTTTGTTGTTGTTGTTGTGTACGTTAACGTTGCTTACGTTTTTGTTTTTTTTTTTTTAATTTTTATTGATTAAAAAAACATTACAAGTTACAAATCTTAATATCTGAGCCATCCTCTAAAAAACTTGACGTTTATGGTGAGGATGGCGAGTTCGCCTTACTAAACTAGTACATAATAATAAGAATATTTGGATCTACTTACCAGTTACACAGACAAATAATATAAGTATATTATGTTCTATAATAGGTTATTGAATTAGCTAGTAGGTATTAACATTATTTACCTAATAAATATCTTTTATACGTATGTTAAATTTTGTATTTCAGTAAAGTACTTTTACGTGCGTTGATTAAAATTGATTTGTTTTTTTTTAAATATAGATTCGTAAAGGAGAAGTAGTCTGGATTCCAACTTGGTGCTTCCACCGTGATCCCAAGTACTTTCCGAACCCTGAAAAATTTGACCCCGAACGTTTCTCAGATGTGGGAAAACACCTTATCAATCCCATGGCGTACATTCCTTTTGGCTTGGGACCTAGAAATTGTATCGGTAAGTTCAATTATTGAGTGAATTCAAATTCAAATGTCCATTTTTGTTCCATGAATGAATTAATACCATTAAAGTTAAGTTGTAGAATAGTATGGAATTTACAAAAATTACTACTTTTTCTGCCCATACTTATTACTCACAGTTTGAGACAGATTTTACAGTTATTACCTACCTATTAACTTAAAAAAATGGCAGTCATATGCCGATAGAAGTGAAAACGAATATTTAAGATAATAAAAAAAATATAATTAAAATATAAACCTTAAAATTAAAGTATTACAGTTGAATTACGAATTAATCAGAATACATTCATGTAGGTACTAAAGTACTTTTATTGACTAAACTAGCTGAAGCCCGCGACTTCGTTCGCGTGGATTAAGGTTTTGGTTCCCGCGAGAACTCTTTAATTTTCCGGGATAAATATACTGCCTATGTGTTATTCCAGACTATAATCTAACTCTGTGCCAAATTTTCTTCAAATCCGTTCAGCCGATGTGGCATTAATGAGTAACAAACATCCATCCATACATCCATCCGAACTTTCGTATTTATAATATTAGTATAGTATAGTGTGATTAGCTGCGCCATCTTTATTTTTATTTCTTACATAACAATTTTGTTCTTTCAGGTTCGAGATTTGCCCTTTGTGAGATAAAGGTCGCCATATACCAGATCTTACTGCACTTCGAGGTGTCACCATCGGCGAAGCTGCGTCTTCCAGTGAAGCTGTCGGCCAAATCCTTCAACCCTCGACTTGCGGGTGGACACTGGGTTGCCCTCAAAATGAGAGCCTGAGGATTATTGTGAACTAGAATTTTGAAGAACTTTGAATATACATAGATATTTTTAAGACATAAGAGGGTATATTGAAAACAATACAATTTAATAGAATAAAGCGAGCTAGCCAAACATCATCATCATCATCCTCATAATCTTAACCTATAGACGTCCACTGCTGGACGAAGGTCTCCTGCAAGGATCGCCACAGAGCACGGTCTTGTGCCGCTTGCTTCCAGCGGCTCCCAGCTGCACGCTTGAGATCGTCCGTCCACCTAGTGGGGGGTCGTCCAACGCTGCGCTTCCCGGTGCGAGGCCCGCCATTCGAGCACTTTGGGACCCCAACGCCTATCGGTTCGACGAACTAATAGCCTAACATGATTAGTATAAAATACATGCTCAGGTGCAATGGTGGCAAAATTGCTGGCTGCTTTTCCACACTGGACAGCCAAGCGGATCCTTTACGCAAAAAAGAGCCAGCCCTTCTGTCGCCAGAATATGAGGCAATTAACCGCGGTGAAATATCTCGCAAAAAAATGTTGGCATCAAGACTTCACGGCTAATTATAAATTATAATTACAAAATATGTTATTATAAATAATATTATACCTAAATTTATTTAAGTTCATTGTAACCGTGGAGGTTATCGATTAAAGATAAAAATTGTGTCGTTGTAACTAAAGTACGTCACACAAATTTCGTAATTTTTTGACCCCTCCTCCGTCCTTGTCACAGTTGGTCACATTTGTGAGTTTTTCATTAATAGTTCAAATGTGGCACTTTACTTGATGACAAGATTTTGAAATGTGACGTCACAAAACTTAGTACACCTCCCACCCCTTGTCACACAATGTCACACTTCGTCGACCCCTTACCCCCCCCGTTTACGTGTGACGTACTTTATGGATGACCCCTTATAGTATGCTGTAATGTTTAGTTTTATGATATTTTAGTTGTAGTTTAATAAATGTTGTGTCAAAAGGAGGAGGTTCTCAGTTAATATTAACTATTTTTACTATTTTAAGTACCTTATCTGTAATTCACAAATAAATAAAGGGGTTGTTTCATCTTGGGCCAGGTACTTGTACAGTATTCCAAAAAATAGTATAAAATCATAGAAAACAAAATAAAATATGCTTTTTGGCAGTTTTACAGTGAATAAGAGGTACAAAAATAAAATGTTTAATTAGGTACATTTGTAGAATGGCAACTCTCGCAGCGCATCCATCCATCAATCTGACTGCTGTTGGATATTTTATGGTTAATTCACATTTCCCAGGTAATTTTAAGTCAAATGTCATCATGACACGTGTAATATACGTCAATGTCAACATGGACGCATGTTGTTGCGCTTTTATTTTGCAAAATAATTTCGCATTGTACCTCGTAAATTGAACTTTTTAGTAAGAAATAAAGAAAAAAATGTTACTATTTTATTACCCCGAACATTTGGAAATACCGTACAAATACCTGGCCCAGGCTCCATATAAATTTGAAACAACCCCTTTGATTTTATTTCAATTTTTATTCCTGCGAAACTAATAACTTATAAACTACCATTAATTACATAGAGAACGCGACAAGTAAATAATTACATAGAGAACGCGACAAGTAAATAATTACATAGAGAACGCGACAAGTAAATAATTACATAGAGAACGCGACAAGTAAATAATTACATAGAGAACGCGACAAGTAAATAATTACATAGAGAACGCGACAAGTAAATAATTACTTATAGAACGCGACAAGTAAATAATTACATAGAGAACGCGACAAGTAAATAATTACATAGAGAACGCGACAAGTAAATAATTACATAGAGAACGCGACAAGTAAATAATTACATAGAGAACGCGACAAGTAAATAATTACATAGAGAACGCGACAAGTAAATAATTACATAGAGAACGCGACAAGTAAATAATTACATAGAGAACGCGACAAGTAAATAATTACATAGAGAACGCGACAAGTAAATAATTACATAGAGAACGCGACAAGTAAATAATTACATAGAGAACGCGACTAGTAAATAATTACATAGAGAACGCGACAAGTAAATAATTACATAGAGAACGCGACAAGTAAATAATTACATAGAGAACGCGACTAGTAAATAATTACATAGAGAACGCGACAAGTAAATAATTACATAGAGAACGCGACAAGTAAATAATTACATAGAGAACGCGACAAGTAAATAATTACATAGAGAACGCGACAAGTAAATAATTACATAGAGAACGCGACTAGTAAATAATTACATAGAGAACGCGACTAGTAAATAATTACATAGAGAACGCGACAAGTAAATAATTACATAGAGAACGCGACAAGTAAATAATTACATAGAGAACGCGACAAGTAAATAATTACATAGAGAACGCGACAAGTAAATAATTACATAGAGAACGCGACTAGTAAATAATTACATAGAGAACGCGACAAGTAAATAATTACATAGAGAACGCGACAAGTAAATAATTACATAGAGAACGCGACAAGTAAATAATTACATAGAGAACGCGACAAGTAAATAATTACATAGAGAGCGCGACAAGTAAATAAAGGAAAACTAAATAAAAATTAGTTCCAATCTTGGTCACCGGGCCAGATAAGTTGGTGGGTCTGTACGTGATTTTTTTTTTAATCCACTACAAGTTAGCCCTTTACTGCGATCTCACTTGATGGTAAGTGATGATGCAGTCTAAGATGGTATCGGGCTAACCTGTTAGGGGTATGGCAGTTATATTAAACCCATACCCCTAATCGGTTTCTACACGGCATCGTACCGGAACGCTTAGTCGCTTGGCGGCACGTCTTTGCCGGTAGGGTGGTAACTAGGCACAGCCGAAGCCTATAAATATTTAAAATCCCCAAATTGACTCTGTCGGGGATCGAAACCGGGACCTCCGCACGTTAAGGCAACAGCGCTTAACACTGCGCCACGGAGGTCGTCAAAAAAGGGACGTGATCTGAAAACGGCTACAAAAACGCCTGCCAAATAAAGGCACAGACTATTAGGGCATCTTGACAGACTACCTGGAAACAATAAGATCAGAGTTCAAATGGCTTTGAAGAAATTGAGGCATCTTTGGATAGCTGTAGCGTCGCCATTTATTTATTCTATTCTGTTAGCTTATCCATTAGAGGCAACTAATTTATGTTTACTTAACTTTACGATTATGTCATCTTTTTTACCCGACTGCGGAACGCACAGGGTTATGTGATCAGTCTATATATGTATATTTCCTTTGTGTCGCACTACAGACAAAACGGCTGAACCGATTTTGATGATACTTGCACCACTAGATTTGTCTTAATTTTCCGAGTGTCATAACGGAAGCCGAATTTGAGAAAAAACAAAATGGCGCCCACTAGAAGCCATATTGTAACAAATTTAAAAATGAAAGTCAATAAACTATGGCAAGTGGGGTATCGATGAATAGGTCTTGTAAAATCAGAGTTAGGTTCCCTAGACCATTTTTTCATTTTAACGATCATTTAGGATTTACGAGGTTTCAAAGGTTCATTTTTAGTGTATTCCTTTGTGTCGCACTACAGACAAAACGGCTGAACCGATTTTGATGATACTTGCACCACTAGATTTGTCTTAATTTTCCAAGTGTCATAACGGAAGCCGAATTTGAGAAAAAACAAAATTGCGCCCACTAGAAGCCATATTGTAACAAATTTAAAAATGAAAGTCAATAAACTATGGCAAGTGGGGTATCGATGAATAGGTCTTGTAAAATCAGAGTTAGGTTCCCTAGACCATTTTTTCATTTTAACGATCATTTAGGATTTACGAGGTTTCAAAGGTTCATTTTTAGTGTATTCCTTTGTGTCGCACTACAGACAAAACGGCTGAACCGATTTTGATGATACTTGCACCACTAGATTTGTCTTGATTTTCCAAGTGTCATAACGGAAGCCGAATTTGAGAAAAAACAAAATGGCGCCCACTAGAAGCCATATTGTAACAAATTTAAAAATGAAAGTCAATAAACTATGGCAAGTGGGGTATCGATGAATAGGTCTTGTAAAATCAGAGTTAGGTTTCTTTGAACATTTTTTCATTTTAATGATCATTCAGGATTTACGAGGTTTCAAAGGTTGTAATCCTTTGTGTCGCACTACAGAAAAAACGGCTGAACCGATTTTGATAGTACTTGCACCACTAGATTTGTTTTAATCTTCCGAGTGTCACTATGGAGGCCGAATTTGAGAAAAACAAAATGGCGTCCACTAGAAGCCAATTAATAAATGAAAGTCGATAGGCTATATAGGCAAGTGGGGTATCGTTAGATATAGGTCTTTTAAAATCACACCTAGGTTCCTTAAACCATTTTTCCGTTTAAATGATAATTTAGGATTTACGAGGTTTCAAAGGAAATGTTTAAAGTTCCTACATAAATCATCTATCTATCAAACTAGGTATGATACCTATTATAAAGAGAAAAGATTTGGATTATCTCAAAAACTACTCAACCGATTTTAAAAATTATATCACTTATAGAAAGCTACATTATTTTATACTCCTTCAATCGATAAGTCAAAAAATCAATAAATTCATCAATGCCACATGCAGCGCATATTCGACTTACATAACTTACGACTAAAATTTTTAATGTCTATTAAAATATTGGTTCCGACTTTGCTACGTACTAAATACGTACACATTGTGTTTTTGAAAATACTTTTTTTGCATTGTTCACGGGCATTTTCGTAAGTGGCCGACGTTCATTGGCTTACGAAAGCGATTGGACGCGGTAAATGCCGAGGTCTCGTGACGTCGCGTCGCTGCGATAGGACTCTCGAAAATTAATTCACTCTCTCTGTCGAAAAAATGGCAGATTTACGAACTTTACCAAACCAAATTTATATTAGCATTATAACATATTATGCAAATTTGATGATGGTTATGGTGATCACCATGGTAGTCATTACGAATAAATCAATCCGCTGCTTATTCACATGCTCTAAAATGCTACCACAAAATCTATAATAGTACCTTTGGTACAACTTCGGGCAGAAAAAACGTCGCCTGTTTACAATAAATACTGAACTAAAAAGTTTGAAATAAAAAAGTAATTTAATAAAACAAAAAACCCGACTGCTTGGATACCAAAAAGTATAAAACAAGACATGAATTGAAGTATTTCATTATTATCAATTTACATCGTATAATAATATTAATAAAATTTATCAAGGCGCAGTCGCACGTCCAATAGCTAACATTTACCTTAACGTGCGACTGCGCCTTGATAGATTTTATTAATATTATTATACGATGTAAATTGATAATAATGAAATACTTCAATTCATGTCTTGTTTTATACTTTTTGGTATCCAAGCAGTCGGGTTTTTTGTTTTATTAAATTACTTTTTTATTCTTATAAATAACGTAAGTGATTTTATACATTACTACGATTTAATTATTTATTTAAAAACGATTACGAGCTCAGTATCTAATCCAGACTCGATTTTCCGGGATAAAACGTTGCCTGTGTCACTCTCCAGGTCCAAAAAAAAACTATTTATTACATTAAATGCAAAAAATCGCGTCGATCCGTTGCTCTGTTGCAGCGTGATTGAAGAACAAACCAAAGAACCCCCAAACAAACACATTTTCGAATTTATAATAGTAAAGTATGATTTTGAAGCTTGAAGAGTCGCCAAGCTCAAGTGGCAATGGGCGGGGACATAGTTCGTAGAACCGATAGGCGTTGGGGTCCCAAAGTGCTCGAATGGCAGCCTCGCACCGGGAAGCGAAGCGTTGGACGTCCCCCCACTAGGTGGACGGACGATCTCAAGCGTGCAGCTGGGAGCCGCTGGAAACAAGCGGCACAAGACCGTGCTCTGTGGCGATCCATGCAGGAGACCTTCGTCCAGCTGTGGACGTCTATAGGTTGAGACGACGACGACGATAAATGCTAAAATCGCGTTGATCTGTTGCTCTGTTGCAGCGTGATTGAAGGACAAACCAACAAACCCACAAACAAACGTATTTTCGCATTTATAATCATACTAATATTATAAATGCGAAAGTGTGTTTGTTTGTTGGTTTGTTGATTTATTGGTTTGTTGGTTTGTTGGTTTTTTGGTTTCTTCTTCAATCACGCCGCAACGGAGCAATGGATTGACGTGATTTTTTGCACGGGCATAGTCGAGGACCTGGAGAGTGACATAGGCTACTTTTTATCCCGGAAAATTATTATATACAATATTGGTTAAAGTGGTGTTATCTACTCGTACTACAGATATATATTTTAGCACGTTCGTATACGGCGCTCGCAATCAGGGACTGAAAAACAGTTTCGTAAAGGTTACAGTTTTGTTTATCCAATACATGTTAACCCTTGACTGCGATCTCACCTGATGGTAAGTGATGATGCAGTCTAAGATGGTAGCGGGCTAACCTCTTAGGGGCATGGCAGTTATATTAAACCCATACCCCTATTCGGTTTCTGCACGGCATCGCACCGGAACGCTAAATTGCTTGGTGGTAACTAGCCACGGCCGAAGCCTCCCACCAGGGAATTGTAAGGGTTATGGGTTGAATTGATAACAGAATCAAATCTGTAACCGTTTTCAATGTGTTTTTAAATCTTTTAACCCAAAACACTTCTTTTTCTGTAACAGAAATGAATCTGTAACAGCAGGAGCCATACTGCCAGCGCTTAAAGCCATTTTGTTTCATTATTGTTCAATTTCGTGTTTTAGAATTATAATCCTTATTTAAGGAACGTCAAGGTACGTGACATAAAACTGTCATTTAGAGCAATATTGTTTTAGTATTGCTTTAAGCGTTGGCAGTATGGCCCCTGAATGTGTTTAAGATTGTTTTAAAGTGGAACCGGAATAGCGACGTTGCCAAATTTATAGTTGACGCGTATTCAAATTTGAACCTAAGGTGAAAGCACCGATGGTTGCAATTGTTATGAAACACATGGCCAATGTTGTGTCATTGTATTGTTAAGTCCAATGAAGTGTGATGACCGCGTGTGACGATGAATGATAAAAGTGATAAAGTCGCGAGGTGAAGTATTCCAAAGATTTCGTTACGTTATGTAATTCACGATATTTGTATACAATAGTGGCCTTAACCTTGTAGGTGCCAATATAGTTTATTCATCGTATTAGGACAAACAAACCAACGTAAGTTTTTTTTAAATTTAACTCTACTGAGTGATTTTATGTTTAATAATAATAATATTTTCTTATTATTAATTAATACTTCAATGAATTCGCTTTTCATTTAATCAGTTGGCAAAATATTTACGTTTTGGTTTACAGAAGATGCTATGTATTTGGTTTGCTGTTTATGGTCTTTTGGATTTATCTTATTCTTTGGATTATTTATGTATTTGGATTGCTGTATTGGTCGCGGGCATCAGCTAGTTAAAAATAAAATAAAAACAAAAGCAAACAGGCAACTTCGTCCGCGTGGATTGAGGTGTTTTGGTTCCCGGGAACTCTTTAATATATCGGGATAAAAAGTTGCCTTTGTGTTATTCCAGACTAAAATCTATCTTTGTGTCAAATATCATCCAGATCCGTTTAGCCGTTCTGGCGTGATTGAGTAACAAACATCCATTTATACATACATCCATCCATCCAAATTTTCGTATTTATAATATTAGTGTAGAAGCATAGATTTGGTGATGCCTAAAGTTAATACCTATATATCTTCTTATCTACTGTAATTATTGTTCTTGCGATAATTTTCGATAATTTGCGGCAACAATTTGACCTTAAGACGAACAGTAGAATATGTCTAATATCACAAAGCCATCCTTTATTTATGACCACTTTAGGTCCAATAAAGCTTTGATCTAGTATACCTAGGTAGTTAAAAATTGAGGCTACACTTGACTACATCATTGAAGCTATGAAAAATCTTATACTGTAAAACTGTAAAAAAATTTTATTACGGTCCGGGTGATATAGATTATGGATATGTCTGGTGGGAGGCTTCGGCCGTGGCTAGTTACCACCCTACCGGCAAAGGCGTACCGCCAAGCGATTTAGCGTTCCGTTGCCGTGTGGAAACCGACTATAGGGGTATGGGTTTAATATAAATGCCATGCCCTTAACAGGTTACCCCGCTACCATTTTAGACTGCATCGTCGCATACCTACCATCAAGTGAGATCGCAGTCAAGGGCTAACTTGTAGTGCAACAAAAAAAAATGTTGCATCCAAAAAGTGCGAGTCACTGAAATATTATCCGTAGTCGGGTTACAGTTTTTTTTATCCCCTACAAGTTAGTTAGTTAGCCCTTGACTGCGATCTCACCTGATGGTAAGTGATGATGCAGTCTAAGATGGTAGCGGGCTAACCTGTAGGGGCATGGCAGTTATATTAAACTCATACCCCTATTCGGTTTGTACACGGCATCGTACCGGAACGCTAAATCGCTTAGCGACACGTCTTTGCCGGTAGGGTGGTAACTAGCCACGGCCGAAGCCTCCCACCAGGCCAGACCAGGGAAAATTCAGAAATTATAAATTCCCAAATTGATCCTGCCTGGGATCGAACCCGGGACCTCCGCACGTTAAGACAACATCGCTACACACTGCGCCACGGAGGTCGTCAATTAATTATCACACACAGTTTTTACTGCTTGTTACAGAAAATGACGATCCTTTTGATATGGATTGCCGTGTTTATAGCGGCGGTGTTGCTATACTTCCGCCAGGTGTACTCCAGGTTCAGTGAATATGGCGTGAGGCACTTCAGACCGATCCCGGTCTTCGGTAACATAGCCAGGATCATTCTGCGCATTGACAACTTTAGTAATGATCTGGACAGGAACTACAATACTTTTCGTGAAGAAAGGTTTGATATTTTTACCATGAGGGATGATGTTCAACACTTGTTAAATGAATCCCTTTTACGACCCCCTGACGCAGTGTTGAGCGCTGTTGTCTTAACATGGGAGGTCCCGGGTTCGATCCCGGCAGAGTCAATTTGGGAATTTATTATTTCTGAATTTTCTCTGGTCTGGACGACGTGCCGCCAAGCGATTTCGTGTTCCGGTACGATGCAGTGTAGAAACCGATTAGGGGTATGGGTATAACTGTCATACCCCTAACAGGTTAGCCCGCTACCATCTTAGACTGCATCATCACTTATCATCAGGTGTGTGATGGCTGTCAAGGGCTAACTTGGAGTTGATAAAAAAAAAAAATTGTCAGATTCCAGTCTGGTAGAGATAAAATTGCAAGACCCTTAGGTCTTCTGTTCTATGTACTGTACTGTGAATCTGTTTAAATCCTTAGATTTAAATAGATTTGATACGGGCATGTTTGTGAATATTCTTGCCCGTCCCGCATCTAAGGATGCGAGTAGTCTGTTCGAATGCATGTCTCATATTTTCTTGAAGAGTTTTTTGACGTTGTTTGCCGGGTGACACTTCAAGAAACTGCGTTACGCTCCGCTCACGTTATGCGCTCACAATGAGAGCGAGTGAGAGGCACGCGTCCCTTCCACTCGGGCATGGTTAGCCCGCCTAAGAGCGAGAGAGACAGACATAAAAAGTGAAAGGCACGCGTCCCTTCCACTCGAGCACAGTTAGCCCGCCTAAGAGCGAGAGAGACAGAGCGAGAGAGAGAGAGTGAGAGAGATTTCATCCTTCTTCCTACTATACGAATGAATATTCACATTAAAATTATTTTACCACTCAAAGTCGTTGTCACGTAAAACTTTCGCCCGTATACCGACTTTACAGGCAACCAATTTTTTTATTTTAGTTGTTTTTTTAAATTATCTTTTTACTGTTTTTTTGTTTGTGAATAACTTTCCTTGTTTTTTGTTTAGATTAATATTAAAACAACTAGAACATCAAATTTTGAATCGTCGAGTGAATCTACAACTGGTTCAGAATGCCATTCTTATTAAGAAGAACCAGCAAGGAAACCGGTGGTTGCGCTTCTATACTTATAATAAAACTGTAACAGGTCCAATTCTGTACATTGAAGATATTTTGAAATTTTTTTTTGGAGGGCACTCATTATTCGATACTGAAGCCAAATCTGTAATTTTTTTCATTTTTGTCTGTCTGTCTGTCTGTCTGTCTGTCTGTATCTTGGCCGCGCATCACGCCGAAACTACTGAATGAATTCAAACGAAACTTGGCACGATTTGAGCCCATACTACGAGGTAGGACATAGGATACTTTTTATCCCGAAACTTATAATAAAACTGTAACAGGTCCAATTCTGTACATTGAAGATATTTTGAAATTTTTTTTTGGAGGGCACTCATTATTCGATACTGAACCCAAATCTGTAATTTTTTTCATTTTTGTCTGTCTGTCTGTCTGTCTGTCTGTCTGTCTGTCTGTCTGTCTGTATCTTGGCCGCGCATCACGCCGAAACTACTGAATGAATTCAAACGAAACTTGGCACGATTTGAGCCCATACTACGAGGTAGGACATAGGATACTTTTTATCCCGAAATTCTACCCCCGAAGGGGTGAAATAGGGGTTGAAAGTTTGTATGAAAGTCCTTAATTTCTAAAGTTATAGCCATGAAACTTGATATATGAGCTGCGGGTTGAAAACGGAAACATACGTGTTTCACAGTTTTTGGAAATTCGACCCCCAAAAGGGTGAAATTGGGGATGAAAGTTGGTATGAGAGTCCTTCGTTTCTCAAGATGTTTTACAAGTTATATCAACGAAACTTTTTATTTTGGCTTACGGTAAAAAATAAAGAAGTACGTGTGTCACAGTTTTTCAAAACTCTACCCCTAAGGGGGTGAAATAGGGGGTGAAAGTTTGTATGAAAGTCCGTCATTTCTCAAGTTATATCGATTAAACTTGGTACACAAGCTACCGGTTGAAAATTAAGAAATAAGTGTTTCACAGATTTTGTAAATTTTACCCCCGAAGGGGTGAAATAGGGGTTGCAAGTTTGTATGAAAGTCCTTCATTTCTCAAGTTATAGCCATGAAACTTAGTATATGAGCTGCGGGTTAAAAATGAAGACATACGTGTTTCACAGTTTTCCAAATTTCACCCTCAAAGGGGTGAAATAGGGGTTGAAAGTTTGTATGAAAGTCCTTCATTTCTCAAGTTATATCGATAAAACTTTGTATACAAGCTACCGGTTAAAAATGAAGAAATACGTGTTTCACAGTCTTCGTAAATTTTACCCCCGAAGGGGTGAAATAGGGGTTGAAAGTTTGTAAGTCCTTCATTTCTCAAGTTATATCCATGAAACTTGGTATATGAGCTGCGGGTTAAAAATGAAAACATACGTGTTTCACAGTTTTTCAAAATTCCACCCCCAAAGGGGTGAAATAGGGGTTGAAAGTTTGTATAAAAGTCCGTCATTTCTCAAGTTATTTCGATGAAACTTGCTATATCCACGCGGACGAAGTCGCGGGCATCAGCTAGTTTGAAATAAAATCATTTACAAAATATACACCAATGTATAGATACTTATGTAACTGCAGTCCTAAGTATTGCTGGAGCGAGTCGAATCCATGCTCTTTTATCATTTACATAATCTTCAATAGTATATTAAGCTTTTCTCAGGAGCATATTTTTAATGGATTTCTTAAATTTGCGTAAAGGCAAGTTTAAAAAAGGTTGTGGATTTTTTTATAGAATAGAATGCTCATTCCCACGAACGACCTTCGGACTTGCTGGAACTAAAGCTGGACTTGGAATTAAAGCTGCCGAACTGCAGTCTACGATGGAAGGAGCATACTTGGATGGGACTCCAAGTTCTCCCGCTTAAATCGATATAATAATGATAAAGAAAAGCTTTGTACAACTGTTTAGAAATAAAGAAACCTTAAATAATATTTATATTTCTTAAAGATTCGTTGGCCGTTATGAGTTCGTGAGACCAATCTTAATGATTCGAGACCTCGACTTAGTCAAGAAGATCGCCATCAAAGACTTTGAGCATTTCCTTGATCATCGTGCTCTTACTGATGATACTATCGAACCGCTCTTTGCAAGAAATCTATTTTCTTTGAAAGGTGAACATTTTAAATAATTAATTATTTTTGATGGGAACAAGAAAAAAATAAGTAACCAGTCTTTAAGCAAGCAAGCAGGAGAGTCCCTTTATTTTGAATTTCTAATTATTGAACTTACCCATTTAATTTATCAATTTTGTTGCGATATTTTAAACTTATATTTATTTGTTAAAGTCAAAAGTTAAGTATCTATGCATAAGGTACGAATAATTCTTAAATTACTGAATATCATTCTTTTTCGATCCTTTTCTAATTATTTCTGCCCTGGTAAGAGTTGGTACCTATTGATTAAGGTTAGGTATAAAGGGGTAAAAAAAAAAAAATTAATCCTGGGGCCATACTGTCAACGTTTAAAGCAATACTTATCATACCATACCATAAGTTTGCGCTAGATTAAAACAGAGATTAAAACATCTTTGAAATTCTTATAGGTCAAGAATGGAAAGATATGAGAGCAACTTTGAGCCCAGCATTCACCAGCTCAAAGATAAAACTGATGGTTCCCTTCATGGAAGAAGTTGGAGAGCAGATGATTCGAGTTCTAAAGAAGAAAATCAAGGAGTCTGAACGTAAAATTTTCAAATATTTTAATCGGTATCTGCAAATTGTCTACTTGTGTACCTACTCTTTTATCTCTTAGCATACTTTGGAAAAGCCTAATGAACTCGATCCGAGGAGTAAAATTTTGATCATTTTTAAAACATCTTGGTGATTAAAACAACCAGTAAGAAAAGTTTTACTGTGAAATTAACTAGATGAATATTGTAAGGAAATAAGCATCGAATTTTGTGTTCGTAATGCATTCGTTCATTTTTGATTCAAACACTTGACACACAATGAACTTTGTAATCTCGGTTTTATTTCTAGTAGGTCTAAAAGTAATTTATTGCGATGATTTTCGTTTTATTCGTTATATTATTATACTTTTGATAAAACATTATTTTGTTGTTCTTTGTGTTTGTTTTGGCTGCTATTACACGTTTTATATTACACGTGATAATACTTTTATCAGAATAATACACACTCCTTTTTACTGACGTTATCATAATGGTGGTTACTGTTTTATACTGTCTTATAGAAAGCGTTTTGCCGATTTCTATCATCCAAAACCATTTAAATTAGGCTGTAATGTCTGATTTACAATTAATCACATTGATGGCACTCACTATAGTAGTAAGTAGCCATCACTATAGTCTATAGCTATCTTCTCCTTCGAGCGCCTCTCCGATTAACGAAGATTGGCAGTCAGCTTTATATTTCCCCTTCTGTTCTTTTCGAGGCGAAATAATTTGGCGCTACTCGCGATTCCGGTTCACTCCCGTATATTGCCTAGCGAAGACTTTCCAGCGACTTTTCCCATCATGATGAGTTATAGGAGTTCGTGTCTCTAGTGCCTGAGCACGTGCCTCAAACATGCGGCTTTTCTCATCTTGACAGTTTGCAAAATTTTGCGTGTTTGATTGACGCGTCGCAGAACTTCCTCATTCGTGAACTTATGAGTCCAGCTAATGGCCAGCATACGCCTATAAGCCTACACCTCGAGCTCTTTTATTCTATAGCTATAGTAAAATGAAAAAGAGTTGATGTCTTTGAAGTAGTCGATAATTTAGCTGTTATTTGTATAGAAGTAGTTACTGTAGTGTCAAGTGTTTTTATTTCCATAGATGGGGCAATTGATGTTGATTGTAAAGATCTGACGGCGCGCTATGCGAATGATGTGATCGCCACATGCGCCTTCGGTCTGAAAGTGGACTCACACACTGATGAGAACAATCAGTTCTTCGAGATGGGGAAAGCTGCTGCCACTTTCAAGTTCAAACAGATGCTCATGTTATTTGCTATGTTCACGTGTCCATCTCTTGTAAAGGTACATCAAATTAATTGTTTTATTTCATGTAGGACAATGTAAGTCACTCTATTGTAATTGCATTATCTGCTGCTGCATTAACTGCATTATTGCTTATTAGTATTATCCATGTGTTTGTGTTGCCTGTAAGTTTTATTATATATTGGATAGAATTAGGCGTTTTGCTATAATCCGATATCCCTGTACCCATATTCGAGCAAATTTTTTTTCTTTTATCTTGGTTTCTACACGGCGTCGTACCGGAACGTACGTACGTACCGCCACGTCTTTGTCGGTAGGGTGGTAACCAGTCCTGACCAGGGAAAATTCAGAAATTATAAATTCCCAAATTGACCCTGCCGGGGTTCTAAACCGGGATCTCCGCACATTAAGACAACAGCGCTCAACACTGCGCCACGGATGTCATCAAATAATAAGAAAGTTTTGTTTTCTTTCCAGAGATTGAACCTGCAGCTATTCAGCAACAAAATCAGAGACTTCTTCATCGACCTGGTGATGAGTACGATGAAGGACAGAGAAGCTCGGAACATCATCAGACCAGATATGATCCATCTCCTCATGGAAGCCAAGAAAGGTATTTTTGAAATCTCTCCCATTCTAGATACAAAATCAATTCGTAACATCTTTACTTTATCTTTTCTTGACTTTATCGTGTTGCAATAGGGCATATCAATCGATAGCGCTGGTTAAACAACTCTGTCCCAGGTCACTATCTGGATGTTTTACTGACTTTGGAAGTCCGAAATTGTTTATACCAATAGAGCAAAACGAGATTATTTCTATAATAATTTAATATTAGTAAAGTAAAGAAAACTCCGAATTACTTATGTTAGAACGATGAACGATGAACGAAATAATGATGAACACATGATGCTATTGAAGTCATAAAAAAAGAGAAATCAATGATGACAGGAATCTTTCTATAGGTGAATTCGTGTAATACAATGACCTTCTATTGTTGTAATATAACAGAATGACGCAGGGATTCGATAGTACCTAATACTCGTAGCTGGTCTTTGATACGATAGCATAACCATTAAACATCTAGTTTGGTTACTGACAGAACTAATCTCCACCCGAAATTGAGGCATATTTCGGGTCTCTGAAGTTGCAAATAACGAGACCAGAGGCAAAATCTGTGATTAACACGAAATATCAGAGCATTTAACATAGGGTCAGTCCCCCGATCATGTAAGAATGGCCGATCAAACGTTAAAGGTCGTCGTCAAAGTAAATTAAACCATAACTGCATTGAATTAGAGCTCAATTTCGTGTATCCATTCTTATACGTTAGAGTATCGTACATACCTAAACGTATAAGAATGGCGTATAACGTTTAACGTTTTGATCGGCCATTCTTACATGATTGGGGGGCAGGTCTTACCGGATTGAAGCTGGTAATTGCGACCGCAAAAGATTAGACCAAGAGACCATCTATAAAACACATTTATACTAATACTAGGTGATGCCCGCGACTTCGTCCGCGTGGATTAAGGTTTTTGATTCCCGTGGGTTCTTGAATCTCCTTAGTCTTGTATTTTCCGGGATACAACCTATCCCTGTACCAAATTTCATCAAAATCGGTTGAACAGATAGGCCATGAAAGCTTAGCAGACAGACAGACAGACACACTTTCGCATTTATAATAATATTAGTATTAGTATGGATTATTATTTATTTATTAAACTAGATGATGCCCGCTCCTCTTTCCGCGTGATTACGTTTTTTTGATTCCCGGGGGAATCCCTTAAAATTTTTCTAGATAAAAAGTAGCCTATGTCCTTTATGTAACCTACCCTTTTACCAAATTTCATCAAAATCGGTTGAACAGATGGGCCGTTAAAGCGTAGTGCTACGCTTTAACGGCCCATCTGTTCAATCAAACAGTCAGAAAGACACAAACAGAAACACTTTCTAGTATTAGTATGGAAGTATGGACAAATCGCTTATTTGCTCGAAAAATTTCATTTGTACAAATGAAAATACAACAAAAACAAAATGAGCAAATGAAATAATAACAAGAAAATAATTACTTTACAAAAGAACCTTAAAAATGTTTATTTTAATCGAAAAATTTCTGTTTCTACAATTCCAAAATGTCTACAAGTTTTCTTCATGAATACAAAGCATGTTTGTATTATACGTGTTATATAATTTTTTAAACCTTTCTTTATTTTGTTTGAAAAATAAGCGAAATTGAAACGAGCAGTTTCTTGTTTGCAAGCCATTCACATCGCTGTATCAATAGAGGTCGTCGAAAAACTAGAAAATACGGCTTCAACTCCGGCCAATTTTTTGAATATACAGTTGGTTTCCGTGTACACGGAAATTTTTGTGACCCGTCTCTCATACAACCGAATTCACAAAGTGCATCGATATGTGGGAATTTCTGTTTTGTCAGGACGCATTTAGTGAACTGTGCTATCGGCATGTGGTTAGTTTTCAGCCTTGCTGTAATAGGCATGATGACTATATCCATACTAATATTATCAATGCGAAAGTGTGTCTGTCTGTCTCTCTGCTACGCTTTCACGGCCCAACTGCTCAACCGATTTTGATGAAATTTGGTACAGAGATAGTTTACATCCCAAGGGTGGACATATGCTACTTTTTATCCCGGAAAATTGAAGAGTTCCCGCGGGAATTAAAAATCATCAATCAACGTGGACGAAGTCACGGGCATCATCTAGTCAAAAATAAAATATATCTAACTGATTATTAAATAGAGGGTCTTCCAAAAGACCTAAAACTCACATCCTCGGTTAGTTTTAAGTTTGATAACCATTTTAAAATATAGAATTTAAAAAAAAGCGCGTTAAAATTTTATGACGTCACAACTGTGAATTTCATACAACTTCCATACTAGAGGTGCGTTTTTAAGTTTGATAAAGAGTTGCTGATTTGATTGAGTTGTCAACATCCCTATTTGATGGACCTGTTAGTGACTAGCTAACTCACTTCAGCGGAGTTCTATAACAGAAACACTCCAAATAACTAGAGCTAGAACTTAAGAATAAATGTAACTATTGGAGGTGGTCATGAAAACACAAATTATGATTGTTTGAACACTGAATTGCTGCACTTTTTAAGTTAATTATTAATAGATACAAAATTATTTTCAAGAGAAAGAGAGATCAAAGTGAATGACAGAGCTCAAAGACGTGTATAATAATAGCGCGCATAGATCCATAGTAATATTAGATATAAATGCGAAAGTGTGCCTGTCTGTCTGTCTGTCTGCTACGCTTTCCCGGCCCATCTTTTCAGCCGATTTTGCTGAAATTTGGTACAGGGGTAGTTTGTATCCCGGGGAAGGACATAGGCAAAGAGTTCCCGCGGGAATCAAAAAAACTTGATCCGCGCGTACGAAGTCGCGGGAATCATCTAGTAAAATATGTTTGTACTGCAGGCTGTCAAAATGGGATGGAGTGCACAAGATCTATGCATATTATGATTCTATGGGTTTTAAATAATTACGAATCCGGCGCTGTGTCCATGTGCACAGATAACATAATTATTATGCGTTTGATCGCATACAGTAACATACGAGTAGATAAGCATTAAAAATATTGTAATACCTACTAAAGAAACTGAAGGTCGCAGTAGAAATTAAAGGCTTTTCATTTTTTTATCTACTCCCATGCTATAAATCCTCTATAACAGGTTCTGAAACAGTTAGCTAATTGCCAACATTAAAACACCCAATGTCCTAATAACCATTACATCATCCAAACGGGTGATGTAATGTTGTACTGAATTTCATTACAACACCCCTGCCACATCTGCTCGATGCGTGGTATCTGTATGAATTACAAAAAAAGAACATCTGTACGAATTTCAAAAAAATAATATTGTCATACACGCGCGTTTCACTACCAGAACGCCGCGCGCTGTAAAAAAAGTTAACAAAAAAAATATTTAAAAATAAAAAAATTAAAAAAAAAATTTAAAAAAATTAAAAAAAATTAAAAAAAAATAAAAAAAAAAAAAAATTTAAAAAAATCTTTATAAAAAAATTTTAAAATAAAAAAAAAAAATTAAAAAAAAAATGAGCGGTTCAAGTTTTGAGTTTTGATGATATTAGCTTACTAGGACTGGATGTTTTAATGTTAGCAATAAGCTAACTATTTCAGAATCTGTTATAGAGGACTCATATCATGAGTGTAGATAAAGTCTTGTATGCAACAGTTGATAATTAGGTATTAAAACACTCATATGATACTATTATCATACTCCGCTTCGCGTCGTATGATAAACCCACATTCGTGTTTTAATACCCCTTATTACACAACTGTTGCATAAATAACTATTACTTGCTTCAGGAAAGAAAAGCAGAAATTCACATTACGTATATCATAATGTTCACATTTCTTGCCGGTTCTTCCCAGTAGAATCACTTTCCGAACCGGTGGTAGATTCTTACGACTTATCATAAGTGGCACAAGCTGTCCTACGTAAAATAAATCATTTACATCTCTCATATTCGGTAAGTAGGTCCTTATTACCCCCAAATGGAGCTTGTAGGTGACCAATTAGCGCTCTGGGGTAATAATGTAGCTAGAAAAGCCCTAGGGCGGTAAGTAATTAAAAAAAGTATGATGGTTAGATGTACGCGAACTTTTTGAAAGAGTGAAGAGTTTTTTTTTAAATTACTTACCGCCCTTGGGCTTTTCTAGCTACATTATTACCCTAGAGCGCTAATTGGTCACCTACAAGCTCCATTTGGGGATAATAAGGACCTACTTTAACCTCACAATCGAGATGTAAAGCAGAGTAGTTAGCTCGGGTGTAAGCATCAATTGCACCCTCGAACTATAGGCGCCCTCCCTGCGCTCGTGCGCCTAAATATCTCGGGCTGCAATTGATGCCTTACAACCCTTGGCTACTAATCTACTATTAATTTTAATTTTTTCACATTTAACGTCTCTTGTTGTTGGATGTGGACCCGTTGTTTGTGGGTCCACATCCAACAACAAGAGAAGTTAGGTTTTTATACTTAAAACTTAATATTGATGACTGAATATTTTCTCGATTTATTTTTAAAATAATAGTAGGTAGTAGGTATATTTACACTCAAACCTACCTTCCTGCTTTAAAAAATTGGGTATAGCATAAAAAAACCTTACAATCCTGTATGATTTTTTAATGGATATTTATAATATAAGTACGTTTAACTCATGATATTTTATCATACTTTATCTACTCTCATGCCCTCTAACCTCTATAACAGGTTCTGAAACAGTTAGCTAATTGCCAACATTAAAACACCCAATGTCCTAATAACCATTACAGAATCCAAACGGGTGATGTAATGTTGTACTGAATTTCATTACAACACCCCTGCCACATCTGCTCGATGCGTGGTATCTGTATGAATTACAAAAAAAGAACATCTGTACGAATTTCAAAAAAAGAACATTGTCATACACGCGCGTTTCACTACCAGAACGCCGCGCGCTGTAAAAAAAAGTTAACAAAAAAAAATAAAAAAAAAAATAAAAAAAAAAAATTCAAAAAAAAAAATAAAAAAAAAATTAAATAAAAAAAAAAAAATTCAAAAAAAAAAAAATGAGCGATTCATGTTTTGAGTTTTGATGATATTAGGTTACTAGGACTGGATGTTTTAATGTTAGCAGTAAGCTAACTATTTCAGAATCTGTTATAGAGGATTCATATTATGAGTGTAGATAAAGTCTTGTATGCAACAGTTGATAATTAGGTATTAAAACACTCATATGATACTATTATCATACTCCGCTTCGCGTCGTATGATAAACCCACATTCGTGTTTTAATACCCCTTATTACACAACTGTTGCATAAATAACTAGTAAAGTTTCGTCGTCTGAGGAATTATCGTTGGGGTCCACTAGCTTTATTGCCTAGACTAAAAAAATATTATAAACTATTTCTTTCCCACAGGGAAACTTACACACGATACAACTACTACAGAAAATGGTAAGGACCAAGACGCTGGCTTCGCGACCGTTGAAGAATCTACAGTTGGCAAGAAAAATACTGATCGTGGTAAGTGTTGTTTCTCTTATTCAATCTGCAAGTTCTAATTATCCGTTTGGCAAAGCAAGACAAAGATAATGCTCATAATATTAAATACTCTAATAATTTTTTTTTAGCCGGGTTCATTTAGAAAAATATGTCTGAATTGGTTTGTTAGTTTATAGAAAGTCCTTGTGATAGTAGCCCAAAAAAAAAATAACAGTGTCATTATATTTGTTATTCCAAATTTCATTAAGTTCCATTCAGCTGTTCTGAAGTGATCGAATAACATTTATCCATCCATCCAAACTTTTGCATTTATAATATTATAGCAATACTAAAATTACCCTGAGCTTCCTTATCAGGCCCATAGTTAGGCTCAGGGTCGATCAGCGGGCGTTGGAGAGAGCTATACTCGGAGTATCCCTGCGTGATCAAATCAGAAACGAGGAGATCCGCAGGTGAACCAGAGTAACCGACATAGCTCGAAGAGTTGCCAAGCTCAAGTGGCAATGGGCGGGGCTCGTAGCTCGTAGAACCGATAGGCGTTGAGGTCCCAAAGTGCTCAAATGGCGGCCTCGCACCGGGAAGCGCAGCGTTGGACTACTATCACAGCTACTATTCCCTATTCTGTGGTTGGACGACCCCCCACTAGGTGGACGGAAGATCTCAAGCGTGCAGCTGGGAGCCGCTGGAAACAAGCGGCACAAGACCGTGCTCTGTGGCGATCCATGCAGGAGACCTTCATCCAGCTTTGGACGTCTAGAGGTTGAGACAACGATGACGACTTCTGAAATAGTAATTTTAGTATTACTAGTTTACTAAAGTTTTGTTTGTTCCATAGTTTGGTCCGACATTGACCTCATCGCCCAAGCATTCCTCTTCTTCGTTGCCGGCTTCGATACCATTTCAATTGGAATGTCATTCGCCCTGCACGAGCTGGCCGTCCATCCAGATGTCCAGGACCGCTTGTACGATGAACTAAAGGAATACAATGAGAAACACAACGGCAAGCTCAGCTTCAACGCTTTTCAGAATATGAAGTATTTGGATATGGTTGTTTCAGGTAATACAACTTTATTTACATGTTAAACTAGCTGATGCCCACGACTCCGTCCATGTGGATTAAGGTTTATTGGTTTATTTATAATATTAGTATAGATATCTGCATTCTAAAATTTTTGAAGGTTACCTGAGCCGGGAATCGAACTTACTAAAAATACAAAAAAAAACAGTCACTATTTCAATTTTCAATGAACCATTCCATAGAGACTAAGATAAGGATTGATAATAATGTGACAAGTGGAATAGTAAATAATGACTTAGAACACGAATAAATAACTAGCTAAGAACATCCTATAAAAAGTTGGGTAAACAATATTGATCCCGGACGAAGTCGCGGGCATCAGCTAGTTCTGGTACTTTTTTTAAATAAAAGAACTTCAATACTTTCCCTCCATGTTCTATTCGATTTTGCATCCTGTAAACTGAGTCCTTAGCATGAACTATTATTTATTTTGTGCCTTTGCCTATCACAAAGAATCACTAATCCATGACCTATCATGTTACTCACAGATCCTTTGCTACACACAATACTATATTTATCTAAATGTGACACGCGTGTGCTATGTGCTTGCCTGGCAGCATCTGGCAGTCATTTATCTTGAAAACGTTTTATGTTTTTTTTTTTTTTGCAGAAGTCCTCAGGCTCTGGCCGCCAGCCATGGGCTTAGACAGAATGTGTGTAAAAGACTACAACCTGGGAAAACCTAACAGCAAAGCTACCAAGGATTATATTGTAAGATCAATTTTATATGTTTTTCATCTTTTATTTTAAATAAGAATAACTTCAAAAGTACTCATTAACAGTACTGTGGGTAGGCCACAAAACATAGACTTTCCCACCACCACCACCACCACCACCACCACCACCACCACTGCAGCCCATTACGTCGCACTGCTGGGCACAGACCTCCACTCTCATAGGAGAGAGGGAATTTAGAGCTTAGACCCACCACGCTGCTCCAATGCGGGTTGGCGGTATTTTAACGACTATTATCATGTTAGTGATAATAACCGGGACCGACGGCTTAACGTGCTCTCCGAGGCACGGGGGTGAAACACCGCCAACTCCCTAACTCCGGGCTCATCCGTCATAGTCATAGTCATAAATATTTATTCAATTTAGATAGATAGATAGATAGATAAATTCTTTATTGCCACACATAACTTAGAAATAACTTAATTATAAACAAAAAAACGGAAAACAACGCGTGCGCAAGGGCGGTCTTATCACTAAAAGTGATCTCCTCCAGACAACCCATTACTTAAGGAATTTTAAAAAGGAGCGGGAAAGTGCAACAATAATAATAAAAATGCAATAATAATATACTACTTAAACTATACATACTTTAGGTAGGTACACTACACTTATTGACGTCCAGTTACATAAAAATATGATGGTGATAATCTGTTACGGTATCTTAAAACTAAAGCTACGATGGTTCCAAACGCGCCCTGGTCTGAGAAGAGCCCACAACAAACTCAGCCGGGTTTTTTTTTCATTATCACTATCTCACAAATCATATTAGCTAAGGAACTATCAGAGCCATTAGAGCAAATTATTGCCAAGCTTCCTTGTCATTTAAGTAATCCTTCACATGGTAATACGATTTTTCAAAAATATTATGTGTCAGTGGATTAAATTTTTTTATAGCCACTGAGTTAGAGAATAGCGGGGCTGGTATATGTCTCAAAAAACTAAGCCCATGAATGATGAAGCTAGAATAATATGATTCTAAATTTTACTTTTTTCCTATAGATACGCAAAGGAGAGAGCCTGTTGATACCAGCGTGGTGCTTCCACCATGACCCGCAGTTCTTCCCGAACCCGCAGACGTTCGACCCTGAACGCTTTTCCGACGAGAACAAGCATCTTATCAACCCCATTGCTTACATGCCATTCGGACTTGGACCTAGGAACTGCATTGGTAACTTAAAGTCAAAGTATACTTATTCAATTTAGGTACACTGTACACTTAATGACGTCCAGTTACTTATAAAATACTAGATGTTGCCCGCGACTTCGTCCGCGTGGATTAAGGTTTTTTGATTTCCGCGGGAACTCCTTAATCTTCCCGGATAAAAAGAAGCCTATGTCCTTCCCCGGGATATAACATACCTCTACCTACATAGCTAGCTTTAAGTTCTATTGTATTATTTTTTAAAAGTCGCTCAGCGGGCTATGGAGCGGCCTATGTTAGGTGATTCTCTGAGGAATAGAATCCGTAACGAGGAAATCCGCCGGAAGACATAGCCCAGATAATTAGTAAGCTGAAGTGGCAGTGGGCAGGCCATGTCTGTCGCAGAACCGATGGCCGTTGGGGCAGATTCGTTTTGGAGTGGAGACCGCGTACCGGTAAACGCAGTGTGGGACGAATTCCAGCCCGCTGGACCGACGACCTTAAAAAGGTAGCGGGAAGTGGGTGGACGAGGAAATTGGAGGACCGTGTGTGGTGGCGCGCTCTCCAAAAGGCCTATGTCCAGCAGTGGACGAATGCAGGCTGATGGACGGATGGATGTATTATTTTTAAATAAAACTTCTGGACAAAATTACTTATGGTACGAGTATGTATGTACTTAAACTAACTACTAACGTAATAAATAAAAACCGGCAAAGTGCGAGTCGGACTCGCGCACCGAGGGTTCCGTACAAACCTGTAGCAAGTTTTACGATTAATGAATTTAATGAACCGCAAAACTAACTTTGTTTGTAGAGGTTTTCTGTTAATATCAAAAAAAACTATGCTAGTTAGAGTATTGGCTATAGTTTTCCTGTAAAATATACATAAATTCCTATTGACCATAATTATTTCAGATTTTTCGATTGATAAACTCCGGAGGTAAGGGGGGGGAACGGTATTTTTTTTGACTTTTTCCCCGATAAATCAAAAACTATCATGACTAAAAATAATTAAAAATCTGTTTTAGAATGTACAAAGTAAACCCTTTCATATGATACCCCACACAGTACAGTTATCTCACTTTTAAATTTCAACCCTCCGATTTTCCCCCCTTTTTAAATAAGAACAAAAATAATTTCCAATTTTTTTTAATTCCAGTGTCTTTGGGCCACTAATATACACAACTATTCCAAATTTCATGTCAATAGCTTCGGTAGTTACTGAAATAATCGAGTGTGACGGACGGACAGACAGACAGACAGACAGACAGACGGAGAAAGTCGCACCATAAGGGTTCCATTTTTACCATTTTGGTACGGAACCCTAAAAATGTCGTCTTGTACAGCAGTGCAATGCCTCAAATAGGGAAGCCACTCAGCCTGTGTTGGGACTCCGGGCCTCTCAGCGAAACCACTGGTGCAGATCTGTGATTCCAGGTTTCCAAATGCTGATTTTCAGTGGCTGGCTTGATAAATAGATAGTGACATAGACTACTTCCATCCCGAGGAGTTCTACGCAATCAAATTCCACGTGGATTTATTCTAAAATTTTAATTTCAAAGAAGTTTGGTCAAGATCTGAAGGCATTTCACATAATTACTGACCGCCAAACTTCAATTTGGAGACAGCACCCGATGAAGATGATTATTTTATATTTCTACTAGCTGATGCCCGCGACTTCGTCCGCGTGGTTTAAGTTTTTTTTGATTACCGCGGGAACTTCTTAATTTTCCGGGATAAAAAGTAGCCTATGTCACTCTCCAGGTCCTCAAGTATACTCATGCCAAAAATCACGTCAATCCGTTGCTCCGTTGCGGCGTGATTGAAGGACAAACCAACAAACCAATAAACCAACAAACCAACAAACAAACACACTTTCGCATTTATAATATTTTATTATGATTATGATTAGTATGTAATGCAAGTAAAACTTATGTAATGCACTATGAATCTGTATTCTGTCATATAATATTTGGGTTTCAACGTGCTACGCAGGCAACGCAGGCGTCAAAATACATATTTGGTTAGCTGACAGATTTATGACTGCAGATAAATTTCACAAGTAAAAACCGGCTGGCGTGCGGGATTTATGAGTGTGAAGAATTTATTTTAGTTCAGATAACTCTTGTAGTTTCTGAAAAGCCAAGGTGCAAAAAGTAGCCTGTTATGGTTATATGGTGGTTTATGTTAATTTAATTTAATTTTTTATTTTTTATCCACTACAAGTAAGCCCTTGACTGCGATATTACTTGATGGTAAGTTATGATGCAGTCTAAGATGGTAGCGGGCTAACCTGTTAGGGGCATGGCATTTATATTAAACCCATACCCCTATTCAGCTACAACACGGCGCCGTACCGGAACGCTAGATCGCTTGGCGGCACGTCTTTGCTCCCACCAGGCCAGACCAGGGAAAATTGACCCTGCCGGGGATCGAACCCGGCACCTCCGCGCTACACATTGCGCCACGGAGGTCGTCAAATGATGACAAAGATTACCTCCATGACGTGATCTCACAATATTAGATTAAAATATTATATCTATGATGTTATTAGTTATTATCTTTGGCAAGGCAGACATTGTGACCTTCGAGACAAAAACTCTTTCAAACAAACTAGGTTCCGTACAAAACGATAAAATGGGAATTAAGGTTGGCATCTTAGGGTTGGCATATGAAAAATATAAGAAATTGGGGGCTCTAAATTTTAGAGTAGTAAAACTAGAGCAAGCAATTGGAGATTTTTTTTTATTAGCAAGCTTGCGCTTGGCTGCAATCAGACTTGCTTGCAAATTGTGATGTAGCCTGAGGCGCTTGCCTAGAAGATGCAAGATTACTTTTAAAGTGGAGGGGAAAACGGAATTCGGAAAGGCATTCCGGCATATACTTTTTGTCCGCGTGAATTACACAAATTCCAAACCCCTATATTACCACCTTAGGGGTTAAATTTTCGAAAATCCTTTCTTATTGGATATCTACGTCATCTGCATGCCGAATTTCAGCCCGTTTCGTCCAGCTGGTTTGAGCTGTGCGTTGACAGTGCAGTCAGTCATTCTGTCACCTTTGCCTTTTTATCTAAATTAATATTATAAAGAGGAAAGATTTGTTTGTTTGTAATGGATAAACTCAAAAACTACTCAACCAATTTTAAAAATTCTTTCACCTATAGAAAGCTACAATCAGCGAGAAATATAGGCTATATTTTATTTTTAAAAAATTATATATCCTTACGAAAATCCTTACTAATATTATAAATGGGAAAGTGAGTTTGTTTGTATGTTTGTTCCGCTTTCACGCCGTAACTACTGAACGGATCTGGATGAAATTTGGCACAGAGATAGATTATAGTCTGGAATAGCACATAGGCTACTTTTTATCCCGGAAAACTAAAGAGTTCCCGCGGGAACCGAAAAACCTAAATCAGCTAGTTGGAAATAAGTGAACTAAAGTCGGAAAAAACCTCTTCTGAGAGCTTACGTGGCGTGCGCTGCGTAAATAGTTAAAGTTACACAAAAACAATGTATGGTGGAGTTGTTCCTCTCAAAAAGTTCTAAAAAAAGGTCCGTAATAGCATACATCTATCTTTTAAGGTTGACTCACAATAACCATTTTTATAGCTATATTTGGTATAGACTATTAGGATTATTAGTGCTACCCATGCGAAGCCGGGGCCGATCGCTAGTAGGTATATAATATTTTGATGACAAAAACTACTAACTCACTGTTGATCACTTCTTTTTCTATCGCCAGGTTCAAGATTTGCCCTCTGCGAGCTCAAATTCTTCGTGTACCATATCCTGTTGAACTTCGAGGTGTCACCATCGGAGAAGACCTGCCTTCCTGCGAAGCTGTCTTCCGGGTCTTTCAACCCTCGTCTGGAAGGTGGCCACTGGCTGAAGTTTAGGCTACGCGCATAAAAAACAAACTGCCTTTGGTTTTAAGAAATATTGTGAGCATTGTTAGACCGAAATATTATTACAGTATAGACATATTTTAAACTAAGAATTTTGTAACTGTTATTTTAAAAGTAGCTCTTTCCCGCGGCTTCGCTCACGTTAGGTTCGATTTTCATCCAAATTTCTTCCAAAGCTTTAGAGGCTGGCGAACGCCGCACGCAACTTGTATTCAACCCGCAAATATAAATTTGCCGGTATATTGCTATCTCTATTTCGCTGATGACACATGACCGCGTGCAAATGCGATAGCAATAATATGAGCGTTCAGAATTTGTTATACATTTAGTCTTGTTCCGTAAATACCAAAAATGATGAAATGAATGAAAACTTGTTGTGTTTTTAACTTCGTATTGTTATTCTGTAACTTGACAATATAGGCTATGTTCTTGATTAATTAGTACCTACGTAAGATATCGTTGGTTTTAATATGAAACAAATAAGGAGAAAACATGTCATTTATGTCGTAAAAATATGCAAAACGCTTACATTTAATTTTGGGAAAGTATTTTGAAAACATTATTATCCAGGGACAAACACAAGTTCAGTCTAAATAATTGCATCAAATAAATATTATAAATGCGAAAGTTTGGATGTATGGATGTATGTTTGTTACTCAATCACGCTTCAACGGATGAACGGATCTGGATGAAATTTGGCACAGAGATAGATTATAGTCTGGAATAGCACATAGGCTACTTTTTATCCCGGAAAATTAAAAAATTCCCGCGGGAACCGAAAAACCTCAATCCACGCGGACGAAGTCGCGGACATCAGCTAGTACGTAATATGGCGGAAATATTTTTTTTTTTTTTTTAAATGTATAGGCCAGCGCTTGGCTGCAATCAGATTTGCTTGCAAGTGGTGATGCAGCCTAAGGTGGAGCGCGCTTGCCTAGAAGATGCCTATTCACTCTTGATTTGGAGGTACCTATATTAAAAGAGGAGGGGAAAATGGAAGCCGGAAGGGCATTCCATATCCTAGCGGTTCGAATTAGAAACGAGGAAGCAGATCGCTTCGTACGAGCCCGCGGAATTTCGACTGCGTAAGGGTGCAGACCTTGTCGATGCTTTGCTGTTCGATAGTAAAAAGGTGACGGAGGAACCAGATCGAACAGTTCTTGGACATACTCTCCGAAATATATCCTGTAGAATACCGACAGACAAGCAACTTTGCGCCTATGTTCCAAGCTTTGCAGCTTCGAACTGACCAGCGCTTTGTTACCAATAAGTCTCCTGGCGCGACGATCCACCGAATCCAATGCATCAAGCTGGTACTTGGCAGAGCCATCCCATAAATGGCTGCAGTACTCCATGCACGATCGAACTTGTGCTTGGTACAGTATAAGAAGCTGTTCAATTACAGATTATATTGGTATTACGTTTGTATGGGCAATTCACCCTCCGCCGCCTTCTTAGGGATTGAATCTTCAGTAATCCTGTCCTGCCTACGATGACGTAGGCATCCGCTAAGATAGGATTTTACACATATCAACAGACATAATATATAGACAGGATTTAAGACAGGATAGTTATTATGAACTAATTTTATTATTCACCCACTTCTGGAATTATGCTTACATGATTAACATTATTTTAACCTAAACTTATACTATCATACTAATATTAGGTATAAATGCGAAAGTGTTTGTTTGTTGGTTTATTGGTTTGTTGGTTTGTTGGTTTGTTGGTTTGCTCTTCAATCACGCCGCAACGGAGCAACGGATCGTGATTTTTGGTATGGGACCGAGAGTGACATAGGCTACTTTTTATCCCGGAATATTAAGGAGTTCCCGCGGGAACCAAAAAAACTTAAACCACGTGGACGAAGTTGCGGGCATCAGCTAGTACAGCATAATTGTACAGTGAGGTTTTTAATAAGTGTTTGTTCACACGAAATAAATCGCAAGGGCAGTCGCTAAGTGCTTGTGAGTTGTGGCATCAATCTTGAAAATCCATGTTTTTCACATGGCCAGCTGTTGTATGCCGCTGGTCGCATGTTCTGTGTCGGAATACCAACAAAACTATTCATTATATTATAATATATATACGCGTCAGAAAATAAAACTAAAAATTTTGTGTCTAAAGCATTCGAATAATAAACTATATTTTTGGAATATTTTTTTTATTTTATTAATTATACCAATTCACTCACCAATGCACTCTCTATTCCTTTACTCTGATAGCCCGATGGGACGGAAAATTCGACACGACCGGAGAGAGATCAGGCGCAGGACCGACGGCTTTACGAGGCAGGCGGGTGAAACACCGCTAACTCCCAGACGCCGGGCTAGTACTTAGAATTGCTTGACAGAAAACCCGTTATATAGCTTAATTGTGGCCCGACCCGGGATACGAACCCGGGACATCGTCAGCCGCAGTCGAACATGGTAACCACTAGACCAACGAGGCAGTTATAATAGATATCATTTAATAGTTTATAAGAATAGCAAGTAAATGAGCAGGCAGATCACAAGTCATCCATTTTTTTTTATTCCACTACGAATCAGTCCTTGACTGCGATCTCAGTTGATGGTAAGTGATGATGCAGTCTAAGATGGTAGCGGACTAACCTGTTAGGGGTACGGCAGTTAAATTAAATCCATATTAAGGTTATTAATACAATATTTAAATCCTTAATCAGTCAATCATATATAGGTATATTATTATATATTAAAACGGGTACATACCACGATGTAAAACAATGATTTTATTTGTCGATATTTCGACCCCTTAGAATAACTACCTATAGAAGGTATGTTTCCAAACGACGCCTTCTCAAAACGCAAGCTATACAAATTCGCTATGTGTGCTGTGTTTACTTGCCTCGTAAACGCAAACATAATGTTGCCAGTTTAAATGTTTTCCCCCTAAAAGTTGGGTAAGTAATTGGTTAGTTTGTTTGTAGCATTGTAGCTTCTAAAACTAAGTTAACCAGCTTTTTTCGGACTGCGCGAGCGTCGTACGATGCCATTTATGGCACCAATTGAACGGCTTACATTTCGCGAGTGTACTAGGTTTCTATAGGTAGTTATTCTAAGTTCGACCTATAAAATTTCGTCGGTAGTTCGCTACTGCCCGTGACTGCAGCTACACTGCAGCTACACACCTCGCAGGCGCAGCACCGCAGTCCCGTCGTGACCACGATCCATGCAACTGGGTCGAAATATCGACAAATAAAATCATTGTTTTACATCGTGGTATGTACCCGTTTTAATATAATATAATAATATGTTTTCAAACCACGAAATAAGTCTCAAATCATTAATATATAGGTATATATCCCACAACAATTAATAATTATTATCTGACAAGGCTCTATCTATATCCTTGTATTGTATTATGCGTTTAAAATGTGAAGACCATTATAAATTGTTCTCTTATAACAGGTTTATGTAATTTTGATATTTTTGTCCTAGGTTTTTTGAAGTAAAAACTTCTTTATCCGCGTTGAACACTTGTTGGTAAGGGGTAAACTTGTGGATTCGCGTCACCGACACCTTGCTCCGAAATGCTCGCGAACTCCGACATGCTCGCGTTCTTAAATATAAATAAGGGATGTTAACCGGTTCGATAAAAACCGGAGAACCACCGGTTAACACATGTAGCGGTTTTTTACCGATAATTACTTAAAGTACATCGGAGTTTTTCTGAACGCATCCTTACTCATACTTATTACATTAAAACTAGTGGTTCGCCCCGAACTGAGACCTCGCGGTATCCATAAACTTGTACAGAGCGTCATCTATTGACATCATCGTGAAGTTCTGTTAAAAATACGGCAGCTCATTTAAAAATTAAATAATTTCGTTTCCTTATAATATTTATCTAATTTTAGTATTTGTTGTTCAAGTACAGGATATAATTCAAATAATTGATCAAGTTTCAGGCTCAGCCGTTCAGAAAATTGAGAGTTCTGAGGTCAACTTTGGATGTTAGAAAATCTCCACTTTGAAAGCCGCCCATTTCGTCTTTTCGTCTCAAAAAATTTTTAGACTCTATTCGTAATTATCTTTAAAATGATATACCGCAACCCTATGTAACGCTATAAAAATATTTTACTTCGCATTCGCTTCTATGAGAGCCCCCCTGAACTAAAAAAAATTATAACTTTTTAAGCCATATTCGGCGGGAGGCCATCGGTTTACTTATTATATTTAAATTTAAAGTAATTACGTTCAGTAGTTCAGAAGTTACAAGGCTCTGACAGACGGACGGACGGACAGACGGACGGACGGACGGACAAGTGCCAATTCACTCAAGTAGACTCAGAGACCTTCGCTTCGCTCGGTCAAATATACTACATTCGTAAATAAACTTTAATGCCTTAGTTTTAAGGTTTATATTTTAATTATATTTTTTTTATATTTTTTTGTTTTAAATTATTTTAAATATTCGTTTTCACTTTTGTCAGCAGTCCCTATGACTGCCATTTTTTTTGCTTATAATATGCTTGGCGGTACGTCTTTGCCGGTAGGGTGGTAACTATAGCCATGGCTGAAGCCTCCTACCAGACCAGACCAGAGAAAATTCAGAAATTACAAATTCCCAAATTGACCCTGCCGGGAATCGAACCCGGGACCTACCACGTTAAGAGAACAGCGCTCAACACTGGGCCAGGGAGGTCGTCGATTATCCCTCGTCTGGTCTGGTGGGAGGCTTCAGCCGTGGCTATTTACCACTCTACCAGCAAAGATATAACGCCAAGGGATTTAGCGTATCAGTACAATGTTATGTAGAAAGCTGATTAGGGATATGGACTTACTAAACCTGCTGCTGAAATACCAAAAACAGGTTAGCCCGCTACCATCTTAAACTGCATCATTGCTTACCGCAGGAAGAGATCGCAGACAGGGGCTAAGTGGATAAAAAAGCCTTGGTCGATGATCTCCACATTTGAAAAGGACAGTAACTACTTGAATATTTCTAGTCATACAATATAAAATATGATCGATGCTCTTCACATTTGAAACGCGCAGTAGGTACTTGTATATTTCGAGTCATACAATATGCGTAGTTGGTCGATGAATTGATATAAAACTTTATCCTCCGTCGAGAGGTGACGTATTCCGAAGATTTCGTTACGTTACGTATTTACGATATTTGTATACAATAGTGACCTTAATCTTGCAGGTGCCAATATCAAAAATTCATCGTATTAGAGGACAAGCGAAGTAACGTAAGTTTTTTTTAAAATTTAACTTTACTGAGTGATTTTATGTTCATTTAATATTTTCAAATAATGATCCCATCAATCGATTAGGGTTTTCATTTAATCAGTTGGCAAAATATTAACGTTTTGGTTTACAGAAGTTTTTTTAAGATGTGTTCTTTCAGCCAACATAATATTATGTACCTATTTGGTTTGCTGTTTATGGTTAGAAAAAAATATCAAAATTGATCTTGTAATAGTCGGAAAACAAATACTTAAATATTTTATCATTCTTCATCTCAAAGTATAATTTTAAATATATTTTTGAAATAATGGTCGCAATTGTTATGATTGCTGTTGATGAAATCCAATTGGAATCGCACAAAGTCGGTAAAAAAATAATGACATAATAATAGTACTTGACGGCCAAGTACATCATAACAAAGAACAGACACATTCAAAACTATACTCTATGCAGTAGATTTTATGGTAGAGTTCAAAACTAAAAAAATATTAGGTACTAAATACTAATGTTTGCAATTTTATCATACTAATATTAAAGTGTGTTTGTTTGTTGGTTAGGTTAGCAACGGATCGACGTGATTTTTGGCATGGGTATAGTTGAGGACATGGAGAGTGACATAGGCATTTTATCCCGAAGAATTAAGGAAATCCCGCGGGAATCAAAAATATTTAAACCACGCGAACGAAGTCGCGGGCATCCGCTATTTAAAATCCGCCTGTACTAATATTATAAATGCGAAAGTGTGTCTGTTTGTCCACTACGCTTTCACGGCCAATCTATTCAACCGATTTTGATGAAATTTTGTATAGAAATAGGTTGCATCCCGGGGAAGGACATAGTTGAAATTCGGCACAAAGATAAATTATTAACTCAAATAATATGTTTATTCAAATAAACTTATTGAAAGTGCTTTAATCTGGAAAAAAACATAGGCTACTTTCTATCCCGAAAAATTAAAAAGTTCCCGCGGTAACCAAAAAACCTCAATCCATACGAACGAAGCCGCGGGCATCAGCTAGTTAAAATAAAAATAAAAACAAACACTAAAATATAGGCATAAAAAGACAAGTCGGTGGGACTGCTACCTACATATCACTGCCTGTCAGAGTCAGACTGGTGGGCCGCGGGGGGAAGTGAGGTCATTGCATTGAGCCATTATATAATAAACTGAAAGTGATCTTATATTGCGCCTTTGAAATATTATAAAATTATCAAAATATACTAGCTGATGCCTGCGACTTCGTCCGCGTGGATTGAGGTTTTTTGGTTCCCGCGGGAACTCTTTAACTTTCCGGGATATAATTTTCCGGGGGGATTTTTCGGGGCCTATGTGTTATTCCAGACTATAATTTATCTCTGTCCCAGATCCGTTCAGCCGTTCTGGCGTGATTGAGTAACGAACATCCATCCATCCATGCATCCAGCTATCCATCCATCCAAACTTTCGCATTTATAATATTAGTATAGTTAGATATTCTGTCTGAGAAGGACCTTCTAAAAGCACCAGGAAATCGCCTTGTAGTTTTCTAAAGAACAACAATTATTACACTAGATAAGAAGATAATATTAACTTTAATAGTGATATGATAATCAAATGTATCGTAGGAAACAATAGATAATATAATATTATGAAGTAGGATTTCAATTAGATCCTGTTCAAAAGAATTGTTTTGATTAAAATATAATAACTAAACATAGTATAGTTCCCGTATTGTACAATGATATTTTTCATTATTTTAAGCTTCACGCACGAAGTTACGGGCACAGTAGGTAATTAGGTATTATACCAATTCTGTGTAACGCATCATCAAATCTTCTAATATCTATTGTATTCTATACTAATACTAGCTGATGCCCGCCACTTTGTCCGCGTGGATTGAGGTTTTTTAGTTTTCGCGGGAACTCCTTAATTTTCCGGGATTAAAATAACATATGTGCTATTCCAGACTCTATTCTGTGCCAAAGTTCATGCAGATCCGTTCAGCCGTCTATGCGTGATTGAGTAACAAACATCCATCCATCAAAGTTTGGATGGATGTAAGTATGGATGTTGGTATCGGATCTGAATGTGAGACAGAGATAGATTATAGTCCCGAACATAGACATAGAATTTTTTCGCTACGCTCCGAATAACACATAGGTGTGGGAAAGGGAAATGTGTGAAGGAGATAGATGTATGTGATAGAAAGGGAAGGAAGAGAGGTATGCAAGATGGCGCGAGAGTGTCCGACGCGATGTTCATGTTGTAGCTTAAGACGTTTAATAGTGCAAATAAAAGTTTATAATTTATTAAAGTCTTTTCTTCTGAGATTATCCCACATAGGCCATATTTTTTATCCCGGAATATTAAAGAGTAGAACCGAATACGGGAACCGAAAAACCTCAATGCACGCGGACGGAGTCACGGGCATTGACAACAAATTTTCTTTAATTTGCGGCGACAATTTGACCTTCAGACGACCCGTAGAGTATGTCTAATAACACGAGACCATCGTTTAATTGTGACCACTTTAGATCCATTAAATCTGGACACTTTAATCTAGTAGTTTTAAAAATTGAGGCTACCTACATCATACTAATATTATAAATATTGAATCGAAGCAGGCGTTACTTTGCGGAAGTCCATGATAATGAATGAACGAGAAGTTTAATTCGCTACAATCCGCCACAGCAGACAAATCTATGTGGTACAGTGCGTGTCACTGTAAAGATGTAAAGATGCACGATTCTTTACAATCGTGCATTGTCGAGTCAACATCTCCTGAAGATGCTCCGGTTTCGGAGTGAAACGTACGTTGAGAGTTATTTGGAAGATTTGTGTGGTGTGGTGCTGTGCCGGTGCGAATTGCTGGGTGGTGGGTGTTCGCATGCTATTGGTGAAGGACACGCACTGTACCACATAGATTTGTCTGCTGTGGCGGATTATAGCGAATTAAACTTCTCGTTCATTCAATATTATAAATGCGAAAGTGTGTTTGTTTGTTGGTTTGTCCTTCAATTACGCCGCAACGGAGAAACGGATCGACGTGATTTTTGGTATGGGTATAGTTGAGGACCTGGAGAGTGACATAGGCTACTTTTCATCCCGGAAAATTAAGCTGCTCCCGTGGGAATCAAAAAACTTTAACCACGCGGACGAAGTCGCGAGCATCAGCTAGTAGGCTAATAATCGAGGCTGTAAAAAATCTTAAACTGTAAAAATTACGGTCCATACTACGGACCACGGACATATTATACTACTTTTCTTTTTTTTTATCCACTACAAATTAGCCCTTGACTGCGATCTCACCTGATGGTAAGTGATGATGCAGTCTAAGATTGTAGGGGTTTGCTGGGGATCGAACTCGGGACCTCTGCACGGAGGACAACTCAGCGCTACACACTGCGCCACGGAGGTCGTCAAATTACATGAACGAACTGCCTCGTTGGTCTAGTGGTTAGCATCGACTGTGGCTGACCTGCAGGTTCTGGGTTCGAGTCCCGGGTTGGGCCATAATTAAGTATTGGGTTTTTCTGACTAGAACTTCTCAGTACTAGCCCGGAGTTAGGAAGTTGGCAGTGTTTCACCACCGAGCTTCGGAGAGCACGTTCAGCCGTCGGTCCCGGTTATTATCACTAACATGATAATCCATAGTTGTCAAAGCTCGCCGACCCGCATTGTAGCAGCGTGGTGGGTCTAAGTTCTAATTCTCTCTCTCCTATGACAATGGAGGCCTGTGCCCAGCAGTGGGACGTTAATGGGCTGTACTGGTAGTGGTGGTTACAGTATTTTAATTAATGTTTACTGCTTGTTACAGAAAATGATGATCTTATTGATATGGATTGCCGTGTTCATAGCGGTGGTACTGCTATACTTCCGGCAGGTGTACTCCAGGTTCAGTGAATGTGGCGTGAAGCATTTCAGACCGATCCCGGTCTTCGGTAACATGGCCAGGATGGTTCTGCGCATTGACAACTTTAGCAATGACCTGGACAGGAACTACGATAGGTTTCCTGAAGAAAGGTTCGATATTTAGACCTTATTAGATTCAACGAGAAGTAATACTTGATAGCAGTGTCAGAAGCGTACTGTTTCCTAGTATTTGTGATGATGCAGTCTTATATAAAAGCACAGTAAACAGGTACAACCAGTATGGTAACTACCTAGAAGCGTTCGAAACAGCTCACTCACACAAACGTGCGCATCTACGAGACCCCTAAGCACGGGTTACTACTATTACCTATTCTGTGGCACGGGTCGCAGTGCCGTCAGTACTGAGTGCCGCGTCATGACGTGTCGGGGATGCGCATGTGTGTGAGTGAGCTGTTTCAAACGTTTCTAGGTAGTTTCCATACTGGTTGTATCTGTTTACTGTGATAAAAGGGAGCTATGTCATATTATTAAGTGGATACGGGATAAACGAGAAAAAAAAATCATCCCAACTTTTTTCTTCAAACATTTATTTACCGCTCTTTTGGCGTGATTAATATGTATACCCATGCCAAATTACAGCTTTCTAGTACTTAGGTACTAATAGTCTCTATAAGGATGGACGGACGGATAGACCAGGCGAAACTATAAGGGTTCCTTGTTGACTACGGATCCCTAGTTCCAACCAACTAAACCAACTTAGCAAAAAACCAACTGTTTAGAAATAATAAAACCTTAAATAATATTTCTATTTCTTACTTATACTTGGAATTAAAGCTGCTGAACTGCAGTCTACGATGGAAGGAGCATACTTGGATGGGGCTCCAAGTTTGCCCGCTTCCATCGATATAATAATATTAAAGAAAAGCTATGTACAACTGTTTAGAAATAAAGAAACCTTAAATAATATTTCTATTTGTTAAAGATTCATTGGCCGTTATGAGTTCTTGAAGCCAATCTTAATGATTCGAGACCTCGACTTAGTCAAGAAGATCACCATCAAAGACTTTGAGCATTTCCTTGATCATCGTACTTTTACTGAAGACACTGTCGAACCGCTCTTTGCAAGAAATCTATTTTCTTTGAAAGGTGAACATTTTAAGTAATTATTTTTAATAGGAACAAGAAAAAATTAAGTAACCATGCATTATTTTGATAAAAACAGTCTGTAAGCAAACAAGCGCAGACAAGGCTCTTTATTTTGTTTATGATTGAATGAATAAACTTGCCCATTTATTCATCAATTTTGTTGCGATATTTTAAAATTGTTTAAAAAGTCAATATTTCAAGTTAAGTAGCTTAAGGTACGAATAATTCTTAAATTACTCAATATTATTGTTTTTCGATCCGGTAACACATTTTGGCAAATTATTTCTACCCTGGCAAGAGGTGGTATTGATTAATGTTAGAGAGAATTAAAAAAAAAAAAAAAACTATGAACTATCGTCATAATATGATCATACCACACTATTAGTTTGCGCTAGATAAAATGCAGAGAATAAAACGTCTCTGAAATTCTTATAGGTCAAGAATGGAAAGACATGAGATCAACTTTGAGTCCAGCATTCACCAGTTCAAAGATAAAACTAATGGTTCCCTTCATGGAGGAAGTTGGGGAGCAGATGATTCGAGCTCTAAAGAAGAAAATCAAGGAGTCTGAAAGTAAGATACTTAATTTTTAATTTGAGTAGTTGCTGTAAATTATTTTTTTCAAAAGAGCAACCACCTAGTTTCTTGCTGGTTCTTGGTAGGAATGGCATTCCGAACCAGTGGTAGATTCGCTCAACTATTCAAAAGCATTTGTTAAAGTCAGCTTGAATAAAAAAGATTTGAATTTTGAATTTTGTAGTGTCAAGTGTTTTTATTTCTATAGATGGTGCAATTGATGTTGATTGTAAAGATCTCACGGCGCGCTATGCGAATGATGTGATCGCCTCCTGCGCCTTCGGTCTGAAGGTGGACTCCCACACTGATGAGAACAATCAGTTCTTCGAGATGGGCAAGACTGCTGCCACTTTCAAGTTCAAACAGATGCTCATGTTCTTTGCTATGTCCGCGTGTCCGTCTCTTGTAAAGGTAAATGAAAGGAAACATTTTATTTCAAGACACCTTGAGTCACTCTACTGTAACTGCATTATAGTATGTCTGTATGTAGTTATAAGGCAGGTAAAAAGGGTTTTTGACAAACTTTGAATCTCCCTAGCAATGTAATTACATCCGAATTTGGGTATTAAATAATACGACATACTACCTTTTGATTTCAAGAAAATTTTATTATGTAAAGGTTGCTCGATATTGGATAAAAATTTGCCTTCAAATAAAAAATCTGCAAGTTAAACAATAAGAACCTTTTGTTATCTTTTCAGAGATTTAAACTGCAATTATTCAGCAACCAAACCAGAGACTTCTTCATCGACCTGGTGATGAGTACGATGAAGGACAGAGAAGCTCGGAACATCATCAGACCAGACATGATCCATCTCCTCATGGAAGCCAAGAAAGGTATTTTTGAAATATCTCCTATTCTAGAATCTAGATAAAAAATCAATTCGTAACATTCATGACTTTATCATGTGGATTAGTTGCAACTTGCAATAACGCATACTTATCAATAGCGCTGGTTAAACAACTCTGTCTCAGGTCGGTATCTGGATGTTTGACCGACTTTGGAGTTCTGAAATTGTTCGTTTCCTTCGTGCCTTTTAGTAGAAGATCCGAATCTAAATCGAAACGTACCGGTTTGATAAGAGAATCAAATTTATTTTATAATAAATTTCATATATTAGAAAATAAATTAAAAATGGGTAGACAACAGAAATCCTGGACAGAATATTTTTAATTACTTTTCGAAAAATTATTTTTCATAAAATGTTGCAAAATGAAGATAATAATAAAATTTTATACTGGACTTAAAGTATAGAGCATATAGAATGTGCAATCGTAGGGTAGACTATTATTTCCATTATTTATCCAGGTAAATAATAGGGTAGACTATTATTTCCATTATTTATCCAGGTAAATAATAGTCTACCCTACGATTGCACATTCTATATGCTCTATACTTTAAGTCCAGTATAAAATTTTATTATTATCTTCATTTTGCAACATTTTATGAAAAATCATTTTTCAAAAAATAATTAAAAATATTCTGTCCAGGATTTCTGTTGTCTACCCATTTTTAATTTATTTTCTGATATATGAAATTTATTATAAAATAAATTTGATTCTCTTATCAAACCGGTACGTTTCGATTTAGATTCGGATCTTAGACCATTTGGTCCCAGTTGTTAACGAGTACCTAAGTTTAGTAATCGTTCAAATAAATCCCGTAATCATAAAATCATTGTAAAAATGAAAATTGTATATGGACAAATGTCTGAAATAAAATATTTTTATTTATTTATTTATTTATTTATTAATATAGCCGAATGCAGAAGGATTCTCCTACCTTAATGAGATCAATAGAATGTGGTCACGATCCTCAGAAGTGAGAAATGCAATGCAATGTTAATGACTAAACTTAATCCTATCGCGTCTCTAGATTATATTCTTAACGATAAATAATATGTGTGTAATTTAATATTGTTTCACATTATTTACATTCGTTGATTTACAGGTAAAGATAACTTGTGGAGTGTCTATTTGTAGTGCAATTAAATACCGTTTCCTAGGATGCCTTTTATTTACAATTGAAACAATAACAACTTAATATTAATATTAAGTTCTGTGTACAAAACGTGTCTGGCATAAATCTTTGATATATTATAATTATAACTCTTTTTGTAATATTATTAAATTGCTTGTTTCGCAACGGTGAAGCTATCACCATGTTAAATTTTTTACTGATAACTATAATAATGATAATATGGAAACATACAGGAAACAGGATGAGCCTGATTTTTAGTATATTTTGTACAAATAAAGCAAAACGAGATTTTTTCTATAATAATTTGATACTAGTAATGAAAACTCCTGAATTAAGTATAATAAAAACGATGAACGATGAACGAACTAAATGATGAACGCATTATGCTATTAAAGCCTTAAAAAAAGAGAAATCAATGATGAGAGGAATCTTTCTAAATGTATTTAATAGCATCGTGTAGTATATCAGAATGATGAGTGAAAGAAGTAAGTATTTTAAAAGAATGGGCAGATACGTAATTAAGTATGATTTTAAGCATCAGTTCTTCTTAAATGCTCTGTACTATGACAATCATCAAGCGCTGTGGGTCAAGTTAGTTTAGTGACCTCTAAAATTACCTAAATAAATGATTTAAAAATTTAAAAATATGATACATGATCTGGAACATGACAAGGTTTGTATGCACTTAGGTTTATATTGAGATTGGTCAGAAAATCGTTCCAGCCTGGCACACTGCAGTGATTCGATAAGCAGAGATAAAGCAGAAACATCTAGTTCGGTTACTGACAGAACTAATCTCCACCAGAAATTGAGGCATATTTCGGGTCTCCGAAGTTGCAAATAACGACACCAGAGGCAAAATCTGTGATTAACACGAAATAGCAGAGCATTTACAGTAGCATTGTAACATAGGGTCAGGTCTTACCGGATTGAAGCTGGTAATTGCGACCGCAAAAGATTAGACCAAGAGACCATCGACGAAAACACAATTTATAAAAATACTAGCTGATGCCGCGTGGATTGAGGTTTTTCGGTTCCCGCGGGAACTCTTTAATTTTCCGGGATAAAAAGTAGCCTATGTGCTATTCCAGACTACAATCTATCTCTGTGCCAAATTTCATCCAGATCCGTTCAGCCGTTGGAGCGTGATTGAGTAACAAACATCCATACATCTATACATCCATACATCCATACATCCATTCATCCATACATCCATCCAAACTTTCGCATTTATAATATTTATATAATTATTATTTATTTATTAAACTAGATAATGCCCGCTAATCCGTCCGCGTGTATAACGTTTTTTTGACTCCCGGGGAACCACTTAATTTTCGGAATAAAAAGTAGCCTGTCCTTGATGTAACCTTTACCTAATTTCATCAAAATCGGTTGAACAGATGGGTCGTGAAAGCGTAGCAGATAGACAGACAGACACACTTTCGCATTTATAATATTAGATTAATTATTAGATAGTATTATCAATATCAAATATATATAACTAGCTGATGCCCGCGACTTCGTCCGCGTGGATTGAGGTTTTTCGGTTCCCGCGGGAACTCTTTAATTTTCCGGGATAAAAAGTAGCCTATGTGCTATTCCAGACTACAATCTATCTCTGTGCCAAATTTCATCCAGATCCGTTCATTCGTTGGAGCGTGATTGAGTAACAAACATACATCCATACATCCAAACTTTCGCATTTATAATATTTATTTGATATTTGATAAATATTATAAATGCGAAAGTTTGGATGTATGGATGTTTGTTACTCAATCACGCTCCAACGGATGAACGGATCTGGATGAAATTTGGCACAGAGATAGATTATAGTCTGGAATACTACATAGGCTACTTTTTATCCCGGAAAATTATAGAGTTCCCGCGGGAACCGAAAAACCTCGATCCACGAGGACGAAGTCGCGGGCATCAGCTAGTTTATAATATTTGTATGGATGGATACAAATATAATGATAACAAACACAAATTGACGTTAAAAAATAACTTTACAAAAAAAAAGGCGCCGAATTGAGAACCTACTCCTTTTTTGGAACTGTGTTAAAAATTGTTTATTTCAATCGAAAAAGTTCTATATCTATAATTCCGAAGTGCCTACAAGTCCTTTTCATTATTAGCAAACGTGTTAAACAATTGTTTAAACCTTTCCTTATTTTGTTTGAAAAATAAGCGAAATTGTAACGACCAGTTTCTTGTTTGCAAGCCATTCACATCGCTGTATCAATCCAGGTCGTCGAAAAACTAGAAAATACGGCTGCAACTCCGGACAATTTTTTAAATACACGCTATCCGTGTATTCTAAAAATGTTGTGACGGCCGTCTCTCATACAACCGAATTCACAAAGTGCAGCGATATGTGGGAATTTCTGTTTTGTCAGGACGTGTTTAGTGAACTGTGTTATCGGCATGTGGTTAGTTTAGGCCTCGCTGTAATTTGATGGACCTGTTATTTCGTGACTAGCTAACTCGCTTCAGCGCCTACTTCTATTACAAAATCACTCAAAATAACTAGGACTAGAACTTAAGAATAAAATATGTAAATGTTGGAGGTGGCCATAAAAACACAAATGATTGTTGGAACACTTTGTATTTCTGCACTTTTTTGTTCATTATAAATTGATACAAAATTATTTTTAAGAGAACAACAGAACTTATTGTTGCAACCTTAACTGGAATTAAAAAAAAAGAAAAGAAAAGAGATCAAATGGAATGACATAGCTCATAGACGTGTGCGCATAGATAATATATTTGTACTATAGGCTGTCAAAATGGGATGGCAATGCATGGAGGAAGGAATTATTATTCTATGTGGCAATGGGATGGAGTGCACAAGATCATAGATAATACACATATACTAGAGAACAAGATTTATGCTTATGATTTTAAGGGTTTTAAATAATTACGAATCCGGAGCTGTGTCCATAATACAGTTAATTATGCGTTTGATCGTGGTTTGATCGCATAGAGGTCACAAAATAAATAGTTAAGCATTAAAAATATTGTAATATTGTAGGCAAAGATTGTAGGTATAAACTGAAGGTGGCAGTAGAAATAAAGGCTTTTTACTTTTTTTAATTATTTACTCGCTTCAGGAAAGCAAAACAGAAATTCACATAATATCGTTCACATTTCGCATCTTTAGTTGTTGGATGTAAACCCGTTGCAATTGGATGTTTTGGATTTTACGAGATGAAAAATCCAACATTTTTGTTTGAATAAAATATGATTATAAACTATTTCTTTCTCAAAGGACAACTTACACACGATGATAAAGCTACTACAGAAAATGGTAACGACCAAGACGCTGGCTTCGCGACCGTTGAAGAATCTACAGTTGGCAAGAAAAATACTGATCGTGGTAAGTGTTGCTTTTATATTGTGGTTTTTCGGTTCCCGCGGAACTCTATTATTTTCCGGGATAGCCTATGTGCTATTCCAAATTATAATTTATCTATGTGCCAAATTTCATCCAGATCTGTTTATCCGTTCTGGAGTGATTAAATAACAAACATCCATCCATCCAAAATTTCGCATTTATAATATTGGTACTACTATAATTGTAATTGTAGTACATATTAGTATTTGTAGTTTACTAAAATTTCGTTTGTTACATAGTTTGGTCCGATAACGACCTCATCGCCCAAGCAGTCCTCTTCTTCATTGCCGGCTTCGAAACCATTTCAACCGGAATGTCCTTCGCCCTGCACGAGCTGGCCGTCCATCCAGATGTCCAGGACCGCTTGTACGATGAACTAAAGGAATATAATGAGAAACACAACGGGAAGCTCAGCTTCAACGCTATTCAGAATATGAAGTATTTGGATATGGTCGTATCAGGTAATACAACTTTATTTATATGTTAAACTATCCATCTGATCTGATGTCCACGTCTACGTCCATGTGGAAAGAGGTTATTTGGTTCCCGCAGGAACTCTTTAATTTTCTGGGATAAAAAGTGTTCATATTTCTGTGCAAAATTTCATCCAGATCCGTTCAGCCGTTCTGGCGTGATTGAGTAACAAACATCCATATCCATACATCCATACATCCATGGATGTATGGATGTATGGATCCATCACATGAGCTGCGGGTTGAAAATAAAAACATATGTGTTTCACAGTTTTTCAAAATTCCACCCCCGAAGGGGTGAAATAGGGGTTGAGAGTTTGTATGAAAGTCCTTAATTTCTCACTTTTTATCCCGGAAAATAAAGGAGTGCCTGTGGGAATTGAAAAAAACTTATGCCACGCGAATGAGTGATGCTCAATCACACCAGAACGGTTGAACGGATTTTGATGAACTTTGGCAACAAGATAGATTACAGGAATAACACAAAGGCCCCGGAAAATGAAGGTTTTTCGGTTCCCGCGGGAACTCCTTAATTTTCCGGGATAAAAAGTAGCCTATGTATTATTCCAGACTATAATCTATCTCTGTGCCAAATTTCATCCAGATCCGTTTAGCCGTTGGGGCGTGATTGAGTAACAAACATACATAATATCCATACATCCATTACATCCATCCAAACTTTCGCATTTCGAGATACCTTAATCTCCTGTCATTGATTATTTCTTAAGATCAAGTGCACTGAATCGATTAGGGGTAGTTCAAACTATCGATTAGTTATAACCAACTCAATGCGGCGTTTAATCTGGGTTATTCCACTATTCCCCATTGAAAATTAATGGGGAAAAGTGGAAAAAAGTTTACAAATCCCGGTGATACACGCGTTGTATTAAGTGCTTGCTTGGCAGTCATATAACTTAAAAATAGTATAAATTTCAGTTTGATTATTATTGCAGAAGTCCTCAGGCTCTGGCCTCCAGCCATGGCCTTAGACAGGATATGTGTGAAGGACTACAACTTGGGAAAACCTAACAGCAAAGCTACCAAGGATTATTTTGTAAGATTATTTCTCTTCCTCTTTCATTTTAAAGAAGCATGTCTTCGAGAGTACAGTACTGTTGGTAGGCCGCAAAACGTAGTTGCACAGAGTCGTTCCTTCAGATCATGAGGTATGGGAATCCTTACAAGCACTCAATACTCGCTTTCATATGAGACATGCATGTGCCCCATAAGATAAGTCTTGTTTTGAATCTCAATTCAGACTAGCCGTCAATGACGATGATAGAAATATGAATCAAAGCTAATGATTTTTTTCCGGAATATTGAATCAAATGTACATTTTTTTAAAAGCAAACCGATAACTTAACGCCAACTTAAAACTAAAGTTACGAGGGTCCTAAACGCGCACTGTAGCTCTTTTCTCTAACTCAGTGGATATCTATCCATTGAAGTTTTGGTATGAAAACCTTCTATGGCTTTCATTTTTTGATGTCCACTGAGTTAGAGAATAGCGAAGCTGGTCTAGAAGAAGCCCCCAAAAACCTAAGCTCATGACTTATGAAAATGAAAATGATTTTGATGTAGGACAACTTGTGCCACTTATGATAAGTCGTAAGAATCTACCACCGGTTCGGAAAACTAATTCTACTGAGAAGAACCAGGAAGAAACTCAGCAGTTGCTCTTTTCAAAAACAGAAAAATGTTACAATTTGTATATAATATAAAATGCATACGCTACGTAACAAGTAGGTATTACATTGACTTGTGGGTTCATGGATGCGAAACCGGTTGCTTCCATGCAACTTTGTCATCGAGAATATTAGTTTGTGATATAAGGGCGGTAAATAGGTTTTTACATACGAGTTGACTAATGTCAGCCCGATGACGCCAGTCGAGGGCTGACCATCGTCACGAGTTTGTTAAAACCTTAACGCCCGTGTATCACACAATATTTTTCAATACATTTGTGAGAAAACTTGAAAATAAAACTCGAGTAGGTAGGTACAAGGTACTCACTAGAAAATGGTTTCTCACGCCCGTACTTATTTCGAGATTTTTGGCGCCTATTAATAGCATGATTTTTTTGCTCATTTCTAAAATACCTAATTGTAGATTTAATTTTATTATTCCACAACACTTCCACTACCACCACCACTACAGCCCATTAACGTCCCACTGCTGGGCACAGGCCTCCACTCTCTTATGAGAGTGGGAATTAGAGCTTAGACCCACCACGCTGCTCCAATGCGGGTTGGCGGTATTTTAACGACTATTATCATGTTAGTGATAATAACCGGGACCGACGGCTTAACGTGCTCTCCGAGGCACGGGGGTGAAACACCACCAACTTCCTAACTCCGGGCTAGTACTGAGAATTTCTAGACAGAAAAACCCAATACTTAATATGGCCCGACCCGGGACTCGAACCCGGGACCTCGTCGGCCGCAATTGAACATGCTAATCACTACTAGACCAACGAGGCCTCACCTACCACAACACTTAAACCACTCATATTAATAATTTACAAGAAAAACTCAATGAAACTTTTAAAAATAGCGCGCAGAGATTAAAGATTAATTAGTATCTATGGCGCGTTGTTGTAATGCCTTTTTTTCAAATTGGCTTCATGGCTCTAGGTTCTAGCTCTTAACTCCCAACCTGGACTATTCAGCCTTTACTTTTTGATTTATAATACTTAAAACAATTTTAATTAATTATATTTTTTAGGTTTTTTTACTTACAAAGTCAATATCATTATGAACCTTCTTGCAAGAAAACTTTTTATTTAGAAGTGAAATAGACTTAAAACTGCAAATTTACTGCACGAGGGCAGTAAATTCTGCAAATTTACCGCACGAGGGTAGTAAATTTAACTTACAAGCCCTGTTTACTGCCTCTGTAAGTGCATTTTTCGAGCAAGTGTATTGAAAAATCATCTATACTATAATAACCTCGACTTAACAGATGCTGTTTAACACAGTCTTTAAATTTATGTAATGGCAACTCCAGAAACTCTTTTGGTACCATGTTATAAAAGCGTATACTCGACCCCACAAAGGATTTCTGCACCTTGCGCACACGATATGGCGCTGTTACAAGCTTAGGGCGGTTTCTAGTACCTACATCGATTGTGAGTATCACTTATTTGCTTAAAAAGATTCTGCCTAACAAAGACTAAGTATATTATTGTATATGTATTGTGAAGGCACCGTAAGAACACCAATCTTTTTAAATTTTTCACGAAGTGATACGCGTGATCCGAGTTTATAAATAGATCGGATGGCTCTTTTCTTTTCTTTTCTTTCTTTTATGAAGCTGTAATATAAATTTTAACTTTTTTCCTAGATACGCAAAGGAGAGATCCTGTCGGTTCCAGCGTGGTGCTTCCACCGTGACCCGCAGTTCTTCCCGAACCCGCAGAAGTTCGACCCTGAACGCTTTTCCGACGAGAACAAGCATCTTATCAACCCCATTGCTTACATGCCATTCGGACTTGGACCTAGGAACTGCATTGGTAAGTTAAAGTCAAAGTATATTTATTAAATTTAAGGTACACTGTACACTTATTGACGTCCAGTTACTTATAAAATTAATCGCTTTCATTTAAACCAAAAACCGACTTCGAAACTATACCTATAGTAGCAACTTAAACTAAAAAGTAAAAAACATTATCTGGGTATACATAGGTATATTTTGTTTTTTGTTAATTTTCCCAAAAAGCGCTAAATCAATTTCGATAAAATTTATATGGGACCACCTCTGAAGTAAGATCTACCAAACAAAAAAAGAAAAAAAGAATTCCAAACCCCTATTTGACCCCCTTTAGGGGTTAAATTTTCGAAAGTCCTTTCTTAGTGGATGTCTACGTCATAGTAGCTATCTGCATGCCGAATTTCAGCAATTTCAGCCCGTTTCGTCCAGCTGGTTTGAGCTGTGCGTTGATAGATCAGTCAGTCATTCAGTTACCTTTTCCTTTATAAATATAATATTTAGATGACTTCTTCTTCTTATTTTGGTTAATGGTATTTTGATGACAAAAACTACTAGGTAACTCGCTGTTGACCACTTTTTTTCTCTCGCCAGGTTCGAGATTTGCCCTCTGCGAGCTCAAGTTCCTCGTGTACCATATCCTACTGAACTTTGAGGTGTCACCATCGGAGAAGACCTGCCTTCCTGCGAAGCTGTCTTCCGAGTCTTTCAACCCTCGTCTGAAAGGTGGCCACTGGCTGAAGTTTAGGCTACGCGCTTAAAAAAACAATCTGTCTTTGATGTTTAGAAATACTGTGAGCATTGTTGCGAAATATTTTATATTAAGATTTTTTTTTAAAGGTAGCTTTTGCCCGCGGATTCGCTCACGTTATTTTCGATTTTCATACTAATTTCTTCCAAAGCCTTATTTTATCCCCTTAGGGATTTATATTAGGCCCGCTTGCGATTGTGAGCGTTGCCGGACCGAAGTATTATGTCCCTACCTATATAGGTAAAAATATTTTATACTAAGAATTTTATTGCTATTTTAAAAGTATTATAAACTAAGTAAAAGATTCTTGGCAGTCTGCAGTTTTGTTTTGGTTGAGGATATTTTATTCCTTGAAATGCATTTAAAAAAAAACCTATTGCAAAATCTTTTGCGAATAAAGTGAAAAAAGAAAATTATTACCTGCTTACTTGGTACAATAAATAGTAAACTTTGAACTAAGTAATGTCCTTCAATGTATGGAAATCATTACTAAAATTCTACATCAATGATGGAAATAATTATTTTGATTTAGATGTACTGTGATAAAATCGATATTCAAGCATTGGGTACGTTAATAAGTAATATTAAGTCTAAATAAGTTCTATACGAATAAGATATAGTGGTAACATAATATAAATTACGTATAAAAGTTATAACTTTGTCTGAACTTTGTCACATAGCACACTACACAGTAAACTTACTCGTAAGCACAGCTCGTAAGTAAACTTCACTCACAGATGGATATTCAGACATGTAATGTTCATCGATATATTATAAGTAGGTACTTACTAGATGGGCCCTTTCATAGAAAAAGCGCGCGCGAATGGAGCGCGCTCCACACCTGTCCTGTGCCTGTCCTTGTCCCCGCCATAGCGCTGTCCCGCTTTTCAGAATAGATGGCGTTTATAAAAATATACGCCCACATTCTTTGTTTGACAGGGCCCGTCTATGTAAATTGAGGTCATTGGTAATCTTAGAATGTGTCATCTAGAACAATTGGGATGGAGTCATTACAGAGTTGTATCATAAAGAATTTGTTGCAATAAAAAATATATTTTTTATTTTGATTTTTATTTATTCCTTAATCTCCATTTCTAGGGCAACCCCAGGCTTTCCGATGCTTGGCGACTGAAAGAATGTTTCTACCTATCTATACTAAGTAATATTATAAATGCGAAAGTTTGGATGAATGGATGTATGGATGTTTGTCAATCAATCAATCACGCCTGAACGGATTTGGACAAAATTTGGCACAGAGGTAGATAATAGTCTGTACACATAGGCTGTATACTTTTTGTCCCGGAAGATAAAAGTTCCCGCGGGAACCCAAAAACCTCAATCCACGCCGATGTAGTCGCGGGCATCAGCTACAGTCACCTTATAAAAAAAAATGCAACATCATATACCTACCATCAGGTGAGATCGCAGGTTAGCCCTAGGGCTAACCTTATAGTGGAATAAAAAAAAAGATTGAAACAACATCGTCAACAATATTAAAATAATACTGCTTTTAAGAGATAGTAGTAAGCCCCCTGATCTTAAATCTAAGCCAATGCCCATTTTCAAGTCGAGGGTTATAGGACTCCGCGGACATATTATCGGGATAACGCGTCTTTGATGATGGAGAGACTTCCATCTCTTTGATGAGGTGATAGAGTAACACTTTCAACTCGCATAGCGCAAATCTTGAAGCTGGAAAAGATAAAGAAGTGATCAAAGTAAGCCTATATAATATATTAATATAAGAGCTGTGACTGCCTCGTATGTCTAGTGGTTAGCGTGTTCGACTGCGGCCAACGAGGTCCCGGGTTTGAGTCCCGGGTCGAGCCATAACAAGTGCCTACTGGATTTACCTGACAAGAAGTTCTCAGTACTAGCACAGAATAGGTAATTGGTACTAGCCCGGAGTTAGGAAGTTGGCAGTGTTTGATCCCCGTGCCGCGGAGAGCACGTAAAGTCGTCGGTCCTGCGCCTGATCTCTCTCCGGTCGTGTTGAATTTTTCGTCCCATCGGGCTATGAGAGTAACCACAGAGAGTAACGGAACAGAGATGTACCTGTGTATGCGCACACACTTGTGCACTATACTATCTCCCGCGCTGATGGCTAATCTCTCTGGAGATAGGCCGCCGTGGCCGAAATTCAGTCATTATAATATGACACTATAAGAGCTGTGATGTTGGGTTCGAGTCCCAATTGTAGGTAGATTAACTCGACGATTCAAAAACACTTTAAATAAATTTATTTGAATAAAAAAAATACGATTTTTAGTTTGAATTGGATCAGTTTTGGATGTTTTTTTATATTTTCAAAACGGTTATTTTAATATCTCTAATGTAAACTTCTTTAGCCGCGTTGAGCACATTTTGGTAGGGGGTAAACTTATGGATTCGCGTTACCGACACCGACAGTCGACACCTCGCGCTGTTACGAAGACAAAAGGTCTTAAAGCCGAACTCAATTTTTATGAAGCCGACATCGCCTTTACAAATACATAACATTATATTATTATCATTAAAAAATACGAACAGTTGTGGATATGATGAAATCAGCACTAAAGTTGTGAAATATGTTTCTCATATAATATCGCCAATTTTGAGTCATATAACAAATCTCTGTGTAGAGTATGGTGTATTCCCAGATAAATTAAAAATTTCTATTGTAAAGCCTCTTTTTAAAAAAAGATGACAAGGAAAATGTCGACTGCTATCGACCAGTCTCGTTAATACCTATTTTTTCGAAAGTAATTGAAAAATATATCTTAAATAATTTAAATGACTACTTTGAAATAAACGGAATTTTAGCAGAACAGCAAATAGGATTCAGAAAAAATAAATCTATAAACCTAGCTATATACTCATTTCTTAAAACAGTAATTAGTAATGTGGACAAAAGAAAGCATGTTTGTGCACTCTTTATGGATCTTACGAGAGCCTTTGATTATGTGGACCATCGAATATTAGAAACTAAACTACATGTGTATGGTGTTAGAGGAAATTCTTTGGCACTCATAAAATCATATTTGACGAATAGGCAACAAATGACTCAAATAACCCGAATAAACTGTGATAATAAAACGGAAACAGCATATTTGTCCGAGTCAAACGTCGTAACAACGGGAGTACCTCAGGGAAGTATATTGGGCCCACTACTGTTTATTACATACATTAATGATTTTCCAACAGTAACAGATCAACAAATGGTACTTTTCGCTGACGACAGTACGGTACTTTTTGTAGGTGACAAACAAGATATATTTGAGGAAAACATAAATAACACAATAAGACATATTATTAATTGGTTGGCATCTAATAATTTAATTATAAATCTTGACAAAACAAAAATCATGACATTTGAAAATGGAGAAATAAATTATCACTGGACATTAATTACCAAGGTAAAAAAAATCTGTGAAACCACACAAACTAAATTTTTAGGCCTTTATATTGACGATTGCCTCAATAATTATTGGAAGATACATGTTGACAATCTGTGTTTAAAATTAAATAAATTCTCTTTTGCACTATACATGCTTTCCAAAGTTGTCAATCCGTCAGCGGTAATAATAGCATATAATGCATACGTAACCTCTAATATAAGGTATGGGATAATATGCTGGGGAAACTCGACCGACAAAGATAGGGTATTTAAAGGGCAAAAGAAATGTATAAGAGCTATATGCCATTTGAGCCCGACAGATTCATGTAAACCCTATTTTGATCAATTTAAAATTCTTACATTTCCGTGCCTGTACATCTATGAAGTGCTAGTATTTCTTAAAACTAACTATCAACTTTTTAAATTTTCGGATAGCGAACGACGGAAGGACAAAATGTGTTTCATGCAACATTCAACAACCTTTTTTGGTAAAAGCATCTTCAATATGGCACCTCTAATTTATAATAAACTACCAGCATCATTGGCCGACCGTAATCTGAGTACAATATTTAGCTTTTAAAAATAAAATAAAGGAATTGTTGTTAAAAAAGCGATACTACACTATTAAAGACTATTTATCAGACACTTTATAGTTAGTAGTAATGAAGGAATTAAAATTAGAGAATAATAAATAAGAATGAGGCTTTGGTGGAATGTAACTATTTAATATTTATTTTATCTTAGCATTGTTATCGTCGTATACTTTTTATTGTTAATATTGTATAATATTATTGTTTAAGTATTATGCTAAGTATAATAATAATTACGTCTGAATTTTGCATGCCATCTCCATGGCAGATTGTATGCTACTGCTAAAATTATTATAAGACCTTTATATCTTCAATCTGTGCAAATAAATAAATGAAATGAAATGAAATGAAATAAATATAAATATACTACATTCGTAATAAAACTTTAATTCCTTAGTTGTGAGGTTTATATTTAAAAAAAAAATATATATTATATTCGTTTTCACTTCTATCGGCAGTCCCTATGACTGGCAATTTTTTTTTTGTATATTCTGTAGGTCTGAGAATAGGACGTAAACTATTTTTCATACTCCTAAAACACCTCAATGCACGCGGACGGAGTCGCGGGCATCAGCTAGTAGAATTATAAAGTAGTTATTGCACAAGAAGCAAATGTTCCTTTGTATGTTTTGCTACAGTATTTGTTTCAGGCGTAATGAAATAACATTTTTGACGACCTCCGTGGCGCAGTGTGTAGCGCTGTTGTCTAACGTGCGGAGGTCCCGGGTTCGATCCCCGGCAGGGTCAATTAGGGAATTTATAATTTCTGAATTTTCCCTGGTTTGGCCTGGTGGGAGGCTTCGGCCGTGGCTAGTTACCACCCTACCGGCAAAGACGTGCCGCCAAGCGATTTAGCGTTCCGGTACGATGCCGTGTAGAAACCGAATATAGGGGTAAGGGTTTAATACAACTGCCATGCCCCTAACATGTTAGCCCGCTACCATCTTAGACTGCATCATCACTTACCATCAGGTGAGATCGCAGTCAAGGGCTAACTTGTAATGTAGTGGGTAAAAAAAAAAAACTCGTTATTCCATAGTTTGATACTAAATCAGACCTAAATGTGACAGTGAGCCTGTCTGTCTGTTACCTTTTCTCGGCTTTAGAGTTTGAACTATTTTGACCAATTTTGGTACAGTGATAGCTTGGAAGTTGGATCCCGGGACGAACATGGCTACTTTTTGTCCCGGAAAATAAGAGAATTCCCGCAAGATTTCTTAAAAAACCTAAAGCATAGACAAAGTCGAGGGCATCTAATAGTGTAAATACGAAGCTATGTTGATCTGTCTGACTGTGTACCAGCATTTCACAGCTTACTGAACCGATTGGATGAAATTTCAATCTCACGTTTCCATGCGCCCTTTAATTACTACAGCTAATCTAGTAGTAATCTACGCACCCTGACAGCTACATACCCGTCTAATACACTGTATTCTCTCTCTGCGTCGCGTTCCTCATTGCTGAGGCTCGTGACCTCTTTCCATTAATCAAATAATGTCAGGGGTTTTCTTGGGATACTTAATAATGCGGTGGGTTCCCAGGTCCTACCGTATACGACTCCAATAAGAGTACTATCACTCTTAGGTTTCTAACGATTATTATCAGATGTTAGTGAAAATAACCGGGACCTACGGCTTATCGTGCTCTCCGAGGCAGGACGGAAACGAAAAGTCGGTCCCACATCCAGTTACCAACGTTGCATAACAATTGCAATCGACTGATATGCGCTTTCGCAACTAGGTCACATTGTATTTTCGACTTTGTGTTATTGAAAAGAGAGCAACCACCGAGTTTCTTGCTGGTTCTTCTCGGTAGAAACTCCGTACCAGTGGTAGATTCACTCGAGGATTCAAAAGATTTTTAATAAGTTTATATCCATACTAATATTATAAATACGAAAGTGTGTCTGTCTGTCTGCTACGCTTTCCCGGAACATCTTTTCAACCAATTTTGCTGAAATTTGGTACAGAGATAGATAGATAGATAGATAGATAAATTCTTTATTGCCACACATAAATTAAAGACAAAACTTAATTATAAACAAAATACAGAAAACAACACGTGCGCAAGGGCGGTCTTATCACTAAAAGTGATCTCCTCCAGACAACCCATTTCATAAGGAAAATTAAAAAGAAGCGGGAAAGTGCAACAATAAACATGCAATAATTATATACTACTTAAACTATACATACTAATAATACATAAATAACTAAATTAATAAATATAAACACAAATACAAAATATATAGCAGTACATAAACTTACATTCAAAAAAAAAATACTTAAATATTCTATAGCATATTAGAAAGATAATATTCCGTTACACGACTCTTAAATATATTTATAGACTTTGCCTGCCTAATATCGCTTGGCAATCCATTCCAAAGCAGTACAGCCTTAACTGTGAAAGAATTACTGTACGCCCCTGTATGACTAGGAGGGATTTTTAACTTATTGTCATTTTTCGACCGCAAACAAAAAGGTACATCATAGCTGCCAAGAAAGTTGAATCGCTCTTTTAGGTAAGGTGGCGTCTGAGGATAATATAAAATGGAGTACAAGAGAGAAAGAGCGTGCAAATTTCTACGAGATCGGGTTGGCAGCCATTTCAACTGAGCACGAAATACAGACACATGATCATATTTCCGTAAACCATATATGAAACGTATACATACATTTTGCAATCTATCAAGCTTGTTCAGCATGGTCTCTGATAAATCCAGATAGCAAACATCAGCGTAATCTAAAATAGGTTGGTTATATCCCGGGGAAGGACATAGGCTTTTTACTTTTTATCCCGGAAAATTAAGGAGTTCTCGCGGGAATCAAAAACCTTAATCCACGCGGCCGAAGTCGCGGGTATCATCTAGTTTTAAATAAAAAAATACGAGTTTGAGTTCCAGAGTGTGCAGTGAATAAAGTATTTTCTGATTTATTCTATCTCCCAATCTCATGATAAATTTTGATCTCTTAATTAATGGGAGAGCACGACATCATTTCAAAGCGATACAAGGGAGAAAGGTAAAAAATTACCAAAAGATTTCCGAGGATCGAAACGTCCATTTATCAAGCTCATCTGTCAGACAGCGGGCGGGAGGGGGGGGGGGGGGGGGGGGGGCACGGGTATTTGTCACTGGGCTGTGAAATTTTAGGAGTTGGACATTGATGTTTATTTATTTTATCATCCGACTTCCAAAAAAAGGAGGCTATCTATTCGACAAGACTTCGTCCGCGCTTCCCTCGGAAACTCCTTAACTTTCCGGGATAAAAAGTAACCTATGTCTTTCCCCGAGATACAAACTATCCCTGTACCAAATTTCATCAAAATCGACTGAACGGATGGGCCGTGAAAGCGTAGCAGACAGACAGATAGTCAGACAGACAAACTTTCGCATATATTAGTATGGATTATTGGAACTGCAAAATATTCACACATTATGATAATCTGTAAGGGCTTGCAAATAAATTATACGAAACTAGCTGATGCCCGCGACTTTGTCCGCGTGGATTGAGATATTTTAGTTCTACTAAACTTCGATCTAGAAACTTACCACGTGCGGTCTCATATCGTGTCGTACGATCGGATGGTGTAAGGAAATTTGAAGAAGGAATTCGTGCGTGTTTGATCAGTTATTATTATATTGTGATGGTTTTCCTGTGGCAAGTTTAGTTGCGACGTGTATCTCGTGGAGAGGCGACTTTATCGCCATTGTTTCAATATTGAGGTATGTAAGTGCGTTATTTATACATAAATTATAATAGGTTACCGTAATTAAAATCAAATCATCTTTTTTCAAAATAGGTACCTACCTACAAACTACACCTTTTGAACGTCATGTTTACAAAGAATAAGACTTGATGGTGATAATTAACTACGGTATCTTAAAACTAAAGCTACGAGGGTCCCAAACGCGCCCTGGTCTGAGAAGAGCCCATAACAAATTCAGCCAGTTTTTTTTAATTTTTTTTTTAGGTAATCGACATTAAGGGTGTCATTCCAGCACGTTGCTAAACTGCGGATGTGTGTCAAACCCATTAATACGAGCGCTTGATCTAAGATCTAAATCATCTTAAACTAGTTTGACAATAGGTACATCTGTAGCTTAGCAACGTAGTACAGATATGGCGGCAAGTCTGGTGGATGGCACCCTAAAAATAATTCAAAAAGGTCTATTTGGGGCCAGTTGCAGTTCCGCTTAACTTTGAATATTAATAAAAGCGAAATAGGTAGTACGAGCCAGGGTTTCTTATTATTTTTGTTAGTTTTTTTTTGCGATAGGCTTGCGCTTGACAACAATCATGCTTAGTGCAAAGCAATGATGAGGTCTAGGTTGGAATGCGCTTGCCTATAGAAGATGCCTATTCACACTTGCCTTGTTTCTACGATTTGTATTTCTAGGAGCTTGAGATGACTAGGAAGACCAATCAACCAATTTAAATTCAAAGATTTTTGACCGAGCGAAGCGAAGGTCTCTGAGTCTACTTGAGTGAATTGGCAATGTACAATTAGTAGTTTGCTTATTTGTTAGTAATTAGAAATAGGTATAGTTTAGTACGTAATTAAAATGTAATTATGATTTATAATATTACTAATAATAATATAATAATTATTAATTATTAGCATTTAAACAAAAGAGAGTAAATAGAAATTATACTAAGATTGTTTGTTTGTGTGAGATGACAGTAGATAGTTCTGAGTTTCTGTCTTCACGATAATAAATCGTACCTACTGTATATTTTTAAAATTCTAAATTCTAAATTCAAAAGTTTTTTATTCAAATAGACTTTTTACAAGTGCTTATCGAAGTCGAATGAATCTACCACTGGTTCAGAATGCCGTTTCTACCGAGAAGAACCAGCAAGAAACTCGGCGGTTGATCTTTTGAAAAAAAAAAATAATTTACAATTTCATTAATTTTTAAATAAGTAACCGCTGTCCTTAGCATTGCTGGAGCGAGTCAAACCCATGCTCCTTTGTCATTTACGCAATCTTCAACAGTATAATAAGCTTTTTGCTGAAGCATACTTTTAATGAACTTCTTAAACTTTGCCGGTGGGATGGTTACAAACAACAGCAAAATCGTCCCACCAGACAGGTAATTCGAAGTAGTTTGTTTTAGCCCACTAAAAATATAACATAACAAGATAGCTCTATCCCAACGCACGTTCTTATACCAATCTGCTCCGAACACCAAGTTTGCATGCTTTGCACGTATATAGAGATACATGCGAAGTATTTTCCTTGACAAAATATTGATGACAAGAATGCTAAATAAGTGCATCAAAACTTTATAACTATTTACAGTGTCGTATATAGGTACTATACCTAGTGGTTTCTCAAAACCTTTGAAATATAATGAAGTAGGTTTATTATTATTAGATTTGTCTTGTTGTGTGTTGTTTATTTTAGAGAATAGCTATACTGAATTTTTGTAGTTTTGTTTTGCTATAGTAGAAAAAAAATTGACAAATTGTTTACTAACTAAAAATTTTTTTCAATATCGTTGGTACATTATTAACATTTAAACATAACCCATACTAATATTGTAAATGCGAAAGTGTGTTTGTCTGTCTGCATCGTTTAAACAGCCCATTTTTCAATCGATTTTGATGATGTTTGGTATAGAGGCAAGTTACAATGAATTTACAATAATCCCGGAAAATGAAAGAGTTCTCACGAGAATCAATAAAACTTTCCACTCCACTTCGTCCACGCGGACGAAGTCGCGGGCATCATCTATTATCATAAAATATTGTTTTTTAGTAGTTTTTAGTTGTAGTTAGTCATAATAATTTATTTAAATTATTGAGTCGGCAACGAAAAATTCTAAATAGTAGCTAATATTAATCATCGTAGATAAAATATAAATTCCCATTAAATAACAACGTTTAAAATATAATCACAAAAACTCTAACTCTGTTTCAGTAATCAGTTAAGTCAGCTACAGTGAACATGGCTCGTGAGGTGAAGGGAAAGGTTGTGGTGGTAACCGGAGCAGCAACCGGCCTGGGGCTGGCCATGACCAAAAGCTTCCTACAGAAGGGTGCCAAGCTAGTGATAAGCCTCGACGTCAATGAGAAAGCTGGCAAAGAAGCCGAAGCATCTTTGAAATCAGAATATGGAGACGACAGGGTCGTCTTTTACAAATGCAACGTCCAAACAGATCTGGAAACTATATTCAACAAAATCACTAAGGAATACAAAAAGATTGATCTTCTCATCAATAATGCAGGCGTACTCGACGAATTAAACATCAGACGTACCATGGAAGTTAACACGATAGCTCTCATGGAGTGGACTGTGAAATTTTACGAGTACATGAGAGTTGACAAAGGTGGAAAAGGAGGTACCATAATAAATGTATCATCGATTTATGGTTTTAGAGTCCTTCCCTACATTCCTTATTACCATGCATCTAAATTCGCTGTGATTGGATTCTCGAAATCTCTTGGCCATGAGGAAAATTTTAAGAGATCTGGAGTTCGTGTAGCTACTCTGTGTCCAGGATTGACGCACACAAATATGGCCAACGATCCAAAAATAAAGGAGGAGGATATGATGCCGCAGTTAAAAGAGTGTTTGTTGGCACACGACTGGCAAGCTCCTGAAGATATTGGTAGAGGAACTGTCGAGATCTTCGAAAAGGCTGACAGCGCTACCGTTTGGCTCGTTGAAGGCACAAGGCCAGCAGAGAAATTGAAATTTTAATGAATTCCACTTTAGGCTTAGTATGGTAATGTGGTCAATTCTGTTTAACGCAATCTCTTGACTAAACTAAAATGACAGCCCTAAATAATAAATAGAGCTGGAATTTTAGTTTAGTTTAGAGATTACAACATAGTTGACCACATTAATTTATGTTAGTCACTTTATGGTTGCTTTTAATGCATCACTATGATTACGCTTTGTTCATAAAGAAGCAAACTTGGCAGAAAGTGGATGCGGTTAGGTTAGGTTAGCAGTTATCAGCCTGGCTGATTGAAGGAGCAAACCCATTGTCGAGGTTTGAAGTTCTATGACTATGTTCTAATCTAAGGAAATAAGAACTGTTGTATTATATATTGTTCATTCTTATTATAAATATTTTAATAAATTAAATGATGTTTCTTTTTTTAATGTCTGAGATATCATGCCATTTATCATCATATTTAAACCGTAGATTTAAACACAATCTAGTTTCTGCTACCAAGTTGTCATAGATTTCGGTTTAGTCGTTTGGGATCCTAAGATATATCTAATAGTACTTAATACCTATTAAAAATAATATATTACTAGCTGATGCCCGCGACCTCGTCCACGTGAATTTAGATATTTTAGTTCCCGCGGGAACTCTTTAATTTTCCGGGATACGGTGTAGCCTATGTGTTATTCTAAACTATATATATATAACTATACATCCAGATCTGTTCAGCCGTATTGACGTGATTGAGTAACAAACATCCATCCTTCCAAACTTTCGCATTTATAATATTTGTATAGTCTCTATATATACTAGATAGTCTCTATTTGTTTAGTTAAGCACTACGCAAGAACTATTAATAGGGCTGATCGAGTAAATACTGCACCAGACTCGGTCTTCAAAATTGATGTGTCGGTTTTTATTTCGTTCGCGGTCGGTTTTTATTAAATTCAAATAAGTATTCAATTATTTCATCAGCACTGAGGTCTCGTCAGTCAGTAATCCTTCAGACTTTCTGTTACGAAGTGGTGATGATTACCCCCATTGACTTACCAATACATTAGACGCACCATCGAAACGCAAAAAACGGCACGGTCAAATTGTGCACAACTAGGTATTCTGAACAATTTTCGCCTCAGTCGCGCACGAGTACACTAGGCGACAAAATGTCGTATGTGTCGAATTGTTATTACAAAATTGAACCCTAAATATAAAGCTATATGGTTGGTTTTTGTGAACCGTTTGTTGTCTCATTCTATATTATCTATAGCTGTGTTTGTATAAGCGATTGTGGACGCTTTTTGAGTATTAATTTGTAGGTAATGTTGTATCCTTAGTTGGTAAATCGATGATTACCCCCATACCACCCATAGACGCCCCCCTAGATCTAAAAGAACGCTTTAAGTTCCTTAGTTTCTATTCAATCCAGCAAACCTTACTTTAACTTACGTTCTTCCAGGGATAATAAGCTAAAAGTAAACCAAAGAAATACCCAGAGCTACTCTGACTCATTCACCATAAAAGCAGCAATATGGTGCAACGCACTCCCAGCTGACATCAGACAATTTCAATCTTTGGCAGTCTTTAAAAATCGTGTCAAAAAGCACTATCTGTCGCAATGATTCTTGTATGTATGTATAATATTCGTATAACGTATACTTATATAATATATATTATATATTATGTATATATGTATGTATGTGTGGTGTAATGTTTATGTATATATTGCATACTAGATGATGCCCGCGACTTCGTCCGCGTGGATTAAATTTTTTTTAGATTTCTGTAGGAAGTCCTTAACTTTCCGGGATAAAAAGTAGCCTATGTCCTTCCCCGTAACACAAAGTATCCCTATACCAAATTTCATCAAATTCGGTTAAACAGATAAGCCGCGAAAGCGTAGCAGACAGACGGACAGACAGACAGACAGACACACTTTGGCATTTATAATATTGGTATGGAATATGGATTTAATAGTAGTGTATAGTGTATACCTATTTGAATGTAGATATTTTAAAGTATGCATTTATAATTTTATAGAGCAATTTCCCGTCTCACAGTAATAATTGGTTCATTAGTGTAGGTTGCCTGGCAGAGATCACTTTAATAATAAGGTCACCTTGTTTTTTTTGTTCTTTTTGTTTTGTTGTGTTATGTCCTTTGTGATTGTTCAATTTTCGAGAGAAGATACGTAAGTAACTTGATCTGGCTCACGAGGTTTCCGCCATGTGGCATGTGGAGTCCACTGAAGCCATCCCAATCGTCATATCTGCGAATGGGTTAATCCCAGTCAGCCTCGCTCTCCATCTGAGGTGACTGGGCTTCCGTGGCAGTTCGCTCGCAGCCAGGATGCGGAAAGCGGTGTTGCTAGACACTGCTAGGATAGTCCGCCGGTTTCTCAACCTGTCCCCCTGACCCCCGGCCGTCTGGTCTCCCCTGCCCAGGTATATAACGATAATAATAATGATAATGATAATATTACATAACGGATAGAAGTAGGCGTTACTTTGCGGAAGTCCATGACATTGAAAACACTAGAAGTTTAATTCGCTATTATCCGCGACAGAAGGTAAATCTATGTGGCACAGCGCGTATCTTGAACTTGCGGCCCGAGATATTCTCCACACCACATAAATCTTCCAAAATTCTTATAAATTCCTTGAGTGTATTTTGGAAGATTTATGTGGTGTGGAGAATATCTCGGGCCGCAAGTTCAAGATACGCACTGTACCACATAGATTTACCTTCTGTGGCGGATTATAGCGAATTAAACTTCTAGTTTTATCAATATTAAATAATTTAACAATGATAATATTAATATAATTTAATAATAATGATTATTATTATTAAATTTTTCAAAATTCATAATTGAAGAACCCTTTTGAAGCTTTTGCGGCTCATGTGGTTGCGGTTTAGGGCTTGGTCTTGCGATACATTTAGCTATACTCATACTTTACTGTAAGTAAATTATTTTGTTAGTCAAGTCAAAGTATGGTAAGTATGAATGAACGAGAAGTTTAATTCGCTATAATCACGATTGTCATTTACAATCGTGCATTGTCGAGTCAACATCTCCTGAAGATGCTCCGGTTTCGGAGTGAAACGTACGTTGAGAGTGATTTGGAAGATTTGTGTGGTGTGGTGCTGTGCCGGTGCGAATTGCTGGGTGGTGGGTGTTCGCATGCTATTGGTGAAGGACACGCACTGTACCACATAGATTTGTCTGCTGTGGCGGATTATAGCGAATTAAACTTCTCGTTCATTCATTATCATGGACTTCCGCAAAGTAACGCCTGCTTCGATTCAATATATTATGGTAAGTATATCCCTGTATAGCCGTAATGATAGGGACACCTAGACAAGCGGTAAAGCCGAGTGATATTATACGTAACTGAAACCTGATCTATCGAATCAAGACAATGTTTAGTTTCCTCACGGAAGTTGGACTAAAAGGTAAGGTTTGACGCCGTAAGTGAACAATTTGGTTAAAAGCAAATAAATAGATGATGCCCGCGACTTCGTCCGCGTGAATTAAGTTTTTTTTCGTTCCCGCGGGATCTCTTTAATTTTTATTTAATAAAAAGTAGCCTATGTAAGGACATTTAATGAGATAGGTTGTATCCCTAGTAAGGACTAAGGATACAACCTATCTCATTAAAATCTGTTAAGCAGATGAGCTGTGAAAGCGTAGCAGACAGACAGCCGGACAAACTTTCGCATTTATATTATTAGTATGGATTTGGTTTCAGTCATTACATGGTTTCTTAGCACCCTTTAAGCCTTGTCGACTTGTCTGAGAGCTGCACATTCAACGCTACCAGATACATTTCGGCTATAACTATGTGTAGGAAAATCCTAGTGGACTAGTGGTTAAGAAACGTGACCGTTCTACGGGGTCGCGGGTTCGAACTCTGGTCACGCAGAACTTTTCGAAGTTATGTGCTTTTTAAGAAATTATATTAGTATCACTTGCTTGAAGCGGTGAAGGAAAACATTGTGAGGAATCTGCATACCCTTTTTTTTTAATCACCTACAAGTTAGCCCTTGACTGCGATGTCACCTGATAGTAAGTGACGATGCAGTCTAAGATGGTAGCGGGCTAACCTGTTACGGCAGTTATATTAAACCCATGCCCCTATTCGGTTTATACACGGCATCGTACCGGAACGCTAAATCGCTTGGCGGCACGTCTTTGCCGGTAGGGTGGTAACTAGCCACGGCCGAAGCCTCCCACCAGACCAGACCAGGGAAAATTCAGAAATTATAAATTCCCAAACTGACCCTGCCGGGTTAAACCCGGGAGTTCTCCATAATATTCTCGAAGGTGTGTGAAGTCTGCCAATCCGCACTTGGCCAGCGTGGTGGACTACGGTCAAAGTTTCAAACCCATCTCATTCCGAGAGGAGACTCGTGCTCAGTAGTAAGCTGGCAACGGGTTGATGAAAGAGAGATATTATAGAGTATAAGTCAAGTGCGATCTCATATCGTGTCGTACGATCGGATGGTGTAAGGAAATTTCACACACACGCAGAATAATATTTTATGCCGTGCGTATAATATTTTGATCAGAAAACATTATAATATTAAGATAATGTTTTTCCTGTGGCAATATTAGTTGCAACGCGTATCTTGTGGAGTGACGACTTTATCGCGATTGTTGATATAATCAATATTGAGGTAGGTAATAGATTACGTTATTTATACAGCAATTAAAAATTAAAAATTAAAGTGGTGGTGTCATGTGGTGCGGGTTGTTACGTTCCCTCAAATATGGTTGAGCGAAGCAATGGCTGGATCATGCGTCATGCTCGTGAACGGGTGCCACCGTCGGAAATGGGGCTGCCTCTGTCTGCCAGTCTTGGCGTGTATTGAATGTTGTATGCTCGTAATCGAAGATTACGTAAATGATAAAAAAAAAGCGTGGATTTGATTCGCTCCAGCTATGCGTGGGACTGCAGTTACTTGTATCATTATGATGATTGTAAGTTTTGATGGAAAAGAGCAACCACCGAGTTTCTTGCTGGCTCTTCTCGGTAGGAATGGCATTCCGAACCAGCGGTAGATTCATATTATAACGATTCAAAAGCGCTTGTAAAAGCTTTTTTGAATAAAAAACATTTTGAATTTGAATTTGAATTTTGAATTTGAAAATAGGATACCATAATCGACGTTAAAAGGGTGCCATTCCACCAGATATGTGCTAGTTGCTGAGCTGTGGAGGTGTGACAAACCCACCAATAGGAGCACTTGATCTAAGATCTAGCTGTAGCGGTTACCACAGTGCAAACTAGATGGCGCTAATTGTATCTACACCGCAGGATAAGATAATCGACTGAAAACTTATAGTTACATACAAGCCTGAATCACGATATCGAAGTTTTCTGAGAATAGCGCTATATATAGACCATTCAAATTCAAACTTACAACGGTCGGACCAGAAAGGTCCCCTGGCACAACACCAACCCGGAGGAAGATATTCCTATTGGTGTGGACGAGTACATATCACTCACTCGTCCCACATAGCTTTCTTATCAAGCTCTCCTAAAAACAAAATGAATCAAAAAGATATAAATTTAAAAAAAAACTTAATCCACGCGGACGGAGTCGCGGGCTTCATCTAGTATCATAATATATTGTTTGTTATTTTTATCATAATAATTATAAAGTAGCTCAGCTAATCGTAGCTATTTTAATCATCGTAGATAAAAACGATATATTTATTTATCACCCAATAAACAACAATCATAAAAACTCTAACTCTGTTCCAGTGATCAGTTAAGTCAGCTACAGTGAACATGGCTCGTGAGGTGAAGGGAAAGGTTGTGGTGATAACCGGAGCAGCAACCGGCCTGGGGCTGGCCATGACCAAAAGCTTCCTACAGAAGGGTGCCAAGCTAGTGATAAGCCTCGACGTCAATGAGAAAGCTGGCAAAGAAGCTGAAGCATCTTTGAAATCAGAATACGGAGACGACAGGATTGTCTTTTACAAATGCAATGTCCAAACCGATCTGGAAGCTATATTCAACAAAATCACTACTGAATACAAAAATATTGATCTTCTCATCAATAATGCAGGCGTACTCGACGAATTCAACATCAGACGTACCATGGAAGTTAACTCGATTGCTCTTATGGAGTGGACTGTGAAGTTTTACGAGTATATGAGAATTGACAAAGGTGGGAAAGGAGGTACCATCATAAATGTATCATCGATTTATGGTTTTAGAGTCCTTCCCTACTCTCCTTATTACCATGCATCTAAATTCGCTGTGATTGGATTCTCGAAATCTCTTGGTCATGAGGAAAATTACAAAAGATCTGGAGTTCGTATAGTTACCCTGTGTCCAGGATTGACGCGCACAAATATGGCCAACTATCCAAAAATAAAGGAGGAAGATATGGTGCCGCAATTTAAAGAGTGTTTGTTGGCGCACGACTGGCAAGCTCCTGAAGATATTGGTAGAGGAACTGTCGAGATCTTCGAAAAGGCTGACAGCGCTACCGTTTGGCTCGTTGAAGGTACAAGGCCAGCAGAGAAATTGAAATTTTAATAAATTTCCTTGCAGAAGGACGTATTTTGTAACTAAGATACGGGCTCACAGAACGATAAGATAACAATTTTACATAAACAGAAAATATTTTTCATTTATCTTCGCTTGGTACAAAAACGTGCATTTATGGAATCCTAATTCTACTTGAAAATTTACTTTTAAGAAAGATCTTAAGGTTATAGTATAATACAATGTATTTTTAAGAATAATTGTTTTTAATTACAACTAGGAAATAAACAAACTATAAATGAAATCTAAATTAAAACTAATATTACAAACACTATGAAATTAAAACTAAGTAAAATAAATTAAATTAAATCTAAAACCTCATCGAGACCACCGCAGCGAGGCATTGTACCCAAGATGCTGGCAGCATTACCCCTTTGGATGGCCAAACTAATTCTTTGACCAAGGTAGCTGCCAGCTCTCGGGTCCCCGGTTGACTCGATAACCCTTTTAGAAATTTCCTCAAAAAGAGCTCGAGCCCCCGGGCCCCACGGCCCCAAGGTCTCCACACCAAAAGGCACGAATATGAAGCTCGAATCGAGGTTTTCATATTTGCGCCTCTTGGCCTGTTCGGCGGTGATGGCCGCTGCACCCGCCGTAGAGGAGGTCGCCTGAATGTGGGATGCTTTTATTTATTTTATATTTTGTAGTCACTGTAATAACTATAAAATAAAAAGTCGGAATAGGGCATACATAATAATTAACAGATTTCTATCCTTCAGTCCCATAATTATTACATACTTGCCAGGATTGAACATTAAAATGTTTGAAATTTTAGATTTGCGATGTGTAGCCGTCTGGGTTACGAGTATATTGTGCGAATATTGGAATTAATGAACAAAGTCATAGTTTTATTCATTATGTTATCTATACTAATATTTTAAATGCGAAAGTTTGGATGGATCGATGTATGAATGTATGGATAGATGGATGTTTGTTACTCAATCACGCCACAACGGCTGAACGGATCAGTCGGAGCCGGAAGTCGCGGGCATCAGCTAGTATTAACTAAGATAAAAACACCGCTTGGGTAACACCGCTATTATTTTGCATCCGTTAAAAACAGAGATAAAAAGTTTCTTATCAAGTAAATTTTCATAATAAGCCGAGTTATGAAATAGCAATGATAAAATTAATTAATCAGTTGCTAACCTACCTAAACTTGGTTTCGATACCAATAATACGAATGTTGTTAGTAATAATTATTTGGTATAATTTTGCCGCTGCCGGCAAGCGGCACAAGACTGTTTACTGTGGATTGATCTCAATCACATGCAGGAGAGCTTAGTCCAGCTGTGGGCGTCTTAACTATGAATGAATATGAGTGTTCTCCAATCAGACGTCATTGCGATACGACCAATTATTTTTACGTAATAAGACACCGGAGTTTAGAAAAACATTTCCTTCCACTCCGACAATTAGCGCTGACTTAGCCCTTACTTAGACTTAATATGGTAATGAGGCCAATTCTAATTAACGTAATCACTTAACTAAACTAAAATGAAAGCTCTAAATCTAGCGCTGCCTCTTTCCGCATGGAGTATTCTGGAAGGGATAGCAATATAAATAGAGCTGTCATTTTAGATATGTTTAGAGATGGTGTGCAACAGAATTGACCTCATTAAATTATGTTAATAACTTATTGTTGCTTTTTATGGATCTAGTAGCGTTGTAGAAGTATTGATTAAAACGCATTAAGTTATTAACGTTTGTTAGTAAACATTGGGTCGCAGATTAAAATAAACATGCCTTATTTATCTCTACTTTGAGTATATAAAGATCGTTTTGTATTGTCTCAGCTGCATTTATAGCCCGCTCCGGTTACATTAAACTCAATCTAGAACCTGTGAAGTCAACATGGCTAGGGACTTGAAAAATAAAGTAGTTGTTATCACCGGCGGAGCGGTCGGCATCGGTTTAGATACTGCCGACAAATTTTTACAAAAAGGAGCTAAAGTTGCTGTACTACTAGACATTGCTGATGTACAAGGATTGGAAGCATCGAAAAACCTTTGCGCTAAACATGGTGCGAACAGAGCAGTTTTCATGAAGTGTGACGTAACAACAGACCTGGAGGCCGTATCGAAAAAAATAATAGACACATACAAAACTGTGGACGTTCTTGTAAACAATGCTGGAATTTTGAACGACAAACTCGGCAAGAAGACTATTGACATCAACGTTCAAGCGCTGATTGACTGGTCCATGAAGTTTTGGGAGCACATGAGGACAGACAAGGGAGGGAAAGGTGGCACGATCATAAACTTGGCATCCATTTACGGTTACAGAGTCGACCAGTTTCTCCCGATCTACCAGGCTTCGAAGTTCGCTGTGATGGGCTTCACAAAATCTTTGGGGCATATTTATAACTTTAACCGATCCGGAATAAGAGTAGTGGCGATTTGTCCAGGGTTCACGGAGACCAAACTAACAGCAGACCCTAAGACCTGGGACGATGATAGCATAGCTAAGGATTTCGCTGTGTTCGTAAAGAAACAAGCTTGGCAGAAAGTGGATGCCGTTAGCAAAGCTGCCGTAGAAATTTTCGAGAAAGCCACCAGCGGAACAGCCTGGCTGATCGAAGGAGCCAAACCCATTGTTGAGGTTTGAAGTCCTGTGTTGTTTTAGGGGAGTTAGAATTGTTGTATTTATATTGTTCATTTTGAATATAAATATTTTAATAATTTAAATGATGTTTATTTTTTTATTTTGAGCTATTGCTATTAATCATATTGAACCGTAGATTTAAACTTAATCTAGTTTATTCTATCAATTTGTACTATTACTCGTATAAATAATATAAATTATAGATAGCACAACGATAAAATTATTCATAGAGCTGATCGTGTAGTAATATATCTATACTGCACCAAACTCGGTCTTCAAAATCGTTCTATATAATATAATCGTATTTTATTAAATTCGAATAAGTATTCAATTAATTCATTACTCATTAGCACTGAGGTATTTTCAGTCGGTTAGTATTCAGGTTTCCTATTACGAAGTGATTATTTAAAAATACAGATATAAAGATGCTAGGAGCCCAAAAAATACCCAACGACGCTTTGAATTCAGGACAATAGAGTCACCACCATTCCTCCGAATAGAAACACAAAAAAGTGGTCAAGTGCGCCACAGAAACGCATAAGGTAGGTTCCGTAGACTTACTAAGATTCTGACAGACTAGATGATGCCCGCGACTTCGTCCGCGTGGATAAAGGTTTTTGATTCCTGCGGGAATTCTTGAATTTTCCGGGATAAAAAGTAGCCTATGTCCTATCCCTGTACCAAATTTCATCAAAATCGGTTGAGCATGTGGGCCGTGAAAGCGTAGCAGACAGACAGACACACTTTCGCATGATGTGTATCATGCAATAAATAATTTCTGATTCTGATTATACTATTTCTCTTTTGGTCTTTGTTTCTTGGAGTTACAGATATTTTTACAAAATTTGTCGAAAATCTAATCATTATTTTAAAGGTCCGCTTGCAGAGACGCCGGGTTACGTTTAACCCAGAGATATACCTACTATTTGAAATTTTGACAGAAGTTTTATACGAATTCTGTTCGAGTACTTGCGTATGGTGATGGATAGGGGTTTTAAGATGCAAACCAACAATACGTAATACAGATACTCGATCATTTATTTAGGAACATAGAACACATTAAAACATAGAATATATTAAATTAATTGCAATGTAACAATATAACAACAACTAGAACCATAACCACTCGCAGCCAAGGTATAGATAGTAGGGCTTTCGAATACCGGTTTTTCTCAATACCGGTATTAATACCGGAAAGATTTTTTTCAATACCGGGATCCCGGGATCCCGGTATTGGAAAAAAATTAAAATGCGGTAGATGTTTTTTAACTTAAAAATAGTATTTTCTAAAGCAAATGGAACCATAACAAACAGTTTTTAAATAAAAAAAATTTTTTCACCAAATTTACTTAAAAAGGTCGCCTTTTCTGCTTAAATTCAGTGTAGAAAAGCCAGTTTTTTCACTCAGCGAGACAAAATGTTTCGGATTTGGAACACTGTGGTTGATTATTACGCTGTTGTATGTCTATTTTATTGTCTCCGTCACTCTTTTTAAATATCATGAAATATTTGATGAAATTGTATTTTCTTAAAAAAAAAATCACCAAGTATTGATGTTTAGATTCATTTGTATTTTAAGTATTGAGATAATTATTTATACGTTGACTTAATTCTTACGAAAATATCCTTTGCTTCATGTAGAAGGTGAAAATTACGGAACACGTAACGTTCTGAAACTCCATCACATCATTTTATAATACTTATATTATTCTTATATATTATAATCAATTTCTAATTAATATCAATCAGGATATCAACTGTATGATTTTTAAAATAGAACATTTTTTTTACGAAAATATATTATTTTTAAGCTCCATTCAATTTTGAACTTTCCATTTAATAGTAGATTGTATTATAAGGGAGCAAAATAATATTTTTACGGCGAGGGCGCTTTTTTGAATCCAGAACGAAGTGAGGGATTCTAGAGTAGAATCCTGAGCGTAGCGAGGGATTCTTTAGTAGAATCCTGAACGTAGCGAGGGATTCAAAATACGTCGCCCGAGCCAAAAATATATTTGCGCCCGAATGATACACTCTACTTTTCATCACCCTGTATGAGAAAATTTGGTTCCCGCGGGAACTCTTTAATTTCCCGGGATAAAAAGCATATGTGCTATTTCCAGACTATAATCTTTTTTTTTTTTTTTAAATCTATCTCTGTGCCAAATTTTATCCAGATCCGTTCAGCCGTTCGGGCGTAATTAACACACATCCATACCACCATACATCCACACATCCATCCAAACTTTCGCCTTAATTTTTTTTTTTTTTTTAAATATGTATATATCCATATAGCCCTTTCGTTAGTTAAAATTCAGAAATTATAAATTCCTAAATTGACCCTGCCGGGGATCGAACCCTGGACCTCCGCACGTTAAGACAGCAGCGCTCAACACTGCGCCACGGAGGTCGTCAATTTGCGTTGGCGCTGAACACTAAGATGTTCCAAATTCAATAAGTGCGCGGCAAAGATAATTGCGGCGCACTTACGAGTATAAAGAGGATTAAAAACTCATTACTGCCCGCTAAAAGTTTCTTATAGAAAACACCACCTTTGGGCGCACATAAAGGCGAACCAAGTCGTCCTTTTCGAATACATGGGATGAAAAGTATATTTGTGACGCACTTTCTCAACGTACACACAAAACCAAATAAATGTGGCTGGAAATTTTAAATAATGAGTGAAATTTGTGTCGAATATTGTAATTTAAACCACTATCGTCGTCGTGGTCTCAACCTATAGACTGCTCGACGAAGGTCTCATGCATGGATCGCCACGGTCTTGTGACGCTTGTTTCCAGCGGCTCCCAGCTACAGGCTTGAGATCGTCCGTCCATCTAGTGGGGGGTCATCCAACACTGCGCTTCCTTGTGCGAGGCCGCCATTCAAGCAATTTGGGTACCCAACGCCTATCGGTTCTACGAACTATGTGCCCCGCCCATTACCACTTAAGCTTGGCGACTCTTCAAGCTAGGTCGGTTACTCTGGTTCGCCTACGGATCTCCTTATTTCTGATTTAATTACGCAGGGATACACCAAGCATAGTTCTCTCCATCACCCGCTGAGTGACCCTGAGCCTTCTTATCAGGCCCATAGTTAGCGGTCATGTTTCGGAGCCGTAAGTCATCACTGGCAACACGCACTGTTCGAAAACTTTCGTCTCCATGCACTGAGGAATTTTGGACGAGAAGATGTCGCGGAGTTTCCCGAACGATGCCCAGCCGAGTTGGATTCGGCGGTTGGCCTCTTTCTCGAAATTGGACTTACCTAACTGGACTGTATGTCCCAGGTATATGACATTAACGTGTGCATTAAACATGATCTTCGGCTCATATTCATTATTAGGCCCACCAGTTGAGAAACTCTGCCGAGGTAGTTGAGCGTTAAACCACTATACAAATTAATCTAAAATTCAATAGTTATTATTATTTAAATGAAAATAAATCATAATAAAATATGCATAAGTTATAAAACAGATTTCTGAACGTTTTGACAGACAATGAAATATAAATGCTAAGCCACAGTGATCTAAATTCAATCACTAATTTTACCCTCTGAGTGAACAAAAACGACTTTTCTTTACTAATTTTAACTTTTAGGCACTCTTTTTGAGCTAATCTGCTTAAGATACAAGTTTTAAACTTAGCCGAATAAAAAACAGTGTCATGTACCAAGAAATATATGCAATAGTCACTGTTTAGTTTATAGTGTCACCAATACCGGTATCCCGGTATTAGACATTTCAATACCGGTATTGAAAACCGCCGAAAAAAGTCCGGGATCCCGGTATTGGCCAATACCGGGATCCCGGTATTGGAAGCCCTAATAGATAGGTCTACTTTCTAGAAAACTTGCTACTCGAGGCAAATCTGAGTATCGAATGGCTAAGCAGAAGTTGCTATAATGTAATATTCTAAACCAGTATTGTGACGTCACGCCGTTAAACATAGCAGGAGCTCCTATGATTGGCGAAATCCACACGTAACGACTGCTTTGCTACACAACAGGTCCAGCGCCATCTGTAGTCATCGAGCGGCGTTAACACTAGTAGAAGTAGTAGTAGGAGCTAACTCTGGGTTAAAAGGATAACCTGGCAAGCGGGCCTAAGCTTTTGAATTTTACAGCTCTTATAGTTCAATTTTAAAATGGTTTGAGATACACAGATAGACGGACAGACGAACAGATGGGCAGACTGGTCGGAACTAGGTTTTCTAGTTTTATCATGGAACCCTTAAACGACGAGAATAGATATAAAGTAGGTCAACATTTTCGACCCGCGCTAAGAGTCTTAAAAAATATTTATATATTTCAAAAGCGTGAAAATTTGTACTCGCAATGAAATGACAAGGTGGCTGAAGCGCCTCCGCTCTGAAGACTTGAAAGACGACCTTCGCAAAAGGTAGGTATTTCTGATTTTGCCTCCTCATTAACTTGACGATTCTTGAAAATTTGACGACTGAGAATTGAAATATTTCTTATAGATTAAGTGCACTCAGTTTATTTTACTCGAGTAGGCACTAGTTGACCCAACCCGGTTTCGTTCGAGTTCGGCTTATTTTTTTTAATCATATTATTTATAGTACTGCAGTCAGACTTGCTGGCAAGTGGTTATGCAGCTTACGGTGGAAGCTTATTCTTAAGCTTTTACGTATTTGAAGTATGGTTAAAATTCCACTTTTTTATTCAGCTTTAATGGAACTGATTTGATGTTACAAAACACGGCAACGCATTAGCGGTTCCTTTATTAAAGAAAATGTTCATGTGATCACTTAACATCAGGAGCGTTGGCTTGCTATACATACAAAAAAAAACGCGCCGAATTGAGAACCTCCTTCTTTTTTGGAAGTCGGTTAAAATGACCTAGCGACACGTAACTAGATTACATTTCACCCTCATTGTTTCATAGGGCAGTGAATGTGTTAAAACCTTGGCTAGACGTAACGACAGAGGACGTGATAAGAGGTGGAGACACACTCGCAATAAACAACTTGAGCGTCTGTTCTATACAATGATTAGAACAGCGATATATCAGTCTGTGCAGCGTTACCACGTAATGAGGTATTGTTGAGGCAGGCGCGGGGGGAGGGAGGCTAAAAGCTTTGCAACATTAGTTCACATCAACTGCGCTTCAGACTTAGCGGTAGGGGATACAGGGGGAGATAAAACATCCAGCATCACTTCAAGTTAGGCACTTGCGCGAGAGATAATATAGTGCACAAGTGTATGCGCAGGTGTGCACTCTCCGTTCCTTTGCTCTCATAGCCCGATAGAACGGAAAATCCGACACTACCGGAGAGAGATCAAGCGCAGGACTGACGGCTTTACGTGCTCTAAGAGGCACGGGGATGAAACACCACCAACTCCCTAACTCCGGGCTAGTACTGACAATGTCTGGTCAGAAAACCCCATAACTTGATTATATCCCGGGACCCGAACCCGGGACCTCGTCAGCTGCAGTAGAACATGTTAACCACTAGACTAACGAAGTAGTTACAATCTACTTAAAAGAAGGCAAGGAGTAGGATAAAAAGATAAAATAATAATAGGTATACTATCATTATTTTACATAAGTACTTCTTACGTTCCAAATAATTGTTATGAATTTTAAACTCGAAAAATATCGCTTGTTATAATTTAATTAATATTGTAAACAGATACCTAGTAAAAATGTTTTTAAAACATTGAAGAAATAAAGATAATAAACTTTATCAAAATATCATTACTTTGTTCTAAAAAGCGGATATTTGCAGATGCAAAATAATATTTTCGACAAATAATAAAAATGAAAAATAAGATACTGAAATGTCAAGAAGGTTACCTATACGAATTTTAGGTTTTCGTAAACAATATAGCCGTATAGTTTGCATCTTGGATATTATGAATTTTGACGTGACAACGTCTTATAAATTGGTTTGCCGGGTGACACTTCAAGAAACTGCGTTACGCTCCGCTCACGTTATGCGCTCACAATGAGAGCGAGTGAGAGGCACGCGTCCCTTCCACTCGGGCATGGTTAGCCCGCCTAAGAGCGAGAGAGACAGACATAAAAAGTGAAAGGCACGCGTCCCTTCCACTCGAGCACAGTTAGCCCGCCTAAGAGCGAGAGAGACAGAGCGAGAGAGAGAGAGTGAGAGAGATTTCATCCTTCTTCCTACTATACGAATGAATATTCACATTAAAATTATTTTACCACTCAAAGTCGTTGTCACGTAAAACTTTCGCCCGTATACCGACTTTACAGGCAACCAATTTTTTTTATCCCGGAAAATCAGTTCCCTCTGGATTAAAAACATTTAATATACTCAAAACAACACGGACCAAGACGTAAGCAAGGGGTTAAGCCATAGAAGAATAGTACATAAGCTAGATAAAAAGAAATAGAATGCGTATAAAAATAATTTGAATTTATCAAATTAAAGATAGTAAGGTCAGGGTCAACTGAGAACTGTGCCTGACCTTGCGATGAAGTCCTTGATAGCGTTCAAGATCACACGTACATTTTGATTGCTCTATATACGAATGTAGAACTTAGGTAGACAGGTACTATTAGGAAAGCAAAAATGCAAAAATACCTACACGTGAAGAGTGCTTACAATATTTTTGGAATCAGTGTACTTTTTTTTTTACATTACAAGTTACCCCTTGACTTCGATCTCATCTGATGGCAAGTGATATGCCGGTAGGGTAGTAACTAGCCACGGCCGAAGCCTCCCACCAGGCCAGACCAGGAAAAATTCAGAAATTATAAATTCCCAAATCGACCCTGCCGGGGATCGAACCCGAGACCTCCGTACGTTAAGACAACAGCGCTCAACACTGCGCCACGGAGGTCGTACTACCAAATATGGCGTGCAAGTTTACAGCATGATATTATTTAATTAATTACTATTCGTATTTACGTAATGCAATTAAAAAAATATTTATATACAGCGCAGTACCACACATATCATCATTGATTAATTATATAGTTACTAGGAACATATTATAAAGAAAGAAAGAAATTTACATGAGATGAGATAAGAAAAGAAATGGGCCATATTAAATAAACACTATTAGCTTCAATACTTTTAATCACACACTTTATTTAATGCTTAACGGATCGATATGATTTTTTGACATGGGTATAGTTGAGGACCTGCCTGCCTAGCATGCGCACCGCGAGATATTCTCGCAACGAGAGAGAGAAATGTTGTCGTGTCGGTTTATTTCTCGTTTACCCTAACATGCACGCTACGCGTGACAAAATTCTCGTGGAAGATTTGGCCTTGACGTGTGGAGAAACCAATGTTGCCCTTTCTCAATAACATACGATATTCTAATGTTGCAACACCGATTTAGTTCATTCATTGTTCATTCTTAGTGCATAAATCTTTCTCTGTCTACGCTTAAAAATAGATTTAATTATCTGTAAACTTTAAAAATGACGTCTATAAGACACTGACAGTGACAACTGACAAGTACTTGTTGTTGTTTTTTTTATTTTTAAAAACAACTAATCAGTTATCAGTAATCAAGTTATTAAGATCATAGAAAAAATACTAAATAGGAAGTTAATGAATTTGGTGATAATATGGATAAATACAGTGTACTCAAACATAAAATAATTAGGTACTTACACGGCCTCTTTCAGAATACGATCAAACAATAAAAATTTTGTGCTAATATATTATTAAGGCGCAGCACCGGGGACTACAAATCGCCATTGGTTCGAAGCTGTAGTAACTTATCTGGGAAGTTCGGCGCAGCAAGTTCTTGAGTATATAAGTAATACTAGACTACAGACGACCCGCGACTTCGTCCGCGTGAATTAAGGTTTTCATTCCCGCGGGAACTCTTAGATTTTCGGGGTAAAAAGTAGCCTATGTCCTTCCCCGGGATACAAACTATCCCTGTACCAAATTTCATCAAAATCAGTTAAACAGATGAGCCGTGAAACCGTAGCAGACAGACAAACTTTCGCATTTATAATATTATTATGCACTTGTACGAAATGAGAATGTTTCTTGTCTGCAGAAATTTTAAAATTGGTTGGCAATGATTGAAACTAATTTGAAATTAATGTTCTCAGTACCTAGATCATATTTTATAGTTTCCTCTTAGGACACTATAAAATTAACAGATATTATGTAACATTCATTGTACTAATATTATGAGTTCTACATATCTATATTCACAAATAGTTATTATTTATTTCCCTATGTATGAAATCTACGTTTTGGTTCTGGCTTAAATCAAAATTCAAATACAAATTCAAATGTTTTATATTCAACTTTATACACTACAATAATAATAGTATCCTGCAATTAATTGTGCTAGTTTGGCCTGGGAGTGTAAAAAGACGCCTAGGTTCTTCCATCATCTCCCTCCGAAATGAGCACATTTTCATTTGCAGTGCCAATCCGGTTTATCTTTGCTCAGGAGTGTTGAGTTCAGCATGCAGGATTGGAGTTGTTAGCCATGGTTCCAATGGGTTACCTGAATCACCTGTAATAATAAAGAAATAAACTAAATGTCTGTGATGACAGTAAATATTACATGACAGTAATTAATATTACATGATAAGACAGTAATTATTTATCTTTTTACAGGTGCCATGACCGAAATGAGGAGTAAATGTAATAAAAATGAAACAAGGAGTAAAAAATGTAGCAGTAAACTATAGAATTAGAACATCATTGACTCAAGGTGCTAAAAATTAAATAAATGATTGGACAGGAATAGTTATTAATAATTCTTAATGTTAAAATCTAAGCTATGGTATGATGACTGATGATAATGTACCTGTATAATTTTAATATTCATTAAATATTTTTTAATAGTTTAGTTTTTTAATTCTGATAGGAGACGAATATACAACAGCAGGCTAACTGGGTTTTTATTAATGTATTGATGAAGATTTTTATAATAGAATTACTATCTATGAAATTTCATCTAGGATTCCATGAGGCTGACATACTGACTGACTGTCTGATCTATCAACACACAACTCAAACTGCTGAATTAATCTGGCTGAAATTCGGCATAAAGATAGCTCAATTATGTATGACAGGCTACTAAGAAGGGATTTTAGTTTAATCTCTAAGGAGATAAGTGGGGTTTGAAATTTGTATGAAAATCAAAGTTAACATAAGCAGAGCTGCAGGCAATATCTAAACTAATATTATAAAGAGGTAAGATTTGTTTGTTTGTTTTGATCTCTGAAAGTAATGGACCGGTTTTAATTAATCCTAATTTCCTAGGTAATAAAATGATAAGATATTTTCAAAATGATACAATTTCCTGTATACAACTCCTTAATCCTGATACTTGTAGGGTTACTGCCTGCCTAAGTTATGGAGATTCAGGAATTGTTACTGGTGAATTTATATTGTAGATACCTAGCAACGACTTCATGATTCAACTACTACAAGACGTCAGAACTCTTTAACACTGATGAGAAATCATGCAGCACATTCCTACCATATATAAGTATTTTTATTGCAAAAAAAAATAAACAAATGTTATAGGGAAGGCACTAGCTCCCTTAACACAGTTTTGACTTTTTTGGGAGATAGAAGCCAAATTATAAATGTACCTTTGTAATTTTTAGAAATAAAGAGATTTTATTATTATTATTTAGGAATCCTTGCTGGTGAAATAATATTGCAGGTAGGTACAGCACAGAGTACTTTGAGTAGGTACGTATTTCTACAGACTGCATTAGGAACCATGTTGTAAGTAATGAGAAAATAAAAAGCCTAAAATAAAACTTTCAAAAAATGGACAGACTTCAAAAGCACTGAAAAGCATAAATTACCTACTTTCATCCAATTTACTCTATGCCAATGAACAAAAAATCAAAACTTGTACCTACTGTACTAATATGTAGTTTTTGAAGTTTATTTTACAATGTCTGAATTTTAACCTTAGTACCTAAATAGTTAGTAGGTACATAGACCGTATGGTTAGGTTACCTAAAAGGAAGTAATTTCCAATTCCTCTATCATGGAGCCTTTTCATCTCTGTTCTTACGGATGAATGTAGCCATATTATAAATGCATCATGTAGGTACCCTGCAGTTTGAATCTGCAATCTGTAATACTTATTAATTTATAAATGCATTGTAAAAACCTGCCAAAAGCGCTGCAGTATAAAAAAATTAAGAAAATTAAGTTTGCATAAATGTGAATTACTTATGTTGTAGGTAAGGTGTTTTAGTTATTAACTTATTAGTTCTCTGCCAAAAGAAATGATGGAAACTCATACCAGTTGCACATTTATTGTGTGTGCATCTTTTCTCCTATTTTTATACTGGGTTCCTTGTGGTTCAGATGGAGGAAATACTTATTTTCACGTGCGTGCAGTCAATGAGTCCCAATATAACAGCTGGCACATTAAATTTATTTTCAAAGCCTGAAGCTATCTCCTGTCTATCTCTATTAAGCTAACTCCTCCGGGCTGTTTCCGAAGCAGGAAAATACATTTATTCAGCAAAGAGTCTGAAATTTGTACATATAGGCATTATAATAAGATGAACACTGGAGGAGAATATTAAAGTAGTCTACTTTAATATTCTCCTCCAGTGTTCATCTTAAGTAGATGATGATACCTTCTATAAATAGAGGTCATAAACTGTCCGAGCAAGCTACTGACAGTGGTCTGAGCCTCGCACATGATGTGGTCCGGCCCAAGTTTGTGAGGCTTACCTTTAAAATGCCTTTAAATGAACGGGCAGGCCGTCACTGCTTAGGTAAGTACAGGCTCCAAATCCTCGGCAAGTTTCTGGACAATATAGATCGCCATAGGCTTGGAGATTCGCCAAAGCGATTGGAATCCTCCGTCGCTCAAATCAATTACATCACAGACATCCCTATTATTCGTAATTTTCGCGTTTCTCGCTCTTGATATACACACACACCCGACACTAGCTATAAATAAATACCTACCTAATTGTACTATGGACCCATTGTATTGACCCGCCATCATAATCGTGGAGGAACCACCCGAAAATTTACAAGTTTATTGTTGCGAAATGTTTGATAATCTATCTCGTATGTTTCTCGCCCTCAAGATTGATAGACGATAAATAACCATGTTTAGATGTCAAAAAACGAGAATAAATAGTCGGCGATAGTCTGCCATGTTAGGGTTCGTAGAGAAAAATACCACAGATAAAAAATATTACTGTTATCTCTACTTTTGTCGTAACGAAACAAGATATAAGTGTAACCATGTTAGCTACGGTAGAGAAATGAGATAACGCGATAAAATGGGTAGACATAATTTTCTCGTAGTGCGCATGCTAGGCACGCTGGAGAGTGACATAGGCTACTTTTTATCCCGGAAAATTAAGGAGTTCCCGCGGGAATTGAAAAAAACTTAAACCACGCGGACGAAGTCGCGGGCCTCAGCTAGTAAGGATAAAGCTGAGTAAGTAGTACGTACGCTAGGGTAGTAGTTTTAAGGATACCTATGATTTATTATTATTTTACAAAAAAATATTAAAATGTCAAACTACTTAAATCTCAAAGTAAACAAGATAATATGTTAATTTAATTGTAAATTTAATTTGCATTATACTAATATTACGAGGGATTAAACCGGGTTGACTTTTTTTAAGGCAAAGAAATAAAACGAGAGAAAAAAGATAGTTTTTAAGGTAGTCATTTTGCATCATAAAAGCAAGATAAAGATTCTTGTACTCAAAACGCGTAGAGGTTCATTTTTCATCAACATCTTGAAACGAATCGCCTAAATTAATAATTTCTAATTGATTGGAGTAGGGTCTAATCATCTGTTGATAGGTCAACAGACGTGCGAACATCGGTGAAATATAAATCAAAAATGCTTAATTATTGACTTTAAAAATGAGGTTATTCGACGCGTATGTTTAATGTTATAGGGGTCAAAATACATATAACCTCATTTTTAACGTTTTTTTTTCTACTACAAGTTAGCTCTTGACTGCGATCTCACTTGGTGATAAGTGATGATGCAGTCTAAGATGGTATCGGGCTAAACTGTTAGGGGTAAGGCAGTTATATTAAACCCCTAATCGGTTTCTACAACACCGTACCGGAATGCTAATCACTTGGCGGCACGTCTTTGCCGGTAAGGTGATAACTAGCCATGGCCGAAGCCTCCCACCAGACAAACGCATTTGACCTAAAATTCCCGCTCCCACTTTTCTCCCGTGTGTTCTCACACCGTAAACCGCGCGTTACACCAAAGTCGCGCTTACACTTTTATTACACCGGTATAAGTGTACCGTGGGATTTTTGCCGTAATTCTAAAGTTATACAAACGAAGACATCGACACGTTTTATTTGCGGTAGTTAGGACAAAGCTTTAGATGTCATTTGGAAACTTACTTTGCTCAACCAACCAGTTTTTAAACAGTGCGTGTGAATACGGTTCCAAAACATCTACTATTTATATGGTGTCTATATTCATAGTTTGATATTATTTTATTGCGATAGTGTGTCTGGCTGCTACGCTTTAAAGGTCCGTCTTTTCAATCAATTTTGACGAAATTTGGTACAGGCATAGGTTGTGTCCCGGGGAAGATTAGGCTTAGATACTTTTTATCCCTGAAAATTAAGGAGTTCCCGTGGGAATAAAAAACTTTAACGCGGACTTTGTCGCAGGCATCATCTTTGGTCAGCAAATATATCACAGAGGGAAGACTCTATTTGTTATAATATGATGTCAGATTTAGTTGTAAATATATCTATAACACATGATTTGCGAGTTCCAACCCTCGCAAAACATGTGTAATAAAACTGCAAGCACCGACTCAACACCATGAGCGCTCCTCATATTCATGAACAACAACTATGCTCCATTCGTCAGCAAATATATCACAGGGGAGAGAATCGGTCAGCAACATTATGAAGCATGTACGACCAAGCAGATGGAAAGCCGCTCTATTATTTAAATATCCCTGTACACAGACCAACATTAGGGATGGCGCTAAGTGGACGGCTTTACTTTGCGACTGCTAGGAACAACGAATGTGACATTTTCATTACCTTTTACTGCAAAGTTATTTTTGTTCCCTCCTGACTTTAACCCTACGCCTTTTGTAAAATATACCTTTAGTTTTACTAACAGGTAAGTACGATGCCGTGTAGAAACCGATTAGGGGTATGGGCTTAATATAAATGCCTTACCTGTAATTCTTGGACTTTAAAACTAACGCTTTTAACTTTTGTAAAAGATACCTTTATAAGTTTACTATATAAGTTTACTACAGGTAGTATAAAATTTCAAAACAAGATGTATGATGTAGTTGGACACCCCGTCAGAACGTAGCTACTTTCACTATTTTTTATTTAATTTTTTTATTGCGTGATAGGCTTGGCGCTTGACGACAATCATGAAAAAATGAAAATGAAAATGAAAATGATTTGAAAATGAAAATGATTTATTTCATGTAGGACAACTTGTGATAAGTCGTAAGAGTCGTAAGACTCTACCACCTTAGTGCAAAGCAATGATGAGGTCTAGGTTGGAACGCGCTTGCCTAGAAGATGCCTATTCACTCTTGCCTTGAAGGTACTTAAGTAAGTTATAAGTGGCAGGAAACACGTGCGCTGGGAGGGTGTTCCACACCCTAGCAGTTCGTATTCGTATCAGAAACGTCGAGCAACAAGTGAATATAACTCAAAGAATTAAAAAATACGACTGCCGTTAGTTAAATGATATATTTTTGTGAATCACTGGATATTGAAATATATTCTTATATATTTTTGGAATCTACTCATCATTTTCTTGATGATGACAATATGGTTAATCTCATTTTGGAAAAAAAAAGTTCAGCTTTAGTCTTTGATGCGGGACCACGGTTACCCTATCAATTTTTTTTAAAATTTTACTAGCCTATGTCATCCGGAATAAGCTAAGGATTCTACTGATACCTCATTCATCAAAATCCGTTCAGGTGTATAGAAGTTATGATGGAATATACAAACTCACATACATACATGCATACATACATACATACATGAACCCTGAAAACAATATACTCCTTTTTTCAGGCAGTCGTATAAAAACACTTCGTCGGAGCAGATTGGACGTCAACCACATAAGGGTGCCAAGGCTGACGGTTTCTCGCTGTTCTGTGGTAGAACGGAGTAGGAGTGTGTTTTACACTAATTGAAAAGTAATTAAAAAAAACCGGCCAAGTGCGAGTCGGACTCGCGCACCGAGGGTTCCGTACAAACCTGTAGTAAGTTTTACGATTTATGACGTATTAAAAATAAAAATTACGTTTGTTGTATGGGAGCCCCCCTTTAATATTTACTTTATTGATATTTAATTATTTATTTTGAAAGGTAATATACAAGTTAATATTCTGTGAAAATTTGAACCGTCTACCTGTTACCGTTTTTAATATTGAGCAAAAAAATACGAAAAAAACACGTTTATTGTATGGGGACCCCCCTTAATATATATATTTTTTTAATTTTTAGTATTTGTTGTTATAGCGGCAACGGAAATACATCATTTGTGAAAATTTCAGCTTTCTAGCTATCACGGTTTATGAGATACAGCCTGGAGACAGACAGACAGACAGACAGACAGACAGACTGACAGACAGACAGCGGAGTCTTAGTAATAGGGTCCCGTTTTTACCCTTTGGGTACGGAACCCTAAAAAGTACTTTGCAAATTTCGTGAGTGGGATTTGAACGTCGCTCTTTTTCGGCTAATTTACCGAGGGGTACCTACTTAAAAGTTCTCGAAATGTTCAACGCTAATTATAATAATTACATTAGCTAGTCTGTCTCTCTCTATCTATATTAGAAGGAACGAGGATAGAGATTAACGCTCTTTTGTCACGTTCGATTTTCCCGGCCAGATCCCCGCGTTTGTACGTGCCTAGAAAAAAGAGCTATGTTCTTTTAAATAAAATAGCGGAAAGAACTTCTATTCTTAAGGGGTGTCCAACGACACAACAAAGATGGGTAATTCAAGTAACATATGATTTTTTTAGTTGTATAACAAGTTGTTAAGATAAAAGAAGAAGAAACTCTTTATTTTATTAGCGATCGTCTTAATCGCGCCGTTCGATATTAAAGTTTTGCCAATCTAGAGTTGGGGCAAGTCTACCAGGGGCAGTTATACCCCTCCAACCGGGTCAGGTGTAGATTAAGAGCTGGTGGGAAGCTCGATGAAGGTAATTTTTAGCCACGAAAGCTTAGGCTGGGATGCATCACGATATTTTGATGGACACGTAACCTTTTTTTAATACCACATGTTAGCCCTTGATTATGACTACGTGACCTTGTTTTTTTTTAATATATAGGCTAGCGCTTGGCTGCAATCATACTTGCTTGCAAGTGGTGATGCAGCCTAAGGTGGAGCGCGTTTGCCTAGAAGAACTAAACTAAACTAAATAACCTAATCTGTGCCCCCCTAGGCAAGTTACATACGTTTCGTGTCTATTCTCTTTCTTTAATCGTTAACGCTTTAGTGAAAGCGAATAAAAACGCTAACCATAGACTATTCACAATTTTTTTTTTCTCCCCAGTATAGACCTTCAGCGTAAACGATTATAGAAAGAAAATAGACACGAAACGTGTGTAACTTGTCTAGGGGGGCAAGGTTTTGTATCTGAATAGTAAAAAAATAAAAACTAACAAGCACAACCACCGAGATTCTTGCTATAGATAGATATATAATTCTTTATTGCCACAAAAATATAAAAATATGAAGATTTTTTTCTAAGAAATCTACATAAAAACACTAAGAATGTTAAAAAAAAATACAGAAAAAAAGTGTTTTATCACTAAAAGTGATCTCTTTATCAATAATCTAAAAAAGCGGGAGTGGGTAGGATTAGGAATGATATTCCGAAATGGTGGTTGATTCACGAGACCATTCGAAAGTACTTGTAAAAGCTTATTTAAGTAAAAAGTTATTTTAAATTATAACTTGTCACAAGTATGACTGATGGGAGTCTTCGGCCGTGGCTAGTTTTTAGTAGCCAAGTGATTCAATGTTCCGGTACTATGCCGTATCGATCCGATTAGGGGTATAACTGCCTGTAAATAAAAAAAATAAAGCCTTTATTCCAAAAACTTAATACAAATTAGTCTCTATGAATCAATTACAAATTTACCATAACATTAATTAAAAAAAAAATTTAATAGTTAAAAAATAAACAATCAAAATGACAATTTTATTAATTATTGAAAATGAAAATGAAAATGATTTATTTCATGTAGGACCACTTGTGTCACTTATGATAAGTCGTAAGAATCTACCACCGGTTCGGAAAGCTGATTCTACTGAGAAGAACCGGCAAGAGCAACTCAGCAGTTGCTCTTTTCAAAATCAGAAAAATGTAACAATTTGTATATACATACTTAATATAAAATGCATACGCTACGTTACAAGTAGGTATTACACTGACTTGTGGGTTGCTGGATGCGAAGCCGGTTGCTTCCATGCAACTTTGTCATCGAGAAAATCATCTATATTAAAATACTATTAATAGTTCTAAAGTCTTTTTATTTGTAGCATGTCGTAAATGTTATTGTATGTATGATATAGATAAGTATGTTTATTGTTTGTTACATTTCGTCATTGGAATGCCCATTTTTGGGCATAGGCCTCCTCCATCCTTTTCCATACATTTCTGTCCCTCGCCAGCCTGGTCCAGTTATTACCCGCTTCCTCAGTGATATCGTCACGTAAGTCTGACTAGTAGTGGAATAAAATGAAGTTCCCACCATCTCCCGGACTAGTTCCCTCGCCCCCTTAATCTCCGCATCGCCGCGGATTTACGCGCTTTCTTTTACTTGTTCGCAATGATTCAGATACGGCTTCAAGGTTTATGTGAGATCGATCTAATGCGTAACTTATAGTGTGTTGACGTACCTACCTACTAGTATCAACAACAGCAGGCCTTACAATGAAATTTATTTTTAACCGACTTCCAAAAAAGAAGGAGGTTCTCAATTCAGCGCGTATATAATATATTTTTTTTAATGTATGTCGGTGCATAATATATCCGTGGTTTCTAAACTGATTTGAATTTTTTTTTTCAGTGGTTAGAGGAAGACTGCGAGGTGGTCCCACAAAAACTTCTGACTCCAAACTCTCAATCTATGCTGTAGGTGTACCTTACTACATGAAATCATCAAAACTAGGGAGATAGGAAATTTTGATGGTGAATTCATTTACTTAGTAGGTGTCAAGTCACGTGTTCTAGTCTGAAAAGCGGGACAGCGCTATGGCGGAGATAGGGACAGGCTTATACAGGTGAGGAGCATGCACCACAAGTCAGGTGCCCAACTTTTTTCTATGAAAGGGCCCATCTAGTACCTAAATATATATCGATGTGTGGTCTTCTTTAAATTTGTTCTGTGTGTGCTTCTGGGTAGTACAACTAGCTCAGACTCCAAAGTATTGACGGTAGGTACAGTTTACTTAATTTGCTATTAATTAAGACAGGGTTTTCACCTCACCAATTGAATTAAACCCGTCCCGAGAAGATTTTTAAAAAGGCTTTTGGTAATTTGTCTACAGCCTTCGTAATTGATGACCTCGGGTAAATTGCCCGGCAAATTTTGGGGATTGAACGAAATATCTTATATTTGAGCATGTTTTTGTTTTTGTATAAAACTCTCTAGATTTCTTCTTCCCACCACTACAGCCCATTAACGTCCCAATGGTGAGCACAAGCCTCCACTCTCTTATAAGAGAGGGAATTAGAGCTTAGACCCACCACGCTGATCCAATGCGGGTTGGTGGGCTATAATCACTATTATCATGTTAGTATGTTAGTAACCACACACAAATGTTACAAATATAACAAGTATAAAATACAAATTAGGTACTATTGTTAGGTTTACACAAAACAAATGCTTTCACTTTAGGTACACACGTTTATAATACGACAATAATATAATAACTGAGTAGGCAGTTACTAAGTTCTTACAATAAGTTCGTTATGGGCATTTTCCTTACCAGAGTTGATTATGATAATTTATTTATGTTAGTAACCGGGACTTAACGTGCTCTCCGAGGCACGGAGGGCAAGGCCGAATTCGGACTACCAAATTCAGTAACCCATCAATTTACTGACTTGGATCAACGTTGCTTAGCAATCGCAATCTTCTTCTGGTTCTTCTCGGTAGGAATGACATTCCGAACCAGTGGTAGATTCATTCGACTATTCTGCACTTTTAAAAAGTCTATTTGAATAAAAAACTTTTGAATTGAATTTTGAATTTGAATCGACTGATATGCGTTGTCACAACTAGACCACTCGTCCCTTTACATAACTGCTAAAATCATAACCTTTCTTTCTGAAAAGAAGGGGTCGGGTAGAACACCGACATTTTCTGTCGGATCATGGATAAACTTGCAGCACTAATTGAATAAATTGTAAATGCAACTAAACCAACATAATCCAAGGAGGACGATACTTAATCTTCCAATGAAATCACTAGCCAGGAATCACTGTCTTTGTTTAAACCAAGGTTCAACATGCAAATCAGTTTGACGGTGAACTACGGTTCTTAAGCATAAATCTTTTGAAAACTTTATATTGCAATGATAAATGCCTGAGCATTTTTGTTATCTCCTACAAGTTAGCCCTTGACTGCGATCTCACCAGATGGTAAGTGATGATGCAGTCTAAGATGGTATAGCGGGATAACCTGTTAGGGGCATGGCATTTATATTAAACACAATATAATCTTGAATCTTGAATCATACCCCTATTCGGTTTCTATTTCTACACGGCATCGTACCGAAACGCTAAATCGCTTGGCGGCACGTCTTTGCCGGAAGGGTGGTAACTATTCACGGCCGACGCGTCCCACCAGACAAAAAAGGTTATTTGATGAAAAGCAGCATAAGTTTTTGAGAGAACCACAATAGTAAATGGCTTATATATTTTAAAAATACATATTGTAATACAAAGGTTTTAGGCGTGGCGGCTATTTCGAGAAAAAATGAAAATGGCGGAACGGTTGGTAGGCCAAAATATTCAAACTACTTTCTTACACTTTTTATTAGCCTTGAATATATCGATTTCTTCAGTATTCAAGAAATTGATGAAGTTCGAAGTAGGTACTAATTTTACTACTCGTAGCTCGCAAATCACGATCGTCTCCAGGCGATGCAATTATTTTTACGTTAAGGAGTTTAATAGCAGTTTTCGTAGAAATGAGCTCACGGCACGTTAAGATAAGCGTTTTCCAATCTTTTGAGTCTTTTCCACTATGTCTTTATATAAACTTGCTTTTAATTCGGTACTTCAGGTGAAGTATCTTCGATATTTGCATATACTCATAACTGATGCCCGCAACATCGCCGGCGTGGCAAATCAACAAACCAAATCAACAAACCAATAAACCAACAAACAAACACACTTTCGCATTTGTAATATTTTTCAAATAGTTAAGTATCTACCAACTTTGACTTTCTATTACAAATACGGTTCTGAAATACAAAATTCCACTTCAAAGTCACAACTCTGAACAATAAATTATGCTAGAAATGAGTTTGTATTTACAAAATGCGGTTAAACGATCGTTCCTACAAGCTCCCTGCAGTGGGGTTTCTGTAACAACGACAATGGATCTATTTTTATTAGTTACTAGATGATGCCCGCGACTACGTCCGCGTTGATTTAGCTTTTTTGATTCCCGCGGGAACTCTTCATTTTCCGGTATAAAAAGTACCCTATGTCCTTCCCCGGGATTTAACCTACCTCTATCAGCAAAATCGGTTGAAAATATGGGCCGGGAAAGCGTAGCAGACAGACAGACAGACACACTTTCGCATTTATAATATTAGTATGGATTCATTCTGTACCAAAAACTAAAAAACTGAAACATGAACATTAAAGGGACTTGCACAAGGACAAATTATGAAAGTTTATGTAAAGTCGGACCTTTATTATTACGGACTAGCTATTGACATTGGTATAGTGACAGTGATTTTTGACATGGGTATAGTTGAGGACCTGGAGAGTGACATAGGCTACTTTTTATCCCGGAAAATTAAGGAGTTTCCTCGGGAATAAAAAAAAAAATAAACCACGCGGACGAAGTCGCGGACCTCAGCTATTCAATAAGTACTCAAATTATTTATTCCATAAACGTGTCTCTTATGTTACGTCATGTTATGATTTATGACTCTACCACCGGTTCGGAAAGAAGTTTCTACCGAGAAGAACCGGCAAGTAATAATATCATTATCTATGTCGCTATCTTTTCCCCCGCCGTCAATCTCCGTCAGTTGGTCGACTCCACGAGCGCGCGCTGAATTTGGTATGTATCAGTGAACGAACAGCCCTTCATCGTAAAACAAATCCAAGTGGGTACCAGGCGATAAGCGGAGAGCGGGCTAATTAAATAAAATAATTAATTTATTGATTTTATGACATCATACTTAATATTATAAATTGCGAAAGTGTGTTGGTTTGTTGGTTTGTCCTCCAATCACGCCGCAACGGAACAACGGATCAGCGTGGTTTTTTGAATGGGTATAGTTAAGGACCAACTAAAATCTCGTCCCTACCTCGTTCTCAGGTTAGTACCTACCTATTAGACATACAAATGGATTGCCAACGGAAAAGAGGAAGAAATAGATAAAAATAATAGTATATCCGTATCCATATCACCCTAAGATGCTCATAAAATCTTAGTGTCCAGGACCAGGTCAAATAGCTCCTGTCAGTATCTTCAGCCTCAGGCCTTAAGCCCCATATTAATAATACCAACAGATTGTCAAGTGTCGGTCAGTCTATGCTTAAAATCGATAATTAATGATTGGTTCATTAAGAAGAATTCTCCCGGCGATTTCTCCATACAAAAACATTTGTCCGTTTCCTCCGTGGATAATTACAATAGAGAAAATATTCTTGCTCCATAAAATCCATAAGTGTCCGTGCCATGCCCCTATGTTTTGCTTTTTTCAATAAATCAATAATTTTAAGAACAAGGAACCTTCAAAAATTGCAAAAAATGGCCCAGTTTTCGCGCCATCATCAGACATCCTGCAAATAAATTTGATGAATATAATCAAAAAAAGAAAAACATACCGGCATAGCCTGAGTCCTTCTTAAATTATTCGTAAAAAAAGAATTAAAATCGGTTCTGTTTTAGAGGAGGAAACAGAAAAATACGAGAGTAAGAATTCGACTATTTTTCATAGGTAATAGCGGTCCAAGCTGCAGTTGTCCCTATCAGGTGTTATCGAATTCTATTTGAGGAGTAGCGCGACGGCAATATACCTACCTGAATACCTACTCTCAATTTTGCCCGCTTATTCGCATTGGTCTTAATGCGGGCCTAAGTTACAGCCCACAGGCCCTAGCATGAGATCTAAAATCTCTGAAACGATGACACTGGTCGAGCGTTAGCAAAACATTCAGAAACTTGTAACGTAAACCGCTCCCCAAAGCCGTGTCGCTTCCAATGAAACGCGTCAGTCTGCGCGCGACGTGACATTACATGATTAATACGCTGTCACCGCGGTGTTCGCGGATTCCCCTCTAAATTACAGCCCAGAGGCCTTAGCACGAGGTGTAGACACTTTTGCGTTGTGTGTCGGATCGGATGCAAGCCACTATTGAATTATTTAGAACTACTATATGAATAAATTGCGCGGCTTAAGGCTGAAAAAAATGTACGTGACAGAAAAGCGTTATTCTCTGTCTCCTTCTAGTATATATGGAGATATACAATAGTACCTATCATATGCTGCGGTAGGTCTAAATGGGTTAATTACTGTTGGACATTTCGAACAGCCAGTTAACAGCCTTGGTGGCCACAGATCTAGCCCCACTACAGACTACAGAGGCGCGGCACCATTTACCTATTCTGTGGCAGCACGTCGGTCGTAGCGACAAGTATTCTTTGTATCTTTATTTTCAAGTTTTAGTTCATTTCACTCGAGTTTCGATACTCGAATTTTATCAACGTTAGTGAGACACCAAATCTCATACTAACCATATTACAGACCATATTCCGCCCACTGTTCGTACAAAACCGATGATAGAATGGGCATTCTCAACTTTATTTAAGAATCTAGTCTGCGGTTACAAGTGCATACTGACAAACCTTCGCCAAATCTTCAAATCTTTGTTAGGCAGAACATTAATCTTTATAAGCAAATAAGTGATACTCACAATCGATGTACTAGAAACCGCCATAAGCTTGTAACAGCGTCATATCGCGTGCGCAAGGTGCAGAAATCCTTTGTGGGGTCGAGTATACGCTTTTATAACATGGTACCAAAAGAGTTTCTGGAGTTGCCATTACATAAATTTAAAGACTATGTTAAACAGCATCTGTTAAGTCGAGGGTATTATAGTATAGATGATTTTCTCGATGACAAAGTTGCATGGAAGCAACCGGCTTCGCATCCAGCAACCCACAAGTCAGTGTAATACCTACTTGTAACGTAGCGTATGCATTTTATATTAAGTATGTATATACAAATTGTTACATTTTTCTGATTTTGAAAAGAGCAACTGCTGAGTTTCTTGCCGGTTCTTCTCAGTAGAATCATCTTTCCGAACCGGTGGTAGATTCTTACGACTTATCATAAGTGACACTAGTGGTCCTACATGAAATAAATCATTTTCATTTTCATTTTTTCATTTTCATTTTCAAAGTAGATTAAATTAAATTGTAAATTTGAAATTGACGGGTAATTTCCAACATAATTTTAAAATATTATTACAGACTAAAGAAGTGCGAAGACGACGAAACTCTTAGGTACAAAGCATGTATCGAATCGTCAGCGAATCAACCACTGATTTGAAATGCCCTTCTTTCCGAGAAGAACCAGCAAGAATGTTAGCGGTTGTTCTTTTAAAAGTTTAACTTTATTTTTTAAATTACGTATTACATATAGATATTTCACCGAGGTTAATTGCCTCGGCAGGCTGGGCTGGCTCATTTTATGCGCAAAGAATCAGCCTAGCTGTCCAGCGAGGAAATGCAACCAGCATTCTTGCCACCATTCCACGCGGGCATGATTTTATTGGTTATAGCCTTGCGCTTGACGACAATCATGCTTAGTGCAAAGCAATGATGAGGTCTAGGTTGGAACACGCTTGCCTAGAAGATTTAACATTAAAAGAAGATATTAAGAAGTTTCACTTAAAAAAATTGGCAGTCATAGGGACTGCCGATAGAAGTGAAAACGAATATTTAAAAAAAAAAAATTTTAATTAAAAAAATTGAAATATATGAAAATGAAAATGAAAATGATTTAAAATGAAAATGATAATGAAAATGAAAATGAAAATGAAAATGAAAATGAAAATGAAAATGAAAATGAAAATGAAAATGAAAATGAAAATGAAAATGAAAATGAAAATGAAAATGAAAATGAAAATGAAAATGAAAATGAAAATGAAAATGAAAATGAAAATGAAAATGAAAATGAAAATGAAAATGAAAATGAAAATGATTTATTTCATGTAGGACCACTAGTGTCACTTATGATAAGTCGTAAGAATCTACCACCACTAACTATAAACCTTAAAACTAAGGAATTAAAGTTTAATTACGAATGAAGTATATTTATATTTAAGACCTTTTGTCTTTGTAACAACGCGAGTATGGCGCTTTTCGCGAGCATGTCGGTGACGCGAATCCACAAATTTACCCCCTACCAAAAAGTGCTCAACGCGGCTAAAGAAGTTATCACTTCAAAAATTCTCTTTGCAATGCAACGCGTCCCATTCCACCCCTCTGCAACTGCGGCCCATCTAAGTATACGCGTAAATAAAGCTTAGGTCCACCTCTCAGCACGTAGGTGCCTTATCTAGAGACCACATTACAGATGAGGTTGGAAAATCTCCGGGCGGGTCTCACCCCTTCCCGCGAGGGGTGAAATGGAAAATATTCAGCACTAGATTGATTATAGCCATCACAGTTCAGCATCCAATCTTCTTGAGGAGGACTTAACTTTTATGCCATTTCATTTGAACCTGTTACTTTTATGAAGGATTTTTTATTAAATTATATTATTACTAGATGATGCCCGTGACTTTATCCACATGGATTCAGGTTTTTGGTTCTCTGAGAACTCTAAAATAGCCTACTTGTTAATTCAGGTTATAAACTATCTGCGTTCCAAATTTCAGCTAAATCGGTTCAATCATTGTGGCGTGAAGGAGTAAGAATCCAAACTTACAAAAATCCAAACTTTTACATCCTTACTAATAATTATTATTATAAGTGAGACAGTTTGGATGGATGCTGTTAACGCTGAAAGGATAAGATATCCGTCATCATGATGATCATCATATCGACTCATCACTGTCTTTACTAGACAAGGGTTTTCCCTCATAATATGAGGGAAGGGAAGGGTCCATATTATGGAGTTTAGGTCACAGTCAACCACACTGGTCAAATTTGGATTAGCGGACTCACCGAAAAGTCAAAGTAACCAAAATCTTCACCACTATAGGCTTTCATCGCTTTGCAGGAAGGTTTGCAGTTACCCAGTCTCGATATACCTAAGTTTTTAACTTCACCACTTCCTCAGTAAGCAGCCCGCGGGTACTAGCAATTAATTACCTCCAGAGTCCCGCACAAACCTTTATTAAGCCTACCAAAGTTGCAAACAATTTGTTTTAAGTACACTTCGGTCGAACAGAAATTCCCATCTATGCTAAAAAGATTCTGGAAATTCTAACAAGTTCATTTTTTTAAATCTGGTAGGCCTATTCCTCCTCTCCTAGACTGCCTCGAGTCTAGTTGTTGGCATGTTCGATTGCGGCCGAAGAGGTCCCGGGTTCGAGTCCCGGGTCGGGCCATAATTGAGTATTGGGGTTTTCTGACTAGAAATTCTCAGTACTAGCCCGGAGTTAGGAAGTTGGCGGTGCTTCACACCCGTGCCTCGGAGAACACGGTCCCGGTTATTATCACTAACATGATAATAGACATTAAAGCCCGCCAACCCGAGTTGGAGCAGCGTGGTGGATCTAAGCTCTAATTCCCTCTCTCCTATGAGAGTGGAGGCCTGTGCCCAGTAGTGGTGGTGGTGGTAGGCCTATTCAAAAATAGCTATATCAAGCATTGCGCAATGAATTCTTACGACACTGGTTTTTTATAAACTGAATGAGTGCTAGCAAAATGAAAGTCGTTCTAAGAACTTTTAAAAAGACATCACTAGTCCAAGCTTACAATAAAAAGCTTATTACATGTGGCTTCTTAATCATCACCAAAAACTGTAGAAAAAATTGTCAATTCTACTTTAAAATGGTGCCATTGCAGACGTTTGGACATTTCTATTTGACCTTGGTCACGGTATCTCTCTCAGCGGTTTTGAATAATTCCAACATCAAACGTCACAACTTTGAACTTCAGAACTCGGGCGGTATCTTTGCAAACTTTGTTAAACTTTGTCGCTCTAACTTTAAATTGCACTCGTTTAAGATGACTTGTGCTGGCGGCTAAATAAGTAATTTTTTTATTGTAAAACAAATCATACTTAATATTATCCATACTAATATTATAAATGCGAAAGTGTGTCTGTCTGTCTGTCTGTCTGCTACGCTTTCCCGGCCCATCTTTTTAACCGATTTTGCTTAAATTTGGTATAGAGGTAGGTTATATCCCGGGGAAGGACATAGGCTATTTAATCCCGGAAAATTAAGGAGTGCCCGCGAGAATTAAAAAACCTTAATCCACGCGGACGAAGTCGCGGGCATCATCTAGTAATGTATAATGCGAAAGTGTGTTTGTTTGTTGGTTTGTCCTTCGATCACGCCGCAACGGAGCAGCGGATCAACGTGATTTTTGACATGAGTATAGTTGAGAACCTGGAGAGTGAAATAGGCTACTTTTTATCCCGAAAAATTAAGGAGTTCCCGTGGGAATTAAAAAAAAACTTATTCCACGCAGACGAAGTCGCGGGCATCAGCTAGTCTTGTAATAAAATAGCGCCTTCAAGAATGAAAGAGCAATTGCGCAGAATAAAAACAATGTTACAAAGAAACTTAAATAATAAAAACATTGCTACAAAAATGATAAAGCGTTAAAAAATATATAATCCTACCCCTTAAATCGGTTACATGTAATATTTCGATAAAATGCTCTTTTAGGAACCTTGCATTTATAATTAATTAAATGATTCACTCTAATGGAATAAGGAGATACCATTAAAGCAATCTTTAAGTAGGTTACATACCTACTTACATGCTTTTATGGTTTGTATTCACATAAAAAGGCCTTAACATCCTAAATTGGAGGCTCAAATGATTCTTAAATTCACAGTCCCGGCTGTGACGTGTTTTGTTTTTACGTCCGCGTAAAATGTTAAGGTGGTTTTTCACGGTACTTGAGATTAAGAGGATATGGGATGAACGGGAAACTTTGAGAATAGGTATTGAACAATTATATTGCCCTCGCGCTGCTCCTCGAATAGGATTCCATAACACCCGGTAGGGATAACCGCATCTTGGACCGATAATACCTATGAAAAACAGACGAATTCTTACTCTCGTATTTTTCTGTTTCCTCCTCCAAAACAGAATTGATTTTAAATTTTTTTTCAAGAATAATTTAACAAGGACTCAGTCTATGTCGGTATGTTTTTATTTTTTGATTATATTTGTCAAATTTATTTGCGGGATATCTGATGATGACGTGAAAACTGGGCCATTATGTGTAATATTCGATGGTTCCATATTCTTAAAATTATTAATTTATTGAAAAAAGCCAAACATAGGGACCTGGCACTGACACATATAGATTTTATGGTGCAAAAATATGTTCTCTATTGTAACGTTGCACGGAGAAAACAGACTAATACGAACCGCCCTCCCGTATCGTCTTAATAAGAATGCGTCTTGCCTAACGAATGATAGAAAAATAATGCCGTCGCAATATCATCTCGGGCTACGTATAGCACAGCCCGAATCAGTTAATTTATTCAGTTCGTGTTCATAGCTGACCGCATTTATAATATTAGTATGATAAAAACTATTACAAGTTACTTTTGATTTGTCAATAATAGGATGATTTATGGCACCGTTCTTTAGCTGTAAGTCGCAGGGTACGAACGTTAAATCAGAAAAACTACGCTTTCCTATTTTGTATCGTGAAAGAGCACCTTTGTGCATAAAACACTCCGAAGGATGCTGGTGTCGTACCTACATCTGGGCCCCAAACATGTAAGAATGGCCGATCAAACGTTAAAGATTTTCGTCAAAGTAAAATAAACCATAACTGCATTGAATTAGAGCTCAATTTCGTCTGCCCATTCTTATACGTTTAGGTATGTACGATACCCTAAACGTATAAGAATGGGCAGACGAAATTGAGCTGTAATTCAATGCTGTCATGGTTTATTTTATTTTGACGAAAACCTTTAACGTTTGATCGACAATTCTTACGTAATCGGGGGGCTGATTCGCTGTGATTGAGCGATTAGATAGGAAGAAGACGCAAAGAAACCGTATTAATGGCTTTTAATGTCTTGTAACGCCATTTTGTATGATGATAAAAAGCAATGTTTTTTGAAGCAAGACTGTTTTAGGGGAAGTTTGGAAAATATTTTTCTATTGATGTAGGTACTACTAGCTGATGCTCGCGACTTTGGCCGCGTGGGTTGAGGTTTTTTCGTTTCCGCGGGAACTGTTTTATTTTCCGGGATATAAACCTAGCCTATGTGTTATTCCAGACTATAATCTATCTCTGTGTAATCTAGATCACACAGAGATCATACTAATATTATAAATGCAAAAGTGTGTTTGTTTGTTGGTTTGTCCTTCAATCACGCCGCAACGGAGCAACGGATCGACGTGATTTTTGGCATGGGTATAGTTAAGGACGGAGAGTGACATAGGCTACTTTTTATCCCGGAAAATTAAGTAGTTACTGCGGGAATAACAAAAAACTTAAACCACGCGGATGAAGTAGCGGGCATCAGCTAGTAGATTATAAAAAAAACCCATAGGTCAAATCAGTCTAACCACCAATCTGGCCAACGGAAAACACTAGGGTTAAGCGGGTTGCTACTTTTTTTTAATTGCGAGAAAGGCTTACGCTTGACGACAATCATGCTTAAAGCACAGAATAGGTAATAGTAGTAACTTAAAGTGCAAATCAATGATGAGGTTTAGATTCGAACGCGCTTGCCTAGAAGATACCTCTTCACTCTTGCCTTATAGGTACCTAACTACCTTAGTATACGTGGCAGGAAACACGTGCGCTGGGAGGGATCACTTACCGTCAGGTGAGATCGCAGTCAAGGGCTAAACTGTAGTGGTTAAAAAAAAAAAAAAAAGGGTGTTCCTCACCCTAGCGGTTCGTATCAGAAACGTAGTTGATTGTAATATTGTAAGCTCGTTAGTTAAATCAACAGAGGAAACAATAATGACACTACTGCATCTGAGTCTGATTGAGCAGGCATTGTATTGAAAACAATGTAGGTATACGAGAACTGTACGAGCCTTAATAAGGGAAATCGAGACTCGAGCGCTTCAGCGTAGGCTCTGAATGAAAGACGATTATTAAGGTCCCATTGTATCTACTGAAATATTCAGTGATTGGTGCTTTAGTAAATTTATACGACTTGTTATAATATTCTGTCGTAAATAAAGCTTGAAAGGCTTCGTGAACAGAAACATACTACGAACAATAAATAAAATCATAATTACTTACTTACTAATGTTATCAATGCGAAAGTGTGTTTGTTTGTTGATTTGTAAGTGTGTTGGTTTGTAAGTTTTTTGGTTTGACCTTCAATTACGCCTTAATAGAGCAACGGATTAACGTGATTTTAGCAAGGATTCTAGTTGAGGACCTGAATAGTGATATAGGCTACATTTTATGCCGAAAAATTAAGGAGTTCCCGCGGGTATTAAAAAAACTTAAACCACGCGAACGAAGTCGCGGGCATTAGCTAGTATTATATAAATGCGATAGTGCGTTTGTTTGTTCTTCTATCACGCTGCAACAGAGCAATGGATCGACGTGATTTTTTGCATGGGTATAGTTGGAGAGTGACATCTTCTACTATATAGGCTACTTTTTGTCCCAGAAAATTAAGTTCCCGTGGGAATCGAAAAAACTTATTTAGTTAAAAATTATCAGCTAGTTTTTAATATTTCTTGGTTTTAGTAGGTATTAATTACCACTTATTACTAACTATTATTTGGTATAATACTCGTGTTATCAAAGGGTCAAATTATGATAAGAGCTAATTCCTATTTCATAAGAAAAATCTTTCTCCCAGTTGTCAAAAGATTTCTCGAGCGCAATAATTCAACGTGTTATTCCGCCGCGACGAGCAAAAATACAGCATCTTAGAGTTTCTTTGGGAAAAGAAAATCTAATTACGCATTTCTTTTTCGAAAAGTCCCACTGCTCTATGCTCTGTGAGTAAAGTTTGTGCGATAGTAAATGCCACTGCAGTATTTTTTGTTCCAAAATAGATTTCCGACTTTGTCCGCGTGTTTTTAAAAAATCCCGTTGACATTTCTCGAAATCTTTCTTTAGTGCACCGCTAGGTTTGATCTCTAAGGTTTGATATCATGACGTAATCCATACTAATATTATAAATGCGAAAGTGTGTCTGTCTGCTGTCTGCTAAGCTCTCAATGACCATCTTTTTGACCGATTTCTATGAAATTCGGTAAAGAGATAGATTGCATCCCAAAGAGTTCCCGCGAGAATCATCAAAAATTAGTCCACGCATACGAAGTCACGGGAATCATCTAGTTTTTTAATGTAGTTACTTTATGTCAATTTTCGCCGACAATCCCTTAGAACAACTACGGCTACTTATAATGGCTATAAAAATACTAAATTAATTTTATCAACCACCGATTTTCTTGCTCTTCTCGGTAGGAATGGCATTCCGAACCAGTGGTAGATTCACTCGACGATTCAAAAGCACTTGTCAAAGTTTTTTGAGTTAACACACGTGTACATTATGTCCGACATGGAATAAATAAATTGAGTATTGAGTATCCATTAAAGGCGCAACAATAAGTTGCAATTACAATCATTATTAACATCTCCCATCACTATCTCCCATTATCATACCAAGATTTATTGGCAATGATATTCGATATCCAATCCAACACAGGACTGACCATAGTGATTCCAGCTGAGGCATATCCTGGATGTAATTCGTAAGAGTGCTCGTTACAATCTCCTTCAGACAAAGAGTTGATGTCAACTATGCCTGAAGCATGAATTACAGGACCCCCTGAGTCTCCTCCGCAGATCGTCGCGTCCACACCGCATCGTGGCACAACACACAACATCCCATAGAGATGGCCCTCTCTCGGATCGCACTTAATTAACAATGCCTTCAGCACTTGCAAAGGCTTTTCAATCGGTGTAGCGTTAGTTCTACCAAATCCTAAAACAAACGCTTCATGTCCTACAAAGGATGTATAATCAATTGCACTTATCTTTCCATACCGACTGACCAATACTTTTTCAGTCTTGTACAGTGCAATATCGTTTTTGTACCTTACATTTGAATTAACATGCAGATATGTGAAACTCGGATGAGCCAAAACTTCAGTTATAAGACTCAACTGTCCCAAGTTATTTGGAAAATAGCTGTTATATCTTGCGAACATTTTTGGTTTACTTGTGTCCAGTTGATCTGGTATATCATCATCGTCGCAATGCGCTGCAGTTAATATCCAGATGGGAGTAAGTGCAGCACCGGTGCAGAATCGGTAATAACTCAGTTCTGTTTTACCATTAACAGTTTCGGCATACTGATACTCTAAGCGGACAGCAAAGGGAAACTCTTCTTTAAGAGAATTCCTACCTCCAAGGATTCGTAGTCCAGCTTCAAGTATTTCCAAGTGAATCATAAATATTATAGCAATAGCTATTTTGATACCAAACGCTGCTTTCGTTACCATTTTAACTGGAGTGTTAGAGCATGTTAATAAAAATATAAAAAATATTATAGTAATGTAGTTTACTCAAAATTTTATGAGCAGTTAGGTACCTTGTTTTAGAATGATGTAAAATATTATATTTATATATGCAATCAAACGTTCAAAATATTGTACAGCTCTGAAACATAATCTTAGAATACAATAGAATAAGAAAGAATAAAATATATTTTATGACTGACCAAATGAAGCAAAGTCTTCTACTTTCGTTTAGGTGAAATTTCACTTTTGTTCGTCACCAAATTTCGTCAACAACCGTAAAAAGGAAATTGCAAATAGTATTGATTCAAAAACTACTCTACGTTTTATTTTAAGACGATTAATCACGAATTCCTATTTTAATATTAAAAGAGTTAAGTACAATTCGCTCTTGTAACTCTTTTAATAAGGAAATTATACATTTAATACCCAAAGAGTATTATATAATGGGACAGATTTCAATAAAGGTCGGACGTCGGGCCATTTGGTGTAATTGGTAATTTGATATTGAATGCCCCGCTTTATTCTCTCATTTTGGGGGTAAAAGAGACCTTTCAATGTATTCATACAATATTACATTTTATTAGCAGTGTTTTGCTTCGAATGTGTTGTTAATTTTTAACCGACTTCAGAAAAAGGAGGAGGTTTTCAATTCGACGCGTATTTTTTTTTATTGTCAACTTTTTATCTCGGAAAATTAATGAGCTAATAACTTAGAATAAAGGCTACTAAATTAAAATCCACAACATTTAGTATTGCATACATCACACACACTGCCCACGTGCATCACTACTATATCATCATTCACTAAAGGTTGCTAGTGGAGATTGCTGTAGCAATAAGGCCGCCTTTGCATGTTTGACTTTTTCTTTGTATTTTTTATCCTGTGGTTGCGCAATAAAGTCTTTCCATCTTTTTTTTACGCATTTTTTCATTGTACTGGAACGCTAAATGCCGGTAGGGTGGTAACTAGCCACAGCCGAAGCCTCCCACCTGCAGCAGGCTTTGCATGCGCACAACGAGATATCTCGTGACGAGAGAAAGATATGTTGTCGTTACCGGCTAATTTCTCGTTTACCCTGATATGCACAAAATCCGGCATATTACGAGAAAAAAAATAGTCGGTATGTAAGGGTTTGTAGAGAAAATTACCACAGATAATAAATATTATTACTTTTATCTCTACTTTTGACGTAACGAGACAAGTCATATGTGTAACCATGTTAGGTATCTTTGGTAGACAAATAGAAATAACGGATAGACATAATTTTACTCGTTGTGCGCATGCTAGCCCCACAGGCCAGACCAGAGAAAATTCGAAATTATAAATTTCCGAAATTGACCCCGCCAAGGATCGAACCTGGGACCTCCCACTTATCAGATCACAGCGCTGCGCCAGGGATGTCGTCAAAACATATCTATCTATCTATTATGATAGAGCAGAATAGTTATAATATCTTACTGAGGCTGAATAATTAGCGCAAGACAAACTCGCAATCAACGCAGGTTAGTTTGCTCAGCTAATCACGGTCGTCCCTACACAGCACTCATTTTAATAGGCCCAGTACAAGTTGACAGTCTCAACGACAAGAATATTCGATCATCGAAACTGTAAACCTTTGATTCATTGTTAAATGGACCTGGATCATTTTAATGTTGTTTATTCAGTATTTACTTCGTATAATAATTAAATTTTGTTCGTATTATTTTTCAAAATTAATTCAATTTACTCTGACGTTATACAACAAAATTAATTCAATTTACTCTGACGTAAAACAGAACTAAAATTTCATCCTCGTCGTCTCAACCAATAGACGACGAGGATGAAGTTTTCAACTCAGGTTGGACTTCAGGAGGCTGGACGAAGGTCTCCTGGATGGATCTCCACCAGAACATGGTATTGTGCCGCTTACTTTCAGCGGCTCCCAGCTACTCACTTCAGATCGTCCATCCATCTAGGTGGGGGGGTAGCCGAACGTTGCGCTTTCCGGTGCGAGGCCGCCATTCAAGCACTTTGGTACCCCAACACTAACTAATTCGAACTACATATATGCCCCGCCAGCCCCGCACATTGCCGCTTAAGCTTAGCGATTCTTCGAGCTATATACATAGAGCATCGGTCACACTGGTTCTCCTACGAATCCCCTTATTTCTGACTTGATTACGTAGGGACACTCCGAGCATCCATTGCCCGCTGAGTAAACTAAGTAAACTTGTCAACGATGTCGATTGTCGACGTATGCTAACTCGTACTAAGGGCACAGAGGTGTTTGCAATTGGGGTAGTATCTCAAGTTGGCTAAGTACGCGTATAATACTCGTCAAACAAGGGGTGCGTACAGACAATTTAAATGGGGTAAGATTTTGAAAACGTATTGGAAAATCTAGAATTTCTGCTGATTTAACTGTGCACTCAAACATAATATAAAATTCTAACTAACAGTCTATACTCCGTGCAGAAAAGTGGGACAGTTAGTATTAACCTGCCAATAATAATTTAGATCATCTTATTAAGGCATGAAAATTGAAGGTTTTATTGAGATATTTTCTTTCATCGCTAAATCAACCACTACCTATCTACTTTTGAATAATTTTAATATACGAGTACTTAAACGGAAAACGGAGCGTATTACTACTATAGTCCATTAGTGGAGTTAGCAAAGTGGAGGCCTGTGCCCACTGCTGGGCACAGGCCGCCACTCTCGTAGGAGAGAGGGAATTAGATTTTAGACCCACCACGCTGCTCCAATGCGGGTTGGCGGGCTTTAACGACTATTATCATGTTAGTGATAATAACCGGGACCGACGGCTTAACGTGATCTCCGAGACACGGGGGTGACTTACCGCCAACTTTCCAACTCCGGGCTGGCACTAAAAATTTCTTAACTGAAAAACCTAATACCTAACAATTTTTATGCCCGACCGGGAATCGAACCCAGGACTTCGTGATCCGCAGTCAACCAGCCTAACCGCTAGACCATCGAGGCAGTTATTACAGAGTAAAATTAAAATACGACAGGATCTTGAAGAAAAATACCATCCAACAAAACGAAGTGAAATCCTACGTACATCGCACAGGACATGCAGCTATCTACCTGTGTAAATACAATTTCTTCCGGAGACTTTCTTTTCACAGTGATTCGTAATTTCGTTTGGTAGGGCTGCCACAAACACCGAAACGCGAGACCTGGCATTTCCAAAATTATAGTAATAAAACACTGAGATTCTCCCAGCGCACGTGTTTCCTGCCACGTATAACTTAGGTACCTTCAAGGCAAGAGTGAATAGGCATCTTCTAGGCAAGCGCGCTCCAACCTAGACCTCATCATTGCTTTGCACTAAGCATGATTGTCGTCAAGCGCAAGCCTATCTCACAATAAAAAAAAAAAAAAAAAAAAGATTACGTCCACGTGGTCGTGGATTTAGGTTTTAAAAAATCTTTAGCTTTATAAGAACAAAAAATTAATTGGACAATCACGCTCCGTTGCAGCGTGATTGAAGGACAAGTCAACAAATGAACACACTTTCGAATTATAATAATTAGTACACTGAAATCTGTTGCAGTTCCAAACTACTTGGAGTTAGTTTAAGATTTTTATTCACACCAACGTTGATATCCATACTAATCCATACTAATATTATAAATGCGAAAGTGTCTGTCTGTCTGTCTGCTACGCTTCCACGGCCCACCTGTTCAACCGATGTACAGGGATAGGTTGTATCCCGGGGAAGGACATAGGGTACTTTTTATGCCAGAAAACTAAGAAGTTCCCGCGGGAATTGCATAAACTTAATCCACACGGACGAAGTCGCGGGCATCATCTAGTAATTTAATATAGATAAAAAATTATTCACTCGACGATTTAAAGTAGGTACTTGTCAAAGTCTACCTGAATGAAAAAGATTTGAGTTTGATGACATTTTTTACCGTAAGCACGAGGCAACCCTGACACGTAGACGCCATTATTTTTCCGTTACGGAATTCAATAGCAATTTCAAGCGAAATTGGGTTCACGGTACATTAAGATAAGTTATTTTAAGTTTTCATTATTTACATTACATTATGCCTGATACCGTTCCGAGTGGAATTTATTCCTTATCAAAACAAAGGTATAAGAAAATGTTGCTATGGAAAAATATTAAAAGGACGTATTATTTGATAGCTATCGTGTTTTCTCTATCGATAGATAGATAGAGATATCGATAGATTTTGACGACCTCCCTCAGTGCTGAGCGCGGTGGTCCTATAAGAGGTCTCGGGTTCGATCCCCGGCAGGGTCAATTCGGGAATTTATAATTTCTGAATTCTCTCCAGTCTGGCCTGGTGGGAGGCTTCGGCTGTGACTTGTTACCACCCCACCGGCAAAACCAAGCGATTTAGCGTTCCGGTCCGATGCCGTGTAGAAACCGATTGGGGGTATGGGTTTTATATAACTGCCATACCCTCAATAGGTTACCCCGCTACCATCTTAGACTTCATCACCCATCAGGCGAGATTGCAGTCAAGGGTGAACGTGGACTAAAGTCATTTTTTGATTCAGGGATCCGTTTGCGTAATATTAAGCTTTGAAGTGCAAATTTTTGTTATAGTTCAGGAGTCGGCAGGTTGGCAGGTTTTTATTTCAAAAATTTTGTTCACCTATACTTCTATACTAATAATAAATGCTAAAGTTTCGATGGATGGATGGATGTTTGTTACTCAATCACGCCAGAACGGCTGAACGGATCTGGGTGAAATCTGGCACAGAGATAGATTATAGTCTGAAATAACACTTAGGCTACTTTTTATCCCGGAAAATTAAAGAGTACCTGCGGGAAGCAAAAACCTCAATCCACGCAGACGAAGTCGCGGGCATCAGCTAGTAATACCAATATATTTTTTACAGCCGTGTATATACTCGTAAGTAGGTACAATATAGCCTTGTTTGGGAGCATACTTATAATGTTTTATACTTAAAATCACAATGGTCGTTTGGAGGTTGGGTAACTAGCCTGCAGGTTCTATTACTTCAAAGTTGTCAACAATTCTCTTGCAAACCGGTCCCAAGCGGTTTGTGAATAATTCCAACATCAAACGCCGGAACTTGGAATTGTGGAATTTTAGTACCTTAACCTAAATTTACAAGTTCAAAGACATAAGTATCAGTTGCTTTAAATAGCAATCTCTCGATGTCTCTGTGCGATGATTTGTGGTCAAAGTAGCGCACAGACAAAATACAAACTCATATTTTTTTATTCAAATAAACTTATTAAAAGTGATCTTGAATCTTTGAGTGAATCTACCACTGGTTCGGAATGCCGTTCCTACCGAGAAGAATCAGCAAGATTTAATAACATTGCTCTTTTAAAAAAAACATTGTAATTATTACATCAACGTCGAGTCAAATCCATGCCCTTTTATCATATACATAATATTCAAAAAGCTTTTTTCAGGAGCATACTTTTAATGGATTTCTTAAATTTGTGTAGAAGCAATTAAAGCCTGCCTTTAAAGAGTCAGTCGTGTCTGTGTTAGTTCTTAACATCCAACATAAATAAAACCGGCCAAGTGTGAGTCGGACTCGCGCACCGAAGGTTCCGTACAAACCTGTAGTAAGCTTTACGATTAATGAATTTAATGAACCGCAAAACTAACTTTGTTTGTAGAGGTTTATTGTTAATATAAAAAAAACTATGCTAGTTAGAGCATTGGTTTTATTTTTCCTGTAAAATATACATAAGCTTCTATTGACCATAATTATTTCAGATTTTTCAATTGGTAAACTTAGGCACAACACATTATACACAACTATTCCAAATTTCATGTCGATAGCTTTAATAGTTACTGAAATAATGGACTGTGACAGACGGACGGACGGACGGACGGACGGACGGACGGACGGAGAAAGTCGCACCATATGGGTTCCATTTTTACCATTTTGGTACGGAACCTTAAAAACATCCATACTTACGCAAATTATAAATGCAAAAGTATATCTGTCTGTCCATCTGTCTATCTGCTACATATTCTAGACCTGTTTAACCGATTTCGACGAACGTATGGTACAGAGACAGCTGCCTCCTGAGACATAAACTATAAGCACAAAAGGTTCCCAAGAGTTTTAATTTTTTTAAATCGTCTGTATTGGGATATCAGTGAAGCTGCTCTCCGTGTACTTGGAGGCAGAGATGCACTCATGGATGAGTTTCCTTATGTCGTAAGTACGCTAGGAGTTGGATTTTTTTGCTTTATAATGAGAATAAGATTTTTTTTTGTATGCCAATACACGCCAGATTGTAGTTCTTACTAATAATGTAACACTAATGTACGTGCGCAATCTATGTAAACAAATGATTTGATTGATTTATTTATTTACTACATGATGCCCGCGACTTCGTCCGCGTGGGTTAAGGTTTTTTGATTCCCGCGGAAACTCCTTAATTTTCCGGGATACAAAGTAGCCTAATGTCCTTCCGCGGGATATAATCTACCCCTATACCAAATTTCAGCAAAATCGGTTGAAAAGATGGGCCGGGAAAGCGTAGCAGACAGACAGACAGACAGACAGATAGACAGATAGACAGACACACTTTCGCATTTATAATATTAGTATGGATATGGATATGGATTTTAGTTTATTTTTGAAGGTATCTCTGCTACAGTTGCAAGCGCTGTAGCTTTGTAAGATGGAGTTCACGGGTTTGAGGCTGAGAATGTGTTGATTTTGAGTCCAACGTGGATCCACCCGTTGGATCCACGTTGGACTGAAAATCAAGGCGTGCGACTAAAGTAGACTAATGAAGGAACTAGAAATTTATTTCGCTGTAATCCGCAACAGTAGGCAAATCTATGCGGTACAGTGTATCTTGCACTTGCAGCTTGCGATACACACCACCACATAAATCTTCCAAATTATTCTCAACGTACGTTTCACTCCGACACCGGAGCATCTTCAGGAGATGTTGACTCGACAATACACGATTGTAAAGTAACGCCTGCTTCTATCCAATATTTAAAGTAGACTAGTTTAGTGATTTCGTATTACAGTTTCAAAGGATAAATTCAACTTTTTTGAGCTGCACATTCGAGTAGTGCATGCTTAGCAAACAAATAATAAATGAGACAAAAGGACACTTTGCTAACAGCTTTGACTTTGTGTCATTTCGCAAAAGTGTTTGGCACTTCGACGAGTGTACTGTGAACCTCTTCGATGTAAATAATATTTATAGAATTACTAGCTGATGCCCGCGACTTCGTCCGCGTGGATTGAGGTATTTTATTCCAGTTTATCTATACTAATATTATAAAGAAATAAGTTTGAGAGTCTGTGAGGTTGTAGGAGGTAATCTCTGGATCTACGGAACCGATTTTGAAAATTCTGTTTACAATAGAAAGCCACATTATTTGTGAGTGCCATATGCTATATATATTAACCCGAAAAATTAGGGAGTTCCAGTGGGAATTTAAAAAACTTATTTCACGCGGACGAAGTCACGGGTATCTGCTAGTAATCTATAACTGTGCCTAATTTCATCTAGATCCATTCAGCCATTCTGGCGTGATTGAGTAACAAAAATCCATCCAAACTTTCGCATTTATAACATAAGTATAGAAGTGTAGATTCAATGTCTACGTCACTTCCAAAATCATCATTTTTAGGGTTCCGTACCCAAAGGGTAAAAACGGGACCCTATTACTAAGACTCCGCTGTCTGTCTGTCTGTCTGTCTCCAGGCTGTATCTCATAAACCGTGATAGCTAGAAAGCTGAAATTTTCACAAATGATGTATTTCCGTTGCCGCTATAACAACATATACTAAAAATTAAAAAAATATATATATTAAGGGGGGTCCCCATACAATAAACGTGTTTTTTTCGTATTTTTTTGCTCAATATTAAAAACGGTAACAGGTAGACGGTTCAAATTTTCACAGAATATTAACTTGTATATTACCTTTCAAAATAAATAATTAAATATCAATAAAGTAAATATTAAAGGGGGGCTCCCATACAACAAACGTAATTTTTTGATATTAACAATAAACCTCTACAAACAAAGTTAGTTTTGCGGTTCATTTCGTCTTGTTTTTAATAGGTACGTCATAAATCGTAAAACTTACTACAGGTTTGTACGGAACCCTCGGTACGCGAGTCCGACTCGCACTTGGCCGGTTTTTTTTAGTTTTTTATCCACTACAAGTTAGCCCTTGACTGCGATCTCACCTGATGGTTAGCGATGATGCAGTCTAAGATGATAGCGGGCTAACTTGTTAGGGGCATGGCAGTTATATATTACGTCTTTGCCGGTAGGGTGGTAACTAGCCACAGCGGAAGCCTCCCACCAGGCCAGACCAGGGATAATTCAGAAATTATAAATTCCCCTATTCATCCTGCCGGGGATCGAACCCGGGACCTCCGCACGTTAAGACAACAGTGCTCAACACTGCGCCACGGAGGTCGTCATTTCCATCATTTCTTTTCTAATTATACCTATCATAATATTTTAGTTAATAATTTTACTTCCATGGTGCAGTGTGGTTAGTGGTGGTAGGTTTTGCGTTATGGTCAGAACACGCATTTAAGGTCATGCCATCCCTTAATTATTTCGTAAACATAGTCTTTTTTCAAAAACCTACGAAAACTCGTAATGATTTAAAAAGACCCATTAAAAGGGGAAATTAAATTATTAAATCTTCATTCAGGTCTCGCTTTTCATGTTTAGGAGATACATTCAAAAATTATACTAACAAAACTTTTATTAAACCTCAGGATAACCAGTTTCTTTAACAGCTGTCCCCAACTATTCATCCTCTTAAAATATTTTTTTAATTGCCCTAGCACACCGTCGGACATACGGACTGGACATTACAATAATGGAATCATGTTTTATTGCGGAACCAATGGTTTTTAATATGTAACTAGAGGTAGGGAACCTTAAAAAGAATGTGAGGTAGTACAGTAGTATAGATACGTGTAGAACCTTCAAAGTTCCGCCATCCACTTGCGACAAGATGTGTGAGGACTCGACTCTCACTTGAACTAATCCTTTAATTAAGTGGGCGGAGTTAGGGGAAAAGTTACTGCCTTATAAACTGGATTATAAGGGTTAGTGGAGAGCTTAAGATAGCTGCCTAAGGCTCGGGTCACATTTTCTGGGAAGCGATGCAATGCGGTTTTTAACAGAGCATATTTTTAAAATGGATCTCAAAATTCTGAAAATTGCTTGGATTTTTTGAAATTGCAAGATAGGTGCGCTCGAAGACAATCATGCTTATGAAAAGCAATAATGAGGTCTAGGTTGGAGTGCGCTTGCCTAGAGATTAGAGAATGCCTATTCGCTCAGCGGAAGGTCGTTCCAAACCTTAACGGTAATAGCAGAAATATTGAACAAAAACGTTTCGTAAAAAGTTTGATAAAGATGATTTTGTTTTCTTAACTAATGCCATTTCGTAAGTGTAATGCCATGATGAGCCCAAAACACGGCAACATATACACCACCACCACAGCCCATTAACGTCCCACTGCTGGGCACAAGCCTCCACTCTCATAGGAGAGAGGGAATTAGAAAAATCTTTATTGGCAGCAATAAACACAGATGCACAAAATTAAAAAAAAAAAAAAAAAAAAAGTGAGTTACATACATATTATAAGATGTAAGTTTGTACAGCAGTGCAACGCTACCAACAGGTGAGTCACTCAGCTTGTGTTGGGGCTCCTGGCCTCTCAGACTTTTTTTTTTTTTTTTTATCCACTACAAGTTAGCCCTTGACTGCGATCTCACCTGATGGTAAGTGATGATGCAGTCTAAGATGGTAGCGGGCTAACCTGTTAGGGGCATGGCAGTTTTTGTTAAACCCATACCCCTATTCGGTTTCTACACAGCATCGTATCGGAACGATAAATCGCTTGGCGGCACGTCTTTGCCGGTAGGGTGGTAACTAGCCACGGCCGAAGCCTCCCACCAGGCCAGACCAGGGAAATTCAGAAATTATAAATTTCCAAACCCTGCCGGGGATCGAACCCGGGACCTCCGCACGTTAAGGCAACAGCGCTCGACACTGCGCCACGGAGGTCGTCAAACTTAAAACTTAAAACTGGTGATGCCGCCAGGACTCGCGTCTGAGGTGCCAGGTGTCCCAACGCTGATTTTCAGCGAATTAGAGCTTAGACCGCCAACCCGCATTGGAGCAGCATGGTGGGGACCACGCTGCTCCAATGCGGGTTGGCGGGCTTTAACGACTATTATCATGTTAGTGATAATAACCGGGACCGACGGCTTAACGTGCTCTCCGCGGCACGGGGGCAACATAATATACAGGATGCTGATTTACAGCTCCATGACGCACTCGGTAAAAAATGTATCGCTTCGTTAATCATTCCTCCTATTGGAAATTAAGCCTATCGACCTTAAGGGTTAGTGTAGCGGTTTCGATGGCCTCTTAATGAGCTCCGGCGAGACTCGGTGGAGAGCCGATATTGAGGAGCTTTCTATTAAGGGCTCGTTGTAACTATCTAGACAAAATGAAGAATTTTATATTACGATGTCTTTATGATCTACATAATTTGACGATTGTTTTGTATAAGCATAAAAACCGACGAGGGTTTACAAAACATAATATATACGGTTTTTTTTTTGTTTTTTTTTTTAAAGTCTCTAATGCACATATAATATAGTGTACAAAATTTTCTTCCACCTTAAGTAGGACAACCGTTCCAAACTCAAAGTTATATTTTTTTATTCAAATAAGTTTATAGAAAGTGCTTTTCAATCGTCGAGTGTATATATACCACTGGTTCGGATGCCATTCCTTCCGAGAAGAACCAGCAAGATTTAATAATAAAGCCATCTCTGGGTTAAAATATTAAAGGATATTTAATTCACAAAGATTATGAAGCTAATTCGTTAATAACTTATATAAGTAAGGTCATGGAAATCATTCAAAGATATCAACATAAACTATCAGAATAGAGACATATAAAGTTGTTACACGTACGTCAGAACGCATTAATACTCTTTTTGTCGTCACTCATCCCTCAATCAGGGCAAATGGTCCGAGGGATGTAGGGAATCAGTTACGCGGAGCGTTTTACGAGGGCATAAAAACAAAACGCGTCTGAGATAGAGATGGGCAAAACGGCTCACTGAAAAATGAACGATACAACTGAGGCGGTTCAAAGAGCAGAACAGCTATTGAACTAAAATATTCATTGCAACTGGCTATTTTTGTTCCCTTGATCAAATGAATATGAGACTATTAATTAATTATTACGTATCGGAGTACCTATAGGTTCCACTGTTTGATTGCACTGGTGGGCCCAGAAGGATTTTCAAGGACTAACAAATCCTTATAACTCCAACCATGATGCAGTGAAAATAGTACTCGAAAATCTTACTGAACCTACTAGGGGAACCAAGCAGCAAGCAACAATCCGAAATGTTTTTATGTTTTTTTATTGAGCGCGTGCACGATCAATGCAGAGTAAAAAAGTGATAATATTTTATAGAAGTGATAATATATTAGTATGTATATTCGTGTAAGTTTATGATATAGTTAATATCTCGTTTCATTCCATCTCATATCTTGTTGTACCCATTCTTCCTGCACAACCTTTCTCACTGCCAAGGGTCACTGGTAGAGATCTCTTATAGAGATAAGTGTTTCCTTGTCCACTATGTTTCTGTTTTTCTACGTATTGTATAACTTTTTCGTACAAAAAAAAAAAAAAAATTTCACTTTTTGCCTTCATTCGTGAACTGCAAACAAACACAAATTCAAAGCTTTTTTTTTTCCGCCTTCCTTTCCGAAAAATTCCCACCAGGCCAGACCAGGGAAAATTCAGAAATTATAAATTCCCAAATTGACCCTGCCGGGGATCGAACCCGGGACCTCCGCACGTTAAGACAACAGCGCTCACACTGCGCCACGGAGGTCGTCATAAATTCAAGTAAAGTTCATTTATTCAAGTAAACTTTAACAGTGCTTTTGAATCATCGTGTGAATCTACCACTGGTTCGGAATAGCATTCCTACTGAGAAGAACCAGCAAGAAACTCGGTGGTTGCTCTTTTAAAATAATAATTAACAATTACATCAATGTGTAGATACATAAGCAACCGCAGTCCTTAGCATAGCTGGAGCGAGTCAAATCCAAGCTCTTTTATCATTTACTTAGTCTTCACATCACTACCTCACTAGGGTTGTGTGTAGCAGTGAAACGAGACTGACAGTGATTTGGAGAAACATTCGAGATTTGAGCGTCCAATCTTAGAATGGCTAAGACCTTTTTTATGGGCGTGATACACGTAAAGACGTTTTATGTTTGGGATGTTAATTTTTAAGGAGATGACGCAGCTGCAGATCAATAAAAGGGACAAAGTTCATGTGATTTTTCTTTGCATAAGGTGTTGCTTTGGTTCTCCTACGTAGGCTTGTAGGCTTGTATAGTAATATCAACTAACCTAAAAACACTATAATATTAGTATATTTAAAATAAGTAAGTTACTATGAACTATTTAATAAGAAAAGATTAACTAGGTAATAGGTATATTTTGTTTGTTTGTTTGTTTGTTTGTTTTAGGTCGATAATAATTTTTGTCAGCCCTAACGCAGACTACGGTCTATTTGGGCTGCAAACAAACGCAAGCCGTGTTATAGTCAACGACCTCAACTGACATAGACGGGCCCTGTCAAACAATAATTAGAATGTGGACTTATTTGACTAAGGCCATCTAGTCTGAAAAGCGGGACAGCGCTATGGCGGGGACAAGGACAGGCTTGTACAGGTGAGGGGCATGCACCACAAGTCAGACGCCCAACTTTTTTTATACGACTGCCTGAAAAAAGGAGTAAGTATATTGTTTTCAGGGTTCATGTATGTATGTATGTATGTATGTATGTATGTATGTATGTATGTATGTATGTGAGTATGTATATTCCACCATAACTTCTATACGCCTGAACGGATTTTGATGAATGAGGTATCGTTAGAATCCTTAGGATATTCCGGGTGTCATAGGCTAGTAAAATTTAAAAAAAATTGATAGGCTGACCATGGTCCCGCATCAAAGACTAAAGTTGAATTTTTTTTCCAAAATGAGATTAACTATATTGTCATCATCAAGAAAATGATGAGTAGATTCCAAAAATATATAAGACTATATTATTTCAATATCCAGTGATTCACAAAAAAAATATCATTTAACTATGGCAGTCGTATTTTTTTTAATTCTTTGAGTTATATTCACTTGTCTATGAAAGGGCCCATCTAGTACCTACTTAAATATCGATGATTCTAGTGGTTTGTTCTATAAAATTGTGATGTAATTTTGTAATTTTCTTTTAAATAAAATAATTAGTAACGCAAGATTTTATAACCCTAGAGTGGGCGCGCTATGAGCATTTTGCCGCCCTCGTCAAAAAAACGTTAATAATTCGTAAAATAGTTGTTCTCGGAGAATGCGCTTTTGAGTAGCTGCCTCCACTATTGTTCACCACCCGTGCTGAAAGGAAGGATGCAATCAGTGCGCGGGGAGCCGCTAGAAGAGGTTGTTGTCACCATCGGTCGTCGCGAGGCGGCATTTTGCTCAGCGCGCGCCCACTCATGTAAGTAAAAATTGTGTCATATATTTTTTGTTACATTGAAATTCACTTTATATTTTATTATTTATTTCCTTAAAAAAATGTTTATTGTTTCAGGATTTATGTGCCACGTAATATAAAATATGGATGATCGTATAATATCTTGGTTAGAGGCAGAGTCCGATTTTGAAGATGTTAGTGCACAGTTTTTAGAAGAGAATGTGACTGAACTAGTGACCGACCTAGTGAAACTCCTTTGAGGAACCAAATAGCTCAGTTTGTACCCACAGAACAAGCATCATCTTCAATAAAGGAGGGTATATGCAGTATTTGTCCATCAAAAAAAAATGAACGCCCGAAAAAAGGGTGTTGCAGATGCTCTAAATTACTGTGCAATGAACATTGCACATACTTATGTGCAGACTGTTTTGCTCAAGAATATCAAGTAGATGAAGATAATTTATAAGTTTGTTATTTTTTATATACATATATGTATTAGTTTTTCGTAAGATTGTTAAGAAGTCAAAAAAGTCAATTAAAATGTAACTTGTTGCTTAAACCTCAATTAACCAAAGTTCTTAAAATAAAAGTTAATAAATATGTTGATTTTTGATTACCTATTTGTGTTTTATTTAGATTCTGACAATAATTTGTAAAATCAAATGCAGTGTTTCTACTTAAAATAGTCAATGATGAGGAGCGGCAAAATGCTCCACACGCGCCCACTGACGTTACGCGGGGAGGCGCGCCCACTCTAGGGATAATATAAAGGTATTATATCAATCGTACGTACCTACCACGAATAGTACAAGGTACATTAATATACATTCAGTCTATAATGACACACAATCCGTGAGGATTAACCGGGGCACCCAGGGTCGCCGCAAGCTCTTGTTATCAGTTGTAGTAAGACGGGTTGTTAAGGTGCTTAACCATCACTAACATCTAAGTTATGCGAATCCTTTATAAGGTCCCTAACTAACTACGTAGCCAGACTGAATATTGATCAGGGTTGATTAGGTCTTGGACTAGGTTCCTATTTATGTATGTTTATCTTGATGACTAACTAGAAAACATAATATACCTATTATATATTTATGCATTACATAGACAGAAATAAATGTAAATAAATTATAAATGCGAAAGCGTGTCTGTCTATCTGTCTGTCTGCTGCTACGCGCGTTTCTCGCCCATCTTTTCAACCGATTTTGACAAAATTGTACATTATGTAATAGTACATAGACTACTTCTTATTCCGGAAAATTTAGGAGTTCACACGGGAATCAAAAACCCTCAATCCACGCGGACTAAGTCGCGGGCATTAGCTAGTTAAAAATAAAATAAAACTAAACAGGCATAAAAAATAGTTCCAATTTTGGCTACCGGGTCAGTTAAGTTGGACTACAACTTATAACACCCCTCTTTTTGCGTCGGGAGTTTAAAAAAAAACCGGCCAAGTGCGAGTCGGACTCGCGCACCGAGGGTTCCGTACAAACCTGTAGTAAGTTTTACGATTTATGACGTATTAAAAATAAAAATTACGTTTGTTGTATGGGAGCCCCCCTTTAATATTTACTTTATTGATATTTAATTATTTATTTTGAAAGGTAATATACAAGTTAATATTCTGTGAAAATTTGAACCGTCTACCTGTTACCATTTTTAATATTGAGCAAAAAAATACGAAAAAAACACGTTTATTGTATGGGGACCCCCCTTAATATATATATTTTTTTAATTTTTAGTATTTGTTGTTATAGCGGCAACGGAAATACATCATTTGTGAAAATTTCAGCTTTCTAGCTATCACGGTTTATGAGATACAGCCTGGAGACAGACAGACAGACAGACAGACAGCGGAGTCTTAGTAATAGGGTCCCGTTTTTACCCTTTGGGTACGGAACCGTAAAAAAGGCAGGCAAGGGTATAGATCCGCGCATCTTAGTACCTTGATATTTTAAGATCAATCTCCGGGTCCTCACAGGGAAGCACGGACAGGTGGAGCGGCAAGATGAAATTGCTGCCTAGTTTTAGAATCTAATTTTATCTCGATAGACGATTTTCTGTCAAAGTGAATGCCTTAGAATTTTATCTTTAGATAGGAATACACTTTGCTTTACCTTTACTATAGAATCATAATAATAATTAATAATAAATTAGTAATTGGAAATGAATTATTTACAAAGAGTAACCACCGAATTTCTTGCTGGTTCTTCTCGGTAGAAAAGTCCGAACCAGTGGTAGATTCACTCGAAGATTCGAAAGCACTTTAAATAAGTTTTTTGAATAAAGAAGAGTTTGAGTTTGAATATTATTATGGGTTCTAATCGCGATGGCTTAAGTCTTATTATATTTAAATACTACTAAGAATACTGAAAGACAGAGAATACATCCGAAAAGTCTATTAGTTAAATCTATGTTATAAGTATATTAACTTGATATAAGGTAACGTAGATAAATGAAAATATTCTGTAATTCTTTCTTTTCCTTATGTCTAAAGATTATACCTATAATTCATATTGCAATCATGATTGTCTGAGCCCTAAATCTTTTGCCCCGATCCGCGCCGGGGGCTAATTGGGCGAAATAATTCGCTGAAGTAATTACAGCGCGCCCCTATCCCCTAATATACGATGCCCCGGCTTCGGCGTTTACAGTAAACAACTTGATGAGTTGCTTTACTAATATTTGAGGTATAATATTTTATCCACCCCTTTTAATCAAATGAAATGATTTATTTAATCATGACATTTCATAAGTGTTTAGGATATGGGGATGTGGTATTAGAAGGTGCTACTAGTTATCTCCTAATTACGGGTGGTGTAATTAATCTAAATCATGAACCTCATGCCCCCCAATCATGTAAGAATGGCCGATCAAACGTTAAAGATTTTCGTCAAAGTAAAATAAACCATAACTGTAATGAATTAGAGCTCAATTTCGTCTGCCCATTCTCATACGTTTAGGTATGTACGATACCCTAAACGTATAAGAATGGGCAGACGAAATTGAGCTCTAATTCAATGCTGTCATGGTTTATTTTACTTTGACGCCGAACCTTTACCATTTGATCGACAATTCTTTTTTTGTTGTGTTTTTTTGGACCCCGTGATGGTTCATATTCACAATTGGACCCGGTAGGGGGCGCTGCAATCGGGTTCGAGGTTCAGGGCAGGACAAAGTCTGCCGGGCCCACTAGTAATTAATAATTAGGTAGTTCACTGAATTTATTTCCGCGTGTATATAGTACAAGACTCAGAGAGACACTGTGAGAGACTGAACAACTTAGTTATTTGTTAAAGACTTGCGGCAACCTACGGCGATGTCCGACTGCTGACTAGGTGTCAGGAGTCATGTTGCACTATGCATGTGTCCCTACAAGTGTAACTAAGTAAGTGTGTAAGTGTTGTCATAACTTGTGCCTCAACTATACCCATGCAAAAAATCACGTCGAACCGTTGCACCGTTGCGGCGTGATTGAAGGACAAACCAACAAACAAACACTTTCGAATTTATAATATTAGTATGAAGTATTATTAATCAAGTAGATATGATTCCGAGACACGAGAGAATTATAAAATTCAGATCTCAAGGGTCATTTACCCACCCAGTAACAAACAGGATTCAACTTTGTTTAACAAGCTACAAGCCTAGTCAGTTATTTACCAAGTATTAAAAAGTTCGAAAGTAAAAGTACAAGGTACAAGGGCCAAATTTATTACAGTGATTTGTTCTCTTCGTAAACTTCTCTCTTCGTCGTATCGCCCATTGCGCGTCATGATGATGGGTTTTTTACTAATAATACAAATGCGAAAGTTTGTCTATCTATCTGTCTAGCTCCCGCTAAAAAGCTTAATATCATACTGATATTATAAATGCGAAAGTGTGTTTGTTTGTTGGTTCATTGGTTTGCTGGTTTGTTGGTTTGTCCTTCAATAACGCCGCAACGGAGCAATGGATCGACGTGATTTTTGGCATTGGTATAGTTTAGGACCTCGAGAGTGACATTAAGGTATTTTTTATCCCGAAAAATTAAGAAGTCCCCTTAGGAAGAAAAAAAACTTAAACCACGCGGACGAAGTCGCGGGCATCAGCTAGTAGCTTAATATTATAAATGCGAAAGTTTGGATGGATGGATGGATGGATAAATGTTTGTTAATCAATCACGCCAGAACGGCTGAACGGATCTGAATGTTTAGCACAGAGATAAATTATAGTCTGGAATAACACGTAGGCTACTTTTTGTTAAATTAAACTAAATAATTCCGGAAAATTACCTATAAAAAACCTCAATCCACGCGGATGAATTCGCGGGCATCAGTAGTAAATAAAATTATAATATTTTGCTGTATTCTTAAGATAAATTAAAAACTAAACATTAAAAATATCATTTAAGCCACTACAATTAGAATCATTAGCTTTGATTTAGATTTTAATGCATTTCATAATTTTAATTTTAATAAAGTTTTTATAGTTACGCATATTATATTTCAAGCAGTGGACGTCGCGTCGATTGACCACGAAACTAGCTTTCCTACTTTATAACTTCAGTACCTCATCCATTACGTCAGCCTGTATGCGTTCACTGTTGACCACAATTCCATTCTATTGCTGTTAATAAATTAGTTGAGTAATTACATCTATTTATTATAATTATATCATAACTCCGGGATAAACTCACGTGTTATTTCAAAAAAATCCACCTCAACCATCGCACAGAGCTGTACGACATGCGGCCCGCAGTCGAGCAGCGACCGCGTCGCGCGAACAGGCTCATGAATAAGGGCCCCGAACGGGTTCGAAATTAGTCGGGCATTTTTCTGACATAACACGTGAGTTTATCCGGGAGTTAAGTTTAATTAGAATGAATATCACTCACGATAGTTTAAACGTTAAAATACTTCTATTAAAATAGTTAACTTATTTATGTCATTAGCTAATTACTAAGCAGCCACATTGTATTTGTAGCTAGCCATCCATTTTCCATCCAGCTTCCATAAAATAAAATGAACTAGACTATAGGGAGACTGTAGTACAGCGAATTCATAATATAAATTGACTGACGGCGCCGCTTGCTAATTATTTAGCTCGCTTTTCAATTTGTGGTTTTGCTTTTGAAACACTCTGTTCATTTCAATATTGACGTTATCGTAGAGCTTTTATGAATTACACTATTTTTTTTTTGTTTCATAGCATCATTATTAATTAAGTGAAGTTTTGAACAGAAATAATACTATTCTAAAAGTGTATTATACTATTCCTCATTTTTCTTAGACTTTTGATATATTATATGAACAAAAGCTTGCGTAAAAGTGAAAATTAGTTTTCTTCTTGAAGATTGCTTTATTATTTAAAAAAAACCGGCCAAGTGGGAGTCGGACTCGCGCACCGAGGGTTCCGTACAAACCTGTAGTAAGTTTTAAATTATTTAAAAAAAATTGCTTAAAAATTACGTTTGTTGTATGGGAGCCCCCCTTTAATATTGAAAGGTAATATACAAGTTAATATTCTGTGAAAATTTGAACCGTCTACCTGTTACCGTTTTTAATATTGAGCAAAAAAATACGAAAAAAACACGTTTATTGTATGGGGACCCCCCTTAATATATATATTTTTTTAATTTTTAGTATTTTTTGTTATAGCGGCAACGGAAATACATCATTATTATTTGTGAAAATTTCAGCTTTCTAGCTATCACGGTTTATGAGATACAGCCTGGAGACAGACAGACAGACAGACAGCGGAGTCTTAGTAATAGGGTCCCGTTTTTACCCTTTGGGTACGGAACCCTAAAAACAATTGAATTTCTTAAACTTGTGTAAAGACAAGTATAGATGAGTTAATAATTATTGTTAACTGTATAAGTTCCAGAATAATTTTGCTAAACTATGTCGCCTACCCGTCCAGCCTTACTCAAAGTGGTCTTCAAATTATGTACACTATGTGTGGTTCCAAACTTTCGAGTTTAACGACATCTTGCGTTCTCTGTGGCGTTAGAGACGCTAGTTACCACTTGCAAGCATTTTCACTTTGAAGTCGGATGAGTGAAATATTGTAGAAGCTTAACTTTGAAGTCGGGCGAGTGAAATATTGTAGAAGTCTAGAAGAAACTTAATCGAATAGCTTATGTGACTATTGTAAAAGTAATAACGTACCAGCCCCCCAATCATGTAAGAATGGCCGATCAAACGTTAAAGATTTTCGTCAAAGTAAAATAAACCATAAATGCATTGAATTAGAGCTCAATTTCGTCTGCCCATTCTTATACGTTTAGGTATGTACGATACCCTAAATGTATAAGAATGGGCAGACGAAATTGAGCTCTAATTCAATGCTGTCATGGTTTATTTTACTTTGACGCCGAACCTTTACCATTTGATGGACAATTCTTACGTAATCGGGGGGCAGGGTGTTACGTGTTAGTTGATGTGGACGGAAGGATTTAAAATAATCCTCTAGAAACTATATTTTATTTTCAGTAAAAAGTAACTATATTTTGTCAACGAGTACGAATTCATACTAATATTATAAATACGAAACTTGGTTTGTCTGTCGGTCTTTCCGCTTGTCTGTCTGCCTGTCTGCTACGCTTTACCTTTTCAATCGATTTTGATGTTTGCTCAAGAGATACCTCTGGTGGAAAAGCGTGTTCGTTTTTAATATGCGCAGTTTTATTCTTGACTAGTTGATGCCCGCGACTTCGTCCTCTTCAATCACGCCGCAGCGGAGCAACGGATTGACGTGATTTTTAGCATGGGTATAGTTGAGGACCTGGAGAGTGACATAGGCTACTTTTTATCCCAGAAAATTAAGGAGTTCCCGCGGGAATCCAAAAAAACTAAAACCACGCGGACGAAGTCGCGGGCATCAGCTAGTTATATTATTCTAAAAAAAAGCATTTCATTGTTTTTAATTCAGAATTGCGGCTTGAATCTGGTTAACTGACATAAACAAAGACTTTGCTCGTCCCAGAGTTTCCCATAACCCTCCGATTGCGGTATCTGAAAGGCGAATAACTTTTATTTGCTTTAAACAGCTTTAAAATTTTGAAGCGCCATCGACCGTGGTTTCTATAAAGGTCCAATGACCGCCCATTACATGGGATCCGTTATTTGTGATGCCCATCCCGCTTTATGTTCATTTAAATAGAAAGAAAAACAGATTTTATGTTTTTATCTTTGAAGTGAAAACTTCTTTAGCCGCGTTGAGCACTTTTCGGTAGGGGGTGTAAACTTGTGGATCCGCGTCACCGACATGCTCGCGTTGTTACAAAGACAAAGCGTCTTAAATATAAATATACTACATTCGGAATTAAACTTTAATGCCATAGTTTTAAGGTTTTAAATATTTTAATTTTTTTTTTAAATAAAAATTCAAAAAAATTCAAAATTCAAATGTTTTTTATTCAAATAAGCTTTTACAAGCGCTTTTGAATCGTTATAATATGAATCTACCGCTGGTTCGGAATGCCATTCCTACCGAGAAGAGCCAGCAAGAAACTCGGTGGTTGCTCTTTTCCATCAAAACTTACAATCATCATAATGATACAAGTAACTGCAGTCCCACGCATAGCTGGAGCGAATCAAATCCACGCTTTTTTTTTTATCATTTACGTAATCTTCGATTGTATAGTATGCTTTTTTCACGAGCATACAATATTCAATACACGCCAAGACTGGCAGACAGAGGCAGCCCCATTTCCGACGGTGGCACCCGTTCACGAGCATGACGCATGATCCAGCCATTGCTTCGCTCAACCATATTTGAGGGAACGTAACAACGATACGAACAATATTCGTATTTATATTTAAAAAACGAAATTCGAACGAACGAACGAACGAGAAAATTCGGAGAAGAACTAAAGTGACCGACATAGCTCTGAGGGTTAGCAAGCTGAAGTGGCAGTGGGCAGGCCATGTCTGTCGCAGAACCGATGGCCGTTGGGGCAGACGTGTTCTGGAGTAGAGACCGCGTACCGGCAAGCGCAGTGTAGGACGACCTCCAGCTCGCTGGTCCGATGACCTAAAGAAGGTGGCGGAAAGCGGGTGGATGAGCAAGGCGGAGGACCGTGTTTGGTGGCGCGCTCTCGAAAAGGCCTATGTCCAGCAGTGGATGCATACAGGCTGATGGATGGATGGGATGGAAGGATTTATGTTGGCGTTTGGAAATTTTATATTATTTTCTAACTTTAATACTAAAATTCTAAGTTATAAGTTTCACTTTTATCGGCAGTGCCTAAGACTGCCAATTTTTTGTTTTGTTAAACAAATGACTTTGGAAATAAATGCATCGTTAATTACTTTAGTCCATTTCTATCCACATTTTGTGCCCAGCCTTAGATTTAAAATGCAGCACAATGCAAATAAGATGTGTTTTTGCCTGCGCCAGGCAAAGTTACGGCTACAGTTATTGCCCAGCATCCCGCCCGGCTCGAGAGCAGCCAATCTGCACGCTATCTTAATCTCGGAGACACATTCCTGCGGCTTGCCTACGTTCGGCCTTTTATCATCTATTTATTACCTAATACTATAGCTGATGCCCGCGACTCAATGTAGTTCTCCGACGGATCAATGATAATCAAATAAATATTATAAATGCGAAAGTTTGGATGTATGGATGTATGTTTGCTACTCAATCACGCTCCAACGGATGAACGGATCTGGATGAAATTTGGCACAGAGATAGATTATAGTCTGGAATAGCACATAGGCTACTTTTTATCCCGGAAAATTAAAGAGTTCCCGCGGGAACCGAAAAACCTCAATCCACGCGGACGAAGTCGCGGGCATCAGCTAGTAAGAGATATTTCTATGATCTCTTTTTTTATTTATTTTATATATAGATATATAGCGAGCAAACGAGCAGGCGGGTCACCTGATGGTAAGTGATTACCGCCGCCCGTGAACACTTGCAGCACCAGAGGAACCGCCAATGCGTTGCTGGCTTTTGAGATGTTCGTTTATCCGCCCTTTGAACAACCCCATATTATGATCAAGTGGGAAAACAGAAGATGGAAACTGGTTCCATAATTTGCAGGTACGTGGCAGAAATGACCTGGAATAAAGGGAGGTGAAGAAAGTATTATGTCAGCCACATGTCTATTGCACCGAGTGTTCTCACTAAAAATACGGTCACAAAACGCAGGCGACAATTAACGCCATTAGAAACGTCGGCTCAAAGCGATCCGTAGTCACAACACAGACGGACAAACTGGCCGTTCGGTTGCATTGAAACATTAATGCCCCTTTGGTGCCGCATCTGCATATATATGGAACGCAGCTGAATGGCTTTTTGTCTGCTTCAAGCTTGTGTTATTGCACCTATTTTATCGTTTGCTTCTTAATTGAAGTGAAAACTACTTTAGCCGCGTTGAGCACTTTTTGGTAGGGGGTAAACTTGTGGATTCGCGTCACCGACATGCTCGTGTCATGATTTTTAATTATTAATAAGACATTGTTTTGATTTTTTAAATTGGAGGTGTGTGATTTGACTTAAACGATTTATCGTTGGAGTCATTCACATACATTTATGCAACAGTATTGAAGTTTGAACGAATGTGAGTGTGTAGGTGGAATCGTGACGTTCGGTTTGACTAGTTTTAAAAGCAGTTCTCTTTTAGCATTAAAACCGAAAGGTTGTGTGTTCTAAAAATGTGTTTAAAGTTAATGTTCGACCTCTGGTAAGCAAAAGTTAATATTGTTAAAAAATATTGTTAAAAAGAATCAGTCGATCATTAGAATAAAAACTATTGGGATTTAAACATTTAAATCGGTGTTTCTTTTAAGTAATCTCTGGTTACGATGTGGGTAGCATTCCACTCGGTCTTTCAGTGCATTTATCCATAGAATTACTATGTTTACACGAGAATTCATGATAATTCAGAAGTGAAAATGAACCCAAGAAAGTTGTTTAAAATGAGAATTCCACTGAGTAGTTATATTTTAAACACAATTTTGTGTCGTACCTTCAAAAAGTATAAGTAGATAGTATTCCGTTTACTAAGTTCAAAAGAGATTGACTACTTCGATCAAAGTTAGCACGTAGTTGAGACTCAAGTCTTGTCATGTTCTAAAGATAGTTATAACGTGTAACAGAGAAATTTTGATATTGCTAAATCTGTTTTGATACCTATTGTGTGGGTACATTTAATAACATTAGTTCTGGGTTACTTTTTGGTTTTGCTATTTTGGCTATAATATTAAGTTTTATTCAATTTGAGTAGCGGTTAAATAGAGTGTTTGGTAATGATCTCGTGCGGTAATAATTAAGATTGTACCCAAGTAATTAATATTTGAATTACTTTTGTATTTAGTGCTATAGACTTTAGTTTCCCATGAACTAGAAAATAGTAAAAAAAAAAAAAAAAAGCTTGCGAATTATAATTTTATAACCAGTAGTTTATTGTTGTGTCGAATCAATGCTGATTATAACGTTTTTAGTTTAGACAAGCTTATATATATTACACACAGTAAATATTTATTTGAAATGCATGTTTGAAGAAATTTCAGTGAGTTTTTGAATATGCAGGTGTCCATATTAAATTATTAGGATAGAATGGCATGTCCTGGACATGAGTCCAGGAAATTTTTGTAATATTTAGCTACAATCAATGAATATCGTAATATGAGGGTTTTGCTAGTATAGAGGGTTTTGACAGACTGAAATGAGTTTCGCTAGCACTGGCTGTCTGAGCAGCCATTTCAGATGATTAAATACAATAGCTTACTGCTTGGTTTTTACTACTGGTTGACCCAAGGTTCTGCTCGAAATATGAAATAGGTAAATAATGATCAATTCTGATAAACCCAAGTATTTGTGGAATACCCTCTAGACCATTACCTTAGACCAACGTTACCTAAAGTTTCATTTACTCAGTGTGAATGTAGCTAGATTACTGAATATTGTGCCTGACTAGTGAAATGAACGGAATTGTAGTTTTTTTTTATTAGATACTGTGTATAATTTCGAATTTCGATTTTACGAGTTTTTTTAATTAGGAATTTCTGTTAACCAGGCATAGATTAGATTAAATAAGTCAAAGAGATACCCTCATATCAATACTAAGATGCAAGATGGTTTTGTCTCGTAATATCAGACTCTATAAAAACAAGTTTTGAAGTGTAGCGTAGAGTGGCAGGGCAACTTTTTTATTTTTATTGGCTCCGCAAGTGAACTTAAGTACATTACATTAGTAAAGTACATTGGCCAGATATGTAATTTATGACAAGTCAATTTAAGCACTTGCTTAATTCATGTTGAAAGAATAATAGTGGTTTTACAGACTAAGTTCATTTGCAATTTATAGTTGCTATTAGCACAGGATATATTATTATGCTTTATGGTTTTTATGTACTCAGTTCTGTCGTTTTACTGGTTGATTGACATCTAGGGTTCCGCTTTCATGTGCGGGAAGTCTTCGTCTCATAATAGATTGAATCTGTGATTGAGGTTAATAATGAAGGAATAATTTGGAAAGAATGTAAGATAGAGGTGTAAGAATATCTTAGGTTTCAAGTTGAAGTTGTCTATTTACCGGAGCCGGTATTATGAGATTGACAATATAATTATTGAATGATAACCAAAGAGTCTATAGGTTGTGAACACAGAACATATAATAAGAGGTTAGAAAGGCGATGTGGGCGGGTCACGCGCGCCACTATATTGAGCGAACGCTCAAACGTACCAAAAACACACCTCAGTCGGCCGCGGACTGTCTTGGGAAGTTTTACGCGCAAAAAAGTGTTTATAATGCCTTCTTGCGCGGTAATAACCTGCAGAGCTAGAAGCCAAAATGTCAATGTGACTAATGGCAAGATATCTTTTCATCGGTAAGTACATTAAACCTTGATTTTAAATGATTTAATTGAAAATACTAAAGACATTATGTTTTCCTTCACTAGTGTGACTGGATCGCAAATTTGTATGTACATCGCTGGTGCGAACAACGCGCTCCAACAGAGTCATGTACGCGAGCGGCAATGTAAAGCGTAGTGCGTATGAACGATCAACTCCACTTGTTACCTGGTATTACCCAATAAGAGTAACTTGTCGATAGGGCTGAGTAGCATTTTTCCACCGTATCGATAAATAGTTTATTTGTTTCTGAGTTTATTATTATGAACTTTTAATGATAGTTACAGATTTAGATTTTAATCATAAATGTTTGAAATATTGTTATAGTATTTTGTGTTTGTTGGTTTTGTTGTATAGTGTGTTTTAAATATTGTTGATGTATTCAAATAAAAACCATTTGTGAACCATAGTAATTTTTTAATTTTATTTATTTCTTATAAAGAAACAGTAGTTATAAGCAAAAGAAATATCATTATTTCTCCATACATTTTTGACGTGACAACGTCTTATAAATTGGTTTGCCGGGTGACACCTCAAGATTCTGTGTTACGCTCCCCGCGTTATGCGCTAACAATGAGAGCGAGTGAGAGGCACGCGTCCCGCCTAAGAGCGAGAGAGACAGACATAAACTATTTTACCACTCAAAGTCGTTGTCACGTAAAACTTTCGCCCGTATATCGACTTTACAGGCAACCAATTTTTTTTAATCTATAGGTACTTATAATAAAACTGTAACAGGTCCAATTCTGTACATTGAAGATATTTTGAAAATTTTTTTTAGAGGTCACTCATTATTCGATACTGAAGCCAAATCTGTAATTTTTTTCATTTTTATCTGTCTGTCTGTCTGTATCTTGGCCGCGCATCACGCCGAAACTACTGAATGAATTCAAACTTGGCACGATTTGAGCCCATACTACGAGGTAGGACATAGGATACTTTTTATCCCGAAATTCTACCCCCGAAGGGGTGAAATAGGGGTTGAAAGTTTGTATGAAAGTCCTTAATTTCTCAAGTTATAGCCATGAAACTTGGTACTTGCGGGTTGAAAATGAAAACATATGTGTTTCACAGTTTTTCAAAATTCCACTCCCGAAGGGGTGAAATAGGAATTTGAGAGTTTGTATGAAAATCCTTAATTTCTCAAGTTATAGCCATGAAACAGCATTTGGACTTTCGTTAAAATATGAAGAAGTACGTGTTTCACCATTATAGGGGGATTATACCGTGGGATAGTAATATAGGATACTTTTTATCCTGGAAAATTAACTGAAAAACTTATTCCACGCGGACGAAGTCGCGGGCATCAGCTATAAAGAATATACATACATACTTTTTATCGCGGAAAATTAATGAGTTCCCGCGGCAATCGAAAAAACTTAGTCCACGCGGACGAAGTCGCGGGCATCAGCTAGTTTAAAATAAAATAGTAAAATCTCCAGACATAGAGTCCAACTTAAGTTAACAATATGAATATTGACATGCTGTCGACCGTACGAAATTAAACATCGATAAAAAATATTTTAGTCAATCCCTAGCGTATGTTGCTGTTTTACACGACAACACGCGCAAGTTTGAAGTTTCACTAGTGTGCGTAGCTTCGCCAATCGCAGCGCTTTTTTCTGCCTCACGCACACATGGGAACTCTCGTGTGTATTCGTTTAGATTAGTAGTAGTGAAGAATGGTGGGATCAAAACGGCGACAGCGGTTTCCGTACAAAATTTGCACTAGGGCCTTTCTAACCTCTATTATATGTTCTGTGGTTGTGAACGAGTGTGTTACTATTTTGGACAGCATGTTATTGCTATTAATTTTTACTGACTATTGATATTTTATTGATTATTAATATTTTATTACAGCTTCTTAAAGGATTTTAATCTATTTTAAAATGTAACTCACTCATTTTATTTATTCAAGGGTAAGATGATTTACAAGCAGCACGAGATATATTGTTTTTATTCATATTGATATTATTTATACATTTATTGATATATATTTCATTTTTTTACTGACTATTGAAAGTTTTTGATCTTTATTGATCATCACTATTGTTTTTTTTTATTGATTATTATTACACTTCGTATTCGTCCTCCGAGATTAGCATGATATACTTGTAGTACCGTGTACGTACGGCCACTTTCACACGTTAGTTGAGGTAGCTGGAAATAAAAACAAACGCTCCCTCTTACCGGCCGATAGCAGGCCGCTATATATAGGCCCCACTCCTGCACAACTAGCCATTCGTGTTTTCGTGCTCAGCCACTTCGCACGTCCGCAAATTCGGTGAGTTTTTAAATTATTAAATTAAAAATTAATATTTTTATTATTTATTTTTGTGATAAAAACGTAAAAGTGATTTCGGAAATTTGAAATTAAACCGATCACGTAAACGTTATCACCGAATAAGTTTGTCATCGAGTTTTTTGGAGTCTTCTACACTGTTTTGTCATCGAGCTTTTGTTTTTGAAGTCTTCTACACTGCTTGTCATCGAGTTCTTTGGAGTCACTGCAATCGCCACCGTCGAGTCGCAACATTGCTCGTCAGCCAACTTTCTAATAATGTGTGTTTGCGCATAGGATTTTTTTTTTAGATATATACCTAAACTCAAACCGAAATTCAATTAATGTTTCTTACTCAAATAGACTTTTATAAGTCCTTTTTGAGTCGTCGAGTGGAATCTTTCACTGGTTCGGAATAACATTCCTACAGAAAAGAATCAGCAAGAAAGTCTGTTAAAATCTACCTGTCTAGACGTGGATATTATGAAATCTTAGCAAATCGGATTGCCTATGGCTACCTATTGAAGTGTGTTTTCGCATGCAATCTCTTGCCTACAAAATAATAGACTTACAATAAGTCGTGGGCGAGGCCCCCCAGGCATTGCTCAAATTTGAAGTACGTTTTCGCGTGCAATTTAATGCCTACAAAATAATAGACTTACAATAAGTCGTGGGCGAAAGCCCTCAGGCATTGCTCAATTTGAAGTACGTTTTCGCGTGCAATCTCATGCCTACAAAATGATAGACTTACAATGAGTCGTGGGCGAAAGCCCTCAGGCATTGCTCAATTTGAAGTACGTTTTCGCGTGCAATCTCATGCCTAATAGACTTACAATAAGTCGGAGTACGTTTTCGCGTGCAAACTCATGCCTACAAAATGATAGACTTACAATGAGTCGTAGGCGGGGGCCCTCAGGCATTGCTCAATTTGAAGTACGTTTCAATTTGGAGTACGTTTTCGCGTGCAATCTCATGCCTTCAAAGTAATAGACTTGCAATGAGTCGTGGGCGAAAGCCCTCAGGCATTTCTCAAATTTGAAGTACGTTTCAATTTGGAGTACGTTTTCGCGTGCAATCACATGCCTACAAAGTAATAGACTTGCAATGAGTCGTGGGCGAAAGCCCTCAGGCATTGCTCAATTTTGAAGTATATTTTCGCGTGCAATCTCATGCCTACAAAGTAATGGACTGGCAATGGGTCATGAGCGGGGGCTCTCAGGCGTTGTTCAATTTTGAAGTGTTTTTTTTTCGTACACGATTTCATGCCTATGAAATTATGCCTGTATTGCGTTGATTGTTTGAACTAACTATTGCAAAATCTATTTTTGAGAAGTGCGTCCTTTTACGCACTTTATTGGCACACCTTTTTTCGTACGATGAAAGTGCGCGCGCACGTGCTTGAATCTCAAAGCATCTTCGATCAGGTGCGAAAACTTATCCAAGCATTCATGTTGCCATAATATGCTTCGCTATTGGGACTGCGTTCTAATGAACAATAATGAATGACTAATGTCATGAAGACCAACGATCTTACCTGCCCTGGGAGAAGTCATGATGACGCAGGCGCAAGTCCCGCCTTCACTCCCGAATCCCGACAGCAAGACGCCTTCGAGTTTTTTGTTATGATGTTTTGAGCATAGCTACTACAGCAGAGCTTTATAAAACGATACGGATCGTCGGATACAGCATCTATTAATGGACGCACGACGCTTTAATGACGACATACAGCGATTCTTTAACAAGACGTTTAATTGTCCTCAGGATTAGTTATTGCCTAATAAAACTAATTCTTATTATTTAGCAAGAATCTTTCAGAAACTTACAAAGATGCTAAGGCGATAATTAAATAGAGCGCAGAGTCGAAACAGCCTCAAGCCCAAACCGCAAAGGAAGTTTTAAATCAACAGACCTGTTATGCGAGCATTTCGGCTAAGGACTTCTCATCGCAGCCATCGTTGTCCGAGATTAGGAACACTGGTGATTTTTTTTTTTAAAAATTTGGCAAAATTTTTAAAAAAGCAGTGGTCATCCATAACCGATGACCCTACAGTGGTTAGTTGTTTTTTCCTATAGTATTCCTATTTTAAGTGTTTCTTGTTTTGCCTCGAAATTCTTTCAAAAGGCAGTCAATGGTCCCTTAGCTATAGGAGCTATATCACAAAGTGAACCTGCAGTACATTAATTTTTGACTGCAGTACTCTTTATCCGAGTCATACGGCAAGAACATATTTACTTTAATATAAAACAATGAAATACATTTCAATATTTTTTCTTTATTTGAAGAATTTAGAACAATAATTGTATTAGTGAGAACTGCTATATGACCACAACCAATCAAAAAGATGCTTAGTTTTCGGTCCTAATACATGCAGACCAGAAAGGCAACTAAATTAATTGCGCTTTTGTTTGAATATAGTTTTCCAAATATACGTTCCACAGTTATTTGGTTTATTTAAACCAAACTGCAATATTTTTTGTATTTATTCGCTCGTGGAACCTATCTAAAAATTTCCTCGAGGCTAAGAAATTAATGTTACTCCTTTTAATCATAATAATTCTTTAATAATCTTTACAGTTTGGCAACTTAACAGTTTTATTTTATAATTAATTTTAAAACAAGCAAATAACTTCCGTATAAGGAGTTCCGACACTACCTATAGTTATTGTTCGATGATGATTGATTCTCTTTTTAAAAAAGAAATCACAAAACGAACGTCTCTATAACATAATATTTCAATGAAAAGAAACAATAAGTTGCCACCGAGCTCCTGCAACTTTATTTTTTGGAATACGTAATTTATTCTTATATACATAATAATATTTTTTTTTTTTGAACTTTGCTACATTAGTTGGCCTTATTACTTCATCGTGGCCGGCTAAAACAACCAAGTTTTAGAAGGTGTAAATGTTTTAAATTTAAAAAATGGTAATTAAGAAACAACGCATCTATATCCTGTTGTCCTTCAGATTTTGAGCGGCTTAATTCTGTAAACAAAATTGAAATGATGTAGAAATTGTCATAGGATTCTCAACTGCGGGGTTGGGGGCCGCTTGTGGTGAGGAAACTGCTAGCACCCAACGAAATGAGGCATTTCACATTAACCAGTTGGAAATTCTGCCAGCTTACTTCGGTTTCAAGTATTTTTTGAATACTTACACATTTTTTCAAAATCTTTTCAAGATCGCCAATACCATTGCAGTTAGTTTCATAACCTGCATGGCTGGTAGGTATTTCCCCTCTTGAGATGAGCCCACGAGATATATATTGAATAGATGCGATTACAAAGATGTTTGTATTACATATAAACGCTCTAGTCACGATACTAAAGCTATTAGAGAATCCACTCCATAAGTTTCCACTCTTCGGTATTATCAAGAAAACACAAGTAAAGTTCATAATTTTTGTTCCTTTATAGCCTACCATCATATCGCATATTTAATGGTTTACTTGCTGTAATTTGTCTTCGGACCCACTGGTCCACTGGTCTTTGAACCATCTGACGTGGTTATATATATACATAAGTATATATATTTTTTTTTTTTTATTTTTTTTTTTTTTATTTTTTTTTTTTTTCTTTCTCTCTCGTTATTGATAAGAGTCCTTAGTAGTCCTTATTGATAAGAGATTTCCCACTCTCATCTATAGAAATGATGAATACCTTTCAGTCAGTTTTATTTCTGTCCTTCTATAAATTCATTTAAACAACACGATAGTTGATCAATTAAGTTGTTTCAATTCGGCAATACTATACATCTCTTCCATGGATGTCTTCAGCAAGTATTAATTCAATTGAATTTGAGTTGTTGAAATTTATCACAACTTTACCAATAGTTGTAGATCTCGTAATATTAGAGATAAGTGATCTCTAAGTATAATATGCAGTTTAATTGAAAAAATTGAACATAGGTACTATAAATAGATTTTCTAAATTTTTTTTTCAAATTCATACTGACTTTCTATGCTAAAATGTAACATCACATCACAATCCTTGAAATGCATTAATTTTTTTTTGTGTTTTGTTTTTCTCAATCAATGATCTGATGAAATTATAAAAGAACTTTTGAAGCATTAAATAATTTTATGAGCTTCAAGAAAATTACATAGAATGCAAAAGATTTTCAAAATTGTAATAATAATAATATATAACATAGAACTTTCCTTCGAAATTTCTCGTCAATCAAAATTTTTAATTTTTAATTAAAACTTTCTGAACAGGTTTTTTCCGTATATAATACAATTTTTACATTATCGTAAGTGTAACCCTCAATAGTTATCTTGACAAAATTAAACACCTTCGACACAATATCGGACTTATCTGTTCCTCAATACAGCGCGGCCTCAAGAGCCCGCCATATCCACAAGAATATTTTAGTTGCAGTCACTTGGCATATCCTTGTTTTTGCCCAAAGTACACGACACTAAGTAGTTGCTCGAATACTTTTGAAATTATAATTTTCCTTATCGAAAATTCAGATTGTTGAGTTGACTCATTTCTTACAAATACTATGATCCTGTAATAATAAAATCGAGCAGTATAAAAAACTAGTTATACAGTACCTCGTAAATATCTATCAAAATAAATAAAATTGTTCATTAAATAAGAACATAATCATTATTATGTATTAAATATGATATACCTGATGGTTAAAGTGCGTTTTTCGCATAATAACTACGAGTAAGACCTGTTTTCATGACAAGTCTCTCAATATCTACAAGTAAATCATGCTAATCTCGGAGGACGAATACGAAGTGTAATTAATGATTAAACGAACTTACCTGTAAGTGAAGTTCGATCATAATTATACGAGTATTCGTCCGAAGAGATTAGCATCCCACCCTCCCACGCGTTACCCCAGTGTCATGAAAAGGTCAAATTTCAAATTCAAGGTTAAATTTGTAATATATATGTGTTTATGAAAGTGTAAAAAAAAAAAAAAAAAAAGAGGTCAAGCTCCGAACTAAATGACTAGTTGTGCAGGAGTGGGGCCTATATATAGCGGCCTGCTATCGGCCGGTAAGAGGGAGCGTTTGTTTTTATTTCCAGCTACCTCAACTAACGTGTGAAAGTGGCCGTACGTACACGGTACTACAAGTATATCATGCTAATCTCTTCGGACGAATACTCGTATAATTATGATCGAACTTCACTTACAGGTAAGTTCGTTTAATCATTAATTATTTTATTGATTTTTATGATGAGTGATTTTTATTATGAAGAGTGAACTATGTTTCAGATATTTTATTTTTATTGGCTATTGAAATTTATTGATAACTACTATTGGATTTTACTGATTTATTATGTGACTACACTGGATATTACAGGGGTATGTGTCCCACTGGATGTAAAGCGAGTCCCTGGTCGTCGGATTTATATATTTTTCCCTATAGATGTCTTTAGTCGTCGGAGGAATAATTGATTTTATTGATTTATTATGTGGCTACACTGGATATTACAGGGGTATGTGTCCCACTGGATGTAAAGCGAGTCCCTGTTCGTCGGGTATATTTAAATTTCCCTCTTTAGATGTCTTTAGTCGTCGGAGAAATAATTGATTTTATTGGTTTATTATGCGACTACACTGGATGTCTTTTGTCGTCGGAGGAATAATTGATTTTATTGATTTATTATGTGACTACACTGGATATTACAGGGGTATGTGTCCCACTGGATGTAAAGCGAGTCCCTGTTCGTCGGGTATATATATGTTTCCCTCTTTAGATGTCTTTAGTCGACGGAGAAATAATTGATTTTATTGATTTATTATGTGACTACACTGGATATTACAGGGGTATGTGTCCCACTGGATGTAAAGCGAGTCCCTGGTCGTCAGATTTATATATTTTTCCCTATAGATGTCTTTAGTCGTCGGAGGAATAATTGATTTCATTGATTTATTATGTGGCTACACTGGATATTACAGGGGTATGTGTCCCACTGGATGTAAAGTGAGTCCCTGTTCGTCAGGTATATATATATGTTTCCCTCTTTAGATGTCTTTAGTCGTCGGAAAAATAATTGATTTTATTGGTTTATTATGCGACTACACTGGATATTACGGGGGTATGTGTCCCACTGGATGTAAAGTGAGTCGCCAGTCGATTAATAATGTTAGTGGGCGTACCATGTGACTACACTGGATATTACGGGGGTATGTATCCCACTGGATGTAAGGTGGGTCACCGGTCGTTCGATATCTTTCTCTCTGAATGTTTAATGGTTATTTACTAAGACATCTAAAGACATTTAAAAACAAGCTCGATCTCGTACGTTAGATATGACCGTGAATGGATTTTGTCCCAAGTTATGTACATTTTTCAGAAAGGCGTGACGGTGATGTCCGCTTTGCTGTGTAACTCGCTGCGTGCCTGGCACGCTGATACGGTGATGCAACCGTTGAGACTCTGATGCAACCGTTGAGACTCTGATGCCGACGCTATATATGACGCCGGTGAGATTTTTCCATATAAGCATGACACACTTTGCCATATAAAGTAAATGAACGAGTAATTCACTGTAAACTGAGTAGATGGATTCATACCTAGTACTAAACATAATTTTGTACGTCTTCTACTATTAAAGACCGTTATCTAGTGATCTAAAAGTAAAGCAGTCATGATTATACGATAGACGATTGAAAACAAAAAAAATAAAAAAATAAAAATACGTATAGTTTTACGATTTTGATAAAGAAATTTATATTCAAGTATAGATGAGCGGAAATATTTTGAAGATTTGAGTAACGTTAAACCTAACTTGGGTTTTGCAGGTCGGTTTTCTTGATTTTACCGAACCCGGTTATGTAATTTAGATTGTGTTTTCTGTCTTAATTGGGAGAGAACTACCTTTCTAGCCTCATGGGTAGAGAGTATGTTTACGGTTGACCTGTGATCCTGTTTCTCTTTTTCTTTTCATGAGTATAACTACAGCTGTAGTCCAGACAATGTTATGTTGTTAATGTATTAGTCGTAGCTACGACTGATTGAGACAGTTAATATGAAGCCGTTGGTGTTTGTAAATAAGAAGTTAAATTACGAATTTGATAATTCAACTTTGATAAAGTGTTACCTATTTATATATATGATATTATTCATAATTTATGAATCACGATGAACGTGAACACATAGGTACCTCGTACCTTGGCAGGCGTATATATCTATAACTCATATGTACCAAATGATGATAGTTTAACGATTTGGTTTTATTTTCTATTGCATGTGTGGGGCGCCCTAAAGTGGCGCCATAGAGTGGGGCCCTAGAATGGTGCCCTAGAGACGCGCCCTGGGTGATGGTGCGCTAGAGCGGTGCCTCGGAGCGGTACCTCGGAGTCGTGCATCAGTGCACGTTTGATACGACTTAGTATACAATTTATTATAGAATAGAATAGAATGAATTTATTTGTCTGAGTATGTGTTACAATGATGGTTATAGTATGAAATGTACGTTCGATACGACTTAGTATACAATTTATTATAGAATAGATTTGAATGCATTTATTTGTCTAAGTATGTGTTACAATGATGGTTAAAGTATGAAAAGGCCTGATTACGACTTCTGTTATCTGTAATAATCATGATCTAAGCTTAATAATCTTAGCTAATCATAATAAGGAATTCCCCTCAGACAAGGCAAAGTGGCATTTGTAAATGTATAATAGGGTGTTAAATAATTATTTAATAAGGTTGTTATAAAATTGTGTCATCATCACATTTAAGCATGATCTAAGTAAATCAAAGGACAATAATATGATTATAATTTTAACTTTATAAAATTAAGTTATTTGTACACCACACTGTGGTAGAATAGGAGCACTAATTTTATACTGAGTCCACCTTAAATGTACACTATTCACAAATGAATGAATTGAATTGAATTGAAATGATAACATTTCACAGGAATAACATCTTGGGTAAATAAATAATGTCTTGAATAATTAATTACAAATAACGTCAGACTTTATAGACCAAGTAACATTCAAATTGTCTACTCTTACAATAAGTCTATTTAAACAATGGATGGCTATAATGTCATACTATTTATGTCGATATAATATAATGCTTCATCAATTAGAAATGTCAAGGTTAAAATGACAAATATACCAAGTCTATGATTAACTAAGTCAATGGTTTAATTAATAATAATTACAGTAAGCATTTGTTGCACAATTTAATCAAAATCATTTTTTTTTTGTATTTTTTTAATTGCAAAAATTCTTCAATAGAATATAATGCATTTTGTGGCAGCCATTTTTTTTTATAATGCCTTCTTGAATTTAGTGACTGGTAATAGACCTATTGATTTGGGAATAGCATTATATACTTTTACACACATTGCAGCGCAGTTTTTCAAATACGTAGCCATTTTGGGTGCTTTATTAAATACCAGTCTTTCCCTATTTTATTAGTGCTCTTGTTTAGATTTAACCCAAAGTCCCACAATAGATTTCTTTGGAGCAACACAACTTTATTCCACCTAAAATCCAATTTAGTTTGGTTTACTGTTAGATTTTTATTTTTATTGTGGGAAAGCACAGATCGTTCATAAATTTATTTATTTCATTTGTTTGCGTTTATGTTTACATTGGCATGAGGCCCTGTGAGGGCATTGCTTATAACACTTTATTACAGTGAACATTGAACATAATAATAAACATACTAAAAAGAGTAGTTATCCAGTAATTAAACAAAAAAAAAAAAGTTATAAAAATCAAATTCATTTAAGCTACTACCAACATTAGATAATTAAATAATGTCAACAAATAATTAAATCTAGAAATCGTAGTCAATGAGTCTAAGAATAAGTTATTACAATAAAAAAATAGTATATGAATAGTTATAATTTTAATACATAATTTATTTATACATCTATCGTGCTATTGAGGTCTAGGTAGTTAGAAATTCTTGAATATTATAAAAACATTTTTGTATTAATCAATGTCTCAATTTTCTGAAAATGAGACATTTTCTTTAAATGTTAATTAATTAATGTTTGTTAATCAAAAATTAGAAGTCATTTGGATCCACTAAATGTAACACTTCACCGAATGTCATGATTTATGTAAATTTGCGATTTATGAATTTGTGGGCCAGGAGGCACCACAGTGTCGGATGGCCGAATGTCATGATTTTTAATTATTAATAAGACATTGTTTTGATTTTTTAAATTGGAGGTGTGTGATTTGACTTAAACGATTTATCGTTGGAGTCATTCACATACATTTATGCAACAGTATTGAAGTTTGAACGAATGTGAGTGTGTAGGTGGAATCGTGACGTTCGGTTTGACTAGTTTTAAAAGCAGTTCTCTTTTAGCATTAAAACCGAAAGGTTGTGTGTTCTAAAAATGTGTTTAAAGTTAATGTTCGACCTCTGGTAAGCAAAAGTTAATATTGTTAAAAAATATTGTTAAAAAGAATCAGTCGATCATTAGAATAAAAACTATTGGGATTTAAACATTTAAATCGGTGTTTCTTTTAAGTAATCTCTGGTTACGATGTGGGTAGCATTCCACTCGGTCTTTCAGTGCATTTATCCATAGAATTACTATGTTTACACGAGAATTCATGATAATCGCGAACACCGAAATGCTCGCGAACACCGACATGCTCGCATTGTTACCAAGACAAAAGGTTTTGAATATAAATATACCTACTACATTCGTAATTAAACTTTAATGCCTTAGTTTTAAGGTAATTTTTTTTTTATTGTTTTTTTAAATATTCGTTTTCACTTCTATCGGCAGTATCTTTGACTGCAAATTTTTTTTTAGGTGCTATTCATGTTATTCTAGCTGAACCCCGCGACTTCGTCCGCGTGGATTGAGGTTTTTTGGTTCCCAAGAAAACTCTTTAATTTGCCGGGATAAAAAGTAGCACAGGGTAGAATCAATTTGTATTCAAAATTTCAGCCAAATCCGTCTAGTAGTATTTGCTTTAAAGAGTAACAAACATACACACACACATACAAACTTTCGAATTTACAATAGGTACTTATTAAAGTGACGATTATCGTCTGAAAAAATGAAACTTATACGTAAAAGAGTCGCTCTGAATTATGCGTGCCGATTCCATATACAATATCTGTCATCTAGGTTTTTTATCCACTACAAGTTAGCCCTTGACTGCGATCTCACCTGATGGTAAGTGATTATGCAGTCTAAGATGGTAGCGGGCTAACCTGTTAGGGGCATGGCGTTCTCTAAGTCATGATGATAAATTGCCTTGACAATTGACCCGGTGATAAACCTGAAAAAAGTATAAATTTTGGTAATTGAATCCGGTACGTACGACTCTTAAGACCTCAGGCAATTTTCAGCACGCGCCTAGGATTAAGTCAAATGCACTTCAAATTGTAACTAAGTAAGTACTTTTGAAGCCGAACTTGGAATTGAAGGTAATTAGAGTCGGTTAAAAGAGCTCGTAGGTACAGCTAAGAAGTGGATTTCAAACTCTACAGTACGCTTAGTATGAGATTTCGAATCTCATCAACGTTGATAGAAACCGAACATCAAACCCAATATGTCAGTGTAAAATGTACTTTAACTTTCATGATTTAAAGGCAAAACTATAGTGCTGTCTAACCTAACAATGAACACCCCTCTCTATACGCACAGTCTAACGAGATACTATCTTTCGTATCAGTCGTTCGACGGGTCTAGACAGAGCAACGCTGTGTGGTCACAGGGACGTGACGAAGGAAACAGGAAAAAAATTTAATACAAAAATACTGTAAATTTTATGTAGAATTTTCTAGTTGTTCTATCTCACGAAGGCGGTTTGTATATGTAGGTACGTATTTAACAAGATTGTTTTAGTGTGCGTAAGTTCAGGAGCGATTTCTCGACCACGCATAACATTATGTATACGTACTTATGTATTACCACAAACATTTGCCTATTCAGTGCCACAAATATAGGCACCTAGGCATATAACACAACTGTACCTCAGTAGGTACAGTTGAGATATACCGTACCTCTTTGTGTTGCTACACACCAAATTTTTACGGGATCGTAAGGACATTGACGCCGTTTAATAACTTCGCAAGGTTTCATAGCTCTGGCAGAAAGTGTTAATGAACATTAATGAACTTGAAGTCAGTACTTTGATGACAATGTATTTCGAACCTCGAATTATATGAACGTTGGTGAAATATAAAATCTTATACTAACCCCACAGGGCGTACACGCTTTCAGTGTTTTAAACATGCTGAAATTCACTTCAGTGCATAATTCATTAACTTTCTAGTCTTGCATCGTAACGGTAACGAGGAAATTTTGCCTTACATTTGGTTTTAATATAGGTAATGATTGACGGCATCAAATAAATATTATAAATGCGAAAGTTTGGATGGATGTATGGATGTATGGATGTATGGATGTGTGGATGTTTGTTACTCTCAATCGCGCCGCAACGGCTGAACGGATCTGGATGAAATTTGGCACAGAGATAGATTATAGTATGGATAACACATAGGCTACTTTTTATCCCCGTTCCCGCGGGAACCGAAAAACCTCGATCCACGCGGACGAAGTCGCGGGCATCAGCTAGTACTATAATATCGACACAGATAATAAGACAACAACTTTCGGGCATGCAAATTTCCTCAAAATCTTTTCCTTCAAGTCAAGTTTTTTTTTATCCCCTCTATCATGCGATCAGCTGCGAGAGCTATGAGCAGATTTTATCAGTTTTCATGGCGCGTGAAGCCGTTCTTCCATTGAAGGCTCTATCTCTTATTTTTCCCCCCTTTCACTTTAGTGCATGAAGTCCCAAATAGAACCGCGATTCAGCCTTCTGGTCTCCATTGGGATGCTGAGTGACGAAGCTAGCTTGTTGTTGTGGGCGTTTATTCGCTCTTTATAGCTCTTTGCTCTGTGTTTAACTTCTTCTTTTATAGTTTTTATATCAAGATGTTCATGAAGTTAACTGCCTCGTTGGTCTAGCTCTAGTGGTTATCATGTTCGACTGCGGCTGACGATGTCCCGGGTTCGAGTCCCGGGTCGGGCCACAATTAAGTGTTGAGTTTTTCTGATTAGAAATTCTCGGTACTAGCCCGGAGTTAGGAAGTTGGCGGTGTATCACCCCCGTGCCTCGGAGAGCACGTTAAGCCGTCGGTCCCGGTTATCATCACTAGCATGATAATAGTCGTTATAGCCCGCCAACCCGCATTGGAACAGCGTGGTGGGTCTAAGCTCTAATTTCCTCTCTTCTATGAGAGTGGAGGCCTGTGCCCAGCAGTGGGACGTTAATGGGCTGTAGTGGTGGTGATAGTGGTTCATGAAGTGTTCATCTTAGTAAACCATGGGGCATTTGCTACATGTTGCTTTCAAGTCAAGTGATATTTAATTTCTTCCAACGCACATATTATATAACTCCGAAAAGTTATGTTAGTAAATAAACTCCGAGGTAGTCATTAAGCGCCCTACAGACGCCTTTCAGCTGCACCGCCCTACATAAATCCGGCCCCGGGGCTCGAGCCCGCTGCTTATTCAGCCCGAGACGAGAATAATTGAGTTTAATTGTCAGATCTGTTTTCGTAAATTACTTATACAACGGAATTATTTACTAATGCCTGGCAATGAATAATGAATCAACCTCAGGTGAAACGCTTCTATAGACGTTCCGATTTACAACTCGAGTTATTAATTCATATTCATGCTATAAACTAGATGACCCGCTCCAGCTTCGTACGCGTGGGATTATATTATTAATATCTTAATAATATTCTTCTTCTTTATTTCTTTTTTTCTTTCTTAATAATACAGTATGTTTAAAAATATACCTTTAATTAAGCCATTACACTGATTGCTGTAACCCATTGAGCAGCGTCCTCCGCCATATCCGAACTTTTCATCAGATCTTCATGAAATTTATAAAAGATCACAGACAGTAATATAAGCTTTGGACAAAAAAAATGTTAAAATCTATTCCAATCTAACAGTTATGAAATATAATCTACAAAACTTTTATCACCTATCCAGCTATTATTTCGGGAATTAAAATAGATGTTAACCCAGAATTAGAGTTCGGCGTATATAATGTTCGAACGGGTTATATGGTCTGTGAAAACAAAAATAAAAATAAAATGTTTTGGGCTCTGCATCGATAGTAAAGCTTCCTCTTCTAGGTCTGACTAGGTCGGAGCACGTGTCAGTAGCCGACATGTCATTATGTGTGTAGAAGGTTGAAGGCAATATTTCTGCTTTGTGGATCTTTGTTGATGACGTTATGAATAGTCGCGGCGGCTTTGTTGTTCAGCCACAGCCTCGTAACAGGGTGATGATTTTAGAGATATTCTAACACTTATGAAGGCACTAGGTAGGTATCTGATGTTAGGTACCAGTTTTATTTTCAGGGATAAAACTCAAAACTCAAAACATATTTATTCAAAACTAGCTAATGCCCGCGACTTCGTCCGAGTGGTTTAAGTTTTTTTGATTCCCTCGGGAACGCCTTAATGTTCCGGGATAAAACGTAGCCTATGTCACTCTCCAGGTCCTCAACTATACCCATGCCAAAAATCACGTCGATTCGTTGCTCCGTTGCGGCGTGATTGAAGGACAAACCAACAAACCAATAAACCAACAAACCAACAAACAAACACACTTTCGCATTTATAATATTAGTATGATAGGTACCTACAAAGTACACCTTCTGAACGTCATGCTTACAAAGTATAAGGCGTAATAGTGATAATTATATCTTAAAACTAAAGCTACGGGGATTCCAAACGCGCCCTGGTCTGAGAAGAGCCAACAAACTCAGCTGGGTTTTTTTAAATATATCTCACAAATTTCTCACAAAATCTTTTATTATTCAAATAGACTTTTACAAGTACTTTTTTGACGACCTCCCTGGCGCAGTGTTGAGCGCTGTTGCCTTAACGCGGGAGGTCCCAGGTTCGATTTTGGAATTTATAACTTCTGAATTTTTGCTGGTCTGTTGGGGGACCTCGGCCGTGGCTAGTTACCATTCTACCGTAAAAAAACGTACCACCAAGCGATTTAGCGTTCCAGTACGATGCCGTGTAGAAACCGACCAGGGTTTAATATAATTGCCATACCCCTAACAAGTTAGCCCGTTACCATCTTAGACTGCATCATCATTTACTATCAAGTCAGATCGCAGTCAAGGGTTAACTTGTAGTAGATATTAAAAAACCGGCCAAGTGCGAGTCGGACTCGCGCACCGAGGGTTCCGTACAGGTTTTTACGGAACCCTCGGTGCGCGAGTTATGAATTATTAAGTTAAGTTTTAAATTATTAAAAAAAACTACTTACTACATCTCGTTCAAACCAATTTTCGGTGGAAGTTTGCATGGTAATGTACATCATATATTTTTTTTAGTTTTATAATTCTCTTATTTAAAACTATTCAGCTTAGAAAAAAATAATATTCGAAACCTCAATATCATTTTTGAAGACCTATCCATAGATACTCCACACGTATGGGTTTGATGAAAAAAAATTTTTGAGTTTCTAGTATGGGGACCCCCAAAATTTATTATTTTTTTTCTATTTTTGTGTGAAAATCTTAATGCGGTTCACAGAATACATCTACTTACCAAGTTTCAACAGTATAGTTCTTATAGTTTCGGAAAAAAGTGGCTGTGACATACGGACGGACAGACAGACAGACTGACATGACGATTCTATAAGGGTTCCGTTTTTGCCAAATTTGGCTACGGAACCTTAAAAAAGGACAGGTCTTTGTTACCCAAAATAAAATGAATTTAGCAGAGCACGCTTTTCGCTTGATGACCGCCAAACATCATTTCAGTCATCATCAGTTCTCATCATCAGTCCTCATGTGTTATCATGAGTCTAATGCTCAGGTTCTGGAAGCGCCATGGTAACATTTACCTTAAGATATTGTTTTGTGCGGCACAATGCTGTCGATAAATGTTTTTTCTTTCTTTCTTTTCTTTCTTTATTTCGAAGGAGGCACGCAATGCGATGATGATAAATTAAAATATACATTTCAATGCTAAATTTTATGAAAAATACTAGCTGATGCCCGCGACTTCGTCCGCGTGGATTGAGGTTTTTCGGTTCCCGCGGGAATTCTTTAATTTTCCGGGATAAAAAGTAGCCTATGTGCTATTCCAGACTATAATCTATCTCTGTGCCAAATTTCATCTAGATCCGTTCATCCGTTGGAGCGTGATTGAGTAACAAACATACATCCATACATCCATCCATCCAAACTTTCGCATCCATACTAATATTATAAATGCGAAAGTGTGTCTGTCTGTCTGTCTGTCTGTCTGTCTGTCTGTCTGCTACGCTTTCCCGGCCCATCTTTTCAACCGATTTTGCTGAAATTTGGTATAGAGGTAGGTTATATCCCGGGAAAGGACATAGGCTACTGCTTATCCCGGAAAATTAAAGAGTTCCCGCGGGAATCAAAAAATCTTAATCCAAGCGGACGAAGTCGCGGGCATCATCTAGTTTATAATATTTATTTGATGAACGATATACCTACCTAATTGCTTTCACCAATTACCCGGTGGCAATGTAAACTAGTTAAAGGCTCAAATAAATTTAAAGCGTACAAAATATTTTATAACGATTTCGCCAATATTTGCGTAAACAAAATATCCGAATTTTTTCAATAAAAATACGTGATTTTTATAGTAATACTAGCGATCCGCCCCGGCTTCGCACGGGTAGCACTAATAATCCTAATCTATATAATATAAACTATCCTATCTCTCAAGTTAGATCGAACTGCACATGGTGTGCGAATTTTATTATAATCGGTTAAGTGGTTTAGAAGTCCATTGAGGACAAACATTGTGACACGAGATTTATATATATATAGAAGACTAGGCAATGCTCACGACCTCATCCGCGTTAATTTAGTTAATCGGTTGAACGAATGGGTCGTGAAAGCGTAACAGACAGATGGACAGACAAAGAGACACACTTTCACATATCCATATCCATACTAATATTATAAATGCGAAAGTGGGTCTGTCTGTCTGTCCGTCTGTCTGTCTGCTACGCATTCACAGCCTATCTGCTTAACCGATTTTGATGAAATTTGGTACAGGGGTAGATTGTATCCCGGGGGAGGACATAGGCTACTTTTTATCCCGAAAAATTAAAGAGTTCCCGCGGGATCCAAAAAATCTTAATTCACGCGCACGAAGTCGCGGGTATCATCTAGTCAAATAAATATTATAAATGCGAAAGTTTGGATGGATGTATGGATGGATGTTTGTTACTCAATCACGCCCCAACGGCTGAACGGATCTGGATGAAATTTGGCACAGAGATAGATTATAGTCTGGAATAACACATAGGCTACTTTTTATCCCGGAAAATTAAGGAGTTCCCGCGGGAAACGAAAAACCTCGATCCACGCGGACGAAGTCGCGGGCATCAGCTAGTTTTATAATATTAGTATGGAATAGGAAATGCCAGCGACTTCGTCTGCGTGGATTCGATTCCGAAAAGCCTACTTCCGTCTCCAATTCCAAATTTTGGTAAGAGGATGAAATTGTTTTGACGAAGCACTTTTGCTCTGATATTTGTATGATGGTAGAAATTATTCATCAAATATATATATTATAAATGCGAAAGTTTGGATGGATATATGGATGTATGGATGCATGGATGTATGGATGGATGTTTGTTACTCAATCACGCCCGAACGGTTGAACGGATGAGATAGATTATAGTCTGGAATAACACATAGGCTACTTTTTATCCCGGAAAAGTAAGGAGTTCCCGCGGGAACCAAAAAACCTCAATCCACGCGGACGTAGTCGTGGGCATCAGCTAATAATATTATAATATGAACCAAAAGGATCATTAAAAATGTAACTGGGTTTACTTTGTAAGTACCTAATTTACTTTAAAACATTATTAATTAGGTAGGACAAACTTTCCAACTTCATAATAATCTGTTTATTTAAGTACACTAAAAGAAGTAAAGTAGAGCTGTATAATATAATCATCAATTAGGTACTTCGACTGAAACAACCCCTAGAAATCTTATTATCCCTCCATAATTTCATAATTGGAATGTATTTGCGCAACCCCAAGTTCTGTTATCATTGCCGGCTCTAGGTCTCTACTCTCAGTTCTCACCCCAGACAACGGACAACCCCCAGTATGTTTTGAACAGCCGATCGGGGTGGATGTCTTTGCGAGACCCCCTCAGTGTTACGACTTACGAAAATATATTCCGGATTTTTGTTAAATGGATGTTTTAGTATTGTGAAGTGATACTTTTAGAGATTATTTCATCAGATGCTGTGTGTACTGTGAGTGATGTGAATTATGGTTTTGAAGTGACGTTGTTACGAAAATGGTGGTGTTAATTATTCTTGGCGTACTAATTGGTAAGTCTAGTAAGTACTTTATAAGTTCGGGTGTTAAGTTAGAATAATAAATCTGTTATGAACCTTTTATACAGCAATGCTACGTAAAGACTAAAAATATGAAATTCGGAATGAGGACGTAATAAACTAGATAGGCCTTAAATACTTCTTAATATTAATAATATATACATATCTAAATCTAATTCCGATGATCCTTTGAATGAGGGATTTTTTTACATTTCGCGACTTCGCCTGCGTGGATTAAGGTTCTACAAATCCAGCAGTGAATCTTTTGATTAAAAAAAGTAAGTACTTACCCTAAAAAGTATTTAGTCTGACACTCTCCAGGGTTCTCAACTATAACTAAGTACCTACGCAAAAACCGCGTTGCAGCGTAATTGAAGGAACAACCAACAAACAAACACACTTCCGCCACTTAATATTAGTAAGAGTCATACCTTAAGTTGATTAGTCATACCTTATGTTAATACCTTATTCAAATTACTTAATTGTACTTATCTCGAATTCAAGTGAACCTACCTATTTTTTAATGAAAATCGGTTTTAACAGATACCGAGATTTAACGAGAGGGCTGTAAAGGCAACAGACGGACAGGCAGACACACTTTGGTGCATATAAGTTTTGGATGAATAGGGATTTACAATTTTCCAAATTAAATTCGCCATTTATTAAATTAAATGTAGAATGTTGGTCTTGATTTGAATGCAGCGAGCGTTTTCAGCGTACCTATTCTGAAAAGGCGGGGCGAGTAATAGGCGTTTTTATTTCACTTTTTTTTAACACAACACAAATATTGTAATTTATTGCATTGTATTGTATTGTGTAGATGATTCCCGCGACTTCGTCTGCGTGGACTAAGTTTTTTCGATTTCCGCCGGAACTCCTTAATTTTCCGGGATAAAAAGTAGCCATGTCCTTCCCCGGGATATAACCTACCTCTATACCAAATTTCAGCAAAATCGGTTGAAAAGATGGGCCGGGAAAGCGTAGCAGACAGACAGACAGACAGACAGACAGACACACTTTCGCATTTATAATATTAGTATGGATATGGATTTCTGAACGTTGGTCTGTAGAACTAACTATTGTTTTTTTGACAAAAGTTAAGTGAATCGATGTTTTACAGTTTTGAGAATCGATGTTATAATAATACTTACTATACCTAAACTATAAATATTTTTACATTTTCGGAGGCTTCTTCGCAGAATTGTGTGTTTTCCATCTGTGAGTTGAGGGAATTGTGGACCTTCTGATAGATACGTATTTTCAGGAAAATATACGTATCTATCTCCCCTCCAACGCGGACGTTTCAATAGGACGCTGATGAACACTTAGTTTTAATTTCCGCGCATTATTTGAGAAAAGTACTATACAAGCCTTGGCCACAACTAGGCATTGATGGACTAACGTACGAGTATGTGTGCCTCGGCTTCGCCTCGGCCCACATTTACACGTTCGTCCTTCAATGCCAGTTTTGCTGGCCGCTGCAGTAATGTACTATAACGCCACCTCCTTGAAGCTTCATTATCTTTAGAAATTATAGCTAGGTATAAAGTTATGTAGCTATAAGGTTCATACATAAGCAAGCCCTTTTCTAAACGCTCTAAACCGCTATGCAGTTAGCATAGCAGTTAAATATTGTCTCAAAATCCTTACAAGGCTTAGGTATGTGTTTTATTATAAGGCTTTATGTCTTATATTACGTAATAGTACATTACATCGCGAGACCGGGAAGAACACGTTTTCTGGTCGAGTGTTAGTTGACGGCCGAGTCACGCGAGGCCGGCTATATACGAGACCAGAAATGCTCTCCCGGTCGAGGTGTGTATAGTGCTTTTCTAAAAAATGAAACAAGTGACTTTTTTTAAAATATATTATATTATGTAATTAAAAGAAAGTAAATAAAAAAGCAACCTACTTAAGAAATATATTTTTTTTTTGCGCTGTGAGTGCCGAACGCGTAATACGGTAGAGAGCCAAAGAACATTATAATTATCAAGTTACAAGATATTCAGGAAGAAAGATTCCAAATTCAAACTCATGATATGTAATGAAAATACACACATTCTTTACTGGCCTAGGCCGGGAAGTTTAACTTTGGAACTCATTTACAGGGTATGAAATGTGCACATTTCATATCATTTTTTAGAAAAATAACTTTAACGCCATTAAATGAGCGTTAATGCTATATTATCCGCAACTTTGGACATAGGTTTTGAAAATTGGAAACTTTTTGATTTTGCCTATGACATTCTCCAGGTTGTAACATTTAATTTTTGGTTTTGTTACAAGAGGTAGGGGTAGCCTTGACACGGTAGGGTGTCAAGGTAGTTAGATAGGGTGTAGGTTGACTGACCGGGAGGACAAAGAATAAGCTGATTAATTATTTATAATTTTATTGACAAGAAGTTACTAAATTAAATATTGTTAAACTAGAATTAGTGTGTGGCAGAAGGCCTTAGTTCTTAAAATAATTAAAATTAGGTTAGGTAGAATTTATGAGGTAAGTTGACGACAGCAGTTATGTTTCAGTTGACCTAAGCAGAAGGCTTAGGTCCAATAGTGGGGAATATAAGAGGTAGTTATAGTCGACTAGACAGACGGAGAGCTGGGGGAGGTACGTCGCCAGGTTTAGATGGAGAATTTAGATAGCTCGGTAAGTATACAGCTTGATTTGGTGCGCATTTGTAATTGACCACACTGCCCTTGTTCGCGCGCGGCTCTGCACGCTCGCGTTCCCGGAGTGGCTCGCTGGTTGTACAGGCTGTATGCAGTGCAGCTGGGAAGCAGAAGCAGGCAGGCGCAGCAGCTATGCAGGGCAGGCAGGCGCAGTCTGTCAGGTGGTGTCCCGTAGCAGGTTCTGTAGTGTGGACTGAGCTATCCAATAGCTATTTCTGAAGTATGTGTAGTCGTCCCGTAGGAGGGGCCCTGGAATTCATCCAATTATAGGTGTGAGCCGGTATCCAAATCACTCCGTCTGTCCAATAACCTTGAGTCCGCACTGATCCGCACAGCTGGTAGCTTCAGCAACGATAGGTAGAACAGGGCAGCACGGATAGCCAGTGTGGATCAAGAATTAGTGGACTGACGCACATAATAACTTATAGCAAAAAATATGTAGACGAGACTAAGGGTTCCTAAAATCTTTAATTTAGATATAAAAAGTTAGATTAAGTCTTGGCTGGAAGAGCTTTTGTTGTTATTCTAGCATGGGCTTTAATAGCCTATTATCTAGTGTTCTTTACATGAGTTCAATGTACCCTTGACACGTAGGTTAAAAATCTGATTATAGAAAAATACAATTTTTACTATGTAATATCGCCAGATTGTTAGTATATTAACTAGATTAGTTAGGAAAATAATCATATTAACACGAGATGCGTATGGATTATTGTTTTATAACAATGTAGTAGAACAATGTGATCTAGTACCTAAGAAAATATTTGCACTATAAAATACCTGTTTTTGCAGGGAATTTCACTCGTTCTATTTACTAGTTGTGATCCTCTTGATAAAATCAAAAAGACATTTAATATTTTAATAGAAATTTTGATTAGAAAATAATTAATAATTTAGAATTTAGTTCGCCCACTGTCGTCGTACCAAAAAGTAAAAGCCAAAGTGAGCATGACTGTCAGCTGTCATTCGCAATCGACTCCGTCGTTCGTTTTTCTCGCCTTTTACGGCTCTGGACTCCGAGTTTTTAGAGAATGAGATGACAGTCAGAATTAATCACTACATATCCCCCTTTTTAGGTTAGGATTTTTACTAGAAAAATCCTGCTCAACTGTCTAAGCTACAACTCAACTATATAGCACACATTCTTTCTTCTAACAAGCATACTTCCTTTCAATCCAGACATACATCATCTAATATACACAACAGCAACGCTTTCTTGGAGAGACGCTGTTAACTAGTAGGCTGGGTAATTGTTTACTAGAACAGAAACCCCTATATAGTTGTGTTAGGTGTTAAAAGTGGTTCTAATTATTGAGAATGAATTATGTATATAGCATAGCGATAATACATCCTAGCTTGTAGATTACTAGTATGTAGTATGTTCTCCACTGTTTAGGTTAGTGAAGACAATGTAGACACCTCTTCACCTTTAGTCGGTGAGAGTGCTGTAAACAATAAACATCTTGGCTTTTAGGTCACCAATATGTTAGTATTCCCCACCGTTTAGGTTGGTGGTGAATATTAGTATATTTAGTAGATTTTTCACCTTTTAGGTCAGTGAAAATCCTTAGAATATAGACTATAATTCATTCCAATTAATTAGTTATGTTTATCTAAGCTCATCTTTGTGTAGTAAAAGATGTTTAGTGTGTAGGGGATATTTAGTTATTAATTATGTGGTAAGATAGCTATGTAGTAATTTAATTATGTAGATATAATTTAGTACTTGGTTTAGTATTTTAGTAGGTATGTAGATATGTAGATGTAGATATTTTTAATAGTAGTTATGGTTAGTCATTAATAATTAAGTAAGGTTAGAGTAGTGTTATGCTTTAGTATGATTTAATTTTAGGTCTTTAATGTGCCAAGTCCCTAAATTGTTGCCAAAAGTATCTTCTAGATCATAAACTAATGGTGATCTTTTATTAACAATTTTACATTTTAGGTATTTAGGGGCAAGTTTCTTAGCGAATTTCTTATCTTTGTTACTTTGGTAATATGTCCTTTTCCAGACGATATCACCTACGTTTAACTCAATGTTTCTTCGCCTTAGATTGTAGTTAGTTACATTCCTAGCGTGTGCTTGTAGCAACGAAATGTGTACCTTGTCGAATATCTTTTGAAGTGTACCTAAATTTTCAGCATAATCATCTCGTGGTGTGTAGACTATGTCATCCACTGAGGTGATGTTAGTATCTCTATATTGTGATCCGCAGGTTATTAGCTCGCGACCAAAAACAAGGAATGATGGAGTGTATTTAGTTACTACATTTACAGAACTATTAATTGCAAATTGGATTTTAGGAATGTTAGTATCCCAAGTTCTATGATCGTTCTCTATAAAAGTTGATACAGCTGTCATAATAGTTTTATTATATCTTTCTACAGAGTTTACCTGTGGAGCATATTTAGGGGTAAATAGTATGTTAGGTATTTTATATGTATTATATAATCTGCGCAAGGTATCACTGACAAATTGCCTTCCGTTGTCCATGAGTACAGTGGAAGGTATTCCGTGTGTTAAGAATACACGTTCTTCTAGAAGACGGGCAATAGTACTAGAATTGGCATTTCTAATAGGAAACAACAGACAGTACTTAGTAAAACAGCATACCACAACAAATAAGTAAGTATTTTGGTTTCTAGTAGAGGGCAGTGGTCCTACAAGATCCATGCTGATCATTTGAAATGGTCTAGTACAGGTCTTAGGTTGACCCATGAAACCTAGTGTAGCATGGTTAGCATGCTTGTGAGAATTACAGGTATCACAATTTAGAATAAAGTTAGTTACATCTTTATGCATATTAGGCCAAAAGTAATGTAATTGTAGTCGCTTGATTGTTTTATAAATACCTAAGTGTCCAGAAATTGGTTCGGAATGATTTTTAGATATCAGTTCCTCTCTTAGTTCGTAAGGTATGACTTCTTTCCATTCAAAATTCCTGTTTAGAGGATTTAAGGTTTTAACATAGCGATAGAGTTTGTTGTTAGTTAGTCTATAGTTTAAGAATGCATTAGGGGAATTTAGAATGCCATTGTAGATATTCAGGTACCAAGTGTCAGTAGTATTAGTAGGTACGTTGTTAGCTTGGATATTATCAATAGCTGCAATATCAACAGAACGAGATAGGCTGTCAGGTACGATGTTATCAGAGCCTTTACGGTGTTTCAATTCAAAATTATACGCTGATAATCTGACACTCCATCGTGCTAGTCTGCCAGTGGGGTTGTTTAAGTTTAAAAACCATTTTAGTGCAGCATGATCAGTATATATAGTGAATTTTTTCCCGTTTTCTAGATAGCATCGCCAGTGTTCTATAGCAGTGATAACAGCTAGGAGTTCGCGCTCAGTAGCAGAAAAATTTCGTTCTCTAGTAGATAGTGACTTGCTCATATAAGCTATTACGTTTTCTACCCCGTCGATATTTTGGGTAAGAACAGCACCAAGGCCGTAATCGCTAGCATCAGTTGATACTTGGAAGGGTTCAGAATAATTAGGGCAGGTTAGTACGGGTGCACTTATTAGACATTCCTTGAGTTTATTGAAGGCAACGTCGGCTCTAGTGTTCCATGCGAAGGGTGGAGCATTCTTGCCTTGAGAAGTTAAAGTGTTAAGTGGGCTAGCTAGTGAACTGAAATTAGGTATGAATCTGCGATACCATGAAGCTGTACCTAGAAAACGTCGCAGTTCCTTTTTAGTGGTAGGAGTAGGATAATTGACTATAGCTTTTACCTTATCGGGATCAGCGTGGAGTCCATTAGCGTCTACCACGTATCCTAGGTATTTAAGTTGGTTTCTGAAGAATTGGCTTTTAGAAAAATTTATAGTTAGGTTGGCTAGTTTTAATTTTTCAATTACGCGTAGTAAAAGTGAAATATGTTTTTCAAAAGTAGGAGAGATAATAATAATATCATCGACGAAAGCAAAAACCATATGTTCAAATTCTGGACCATAGAATAAACTGTCAATTAATCTTTGCTGGGTAGCGGGAGCATTAGTTAGTCCGAACGGCATGCATTTAAATTGATAGGTACCTCTAGATGGTATGTAAAAACTTGTTTTGCATCTATCCTCTTCTCTAATTAAGATTTGCCAGAAACTTTTAGATAGATCTATACTAGATAAATACTTTGCGTCTCGTAAGTTGTCTAAGATTTCTGAGATATAGGGCAAGTTATAAGCATCTTTTTTTGTAATAGCGTTCAGCTTTCGGCTATCTAGACAGAATCTGAGTTCTCCATTTTTCTTTGGCGTTAGAAGAACAGGTGAGGACCATGGACTGTCACAAGGCTCAACGATGTTTTCCTTCACCATTTGATCTAGTTGTTCCGTTAGAAGTCTTTGTTTTTCGGGAGACATACGGTAATATCTTTGTCTTATTGGTGGGGAATCGCCAGTATCAATAGTATGTTCTATTAGTGTAGTGCGACCTAGTCCTTTTTCCTCATAGGATATACTGTGGAATTGAGATATAATATTGTCCGCAGTTATCTTTTGTGTTGGAGTCAGATGCTCGTAGGAACAAACTTGTTTAGTTTCTAGAGTATTTAGTTCTGCTAAAGCTACGTCTCTTTCTTTAAGTATGATGTTATTAATATTTTTAGGGAAGATATCAAATGCAATCCAGAAGTCCATGCCTAGTATTAAGTCATTAACTATTTCTGGTACAACATGAGTTTTTATTATATGATGTTGACCAGCAAAGTTAATTGGCAAATTGATAAAGCCTAAAGATTGTATTCTGGTTCCGTCAGCAGCTGCGAACTTTAGTTGTTCAGAGCTATTGATTTCGAATCCAGCGTTGAGTAATTTAGTATGGGAATTATTACCTAGTATTGTTGCAGTAGATCCTGAGTCCAAAAGACCTAATAGTTGTAGACCATTAGTATCGATTAAGGCGTAGGGCCTTGTGTTATTGTTAGAATTGCGGATTGTAGAGATAGTATAGCAGTTAAAATATTTGGAAATGGTTTCTAGCCATTGTTTCCAGTCTAGAGCATTATAATTATTAGTAGTCGTTGTAATATTAGCTCTACAATCCAATTTGTTTAGTTTTTTGATTTGTTTTTAGATTGACAGTCAGGGCAGTCAGGGTAGCGGAATTCTTTTTTTCCACACTTGAAGCATATGGGAAAGTGAGGTAATCTGCACTGTCGTAGAGAGTGAGAGTTAGTTCTACATCGAGGGCAATAAATTTTAGTTTCATAAGAAAGAGTAGCAACCTGTGCAGACCTATTATTGTAATTAGTACCTGGTAGTTGTGTATTAGTTGTGTTGTTATTTGTAGAGTTATTTTTGTTAGGTGAATTCGTGTAATTAGATTTGTAGTGTGTGTAGTGTTTATTATTGTTAGAATAAGAATTATTATAATAGTTGAATTTTTTATTATAATTATTATTAGGAAAATTACTGCTGGATGAGCTAGCTTTGCTGTAGGCAAATTCTGGGGCAAGAGTTTCTGTAGTAGCTTTTGGTGGTTCGTGAAACTGTTTTAATCGAGTTTGAATTATTTCATAGTTGCGGCAGAGATTCGTTAGAGTGTCTATAGTATTGATTTCGGGACAGGCAGCTAGTGTGCTAGCGTAACAGGGTCTGATATTATGGAGTAAGATCTCAAGTTGTTCAGCTACTGTTAAGGTTTTATTTAAGCGTGAGAACATACCATGCATTATAGCTATGTAAATGGTAATATTCTCCTTCTCACCTTGGGTACGCGCTCTAATTTCGTCAAGTAGTTTGTAATCGTAGTCGCTGTGGCCAAAATCTTTTTTTAATAATTCAACTAGTTCACCCCAAGAATTTACTTTTGATTTTTTGTATCGAAACCAGTGCAGTGCGTCTTCAGTAAAGAATTCGTAAGCGTATGTCATTAGTTTGGTAGATGTGATGTTACGTGTTAACATGAACTCATCCATTCTTTGTATGAATGCCCGGACGCTAGTCTTGCCGGAGAATTTAATTTTGTTTATTTCATTGAGTAGATTTCTATCACACGTAACGATGCGTTCAGGTTCACACATGCTGTTAGTTGCAGTGGTTTCTGTAGTATCAGTGTCTGCTATAGGAGGTTCAGTAGGTAGTGGTTTTAATGCAAGTATCTCGTTATATTGTGACTTGTAACTAGAACGGCATACTTTGTATAGTTCGGCACAGTCTGTAGTAGGTGTTATGCGGTTTAGTCTATGGTGAATGTGGTGGAGTAAGGTTTCGGTTCTAGCGAACAGACTCTTTTCAAATTTTCCTTTTAATGTTAGAATATTATTGTGAGATTTAAGTAATGATTCTTTTACTGCTTTCAAATCTACAATTGCTTCCAAGTGTGACTCTAATATATCCTCTGGGGGTAAAGTTATGGACAATTTCACTATTTGTTTTCTAAGTTCAGTGACTGATTCAGCTGGTGTACAACCGCGAACAGCAACCTCATACTCAAGCTCAGCTTTCTGTAGTGAAAGGTATTTGATGTTGAACGACATTGTGACTAGTTGAATTTAAGTTAAATTAAATTTAATAATAAAGTATTAGCAATTTCATAAAAAATGGTAGACTGCCTCAGGTATGTTATACGCTAACAATTAATAATTGTCTTAAAACTATAGTATCCACTATTAATTGACACCACACAAGCACAACAAAAATCACACACCTCACCAAACCGACACGTACCGAGTATTAATATAATATAGAGTTTAAAATTCAGATAAAATTAAGATTCACTGTCTGAGTTGGCAGCGGTCAGTCAATTTCTTAGGTAGTTTTGTAGGGGAGTTCTGTAGTATGTAGTTAGTCGGTCAGTCTGTAGCAAAGTTATAAACCGGTGGGCGCCATTGTAACATTTAATTTTTGGTTTTGTTACAAGAGGTAGGGGTAGCCTTGACACGGTAGGGTGTCAAGGTAGTTAGATAGGGTGTAGGTTGACTGACCGGGAGGACAAAGAATAAGCTGATTAATTATTTATAATTTTATTGACAAGAAGTTACTAAATTAAATATTGTTAAACTAGAATTAGTGTGTGGCAGAAGGCCTTAGTTCTTAAAATAATTAAAATTAGGTTAGGTAGAATTTATGAGGTAAGTTGACGACAGCAGTTATGTTTCAGTTGACCTAAGCAGAAGGCTTAGGTCCAATAGTGGGGAATATAAGAGGTAGTTATAGTCGACTAGACAGACGGAGAGCTGGGGGAGGTACGTCGCCAGGTTTAGATGGAGAATTTAGATAGCTCGGTAAGTATACAGCTTGATTTGGTGCGCATTTGTAATTGACCACACTGCCCTTGTTCGCGCGCGGCTCTGCACGCTCGCGTTCCCGGAGTGGCTCGCTGGTTGTACAGGCTGTATGCAGTGCAGCTGGGAAGCAGAAGCAGGCAGGCGCAGCAGCTATGCAGGGCAGGCAGGCGCAGTCTGTCAGGTGGTGTCCCGTAGCAGGTTCTGTAGTGTGGACTGAGCTATCCAATAGCTATTTCTGAAGTATGTGTAGTCGTCCCGTAGGAGGGGCCCTGGAATTCATCCAATTATAGGTGTGAGCCGGTATCCAAATCACTCCGTCTGTCCAATAACCTTGAGTCCGCACTGATCCGCACAGCTGGTAGCTTCAGCAACGATAGGTAGAACAGGGCAGCACGGATAGCCAGTGTGGATCAAGAATTAGTGGACTGACGCACATAATAACTTATAGCAAAAAATATGTAGACGAGACTAAGGGTTCCTAAAATCTTTAATTTAGATATAAAAAGTTAGATTAAGTCTTGGCTGGAAGAGCTTTTGTTGTTATTCTAGCATGGGCTTTAATAGCCTATTATCTAGTGTTCTTTACATGAGTTCAATGTACCCTTGACACGTAGGTTAAAAATCTGATTATAGAAAAATACAATTTTTACTATGTAATATCGCCAGATTGTTAGTATATTAACTAGATTAGTTAGGAAAATAATCATATTAACACGAGATGCGTATGGATTATTGTTTTATAACAATGTAGTAGAACAATGTGATCTAGTACCTAAGAAAATATTTGCACTATAAAATACCTGTTTTTGCAGGGAATTTCACTCGTTCTATTTACTAGTTGTGATCCTCTTGATAAAATCAAAAAGACATTTAATATTTTAATAGAAATTTTGATTAGAAAATAATTAATAATTTAGAATTTAGTTCGCCCACTGTCGTCGTACCAAAAAGTAAAAGCCAAAGTGAGCATGACTGTCAGCTGTCATTCGCAATCGACTCCGTCGTTCGTTTTTCTCGCCTTTTACGGCTCTGGACTCCGAGTTTTTAGAGAATGAGATGACAGTCAGAATTAATCACTACAAGGTAGTTAGCTATACCCATGCAAAAAATAACGTCGATTCGTAGCATCTGTACTTGAGGTATGATTGAAGGTTGGTGATGTGCTCAGGGGCAATTTTTAGAAATTATAGCTAGGTATCAAATAAATATTATAAATGCGAAAGTTTGGATGTATGTATGGATGTATGGATGTATGGATGTATGGATGTGTGGATGTATGGATGTTTGTTACTCAATCACGCTCCAACGGCTGAACGGATCTGGATGAAATTTGGCATAGAGATAGATTATAGTCTGGAATAGCACATAGGCTACTTTTTATCCCGCGAAAATTAAAGAGTTCCCGCGGGAACCGAAAAACCTAAATCCACGCGGACGAAGTCGCGGGCATCAGCTAGTAAAGCTATAAGTTCTTAGGTTCATACATAATCAAGGCCTCTTCTAACCGCTTTTACTGGATAACAGTTATGTATTATCTCATAATCCAGCCTGGCTGTGTCGCCTGAGCCGGATCATTAGTGACTCTGTGTCATCAAGACGGATTGCAGACAACGCCTTGCGCTCACACTGCGGCTTATGTGTAAGTTTATCCGCGTTAGTTAGTAAAATAAATTTAAAGCCATTAAATGAGCTTTAATGCTATACTACCTATGACTTTGTGATGAAATTAAAATATCTTTCCATCAGAAAAACAGCTTCTGTACATAAATTGAACAATTTTTGTTCTGCGGCTTAAAAAATTGTGACGTAATAAAGAATCATAATAAAAAGTAGATTTTCCGCGTATAGATACTGAAGTTCTACATCAATGGTCACTTTGACATTTTCATACGACAATATATTGGAGTGGAACTCCGCACACCTTTAACTGTGGGTGTTTTTCCGCATGCGTCTTTCTGCTCGCGGAATTTCTGTTAGGTTTGTATCTATCCTTATCTGTCCCTTTATTCTCTGTCAGTAAAACAAATAGCTCTTACGCGCGACGCTCTTCCGTCTTGATATCAGGCCTGGCTCACTTGTCACGTGACCTGAGATATTTAACTACTGCTACGTGGACGCTCGACGGCACTCGTATCAGTCGAGTGTTGCGCGCGGACCGTAGTTATACGTTTGACTTTTACTCAAGTTCTCGTTATGGATAAACAAAGAAAGATCAGTAAACGATGACGTATCACATTAGGTCGTTTAAACTCTAATTATTAAGAACTCTATGCACTTCCTAAGGATCCTGAAAGGTAAGTTTGTATTATTTGCCTATCTAGGTACCTACGTACCTACTTAGAGTTCTAAACAAAACTAATATTAATAGATAATGTGGGTAGTTTTATTTTTATATCCAGACAAGATACGGTTTTAAACAAAAGTAAATATAAACCATAGGTAGTATCCAATATTATAGTGATAGCCTAATAGGTAGACTTCAGCCTCCAAGTCTGGGGTTCGATCCCGGGAACGCACCTCCAACTTAATTAATTTAAAATATATCATTTACGGTGAACAAATATCGTGTGGAAAACTGAAACCATGCCTGAGAGTTCTGTAATCATTATAAAAAACTCTAATATGTCTGCCAACAAGAAATTGGCCAGCGTGGAGGAATATATGGCTTAAACCCTTCTCATTCTGAGAAGAGCCTCGTGAGTCGTGCTTAGTAGTGGGACTAGTGGGTCGCTGATGAGTCTATGATGATTAATCCATAATGTGGGTATATTATTTTGTCTCGTAAACTCTGGCATGGGCCCCCTTCCACCCCACACAAGTGTAAAATATTCATTGATATTTCACTACATGTGGCATATATAACGACTTTTTTTATCCACTACAAGTTAGCCCTTGACTGCAATCTCACCTGATGGTAAGTGATGATGCAGTCTAGATGGTAGCGGACTAACCTGTTAGGGGCATGGCAGCATATTAAACCCATATCCCTATTCGGTTTCTACAAAATCTAATAATAATAATATATGTATATTTTATCTATTTTTAAAGTAATTGTCCTTGTCGTCATCATTGCAACCGATCACCGACCCATAGTAATGATACCGATACAAGATTTTTGAAGTAGTCAACCCTAAGGCTACATGCGCCGCGTCTGAAGGGATAAGAGTTACGCGATAGAAAGAGATATATAGAGGTAGGTATTTAATTATTTTCACTCGCAGCGCTGTGCGAGCTGAATTGCACTTTATTACGACGTAACCTGAGTCGCTGATGGTTAAAAGGTCTTCGCGGAGTAACTCTTCTGTTACTACTATTACCTATTCTGTGTTGATATCACGGATTACGAAGTAAAATCTTCGGACGTTCTGTGAGTATAAATATATTACTAAATATATTGCTCGCCTTAGCTTAGGCGTAAAATACCTATAAATCTTTTCCAAAAGGTATAAACTCCCCGTGGCAAAACCCAGTGAATAAACTTTCAAGTTTATTCAGCACTAGAATAGATCTTTCAGAAAGACTCGATGGATTGACTTTTCTTTTACAATTTAGTGTACTTTTCATTTGGTTAATGGTTTGGACTGTGACCTACGTAGATTTATGGAGCGGAACTTCGCAAACTTTTTTCCACATGCCTCTTTCTGCACGCGAAAAACCGCTTGCAAATTTGTCTCAATCTTTAACTGTCCCCATAATCTCTGTCAGCAAAACAAATAGCTCCTACGCGCAACGCTCTTCCATCTTGATACACCGGCTTACGAAGTAAAATCTTAGGCCGTTCTGCGAGTTTAATTATACTACTTTATTGTTCTACTCTGCTTACACAAATAACTTTTATTACTGTTTACGAAGACCGTTTATGAAACTTATGTAACTAATAAGCTTGTAACGTTTGGATGCTGGAAAATAACTGTATTGAAAACGTTTATTTTACAGGGCAACGACTGTAAATAATTGGCAATGAAAGTATCTATAGTAATATTATAAATGCGAAAGTGTGTCTGTAGCAAAGTCGGTAACTGGATGGGTGATCGAATTTGGAGATTCAAATTAGGCCTTTTCGTTTCCTCCGTGCCTCGGAGTGCAAGTTAAGCGTCGGTCCCGGTTATTATCACTAATATCTGATAAAAATTGTTACAATAACCTCAGGGTTATTGTAACAATTTTTATCTCGATTAAGACACGACTAAGATCTTAATCTTAGTCGAGTTGTATGCGGAAGGACGAAAGGACCCACCGCATCATTATTATTCCAAGAAAACTCCAAACATTATGTGATTAATGGAAAGCGGTCACGACCCTAAGTAATGAGGAATACGAGCGACGCAAGGAAAGAAGATACTATCTGTAACGTCGTCGTCGTCTCAACCTATAGACGCCCACAGCTGGACGAAGGTCTCCTGCATGGATCGCCACAGAGCATGGTCTTGTGCCGCTCGTTTCCAGCGGCTCCCAGCTGCACGCTTGAGATCGTCCGTCTACCTAGTGAGAGACTTTGAACTACTACATTACCTATTCTGTGCTACTACCTCATACTACTCGTACCTGTACAGTATTCTGGAATTGCGAAGCACGGTAATAATATAACACGTATCGTGTAACAAACCGGTGTTTTTTTTATCCACTTCAAGTTAGCCCTTGACTGCGATCTCACCTGATGGTAAGTGATGATGCAGTCTAAGATGGTAGCGGGCTAACTTGTTAGGGGCATGACAGTTATATTAAACCCATACCCCTATTCGGTTTCTACACGGCATCGTACCGGAACGCTAAATCGCTTGGCGGCACCAGGCCAGACCAGGGAAAATTCAGAAATTACAAATTTGCAAAACTTGCCGGGGATAGAACCCGGGACCTCCGCACGTTAAGGCAACAGCTTACAGCGCTCAACACTGCGCCACGGAGGTCGTCGTTGTACATCAGTTAGTCTCAGCGGTGAGGCAGCGTTGCGGTGTTGGTGAAAGCCAGCTCATTAGTCAAACGTTCTTGCGAATTGCGATACAGCGCCGAGCGTGACGGACGTCTGTTACGACGACGGTATGTGATTTAAATATCGCAATTTGACCGTCCCTCAAACATGCTAGACTAGTGCCCTAAAACTTATGACAGACTGAAACTTCTATAGTAATTTAATCATAAAAATACCATAAAGCTATCTTAAGAAATTTAAGAAGGATAAGTTTGTTGCACGTCAACCGTATATATATATATTACCTATCTACTCGCTTAGCGGTGATATTTAAGACGCTAGTCCACGGACTGTGGATGTCTTTATCTTGGGACCATGACTTTTATTAGAAAACTTTGGCCAATTTCTAAACGGCAGTATCGTAAAGAATATACCCGAGGTCCTGTCTTTTCTAAAGATCAGAATTAAGTACTGTTTAATGGGATAATAATTTCGGTGGATTTCTGTGAGGATTTTATATGCGTACTACAAAATTTTATCTAGTCTGGTCTGATGTTCGGCCTACCAGGTCACAATAGGGCTGCGTTGTCACAACTCGCCTCGTTGGCTTAGTGGTTGGCATGTTCGACTGCGGCCGACGAGGTGGAGGGTCGTGCCATAATTAATAATTGGGCTTTTCTGACTAAATATTTTCAGTACTAGCCCGGAGTTAGGAAGCTGGCGGTGTTTCAAAATTCAAAATACAAACGTTTTTTATTCAAATAAACTTTTACAAGTGCTTTCGAATAGTCAAATGAATCTACCACTTTCACCCCCGTGCCTCGGAGAGCACGTTAAGCCATCGGTCCCGATTATAATCAGTAACATGATAATAGGCGTTAAAGCCCGCCAACCCGCATTGGAGCAGCTTGGTGGGTCTAAGCTCTGATTCCCTCTCTCCTATGAAAGTGGAGGCCTGTGCCCAGCAGTGGGACGTTACTAGGATGTATAGGCTACTGTCCCTCAAGACCTCGTCCCAAGTTTCCAATACCTACCTACAATATACCTATATTTGTATCTCAAATATATTATTATTTTGGTGGGATTTAATGGTTGTTGTTGATCCTGTATAACGGGACAATTCAAAGTTCCAGATACAGACTACGTCTTATTGTATGTGAAAATACATCTATTGTTGTAAATTAAATAATATTATGCTACCAGAAAAGCATTCTAAAACTGCAAATTTTCAAGAAAGGTAAATAAAATTCTGTTCTATCTATTTTTGCCATCGATCTTTGTTGGAAAAGAAGTAGAAATATATGCCACTTATATAAAGTCGCCAGTGGTCACACAATGGCCACAGTTATAGAAAAATTGGAAAGTGGAGGCAATACTGACTCGCAAGTTGGATTTCTCGGAATTTCCGCTGATACTTATACGTTTTTGAAATGCGTTACATTGTTGTGACATTCCATGTAGGTACCTTATTAAATTTTCTTTTATCCTTTTGCCTCACATAAAGCGCTATGCTCTGAATTTGAAAAAAAATCTCTTTTGTACGTTACTTTTAGTAGGAAAGTGTAATGTTTAATGGAAGCCTGTCTTTGTTTTTTGTTTGATCTGCTTCTTGGGATATAATATGTAATATCACGAATTGTTTTTAAAAGCTTTAGCTTATATTACTTAACTGGTTCGGAATACCTTTTCTACAAAGTGTTGCCATGAGATTTTTAAAACTTAAATCCACGTAGAAGTTGTGACTTCTAACTAGGTAATCAATTACTATGAAATGTTTTATCTTGAGTGACTGACAGACAACCGGCTGACAGACAGAAAAACGGCTGAACGTAGCAAATTTTGAGAAAATATTCCTTGAGCTCCCTAGAGGTGTACCTAATAAGAAAGGCATTTTCGAAATTCCACCCCCAAGGGGTTAAATAGTCGGTTCAAGATATGTCCATGAAACTTGGTATATTTGTGACTGCTTTCGGTGAAAAATATAGTTTTTTTTTTATTTCACAGTTTTTTGAAATTTCTTTTTTTAGGAACCTACTCGTAATTCCACTTGGAGAAACGTTAGTGATTGAATAATTGTGTTCTTATTTTAAATTTTTGTGTGTAAACACAACGAGCAACTAAGTTATCCATACTTAATATTATAAATGCGAAAGTGTGTCTGTCTGTCTGCTACGCTTTAATGGCCCATCTTTTCAACCGATTTTGATGAAATTTGGTTCAGAGGTAGGTTGTATCCCGGGGAAGGACATAGGCTACTCGTCCGTACGAAGGGGAAAGATTTTAAAAAAACTTAATCCACGCTGACAAAGTCGCGGGCATCATCTAGTGTGCATACTCGTAAATACCTGATTCTCCACAAACAAATTCGTCAAAGCTGACAACGTACGAGGGTTTCCGAACCCTCACTAGAAAGGCACACATTTACCTGCAGACCAACAAATGTCGTTTTATTTAGGCGTAACATTTAACTGAGAGCTGGTGCAAAACTATCGATAGTTATTAGTTAGTTATGATTAACTTTGACCAGCAATAAGCCAGCTAAGTGAGTGACAAACGTCACAACTTATACAGCAATCATTAATAAAAGTCAAATTTGGTAGAACGACCCTGACAAACAACAGTAATTTTTTTTGGGTTGTCATGTTGAAAAGTTGACCATAACCATCGATAGTGTTACTATCTAACGCCTTATTAGTGTTCAAATGTTATAATATCAAAACGAGTATGTGGTCACTTATTTTTTATTTGACTTAGTTCCTACAGTAAAAGTTATGACTGCTAGAATTTTCACATATTTCTGAAATTGAGCGATTATTTAGGTACTTTTTTTACCTTTTTTATCCATTACATTATCCATTATCCATTACAAGTCAACGCAGAAGAAAGAAAACTCACAAATTATAGGTAAATTCTCAAATTGACCCTGCCGGGGGTCGAACCCGGGCTATCCCACTTATCCCCTCCCCTCACACTCACTCACCCCTTGCACTTGGGGCTCACCCGTTCGTTAAAAGTTGTAATCAAATGGTTCTCCTGCCCACGTGCTCTTGAACTATTATTCAGATAGACCCAACAAGGGCCGCGGGTCATATTTACTTGGTCAAAACTTGCCAACCCTAATCATATTTCCAGGAGTTTGTTTAACTTGTACTATTTTGTTTCAATTATCCCTCTACCTTTTTGTCAGTGTCTAACTTTGTCGAAACTATTTCCATAATTTATGCTTATTTGATGTACAGTCTTTGTACGTACAGTACGCGCGTGAACTGCCGGCCAAGTGGGAGATATTTTACCTATTCGACCGCGTTCATGTTAATTAAGTACTAAGTAAGGAATTGATCGTCGTTAACTTTAACGCGATAGAATAGGCAAGGTAAAAAATTTCCCACTATGCATAGGCGGGGTCAGTTTCAAAAAGGCTTTTAAACTTAAAATACATATCAAAAATTGCGGAACCGGCAGGATTTGAAACCTGCATCTCTAGGAATCGCGCCCTGATATGCATATATTTTAAACCAGTCTTTTAACGCTTTAACGCGAAAAAGGCTTTTCTTGAAAAGCTGTAACTTAATAATATGTATAGTTTCAGCCAAAATCCATATCCATACTAATATTATAAATGCGAAAGTGTGTCTGTCTGTCTGTCCGTCCGTCTGTCTGTTTGTCTGTCTGCTACTCTTTCACGGGCCATCTGTTCAACCGATTTTGATGAAATTTGGTACAGGGATAGTTTGTATAGCGGGGAAGGACATAGGCTTTTTATCCCGGAATATTAAGGAGTTCCCGCGGGAATTGAAAAAACTTTATCCACGCGAACGAAGTCGCGGGCATCATCTAGTAAAGAATGAAAACAAAGTTCCTTACTCAGTCACTGAATGAATCATCAACGTCCATATCAACCCGAGAAAGCTTAAATTTTGCATACATATTAGGTTCCCTTTTCGATGTGAACATGGAATATGGAGCTGGAGCCGCGTGCCGTCACTAGTCATACAAATCATACTATATAATATTACTAATCAATGGGAAAGTAAGTTTTGTTCGACTTATTTTTTGCGTTGTTATAGCTGAGGACCTGGAAAGTGACATAGGCTGCTTTTTATACTTACAGGAAAATTGAGGAGTTCCCACGGGTTAAAAAAATCACGCGGTTAAAGTCACGGGCATCAACTAGTAACAAAAGAAAATACAAAATATCAGTTGATACTGATATTTTAGAACTAAAATCAAAATACCTTCCAAAATTTTCTCTCAGTAAATACGTTTTGCGGTAGGCTGAACTTGAAGTCGGTACGCAAGGTCTTAGCACTTGGTTCGGGGCGAATAACTACTTTCATGAACTCCTTGAATTCAAAGGTCAAGCGTCTCGTTTGAAAATCTTTTTACAAATAAATAATATGCTAATTTATTTACCATTCTGCTGTGCACGACCGCCTAATGGGGGATCTGTGAGAACACGTCACAATTAATATTCATTTTAATTTCACCCTCTAGCCAATTTCGTTTGTATTCCATTATTTTTGCCATGTTCTTTTTTTTCAGGATAGGCTTGCGCTTTACGTCTATAGTGTTTAATACAAAGCTATGATGAGGTCTAAGTTGGAGGTGCGCTTGCCTAGAAGGTGCCTATAATACACTCTGCCTTGAAGGTAGGCAGGAAATTGATACGCTGGAAGGGCATTCCACACATAGTCTAGACTCTAGGCAACGGGGCGGTCTGTTGTATGGTGACCCCCACATTAAATCATCAGTCGATGAAGCGGTTCGTATCAGAGACGTAGAGCAAAACCGTTTCGTTCGAGCAAATTGGATGTTAACTACAGAGTAATTTTTCCATGTGACAAAAAGTGTTTTTTCAATGCAATGGTGGAAGGATCATTTATAATAAACTCCCAAATTTCATAACAGACGAGATCAAAATGACAACATTTAAAAGAAAATTAAAAAAATGGCTTATCCAAAAATGTTTTTATACTCGTAGCGTTAAAGATTTCTTAAATGAATAGACCTCAATAACATGATCTATTAAATAAAATATTAAAAAAAAAAAAAAAAATTATTATCACATGTTTTAATGTATTCTTAATTAGGTTTATTGTTTACTAGCTGATGCCCGCGACTTCGTCCGCGTGGTTGAGGTTTTTTTGATTCCCGCGGGAACTTCTTAATTTTCCGGGATAAAAAGTAGCCTATGTGCTATTCCAGACTATAATCTATCTCTGTGCCAAATTTCATCCAGATCCGTTCATCCGTTGGAGCGTGATTGAGTAACAAACATACATCCATACATACATACATCCATCCATCCAAACTTTCGCATTTATAATATTTATATGGATGTATTACAAATATAATGTGCTAAATAAAATAATGATAATAATAAGATATAACTAATAATAATGTTAACATTTAGCAACGCCCTGACAGGGCCTCATGTCCATGCATGCTAACTGCTAATTATATTAAGAATATTGTATTAGTAGGAATAATAGCTTGAACATAAGCTAATTTAATAACCTGAAACCTAGATCTAGGCACACATTAATCAAACTCGTACCTGAAGTAGTTAAACGAGTAAAGTTGTTGCAATAAAGCAGACGCGAGCACAATCCGTCTTGTTGACATTACAGTCTCACCGCAGCGCTGGCTTCCTAATGAGGTAGCTTTCACCGCTTCAGGAATGGAATGTTCTAGATTTTCTTTCATGAACTAAGTTTTCTACATTAGATTCCGTAAATCTAAATAACCGATCTAAAACTAAAATCAACTCGGTTTGAGTTTTAAAAAAAGCACATTGATTAGTTAATTAACAAAGTAATGGCGCATTTATCAAACTCGTCAGTAGTTGCTACAGGGACACCGTACTGCTGGCTTGCTAATGAGGTAGCTTTCACCGCTTCAGGAATGAAATGTTCTGGATTTTCTTTCATGAACTAAGTAGTTTACGTTACATTGTGTGAAATTACGTCCAAATAACCGCTGTAAAACTAAAATTAACATGGTTTGATTTTTAAAAAAAGCACATTGATTAGTTAAATAAAAAAGTAATGGTGCATTTAACAAACTCGTCAGTAGTTGCTACAGGGACACCGTAGTGCTGGCTTGCTAATGAGGTAGCTTTCACCGCTTCAGGAATGAAATGTTCTGGATTTTATTTCATGAACTAAGTTGTTTACGTTACATTGTGTGAAATTACGTCCAAATAACCGCTGTAAAACTAAAATTAACTTGGTTTGAGTTTTAAAAAAAGCACATTGATTAGTTAATTAAAAAAGTAATGGCGCATTTATCAAACTCGTCAGTAGCTGGTACAGGCACACCACAGTGCTGGTTTGCTAATGAGGTAACTTTCTTCGCTACAGTAATGGAATTTTCTAGATTTTCGTTCATGAACTAAGTTTTTTACATTACATTATAATTACATAAAACTAAAATCAACTCGGTTTGAGTTTTAAAAAAAATTTCGCGGGTACTCCTTAATTTTCCCGGATAAAAGGTAGCCTATGTGCTTTTCCAGTGTATAATCTATCTTTGTACCAAATTTAATCCAGATTCGTTCAGCCGTTCTGGCGTGATTGAGTAACAAACATCCATCCATCCATACATCCATCCATCCATCTTTCCCAATTACTTTCCCATTTATAATATTAGTATAGAAGTTTGGATTAAAAATGTTGCTTAACATAGGTAATTAGTACACGATTGGTATGCTAACTCGTCCGCTCACATTTCGTTAGATTACGTAAATGCCAGGATTTGACTCGCACTATTACCTATTCTGTGCTCGCACCAGCAATGCTAAGGACAGCGGTTTCTTAAGTAATTAAAAATTAATGAAATTGTAAATTATATTTGTTTTTCAAAAGAGAAACGCCGAGTTTCTTGCTGGTTCTGCTTGGTAGGAACGTCATTCCGAACCAGTGGTAGATCCATTCGACTATTCTTAAGCACTTGTAAAAAGTCTATTTAACCCCCGACGCAAAAAGAGAGGGTTGTTATAAGTTTAACGTGTCTGTCTGTGTATCTGTCTGTGGTATCGTAGGTAGGTAGCTCCCAAACGGATGAACCGATTTTCGTTTAGTTTTTTTTTGTGTCATAGATAATTTTATCCCGAGTGTTCTTACCCATACTTATTTCATGAAAATCAGTTCAGCCGTTTGAAGATCATCAGCTCTTTAATAGTTGATGATAGGATCTGACTACCTTCCAACATATTATGTCCTATCGATTCGAAATTTGGTACCGTATTACTTCAATGATATTGAAAGAACATGGATAACCATGACTTTAAATATGAAATGTTAGGATCATAGTATGTACCTAACTAAGTTACTAACTCAACTAACTACTCACTATAAATACCTACCTAATATTTATACCTACTTTAAAAAGGACATAAAGGTAAAATTAAATTTTTTAAAACCCCCCGACATAAAAAATAAACTCTGAAAACTAACAAATAATATTTTAAACCTATTATAATAATTATTGAATAAAAAACTTTTTATTGAATTTGGAATTGCATACTTACAGTTACTGAAAATAAGGACCCGCGAGTATCTAACACCAAATGTTTTACCGAAATAAAGATAATATTATGATAATTTATTCACTATTCTATTATTTATACAAGGAGCCGTAATGAGGCGGATTCCCGTCAGAATTTCGTATTAATTTTATTTCATTTGTATGCTGTTATTCGTTCCCTTTGTTCATTTTCTTTCGTCTTGTAGTTTTTTATTCTGATTTCTTTCTTTTATCTTTGAGAGATGTAAATAACATGGAGTGTTTCCATAAGTCTTTGAATACAAATGGTGTCGTGATCTACTTTCGAATTGAAGTTGTTACTATAGTAATATTATAATCGAGAACTTTCAAAATTTACTTATTGTAAGTATTGATAAATTATTGAACAATATTTGTTTAACTATACTACAATTTAGCCCTAGACTGCGATCTCACCTGATGGTAAGTGATGATGCAGTCTAAGCTGTCTAAGATGTTAAGTATGTAAAAGAAGCGGTAAAGAAATTTTTACTCTTCTCATTAGAAAATTTCCGAACCGGTGGTAGAGTTTTGAGGCTTGACTTATCATAGTGACACAACTTAAAAACGCTTAAAATACTAAACGACATACGATTAAATAAAATATAGTGACACAAGTCTGTTGTTCTACGTGAAATAAATAAAATATATCAATTCATTACCTTACTGCTGAAACAACTTTTGTCATACTAATACATACTAATATTACAAATGTGTAAGTGTGTTTGTTTGCTGGTTTGTCCTTTAATCACGCCGCAACAGACCAACGGATCAACGGAGGCATGGGTGTAGTTGAGGACCTGGAGAATAACATAGGTCATAGGCTGGAGGCATGAAATAAAATAAAATCTAGAATATAGTACCATTTTACTACTCTGTTTAAATCATCAAAAGTTAAAATCATCATCAAGTTATGTAATAAAGTAAAAAAAAGTGTGTGAGTGCAACACACGGCAGAAGTGAAACTTCAGAAAAGTAGCTGAGAGAATGAGACACATATAACGTGTATCATATCTCATTCTCTCGCAGGCTAAATCCTATTTATGAATATGTTTGTCTCTTTTTGGTGTCAATTTTCCGTTTCGTTGAATTTACAAATCACAAGTCAAAGACACAATAGACCAGAATGATTAAATATTAATGTCTGGAGTTTGAACCTCAGGTCTATCAAATAAGAGGCTCCGTCGCTATTTAAATTATCTCAAAACAATAAGAGACACCTCAGCATTTAACGAATTAATTTTGACACACCTTGACTCAGTATGGGGCCGTATAATTTGGTAAGGCTGCCTTTCCGATGGGCGAGGCAGCTAAGCGGAGAAAACTAGAAGAGAAATAAATAAATTGTTTATTGCTCAAAAGAAACATAAACACAAATTACTTCGGAATTTTATAAAGAAAATCTTATTTAATATTCTAAATTGTAGTAACAAAACGAAATACATAGACAAACAGAAAACCAACTGTCCTTAAAATAGTAGTTCAACTGGTAGTTATTTATAGCTAAGTATAATGAATATCACTCACGACAATGAAGGAACTAGAAGTTTAATTCGCTGTAATCCGCGACAATAGGTAAATCTATGTGGTACAGTGTGTATCTTGTACTTTTAGCCCGCGATATTCACAACACCACTGAATATTTCCAAATTATTCCAAAATACCGCCTGCATCTATTCAATATCACTCACGATAGTTTAAACCTTAAAATAAATAAAGGCTTAAAAAATACTTTGAAGCTAATGTCATCGAATTCTTATACGATCAATCGAATTCCAACTCAGCATAAGCGTGTAGGGCGTTATGGTATTCCTCGCCTGCTACAAACAACTACCTAGTTAGGATTCACTTCCTAAGTGTAGGCGTTGAAATTATACACTCGATGATGACTAACACGATAATATCTATCTATCTATACACAATAAAACTGTAACAGGTCCAATTCTGTACATTGAAGATATTTTGAAAAATTTTTTTGGAGGGCACTCATTATTCGATACTGAAGCCAAATCTGTAATTTTTTTCATTTTTGTCTGTCTGTCTGTCTGTCTGTCTGTCTGTCTGTATCTTGGCCGCGCATCACGCCGAAACTACTGAATGAATTCAAAAGGTAGGACATAGGATACTTTTTATCCCGAAATTCTACCCCCGAAGGGGTGAAATAGGGGTTGAAAGTTTGTATGAAAGTCCTTCATTTCTCAAGTTATAGCCATGAAACTTGGTATATGAGCTGCGGGTTAGAAATGAAAACATACGTGTTTCACAGTTTTTCAAAATTCCATCCCCAAAGGGGTGAAATAGGGTTTGAAAGTTTGTATAAAAGTCAGTCATTTCTGAAGTTATTTCGATGAAACTTGGTATATCCACGCGGACGAAGTCGCGGGCATCAGCTAGTATTATAATAATAACGACATATTGTATAATAACACGGTATATGTAACGGTAAAAGAAAGGTGGGTCTGGTAGCGCTGCCAGAGGTCCACGCTTGTTCGCGTATCTCGAGTGAATGTGTCACCGGCCACTCGACGTTGCTTTCTGCCAATGAGCGATTCGATATTTGAACTTCAATACATAGCTCGCAGACGTATGCACTGGCCGGTGCGAAGCAAAGAGGCCAGCTAGCGGAGCACCACAAGCGTAGTGTCCACCAGAGCTTAGCTTTACTATGCTATAATTGTCAAGCGCTCTTATTGGTGGGTCTGGCACACATCCGTAGCTTAATAACGTAGCACATCTCTGGTGGAAACGCACCTTTCGTTCCGCCAACGTTGCCATCATAATGGGGTGCCGTAATTTAGTATGCGGCGTGGTAATTGGTAACTGGATAGAATATTGCTATATTTGTTTACCACTACCACTACAGCCCGTTAACGTCCCACTGCTGGGCACAGACCTCCACTGTCACAGGCGAGAGGGAGTTAGAGCTTAGACCCACCACGCTGCTCCAATGCGGGCTGGCGCGCTTTAACGACTATTATCATGTTAGTGATAATAACCGGGACCGACGGCTTAACGTGCTTTCCGAGGCACGGGGTGACTCAGCGCCAAGTACCAACTTCCAACTCCGAGTTGGCATTGAGAATTTCTTAACTGAAAAACCAATACCTAAAATCATTGAGGTATTATGTACTAACGTACATATAATTCAATGCCTAAAATAAACATTTTAGGTATTGGTATTCCCGACCGGGAATATAACCCAGGACCTCGTGATCCGCAGTCTAAGTATTTTTATCTCGGAAAATTAAGTATCAAAAAATCCCAATTTCAAGAGAACGAAGTGTCTGTCAATTAGTTGTTAATATTTTAAATTGCTTCAACGTGACACCCGAAGTGCCTTGCCATTTCCGACTTAGTGTAATGTTGAATTTGATCACTCTATTTATGTAACGACGAAGTACATTAACATAGATAGCTAAGAGCCTTCTCTTGTTGTAGTCATTTATGTAAAATATTACCTACAGTAAGCACTTTAGACGATAAATAATTCAAAATTCAAAATTCAAATGTTTTTTATTCAAATAAACTTATAAAAGTGCTTTCGAATCGTCGAATGAATTTACCACTGGTTCGGAATGTCATTCCTACCGAGAAGAACCAGCAAGAAACTCGTCGGTTGCTCTTTTGAAAAAAAGTCATGATATTGGATAGAAGCAGGCGTTACTTTGCGGAAGTCCATGATTATGAAGGAACTTGAAATTTAATTTGCTATAATCCGCAACAATAGGCAAATATATGTGGTACAATGTATCTTGCACTTGCAGCTTGCAATATTCACCACACCACATAAATCTTCCAAATTATTCTCAACGTACGTTTCACTCCGACACCGGAGCATCTTCAGGAGATGTTGACTCGACAATGCACGATTGTAAAGACACACTTACACACTTGCACTTTACATTTAATTAATGTAGGTACACTATACATAAGTAACCGCTGTCCTTAGCATTGCTGGAGCGAGTCAAATGCTCTTTTGTCATTTACGTAATCTTCAACAGTTTATTAAGCTTTTTTCAAAAGCATACTTTTAATGGATTTCTTATACTTGTGTAAAGGCAAGTTTAAAATAGATTGTGGAATTTTGTCATAAAATAGAATGCTCATTCCCACGAACGACCCGAAGGTCGTTCGTGGGGAAAAGTCCGAAGACTTTCTTGAGGCGGAGCGATGGAGTCACGAGCTCTAGTTGTTAATATTTTAAATTGCTTCAACGTGACACCCGAAGTGCCTTGCCATTCCCAACTTAGTGTAATGTTGAATTTGACGACTCTATTTATGTAACGACGAAGTACATTAACATAGATAGCTAAGAGCCTTCTCTTGTTGTAGTCATTTATGTAAAATATTACCTACAGTAAGCACTTTAGACGATAAATAATTTAAATGACCTTGTTGTCGCAGAAGCTCAAATTCTTATAAGTAGGAGGTCTTGCCCCCCGATTGTGTAATATAATCGTAATGTCAAATGTAAGTATAAACCGACCTGTTTAAGGAGTTCATAGATGCCTGCACGTCAAAACTCCTTAAACAGTTCGAGTTATACGTTACTAGCTGATGCCCGCGACTCCGTCCGCGTGGTTTAAGTTTTTTTGATTCGCGCAGGAACTCCTTAATTTTCCGGGATAAAATGTAGCCTATGTCACTCTCCAGGTCCTCAACTATACCCTTGCCAAAAATCACGTCAATCCGTTGCTCCGTTGCGGCGTGATTGAAGGACAAACCAACAAAACAATAAACCAACAAACCAAGAAACAAACAAACAAACACACTTTCGCATTTATAATATTAGTATGATGAGCTGTCAAATGATTGCGATGGGCTTAGACAATTGGGCCTGGTTTCGATTCTAGTAATATACTACGCTAGCTAATATATTAGCTATATATTAGCTAATATACTAGCTAATATATAGCTAATATACTACGCTAGCTAATACAACACTCTCACCGTGCGTTCCGTTATAGACTACGAGCACTGTTCAGTGCTCTTTACTGTGGAGAAATTCGTTCCGTTATGACTGACAGTAAACTGCCGCAGTATCCTAGGGAAATATATGACGTCATTAATCGACGCCATTTTTGTACTGTGAGCACTGGCGTTTTCGAGGTAAGGTGCTCTCAGTGTTTGTCTCAGTGCTGACAGCGTTCCGTTATAAGCAGTACCCAGTATACCTTACTATAAAGGAACGGCTTCGCAGTGTACTGAATTGACGTCACACCTTACAGTGCTCGCAGTGTATTTCGGAACACACCCTAAGTAGATACGGTTTCTAATGATTATTATCACTAACGTCTGATAATAATCGTTAGAAACCTAAGAGTTGAAACAGGTTTCTAACGATACTAACGTAACGTAGGTCGAGTCGTATGCGGAAGGACTTGGGAGCCCACCGCATTATTATCCCAAGAAGACCCCTGCCATTATGGGGTTAATAGAAAGTGGTGACGACTCTCAGCAATGAAGATTTGACGACCTCCGTGGCGCAGTGTGTAGCGATGTTGTCTTAACGTGCGGAGGTCCCGGGTTCGATCCCCGGCAGGGTCAATTTGGGAATTTATAATTTCTGAATTTTCCCTGGTCCTGGCCTGGTTCGGCCGTGGCTAGTTAGTAGTTACCAGCCTACCGGCAAAGACGTGCCGCCAAGCGATTTAGCGTTCCGGTACGATGCTGTGTAGAAACCGAATAGGGGTATGGGTTTAATATAACTGCCATGCCCCTAACAGGTTAGCCCGCTACCATCTTAGACTGCATCATCACTTACCATCAGGTGAGATCGCAGTCAAGGGCTAACTTGTAGTGGATAAAAAAAAAAAAGAATACTACGAGTATTAATAATAAGGAGAGCTGCGGGCTGGCGGGCTGGCAAATAAATATTAACGACTTGGTTATAGCCACTTTTTAGCATGAATAGCTGATATTTTAAATTACTTCAAAGTGATTTAAATTATTATAACAAACACTAGGTATATATTTTATTCAACGACTTGGTATTTATTTAAATATATCACTAAGAGGATTCTCTTGTTGTAGTAATTTGCTTGAAAAATATAGTAAGCACTTTCATAATGGTGGCTTAAAATTACAAAGAGTATAAATAATGTGAAAATTCTGACGCCACGGGAGGTATTATAGTCGCGAGATGAGTCTCCATCCAATTTTTATGTCTGTTCTCTTTTTGTACAGAAAAACCGCCGAAACTATCTCTTATAATATTATATAATTTATTCTGCAAGTAAATGGTGACTACCTCGTTGGTCTAGTCACTAGTAGTTAGCATGTTCCACGAGGTCCCGGGTTCGAGTTCCGGGTCGGGCCAACAAGTATTGGGATAACCAGAAATTCTCAGTACTAGCGGGCTAGTTAGGAAGTTGGCGGTGTGTCACCCCCGTGCCTCGGAGAGCACGTAAAGCCGTCGGTCCTGGGTCTGATCTCTCTCCGGTCGTGTCGGATTTTCCGTCCCATCAGGCTATGAGAGTAAAGGGATAGAAAGTGCATCTGTGTATGCGCACACACTTGTGCACTATAGTAATATCTCCCGCGCAGATGGCTACTCTCACTGGAGATAGGCCAGAATTAGTGTAAAAAGTGTACTTGGTGCTGTGTAAGTGAATTAGTGCTTGTGCTACCTAAGTAGGGCACAAAAACGTAGTGAACATTAGGTACATTAGAATAAACTAAGGACAGTTATTGGACTGTGAATAAGATGTAGAAATTAATTATAAGGAGAAGTTTAAGCAAGAATAATATTACTTATTAGCCCTTAAACTAGATGGTAGTAGACAATAAAGTTGCCATTATATTGTAATGGAACTTTATGGTAAAAGAAAAAGTTTGTTATCTCCTTTATGTTAACTGTTGCTCCGTAACTGCGTGATTGAATGACGAATCAACAAACAAACACATTTTCAGATTACAATGTGGGTATTAATGTTGAAACAGCCCCTAATTTGTAACAATCCTTCAAAGTTGTGGGACGGACCTGTTCTCACCCTCTGTAGCACCACTCTGCTCTCTGGATCACTCGTTACATTATACACTTCATTTTAAACTTTACCCTAGCTTAAGTCTCACGCAAACAACCAATTTTAGGTTTTTAAAAATTAATGAACTAGAAGTTTAATTCGCTATAATCCGCCACAGTTGACAAATTAATGTGGTACAGTGTGTATCTTGCACTTGCGATTGGCACAACACCACACCACAAAATTTTCCAAATTATTCTAAACGTCCGTTTCACTCCGACACCGGAGCATCTTCAGAGGCTATACTGCCAACGCTTAAAGCAATACTTAAGAAATATTACTCAAAATGACAGTTCGATGTCACGTACCTTGACATTTCTAAAATTAAGATTATAATTCTAAAACACGAAAGTCAACAATAATGAAGCAATATGGCATTAAGCGTTGGCATTATGGCCCCAGAAGATGTTGACTTGACAATGCACGATTTTAAATCATCCCGATGCTTTCCCCTCCATTTTAAATATTAAATATTTCATTCATGCACCTTTAAATCACCTCTCCAACTCTTGCTGCATCATCACCTGCTAGCAATGCATGCATATGCATGCAGCAGCTGTGGTTTTTTCGTCTTATTAACGAAAAAACCACATCAATGCTAATATTATAAATGAGAAAGCGTTTGTCTATCTCTCTGTCTGTCTGTCTGTCTGTCTGTCTGTCTGCTACGTTAAGAGCCTATCTTTTCAACTAATTACATTCCGGGGAAGGACATAGGCTACTTTTTATCGCAGAAAATTAAAGATTTTCGGCGGGCATTAATAAATCTTAATACACCCAAACAAAAAGCCGCTAGCATCATCTAGTTCATAACACTTGAACCGACATGCCCCGTATGGGTTGCCTAGAAACTCATTTTATTATCATTCTCGGTCAAAGTCGCTCGTCTGCGTTTAGCGTTCCACTAAATTTTAAACTTCAACCCGAACTAAGTTTTATTGGTTTCACCCGATATTACTGCCACTTGACCTAACCTCCATTATTATATTACACTTTGAAGTTGTTTGCCGTAATTGATTCGATAATAGCCAGTTATATGGAGTACCTACATAATACACTATGGAAATTATTCAGGCTTATAAAATCTATACATTAATTAATTAATTAATTAAATTTTATAATATTATAAATGTGAAAGTTTGGGTGGATGGAAGCATCGATGTTAGTTACTCAATAATGCCAGAACGGCTGAACGGATCTGCATGAAATTTTGCACAGAGATAGATAATAGTCTGGAATTACTAGAAATACGTAACGTAATGCATTTTTTACCATTTACTTACAGTGTTACATTTTTCTTTTTATGAAAAGAGCAACCGCTGAAATTCTAGCCGGCTTTTATCAGTAAACAGCTCTCCGAATCGGTGGTATATTCTTGCGACTTATCATAAGTGGCACAAGTTTTCCTACGGGAAACAAATCATTTCATTTGTTTCATTTTTCATTTATGTCTGTCAATATTTTCATACGTAATCGCAATGAGTTCACCACCCCATAAAATCTATACCTCAATTTACATAGACGGGCCCTGTCAAACAAAGAATGTGGACTTATTTTACTAACGCTATATAGTCTGAAAAGCGGGACAGCGCTATGGCGCGGACAAGGACAGGCTCAGCCTCGAGGCCCGTAACCCCGCTTGGCCCACACAGGCCAAACGGAAAGACCCACAAAACACAGCAGCCCCCCGATAATTGTCTAAAAGTTGCCGATCAAATCGTCAAAATTCGGCGTCAAAGTAAAATAAACCATAATATCATTAAATTAGAGCTCAATTTCGTGTATCCATTCTCATCCGTTAAGGGTATCGTACATACTTAAACGTATACGAAAGATTTGGGTTTAAGCTAGGTATATGTATAAATTACTAGATGATGCCCGCGACTTCGTCTCTCTATGTCTTCGTAACTCTATGATTTTCCGGGACAAAAAGTAGCCTATGTCCTTCCCCAGGTTGTAAACTATCTCTGTACCAAATTTCATCAAAATCGTTTGAGTAGTTGGGCCGTGCAAGCGTAGCAGACAGACAGACAGACAGAGAGACACACTTTCGCATTTATAATATTAAGTATGGATTTTTCTAAACTAATCAAATAATAATTAATAAAAAAATTACTAACCCGAGGACTACTAATAATAACTTCAAAACGTAATAATTCAATAGTAAATGCTTAATAGTTAATAGTACAAAAATCTGTAATTGAGACGATGACGTCATAGAAAAATAATAGTAAACTCTGTGGTAATAGCAATAGCTTTAGCCATAGAATAGGTTGAGTAGGATTTAGCTTCGTTCGGTTTTTATGACGTCACGAACAAGACACGCCATCATTTGCGTGGGCTTGAATTATTTCAGCCACTAAACTACGATTAGCTGGTTCTTTATTAGGCTACATCCACACGTGATCGTTCCAGCGATCTTGATACTCATTGCTTAGTACGACGTGGTCACGATCGGTAGTTAGCAAAGAATAATTATTAATCAATACGCTGATGTGACAATATTATCACATCATGGAAGTACTGTTGTATACAACGAGCAGTAATTGGTTGTATACTATATTATATCTATAAGGTTGTATGGTCTGTGGTTGTATTGGATAGAAGCAGGCGTTACTTTGCGGAAGCTGTGGCGAAAATCCATGATAATGAAGGAACTAGAAGTTTAATTCGAGATACTTACTGCTTAACTTTTATCCTACTTGCTCGGAAATTGCTTCATTATTTATTAAAATTAACAATAAGTACATTAACTTTTTTCAGGTCTCTGACATTCAAGTAGGAAATCACATTGCCTCTACAGCCAAAGATTTTAGCGTGAGTTAAGATAAGTCAACGCCATCTATCGGCAATGATAAAGCTTGAAAAAGCTTCTTCTTCGCAAATTGGCCGAAATAACCATAATTTCATGGCTTCGTTTACTTAAAAAAGGCCTCTTTTAAAATCACTTGGGAAGTCCTCGGCATCTCCTTGACCTTCCAATATTACTCGGCCGTGAATTGCTTTATTTCCGGCCTGGGCAGTAATCTACTTTTAACGCAATCCTTGTAAAAATCTCTTACTATGCGCGCAGGCGCCTTCTGTAAGTACGCAAATAATAGGTTGGCTTTTCTTAGTTTTTCTTCTCACAATATTTTATCGAGTTCCAAAGCTCTGTTAAGTATTCCAGTGAGGTTATCACTGTATTGGTTTATTCATGATCGGTCGCCAAATTCAGATGGTAATTTCTTTTCATCTTTTCCCACGTAGAGTGAAATGTCTATAAACCGGACACAAATCAAATCAATATTTAATTATTCAAATTAGGTACAATGTACACTTATTGACGCCCAATTACTACTTATTAATAAAACATGATGGTGATAATCAGTTACGGTATCTTACAACTAAAGTCATGAGGGTTTGAAACGCGCCCTGGTCTGAGAAGAGCCCACAACAAACTCAGCCGGGTTTTTATTTCGACTCGGTTCCGCGTCGATAGATTTGGTGAGATTGTACTATTATGTAGTCTGTGGTTTTGTCATGTCTGGTCTCTAGTATACCTATGTTTTTGTTCTGAGAGCGAAAGTGGCGAAAACCCATTACGGACAAAAAAATGACTGGCTACTAAAATAGTACATTGTTCACCGAGGGGAGAAAGTGACCGATTACTATCGAGGGTGTAGTTTGAGGCCCGAGGCGTAGCCGAAGGGCCGCAATACACGCGAGGTAGGCATCGTACTTTCTACCGAGTGATACATAGTGCTTTATACTACACCTGCGAGGAAAATAAGCGATAATTAGTGATTAAACGAACTTACAAAGGTTTAAAATAATAAATACAATAAATATTTTTTATTTCAGGCAATTTTACAAACCCATATTCAAAATACAGAAACATAAAAAAAAAAAAATAATAGTTAATAGTCCTTAATTAGGTTAGGCTAGCTAGCTTTAATTTCTAATGTACCTATTGTTTTCAAAAAATTAAAAAAAAAAATTAAAAAAAAAAATGACGTTCTATCATAACTATATGATTCGCTTCATTCGAAGCTTCACTATCACAACTAGACTACATTTTGAGGATTATTTCAATATAGATTTCGATATCGACAATCGACATCGATATCGACAATCGACATCGATACCGACAATCGACATCGATACCGACAATCGACATCGATATCGATATCGACTATCAATATCGGATATCGATATCGACTATCGATATCGATAATCGACGTCGATGTCGACAATCGACATTCACCATATTATTTGACTTTTCTATGTCAAATATGGTGAAGCTGCTTCTAATATTATATTTCCTTAAGGTAAGACCTCCAAATTCTCAACGTCCATACCATATTTACTTAAAATTAAAAAACAACAGCGCGTTAGAAATGGATTTTCATACAGTTTTCTCCCCGCTTAGCACGTTAGAAATGAAATTTCATACATCTTTTCCTCCCGCTTAATTGGTTTGTAGCAATGACGTACTTTCTACCTCGTTTTGACCAAAGCAAGAGGGTACTTTCCGAGCGGGTGTAGTATAAAATTAATAACTCGCTTCTCTAAAGAGCGAGATGCGACAAAATATATAGTTTCTCCTCCCGCACATTCCCTTTCGATTTACGCGGAGGTTTTGCACTGTCGTGTTTTCGCCCCAAGGCAGTTTGTAGAAGTTTCTCTCTCTCTGTGTCGGATTTCTCATTGCTGAGGGTCGTGACCTCTTTCCATTAATCACATAACGGCAGGGGTTATCTTGCGGTGGGTTCCCAGGACCTTCCGCATACGACTTGACTAAGATAACTATTTTCAACTCTTAGGTTTCTTACGATTATTATCAGATTTTAGTGATAATAACTGGGACCGACGGTGGCTCTCCGGGGCATGCAGGAAACGAAAAGGCCAAATTCGGACTACCAAATTCGATTACCCATCCAGTTACCGACTTGGGTTAACGACTGATATACGTTGTCGCAACTTAGGCCAGTCGTCCCTCGTGTAGAAGATAACTTGGATGGAAAACTTTTCCATTATTTTCTATTCGTACCCCCAGTTAACTAAGGGAAACTTAGTTAACTCGGAACTCGCTTACCGTACTTTATGGCTGTGATAAGTACATAACTGGTATAGGTATGAATCACTTAAGCAAACTCAATCAGGCCTGATTGAGAGGCGGCCTGCCTGGCTGCAGTTAGACAATATTGATTGAAGATCCGGGCTAGATGACCTGTCAGATAGCTAGAGTGAGTTACAATACAACTATTAACTCCACGTTAGTTAGTTCAGCATTAAGTCAGGTTGTTAGTTAGGTATTCTTTCTAATTAATTAAGGTTATAGTGTCATACTAGCTGATGCTCGCAACTTCGGCAGCGTGGATTGAGGTTTTTTGGTTCCTCCGGGAACTCTTTCATTTTCCGGGATAAAATGTAGATTGTGTGTCCAGACTATAATCTATCTCTGTGCCAAATTTTATCCAGATCCGTTCAGCCGTTGGAGCGTGATTGAGTAACAAACATCCATACATCCATACATCCATACATCCATCCAAACTTTCGCATTTATAATATTTATTATTTGATTAGTAATGGATGTACAGAAACTATTGCGGCGGTATTTTTAAATACCATAGTATTTAAAAATTAACCCTGTGGGTATACCTTCGTAGTTTACAAAATAGCTTTATTGAAACGAAACGTAAGCAATAAATAATGATAAAGGGCCCAAGGGTCAAGCCCCCCGTCGTAATACGTCGACCGAAACCTATAAAACTCGGTTAGAGAGTTTAAAATTAAGTGTTATGTTACAGCGAATCCCAAGGGCGGCCTGCCCTAAATAGGGTGAGGATAGTTAGCCTTGAGTGATTTTAAACGATGGCTACATATTTTGTTGCTTATACCCTTTTACCCTAAAATGACAGGCTGAAAGAAGGGGGTTGATATTAGAGAAATAGAACGCCTGCGTACAGACTACTATATTAGGGAACTGAAATTTCGGATCTGGATACGGATATAGGAATAATAATATTATACCGGTTTCAGATACGGTTACGGAGCAATTATTTCGGATTATCCGTTAGTTTTGGATAGTTTCGGTTACGGATTTTAGATTTTTTTGATTTAGCGCGACTAGTGCGTCGGCTAGGCCGGGCAAAAACCTGTCATGACAATAATATGTCTTATGACTCCGTCCCTATCCGAAATTATTCCTAACTTTTATATCGGATTTGGTTACGGTTACGGATAGATTTTTATTTCGGATATCCAATAGTTTCGGTTATATATCCATACTTTACAGTCGTTACAGTCATACATACTTTAATAATATAGATGTGATTATTTTGTACTAGATAGTATTTCTACGTGTTTTAGATATTTTTTCTCAAAATCGGTTGAACCGATAGGTCTTGGAACTCATGAAATAGTAACAGGCAGACAAACAAAGACAGATGTACAGACAGCTGATATACTCGTAGGTACACTTTTGCATTGATAATATTAGTTCATACTAAATAATAAATCAGGTCAAAATAACATAACCCGAATAAAATGAAAAATACAATCGAAGTACAAAATCTGTGTATACATTTTGCTAAACGTGCAAGGCTGGGTCGGTAAACAAGGCTGGGTCGGGTCGGTAATAAATAACACGGCATTATTATTTTCTTCTTCATATAAGACTCTTCCATACTTATTAATGCATTAATATCGCTGCGTATCGCGGTATGGGGGCGCATAATGTGTGTAATTTAGCAACAATGGGGTGGTATAATTTATTATGCGGTGCAAAAAGGAGAGCTGGAATTACTTACATATTATTTGTTAAGGGATGAAATTGTTAGTATTCTCTTTGCGAAAAAGATTTTAATACGTAGGATTTCCTTTTTAAATTCCAGGCGTTTCTACGTACTTAATTTGAATTATTGTTAATAATTAATTCAAAAAGGACAAACTCTATTAAGAAAGGGCTAGAAACCTAATACAGCTTCAAAAATCCTGAACTGAAGTCTGCACTAGTAACTTGTAATAGTTTGTGCAATTGCATAGCCAGGCAATAAAATTCATTCCTTGAGAGGAAAAATAAGGGAAGGGGAAACAAGGGAATTTAGTGTTATTTTACATCTAGGGGATGAATTTCTCATGATCACGTTAGCGTTAGTCGAAGTAAAACCTGAACCTTAAATTCATTGATTTAGAGCTCCATTTCGTGTATTCACAGCCAGCGCTTCAAACGATACGTTTCGAAATCCATATTTCCATTCATCCATGGTTTCGCATTTATAATATTAGTAAAGAGTATAGAGATTTATTACTATAGATAGATTAGTACAATATTAGTGGTAAAATATCTATATTATTATGGTCTATATTTTATGACGACATTTGAGTTTATAGACATCTTAGACATTTCTTATTAATTATTAAGTATTCATGTAAAAATTATGTTGTGGATGAACTGATTAATAGTTTTATGAATTACTTTTGATAATAATTTCAACTCATGTTTAAATTTGCATGTCAGTAATGACGAAACATGTTTGGTCAAATTTTGTATGTGTTATCTTTTAATTGTACCATGTTTCAAGCAAATAAACGATTTATTTATTTATTTATTTATAATAAGAAGTAGCACTTTGCCAAAAGTCGCCGGCCGGCACACAATGCCCGCATTATCGGGATCTCCGCAAAGTGGATGCAATACTTTGGCTAGAGCTAGGATTCTTCAGCAGAAATCTTTTTCAATGCACTGAAAAGTTGCTGATATCGAATTCCGTGTCGAGTCCGCTCTCTCGAAAAATATCGCGCTTGTCCGGTTTTCTTTGCAGAACTTTTATTATATTTTAAAAATTGTGAAAGTCAATAGTGGTAGTCGAAACGCTGATATAATAGTGTCTTCCCGATAGAATTTTCAGCCACGGCGGCCAATTCCCACTGAGATTAGCCGTCTCCAAATCATACTAATATTATAAATGCAAAAGTGTGTTTGTTTGTTGGTTTGTTGGTTTGTCCTTCACGCCGCAACGGATCGACGTGATTTTTGGCATGGGTATAGTTGAGGGGAGAGTGACATAGGCTACTTTTTATCCCGGAAAATTAAGGAGTTCCCGCGGGAATAAAAACTATAACTACGCGGACGAAGTCGCGGGCATCAGCTAGTTTCTAATAAAGCCTTTTTTTTAATTTATTGACTAGCTTGGCTGCAATCATATTTGCTGGAAGTAGTGATGCAGCCTAAGGTGAAGCGCGCTTGCCTAGAAGACGTCTATTCACTCTTGATTTGAAGATACCAATATTATAAGCGGATGTAAAAGCGGAAGTCGGTAGGGCGTTCCATATCCATTCCATAAGTCGCGGGCATCATACGGGTCTGGACCACTTTTCCATATCCATTCCATAAGTCGCGGGCATCATACGGGTCTGGACCACTTTTCCAAAATACGTATTTACTACCAATTAGGTGCAATCCGGGTATCTTTACATAAGAAAATAAGCTCAAAATAGGAATATCGCAAATAAAATGGGAGTTGGCAAGTAGTAAGTAAATATGAACGGTCGAAGATAAACTTTGCCCAATATTGTGACATGGAAATTTCAGTTTGTTTGCGAGAACTTCGACAGTGCGATTGTCGAGTCTTAGTTTTCGTCGGGTTTTATTATTGAAGTTTAGATCTGTTTTATGAATAAGCTCGCAATGTGAGATGAAAACAGAAGTTTTCTCATGGTATTTTAGTACATAATTATAAGATACTAACTGAAACACTTTAATTTTCCGGAATAAAAAGTAGCGTATGTGTCAATTCAGACTATAATCTATCTGTGTGCCAAATTTCATCCATATCCGTTCAGCCGTTCTGGCGTGATTGAGTAACAAACATGCATTTGAGGTTTTTTGGTTCCCGCGGGAACTCTTTTATTATTTGGGATAAAAAGTAGCCTATGTGTTATTCCAGACTTTAATATATATCTGTGCTCAATTTCATCCAGATCCGTTCAGCCGTTCTGGCGTGAAAGAGTAAATAAATAAATAAATGAATCTTTATTGAACCACACAATAACTAACTAAATTTTAACAAAATAACTTAATTGGTACAAATTAAAAAAGTAGTAGGTAAATCATAATAAATCACACAAAATAATAAAATAGTAAATCACAAAAGTACAAAATAAGTAACAAATACATCCATACATAGTACATACAAACTTTTGAGTTTATAATATAAAATATCTATAGTAAGGATTAAGTACAGATGGCGTTCTCAGAATTAATACAAATGACGGCACACTTCAATAAAGAAATCAATAATAATCATAAATCATTCATAAAAATCCAAATCCATTTCAAACAAGTTCCTGATGCAAATTACTAAGAGCTAAGCTTTAGATATGCTTTAGATGCAAAGGAAAATAAGTTGCGGAAACTGTATCAACCCTCGACCAGTGAGTCAAAGAGAGATTATTCAAATGAATCGCATTCCAGATCTTCTGGACCGCGATACTGCAATTGAATGTTTTATAGCGAACACCGATATTTTATACTACCCACATAGTTTTTTTTACCAGCGTTAGTAAGTCGTTCCGGGTAAAAGTAAAAAGCATTTAAATTCCTTTGACGCTACTGGTTTATTTGCAAAACTATTTTTGTTGTATAAGGCCCGCTTGCAGCGGCACCGGGTTACGTTTAACCTATTACTTCTTCTGTGTTTTAACACAGGAATTTTGAAGCGCTAGTCTGTAAATTTAAAAAAGATGCTGAAAATCTTATTCTCCGGTTTGATACCTTCGAAACTCGAACACGGTTCCTCGGTGACCAATTGGTAGGCGGTAAACTTGTGGATTCGCGTCACCGTCACCGACATGCTCGCGAACACTGACATGCTCGCGAACAGCGACATGCTCGCGTTGTTACGAAGACAAAAGGTCTTAAATACAAATATACTAAGTACATTCGTAATTAAACTTTAAAGCCTTGGTTTTAAGGTTTATATTTGTTTTCACTTCTATCGGCAGTATACCTATCACTGCCAATTTTTTTGAAACGATATAATTTCAGATTGGTCCCTTATTAGTTTCTGAATCCAACTCCTTTTTTTTTATATATGTGTGTTTTGCTAGGCTCTTTTATTTTTTTAACCTTATTCGGTTTTAATTGTCATGAAACAGGTTCTTTTTTTTACTGTGGTTTGAATCCAACTCCTTAGTCGATTCTCTTTAAAACAAGGTCTGCTGAAGTTTCCGTTTTACATACTTAATAAGCGGACGCCTGTCCTCATTCGGGCAAACTGTTATCCCGCCACTGAAGTTCCACGAAGCGTTACTTTTTATCGGCCCCACGTGGACGTTCCAAATGTGCAAACATTTGCGTTGCGATGTGCAAACGTGAGCGTTTTGCTGCTCTGCCGCAGACAACATGTTTGTTTTATAAAGATTGTTGAAGATAGAAAATAAATTTAACAGTACTTAGTGTCTCGGCAATGTTTGCGTACGCGCACACGGACGACTTTTCTGCTGTCTAACTCTGCGCATCGCTGATGCGCAGAGTTAGGGGGAGTGGCAACGTCATCTTGAGGGTGTTAAGTGATAAACCTGACTGCCCCATGCTGAGGCACTGGATACATACGCATGTCTATGTACCTAGTGCCCCAGCACGCAACCGCAGATACCTAAATTTGTTATTTTTTATTTTATTTTGTGTATATTATCATAGCTTTTATGTTTAATACTGTACTAACAAAATTATATGGACTACAAGGGTCTGAAATAAACAAAGTTTATTTTATTTTTATTTTTATTTATTTATATTTTTTTTTAAAAGGAGATTATCAATTCGACACGTATCTATGTAATTATTATTAATATTATATTATTATTATTGGAACCACAAAATATTCACATACAATAATCTATAAGGGCTTCCAAACAAATATACAAAATTTCATAGGTGTATCTATTATATTATATTGCTTGGGTTCGATGGATGATAAATACAAGACAATTATTTTAATATTATTTTTAATAGAGACTTAAAGACGTGCGACCTAGCCGATGACGAGTATCCAAGAGAGAGAGGGACAGCAATACATTGATCTTTAACTCTGTGCCTTGATGACCACAGACATTAACTCAGACTATTTAATATCCTATGTAACATCTTCCCTTTTAAAAAAAACAATTTAAAAGCTTCTGTACTATAACTAAATTATAACATAGCATTCTCCCTTTTTTAGCTTTAGCTCGACTTTTACATTATATACAAAAGGTAAGTTACAATTTATATACTAATACAATTTAATAATTTTACATTTACACTATGCGTTTATATACTAACTTTACATTTTATAAAATTGAACAAGTTTTAATTTTTGAACGCTAATACAATTTTACACTATTCTGTGACAATAATCTATGGCATCTAATGTCAATGTCGTATTATTACTAACGTCTATTAGCAGTTTAATATAAATTAAAGAACGTGGAAGCCATAGTTTTTAACTGTTTTATTAAATAAAGTTATAAAGAACACAAGATAGCCTACATTTTCGTTGAGCAGCCAGAGAAGAAAGAGACCTGTCAAAATTGACGTTTATTGAAATAATCTATTACACAGATTTATTACTCATTAACTTTACTCTTTATTCTCTCTGGCTAACACTCCCCTTCAATTTCAAGTTCTTTTACACAAAAAAAATAAAAAAAATACTTAATAACTTGAAATTGGAAGTTTACAAAAACTTTTACATGGTAACACTACGATTGCATGACATATGACATATGACAAAAACTGACATTGGCATTTATATGTCATCTGTCAACTTCGTGTTGACAAGTGACATACAACCTGAAAGAAATTGTGTACGATTATTATTTTTACAATGCAAAACATATACTTATTTCTTTTACAAAATAGTTAGTTTATCCCTAAAAAACTGAAATTTATTAGTACACAATGGTTTTGTCATAATGTCGGCTATATTATTTTCACTAGGTACATAACTAATATTTATTAACTTTTTGTAAATAACATCTTTTATAAAGTGTACTTTAATGTCTATGTGTTTTGAACGTTTTGTGTTTTCATAGTTATTAATCATCTTAATAGCACTTTGATTGTCTACTTGAATCACAATATTACACTGTTTTTGAAGATTAAGCACCAAACCTTGAATATAGAGAAGTTCTGCCACACACATAGCAGCTGCAATATACTCCGCTTCAGCCGTTGACAAAGCCACAGTGTGTTGTTTCTTTGAAGACCAGGAGACAAGGTTACTGCCATGGTATACAACCATACCACTGGTACTTTTGCGATCTAATTTGTCTCCAGCCCAGTCTGCATCTGAAAAAGCTGAAATGTGACAAGAAGTGCTTTTTGTGTATGATAACACCTTTTCTTCTGTGTGTTTCAAATATCTTAATATTCTTTTTGCAGCCTTCCATAAAGTATTTGTTGGTTTATCAAGGAATCGACTGAGGTAAGATGTAGCATATGTTATATCTGGTCGTGACACCATGGATAGGTAAGTAAGACTCCCAATGAGTTCTCTGTATGGTACATCTATAATCTCTTCACTCGGATCTGCCTGAAAATTATGTTCCATAGGTGTGAATGCTGGTCTGCTCTCCGACATATTATATGTTTGTAATATTTTTTTAATAAATCTTTTTTGTGATAATATCAATGTGTTTTCCTTTCTTAAGATATCTATACCCAAAAAACTTGATATATTTCCCATATCCTTTGCATTAAACTCCAATTTTAATAAATTGATTACTTTATCTACATCTTTATATTTTCCCATCAATAGTATGTCATCAACAAATAGTATAAGCCAAATATTCTCTCCATAGTATAAACAAACGTCATAGCTGGATCTTTTCATTTTTATCTTTTCGCAGAATTGATTAAATCTTTCATTCCAACAGCGAGGAGAATCTTTCAACCCATACAAGGCTTTATTTAATTTTAACACTTCGCAATTACTTTTTGTTTTAATCCCACTTGGTATTTTTATATAGACTTCTGTGTCTAATGTGCCGTTCAAAAAAGCTGTAGGTATATCAAGCTGTTTTATTTCCCAATCATTTATTAAAGCTTGAGATAAACAAAGGCGAATTGTTGTCATCTTTGCGACAGGTGCATATACATCATCAACATTTTGTTGTTGAAATCCCCTTGCTACAAGCCTGGCTTTCTTAGTACCATCTTGCTTTGTGCGGAATACCCATTTGGTATCTATAGGCTTTTGACCATGTGGTAATGCACTTTCAGACCAAACTCTTAACTTTTCTAATGAGCTTATTTCCTTATTTATGGCATCCTTCCACTGGATTTCTTTTATAGCCTGCTCATATGTTGAGGGGTCATTTTCTGTTATAAGAGCATAAGCTACGTATGTTTCATAGTCACCATATCTTTCTGGTGGTTTTATTTTCCTTTTTTGTGTTATGTCTAGACTCTGCTCTATGTCTGTGGTTATGTTGTGCTCTTTATGCTCTCTCTTTTCTGGCTGCCCACTTTACCATATAACTATTTTCTTTTCTTCACTTTCTGGCTCTTTGTCCATATTAAACTGATAGCTGTTTTCATTGAACTTGACGTCCCTTGATATTATTATTTCGTCTGTTGTAGGGTCCCATATGCGATAACCATTTGCTGCATAGCCAACCATTATGCCTGATCTGGCTCTTGCTTCAAGCTTTTTCTTCTTTGGCAATATTGTTACCCACACTTTACTTCCGAATACTCTTAAATGATCTATCTTGCTTTTTCCGCAAAACATCTGTGCAGGTGTCTGTCCTGTTCTCAATGCTTTAGTGGGTGATCTGTTTAATGTATAGGTTGCACATCTGAGTGCTTCACCCCATAACATCTTTGGTAAATTTGTGTCTAGTAACAAGGCTCTGACCTTGTCTAGGAGAGTTCTATTCATCCTCTCTGCTACTCCGTTTTGTTGAGGAGAATAGCTACACGTATATTCTTGCCTTATACCATTTTCCTGACAAAATCTCTGGAAATCTGATGAAGAAAATTCACCTCCATTATCTGTTCGTATTCTGTTTACATTTAAGCTATTATTCTTCATAAACTTTATATATCTGCATAAGTATTGCTTTGCTTCACTTTTATTTTTTAATAAATGGACCTCAGTAAAATGGGAAAAATCATCGATGATAGTTAAATAATATTTTTCTCCCTCTCTTGATGTTGGTGTTATTGGCCCTCCAATGTCACAGTGAATTAGCTCTCCTATTCTTTTTGATTGTGGCTTGGACGACTCTTTAAAGGGCACCCTGGTACTTTTGGCCTTCATGCACACATCACATTTTTCCTGTGTCTGCGGTACACCCAGTATTCTCATGCCCGCATGATTTAGATGTCCCAATCTTAAGTGCCACAGGTTTTCATTTTTGCTTATGAAAGCATTTTCATTCTGTATACAAAATGTTATTAGATAGAGGCCTCCTGTGTATCTTGATTGAAAATTTATGTGTTTATTATATATTTTTCCTTTATTTTTAGTTAATATGACTTGAAACCCCTTTGAGTTCAATTTTGACACTGATAGAAGATTATGCGAGAGATTTTTTACTATTAAAGCTTCAATATCAATTGTATGGCCCTCCTTGGACTTTACAGTCAGAATTCCCTTTTGATTTACTTTTATACTTTCTCCGTTTGCAATTTTTATACTAACTTCATTTATATCACTTATATTTTTCATATAACTCTTGAATGATTCATTTATCATATTATATGTTGCCCCGGAGTCAATTACAAAATCAATTTGTCCCTTTTCTTGAAAAATATTTGCCTCAAATGCTATAAACCCTACATGCGAGGTCTCTGTATAGTTAGCCTTATAATTACCAGTAAAACGACCACGACGATTGAAATTTCTACCTCGTCCAGAATGAAAACGATTTCTTTGAACTCCACCACGTTTCTGTATTGGACAATTTCTGTAAAAATGATTATTACCACCGCAGTTGTAACACTGTTTTGTTTCTGTGTTAAATGAGAATTCATTCGGTACTGGAGTATTATCGTTTTTATATTTGAGCTCAGCATCAAGTAATTTTCCTTTGGTGTAATCTAGTGTTAATTCTATGTTTGTGGTTTCTAATGCGGTAATGACCGGTTGATAGCGGTCCTCAAGTGATAAAAGTAGGTGACAAACCTTGTCAGCTTCTTGTAATTTGGCTCCTGTTGATTCTAGTTCTCTTACAATTGTATCGAATTTATTAAAATGATCTGACAACTCTCCCGATGTATACTTCAAACTTATTAACTTTTTTCTTAGGTATAAAGATGAAAGCGTACTTTTCCTTTCAAATATTTTTCTGAGGTTATTTATCATTTCCATTGCCGTTTTGCTGCTCCTTACATATTCCAAATATTTATCCGGTAAGGTTTGAATAATTATGTTTTTGGCTTGGGCATCCATTTTTTTACTTTATCCTCTGGAAGTTTCTGTCCTTCCAGCTTTATTACGTCAACGCAGCCTTTTTCCTCCATGTATGTTTCGATTCTATACAACCAATTGGCGAAATTGCTTCCATCTGTTAGTTGAGGCAGTGTTATAACATTTGATGATGATGACGCCATACTTACGCTCGCCATTACGGCTTGTGTTCGATAGTTAGTTTTAAATCTATTGTCATCTGACTGAATATTATAAAACTACACTGGGCCCATAACCTATTAGCAGTTTAATATAAATTAAAGAACGTGGAAGCCATAGTTTTTAACTGTTTTATTAAATAAAGTTATAAAGAACACAAGATAGCCTACATTTTCGTTGAGCAGCCAGAGAAGAAAGAGACCTGTCAAAATTGACGTTTATTGAAATAATCTATTACCACAGACATATAAATATAAGCAGACACAACATAAATTTCACACCCACATAGACAAGTGTATGCGAATCAGTGTGACTTAGTGTGACCGTGTCCCTGCAAGCAAAAATGTGTATGTATTAATTTGCTGCAACACTGTGCTACACCAACGCACACATTGACAAAAATTCAATGCGTGGCAGTCATTATAAGACATCTATGAGACCTATGGCGTTTGTTTACATTGTGTTGTCTTGGGTGTCATAAGTTTTTTGTGAAATTTGGAGATTTATATGAATATTTACTGAAATAAAATGGTGAAGTGTTGTGTCCCCCTGTGTTACAACGCTTCGTACAGGAAAACCCCAGAAGTAACGTTCCATCGGTAAGTAAAATTCACGCTATCATGTAGCTTTGGAATGTTTTCGTATCGCATCGTATCAAGGCTAAGATATCTAATATTTTATAGTTGTTATAACGAAATATGTAGCCATGCATATATTAAAACTATAATATTATGGTTTTCTGTAGAAATACATGCTTTAAGTTGTTGAATAATCTTTTTTGACATTTGAGAACTTTAACAAATTACAGGGCCGGACTCGACGACTCTTTTATTTTAAGTATATAACTTCGACTTTTAATTTCAGGTTTCCAAAGGATGAATACCTGAGAGACCTATGCATAAAAATATTAATAGAAAAGACTGGCAGACCAACTCATGGAGTGCTATATGCTCCAAGCATTTTACAGATAATCTAAGAACGTAATATTATATTCCGTACAATTCTATCTCCTGGTGCAATACCGACCATTTTCAAAGAAAAGTTAGTTGAGGTCTTATACTAAGTAGGTACCAATTTACCTTATCTTCCATTAGGTGGATGAATTTCATTAATTTTTATTGAAAACCTCAATACAGATTCTAAAGCACTAATTGTAAAGTTTATTTGAATAAAAAACATGTGAGTTTAAAACACCTGTTGTAATTTTCTATTTAACCTGTTTTTGGAATAACGATTCGATTCGATTGTTTAACAACATTTATTTGGCTTACTGCCAAGAAATTATTGTCAATAGGAACTTTGAGCTAAAATCTGGCGGTATTTACACGATATCCGTTGGTACTGTTCTTCTAAATAATATCCCCATCATCTGCGCGTCGACGCAGAGCGAGAACGACGCGAGAACCACTGGCCATGATACTGACGGAGTCCTCAGGATTTGAGTTGTAACAGGAACTATAACTCCGCGCGCGACGGTGACGATATCACACGCAGCGCGGAGCTCACATCTATATTCACCACATTGACTAGGGTCCCGCACGTGGTGATGATTACCATTACTAGTGTTACTATATTGCATTTGTGATCGCTTGTGATGAGGAAATTATAAAAGTACCAATAATAATTATTTTTAAAATCCTTACAAATTATAGCTTCCAAATGATAGGTGTCTTTAGGTCAATTTTTTTCACGCAACCTAACCCTACATATTAATATAATGTTTTATGCAGCAACAAGGTTCGGCCCTGAGTTTTGTGTATGTGTGCGTAATGTTTTCGTGTGTTTGTAATTGCCACGCTATTTTGTACGTTATCTTGACTCTGCTTCTCTTTATAACTCTGTGTCTATTACACAGATTTATTACTCATTAACTTTACTCTTTATTCTCTCTGGCTAACTCATTATTGACAAGTTGACTTTTTAGGTTATACAAAAATAAACAATTTAATAATTAGAAAACTCACAAGTTGAACTTAAAATAATTATTCTAATAATACAAAGTAATGCGTAATGCATTTACATATCTATAATTAAGTACAATATACATTATCTCTTTACAGGTTTACGAATACGAGCGGATCGTGATTTTACAGGTGAATTTTGATGTATTTGTGTTTTTACTAATGTATTTTTGTTTGCAGGTGCTGACTGTGTTGTGTGCTGCTGTGATTGATATGAAGTGTTTTTTAAGATAAACTGACGATTTCGCCTAAATTGTCCTAGTTCACTTGTAATTAGGTAACTCCTAGGTTCAGGACCTACCTGGGAAATAATTCCTGGGACCCACTTTTTGTCTTCAGGCTTGTGTTTAAATAAAACTTTATCACCTACTTGTAAAGATGTAAGTATTTTTGTATGCCTATTATAATAAAATTTTGTGTAAGACTTTTGTTTTTCATTTATCTCTTTTACTTTTTCTGTATTGCAAAGTCTAGGTTTTAAGTTTTCTTTTACTGTAGGGACAACTGTTCGCAGTTTTCTAGACATAGAAAGTTCTGCAGGTGAATATTGACTTTGTTTAGGTGTGTTTCTGTATAACAGTAATGCTAGATACATATCAGACTTATCAGTTTTACACTTGACTAACATGTTTTTTATGGTTCCAATTGATCTTTCAACTAGACCATTTGACCTACTCAAGTAAGGACTTGAAGTTATGTGTTCTATATCCCATTCCTTAGTAAATTGACTAAAATCCTTACTACTAAACGGTTGACCATTATCCGAGATTAGAATCCGACAAATCCCATGACGTGCTAAAATAGATTTTAATTGAGTAATAACTTGACTAGCTGTATAGCCTGACTTTAACATGGCTAGCTCCACATACTTTGAGTAATAATCTACAACTAATAAGTATTTAGTATGTTCAAATTGAAATATATCAATACCGACTTTATACCATGGTATATCTTCATATTGATGTTGAATAATCGGTTCTTTACTGTTATTTCTGCGATATGATAGACAAACATTACATTGACTTATATATTTTTCAATATCACTCTGCATATTAGGCCAGTAGACTGTAGTTTTAGCTAGACGGATTGAACTATTTATACCTTGATGACTAGTATGAATTAATTTCAGTATGTGCTCTCTCATTGACTCTGGAATTATAATACAGTTTGACTTGAAGACTACACTATCAATTACATATATTTGGTCTTTTAGACTATAATAACATTTGACTGACTGACTAACAGAACGTTTATGCTCTGGCCATCCATTGTGACAGTATTGTATAATTTGGCTTAATATTTGATCTTTGACTGTCTGTTCTTTAATCTCTTTTAATTTCTCTGGACTGACCACGGACTGACTGAAAGGTTAGACATTATTAAATTGACATGTAAATCTATGTCTTGATCTACCTCTGACAAACAAGTTTCTTTTAATGCTGCACGGGACAATGTATCTGCAATGTACAAGTATTTACCTGGTTTGTATACTACATTTAAATCATACGGCTGTAATCTTAGCATAATTCTTTGCAATCTTGGAGGTATATCATATAATGCTTTTTTGAACAATGTTATAAGGGGTTTGTGGTCAGTTTCCACTGTTACTCGCTGACCATAAATGTACTGATGATACTTGGTACAACCAAAAAGTACTGCAAGCAATTCTTTCTCAATTTGTGAGTATGATTGCTGACATTTTGTTAGTGAAGCTGATGCATATGCAATTGGTTGTTTGTCATGAGACAATACTGCACCCATAGCATCTTTTGATGAATCTACAGACAAAATTAGCTCTTTGTTAGGATCATAATATGTTAAGACTGGTGTAGAGCTAATTATATTTTTAATGTTATTAAATTGGAGTTCATGATGTTCTGACCAATACCATGCACTATCTTTTGACAAAAGTGCTCTTAAATGACTAATTTCCTGTGACAAATTTTTGATAAAAGGACCAAGATAGTTGACCATACCAAGAAATCTTTGTAATTCTGTGATATTTTTAGGACTTTGCATTTTGCAAATAGCTTCTACTTTTGACTTGTCGACTTGTACTCCTTCTTTATTAAACATATGACCTAAGTATTTTACTTGTTCTTGACAAAAGACAGATTTTTCTTTGTTAAATCTTAAGTTAATTTGACGTGCCCTTTCTAAAACTTTTTGCAAACGTTCATTATGTTCTTCTACAGTTCTACCATAAATAAGAAAATCATCCATCATGATTTTAACACCATCAATGTCACCGAATCTTTTTATCATTTCTCTGTGAAATATCTCTGGAGCTGCATTGATACCAAAAGGTAATCTAGTAAATCTAAAACGTCCAAAAGGTGTAATAAATGTACATAGCTTTGAAGAAGCTTCTGTCAATTTTAACATCCAATAACCTTTATTAGCATCTAATGTTGTAAAATATTGAGCTCCGGCAAGACTGGATTTAATTTCATCTAGAGTTGGAAATTGAAAATGAGACCTTAAAATTGACTGATTAAGTTTTCTAGGCTTTCCACTTTTCTCCATGGCTTCAAGTTCTTGCTTTAATGGCTGTTGAAGTTGGAATGGAACCCTTCTGCATGCCTCGATAAATGGGGTTGCATTGGGTTTCAAGGTTAGCTCGCACTGAAAATCTGTGAGACAGCCTAAACCTTCAAATAAGTCTGAATTTGTATTAACTATCTCTTGACAGGTTACCTTATTCTCAAATGACACATTATTAATTTTCTTAATTACATTTAACATTTTACAGGTATCTCTGCCTAGGATGTTTTGACTTTTTAAATCAACAATATGGAATTTAACATTATATACCTTGTTTTTATATGAGACTGACAACTCGCATTGACCTACTAGTGGAATAATTTCTCCACTGTATGTTGATAATGTGTGAATACTTTTATGTATGTTTGTAAGTGGTATATTCAATGTGTTATAAGTGTGAATAGACAGAATATTTGTGTCTGCACCTGTATCGAGAAGAAAATTTACTACAATTTGGTTAATTAACAAATCAACATTCCATGACTTTGAATTTGATGCATTATTTTGATGATTAACACAATAAACTGAATTAACATACAATGAGGTTTCGTTATTATCAGACAAATCATGTTCATTTTTGACATAGTTAACTTGACGACTGAGACATAACTGAGCGTAATGGTTAAATTTACCGTACTTCCTGCATTTAACACCTCGGGCTGGACACTTAAACCTATGGATTTGTCCACAGCGGCCACATGAATTTCTTGTTTTAGGGATTGATGGAGTACGCTGATGACTGGGATGACGATTGTTTCTTGTCCTCGAGGTTGACTGAGTACGATTATATCTGGGTTGTGAACTGCTTCTTGATGACGGGACATGACGAGATGGACTTCTAGAAACTCGCCCAACGAAGTGAAGAGTTGAGTCATCTAGTGCCTTGACTTGCTGTTTAGTTGACTCGCAGCGTTTGGCTATAGTGACTGCCTCGTCGAGTGTGTCTGGTCTCTCTATTAGAATTCGCTCCTTGTAATACGAGTTGTTGCAATTCCAGCTAAAAATATCCCGCACAATGCTTTCTCTCAGACTACCAAAATCACACGTGTAGCTGATATTTTTTAGGTCTGTGACATACGAATCAATCGATTCGTTTTCATTTTGTTTTCTGCTAAATAGTTTATGCCTCTCAATTGTTATGTTTAATTTAGGAGTGAAATATTTAGTAAACTGATCGCAGAGCTCTGAAAATGTGACATCATCTACGTCGACCCCAAACGCGTAGAATATTTCTAGTGCCTCTGCTCCGATAAATTGTAGCAGGATTGCCACCTTCCTACTATCATCTGCATCGTCCAGATCATTCGCTCTGATATAGACCTTGAGTCGCGTTAGCCATTTCTTCCACTCAAGCGGCATATTATTTGAATTTATGTCTATTGAAGGGAGTGTCATGCCATGTGGCATCATGGCGGCATTGGTGTTCGTGTTCGACTTACTTGGTTTTGCGGCTTTTGCCCGCGGTCGGGTGTTGATGTTGTCCTGTGTCGACATTTTTCTTCACAAAACTTGCACTTCTGACACCATATTATATTACATGGTTTGGGTTCGAATTCGATGATAAATACAAGACAATTATTTTAATATTATTTTTAATAGAGACTTAAAGACGTGCGACCTAGCCGATGACGAGTATCCAAGAGAGAGAGGGACAGCAATACATTGATCTTTAACTCTGTGCCTTGATGACCACAGACATTAACTCAGACTATTTAATATCCTATGTAACAGTATCTTAAGGTGTATCTATGTATGTTTGTGAACATTATTTTTTATTGACTTACATTTATTTCAACTACTAAAGGGAACAGTGCAAGTTTCAGTGCAAATCGGTTCAGTAGTTTTCAAGATATGGGCTGTTATGTGTGTGGTGATGTCGGTTTAACTTTCAATCTTTTAGATTATTACGTGCTGATTTACCTAAGTAACACTGAAAGTCAGACTAGTAAATTTTATATGTATGTTTAGTTATTAGACGCAAGTTTGTTACTCAATCACGCCAGAACGGCTGAACGGATCTAGACGAAATTTGGCACAGAGATAGATTATATTCTGGAATAGCACATAGGCTACTTTTAATCTCGGAAAATTAAAGAGCTCCCGCGGGAACCAAAAACCTCAATCCGAACGAACGAAGTAGCATGCATCAGCTAGTACGGAATAACAGAAAATATGAGCTATAAATAAACAATTTTAAGTTTTAGCTCGCTTTTAGCATTTGTTAGCTCGCTTCAAGGGAGTTGGTCGAGTGGGAATCGAAATACACAAACCGTTGAACCGAGCACATGCTCCGTGGAGCACTTATCAAGAATACCTGCATTGCTTATTTATGTTTTTTGAGCAACAATTTCGCAAAATATTTTTTTCCTCGATGGGAAATTTTAAAAGTGAAAACTGCATAATTTTTATTTTTAGGAAATTGTTAAAGTGAAATCTGCATTTTATTTTATAAGCAACTAGCTGATGCCCGCGACTTCGTCCGCGTGGATCGAGGTTTTTCGTTTCCCGCGGGAACTCTTTAATTTTCCGGGATAAAAAGTAGCCTATGTGCTATTCCAGACTATAATCTATCTCTGTGCCAAATTTCATCCAGATCCGTTCAGTAGTTACGGCGTGAAAGCGGAACAAACATACAAACAAACTCACTTTCCCATTTATAATAATAGAGGATTTGTTTACTATCGGCTTCAACTGCGTGACATTTGGGTCAAGTCTTGTTTTTTATTCCAGTACAAGTTAGCCCTTGACTGCGACCTCACCTGTTGCAGTCTTAGAATAGTAGCGTGCTAACTGCTAACCTTTTTATTTTATTTATTTATTTATTTATGAAATCAAATGATATATTTTACATAGGACAACTTGTGCCATTTATGATACGTTAAGACTACCACCGGTTCGGAAGCTGATTCTACTGAGAAGAGCCGACAAGAAATTCAGCTGTTGCCCTTTTATTCAAAAAGAAAAAGGTTACAATAAGTAGACAATACAACACATACAATACGTTACAAGTATTACACTGACTTGTGGGTCACTGGATGCGAGGCCGGTTGCTTCCATGCAACTTTGTCATTCAGAAAATCATCGGTCGTATAATAACCTCGATTTAACAAATGCTGTTTAACACAGTCTTTAAATTTATGTAATGGCAAATCCAGAAACTCTTTTGGAACCATGTTATAATTTATTTATTTATTATTATTAATCTTATAAAACTGACATAAAATTGTGTTACAAACAGTGCCACAAACACCACAGTCGGTTTTACTGTGCACCATGTCAATATAGGTAACACATAAAACAATAATTACAGCTAAAGAAATGTTAGGGTTATGGCAGTAACACTAGACCCCTAAATCGCTAAGTACACATCGTACCGGAAACCTAAATTGTTTGGAGGGTCGTCTTTGACATTAGGGTGGGGGCTAGCCACGGCCGAAGCCTCCCACTAGACTAGGCTAGAGATAATTCAAAAATTATTAATAGTCGATTGGGAATCGAACCCAGGACCTCGTGATCCGCTGTCGACCATGCTACCCCCTAGACCAACGAGACAGAGGTAGAAAACTGCATACTAATTGGATATTACACACAATTTTGTTAAAAAAAATTCTGCCAGTCTCCCCGCAGCATTGGTCTGTCTATAGACGCCTCCGTCGAACGACTGGTAGGAAATAATGTAACTTTTTAGACCTGACCTAACACGGTAATTTATTGCTCACGAACCCCACAGATGAAAAATAAATAGTTACGAGTACACATAATTTAATACTTTAGAATACACGTTCTTACTATACAACAAATAAACGCAACATTTTGTAAGTAAAGAGTGTGTGAATGTAACACAAACAAAACTGATGTGATTGCGGCTGAGATTTAACTGACAAAATATATACACAGTCTGCTAAGTTTAGGGTTGTCAACTTGGGTTTATAACTTTAAATAAACTTTGAAAACGTCCATGGTGTTGTATTCTTATAATTCACAACACTAATTTATTTTTAGTCAACCAATCATATTAATTTTTAATATAATATATTATTATTTTTATATAATAATAATATAATCTGTTTGAAACGACGTGCACGTCTCCTCTCCACTCCGCATCCCAAGGCCCATTTGCAACTCAGTAGATTATTTTACTTCGCATTCGCTTCTATGAGAGCCCCCTTAAATAAAGATTTTTATAACTTTTTAAGCCATATTCGGCGGAAGGCCACACAGGTTAACATATTATATTTAAATTTGAAGTAATTACGTTCAGTAATTCAGAAGTTATAAGGCTCTGACAGACTGACGGACGGACGGACGGACGGACAAGTGCAAATTCACTCAAGCAGACTCAGAGATCTTCGCTTCGCTCGGTCAATAAAGATAAATTAATATACTATTTTGCTTGGAATTGTACGATATAACCTACCTACCTAATTAAACTTAATCCTGTACGCTCAAAATGCTTGCTCAAAAAAATCGTGTTTACATTAAGTATTATAAGTTAACTTGTAAGTTTCATCTAAGTGAATTGTAAAATTCTCTTTGAAACAGTAAACATCTTAAACCAGAGAATATGCTATAGGATCGCTGTTATAGGATAGTTATAGGCTAGTTTTTTTAGAATAAAATTAGTCCTGATTCTTACAAATGAAACTCAACTTTTGGTTGTTACAATAAAAATTAATTCCAAAAACTACAAAGTGCCAACCCTATTCGGTACGTACAGTAAACTTTCCTTTACAATCCGCGAGTCGCGACACCAACTTTGTACTTACTTCATTTCGGAAAACTTGGGACAACCCCAATTAACTGATATAACATGCTCGCGTCTTCGCAACTTTCAGGCTTTGATAATAATTTTCGAAGATACTTTTTATTTACATAAACCATTCATACTAATATTAAAATGGGCTAACTTGTAGTGGATAAAAAATAAAATAAAAAAAATAATGCGAAAGTGTGTAAGTATTGGGTTTTTCTGGCAAGAAATTCTCAGTACTAGCCCGGAGTTAGGAAGTTGGCCGTGTCTCGGAGAGCACGTGAAGCCGTCGGTCCTGCGCCTGATCTCTCTCCGGTCGTGTCGGATTGTCCGTGCCATCGGGCTATCAGAGTAAAGGTACAGAAAGTGCACCCGTGTTTGCGAACATGCTAGTACACTATAATATCTCCTACGCAGATGGCTAATATCTCTGGAGATTGGCCGTCGTGGCCGAAATTCGGTCGGGAGCACATTACTATTTACTGCTTAGTTAGCTAGTCTCTGTTGATATTCGGTCAAAAGAACATCCATACTCCATACTAATATCACAGTACTAAGGAGATAATAAATAAAAAATAATAAAATCTCTTTATTTGCAAAAATTACATTGGTACATTATATAATTTGGCCTCTATCTCCCAAAAAAGTAAAAACTGTGTTATGGGAGCTAGTGCCTTCCCTATCACATTTGTTTATTTCAGATACATTATTTCCTTCCAGTCTTTAAGGAAATCGTCAAGGCGAAGTGAGAATTTGGAAACATGTAGTCTTACTCAGGCATTCCTTGTTTAAATTATGAAGGAAACCTGTGTGGAAAATTCTAGCTTTCTGGGTTGGGGACAAAGCGGGGCGTTGATCAGTCATTCCTTGCGTAACACGACTTTTCCATAAATCAAATAAATATTATAAATGTGATAGTTTGGATGGATGTGTGGATGTATGGATGTATGGATGTTTGTTACTCAATCACGCTGCAACGGCTGAACGGATCTGGATGAAATTTGGCACAGAGATAGATTATAGTCTGGAATAGCACATAGGCTACTTTTTATCCTGGAAAATTAAAGAGTGCCCGCGGGAAACAAAAAACCTCAATCCACGCGGACGAAGTCGCGGGCATCAGCTAGTAAATAATATTATTCATGAGAATGCAGGTGACATTAAGCCAATAACTGTTGACATTAAACATTTTACAGTTTGAGAGCTTTCTGCCAGTTAATGGTGTATGAATATTTGATATTTCGCCTTGTATTAAAATTTATACTACTCGTAAGTAAGATTGTACTTGCGAAAGTTTGGATGGATGTATGCTTGTTACTCAATCACGCCAGACCGGCTGAACGGATCTGGATGAAATTTGGCACAGAGATAGATTATAGTCTGGAAAGCATAGGCTTCTTTTATCCCGGAAAATTAAAGAGTTCCCGCGGGAAACAAAAGCCTCAATCCACGTGGACGAAGTCGCGAGCATCATCTAGTAGGTAGAATATAAAATGAAAATAAAAGGTCAAATTTATTTTAGCTAAGTATTATTTAAATCTAACAGTCATAATGTTCAATTTTGGTTCGGAAATGTTGCGAAGTTTTTCGAGTTTTCACGACGTATTCGCATTAAAACTCGAACAAAATGTATAAAAATTTTTGCAAGAAGAAAGAAATAGGCTTGTTCGCACCACATACTCTCCAATCTACATTGTAGGTCCGTACTCTTTATTGGTTCACGTTAAGACGTGGGGCCACGGCTGATATGTTTATGCGATAAACTAGTGCGGGGTGTCATGTTTGAAAGAAATGAAATGTTTTATTTCATGTAGGGCGTTGTTTTGTGTTGTGTTACTTATAATATTACTAGAATCATCTAGTAAAACAATTGTTTTTTTTTCCATGGAACTTTTTCAATTGGCATAAAAAGTAGCCTATGTCCTTTCACAGGGTATTGCCTACTTATATATGTACCAAATTTCATCAAAATTGATTGAAAAGATGGGCCGTTAAAGCGTAGCAGACAGACAGATACACAGACAGATAAACAAATAGACAGACACTAGACGGACACACTTTCGCATTTAAAATATTAGTATAGATGTTGGGACTCTACCGCCGGTGTGGTAAGAATATTCTTCTGAGAAGGGCCGGCAAAAATCTCAGCAGTTTCGTAAGCACGATTCGATTTGTGAACAATCACAAATCGACAAGTAGGTACCGGTTCAAGCGCAACGGCAAAACTTTTATTTTTATCGCTTATATATGATATCGACCTACATGCGTGTGGTGATGGATAGGGTTTTAAGATGCAAACTAACAATATGTAATACACAGACTCGACCATTTATTAAGGAAGAAACACAATAACATATAAGATATATTAAATTAATTGCAATGTAACAATATAATAACAACTAGATCCATAACCACTCGCGACCAAGGTATAAAGATAGGTCTACTTTCTGTAACACTTGCTACTCAAGGCAAATCAGAGTATCGAATGGTTAAAGACTTTGAAGTTGCTATAATGTAAATTCCAAAGCAGTATTGTGACGTCACGCCATTAATGGCGGAAAACCACGCGTATAAACAACTTTGCCGCGCCACAGGTTCAGCGCCATCTGTAGTCAGCAAGCGGCACTAACATCGAGCGGCGCTGTCGTCAAGTGGCGCTCACATATATTTACCGCTCTAATACATAAGAGTTATGGCCCGGCGTATAAGGGTAAAGTAGGTAGCGGTAAGAGTGGAACCCTATTAGGGTTCCAATAATCTCTCTCCGCGTTATTTGGAATGAAGACCTCAATAATGGTGGAGCACTTCGTATATTTGTGTTGCCTTCATTGTGACAATTTTTATAGGTGGACGATTTTATTACAATGAAAATGAAATGAAATAAAAATACACTTAGTATACCAAACTACATACAAAACTGAAGAACATAGACACATACATTAAGGGAAGCAGCTGTACAATAGACGGCTTTATCGCTAAGGCAACCTTCCAGGCAACCTAAAGAGGAAAAAATAATAGAAATACTGGATGAGGGTGTAGGTAATAAATGAATAAAGGATGAAATAATAAATAGGATCTGTCAATACCATTAAACAAAAAATATATAAATACTTATATCTAAGTAAACAAATTACGAGTACCTACTTAAAATTAAAATATAATAATAATATATTTAAACAAAAAGCATACAAAAATACGAAGATACATTTATATACTTACCTACTTTTCTTGATGTATTTACCGAAGGTACCGGCTACTGGTCGATTGTGGAAAAGCTATTAGCCAAGGCCGATCTAGGTTGCAATTTTATTTGTTACAATTTTTTTAAACCTACGTGGTTTTTCGCAGTTCTACCCACCAAAACTGTATCGATTTTTAATTTGATAATTAAAAAAAAAAAACCGCCATACTAGGCGGCGAATGTAGCAAGGTATACGTGCAAGCTACACGCCGCGCTGTACCCCACATAGATTTTTCAGTTTTGGCGGATTATAACGAATTAAACTTCTTGTTCATACAGACTTCCGCAAAGTAACGCCTGCTCCTATCCAAACCAGCAAAAAGTTTCGGCGGTATTTTGGAAAATCCACCCGATCCTGGCACATACCTATTGGAGTTCCCGCGGGAACCAAAAAACTCAATCCACGCGGACGAGTCGCAGGCATCAGCTAGTTTTGAATAAATCCTGAATTAGTATTATGTGTATTAGGGAAAATTCGCCCGACGTTATTTACTTAGCCCGCACAAATTCGTTTAGTGAAAGCACACAGCAGATCTAAACTTTATAAAACCCGCCTCAACTAAGCTTTGCCAATCACGTGTCGGAACTCGGTGCAAACACACTAAAATTTCCATGTTACAATATTGAGGGAAGTTTCAGTTTGACCGTCCATAATGCATTTACCTTTCATGCTAATAACATTATCCATACTAGTATTATAAATACGAAAGTGTGTCTGTTTTACTGCTACGCTTTCACGGCTCATCCGTTCAACCAATTTTGATGAAATCTGTCACAGGCTGTATCCCGGGGAAGGACATAGTCTACTTTTTATCCCAGAAAATTAAAGAGTTCCCGCGGGAATAAAAATCCTACTCCACGCGGATGAAGTCGCAAGAATCCTCTATTGAATTTATATTTTATGCACCTCAAATAGCCCTCTATTAATCTATATATATAAAATTCAAAGTCCTGACTGACTGACTGACTGACTGACTGACTGACTGACTTATATATCAACGCACAGCCTAAACCGCTGGGGTTAGAAACTTGAAATTTTGACAGTAGGTTCCTTTAGTGACGTAGGCGCTCACTAAGGAAGGATTTTTCAAAATTCTACCCCTAAAGGGGTGAAATAGGGGGTTAAAGTTTGTATGAAAGTCCGTCATTTCTCAAGTTATATCCATGAAACTTGGTATATGAGCTACCAATAAAAAATAAAGAAGTACGTGTGTCACAGTTTTTCAAAATTCCACCCCCAAAGGGGTAAAACAGGGGTTGAAAATTTGTATGAAAGTCCTTCATTTCTCAAGTTATAGCCATGAAACTTAGCATTTGGGCTTTTGGTTAAATATGAAGAAGTACGTGTTTCAACATTTTTGAAAATTCCCAAAGAGGTGAAATAGGGGATGAAAGTTTGTAGGAACGTTTTTCAAATTATATCAACGGAACTTGGTATTTTGGCTTTCGTTAAAAAATAAAGAAGATCATGTGTCACAGTTTTTGAAAATTCTACCCCTAAAGGGTTAAAATAAGGGTTGAAAGTTTGTATGAAAGTTAAGTTATAGCCGTGAAACTTAGCACTTGGACTTCCAGTTAAATATGAAGAAGTACCTACGTAATTCACCATTTTTAAAAATTCGACCCCCAAGGCCGTTAAATAGAGTTTGTCCTTCAATCACACTGCAGCAACGGATCAACGTGATTTTTTGCATGGGTATAGTTGAGGTACCTGGAGAGTGACATAGACTACTTTTTATCCCGGAAAATTATGGAGTGCCTGTGGGGGAAAAAAACTTAAACCACGCGGACGAAGTCGCGGGCATAAGCTAGTCTATATATATAAAATTCAAAGTCCTGACTGACTGACTTATATATCAACGCACAGCCTAAACCACTGGGCCTAGAAACTTGAAATTTTGACAGTAGGTTCCTTTTGTGACGTAGGCGCTCACTAAGGAAGGATTTTTCAAAATTCCACCCCTAAGGGGGTGAAATAGGGAGTGAAAGTTTGTATGAAAGTCCGCCATTTCTCAAGTTATATCCATGAAAGTTGGTATATGAGCTACAGGTTAAAAATTAAGAAATTCGTGTTTCACAGTTTTTGAAAATTCTACCCCCAAAGGGCTGAAATAGGGGAGTAAAATTTGTAAAAAAGTCCTTAATTTTAAAAGATATTTTTCAAGTTATTTTGGCTTTCGGTAAAAAATAAAGAAGCACGTGTGTTAAAATATATAAAAATTTCACCCTCAAAGGGGTTAAATAGGGGTTGAAAATTTGAATGAAAGTCCGTCGTTTTTAAAGTTATAGCCCTGAAACTGGGTTATTTGGGCTTCTGATTTAAAATTATGAAATACATATTCCACAGTTTTGAAATTTCTATCCCCAAGGACGTTAAATAGAGAGTTTGTCCTTCGATCATGCCGCAACAGTGCAACGGATCGATGTGATTTTTTGCATGGGTAGGTATAGTTGAGGATCTGGAGAGTGACATAGGCTTCTTTTTATCCCGGAAATGAAGGAGTAGGTATCTGTGGGAATTAAAAAACTTATGCCACGCGAACGAAGTCGCGGGCGTCCTCTAGTAGAGTAATATAGTGCTCTCCGAGGCATGGGGGTAAAATACAGCCAACTTCTTAACTCGGGGCTAGTACTGAGATTTTCTGGTCGGAAAAACCTTTATTATATAGGAACCCGGGACCTCGTCAGCCGCAGTCGAATATGCTGACCACTAGACCAACGAGGCAGTTAAAAACTATACAATTTCAAAACTGCCTCAGCCGGGAATCGAACCTCCCAATAAGACTTCCACGCTCACCACTGCTAAAGATAGGTCGTCAAAACATTTCCTGACCCCCTAGGGGCCTAGCCAAGTTACATACGTTTCGTGTCTAATCTCTTTCTATAATCGTTAACGCTATAGCAAAACCGATTAAAAACGCTAACCATACACTATTTACTTTTTTTGAAGTGAAAACTTCTTTAGCCGCGTTGAGCACTTTTTGGTAGGGGGTAAATTTATGGATTCGCGTCACCGACACCGTCACCGTCGCGTTGTTACTACGACAAAAGGTCTTAAATATAAATATATACTTACTACATTCGTAATTAAACTTTAATCCCTTAGTTTTAAGGTTTATAATATTTAATTATTTATTAATTTATATTATAAATAATTTTTTTTTTTTTAATTTTAATTTTTTCTAAAACGTTAACGATTATAGAAAGAGAATAGACACGAAATGTATGCTAACTTGGCAGGGGCTGTTAAAAACGCGTGGCGGTAGAAAGCTTTTTGCAAAATTGAAACTATTTAGATGAAAGCCTTTAAATTTATTGGTGTTGTAGCTCGAAAATATATTATTACTATCAGTTTATCGGGAAACGCGGGCTTGGTATTTATTCTACTACACACTCGGCGCTCTATGGCGGACAGTAAAAAATAAAAGCGTGTAAAATATACCACAAGTTAATAGTTTTGGAGTGGATATTTTATTGTCTGTACTTTAGGCATTAAGGTTTTTTTATTTTTTTTAAATGATTCTGCTACAAGTTGAGGGACGAATGGCCTAGTTGGGACAACGTATATCAGTCGATTGTGATTGTTAAGCAACGTTGACCCAAGTCGGTAACTGGATGGGTGACTGAATTTGGAGGTTCAAATTTGGCCTTTTCGTTTCCTATGTGCCTCGGAGAGCACGTTAAGCCGTCGGTCCCGGTTATTATCACTAACATCTGATAATAATCGTAACAAACCTAAGAGTTTCAATACTCTCTAGTCGAGTCGTATGCGGAAGGATGTGGGAGCCCACCGCATGATTATCCCAAGAAAACTCCTACCATTATGTGATTAATGGAATGGGAATGGTTGAATGGGGTCACGACCCTCAGTAATGAGAAATACGACGCAGAGAGAGAGACAAGTTAGCCCTTGACTGCGATCTCATCTGATGGTAAGTGATGATGCAGTCTAAGATGATAGCAGGCTAACCTTATAAGGGTATATGGCAGTTATATTAAACCCATAACCGAATAGCGTCTTTGCCGGTAGGGTGGTAAGTAGCCACGGCCGAAACCTCCCGACCAGACCAGACCAGAGACAATTCAGAAATTATTAATTCCCAAATATGACCCTGCATATAACCCTGCGTATAAGGCTGCACTCACCACTTAGGAGTTTGTGTAGAAGCTTATTCAATATCTGCTCCTAAAGTCCGGCTTGGTCTAACAAAGGATCAAATTCGGAATATGCACATGGAATAAAGGCTTATACGGCTTCCAAAGGTATTATGTGGTCAAAGTTCGAAGCTGAAAATTAATTTGCTACTTTGGCCAGGCATATTCAAATACCTACAATATCCAAACTAGGAATTGGAGGCTCTTAAGTTAACCGACTTTTTAACCGACTTCCAAAAAAAGGAGGAGGTTCTCAATTCGGCGCGTATCTTTTTTAAAAGGAAGTAGTTCTCGACTGAAAATAACACAAATAAATTTTAAGAGTAAATGGATGAAAACAATTTCGTTTCGCAACAGTATTTTAAGAAAAACACCTGTAATTTCACTTTTCCTACACTAAACTACTAAACTACAAAGTATTTAAATAACAAAGAAAGGGGGAAAAAGAGAGAGACACGAGTAATTGACCGCGAAATGGCTGAGTTGGGGTGAAAGTACCCCGAGTGGGGTAATTTTATTCGACTCCACGCCATTCCGCTGATGTATGGCAGTAATGCGGGGTAATCGCGATGTCACTGTTACCCTTGGAATAAAATGGGCCTAAATTAATGTATTTTATTTATAAACTAGACTAGATGATGCCGCGACTTCGTCCGCGTGAATAACTTTTTTCAATTCCCACGGGAACTCCTTAATTTTCCGGGATAAAATAGTAGCATATGTCACTCTCCAGGTCCTCAAATATACCTATGCAAAAAATCACGTCGATCCGTTGCTCTGTTGCAGCTTGATTGAAGGACAAACCAACAAACAAACATTTTCGCATTTATAATATTAGTATGACTAGATGACTTGCCCTTACTTTATTAGAATTGCATTATCTACTAATTGTCTATCTATTAATTGGAGTGGCATTGATTATCATATTATCAATAGCGGACACCCGTGACTTCGTCCGGGTGGTTGTTTTTTTTTTTAAATTTTTGCGTGAACTTCTTACTTTTCTGGGATGAAAAGTATGCTTTGTCTTTTCCCGAGATACAACCTATGTTCGAACCAAATTTCAATGGATGGATGTTTGTTACTCAATCACGCCAGCACGGCTGAACGGATCTGAATGAAATTTGGCATAGAGATAGATTATACTACTTTTTATCCCGGAAAATGAAAGACTTCCCGCGGGAACCCGAAAACCTCAATCCACGCAGACGAAGTCGCGGGCATCATCTAGTAAGTTTACATATTAAATACCGTTGTTGTACGTGTACAGTATGCGCCCAAAATTTTACAGCCATTTGGGGATTGCATTGTGCTTTATATCATTAAATTGAATCGAGAGTTATGAGTCTCGCGGGCGCCGAGTTCCGAACTTCCGACTGCAAATAAAAGCGACATTATATCGCCGAATAAGGACGAAAACACACTTCGGGCAGGGGCCATATTATTGTTTCTTTATTGTTGACTTTCGTGTTTTAGAATGGAGAAGATTTCATTTTTTTTTAATTTATTATGTAATTAAGACAAAATAAAACAAAAATATGAAAGAATCAACTCATCAAATGAAAAAGTTACGGAACTTTAAAGTTGCGCTTGCATTACGGCCGTGTGACGTCACACGACCTTAACATTCGACTTTATAAAGCCGAATAAAAGAAAGAAATGGAATTAACGTGACTTAATTGCAGTGGCGATTCCTCTAAGATTGCGCAGCTTGCGCCGCAATACCAATAATTTTGAATAAGTTACTTACCAATTATACTAGATCTATGTAATATGTACTAATATTTTATAACATGAAATAGGTACCATTCACAAAACATATAAGTTTATCAATTAAATGATTGCGTTAATCGATAATTATTTAAAATCACGCACGCTCCATGACCACCTCGCACCTTGGTTGTGACTTGTGACGTGCGCCGCATCGCCACGTGGCTCGTACTGCGAGAATCTTCGAACTCCGTCGGCCCGCTTTTAACTCCCGCTCACTACGGGCCGAAGGCGTGCACTATGAGTTGAGCATAGCTCTGCGTTTGCCGTGTAGTATTATTCAAAAACTACTCAACCGATTTTAAAAATTCTTTCACCTATAGAATGCTACATTATCAGCGAGTAACATAGGCTGTATTTTATTTTCAAAAACCTTAAAGATCTCTACGAATATTGCAATAATGTGAATGAAGTCGGAAAAAATTGTCTCATCTGAGAGCTTCCGTGGCGTGCGCTGCGTAATTGGTAAAAGTTACACGAAAACAATGTATGGTGGAATTGTTCCTCTCAAAAAGTTCTAAAAAAAAGTCCGCGACAGCATATAGCTATCTTTTAAGGTCGTCTCACAACAACCGTCCTTATGATTTTCAAATTTGGTCTAAAACAATGCTTTACTCGCGAAGGTGTTTTTACCAACATAGTTTAATCCTTATCAAAATAAAATGGTTGTTCATCTCAAGTATTTAATATAGATAAAATTCGCCCTTACACCATTTAATTCAGATGAATATCTTAGAAGATATCATAGTAATAATGTAACGCGCACTATACTAATATTATAAAGAGGTAAAGTTTGTGAGGTTGTAGGGGGTAATCTCTGGATCTACTGAACCGATTTTGAAAATTCTGGTACCAACAGAAAGCCACATTATTTGTGAGTGTCATAGGCTTGGTACGAGAACCGAGATTAACCCGAAAAGTTAGGGAGGTCCCGTGGGAATAAAAAACTTATTTCACGCGGATGAAGTCGCGGGAATCTGTAGTGTGTAAGATAAATAAAAATAGTATTCTTTATTCTAGTAAGTACAAGTTAGCCCTTGACTGCAATGTCACCAGGTGGTGGGTGATGATGTAAGTAAGTACCTACTCTAAGATGGCGGGCAAACCTGTTAGGGATATATAGGGATATATCAGTTATATTAAACCTATACCCCTAATCAATTTTAATCACTATAAGAGCCTTTAAAGTTTTATTTTTTAATTTTATTTTTATAGTTGTTTATACAGTTTATTTATTAGTTATGATAATATTATGTTATTCCATTATACTAAGAAATATTTTGTTTTGTTTTATAAGTAATTTACATTTCTATCAATAAGGGAATATATGCCTACTTTATTAATCTATACCTACCACATAAATAATATAAGAATCAGCAATCTAGAATATCATAAAAATAACTATTTATACAATATCTACTATGTACTTTCTTTTTCCACCTTATTATTCTGCCTTTACAAGTTTCTGCTAATTATTATTCTATACTATGCCAGTGACGTTCGCAAAAAGGCGGCCACTGAAAATCAGCGTTGGGGCACCTGGTACCTCAGATGTGCGCCATCATATGGTTTCGTGTCTGAGAGGCCCGGAGTCCCAACATAAGCTGAGTGGCTCACCTGTTTGTTGCACTGCTGTAAAATTTTGTATGTAAAAGTGTTTAGTTTAAGTTTATTCCTTGCAGTGCCTCAAATAAAGGTTTTTCTTTCTTTCTTTTCTCTTTCTAATCAGTGATATATGAGGTAAATGTGTTTTAATGAGAAAATACGTAACCATCAGATAGCGCAAACCCAAAATTGACCACCAGGAATCGCCACTGCTTAATTGAATTAAAAGCACTTAATTTGTGTGTGAAGATAATTTTAAAGTATTAAATCTAAAACTCACTCACAAATTTTTTCTTTCGAGTAAGATACAGCAAAAGGTGTAGGTACATTAAATAATTAAACTTATTAAATAATTAATTTCTCAGTCATTTATTGATGGTTTTAAAAAAAACACTGATTTATTAGTTTTAATCTATTGCTATTTTACTTCCGTTGCGTTAAATATGATATTCACAACATCATGAAACTCCTCCATTATAATCCTTATTTTAGGAACGTCAAGGTACGTGACATCAAAGTGAAATTTTGAGTAATATTGCTGTATGTATGTATTATGTATTGTATGCTGTTGGCAGTATGGCCCCTGGACATGACAAATCGTGTGCTCGAAAGCGTTGCATGGCGCCCTCTTATTATCCTTACCCTTATTATAAGGGCTTTCTTCTCCACTTTTTTTTTGAAGTGAAAACTTCTTTAGCCGCGTTGAGCACTTTTTGGTAGGGGGTAAACTTGTGGATTCGCGTCACCGACACCGACACCGTCACGTCGCTGTCCCATGCACGCGTTGTTACGAAGACAAAAGGCCTTAAATATAAATATACTACATTCGTAATTAAACTTTAATGCCTTAGTTTTAAGGTTTATATTTTTTTAATAATTTTAATATTAAAATTCTAAGTTTTTTTTAATATATTTTTTTAATTTATAGACATGCGCTTGGCTGCTATCAAACGTGCTGGAAAATATGCAGTCTAAGGAGCTTGCTTAGAGCTGTATTTCTTGGTTTAAATATATTTCTTGGTACAAAATCTTATCATATCGTGTAATGTTTGAAACATTATAAATTTTTGGTTTGGATGTTTGTTAGTTCTTTACGCCACAACAACCGAATCTATTTGGCTGTAATTTGAAATGGAGATAGCATACTACCTGAATTTTTACCTACGCTACATTCAATCCCGAAAAATTAAAGGGTTCCCGAAGGGAATAAAAAAACTAAAGATACGCGGATGAAGTTGCATGCATCATCTAAATAAATAAATTTAAAAAAATCGTTGTGTCACGGTAGTTAGTGAAGCTCCAGACGCGTGCGAATATTTTTTGTAACACGATTTTTTTGTTCGTAGTGCGTTTTCGTCCTAACTGCAAATAAAAGCGACATTGTACCGACAAACAACTACAACTGAACTACAACCGAAACTGATACAGTTTCGTGTTTGTTTTTCACTGAAAATGTTTTTCGGAAAAAGCAGTCAAATATTTCGAACACTTTTCGTGTTTTTTTTGTGAAAAATTTTTTGGGATAAAAAGGAGCCTATGTCACTTTGCAGGATCTCAAGTATACACATGCAAATCACGTCGATCCGTTGCTCTGTTGCGGCGTGATTGAAGAAAACCAACCAACAAACTTACAAACAAATACTTTTGTATTTATAATATTAATTAGTTTAAAGCATATTTGTATGTTATACCTACCCACCTATTTTACCTACTAATTTCTGATTTCTACAGCTATGTTTCAATTCAAAGTCAAAGGTTTTGGCATATTGTACGGAACCCTACTTACCTCATGCGTGTCCTGAATCCTGATACGCACTTTTCCTTATAACAATTTCAACAATAGGGACGATGACAACTCAATCAAATCAGCAACTCTTTATCAAAATTAAAAACGCACTTCTAGTAGATATGGAAGTTTTATGAAATTCACAGTTGTGACGTCATAAAATTTCAACGCACTTTTTTTCTTTAATCTATATTTTAAAATGGTTATCAAACTTAAAACTAACCGAAGATGTGTATTTTAGGTCTTTTGGAAGATCCTCTATTTAATAATCAGTTAGAAATGTTTTTTTTATATAGGCATCAACCCTATTGCGTGAATCCAACAAAGGAGAGCTGAAAATGTTAAGGGCCGAGTAACAAATGATAGTTATTTTAGGCCCCAAGTGGTAGGTGAGGGAAACAGTCCGGGACCGGAGTATTCCCACCCCGCTCAGCTAAGTGTGAGCAAACTGTTATAATCTAAAAAGAGATCCCGCGGGATCCCGTGGCAATGATCTACACGCTAAGGGAGCAGAAATAGCTCTCTTCTATGACATACAAATTAATGAAAAAAAATTTACTCTGCGTTTAGTTAGCCCTTGACTGCGGGTTTTCCTAGAGGAAATTTGTTTTAACTCTATTGCAATTTAGCCCTTGTTTGTGATCTCACCTGGTGGTACGTGATGTTGCAGTCTAAGATAGTATCGGATTACGCTTTTAGGGGTATGGCATATTTTTATTGAATCCATACCCCTGCAGGGCTAGCATGGGCCGGAGATAAAAATTGTATCCTCCGATTTTATCCACTGACAAGAGATAAAATTAACTTAGCCACTTCTCAGAGCACGGCAACAAAGGAGAGGAGAAGTTTATCCCCGTTTGACATTTCACGGGGACTCGGGGATTATTTATCCACCGTTATTTAGCGTTTTTATTTATTTATTTTGGAATAAAAATTTTATCCTTTCCTCGGGGAGAAAATTGTCTCGGTCCATGCTAGGGGGGCTGAACTGTTTCTACACGATATTGTACTAAAATGCAAAATAGTCTGGTGACAGTTCTTCGCCGATGATCGATGAATGATGATGCATTCCAAGATGTTTAGAATCAGGTTAGATCAGGTTAGCATACCATTGCAGAAACGTATGAAATAAGACGCAAGTCATAATATTCGTCGGTACGTTGGTAACTATGATGATTGCTAGAGGTAATTTAAACAGTCTTGCGTAACTTTTTACACTTGCAAAGCCTTTAGACAGTATAAAAATAATAAAAAAACGCTCATGTACTTATATACCTAGCACGAAACGAGTTCTGGACCAGATGGTCTCATACTTTCAAAGATATTGTAGCATGTTAAAGATTCTTTTCCTCGATTAACGAAGTGTTGCTTTTTGCCCTCGGAAGATGAATCATCTCTCGGCCCTAAATCCCAGTACTAATCTAAAGTAAAATAAAACTCAAATTATTTCAGCTGTTTTGTACAACCATCTTTTTATGCTTTGAAGATTTATCTGACGTGATTGCGTATTTTAATTTACGAGCTTAAGGTCCAGGGTTTTATTCGCATTTCGATGTTTTAATTTACTGAGCTTGTTTGTGGAGAATTAGTCTTAGGCAGGAGGGTTCTTAATTTTCTCAGGTCTGACCTGGTGGGAGGTTTCGGCCATATTACTAATCATCCATTAGCCATCAGCCATCAGCCATTGCCATCGGGTAACATCAACCTACCATCGAGTATTCAAACACTTATGTAGGTATACTACAGATTCATATTGACTACTAGCTAATGCCCGCGACTTTGTCCGCGTGAATTGAGGTTTTTTGGTTCCCGCGGAAACTTTTTAATTTTCCGGGATGAAAAGTAGTCTATGAGTTATTCTATATAATCTATCTCTGTGCCAAATTTCATCCAGATCCGTTCAGCCGTTGGGGCGTGATTGAGAAACAAACATCAATCCAACCATCCATTGAGAACCAAAAAACCTCAATTCACGCAGACGAAGTCGCGTTCATTAGCTAGTAGTAATATATAATGTAGCCTATGTCACCCAGACTATATGAAGAATCGATTGACACCTCCTTCATCAAAATCGGCCTAGTAGTTAAGGCGCTTCGGTGGAACATACATACATACATGATACATAGACGGCTAAAATCATAACCCTTCCTTTTGGCTTTGACAGCACTTGTAAAAGTTTATTTGAATAAAAAACATTTGAATTTTGAATTTTGACACAGTCGGGTAAAAAAACGCCCGTAAAAAGTAGCCACGTACAAAAACCCTGCGACTGCCACTTCATAGCTGATCGAACAGTGAGAGCAAAAATGTCTCTATTACGAATTTAAAGGTAACTTCGAGCGCCTTTGGAAGTTTATTTTTGCTTGTTTCTTTGTTCCCTTTGATATGCGCATCGCATTGTTTAACTTTCAAAGGCTTCAAGCTGCCAGCGCAGCCTGAAACCGTTCAGCGTTAACACAAAAAGAAAGACTTGTGGATCAATGTGTTTGCCCCTTTATATATTCGTGGCTTTAAAAAAATGAGTTTGTACGCGAGTATAATGCTTTTGTGTAATAGTTACGCTCGTGAAACATGAAAGTAGTACGTATTTTTTTTATCAAAAAATAACTCTTTACTGTTTCCGAATAATTATACTAAAAAATCCATATTTTTGAGTATTCTTTGGAAAATATTTGTATAGAGAAAATTTTACCCAAACGTGTTTGAAAATGACCCCAAAAGCACATTTTGAAAGTTTTGTATTTTTAGTTTTTTTTAATTGTATTTTTATAAGTAAATATTTTAATTATTAGTTTAAATATTCTAATTCATATGTCTATTATGTATATCCTGCAATCTTTGGCCAATCTTAAATCTATGTGAGGAATAAACCCCAGAGAGATGTTATAATCAATATCAGCTTATCGCAATAATTTTGCAATTAATTAAACACTGCTGAGTAATGAAAGCCGTTCGTATTTTATTCATTCGATTTTAGAAATAGAAAACGAGTGAATAGCAAAAGTGCAGATGCATTCAGACTTAAGTAATTAATTCCACATAATGAACTCATAATACGTAGAGCCAACGCAGCTGAAAATTTCGCTGAAATTTCGCGTTTTCATTTGGATTATTCTATCGCGAAATTTCCGCGATGAAACTACTTGTCACATTCACATGACATGGAAATTAAACTTCCACAAACTACTTAACGCTAGTATGAATATTTATACTCGAAAACTTTAAGTTTTCGAGTTAGAAATACTCATACTAGTTATCTAATACGAGTTAGAAATACTGATAATAATGGTTTGTGTGATTTTTAATACGACTTCAAAGTGACTCAAAAATATGCTGGTTTTTGACATGGGGGTCACCTCGACCAAAACAAACTGTTCCCCTTTACAATTTTTAGGGTTCCGTACCCAAAGGGTAAAAACGGGACCCTATTACTAAGACTCCGCTGTCTGTCTGTCTGTCTGTCTGTCTGTCTGTCTGTCTGTCTGTCTGTCTGTCTGTCTGTCTGTCTGTCTGTCTGTCTCCAGGCTGTATCTCATAAACCGTGATAGCTAGAAAGCTGAAATTTTCACAAATGATGTATTTCCGTTGCCGCTATAACAACAAATACTAAAAATTAAAAAAATATATATATTAAGGGGGGTCCCCATACAATAAACGTGTTTTTTTCGTATTTTTTTGCTCAATATTAAAAACGGTAACAGGTAGACGGTTCAAATTTTCACAGAATATTAACTTGTATATTACCTTTCAAAATAAATAATTAAATATCAATAAAGTAAATATTAAAGGGGGGCTCCCATACAACAAACGTAATTTTTAAGCAATTTTTTTAAATAATTTAAAACTTACTACAGGTTTGTACGGAACCCTCGGTGCGCGAGTCCGACTCGCACTTGGCCGGTTTTTTAGTTTTTCGACGGTCAATTCGAGTTGTTTATTACAGTCAAAAATACAAAATACACAAGTGTTTCGCGAATCTAATACTTTGTTTAATAATTGAGGAAAAAATTATGTCACTCTCCAGGTCCTCAACTACAGTGTGTGCAAAAAATCAACGCGATCCGTTGCTCTGTTGCAGCGTGATTGAAGGACAAACCAATAAACAAACAAACAAACACACTTATGCATTTCTAATAATATTAGTATGATTACTTACATGCACATTATTAACTCCGAAAAGTTCCTCTTACTTACAGCGCGTTATTTAGTGATATCAATTTGCTCACAAAGTTCTTAAGTATGTATGTAATTATTCAATTTACTAGCTGATGCCCGCGACTTCGTCCGCGTGGATTGAGGTTTTTCGGTTCCCGCGGGAACTCTTTAATTTTCCGGGATAAAAAGTAGCCTATGTGCTATTCCAGACTATAATCTATCTCTGTGCCAAATTTCATCCAGATCCGTTCAGCCGTTGGAGCGTGATTGAGTAACAAACATCCATACATCCATACATCCACACATCCATACATCCATACATCCATACATCCATCCAAACTTTCGCATTTATAATATTTATTTGATGATTTAACAGCGTACCTACGCGGAAGGACGAGAGAACCCACCGCATTATTATCCCAAGAAAACTCCTACCATTACTTGATTAATGGGAAGGGGTCAAGACCTTCAGTAATGAGGAATACGACGCAGAGAGAGAGAGAGAGATTTCACAGCAGCCTTCATTTCGAATTTCCCGGTTTTATTCAGTTAATTTGAATGTATTCGGCTAATTTATTCATCTCGGACCGTCTTATTAGCGATTCTGTTTAAATCCGTATTGCGATCGTGCCCGGGGCAGGCTATTTTAGGATGGCGCCGGAACTGACGAAATATTGCCCCCAATTTTCAGAGGACGGCAAATCCCACGGGGGCTCAACGATAATATTTACTTTATTTGCAGAGGAATCATTCATGAACCTCGCCATAAAAATATTGATTACTATAGCTGATGCCCACGAGTTACGACTTCGTCCGCGAGGATCGAGGTTTTTGAAGTTTAAACTTCTTTAGCCGCGTTGAGCACTTTTTGGTAGTGGGTAAACTTGTGGATTCGCGTCACCGTCACCGACATGCTCGCTCCGACATGCTCGCGAACACCGGCATACCCGCGTTGTAACGAAGACAAAAGGTCTTAAATATAAATATACTACATTCGTAATTAAACTTTAATGCCTTAGTTTTAAGGTTTATTATGTTAATTATTTAAAAAAAACAATTAAAAAAATTAAAAAAAAATATATTTAAATATTCGTTTTCACTTCTATCGGCAGTCCCTATGACTGCCAATTTTTTTTGGGTTCCCGCGGGAACTTCAATTTTTAGGCATAATAAGCCTTTGTGTTATTCCAGACTATAAACTATCTCTGTGCCATAATTCAGATCCATTCAAACTTTCCCATTTATAATATTAGTAGGTATAGAATCTATACTCAATACTCAATTTATCTATAACTAACTAATGCCCGCGACTTCGTCCGCGTGGTTTAAGTTTTTAGGGTTCCGTACCCAAAGGGTAAAAACGGGACCCTATTACTAAGACTCCGCTGTCTGTCTGTCTGTCTGTCTGTCTGTCTGTCGGTCTATCTGTCTGTCTGTCTGTCTGTCTGTCTGTCTGTCTGTCTGTCTGTCTGTCTGTCTGTCTGTCTGTCTGTCTGTCTGTCTGTCTGTCTGTCTGTCTGTCTCCAGGCTGTATCTCATAAACCGTGATAGCTAGAAAGCTGAAATTTTCACAAATGATGTATTTCCGTTGCCGCTATAACAACAAATACTAAAAATTAAAAAAATATATATATTAAGGGGGGTCCCCATACAATATACGTGTTTTTTTCGTATCTTTTTGCTCAATATTAAAAACGGTAACAGGTAGACGGTTCAAATTTTCACAGAATATTAACTTGTATATTACCTTTCAAAATAAATAATTAAATATCAATATAGTAAATATTAAAGGGGGGCTCCCATACAACAAACGTAATTTTTATTTTTAATACGTCATAAATCGTAAAACTTACTACAGGTTTGTACGGAACCCTCGGTGCGCGAGTCCGACTCGCACTTGGCCGGTTTTTTTCCCCACATGCACTCCTTAATTTTCTGGTTCAAAAAGTAGCTTGTCACTCTCCAGGTCCTCAACTATACTCATGCAATCACGTTGATCCGTTGCTCTGTTGCGGCGTGATTGAAGGACAAACTCTATATTTCACCCCTTTGGAGGTCGAATTTTCAAAAATGGTGAGACACGTACTCTTGCATATATAACTGAAAGCCCAAATTCATGGCTATAACTTGAGAAATGAAAGACTTTCATACAAACTTTCAACCCCTATTTTACTCCGTGGGGATGGAATTTTTAAAAACTGTGACAGACATAATTCTATATTTATTACTGGTGTTTCGTTTATATAACTTGAGGAATATCTTGTGAAATGAAGGACTTTCATACAAACCGAAGGAGTGAAATAGGGGATGAACCCCTATTTCACTCCTTCGGGGGTAGAAATTTCAAAAACTGTGAAACACATACTTCTTAATTTTTACCCGTAGCTTGTAAACCAAAATTCATGGATATAGCTTGAGAAATGACGGAGTTTCATACAAATTTCAACCCCTATTTCACCCTCTTAGGGGTGGAATTTTCAAAAATCCTTTCTTAACGGATGCCTACGTTATAATAGCTATCTGAGTGTAAAATTTCAGCCCGATCCGACCAGTGGTTAGAGCTGTGCGTTGATAGATCAGTCAGTCAGTCAGTCAGTCAGTCAGTCAGTCAGTCAGTCAGTCAGTCAGTCAGTCAGTCAGTCAGTCACCTTTGCCTTTTATATATTATTTAGATTTAGATAGAGTTTGATCTCGGCTGCCTCTCACTTTCCTTCAATGAAATATTTTAGAGGCAGCTTGTTATGAAGCTTCTATTATTTCTACGTCAAAAGTCTGTATTTCGTTATTGAATTTGCAACCCCCACTCATTTGCAACTTAGTTTGTAGAAAAACACTCTTTGATAAATCAAGAGCTTGACTTTCTTTGTATATTAATATTTTGGAGACAGCCGACCGTGCGAATTTTTGAAGTGAAACTTCGTTAGTTATTTGAAAATTTGATGAAACGAAAAAGCGACACCAAAAAAGAGACAAACATATTCATTAATAAATAGGATTTAGCCTGCAAGAGAATGAGATCGAATGCAAGTTATATGTTCACGACCAATAGATGGCGCTGTACGATATTGAGTCGCGCTACTGCTCCATTGTGCTCAAAAGGGTATATTTTTCTCATTCTCTCGGTCTCGTAGTCTTCTTACCTGCCCCCCAATCATGTAAGAATGGCCGATGAAATCGTTAAAGTTCTGCGGCAAAGTAAATAAACCATAAAACAACATTAAATTATAGCTCAATTTCGTATACCCATTCTTATACGTTTAGGTATGAACGATACTCTAACGTATAAGAATGGATACATAAAATTGAGCTCTAATTCAATGCAGTTATGGTTTATATTACTTTGACGCTGAACCATACGTTTGATCGACAATTCTTACATAATCGGGGGGCAGAAGTTCAACGTCTTCTGCCGTATGTGAATTACTTACTAGCACACACATACAAAAAGTATCGACTCGATTGTTAATTTTATTTTTTAACCGTACAGCGCTCGTTTTTGACGACCTGAATAAAAAGACAAAAAAGAAACCTTTTTCGCTCTCACTATTGATAGCCAACTAACAACTTCCAGCAGTGACTTGGATTTATTATGTCATCACGCCCCACCTATTTTAGGAGCCTAGTGACAGTGTATTTTTCTCATAAATGACTCGTTACGTCAATATCATCCTATATTCTTTAGTATATTGGATCATTTACCTAATAGTTTGGGTGCTTGCCTCAGACGTAATTTGTTCAGCGTTTGATCTCTCTCTGGTCGTGTTTGATTGCTGTGCCGTCGGACCATGACATTGAGAGTGACTTGGAGTGCATTTATGTTGGGGCAAATACTTAAACACTTTAATAAAAGACATACATTAAAATTTAATAAAGTCACAAGTGTAGATAGAAACCCAAAATTATGTTCTTGATTAAAAACATAAGTTAAACATAAAGCTTTTATTTATTTTAATACGCGTGTTATAAGCCTCTCCTTTCTACACACGTACGCAAGTATACAGATTACAGACTCAATTTGTTTAAACAAAACACGTGGAAAACTTTAACGAACAAACAAATAATTTCCAGCGCCGAGCCACAGAATAGGTAATAGTAGTAAGAGCTTTGAGTTAAAAATGGATTTAATTAATTTTGTTTCCAATTTATTGCGTACGTGTGACGATTTGAACGAGATTATATTTTGGAAAAATATTGCCGTTTACATAATTTAACACAAAGCAAGGAAAACCTATATAGATTTTTTTTATCGACTGTTTTTATAAAAATTTTGCTGTGTGTCCTTTGACTGCTAAAAAATACACATATTATTATTACGTGTACAAAATAATGCCACTTCAAATAGTTTAAAAATAACGATAAATATTGAATCGAAGCAGGCGTTACTTTGCGGAAGTCCATGATAATGAATGAACGAGAAGTTTAATTCGCTCGACAATGCACGATTGTAATTACAATCGTGCATTGTCGAGTCAACATCTCCTGAAGATGCTCCGGTTTCGGAGTGAAACGTACGTTGAGAGTGATTTGGAAGATTTGTGTGGTGTGGTGCGGTGCCGGTGCGAATTGCTGGGTGCGTATTCGCATGCTATTGGTGAAGGACACGCACTGTACCACATAGATTTGTCTGCTGTGGCGGATTATAGCGAATTAAACTTCTTGTTCATTCATTAATAACGATTAAGTTATGTTAGTTTATTCATCAACAAAAGTATTTTTGCTCAACTCTTTACAACTATCGTGACTGATAATTAATAAATGTATTATCATAATTAAAAATAATAATTAAAGAGTAAGGTTATCATTAATTAAATATCTACTAATGCAAATACCTATCAACCTTTTTCACTATTCCAAACTCGGTGGTAAATTGAGATAAAATTGCAGGTAAGCGTCAACATGTGAAACACAAAATATGAAAAATATTAAAAGTCACAACAGTTTAATAGTTTCACCGTTATATTTCACGAGGGATGAGCGGCGACAGTTTTACTCGGCAGCGGGATAAAAACTAAATTTCATATCCCGACGTGTAAATAAAAAACCCGCAATGTATGAAAATTTATGAAAATCTGCGCATTGTGACAACGGGTACGATTCACGCTACAATACGCCCCTGCCTGCGAATCAGTGGGCTTACTACCGTCACTTGAGGCAGTAATATTTTAATATTGCATTAGCCTACTGGTTACGACACCCGACCGACGAAAAAAAAAAAAAAGCAACTGCTGAGTTTCTTGCCGGCACTTCTGAGCAGAATCTTGTTTCCGAACCGGTGGTAGAGTCAAAACATGACGTAACTTAAGAGACACCTGGGGGTCTACTCTCTTTCTCTCAAACGAAACTTCGCAAACGAACGTTATTAGTCGGTTATTAGACCCACACAAAATCGTTCAATCCAATCGGTCACGAAAATTTTCTATGGATCCGTATTTCGTCTGCGTGTACGAAAACGAAATAGAGAGGAGCATAGAGATAATATTATGTAGGAGAGGAGTTAACGAAATTTCGATCGTTTGTTTGCGAAGTTTTGTTTTAGAGAAAGAGAGTAGACCCCCTGTATGTCCTACATGTTTTAAATAAATGAATTGAATTGAATTGACCTCCTGTACGGGGTCGCGCGTTCGATTCCCGGCCACACATCTCGCCACACATCAGCCTGTGCGTTTTAGGAAATTAAATACAAATTCATTTATTACATGTAGGACATACATATTGTGTCTCTTACAGTTTCTTACTGGTTCTTCTCGGTAGGATTCAAAATCACTCGTAAAAGTTTATTTGTATAAAAAACATTTGAGTTTGAGTGAGTTTATGTTACGTCATGTTTTGACTCTACCACCGGTTCGGAAAAAAGACTCTACTGAAAAGAGCCGGCAAGAAACTCTGCAGTATCACTTGCTTATAGTTGCTTCGAACGGTGGAGGAAACATTGTGAGGAAACCCGAGAGTTTCTGCATATGAGATGTTTCTCGAAGGTTTGTGAAGTCAGCCAATCCGCACTTGGCCAGCTAGGACTATGGCCAAAGTCCTTTCACTCCATGAGGAGACTTGTGCTTAGTAGTGAGTGAGCTGGCAATGAGTGGCGGGCGGATAAAAGGTGATGACTGATGATGTCGTACTTTGACGTCCCTAAAATAAGGATCCAACAAGGGTCTTCCAAAAGAGCTTTAGTTCACATCCTTAAAGAAAAGAAGCGTTGAAATTTGATGACGTCACAACTATGTATTTCATACAAACTTCCATACTAGAAGCGCGTTTTTAAGTTTGATAAAGAGTTGCTGAGTTGTCATCATCCCTATTGTAGTGGCTGAGGCTCGGATTCGGTAGACCTGGGGTTCCCATCATCCCTATTCTCAAACAAGAGGGTCAACAATATTAAAATACTAGATGATGCCCGCGACTTCGTCCGCGTGGACTAAGTTTTTTTTATTTCCGCGGGAACTCCTTAATTTTCCGGGATAAAAATTAATCTATGTCCTTCCCCGGGATACAACCTATCCCTGTACCAAATTTCATCAAAATTGGTTGATTAGGTGGGCCGTGAAAGCGTAGCAGACAGACAGACAGACAGACACACTTTCGCATTTATAATATTAGTATGGATAATACTGTTTCGAGCGATGGTAGTAAGGTTCCAGGAGCCGCAGGCTAGAATATAACGGCGAATTATTTATAACCAAGGAAAGCGGTGAATAAAAAGTTGTTTGTTTAAAAGTACACCGTATTTCCCTCTGCGGTTTAATAAAATTGCGTCATACCAAAAAAAACGTATGCGGTTGTAGGTACATGGGTAATTTTTTTTGAAGTGAAAACTTTTTTGCCGCTTTGAGCACTTTTTGGTAAGGGATAAACTTGTGGATTCACGTCACCAACACCTCGCGTTGTTACGAAGACAAAAGGTCTTAAATATAAAATACTACATTCGTAATTAAACTTTAATAACTTAGTTTTAAGGTTTATATTTTAAATATTTTTTTTATATTTTAATATATATTTTTTTTAAATTATTATTTTAAATATTCGTTTTCACTTCTATCGGCAGTTCCTATGACTGCCAATATTTTTTTTTAATTTAAATAGCGCTTGGCTTCAATCAGTCTTGCTGGAAGTAGTGATGCAGCCTAAGGTAGAGCGCGCTTGCCTAGAAGATATTATATTTTATAGACGGACGTTTTACCCTGTCTAATCCTTTTTTTTTAATCCACTACAAGTTAGCCTTTGACTGCGATCTCACCTGATGGTAAGTGATGATGCAGTCTAAGATGGTAGCGGGCTAACCTGTTAGGGGTATGGCAGTTATATTAAACCAATACCCCTATTCGGTTTCTACACGGCACCGTACCGGAACGGTAAATCGCTTGGGGCCTGGGGGCACGTCTTTGCCGGTAGGGTGGTAACTAGCCAAAATCCGTCGTGTATTCTAGTTTTCAAGGATTCCTAACGGCCCAACACTGCGCTCCAAACGGTCCTAGCTCTATTATGTTATACATTAAAAAATAATTACTATCAAAAGTGTAGTTATTCCGCATTGAATTGTTATTTACATACGCAGAGCAGGCGGCAGGGTCGGTATCATTATGTGGGATCGTGAAATACGGCCCCGGGGCGCGGCGGGAACTTTGAAAGTTGAACTGTACATAAAACGGGCATTATTCCACACAACTATTATGAAAATACAGTACATTTTGGTTAAAGTTCGCAACTTTGCCGCGAGGTTGTAAGTCGATAACTATAATATTACTTAAAGTTGAATTTATACCATTAGGGGTGCGATTAAACTTGGAAGTTAGATATTTTTAGACGTGAGCGTAAAGTTATATCAATAGCTAACGCCCGATATTCACGGCGATAGTACAATATCTCGGTAAAAATAAACACAATATTATAAAAAGTTGTACCAACATAAGTACCTACGTAATATAAAATATTACCTATAAATGCGAAAGTTTGGATGGATGTATGGATGTATGGATGTATGGATGTGTGGATGTATGGATGTGTGTTACTCAATCACGCTCCAACGGCTGAACGGATCCGGATGAAATTTGGCACAGAGATAGATTATAGTCTGGAATAGCACATAGGCTACTTTTTATCCCGGAAAATTAAAGAGTTCCCGCGGGAACCGAAAAACCTCAACCCACGCGGACGAAGTCGCGGGCATCAGCTAGTATAAAATAAAGTTCTCCTCGTACTGAATGGACAAGACTGACGAAGAACCTTCTTGGCGAACATGGTCCAGTCCAGACTTCGTGTTGTCGTCTTATCGATAGGCGTCCACTGTTGGACATAAATTATTTATTATTTGGTATTTCTCTTGTAGGGACTTGCGACTTGTTACTAGCGATCAATCTTCCAATAATAGATTTTTTCTCATTTTATGTCTGTCTTCACTGAAAAAGTCATAATAAATGGATTTTCTATCTATAAGTACTTTATAATGTTGATATCATACTTAGTATTATAAATGAGAAAGTGTGTTTGTTTGTTGGTTTGTTGGTTTATTGATTTGTTGGTTTGTCCTTCAATCACGGCAGCAATGGCAGCAACGGAGTAACGGATCGTCGTGATTTTTGGCATGGGTATAGTTGAGGACCTGGAGTGACATAGGCTACTTTTTATCCCGGAAAATTAAGGAGTTCCCGAGGAAATCAAAACAACTTTAACCACGCGGACGAAGTCGCGGGCATCAGCTAGTCTGAAATAAATTATATATCCTGCCTAACTGGGCTTATCCAAGTATTTTTTTTTGTAACGTGATAAAAAAGGAAAAGTATATTTTGTGAAGAAAACCCCATTTTAATTCTAAAAGGGCGTACTTTCATTTCGACTCTTTACGTCTTAAAATATGAGTAAAAACAATAGCGTTTCTGCAACTTAGATGTAAATCCTAGGAACATGAGTTACCTACTGCCACTGGGGCAAGATTCAGCACATGTTAAAAAGCGTAGATTTTCATAAATCCTCATACATTGCGGGGCTCGGCGAGACGCAATTTAGTTTTTGTACGACTTTCATTCTGGATGTAGAGATTCATGTTTTATAGCGTCTGCTTTGCTTTAATATTGACATTCTGTTTTTTTATTCATTTGACAGGAGATTTTTATATAAAAGCCGGCAGTTTTCGCATTAAGGATTTTAAATCCGAATAGACTGTTCAAGCCTTGTTTTTTTGTTTCGCTATGCTCAGGGGCCATACTACCAACGCTTAAAGCAATATTACTCGAAATGACAGTTTGATGTCACGTACCTTGACTTTCCTAAAATAAGGATTATAATTCTAAAACACGAAAGTCAACAATAATGAAACAATATGGCTTTAAGTCGCCATTAACCCGCATTGGAGCAGCGTGGTGGGTCTAAGCTCTAATACAATCTCTCCTATGAGAGTGTAGGCCTGTGCCCAGCAGTGGGACGTTAATGGGCTGTAGGGAAGCTATGGAGGTGTGTCTGTCTGTCTGTCTGTTTGCTACGCTTTCCCGGCCCATCCTTTCAACCGATTTTGATGAAATTTGGTACGGAGGTAGATTGCATCCCGGGGAAGGACATAGGCTACTTTTTATCCCGGAAAATTAAGGAGTTCCCGCGGGAATCAAAAAACTTAATCCACGCGGACGAAGTCGCGGGCATCATCTAGTTAAAATATAAACCTTAAAACTAAGGCATTAAAGTTTAATTACGAATGTAGTATATTTATATTTAAGACCTTATTTGTCTTCGTAAAAACGCGAGTGACGCGGTCGGTGAAGCGAATCCACAAGTTTACCCCCTACCAAAAAGTGCTCAACGCGCCTAAAGAAGTTTTCACTTCAAAAATAAAGATAAAATATTAACTTCTTTTGCAGTCACGCTGATTGTCTTACCAGATAGTAGAAGAAGAATCTATAATACTTTCTGTATTCAAATGAAAAAATTACACAGAAAAAATAAATTTCCGAATGTAAATTAAGAAATGTCACGTGAAAAATACATTTTGTCTTTATTTGAGAGATGGGTAAAGTTAAACTTTTCGTAAATTATCCGCCAAGAAAAGGGCAGCAAAATTTTACGCCGTCAATCGATTCTGTTCCTCATAAGGATCAAAAGACCCTATTATTATTCTGATAGCATCTTAAAAATGAGAACAATATTATAGGCGTACAAGAAAAGAAATGGGATATATAAATCAGTTATTTCACGAATAAATTTTCGAATAATTTCTACATTTCCCGGCACGCGCGTCACGCACCTCCGACCAAGGTTTTCATTGGGCTTTCACCATCTTTTCACGCAATTTCCTTTATAAATTTGCCTGTAAAATTTATGAAGTCTCCAAAATGAGGGTGAAGATTTTTAGCTCAGACTTTATCGGATAAGTCCGTGAACCCATATTTTTCAGTTCTATTTCAGGCGATTAGACGTGAAGAGAATTTAAATTAAAGGCTGCGATAACAATTTGGAATGAGACTGTAATAGGTTTTGGGTTTGATTCCCAATCCCAAGGTAATTTATCAGCGATAAAATCTACTAGAAGGCATCATACTAATATTATAAATGCGAAAGTGTGTTTGTTTGTAGGTTTGTTGGTTTGTCCTTCAATCACGCCGCAACAGAGCAACGGGTCGGGAGGTTTTTTGTATGGGTATAGTTGAAGACCAGGAGAGTGAAATAGGCTTTTTATCCCGGAAAATTAAGGAGTTCTCGCGGGAATCAAAAAAACTTAAACTACGCGGACGAAGTCGCTGGCATCAGCTAGTATCCGATATGTTATAATCGCAAACGTTTCACTACGATAAGTACTTACCTACTAAAATATTATTGAGATAACACAGAAAGATTTCTTGTAGTTCCTTCAGAATTTTCATCAAAAGTCTTTTATTTCAATAATTTAATATTAATTTACTTATTGAACAATAAATTAATTATTTTTAAAACAATGTGTTGCCTGGAAAATAATCTGGGAAAATATCCTAAAAAGGGACATCAAAAAGATACAAATATATATGCATAGGATTTAACCTGCGAGAGAATGAGATAGGATACAAGTTATATTTATCTCATTCTCTCGTAGGCTACTTTTCTAAAGTTTCACTCCTGCCGTGTGTGAATTACACGCACACACTTTTTATTTTATTTTATTTTTTTAAATCATTTACGGCGATACTATAAACTTGTATTGTTTTTTTTTTATCACACCGACCGATAAACTTTCACATGTGTAATATGAGTTGAACACAATTTTTTAACGCAATCATTTCCCAAGTATCCTCTGGTTTGAATGTAGTTTAAATTCAAAATAATTTTAATGGAGGCACTGAAATTCAAAACAATATTACGCAAGTTCAATTTCGACCGTTCATTGTTGGAAATTAGAAAACCAAATTCCATGAAAATGGATCCATTATAGAGTTAGTTAAAATTTAAAGTTGAAAGCAATTTGCATTCGAAACGAGCTGGCGGCGCCGCGCGCTAGTTGTTGTTTAGATCTAAATGGAATTTGCAGTAAGAAATAACTTCCTGCAATTGAATATACGGTATTAAAGTTAATTATAGTTTTCTACTAATTTGGTTCACCTTGTTAGTATTTTTAGGGTTCCGTAACTCAAGAGAAAAAAAGGAACCCTTTAGGATTGCTTCGTCACATCGTCTCTCTGTCTGTTAACCATCTTTTTATCGGGAATGCGTGGAGTAATTGAAGTGAATATCAAATACTTAGGTCTACGGTCACTTGGAGCTGTAAAAAAAGCAAGCTTCTAAGTCAACACAATTATAAGATACGGCCGTTTATGCCGCATATTTTGACACTCGCCAATAAATCGAAACCTACTCGTACAGGGTACTTCCCGTTGACTTAGAATCATGAAATTTGGCAAGAAGCAAGGTCTCACAGCACAAGAAAATTGTTAATTAGGGTTCTTTACTAATAGGGTGTCGAATTATTAGTCAGGCGCTACCAGTTTAGCGTCATATGAAAGTTATTTCACAGCTGATTACATGTTGTTATGACATCTTTCTTATTATTTACTCGTACTATAAGAATTTAAAATATAGTGACGTGGTGGTAAGGAACCCTTTGAGCGCGAGTTTGACTCGCACTTAATCGGTTTTTTTAAATATTTTCTTCCTCAAATATGACTTACTTATATAATAAATCCGTAGCAGTTTTTATTAAATTTGTAAATAAACGAACTAATATTATATAAGAAAGTTAATCTATTATAGAATCCGTCTATCCGTCTGCAACATTTTCACGTTCCGTCTATTCAACCGATTTTGAGAACATTTCGTACATACGACTCGACATAGTATTGAGCCGCAAACGACTCAATACGACACGACAGTATCAAATAGTAGCTGGCCCTTCACGTGGCCTAAGTTGTCGCGAAGATTTAAGTTCGTCATTTTCTATGGAGTCGTATCGTGTTGCATTACGTCGCGTCGCTTTAGTCGATCACCCAAGACAAAGGAGCACACGAATAGAAAGTAGAAACTTCGAACTCCATAATCATAGTCACCACAATACGTCAACGTATTTCCACAATCTCTCTCTCTCTCTCTGCGTCGTATTCCTCATTACTGAGGGTCGCGACCTGTTTTCATTAATCAAATAATGGTAGGAGTGTTCTCGGGATAATAATGTGGTGGTTTCTTCACGTTCTTCCGCATACGACGACATATGAGGACCTATTTAAACTCTTAAGTTTTTGTGACGATTGATATCAGCCCCCCGATTACGTAAGAATTGTCGATCAAACGTTAAAGATTTTCGTCAAAGTAAAATAAACCATAATTGCATTGAATTAGAGCTCAATTTCGTCTGCCCATTCTTATACGTTTAGGTATGTACGATACCCTAAACGTATAAGAATGGGCAGACGAAATTGAGCTCTAATTCAATGGTGTCATGGTTTATTTTACTTTGACGAAAATCTTTAACGTTTGATCGGCCATTCTTACATGATTTAACAACAGGATGTTAGTAATAATAACCACCGATGGCTCTTTGAGGCACGGAGGGACGAATAGAATTTGCACAATAAACGTAAAGAAACCTTGATAAACCACAAAGCGTCATTTGTTAAAATTAAATTGTTTTGAACCACAAACAAACCAGGGTATTCGCGCTACGTCGGAAGAGAGGCAAAGCGGAAAAGCTGTTGTACCTACCCCAACAAATAAATCATTTCCAGCGGCGGCTCTGACGTCGAAAATATTTTCGTTCAACTAAGCCTTGACATATTTTACTTTAAAAACGTTAACACGATTGTTTTTTTAGTTCATAGCGATCATAAATCTTAATCCATACTAATACGTATTATAATTTCGAAAGTGTGTCTGTCTGTTTGTCTATCTGCTACACTTTCCTGGCCCATCTTTTCAACGATTTTGTCGAAATTTGGTACAGAGATAGGTTTCATCCTGGGGAAGGACAAGGCATAGCGGAAAATTAATAAGTTCCCTCCCAGGAATTCAAAATAAATTAATCGACGCGGACGAAGTCGCGGGCATGCATCATCTAGCACTAATGTTAATTTTTGATGTTTAGTTTCTCTGTGCTAAATTGTAGGTATTTATTCGTGTTTTTTTTAAATCGATGTGTTTTATTTGTAGTTAAATTCTGCAGAATGAGTCAAAGTCAATGTTCAGTCAACAGGCCTCCACTCTCCTAAGAGAGTGGGAATTAGACCTTAGACCCACCACGCTGCTCCAATGCGGGTTGGCGGGCTTTAACGACTATTATCATGTTCGCGATAATAACCGGGACCGACGGCCTAACGTACTCTCCGAGGCACGGGGGTGAAACATCGCCAACCTCCTGACTCCAGGCTAGTACTGAGAATTTCTCGTCAGAAAACCCCAATACTTTATAAGCCCGACCCGGGACTCGAACCCGGGATCTCGTCGGCTGCAGTTGAACGTGCTAACCACTACACCAACGAGGCAGTTGTAAATATGATACAATGTAACATTATACAAGTTCCGTATACTACAGAACTATTACTTACTACTATTACCTATTCTGTGCTATTACCTTCTGCACGGTGGGTATAATCATCGTGCGTGCACATCCTGCCTTGACTTGACTTTGTCACGAATAACAAGAAAATGATACGCTTTTTTTTGTTCTCTTTAATTTTATTGGTTTTGGAAGTTCAGTTCCCTGCCATGTTGTTGGAAATATCGGAACGACCTAGTTGCTATGACGTACGGCGATTGTGGTGATTTATAAACTGTTGTTACGTGTCACGAGCTTGACGTTTCGATAAAAACGCTGGTCTGGTCCAAGATTTATTCATTTTAATAAAGCCACCCGCAATGTAAAATTTACTACTACAGTCTGGTACTATGTTTAGGGCTTAGGGTTCCGGACCGTTTTGGTGGAACTGTTTCCGTCGGTCTGTATGTCTATCTTTTACAATTGCATATTTAAGTTTTTTTGCTATAACAATGCTTGCCCAACCTTAATTTAATGATGAAATAATTAAAAAAATATATTGCAAAAGAAGGCCCTTTCAAAATTATGAATCATTTATTTCGAAAAATTGTGGGCCATGACAACTGTTGTTTATAGCATTAACTAAAAATTGAACAGGTAAATTTCATCTCATCCTAGTTCAAGTTGTGAAGATTAATCCGATTCGCGCTTGCCCGGATTTTATTCAGCGTCTCAGTGCGAAATTATATTTTTAAATAGATTTTGCATCTGGATAAATCATTGGAGGGATGTTATTTTAAATTATGATCCAGTTTTCAATCAGTTCATACCTGCGTGAGCCATAACTCATTTTTAAGTGAGGTAACGTGAAACACCTCGCAATTGAAGTGTCACGCATCATTTGTCACGATAAAATATTGCGGACTTCTTCAGTGACCCGTACAGTATCGATTTATTGGTATTTGGTAGACAAGATTTTAATTTCATTTTGAATTGGTTCATTCCCGCGTGAATCATCAATCAGTTGTCAGTGAGGTGCCGTGATTGAGTGAAACACTTTGCAATTGAGGTATTGTGCATCATTTGTCACGGTAAAATATTCTTAAGTGTTTCACACAATTCTTATACAATATTTTTAAATAGACAAGATTTTAATTTCATTTTGAATCAATTCATTCCCGCGTGAGACCTATTCATATTTCAGAGAGTCATAATTCAGTTGTTAGTGAGGTACGTGAAACACCTCGCAATTGAGGTGTCGCGCATCATTTGTCACGATGAAATAGTGCGGGCTTTCTTTAGCGATACGTACAATCCTACAATATAATAGATAGACAACATTTTAACACAATACATAAATAACATTTTTAGATAGAAAAGATTTTAATTTCGTTTTGAATCAGTTCATCACCGTGTGAGTCGTTACTCAGTTGTCGGTGAGTTACCGTGAGTGAAACAGCTTGAGGTGAGGCGGATCATTATTCACTTGTCACGATGAAAAATTGCGAGCTTTCTTAAGCATTCCGTGTTGTACACAAACCATAAATAGATATACGAAATTTAAATTATTTTTGTATTAGTTTATCCCCGCGAGAGTCATAACTCAGTGAGTCGCTCTCGGATCATTTGTCACGATAAAATATTGCGAGCTTTCTTTAGAATTACATGCGATACAAAATCACAGCACAACCATAGACTATAGTCTATACAATATGTTGGATTTCTTTAGTGATATCCGTTTAAAACACAAACCAAGCAATATAAAGACAAGATTTTAAATCCATTTTGAATCGGTTCTTCCCCGCGTGATTCATAACTCAGTTGTCAGTGAGTCGTATTGAATGAAACAAATTGCAATTAAGGTGAATCAGACCATTTTACAGACTTATTGCGTATTGAGGATTCCTTAGCATTCCGTACAATATACACAAAAAAATATTTTATATAGACAGTATATATTTTAAGATTAGCTGATGCCCGCGACTTCGTCCGCGTGGAATAAGTTTGATCAATTCCCGCGGGAACTCCTTAATAATTTTCCGGGATAAAAAGTAGCCTATGTCACTCTCCAGATCCTCGACAAAATCACGTCGAACCGTTGCTCTTTTACGGCGTGATTGAAGGACAAACAAACACACTTTTTCATTTATAATAATAGTATGATCTAACTTTCTAAGGTCTGACAACCTAAAAAGTGCCTAGCTTAATCTCAAAATCATTTGACAAAACAAAAAAGGCCTTCGATACATTTCTAAGCGGATGTTCTGAAACAACAAAGTCACGGAATCGAATAATTCTGCCGTTATTACAACCCCCGACCTCGATATCAGAACAAGGGTTTATATTTGGACACCCTCTGCGAGTATGGTGTCACGCTTTCTCAACTTCACAATAAATATTAAAAATTAGACTGCATCATCACTTTCCATCAGGTGAGATCGCAGTCAAGGGCTAACTTGTAGTGAATAAAAAAATATATATATATATATATAATTTTCACAAATATCTTATCAATGGTAGTTACCTATCGGAGTTTCAGTTCCCAGTTAAAAAATGTTCTCTGTGTTTCTAAAGGAATACATCTTAGATACGAACGTAACGTAATTACTTCAAATTTAAATATAATATGTGAACTTATGGCCTTCAGCCGAATATGGCTTAAAAAGTTATACAAATCTTTATTTCAGGGGGGCTCTCATACAAGCGAATCCGAAGTAAAATATTTTTTATAGCGTTACATAGGGTTGCTGTATATCATTTTAAAGATAATTAGGAATAGAGTCCAAAAATATTTTTTTTTAAATTTTCCCCTAAAATTGACGAAATGGGAGGCTTTCAAAGTGGAGATTTTCTAACGTCCAAAGTAGACCTTAGAACTCTCAATTTTCTGAACGGCTGAGCCTGAAACTTGATCAATTATTTGAATGATATCCTGTACTTGAACAACAAACACTAAAATTAGATGAATATTATAAGGAAACGAAATTATTAAATTTTTAATGAGCTTCCGTATTTTTAACAGAACTTCACAATTATGTCAATAGATGGCGCTCTGTAAAAGTTTATGCATACCGCGAGGTCTCAGTTCGGGGCGAACCACTAGTATTACAGTAGGTAGGAATAACACATAGGCCACTTTTTATCCCTCGAAATTAAGGAGTTCCCGCGGGAACCAAAAAAACCTCAATCCACGCGGACGAAGTCGCGGGCATCAGCTAGTATTCGGTTTCTACACGGCATCGTACCGGAACGCTAAATCGCTTGGCGGCACGTCTTTGCCGGTAGGGTGGCAACTAGCCACGGCCGAAGCCTCCCACCAGGCCAGACCAGGGAAAATTCAGAAATTATAAAATCCCAAATTGACCCTGCCGGGAACCCAACCCGGGACCTCCGCACGTTAAGACAACAGCGCTATACACTGCGGCCACGGAGGTCGTCAAAGCGTCCTTTTTAGCATTTTGTTACGGAATCCTAACTAGTCTTGAGTATTGCAGAGAAGGGTGAGTCGGGGGTGAGTGAGACTCATAATGCGATTCGATTCCAAGTGGCTTTCTCGGTCGGCGGATTTCTTATTCCGCCAATAAACCCGTTTGGTCACGTCGAGCGAATTCCCTCGTATAACGGATTGTTTTTTTATGATCAGCCCCGGACGCAGAGGTTGTGTTGTGAAGAATAAGTCACGATATGTTTGCCTTGAGTCTTATATATAACACGTTCCTACTTGCTACAGAAAAGCAATGATTGTATTATTGTATTCTTTGGGAAATGTTACCGATAAGCTCAGAAGAGTTACTACCATCGCTTAAAGCAGTATATTACTTCAATATATATTTTGCTTACTTTCATAGTATTATGTCTTACGGAATCTTACTGTGGGGTAAAGCGGCAGATAATCAAAAAAATTTTGTAATGCAAAAAAGGGCAACACGTGCTATCTATAATTTAAAACCGCGTGAATCCCTAGAGAAATTCAAGGAAATAGGTATTCTTACAGTAGCTTCGCAATATTTTTACAGCAATATAATCTTCGTAAAACAGCACATTCACGATTGCAAAAAAATATGCGATCTGCATGATAGGCAAACTAGAGGCCGCAATAAGCCCGTGACTCCATCGCTCCGCCTCAAGAAAGTCCGAAGGTCGTTCGTGGGAATGAGTACTCTATTCTATAACAAAATTCCACAACCTATTTTTAACTTGCCTTTACACAAGTTTAAGAAATCCATTAAAAGTATGCTTCTCAAAAAAGCTTATTATATTTTTGAAGATTACGTAAATGATAAAAGAGCATGGATTTGACTCGCTCCAGCAATGCTAAGGTTGGCGGTTACCTTATTTACCTACACAATGAAATTGTAATTTTTTTTTTTTCAAAAGTACAGCCACCGAGTTTCTTGCTGGTTCTTCTCGGTAGGAATGGCATTCCGAACCAGTGGTAGATTCACTTAACGATTCAAAAGCACTTGCGAAAGTTTATTTGAAGAAAAAACATTTGAATGTTGAATAATATGACAGTTTGATGTCACGTACCTTGACGTTCCTAAAATAAGGATTATAATTCCAAAACACGAAAGTCAACAATAATGAAACAATATGGCTTTAAGCCTTGGCAATATGTTCCATGCTATTTGTAGCGCTGTATACTTGCGTTAGGTCAAACAGGTCACATAGGTTGCGTTGTACTCAGGAACAAAGCCTATCAAAAGTTCATAAAAAGTCGGTTAAACGGGATACGGATTCTTAAAACGCGTGTAAACTGCGCGTGAAAATATCGTCACGTACGAATTATCTTGCAAGTGTTCTTCGTTTGATTTAATAATAGGTTTCAAACGTATAATGAGGGAAAAAAATGTGGAATTTTTTCTTTATTCTAAATCCTCAGTTCTATTTTAGATTTGTCCAATTTGGTAAATAAAAAGGCTTCGTTTGCAAAGGCTTAGCGCGTAGCGCCTTCATTTATATGTATACTCAGACTGTACTCACAATCGATTCACTTTATAGTTTAGGTCATATCTACTTAACTGTGTCATATATTATCTATAATAGTCTATACCATCTATACTAATATTATAAATGCGTAAATTTGGATGGATGGATGGATGTTTTATACTCAATCACGCCATAGTGGATGAAATTTGGCACAGAGATAGATGAAAGTCTGAAATAACACATATGCTACTTTTTATGCCGGAAAATTAAAGAGTTCCCGCGGGAACCGAAATACCTCAATTTTTTAGATTCACGCGGATGAAGTCGCGGGCATTTACTATTTACTATCATGTAGTTAAAAATATTGTGATACTTTACGGCTAATCAAATTATGAACATAATAAATCACTCACGAAACCCTATATGTATTACAAAGTTAGAGACATAATGAATAAACAAAAAGCTGCGAGAAACCCTTATTAGGTTCGAGTGAATATTAGGGCCGAACTAAACATTACGCAGGCAGGGCATGTAACAAATAGCCGGGGTTAATAAGCAGGCCCTGCCGTTCCCGAAGTTATGTACAGCGCTGCGAGGGAAAGAGAAAATTAACAGGATATACCTACCGCAACATACTAGGCTTATGACGTAGTTGCTACGCTGTCTGTTTATCTGAGTACATCCATCCATACTTCCATACTAATATTATAAATGCGAAAATGGTGTCTGTCTGTCTGTATGCTACTCTTTCACGGCTCGTCTGTTTAACCGATTTTGATGAAATTTGGTACAGGGATAGGTTATATCCCGGGGAAGGACAAAGGCTACGTTTTGTTACGTATAAAATTAAAGAGTTCCCGCGGGAATTAAAAAAACTTGACATGCCTGTGTGATCCATGCAAAAAATCCAGTCGATCCATTGCTCTGTTGCAGCGTGATTGGAGGACAAACCAACAATCCAATAAACCCACAAACAAACACACTTTCGCATTTATAGTATTAGTATATAGTATGATTTGATAATATGCTTTATTTTAAAGAGAATAGAAATACACACACTGAAAATTTCAACTGTCTATCAGCTACCTATTACGGTTCATGAGATAGAGCCCGCTGACAGACAGACGGACGGATAGCGGAGACAGTAGTAGCAGATGTATTATTACACACGCATTGGTAATAGGCAGGTACGGCACCTATTAGGTAGGTCCAGAACCCTAAAAACAATGTTTTTCTGTTATCTATTTATTCGCGCATCATCCGTTTTAATTGAAACTTTGTACTGTTGTAGTCGGCACTTGCGGTGCGTGTAGCGTGAACGTTTCTGACATAGTACCATCAAAGTTCGATGGTAAGTATATAATATACTAACATAGTTAGTATAACTGCATGACTCGTACAAAATCAAAATATGTTCAAAGACATCAATAAGTAAAAGAAAGAAACTTCACAGAACGTTATAAAGTAACGATCGCTTTCCCCGTCTGCTCGCTCAGTGTTTACGACGCAAGCTTTAGTTCGATCCTAACGCTTAGTTCAAGTTATAATTCGATTGATCGTATAAGAATCCGATGACATTAGCGTCAAAGTAAAATTAACTTTATCCCGATTGGTTTAGAGCTCAATTTAGTGGATGCATTCACAGCCAGCGCTTCAAACGATACGTTGGAAACACATCGTAAATTACGGTAGTATTTGTGACTTTAAATCAAGGGATTTTGGGTCCATTTTACTTTGACGCTAATGTCATCGAATTCTTATACAGTCAATCGAATTCAAGTTAAGCTGAGCGTATGGGAAATGCAAAGAATACCACCATATCAAAATATGTGGGTGACAGACGAAAATACAGAAATGTATGTTAGCCACGCGAAGCTTTATTTACCTATATGTGCTCGTGATACCTACTCTAATATTGGGGATTTGATTTGCTATTCAACTTTTATCGGAATTATTGTACCACATGCCATAATGAAAAAAATTGAAAACACACTGAATTGAGAACCTCCTCCTTTTGCAAGTCATAATATGTTTATTCGTATATTAGTTTATAATATCAGTATATGATACATTCCAAAATTTGCTCGTTGTGGACTTGAAGTAACTCATGTTTGTTTATTTCAATTTTATCAAGATTTTCTACTTCAACCCTTTATCAAATTGTTACTCAATCACGCTAGAAAGGCTGAACGGGTCTGGATGAAATTTGGCACAGAGATCGATTATAGTCTGGAATAACATGGCAAATATTGAATCGAAGCAGGCGTTACTTTGCGGAAGTCCATGATAATTTTCATTTTTAATCCCGGAAAATTAAAAAGTTCCCGCGGGAACCAAAAAACCTCAATCCACGCAATCCATCAGCTAGTAATCAATATACTAGAACAGAAATAGAAATCTGCTTGTAGTTTTCATTTGTTCTGTGCACTAGAATATCATCATAAAAGTTCCACATAAAACTCCTAAGAATTTTCACAATCCCTCGTGTAATAAAATAATTAATTAATTTAATTAATAAAAAATAAATATAAATAAATAGTTTAAATTTCAATTAATAAAATCGCCGCCAATTTAGGTGTGGAATATTTTATGTTCACATCCACTGTTTAAGACCTCTGAAGCGGAGTCACGATTCGGGCGTTAGTCGCTCCGTGCTCCGTTGAGTCCGTGTAACGTAAACAATTATTATCATGTCTAACTGAAAATCAACGTCTTGCTTTGTATGCATTTTTAGAATATGACGCAAGGCAAAACGCTGAGCTGTACACCCTTTCTGGGTGGTGTTACAGACGAAAGTGTTACATTTGTATCTAGTTTTATCTGTGACACCACTTTTGAATAAACTGTTTTTCTTTCTTTTTCGTTATCTTTCTTTCTTTCCATGGTCTGGGGTCAAGCGGACTTACGTTTATGCTTTAATACCTACCTGTTTTACATTATGTCGTATCGATTATATTATGCCTCTTCGTTATGAACTGCCTAACCACTGCTAACAATTGCTAACCATGCTAACCACTAGATCAACGGGTCTAGTGGTTAGCACACAGATCAGAGAATTATCTGATCTGTGGGTTACGATGGTGGGTTAGCATGTTCGACTGCGACGAGGTCCCGGGTTGAGCCATAATAATAAGTATTGGGTTTTTCTGACTAGAAATTCTCAGTAGGTACTAGCCCTGAGTTAGGAAGTTGGTATATCCCCCCCGTGCCTCGGAGAGCACGATAAGCCGTTGGTCCCGGTTATTATCACTAGATAATAGTCGTTAAATCCCGCCAACCCACATTGGAGCAGCGTGGTGAGTCTTAGCTCTAAATCCCTCTCTCCTATGAGAGAGGAAACCTGTGCCCAGCTGTGGGACTATGATGGGCTGTAGTGGATAATATTATGTTATGAAGATAGCGATAATCTTATTACATATAATCCTATGGTTCTATTCTGTTCAGAAATGGTATTAACAGGTATATCCATGCAATACACGTGATCTTGGTCACCTCTTACCTCCTTTAACAAGTGCCCACATTATTCCAAGATTTCTCACAAAAAATTGCTCAAACCGCAGTTTGAACCTAATACCTACTGATTCGGAACCGCAGCCGACTATATTTATTCTAGAATATTATGAACTAGTGATACTTGCGACTTCATTCGCGTTGTTTTAGTTTTTATTTTTCACGCGGGAACTCCATAATTATCCGGGATAAGAAGTAGCCTATGTCACTTTTCAGGTCCTCAACTATACCCATGCCAAAAATCACGTCGATCGGTTGCTTCGTTGCGGCGTGCTTTATTAAGAAACCAACAAACCGACTAACAAACACACTTTCGCATTTATAATATTAGTATGATTATAAATGAACTGCTCATTTATTAAATACTAGCTGATACCCGCAACTTCGTCCGCGTGGTTTCAGTTTTTTTTTTTAATTTTCCGCGGGAACTCCTTAATTTTCCAGGATAAAAAGTAGCGTATATCAACTCCAGGTCTTCAGCTATACTCATACAAAAAATCACGTTAATCCGTTGCCCTGTTGCGGCGTGATTGAATAACAAACCGAAAAACCAACATACTTTCGCAATTTATAATATTAGTATGATTAAATAAACTGTTCATTTATAAAAATATGAGTCTTTTTATATGAGTTAACAGCACCAACAACGCCAGATAGTGGGATTTAAGAGACACATTTGGAATGCCCAAAACAATAAATCTCAATAAAAACGTCTAAAAGACAAAATGTAAACGAGATACCGCAGTCGGCGCTTGACTCATAAAGCCAGATTATGTAAATGAAAACGTATTACGGAGTACTGTACATGTACTACACTGTACGACACTGGGCTTACGGCACCAGCTCCGACACTGCACTGCTTTAACTTCATTTCTCTCGGCGCTTTATTAATTTACTGAATGATGCCAGGTCTTAAAATCCCTGGGGAACTTTAACATTTCCTGGGAATTCCTCTTATCTGCTTAATTTGGTAAAAAATAGTTGGTTTTAACAGCAACAGGGGCGTAAATATATAACAGACAGACAGTCAGACAGTCATGTATAAGTTTACTAGATGACACTCGCGACTTCGTCCACACAGATTTAGATTATGTCATAAAGCCAGATTAAGTAAATGAAAACGTATTACGGAGTACTGTACATGTACTACTCTGTACGACACTGGGCTTACGGCACCAGCTCCGACACTGCACTGCTTTAACTTCATTTCTCTCGGCGCTTTATTAATTTACTGAATTTCCTTAGCATTAGCAATTCCTGGGAATTCCTTTTCTTTGCTAAATTTGGTAAAAAACAGTTTGTTTTAATAGCAACAGAAGCGTAAAAAGATAACAGACATACCTACAGACAGTCAGACAGTCAAGTATAATGAAGGAACTAGAAAATTAATTAGCTATAATCCGCAACAGTAGGCAAATCTATGTGGTACAGTGTATCTTGCACTTGCAGCTTGCGAAATGCGATATTCACCACACCACATAAATCTTCCAAATTATTCTCAACGTACGTTTCACTGCAAGTGCAAGATACACTTTACCACACAGATTTGCCTACTGTTGCGGATTATAGCGAATTAAATTTCAAACTCCTTCATTATCATGGACTTCCGCAAAGTAACGCTTGCTTCTATCCAATATTAGTCATGTATAAGTTTACTAGATGACACTCGCGACTTCGTCCACACAGATTGAGATTCTTTCAAAAGCCAGATTATGTAAATGAAAACGTATTACGGAGTACTGTACATGTACTACACTGTACGACACTGGGCTTACGGCACCAGCTCCGACACTGCACTTTAACTTCATTTCTCTCGGCGCTTTATTAATTTACTGAATGATGCCAGGTTTTAAAAATCCCGAACATTTACAGGGAATAGGAATGAATACTATATCAAAAATAAATGATTTCGAACTGATTATTAAATAGAGGGTCTTCCAAAAGACCTAAAATTGACATCCTTGGTTATTTTTAAGTTAGTTTAACCATTATAAAATATAGATTAAAGAAAAAGTGCGTTAAATTTTATGACGTCCCGACTGTGAATTTCATACAACTTCCATAGGTACTAGAAGTGCGTTTTTAATTTTGATAAAGAGGTGCTGATTTGATTGAGTTGTCATCATCCCTATTGGAACATGCCCGCCTGCAAATCCTCCAAGCTATTACCGGAATCCCGTGTGACCGTGGCATCTAGGCCTGTCGCGAACGTGTCAAAGGAAAACGTGTGAATGTCTAATTTGTTTTCACTAAGCAAACACGACGCTCAGTGCAAACCCTATCAGACGTGGATCCCTACGTGCCACGGTTTCATGTGATAATCCCGCATTGCCATTGGATGTACATTTGACGACCTCCGTGTCTCAACGTGCGGAGGTCCCGGGTTCGATCCCCGGCAGGGTCAATTTGGGAATTTATAATTTCTGAATTTTCCCTGGTCTGGCCTGGTGGGAGGCTTCGGCCGTGGCTAGTTACCACCCTACCGGCAAAGACGTGCCGCTAAGCGATTTAGCGTTCCGGTACGATGCTGGATGTCTAAAACCGATTAGGTGGGAAGGATTTAATAAAACCGCCATATGCATACCCCTTATTAGTCTGTTACCATCTTTAGACTGTAACATAACTTACAACCGGGTGAAATTGCAGTCAAGGTTGTTTGTAGTGTGTTTTCGCCCTTATACCGGATTTAAAGTTAAGTTCCTTCATCATATACGAGTAGCTAAGGATGTACAACCACGGCGCTTTCCATTGCGTGGTTGCTATTCGAATTCCAAACATATCGGCTTTTCAATCAGGCAATGTGATTGCATGAAGCTGGATTAAGAGTTCTAAATTAAAAAAGTAATACCCCAGCTCTCGTATCCGAGGTCGAGATTATGTAAATAGAAACGTATTACTGAGACCTCGCTAGAAGCCGGACGCTGCTATTGAGGGCGTGGATCACTTTGAATCGCACTGATGATTAAAAGATTTTTTTTTTAAAATATATATATAGATAGCGAGCAAACGAGTAGGCGGGTCACCTGATGGTAAGTGATTACCGCCGCTCATGAACATTTGCAGCTCCAGAGGAACCGCCAATGCGTTGCTGGCTTTTGAGAAATTTGTTTATCCGCCCTTTGAAGAGCCCCATATTATATTTATTAGGGAACACAGAAGATGGAAGCTGGTTCCACAATTTGCAGGTACGTGGCAGAAATGAGCTTTGGGAGCTATCAAATAAATATTATAAATGCGAAAGTTTGGATGGATGGATGTATGTTTGTTACTCAATCAAGCTCCAACGGATGAACGGATCTGGATGAAATTTGGCACAGAGATAGATTATAGTCTGGAATAGCACATAGGCTTCTTTTTATCCCGGAAAATTAAAGAGTTCCCGCGGGAACCGAAAAACCTCAATCCACGCGGACGAAGTCGCGGGCATCAGCTAGTACTAAATAAAAGTGTTCCCTTTGATACCTAGATTCACCGACAGTGAAGCGAGCGACATACGCGGCAACGCGATGCGACGCGACAGTATTAAACAATAGCTGGCCCTTCACGTGGCTTACGTTTTCGCGTAGATACGTCTGTTATTTTCCACGGCGTTGCTTCTGTCGCTCCTCTAGGACAACACGTTTATTTAGTATGCAGTATAAGCTACCAAACTTAGAATAACTACCTATAGAAGGTATGTTTCCAAACAACGCCTTCTCAAAACGCAAGCTACAAATTCGCTATGTGTGCTGTGTTTACTTGCCTCGTAAACGCAAACATAATGTTGCCAGTTTAAATGTTTCCCCCTAAAAGTTGGGTAAGTAATTGGTTAGTTTGTTTGTAGCATTGTAGCTTCTAAAACTAAGTTAACCAGCTTTTTTCGGACTGCGCGAGCGTCGTACGATGCCATTTATGGCACCAATTGAACGGCTTACATTTTGCGAGTGTACTAGGTTTCTATAGGTAGTTATTATAAGCTACCAAAGTTAATTTTTGAAGTGAAAGCTTCTTTAGCCGCGTTGAGCTCTTTTTTAGTGGGGGTAAACTTGTGGATTCGCGACGTAACAACGCGAGGTGTCAGATCTTAAATATAAATAAACTACATTCGTAATTAAACTTTAATACCTTAGTTTTAAGAATTATATAATATATTTTTTTTTTTTAATTATTTTAAACATTCGTTTTCACTTTTATCGGCAGTCGCTATGTCTGCCAATTTTTTTTAGGTAGGCATTATGGTACTAAGTTACCTTTCCGACTCTACAAATAGTGGTCAGGCCTCGAGGTCAATTTGGGAATTTATAATTTTCCCGACCCTGTCGGGAATCGACCCCTCCCACATTCAAAATTCAAAATTCAAAATGTTTTTTATTCAAATAAGCTTTTACAAGCGCTTTTGAATCGTTATAATATGAATCTACCGCTGGTTCGGAATGCCATTCCTACCGAGAAGAGCCAGCAAGAAACTCGGTGGTTGCTCTTTTCCATCAAAACTTACAATCATCATAATGATACAAGTAACTGCAGTCCCACGCATAGCTGGAGCGAATCAAATCCACGCTGTTTTTTTTATCATTTACGTAATCTTCGATTGTATAGTAAGCTTTTTTCACGAGCATACCTACAATATTCAATACACGCCAAGACTGGCAGACAGAGGCAGCCCCATTTCCGACGGTGGCACCCGTTCACGAGCATGACGCATGATCCAGCCATTGCTTCGCTCAACCATATTTGAGGGAACGTAACAACCCGCACCACACGACACCACCACAGAAACGTTAAAGAGAGTGTAACATACCCGACTACCCATATCAAGGCATAGAATTGAATACTGTTTACATTAAGACGAAAGCGCTCAACACTGCGCCAGGAGGTCGTCATCAACGTTTCGTGCGACCCTTTTGTCCTGTCCTGTGCGCAGTGTGTTTTTGCTCTAAACTTTAACAATAGTAAAGACAACAAAGTTCTGCTGAAACAACATCGCATTGCAACGCATTCACCAATTTCCCAATACTCCTGTAATTCATTCGCGCCGCTCCACGGACAGCCAATGAATTATTGCTGTTTTGTCTAATGTAATGTTTCAATTTTACATAAAGTTGTCGCGATCATAAATCTGCCGAACGCCCATTAATTTCGGTGGTTTTAGTCCGTCACTCACCTAGTCATTTAAATAACATTGTTTAACTGAATTTGTAAACTGTATTATGTAGCTACACCATTGAATATTAGTTGACTAGATGATGGCCGCCCTTTCCTACGCGTTGAATTTCTTGCCGGCTCTTCTCAGTAGAACAATTTTCCGAACCGGTGGTAGAGTCTTGACGTATTATAAGGGACACAAGTTATGTGAAATATAGTATATTACACATCTAGGGCAGTAAAATAAGAAATGTCTCAGATCACATGTAATTGTTGTCCGAGGCGAAGCCGAGGTCAATAAACATGTGATCTGAGGCTTTCTTATTTACTGCCCGTGGTGTGTATACTATTTTTCTCCTCGACGGAGGCGGAAAGCGGCATTTTCGTTTAGCGCAGCGGGAGGAAAATTGACGCTTTCCGCCCGGAGGTGAGAAAAAATCATTTCATTTCATAAATCATTTCGTTTCATTTAGATTGTTTGATTCCTGCGAAAGCTCTCTAAATCTTTACGGGATATAAAGTAGCTTATGTCCTTTCCCGGGATGCAAACTATCTCTGTATACTCGTCAAAATCGGTTGAAAACATTGAATTATATGTTAGAACATAATACCTCAATGGTTGAAAAGGTGGTCTAGAAAAGCGTAGTAGACAGACAGACCGACATACACACTTTCGCATTTCTAACCTAATCCAGATGCTATTGGTAAAAAAATAGGCTCAGGTAATATATCTTTTGCTCTTATGATTACAACCACTGGAGAGAAAAGGTCACCCTTATAGAATCTGAATATGATAGTAAGTTTTTTATAGGTATAGACTGCTGTGCGTAAATACTTAAATGAAAAAAAAAACTGACGTCGGATGAGAATTTAATTCTTGCAAAATAAACAGAAATGGAACATTCTGGAATCTATTGTTTTGAGTACAATTTGAATGCGATCCGTCTGGTGAGAACAAAGAGATTTCATTATGACACTCCAATATTGCTCCCGAGTCAACGTTCTTTCTTACGAGAGCTAAGAGCGTCCCCGAAATTTTTGTGTTCTGCATAAAAAGCGAAAGCTCGGACATTTCTTTGTGTAGAAGCATTGACTTACCAATGTAGAAGCGTTATTTTCCCTTTTCATTACAATCATAATTTAATTTGGGGCGACTGTCGAGAACACTTGCATACACCGTTGTTTTCGATGGTCGAGCTGCTAGAAATGCTGCGTAATAATAACTGAAGTTACCGTAGTTTTTTTGGTCAAAAATATTATCCGTATATTGCTTGCTATTATTATATACAATAGAAATGAAAATTTTACCTCTCACATTTTTTGAAGTGAAAAGTTCTTTAGCCGCGTTGAGCACTTTTTGGTATGGGCAAACTTGTGGATTCGCGTCACCGACACCGACACTTCGCGTTGTTACGAAGACAAAAGGTCTTAAATATATATATGTATACTACATCCATACTTCCATATCCATACTAATATTATAAATGCGAAAGTGTGTCTGTCTGTCTGTCTGCTACGCTTTCCGGCCCATCTTTTCAACCGATTTTGCTGAAATTTGGTATAGAGGTAGGTTATATCCCGGGTTATATACTTTTTATCCCGGAAAATTAAGGAGTTCCCGCGGGAATCAAAAAACCTTAATCCACGCGGACGAAGTCGCTGGCATCGTCTAGTTCTTAATAAAACTTTAATGCCTTAGTTTCAATAAATAAATAAACCTTTATTTCAGATCCTTAAAATCCAAATAAAGGTTTGGCAATTTTTTTTTCGTTTGTGTTTAATAAAAATAACTATACAACAGTCGCATGAAACTCAAATGAAACGAATTTGAACAACGTACTATTTATTACCTATTCTGTGCTTGTATAACTTAGTATTAAAACAATAAATCAATGAAAAGAAAAAATGTAGTGGAAAATCGGAAATTCTTTTTAGCATATCTATTGTTCTGAAATCAGATATTGTGCGTCCTCAATATTTCAATATGTTACATTCCAGAGATAGGTTGTATCCCGGGGAAGGACATATAGCTCCTTTTCATCTCGCAAAATGAAGTGTTGAAAAAAGTGTTTGTGTGCAATTCACACACGGCAGAAGTGAAACTTCAGATAAGTATAGCCTACGAGATAATGAGATAAAATATATTATATAACTTGTATTCTATCTCATTCTCTCGCAGACTAAATCCTATTATGAATATGTTTGTCTCTTTTTGTTGTCGCTTTTTCGTTTCATCGAATTTTCAAATCACAACGATTTTAAAGAAGTTTCACTTCAAATAAACCTCATCCACGCGGACGAAGTCGCGGGCATCAGCTAGTTAAATATAAAGCACTAGCTGATGCCCGCGACTTCGTTCGCGTGGTTTAAGTTGTTTTGATTCCCGCGGGAACTCCTTAATTTTCCGTGATAAAAAGTAGCCTATGTCACTCTCCACTCAACTATACCCATGCCAAAAATCACGTCGATCCGTTGCTCCGTTGCGGCGTGATTGAAGGACAAACCAACGAACCAACAAACAAACACACTTTCGCATTTATAATATTAGTATGACTAACACTTTAATCTTACAGCATTTAATAACAGTTTTTCCTTCCAGCCCGCGCTGTATGCCACACCATAACGCTGCTGGACGCGCCGCGCTGGGCCGACCCGCGGATAGAGGCGGAACTGCTCTGCAACTACACCAAGCAGCCCCTCGACCCTCCTCTACACTCCGTCAAGTGGTACCGAGGCACGCACGAGATCTTTCGATACACGCCTCAGGAGGTAAGAAGAAGAAGAGTCATCATAAACACATTGCCGGCTTCACATAAATTAAAATTTTCACATCGTTTTGATAATACGAGTATTATAAATGCGAAAGTATGTTTGTTTATTGGTTTGCCCTCGACCTGCTTTTCGACCTGATTTCTTGCATGGGTATACTTAGTTGAGGACCTGGAGAGTGACATAAGCTACTTTTTATTCCGGAAACTGGAGGAGTTCCCATGGGAATCAATAAACATATTCCACGCGGACAAAGTCGCGGGCATAAGCTAGTAATTTTGATAAATGTTTTCACAGATAAATGAATTTAATAGGCCACGCTTTAAAAAAAAATGTTGATCCAACACCAAGAGAAAAATCGCCAAAGTACAGATGCTCTAGGTCTAGGATTTTAGTTTTTTATCTACGACGAAGCATTCCTCAATCCGGACGTGAATACTGATATTACATTACTTCGCAAAAATGAGACGTCGCTCCACTCTGTGAAAGGTATAAATCTAACAACTTTAAAAGTTAATTCTGTTTTACTGATAAGATCATAAGAAGTAAATCTGTAAAATTTTATAACTTGTAATTGAAGTGTAGGAAACATGGAGGAAAATTGATATAATGTAACATTTTAGTGGTCTTCTATAAGTTTACAAGTTAGATTTATACCGCCACGTCAGCCTTTATGAGCATTTTGAATGATTAAATTTTTCTATGCACAATGATCATATACTTAAAATAGCTTTTGCCTGCGACTTCGACCGCTTGGACTACAGAAATCCCTAGTAGCACGGATTACCCCATAGAAGTGGAATTTTCATACATCCTTTCTTAGCAGATGTCTACGTCATAATACATATCTATTTGCCAAATTTAAGCACTATTCATTCGGCTGTTTGTGCTGTGCATTGATAGAGTAACCTTGTCCTTTTATATAATACTAGCTGATGCCCGCGACTTCGTCTGCGTGGTGTAAGTTTTTTTTTGATTCCCGCGGGAACTACTTAATTTTCCGGGATAAAAAGTAGCCTTTGTCACTCTCCAGGTCCTCAAATATACCCATGCCAAAAATCACGTAGATCCGTTGCTCCGTTGCGGCGTGATTGATGGACAAACCAATGAACCAACAAACAAACACACTTTAGCATTTATAATATTAGTATATGATTAAGATAAATATATTATATTTAGGAGTTATTCTTTTGGGTATCATCAAGTGAACTACCTTTGCTGCAAAGGCCGATCTTGTTTCAACATTTTCTTTGGTTCCAGTATGAAACCCGGGCCTTCAACACCAGTGGAGTATCAGTGACGAACAGTTCGTGCGACTCGTTCGCTTGCGTGATCACGCTGCGGCCGGAGCCGGGCACCGCCAAGTACACCTGCGAGGTCTCCAGCGAGGCGCCTCGCTTCGCTGTAGATAGGAGATCAACCAATATGACACTAGCAGGTAACATACCACCAGTGGAGTATTCCGTCCATCCATCAGCATGTATGCATCCACTGCTGGACATAGGCCTTTTCGAGAGCACGCCACCAAACACGGTCCTCTGCCTTCCTCATCCACCCGCTTCCCGCCACCTTCTTTAGGTCATCGGACCAGCGAGCTGGAGGTCGTCCTACACTGCGCTTGCCGGTACGCGGTCTCCACTCCAGAACACGTCTGCCCCAACGGCCATCGGTTCTGCGACAGATATGACCCGCCCACTCCACTTCAGCCTGCTAATCCTGATAATAATCGACCTATTAAAGACCTAGTGGAGTATTAGTGGCGAACAATTGCCTGATCACCCTTTTTTTTCTCTGGGGAGGAGGAAAATCCTCATTGGATACCTCAGGAGTTTCGGAGGCATGCTTGACTCGATTGGGGATGGAACCCAGCGGCCTACAGACTAAAAACCTCGTCCCCCTTCTCCGCTCAATGTTTCAGGTAAAGCCTTTGCATTCCGTCTGAAAGATGGCTGTCTTCAGGCGTTTTCTTGTCTCTGCATTTCCCACTCTCTTTTTTACAATAACACGCAACATTTCCGCGCATGCCTCCCACGGTTGTTCACAAGTCAGCATACGGGGTATGAGAGACACCTGCACACTGAGGTTCGTGTATAGTCCGTGTCACGAAAGAAGTCCCCAAGAGGCAGTGTTGGGACTGGGAGTCTCATGTTTATGCAATTATTGTTTGTTAAATGTAACAGTTCCACTCATTCACGCAGGACTTCTTTCATGACACCAACTATAATCCATAATCCATTATCATGCGTAGGATGATAATTCTCTAGAACTCCACCAAGCCTGTCACTGAAAGGGATAGTGAATAGCTTTTGAAATGTAGGGTTGCCATTTAGTATAGTTTGTGTTTGCTCTCCTTATAATTAGGCGACACGTAGGAGGGAGTAAAACATCATGTAATTTTATCTCATTCTTTTTCACGTAATGAATTAATATATGCGAACTTTCTTGTGCGGCTGAAATGGGCAGTGTCTAGTAGTCAATAAGGTTTCTTTGTCTTTGTTATCGTGACGTTATTTTCACCAGTGTTACCAGAATACGAGCCGCTGATATTGGGTCTGCCAACATACGTGAACGCGGGGGAACAGGCGCTCGTGAACTGCACGTCAGACCACTCCCTCCCCGCTGCCATGCTGGACTGGTTCGTGGACTCTGAGCCACAGGAGGTGAGGACATACTTCTTTGCTTAGGTGCGTTTTTAATTTATTTATTGATGACAACCACTTGGCTGCAGTCAGACTTGCTGGCAACAATTTATTTATAGGCAAGCGCTTGGCTGCAATCAGACTTGCTGGCAGTGAAAGAAAAAAAAATTACTCTTTTTTTTATCCACTACAAGTTAGCCCTTGACTGCGATCTCACCTGATGGTAAGTGATGATGCAGTCTAAGATGGTAGCGGGCTTACCTGTTAGGGGCATGGCAGTTATATTAAACCCATACCCCTATTCGGTTTCTACACAGCATCGTACCGGAACGCTAAATCGCTTGGCGGCACGTCTTTGCCGGTAGGGTTGTAACTAGCCACGGCCGAAGCCTCCCACCTGCCCCCCTAGCATGGGCCGGAGATAAAAAATTTATCCCCCGATTTTATCCACTGACAAGAGATAAAATTAACTTATCCACCTCTCAGAGCACGGCAACAGGGGAGAGGAGAAGTTTATCCCCGTTTGACATTTCACGGGGACTCGGGGGACTATTTATCCACCGTTATTTAGCGTTTTTATATATTTATTTAGGAATAAAAAATTTATCCTTTCCTCGGGGAGAAAATTCTCTCGGCCCATGATAGGGGGGCAGGCCAGACCAGGGAAAATTCAGAAATTATAAATTCCCAAATTGACCCTGCCGGGGATCGAACCCAGGACCTCCGCACGTTAAGACTACAGCCCTACACACTGCGCCACGGAGGTCGTCAATAGTGTCACAAACATTTATCATTTATCATACTGTGGTATCTAATAATATACCTACTTTTCTGTGACACCAGCCAGAATAGGTGTACAGCCAAAGTACTATTCCCTATTCTGTGGTACCTACAGCTCAGCATTTTGCTCTATATCAGACTTACATTTGCACGTATAATGCGCTGATTTTGAGCTGTGACCCATGTGACGTCACAGCCAACGCATAAAATATACCTTAGCTACCTAAAAACAATAACAACTTACCTACGAGTATATTTCACTATACTAGACTAATATCTAACGTGTGCTACTACGCTAAAAAAAAAAGAATTTTAATGGATGGTTTCAAAGTATATAACGGACATAGGTAGAAACATTTTTTGTGTTTTATATAATATTAAAAATATACATAAATTCCTATTGACCATAATTATTTCAGATTTTTCGATTGGTAAACTCCGGAGATAAGGGGGGGGGGGGGGGGGGGCGGTATTTTTTTAGACTTTTTCCCCGATAAATCAAAACTATCATGACTAAAAATAATTAAAAATCTGTTTTAGAATGTACAAAGTAAACCCTTTCATATGATACCCCACACAGTACAGTTATCTCACTTTTAAATTTCAACCCTCCGATTTTCCCCCCTTTTTAAATAAGAACAAAAATAATTTCTAATTTTTTTTTAATTCCAGTGTCTTTGGGCCACTAATATACACAACTATTCCAAATTTCATGTCGATAGCTTCGGTAGTTACTGAAATAATCGAGTGTGACGGACGGACAGACGGACAGACGGACAGACAGACGGGGAAAGTCGCACCATAAGGGTTCCATTTTACCATTTTGGTACGGAACCCTAAAAAGGAGTTCATATAATATGAAGACATTGTGTAATAAAGATACATTTGTTTAAAAAGTTAAAGTTAAACCATAAGGCTACTTGCATAAATGTGCATTGGCAATCTATTAACTAAAAATAAAGTCCCTGGAAATCTTTGTCACGAATAACGATTACATCACCTTTGACCCGCCACTATCGCATCGGGATCAGAGCGTCAGAGGAAAATCTACTTGATAATATCATCACAGGCGAATCCTACTGAAGCAGCGAACGGAAATACCGGGAACCATATAAAATGATGGGTCTTACCTGAAAATACATTTCGTTGAAGCACCTTTCAGCTATCTATAATAAATGAAAGGAATAAGGAAGCAATTGAAAAGAAATGTCCCAAAACTTCCTATGTAAACATAATAATATTATTTTATAGAAAATTAATTATTGTAATAAGTACGTATATTTTCTAAGCCACCCTTGATATTTGGATAATAATTAGGCTAGTTTATTATATATTTACTCTTACTATTTCTATTATTTTTCGGGAATTGGGTAGGTATTTGACAAGTCAAATCAGCAACTTTTTATCAAACCTCAAAAACGCGAGCTTAGCATGGGATGTTGAATGAAATACTGAACTGTGACTTCATCAAAATCGATGCACTTTTTTAATTCATAGTTTAAAATGATTTCAAACATAAAACTAGCAGGGGACGTGGATATTACAACTTTTGGGAGAGCCTCTATTTAATAATCACAAAATAAATTTGAATAATTGTCAAATGCCTACCCAATTTAGAATATATTATATTATACTTATCCTCGCTGTTCCATCTTTCGGATACCAAGGTTTTGATCATAATGTTCTGGGATAAAATATATGGGTGGATTTTCATATAAAAATTATTGTTTTACTTTTCATCGACGAGTAGACAATATCTTATCTTCAAACTAAATAGAAAATAAGCAAAGACTTGATTTTTACGATAATTGAGAGTCAGGAAATAATAATAGTTAAAATACCTAAATAATAAAAATTCCAAATAATAACTCCTGCATAGATGGTACATCTATAAATTCGCGCCGTGGCCTAATACTTTTATTATATTTTTTGAAATTTTTATTGCAGAAAGAATATATTTTTTTACAATTCTGAATAGAATATTAAACAAATCACCATTCCCGGGGTAAGTGACCCGTACACCTATCAGCCTTCTTAAGTCCAAAAAGGGGCTCATTTTTTGGTTCGTCCTTCATTTCTTTGATCCATAGGTCAGGCCTTTTATGCCTGTAATATTAGGAAGATAAATTTCTTGCAACATAAAACATTTTTGTTCCATTCACCCTTTGTTCGTAATGTCACCATTTCTGACGTGTCATTCGGAACCATTTTCTTTTTTGTCGCGTTAAGTAAATTAAAATATTGACTTCTTTGCGTTGTCCTACTTTTGTGGGTTTGGTATATCTCCCATCATCCATACTAATATTATAAATGCGAAAGTTTGTCAATCTGTCTGCCTGTCTGCTACGGTTTGACGGCCCATCTTTTCGACTAATGTCGCTGAAATTTGGTATAGATATAGGTAAGACTAAGACATAGGCTACTTTTACTTGTTCCTGCGGGAAAACGTTCTTTAATTTTCTGTACCAAATTTCATCAAAATCGCTTGAAAAGATAGCCCGTTAAAGCGTAGCAGACAGACAGACACACTTTTGCTATGAATTCATTCTGTATTCGACTGTTCAATTATGTACCTACCTTAGTCAACAGTGCAATAATCTAGTATAGAGAATGCATGTGTACTCGTATAATTGAATCTTTAATAGCCCAATTGGTAGCTAGGTATTGATCTAGATTCTAGAACCTCAAGCACAGTACCGTTAGTCCGAGTTTTGACATTGTAATTTCGAATAGTCGTATTCCAGCATTCGAAAACATTGGCGTCAAAGTAAAATGAACCATAAGTCACAAATTCAGTATCGTCTGACAAACTTATCTGACCCGGTGGCAACGTCGCTAGTCATCATACTTAATAAATTATAAATGCGAAAGTGTGTTTGTTTGTTGGTTTATTAGTTTGTCCTTCAATCACGCCGCAACGGAGCAACGGATCGACGTGATTTTTGGCATGGGTATAGTTGAGGACCTGGAGAGTGACATAGGTTACTTTTCATCCCGGAAAATTGAGGAGTTCCCGAGGGAATCAAAAAAACTTACACCACGCGGACGAAGTCGCGGGTATCAGCTAGTATAACATAATTATGAAAAATAAAATAAAATAAAATCAAAAACTAAACTGGCATAAAAAATAGTTCAAATTTTGGCCACCGGGTCAGATGAGTTTGTGAGATTGTACAAAACGTTTCTGTTTGGAGCTTTGGCTGTGAATGTATAGGTACAAAAATTGAACTCTAAAACAATGGTACTCAGTTCGATTTACTTTGACGTCACTGTGTTAAGACGCTCGATAAGATCAATCGAAATGGTAATGTTAAAACTTGTACTACCGGTACAGAACTCTGCTGTGAGCAATGAACCGAACTTTTGTGTCTAATGGAGCGGAACTGTAATCACTCAAAGGCTGAATTCTCCTTAGTTTGCATTACGGATCCTATGTTTTTTTTTTTTTATCCACTACAAGTTAGCCCTTGACTGCGATCTCACCTGATGGTAAGTGATGAAGCAGTCTAAGATGGTAACGGGCTAACCTGTTAGGAGCATGGCAGTTATATTAAACCCATACCCCTATTCGGTTTCTACACGGCATCGTACCGGAACGCTAAATCGCTTAGCGGCACGTCTTTGCCACTTTGTCTTTGTTACTTTGGTAACTAGCCACGGCCGAAGCCTCCCACCAGGCCAGACCAGGGAAATTTAGAAATTATAAATTTCCAAACCCTGCCGGGGATCGAACCCGGGACCTCCGCACGTTAAGGCAACAGCGCTCAACACTGCGCCACGGAGGTCGTCAAAAGGTGTTGTTACTTATGTACTTACTTAGTATTGCATTACATTACAATTTAACTTTAACTAATAAACGTATTAAAGACTATTAATAAACTGAAATCTTGAATTAAAATCTTAAAACTGAAACTAAATTATATGATCTATCTGATTATCTGAATAGGTACTATGATCATTTGGAAGACGTATAATACTATATTTATATGTAAAATTAAATACAGATTTTAGTCGAGTAAGTTTTTTTGGAAATAGGTATCTTAATTATTATAGTTTATTGTAAACTAGGTTGACCGGGGCTTCGTCCTCATGGATTCAGTTTTATTTAATTCCCGCGGGAACTCCTTCATTTTCCGACACAAAAAATAGCCTATAATTTTCCCCGGGATACAATCCCGGTTATGTAGGTACCAAATTTCTTTAAAGTTGGTTAAACAGATGAGCCGTGACAAAGTAACATACATACATTGCAGACAGACAAGCACACTTTCTCATTTAAATCTCACTAGTACGGGTATTGGTTTGAATTAATACGTATAAGTTAGTCAACAAACTCAATTTAGTTGTCGGAATCTGACCATTGAACCGAACTTTTGCCTCTAATGGAGCGGAAAGTAATCGAGTGCCTATCTGTAATTATGTACTTGAAGACCGAATCAACCAAACTATACAGCAAGTTTGATACTACTTGTGGTTCTACTAGTGGTTCGCCTTGAACTGAGACCTCGCGGTATCCATAAACTTGTACAGAGCGCCATCTATTGACATAATTTTGAAGTACTGTTAATTAACTGAAGCACATTAAAAATTAAATAATTTCGTTTCCTTATAATATTTGTAATAACAAATACTAAAATTAGACAAATATTATATATTTGTCTAATTTTAGTATTTGTTGTTCAAGTACAGGATATAATTCAAATAATTGATAAGTTTCAGGCTCAGCCTTTCAGAAAATTGAGAGTTCTGAGGTCAACTTTGAGCGTTAGAAAATCGCCACTTTGAAAGCCCCCCATTTTGTCAATTTTAGGGGAAAAGTTAAAAAAAATATATTTTTGGACTCTATTCCTAATTATCTTTAAAATGATATACCGCAACCCTATTTAACGCTATAAAAAATATTTTACTTCGCATTCGCTTCTATGAGAGCCCCCCTGAAATAAAAGCCATATTCGGCGGGAGGCCTTCGGTTTACATATTATATTTAAATTTGAAGTAATTAAGTTTAGTAATTCAGAAGTTATAAGGCTCTGACAGACGGACGGACGGACGGACGGACGGACGGACAAGTGCAAATTCACTCAAGTAGACTCAGAGACCTTCGCTTCGCTCGGTCAATTAAATTAATTGCCAAGATTTTCATAGGTATTCTAATTAAATTGAGACGGTGTATGATACCCCAGGGTCCATAAAACAAATACATATTAATAATTATTAATAAATTAATTAATTAATTAACTTGTTACATAAGTATTATTATTAATGAATTGTATACTTGACGTTCAGAAAGTGTACTGTGCACCAATTTTGAATAAACAATAAACATACTTTGACTTTACTTCGACTATTCATAAGCATTTGTAAAAAGTCTGTGTGAATAAAAAACTTTTTAAATTTTTTTTACTTAGTTACTAAAGCACTTTCAAATATTTTTGTGGTTATTAAACACCTAAAAACAATTTAGTTTGCTGTTCTATGCTAAAACATGAGTTTAGTATAGGACTAAGAAAGCTGTACTATTAGAAGAGTATTTATTCAAACAAACTTTGGCATTGGCCAAGCCCATGAGACCAATCCGACTTTTTGCCAACTAAGCTGCCGGAAATCCATTAAGTTCTTCGCCGTGCGGCTATGTATCCAAGTTCTTCGCCTTGCAGCTGACCTACTCTTATATAAACTAACGTTTCTGTATTTCAACAGGACCCAGTCATAGTGGGGAAGACACACGTATCCGGGGCCGACAGCGACGGCCTGCGCGCCTCGTGGCGGACTCTCCACGTGTACCCGGACGACTACGCGACCCACCGCGGCTTCCTCGCGCTGGAGTGTCGCGCCACGTTGCCCACGCGGCCGCCGAACGTGCGCAGCATGGCCGTGCGGCTCTACGTCGAGAGCCGGCCGCACATATCATCGCCTATGTTAAGTAAAACTAGTGAGTATCTTCCTCTAATGGTGCTTATGACCTGAGTGTCACACAACAGCTTCTCGCGCTGGAGTGTCACGCGACGTTACCCACGCGGCGGCTAAACGTGCGCAGCGTGGCCGTGCGGCTCTACGTCGAGAGCCGTCCGCACATATCATCGCCTATGTTAAGTAAAACTAGTGAGTATCTTCCTCTAATGGTGCTTATGACCTGAGTGTCACACAACAGCTTCTCGCGCTGGAGTGTCGCGCGACGTTACCCACGCGGCGGCTAAACGTGCGCAGCGTGGCCGTGCGGCTCTACGTCGAGAGCCGTCCGCACATATCATCGCCTATGTTAAGTAAAACTAGTGAGTATCTTCCTCTAATGGTGCTTATGACCTGAGTGTCACACAACAGCTTCTCGCGCTGGAGTGTCGCGCGACGTTACCCACGCGGCGGCTAAACGTGCGCAGCGTGGCCGTGCGGCTCTACGTCGAGAGCCGTCTGCACACATGATCACTGTATATAGTAAAACTAGTGAATATACTTTCCTCTTTCGATAATAAATAAAACAAAGTGGAAATATAAGTGCAGCCATCTTTACATTTTTGAATATGAATACAAGATTACCAATGAGGTCAAACACAAAATTAAAACAATCATCAATAAATTATAATTTTAACCGACTTCCAAAAAAGGAGGAGGTTCTCAATTCGGCGCGTAGGTATCTTTTTTAGAAAAATATTGAATTGGAGAATTAAAGTCTGTGATTACAGGGGTTTTGGAAAAATTTATGTTGTATAATATTATGTATTTTTACCGTTTTTGTGACACCGTATCAGTTTTAGTATAATAAAATCAAATCAAAACATCTTTATTCAAAATAGGTACCTTCTACCTACAAAGTACACCACACACACACACACACCACACAGGACGTCATGTTTACAAAGAATACTTGATGGTGATAATTAACTACGGTATCTTAAGACTAAAGCTACGAGGGTTCCAAACGCGCCCTGGTCTGAGAAGAGCCCACATCAAATCAACCGGGTTTTTTTTTATTATCACCATCTCACTCTACCGTAATTTTTAAAATGTATTTTATATTTAAAAATAAAATAATATTTCAAGTATTATTGCCTTATTGCTCAAAGATAATAAAAAGTCTTAAGCGTTTTTATTTATGCCCGCACTGCATTGTCTCGGTGAGGCGGCGCGCGGTTAGCCCGCGTTCGAAATAAGGAAATTGCCTGCATATGCAAATAATGTGAAATACTGTTGCAATAACTTTATTCAAGACATATCTGGCGAAATGAAGTCCCGCTTTGCTGCTTTATATTTCCTTTATTGGTGGAAACGTCGACATTTTCTTTGAAGAACTTCTTTTTTCGCTATATCTTCTAAAGGAAAACTTATATGAGCTTACTTGTCTAATGTCTATGAATGTGTGTGTCTATGTCAATGTATTTTACTGTAAATCCGTTCTTCCGTAGAGTTTTATTCTGAAATTAGTAGTAAGTTTCTGAACTTCATCTCATAATTTCCCTGTTTATCTAAGCTTGAATCAAGACCTGTCCACTTTCTTACATCGTCTAGATAAAATAAGAAGTTGTCTGAAGCAGGAAATCAGGAAGCAAACTTTTATGCTATGCGGGCCTGCGCTATGAGGCGGGCGGGCCAATCAAAAAGTTTTGCCTTGCTCTGTACACGCCTTACCACAAGAGCTTAAGTCGAGCAATTTCGAGCATCGAAACACTATGTCGGTGAACTTAGCAGAGCAAGTGTTAGCATATCAAATTTAAAAGAGACTTCTGTTCGCATGCAGCGATGAGTTCAGCTGCATGCGTACAGAATTAACTTCCATTTTTGGTTTTCAGAAAATGAGCTACGGGAAGTTCTCTTTTATTTTTGATCTGCTGGCTTTTGCTGTGCTAAGTTCATGGATACCGAAACACTAGCATCGGAGTAAAATAGACCCAAACATCGCATATGCGGACTGTCATCATAATTGTACAATGTTTCAAGCATCGTATTTAACAAAATCTTAATTTTTCACTGAAAGCACAATTACTTACCAAGTTTCATGGATATAACTTGAACCGCCTAAATATTTTATTCTCCGTGGGGGTGGTTTTAGAAAATTCTCTCTTTAGTTCACCTCAGCTTCTGCTCAAGGAATATTCTCTCAAAATTTCAAATTTCTTTCAGCCGTTTGGGCTGTAAGTTGTCCGTCAGTCACTCAGGACATAGCCTTTTTATACGACTGCCTGAAAAAAGGAGTATATTGTTTTCAGGGTTCATGTATGTATGATTGTGAGTTTGTATATTCCACCATAACTTCTATACCTACGCCTGAAAATCCGTTGATTTTGATGAATGAGGTATCGTTAGAATCCTTAGCTTATTCCGGGTGACATAGGCTAGTAAAATTTAAAAAAAAAATTAATAGGGTGACCATGGTTCCGCATCAAAGACTAAAGTTGAATTTTTTTTTCCAAAATGAGATTAACTATATTGTCATCATCAACAAAATGATGAGTAGATTCCAAAAATAAATAAGACTATAATATTTCAATATCCAGTGATTCACAAAAAAATATCATTTAACTATGGCAGTCGTAGTTTTTAATTCTTTGAGTTATATTCACTTGTACTTATAGTAATTCATTAGACGATGATGATGCTCAATGAGTCCTCTTGTTTCAGATGCTGCAGGCAAGAGCAACGCAGGGAGACTGCGCTGTGAGTTGTTTATGTGGACGTTGCTCCTGCTCGCGCGGAGACAAGTGCCTTTACTAGTGAAATAAGACGATTTGCCGACTGAACTCTAATATCGAATTATTGGTGGACCTTCGAAACGTATGTGACGCTGTGACGTATAGATAAGGTATTTAATATGAAAATGCTCAGAGTATATGCGTTTCTAGATAAAATTTAGCACTTCTGATTCGAAAGTCCGTTCATAGTCGAAATTCCACGAGCGCGTGCGAAGCGATTCGCTTCCTCGTTTCTTATTCGAATAATTCAAATTCAAAAGTTTTTTATTCAAATAGATTTTTTATTTTTACAAGTGCTTATGAATAGTCGAATGAATCTACCACTGGTTCGGAATGCCGTTCCTACCGAGAAGAACCAGCAAGAAACTCTTTTGAAAAAAATCATTTACAATTTCATTAATTTGTAATTACATAATAGCAAGGATAAGCAATGCCCTTCCCGCTTCCGTCTTCCCCTCCGCTTTTAATATTGGTAGCTTAAATGAGAAATGATTTATTGAAGTGAAACTTCTTTAGAATTGTTGTGATTTGAAGATCCGATAAAACGAAAAGGTGAAACGAAAAAGCGACACCAAAAAGAGACAAACATGTTCATAAATAAATAGGATTTAGCCTGCGAGAGAATGAGATAGAATACATGTTATATGTTCACGACCAATAGCTGATGGCGCTGTACGTTAAGGCATTAAGTTATTGAGTCGCGCTACTGTTCCATTGTGCTCAAAGGCTACTTTTCTGAAGTTTCACTTCTGCCGTATATGAATTGCACACACACTTTTTTTTTAATTCACGTAGGACAACTTGTGCCACTTGTGATACTCTAGACTCTACCACCGGTTCGTAAAATTGATTCTACTGAGAAGAGCCGGCAAGAATATCGGCAGTTGCGCTTCATAAAAAGAAATACATAATATGTTTCATTATTATACAATACATACACTGACTTGTGGTCTACTGGATGCAAAGCCGGTTGCTTCCATACAGTTTTGTCATTAAGAAAATCATCAATAATATTATAATAACCTCGACTTAAAAAAATGTTGTTTAACACAGTCTTTAAATTTTCTAAAAAAATCTAAAGCGCATCAAAGCGACTTAAGGCGAAAGGTGGCGCGCAGTAATTTTGATATTATTTATACGACGGCAAATTCGATAATGGCTTGGCAGTGAAAACGCGCTGGCCCTTACACATATTAGCGCAGAGGCGAAGCCTTGCGTTTTTCTTGATGTCTAACTCAACCTAAGATTTATTAAAACAATATGCGCTACAGAATACCTGAACGTTTGAAAAATACAAGTAGTATTAAACCATAGTTCTAACAAACAGACATAAGTTTTATCTAGAAAGGTTTATAATCTAAACTAATATGCAATATATTTCTTTAGTAAAATTGTAAATTATTGTGGTTTAAAATTATTATTGTAATTTCATTCATTTTCCAATAATTGTGTTGTCTATGAGACCTTTAGATATAGTGTAAGAGATAGATGTCATTTTATATATTACATATTTTCAATATTGTTTATTACGTGACTTTTATTTTCGATTAATTAATCAATACAAAACGAGTACCTATATTATTGAAATGAATATTTTTTTTCCTTTAACCATAAAACACCATCTGCCATGGCAACCTTATTTTATACTACGATCTAGCCTGTGGGCTAATATGTAATATTTCGTTAACTTAAACTTCTATTAATTCAATGAAATGAAATTTCTTTATTTCCTGTGAAACATAGATTCTTAAAACTTAGGACCTGCAAACAACTGCATGAGTATAAAATTCTGTGGCAGCTATTAACGTACGAAAATAATCAACGATTAATACAATACTGCTATTACTTTTTTCCTAACTTGGTAAAAATAAGCGACACTTTTTTAATGACGTTGACGTCTTTAAACTCACTTCTTGAGTAATATTTTGCACCCTATATTGTACAGAGATTATTACGGTTTACTCTGACCAAGCGTGTCGTTTATTTATTATTTTAACGCTTTTTAATCCTAATTGTAAAGCTAATTTTGCAAGATTTTACTTAATACATTTGCACTAAAAGTTATTTTTTTAACTCCAAAATAAAAATCACCTCTGTCTAGAGATATTATTTTTAAATATAATTTTAACCCATATTTTGTATATTGATTCATTACGTATGATATGCAATGCAAATTTGTATATGCAAAGCTATGCATACGTAAATACGAAGCGCTTGGTCAGATTCAATCTAGATAATATTATAGATAAATGATGTGTTGAAGAGATGGTGGTGAATTCAAGGTTTGTAATTCGTTTCGTTATATTTACAAACTTCAAGCTTTTATCGATTTCTTCTCATGAATTTCCAACCAGCTCTTCGACTTTAAAATCGTTTGTGTAACAACGACTAATTTATTGAATGCGAATTGTAATTATCATAATAATTATTATGTAATAGTAATATTAATACGATACAGTGTGATATGTTTTGTTCTCATCGTGTAAATAGTAAATCGTTGTCAATGTGCCAAGATTGTTATGTTATGGTTTAATTTTGTATTTTAATTAATTTTTGAAATAACATGTACCTATTATTATTTTTTATTTTCATTATTTTTCTTAGGTAAAACTGTAGTTGTGTTCTTATATTTTTATCTTCAAAGATGAAGTCGTCTACACATATATAATATATTAAAACAATTACATTTATATTAGTATTTACTCTCATTACGTCCACGGTAATTTTTCTTTACATTAAGTGCAGAATCTGTACTTATATATTATCTTTGGTATCTTCTATCACCTTGAAGTACAGTAAAAGTAGCTGGGATTTTGAAAAACCTAAATTCGCAAGGATGCATGTCGAAGGCATCATTCATTCTTTTTTTTTTAATATTCAAACTAGCTTTGGCTTTGCTAACGTTCGAATTTCATACTAGAACCTCTATATTAGCCCCTTAGGGGTTGAATAGAAGAAACTCAGCAAATAAACAGAAAATCCCATAACCACTAATCTCATAACAATATCAACAAACAACAACCAGGTGTCTAACAAGCAAACAACAGAAAAGCGTTGAATAACCTGTGGTATAACGTCATAATCATAATAATATCATTTTCGCGTTAATACCTCTTTGTTATACGCATAAACTGCCCCGAATAGCTTCAATAAACACCTGCTATATCGTATTACGTTTCCGCATAAACATTGATACTGCGTGTATCAGAGTTTATTAGCATAATCTAAAACGAGGTTTGTGTAGCCCCTCATAAAAAATATTATATCAGTTACACTTGTAAGGCTGTGTAATTTGTACTTGTATGCGGGACTACACACACTTCGAAATCTTATTTTGGCACACAATTGTAGGGTTGATAAGCGTTATGAAATATTGGCTATCGATTTCGTTTGAAATTTTGGTATGTAGGCTTGGAATGGTAGAATAGTAAAAAGTCCAACAAACGTACGAATGTGGCAATGAAACGCATCTGATTGGCTAGGCAGCTTTTATTGTTAGTATAGAGTACATTGGCCATACTAACAAAGCCATATTATTTCATTATTGTTGACTTTCGTGTTTTAGAATTATAATCCTTATTTTAGGAACGTCCACGGTACGTGACATCAAACTGTCATTTTGAGTAATATTGCTTAAGTATTGCTTTAAGCGTTGGCAGTATTGCCCCAACTTCGCGTCGGTGTACTCCACGGCATCAATAGCTCTAGATTGTTCTTTATTCATCCAATATAATTCGCCATTCACGAAAAAAAAGCAATAATTGCCATCCCTAACTAAATTCAGTTAGAAATTTTCCGTACCATAATACAAATAACATTTTGAAACACAATCCGTCTCCCTTGCACTTTCACAAAAAGGGATCATTCCATCTCTATCTCTCTCATAACAATGGTCCACAAAATATCGGAGGTAAGATGAAACCTTCTTACCCTCAATTACCTACTGCGGTTGAAAGAGATTTCTTTACATCAAATATTTGTTGGATTATACTTCATAGCTAAGGATCTGGTGGCGATAATAATTAATCATTTCAACCCATCGCCGCCGGTTTACTTACCACGAGTATCCTTTCAGAATAAGAAGCGATTTGTTGAACAATTTGGCGTTTAACAGGATTTTTACCCGACTACCACTACCACTACCACCACCACTACAGCCCATTAACGTCCCACTGCTAGGCACAGGCCTCCACTCTTATAGAAGAGAGGGAATTAGAGCTTACACCCACCACGCTGCTCCAATGCGGGTTGGTGGGCTTTGACGACTATTATCATGTTAGTGATAATAACCGGTACCGACGGCTTAACGTGCTCTCCGAGACTTGGGGATGAAACACCGCCAACTTCCTAACTCCGGGCTAGTACTGAGAATTTCTAGTCAGAAAAATCCAATAGGTACTTAATATTATGGCCCGACTCGGGACCTCGTTGGCCGCAGTCGAACACGCTAACCACTAGACCAGCGAGGCAGTTTAACCGACTACGGCAAAGCCAAAAGGAAGGGTTATGATTTTAGCGGTCTATGAATGTATGTTGCTATCATGCTATGTTGTACTGAGCCGATTTTGACGAATGAGGTGTCAATCGATTCATTACTATGGTCCGAGAGTACATTTTACACGAACAGAAAAGTAACTTGAGAGTCTCTGAATTTTATTATATAAAACACTAATGTACCTACTTTAAGGTAATAAAAATAATAATAATAAAAAAAATCCTTTCGATTTTTTGCATACAATCTCGAATAAAATACATAATCGGTAACTAGGCACACAAAACTCCAGCCACCGGTTCTTGGCCTATAGGGAAATTTGCCAGCCTTTGTTATGGCCACTATGTAGTTAATTCAGTTAAATAGTGGCCTTGTTTAAATTGGGTTATGAATTATAAATACAGCTGTTTTAAACTGAAACTGAGGTTTGGGCGCTCAATACTTAGGCCCGCTTGCACAAGGACAGTTAAACTGGTTTAGTTAAATTTTGTAATGCTGTCCCTTTTTGGCAAATGCATATTGTAGTTGCCAAAAAGGGACGGCATTTAAATATTTAACTAAATCAATTTAAGAGTCCTTGTGCAAGTGGGCCTTAATAACTTAACTGCTGCGCTGGTCTAGTGGTTAGCATGTTAGACTGCATCCGACGTGATCCCAGGTTCGAGTCCCGGGTCGGGCCATAATTAAGTATTGGACTAGAAATTCTCAGTACTAGCCCGGAGTTAGGAAGTTGGCGGTATACAACCCCCATGCTTCTTGAGAGCACGTAAAGCCGTCTGTCCCGCGCCTGTTTTCTCTCCGGTCGTGTCGGATTTTCCGTCCCATCGGGCTATGAGAGTAAAAGAACAGAGTGTGCACCTGTGTATGCGCACACACTTGTGCACTATATCTAACTAGCTGATGCCCGCGACTTCGTCCGCGTGGTTTACGTTTTTTTGATTCCCGCGGAAGCTCCTTAATTTTCCGGGACCTCAACTAGTGCGGTGTGACACGCATGAAGGAAGAAATGAAAACTGTTGTCAGATAATAGTACTTACCTTTATCAATAAATAATGATATTACTAGCTGATGCCCGCGACCTCATCCACGTAGAATATGTTTTTGTAATTCCGACGTCAATCCGTTGCTCCGTTGCGGCGTGATTGAAGGACAAACCAACAAACAAATACACTTTCGCATTTATAATATTAGTCATATCATATCATTATCTCCCGCGATGCCTATTTTCTCTGGAGATAGGCCACCGTGGCCGAAATTCGGTCGGGAGGACATTATTATGATGTCAATCCATACTTCCATACTAATATTATAAATGCGAAAGTGTGTCTGTCTGTCTGTCTGTCTATCTGTCTGTCTGTCTGCTACGCTTTAACGGCCCATCTTTTCAACCGTATTTGATGAAATTTGGTATAAGGGTTGGTTACATCCCGGGGAAGGACATATACTACTTTTTATCCCGGAAAACTCGGGAGTTCCCCCGGGAATAAAAAAAACTTAATTTACGCAGACGAAGTCGCGGGCATCATCTAGTTTGTTATAATATTTTTATGTATGTATAGACAGACAAACATCCTGTATGTATTTTTTGTTACCGTAATCTTCGCAGTAGGATATCACTTCTTGTGTACATTAATTGAATTTTATAAAAATAAAATAAATCTATTGTACAGAATAAAGTAAATGAAATTATCTGAATGTCAATAATAAAATTATTGAAATATAAAAACTTCGTTTTATTGCTAAGATTTATTTCCATATCCAAATTCACCTTAATATTATTAAATAAAACGACGTGAGCTAAAACCAGGTTCGCAAGCACGTTGTTTGACGACCTCCGTGGCGCAGTGTGTAGCGCTGTCGTCTTAACGTGCGGAGGTCCCGGGTTCTTAAAGCGATTTAGCGTTCCGGTACGATGCCGTGTAGAAACCGAATAGGGGTATGGGTTTAATATAACTGCAGCCATGCCCCTAACAGGTTAGCCCGCTACCATCTTAGACTGCATCATCACTTACCGTCAGGTGAGATTACAGTCAGGAGCTAACTTGTAGAGCATAAAAAAGGCATAAATGTCCAGCAGTGGACGCATTCAGGCCGATGGATGCATCAACCACCATGATAATCATAATGTGATGTGTGTGTGTGTGTGTGTGATGTGTGTGTGTGTGTGGTGATGATAATGATGGATGGGTAACCAGTAAATCAAAGACAATCAGTGCAATAGCTAAATACAACGTACATACCGTCACGTACATTTCTAACTATACCGTATAACAACTAACTATATCGTATAACAACTAAGTATACCATATAACTAAATCCTCGCATACAGCATAAATACAGCATTTACCTATGTAGGTAAATGGCTGTACGGTTGTACGGTTGTTGTAATAAAGTTTATTTAATTAAAGATAAAACTAATCAACAACGAAGAGGAAAACAATAATTGAACTTGTTCCGCTCGGACCTAGACTGTAGAGCTTCAGCCAGAAGTTTGCTAAATGAGAAAAATTCCCAACTTGTAAAGCAACGTTGTTTACTATACTTACTGTCTGGGAAAATAACTGGGTCATTGGAGCCACGTGATCAGATGTTGATTCATATCCAGTGGTGTTGGGTTCGAGTCCTTACTAATATCATAAAATGCGAAAGTGTGTCTGTCCGTCTGCTACGCTTTCACTACCCGTATTTTCAACCGTTTTTGACGAAAGGAAGGACGAAAGACGAAGGTTACATCCCCGGGAAGGGTTTTTGCTCGACGTTTCTGATATGAGCTGCTAGGGTGTGGAACACCCTCGCAGCGCACGTGTTTCCTGCCACATTTATCTAAGGCTGATCGGCGAGTTAATTACCTACTCCTGCGTTGACGCCTAGGGTTGTCACTTTTATTTTTAATTAATAGTAGTTTGTGATATAAGGGCGGTAAATAGGTTTTTACATACGAGTTGACTAATGTCAGCCCGATGACGCCAGTCGAGGGCTGACCATCGTCACGAGTTTGTTAAAACCTTAACGCCCGTGTATCACACGATATTTTTCAATACATTTGTGAGAAAACTTGAAAATAAAACTCGAGTAGGTAGGCACAAGGTACTCACTAGAAAATGGTTTCTCACGCCCATACTTATTTCAAGATTTTTGGCGGCTATCGGCTATAGCGCGATTTTTTTCTCACATCTAAAATACCTAATTGTCGATTTAATTTTATTATTCCACATCACTTTAACCACTCATATTATTTAATAATTTATAAGAAAAACTCAATGAAATTTTTAAAAATAGCGCGCACTGATTCAAGATTTTAGTAGTACCTACCTACGAGTATCTATAGCGCGTTGTTGTAATTGCGTTTTTTTTAATTGGCTTCATGGCTCTAGGTTCTAGCTCTTAACTATCAGCCTGGACTATTCAGCCTTTACTTTTTTGATTTATAAAACTTAAAACAATTTTAATTAACTAAATTAAATACAATTTTTAATTTCATGAATTAATTTCATCAATCCACATCTAAATGTTATTATTTTTTAAGTTTTCTACATACAAAGTCAATATCATTATGAACCTTCTTTCAAGAAAACTTTTTATTTAGAAGTAAAGTGGCCTTACAAAAATTAAAAAAAAACTGCAAAAAAATAGCACGAGGGCAGTAAATTCTGCAAAAAAAAAGCACGAGGGCAGTAAATTTAACTTACAAGCCCTGTTTACTGCCTCTGTAAGTGCATTTTGCGAGCAAGTGTATTGAAAATATTATTTGCGTATTATGTATGACAGCACTAGGTTTTTAATTTCGTAATAATAATAATGAAATGTTTTACCAATTCATAAATGGGGTGTAAATAAAAGACGTTTTAAAAAGAAAAGACAAGTTTTAAAAATTATAAATTTGTCACTGAAAAATATGTTCTCCGATTTCGAGACGTTCGGAACGCTTTATTGTTCGCCGTTAATGTAAAATAAATTCTCATCCTAACGTATAACTTTTGCAAAAAACTTTTAGGGAAGCATGGGCATGGCATCTTGAACTCTACTTCTTTTAGACGTTCGTAAATTGACGAGCCGATTTTAATATTAATATCGTCCTTTTTAAATTCATTATAAAACAACTGCTCCATCCTTTCGATATTGGCGACAAAATCATCGGGTGGTACCATGAGTAAATTTCGATCAGTAACATAATTCCTGTAATTAATGTATCTAGTTTCTGAGCTGAAATTGCAAGGGCGCTGATTGACATCGACGTAGAGTTTTAAAATTTCACAGTCCTTATGAAAATCTACACACCTTTTTAACAAAGCACCACAAACATAAAAAAAAGAATTTTTTTCAGGTAGCTGAAGTTGTGCATAGTCAGAACGTAGAATTTCACATAAAACATTTTCTTTTTCGTGTGTTTGATTGTTATCGTAGCTGTTGGTTACATTTTTGTCGATTTCTCTGGCGCCTGTTACAAAATTTTGATGATTTTTTAAATTGATAAGAAATTCTGTTAGATCTTCAGAATAATTACCTTCTTTTGGAGACTGTGTGATGTTAGCAAAATAAACCTTTCTATATGCGGATATGAACTGCCTACTAGTTGGTTCTGTAGCCATACCGTTTTTTGACCAAATCTTTCCAAAGAAGTTCTCGATAATGTCCTGATTGAGACGTCTTGTCAATAAATATTCAAACCCTTCCTGCTTAAGGTCTTCATACAGATTTAGTATAGATTTGATAGTGATTTGAAAACCATCAATAAATTTGACTGTTTTCGTAACGTCATTTCTGTTTTTTGGATTATATAATTTTATTGTTCGAAAAAGTATTAACATGTTATTTAAAAAATCTATTTGATCGACACTGCCGCAAAACGCACTTTTGTAGACATAGCTGTGACAATACGTCGAGGAGTTAAGTATGTCAAATAAATCATTCATTATTTTTATAAATTCTACCGTGTGTCTTGCAGATTCGTCAATTATTTTAAAGTCTATATATGTTGATAAGCCAGCTGCAACGGCCCTACTCAAAAGTTGCGTCGCATATCGCACTTTCATTTTTTCAAAGCTGGTAGGGTTAATATGACTGTTCGTTATTTTATATGCTTGTCTAAAAGTCTTGTTTTTATCGTGCTCATAAAATTTAACTATGTGTTCATATTTTGCAACTCCGCCATTTTGTAAATTAAAATCATATGTCATCAAGTTATTACGAACTTATTTTATCAAATGAGGTGCATCAAAAATATAATAGATTTTATGATCTTTAACAGTGAAATAGGTTTTTTCCACGGAAATTCCCCTTTTTCTGGCTGCGTTCAATAAATCTGATCCTATATCAGATACAAATACTCTAATTTTCAACCCAACTTCCAAGAGTTTTAATATAATTTTGTCAATCCATTTGGAGATATTATCGTTACTTTTGCACTCCGATAACAAAGCGAACCCTATTGCTTGGGACCATTTTACAAAAATACCTCTTACTAACAGAACTAAAGCATGCTTCGTCGGTGACGGTGATTGTATGCCATCTACTTCATGAAACCCGATTATTTTGTCCTCCTTAATGTTATAAAAGAGATTCGTTTTGAGACTCATTGCATCCACTACTAAAGTGCACTGTTTTTCTCTATCAGAGATATTGTTTACTTTTAATTTCAGAACAGACATTAAATCGTCATTGACCTGCGTAGTTATAGGAATATATAGTCTACTAAGAGTAGCTTTACACGGCATGCAAAGAATTTGTTGTATTAAACGATAGGCTTTAGGACTAACATAATACAAATTCAAGCAAAACATTTTGTAAGCGAGAGTATATCTGTTGCCTGTAGAACTTAATTTTAGAGTCACTTGCGCTTTTACAATTTCGGCTAAGTTCTTCGATAATAAACGGTCACACAGTTTAAAGAACATGTGTCTCTGCGATTTACCCGAATTATGTCCTATTTCATGAAAATTTAACCGTTTTTTTAAACTTGACAAATCTGATTTCAATTTCCTTTTGCGCGGAGTATCAGCAGAAAGCGATGTGGTAGTTTGAGTTATGTTTTCCGACGTACTGATCTTCTGTGTTTCGCATGAAACACTGCATGTCGGTATATCAGTTTGGGTTGTAGCTGTGGTTGTAGTGTTGACTGGCGTGTTGTTGACTTTATCTTCTTTATTTTTAGGCAAATGTAAGCACGGCGAACAATTCTTCTTTATTCGTTTTCGACGAGAGTGCACGGATATATCTTCAGCTTTGAAATGTACTTCACACACGAGTATGCGACGTGTTGGCTTATCGGACAAATCTTCGCGATCGATTGATCGTAGCCATTGTAAGCGCCTGAAACAATTAAATGAATAAGCCAAATAAAAGAAATATTAAGTCATAAAACACGTATTTTAGAAAATCTAACCTATTACTATGCCCCCTTATTAATAAACGTAGACTAGACGGAATGAAATGACACTCTAATCTACGTTTAATAATCAGGGGGTTAGAGCTTACACAAAGAGTACACCCAGGCCGGTATACTGCAGGCTGCAGGCACACTTTAAGTCGCTTATTATACTAGGTAAAATATTTTAAAAAACCCGTTTATTTTTTTAGGTTTTTGTATGAGAGCCCCCTTAAATATTTATTTTATGTTGTTTTTAGTATTTGATGTTATAGTGACAACAGAAAAACATCATCTGTGAAAATTTCAACTGTCTACTATCATGGTTCATGAGATACTGCTTGGTGACAGACAGACCGACAGACGGAGAACGTAGTCTAAGTAGTACGGCGAATTACATACGTATTACGTACAAAACATCTCACATAACACCCCTGAAGTATAAGTTTTTTTATATTCAAATGAAAACTTGGTCAACTAACCCGGTCTCCCCTACTCCATAACTTAAATAAGTAAAAGATTTTTCTGTAAAAACTGATATTATTCTAATTTTATTCTATCTAAATTTCTATTTTATTCTATCTTTATAAATGCGAAAGTGTGTCTGTCTGTCTGTCTGTCCGTCAGTCTGTCTGTCTGTCTGTCTGTCTGCTACGCTTTCACGGCCCATCTATTCAACCGATTTTGATTAAATTTGGTATAGCGGTAGGTTACATCCCGGGGAAGGACATAGGCTACCTTTTTATCCCGGAAAATTAAGGAGTTCCCCCGGGATTAAAAAAATCCTAATCCACGCGGACGAAGTCGCGGGCATCATTTAGTCATTAAATATATTAATAGGTACCTTAGTACATCCAAAAAAGAGCGAGCGTGCGACGTAACGTAATACCATGTAATACACAATAATTGAGCGCGATTATGCGAATGTGTGCGTGAAACTTCCGTGCGTACACTGCGCCCGCTGCTCACGCATACATTCAAACCAGCGGCGGCCACTTTGTATCAAGTTAACCTACTATTCTTATTGTACTATGTCTTCTAGGCAAGCGCGTTCCAACCTAGACCTCATCATTGCTTTGCACTAAGCATGATTGTTGTCAAGCGCAAGCCTATCACCATTGAAAAAAAAAAAGAAAAAAAGAAGGGCATTTGCTACTTTTATGCCGGGAACTTAAAGAGTTCCAAACAAAATCTATTCACGCAGACATGAAATTGCGGACATTGTCTAGTCAAATAATATAATAATCAAATAAATATTATAAATGCGAAAGTTTGGATGGATGTATGGATGTATGTATGTTTGTTAGTCAATCACGCCCCTATGGCTGAACGGATCTGGATGAAATTTGGCACAGAGATAGATTATAGTCTGGAATAACACATAGGCTACTTTTTATCCCGGAAAATTAAGGAGTTCTCGCGGGAACCAAAAATCCTCGATCCACGCGGACGAAGTCGCGGGCATCAGCTAGTTTTTTATAAAGTAAGAAATCGCCCAAACCCATTTACCCGCCTTATTAGCTACTAGCCTAGTTGACTAGCGTATCTCTCCCTTTGCGTCGTATTCCTCATTACTGAGGGTCGTGACCCCTTTCAATTAATCACATACCTAATAGTAGGAGTTTTCTTGGTTTCCCTCATCCTTCGGCATATCTAGTTTCCGCACGACTAGCTTATATGCCCGCGTGGGTTAAGGTTTTTGTTCCAATGATTTTTTGCGATAAAAAGTTTCTTTCTGATACTTCTTTCTAAAAATTATCTACGCCGGCATAAGCTAGCTAGTCCATACAAAATGGTTTGGGCAATTTCTTGCTTCATTTCTACTACAAAAAACTGACACTAACTTTTTAACATAAGTAACTAACTAACTTAGGGAGTACTTTAGGATGTGCTACGCGTTGATAGGCTACGGATGAGAGTCAAAACCTACCAATAGGAGCTACGAGTACGTAGAACATCACTGGTGCAAAGGCAGCCATATTCTAGTTGTTTCTTAAGCATAACCCCTTATATTGGTCGTTAGGTATGCCGAGTAATCACGCGCGCATAATTGTGGGCCATAATTGCGCCTAAGCTATGAGCCACTCTAGAATCCCATTACGTAGTCCAAGGCAATACTACTGTGCGAGTACCCGTTGCACTAAGCTGATTATTTTAAACGTCTTTTATGACGCTAACGTATAACGTAACGTATCCAGCTTGAAGTAGTAGGTACTTGCTTAGAAAAGTAATAAAAAGAAGAAAATTTTGTAAGGTATATAACAGACTAGATGATTCCCGCGACTTCGTCCGCGTGGATTAAAGTTTATTGATTCCCGCGGGAACTCCTTAATTTTCCGGGATAAAAAGTATATAACCTTCCCCGGGATATAACCTACCTCTATACCAAATTTCAGCAAAATCGGTTGAAAAGATGGGCCGGGAAAGCGTAGCAGACAGACAGACAGACAGACAGACAGACAGACACACTTTCGCATTTATAATATTAGTATGGAAGTATGGATATAAGCTTTTTCTCGAGTATGTTTATTTTTATTACTGAAAGTCAATATTTTCTTCTACTTACTTGCTATATTATATTTTCTACAATAATTGCATGCGAAATTATAGTACCTTGAATACCTATAAAACAAAAATTAAGCTATATTTTGAACATACAATTAATGATACTTTTCGGTACTTAGCTAAAATTTCTCAAAACTGATACCACTAGATGGACCGATGACATCAAATGAGTAGCAAAGATCCGCTGAACTAAAGGTGGCACAAAAACACGGCTTGTGGAGCATAAAAATATAGGAGTGTGGAAATCACTACACTTGATACTTCTTCGTTTCTTTTAAGATCTATTGCAGTAGACATTCTTCTTCTTCTTCTCGAGAGAGAGTCTTACATTTGACGACAATGCCCGTAACCTGTTGACCTGTAACATAGATTTAACTTCATCCGCTGCGCTCCTCAAAGCGAGACCATCTTAAATCTATGACCTTTAAGTGAGTGACAGAAGCCACGGGACGCGATACTACGCCGTAGAAAATGACAAAGTTAGGACACGTGAAGGGTCAGCTACTGGGCCCCAATCATGTAAGAATTGTTCATCAAACGTTAAAGATTTTTGTCAAAGTAAAATAAACCATAACAGCATTGAATTAGAGCTCAATTTCGTCTGCCCATTCTTATACGTTTAGGTATGTACGATACCCTAAACGTATAAGAATGGGCAGACGAAATTGAGCTCTAATTTAATGCTGTCATTGTTTATTTTACTTTGACGAAAATCTTTAACGTTGATGGACAATTCTTACGTAATCGGGGGGCTGTTTAATACTGTCGCGTCGCGTCGTATCAAGTCGCGGTGTCGCGTTTGTCGCTCACATAGGACAACGGATTCATAATGTACTTATTTTGTTACGGTTTAGTCCCGCTTCTCGCCAATGGAAACTGATAACAATATGCTAGCGGCGGGCGCGGTGTAAATAACACGTGATATCATCTCCTGGCACCGCACCTGCACCCCGCGCTAACATTACACGCTCAACATTTACACTCATATTAATCGCTTCTGAACACGGGTAATGTATCCCAAAAAATTGGAGATATTTTGCTCTGCCGCGAGTATCGCTAAAGTATTAATATATATATAGCTGCTCGTGCTGACTGACATATTGATCACCTCTCCTGTAAAATTTTGTATGAAAACTTTTTTTTTCACTCATCGTTTCGTATAGAAGACAAAAATTCATGGGGAGGAAAAATACGAAGAGAGCTGATGATTGAGGATTTCGAAGACGGATGAAGAGCACCAGCCAGGGTATCGAAGATAGGTGGGGGGTGCTCGACCAAATGTCACTCGAAACTTCATCCAATTGACAGTTAGCTGAAAAAAAATTCAAAATGGCGGATTTAAGATGGCCGCCATACAAATTTCGACGGTGTCTATCTCGGAGAGTATAAAAGATGGAAGAGTGGTTTCTTGGCAAAAGATGATCAGGACATGAGGGTCTACTTGATGAACAGGAAAAAAATGCAAGATGGCGGAATTTATTTTTCCATAGAAAAGCGTATTGAAGATAGGTGGGGGGTGCTCGACCAAATGTCACTCGAAACTTCATCCAATTGAAAGTGAGCTGAAAAAAATTTCAAAATGGCGGATTTAAGATGGCCGCCATACAAATTTCGTCGGTGTCTATCACGGAGAGTATAAAAGATGGAAGAGTGGTTACTTGGCAAAAGATGATCGGGACATGAAGGTCTACGGCGGAAAATATATGGCGGATATATCTTTTTCAAAGTTTGTTTTAATAGAAGAATTCTCATTTTGACGAATGGTTCGGAGAAAAAAATATGGAGAGAGATGATGGTCGAAGGTTCGGATGATGTGTGAGGAGCACGGTCAGGGTATTAAAGATAGGTAGGGGCTGCTCAAACAAAAAATACTCAAAACTTCATACAATTGGCAGTGAGCTGAAAAAAAATCCAAAATGGCGGATTCAAGATAGCGGCTATCTCAGACATTATTTAAAAGATGGAAGAGAGGTTTTTGGGTAGAAAATTATCAGGGCCAGAAAGTCTACTTGATGAGCAGAAAAAATTAAGATGGCAGAATCTACGAACATTGAAGAGAGTACAAAAAGTTAGGAAATATGCATGATTTTGATATGGTTTTTTTACAAGATTTGTTCTTTATTTCTTTATGGAAGAATTATTGTCGGTTTGCCATTGGGAAAGCCAGCTTTGTTTTATGTTTTTTCCTTTATGAGAATTTTCTTTTACGTCGGACGCTTGGCGTGCTGACGTTTCCACGGTGCTCACTAGCATAGCAGTGTTGTTCAGTTTTTTTTTTAACCACTACAAGTTAGCCCTTGACTGCGATCTCACCTGATGGTAAGTGATGATGCAGTCTAAGATGGTAGCGGGCTAACCTGTTAGGGGCATGGCAGTTTTATTAAACCCATACCCCTATTCTGTTTCTACACGGCATCGTACCGGAACGCTAAATCGCTTGGCGGCACGTCTTTGCCGGTAGGGTGGTAACTAGCCATGGCCGAAGCCTCCCACCAGGCCAGACCAGGGAAATTCAGAAATTATAAATTTTCCAAACCCTGCCGGGGATCGAACCCAGGACCTCCGCACGTTAATTCAACAGCGCTCAACACTGCGCCACGGAGGTCGTCAAACACGTAGACAATAAACCTGGATAGTAGGACAGCGAGTTAGTAGACAGTGGATCACAGTGGGCCACGCGGTCCACTACGCGGTCCGCTAGCGGGCCGCGCACCCACGCGCCATACTAGTTAATATATATATAGCTGCTCGTGCTGATTGACTGATTGATCACCTCTCCTGTAAAATTTTGTATGAACTTTTTTTTTTTCACTCATCGTTTCGTATAAAAGACAAAAATTCATCCGGAGGAAAAATACGGAGAGAGCTGATGATTGAGGATTTCGAAGACGGATGAAGAGCACCAGCCAGGGTATCGAAGATAGGTGGGGGGTGCTCGACCAAATGTCACTCGAAACTTCATCCAATTGACAGTGAGCTGAAAAAAAATTCAAAATGGCGGATTTAAGATGGCCGCCATACAAATTTCGTCGGTGTCTATCTCGGAGAGTATAAAAGATGGAAGAGTGGTTTCTTGGCAAAAGATGATCAGGACATGAAGGTCTACTTGATGAACAGGAAAAAAATTCAAGATGGCGGAATTTATTTTTCCATAGAAAAGGGTATTGAAGATAGGTGGGGGGTGCTCGAACAAATGTCACTCGAAACTTCATCCAATTGACAGTGAGCTGAAAAAATATTTCAAAATGGCGGATTTAAGATGGCCGCCATACAAATTTCGTCGGTGTCTATCTCGGATAGTATAAAAGATGGAAGACTGGTTTCAAGAAACCAAGCAAGGCAAAAGATGATCAGAACATGAAGGTCTACTTGATGAACAGGAAAAAAATTCAAGATGGCGGAATTTATTTTTCCATAGAAAATATATGGCGAATATTGAAGAGGCTACAAGTGTAGAACTATGCACGACTATACGGTTCCCTTTTGAAGATTTGTTTTTGTGGAAGAAATCTCATTTTGACGAATGGTTCGGAGAAAAAAATATGGAGAGAGATGATGATCGAAGGTTCGGATAATGGGTGAAGAGCACGGTCAGGGTATTAAAGATAGGTACCTACTTAGGGGCTGCTCAAACAAAAAGGGAGGGGCGGGGGGTTGATGGTCTTTGTTTTATGTTTTTCCTTTATGAGAATTTTCTTTTACGTCGGACGCTTGGCGTGCTGGCGCTTCCACTGTGCTCACTAGCATAGTAGTGTGTTGTTCAGATCAGAACACGTAGACAGTAAACCAGCTGCCCGATTATGTAAGAATTGTCGATCAAATCGTCAAAGTTCGGCGTCAAAGTAAAATAAACCATAACTGCATTAAATTAGAGCTCAATTTCGTGTTCCGAAATTGAGCTCTAATTTAATGCTGTTATGGTTTATTTTACTTTGACGCCGAACTTTGACGATTTGATCGGCCATTCTTACATAATCGGGGGGCAGGATAGTAGGACAGCGAGTAAGTAGACAGTGGACCACGCGCTCCACCACGCGGTCCGCTTTAGCGGGCCGCGCAGCCACGCGCCATACTAGTTAATATATATATAGCTGCTCGTGCTGATTGACTGATTGATCACCTCTCCTGTAAAATTTTGTATGAACATTTTTTTTTTCACTCATCGTTTCGTATAGAAGACAAAAATTCATCCGGAGGAAAAATACGGAGAGAGCTGATGATTGAGGATTTCGAAGACGGATGAAGAGCACCAGCCAGGGTATCGAAGATAGGTGGGGGGTGCTCGACCAAATATCACTCTAAACTTCATCCAATTGACAGTTAGCTGAAAAAAATTTCAAAATGGCGGATTTAAGATGGCCGCCATACAAATTTCGACGGTGTCTATCTCGGCGAGTATAAAAGATGGAAGAGTGGTTTCTTGGCAAAACATGATCAGGACATGAAGGTCTACTTGATGAACAGGAAAAAAATTCAAGATGGCGGAATTTATTTTTCCATAGAAAATGTATGGCGGATATAATATCCTTTTCAAAATTTGTTTTTATGGAAGAATTCTCATTTTGACGAATGTTTCGGAGAAAAATGGAGAGAGTTGATGGTCGAAGGTTCGGATGAAGTGTGAGGAGCACGGTCAGGGTATTAAAGATAGGTAGGGGCTGCTCAAACAAAAAATACTCGAAACTTCATACAATTGGCAGTGAGCTGAAAAAAAAAAATCCAAAATGGCGGATTCAAGATGGCGGCTATCTCAGACATTATTTAAAAGATGGAAGAGTGGTTTTTGGGTAGAAAATTATCAGGGCCTGAAAGTTACTTGATGAGCAGAAATGCATGATTTTGTTATGGTTTTTTTACAAGATTTGTTCTTTATGTAAGAATTATTGTCGGTTTGCCATTAGGAAAGCCAAGTTGCCGAAGTTCGATGACACCCTAAGGTATTGATACATGGGGGTGAGGGGGGGGGGGGGGGGGGGGGGGGGGGGGGGGGGCGGGGGGTTGGTGGTCTTTGTTTTATGTTTTTTCCTTTATGAGAATTTTCTTTTACGTCGGACGCTTGGCGTGCTGGCGCTTCCACTGTGCTCACTAGCATAGCAGTGTTGTTTAGTTTTTTTTTTATCCACTACAAGTTAGCCCTTGACTGCGGTCTCACCTGATGGTAAGTGATGATGCAGTCTAAGATGGTAGCGGGCTAACCTGTTAGGGGCATGACAGTTATATTAACCCATACCCCTAATCGTTTCTACACGGCATCGTACCGGAACGCTTAATCGCTTGGCGGCACGTCTTTGCCGGTAGGGTGGTAACTAGCCACGGCCGAAGCCTTCCACCAGGCCTGACCTGGGAAAATTCAGAAATTATAAATTCCCAAATTGACCCTGCCGGGAATCGAACCCGGGACCTCCGCACGTTAAGACAACCGCGCTCAACACTGCGCCACGGAGGTCGTCAAACACGTAGACAGTAAACCAGGATAGTAGGACAGCGAGTAAAGTAGACAGTGGATCACAGTGGGCCACGCGGTCCACTACGCGGTCCGCTAGCGGGCCGCGCACCCACGCGCCATACTAGTTAATATATATATAGCTGCTCGTGCTGATTCACTGATTGATCACCTCTCCTGTAAAATTTTGTATGAACATTTTTTTTTTCACTCATCGTTTCGTATAGAAGACAAAAATTCATTAAGAGGAAAAATACAGAGAGAGCTGATGATTGAGGATTTCGAAGACGGATGAAGAGCACCAGCCAGGGTATCGAAGATAGGTGGGGGGTGCTCGACCAAATGTCATTCGAAACTTCATGCAATTGACAGTGAGCTGAAAAAAAATTCAAAATGGCGGATTTAAGATGGCCGCCATACAAATTTCGTCGTTGTCTATCTCGGAGAGTATAAAAGATGGAAGAGTGGTTTCTTGGCAAAAGATGATCAGGACATGAGGGTCTACCTGATGAACAGGAAAAAAGTTCAAGATGGCGGAATTTATTTTTCCATAGAAAATGTATGGCGAATATTGACGGTTCCTTTTCAAAATTTGTTTTTATGGAAGAATTCTCATTTTGACGAATGGTTTGAAGAAAAAAATATGGAGAGAGATGAAGATCGAAGGTTCGGATGATGGGTGAGGAGCACGGTCAGGGTATTAAAGATAGGTAGGGGCTGCTAAAACAAAAAATACTCGAAACTTCATCCAATTGACAGTGAGCTGAAAAAAAAATTCAAAATGGCGGATTTAAGATGGCCGCCATACAAATTCCGTCGGTGTCTATCTCGGAGAGTATAAAAGATGGAAGAGTGGTTTCAAGAAACCAAGCAAGGCAAAAGATGATCAGAACATGAAGGTCTACTTGATGAACAGGAAAAAAATTCAAGATGGCGGAATTTATTTTTCCATAGAAAATATATAAGTAGCGAATATTGAAGAGGCTACAAGTGTAGAACTATGCAAGACTACGGTTCCTTTTCAAGATTTGTTTTTGTGGAAGAAATCTCATTTTGACGAATGGTTCGGAGAAAAAAATATGGAGAGAGATGATGATCGAAGGTTCGGATGATGGGTGAGGAGCACGGTCAGGGTATTAAAGATAGGTACCTACTTAGGGGCTGCTCAAACAAAAAGAAAGGGGCGGGGGGTTGATGGTCTTTGTTTTATGTTTTTCCTTTATGAGAATTTTCTTTTACGTCAGACGCTTGGCGTGCTGGCGCTTCCACTGTGCTCACTAGCATAGCAGTGTGTTGTTAAGATCAGAACACGTAGACAGTAAACCAGCTGCCCGATTATGTAAGAATTGTCGATCAAATCGTCAAAGTTCGGCGTCAAAGTAAAATAAACCATAACAGCATTAAATTAGAGCTCAATTTCGTGTTTCGAAATTGAGCTCTAATTTAATGCTGTTATGGTTTATTTTACTTTGACGCCGAACTTTGACGATTTGATCGGCCATTCTTACATAATCGGGGGGCAGGATAGTAGGACAGCGAGTAAGTAGACAGTGGACCACGCGCTCCAGTACGCGGTCCGCTTTAGCGGGCCGCGCAGCCACGCGCCATACTAGTTATAATATATTATTAAGAAATATGCTATCGCGGATTTTTTTAAAGAACTTTTTGAGAGGAACTGTTCCACCATACATTGTGTTTGTGTAAATTTAACTATTTAGGTACGCAGCGCACGTAAGCTCTCGCAGTGGCGTGCAGTTCATAGAGGCACAAAAGCACAACTTACCCAAATGGAAATACGTCAACGCGTATTTATCATCAAAACGGCTAGTAGGTACTTAAATAGGTATTCTGACCAACTAATGCCTACCCAAGCTTCAAACCCTGTGCACGCCACTTAGCTCTCGCCTCTCATATGAGACGATTTTTCCCGACTTAACTCACATTATTGTAATTTTCTTAAGGATCTCTAATTTTTTGAAAATAAAATATAGCCTATGTTACTCGCTGTTAATGTAGATTTCTACATGTAAAAGAATTTTGAAAATCGGTAGAGTAGTTTTTGGGTTTATCCATTACAAACAATCAAACACCCAAACAATCAAATCTTTCCTTCTTCCAGTATTAGTTTAGATTTAGATTTAGACAAAAGGCGCATGAGTGCTCGTGTACATGAACGCTGTCATAAAGGATAGATCCTATTAGCAATGCTAAATCAAACGTATGCTAATTTACAGCGCGCCGCCTGAACGAGCCCCTAGCCCCTATTTCATTCTCTCAACTAAGTATTAACATTTATCTACATCAATATTGCCAACACTAATAATTAATAACTGTGTTTTTTGGAGTTTAGGTACTTCCTTTGGTTTTTGGTTTGACTTTCATATGAAAATATAAAGCCCAGGGTACGAAAATGTGTGGGGAGTAAAATGCCGTGTCGATGCCGTGTAGAAACCGAATAGGGGCATGGGTTTATAACTGCCATGCCCCTAACAGGTTAGCCCCCTACCATCTTAGACTGCATCATCACTTACCATCAGGTGTCTATGAACTATGTTTTGTAAATAAATACAAAACCAACTCCCGACACGCGCCGCGCACGATCCGCGCACGCGTCAGTGTGAATGCCTATCGGACAAAAACCGCGCAACTCGCGCGCTGTCCGTGGTGGCGGGCGACGTGCGCCGGTCCCGCGCGTCACCCGCCACGAGCCCGTTCCCTGTGTGTTTTGCCCTTTACACCGTTCTGCTTCCGAATCGTCACGTAAATCGACCATTGATTTACAATACTCTTCATATCTAACTAAAAATAGATAGATAAAAGCACTGAATCATACTAATATTATAAATGCGAAAGTGTGTTTGTTTGTTGGTTTGTCCTTCAATCACGCCGCAACTGAGCAACGGATCGACGTGATTTTTGGTATGGGTATAGTTGAGTGACATAGGCTACTTTTTATCCCGGAAAATTAAGGAGTTCCCGCGGGAATCAAAATAAACTTAAACCACCCGGACGAAGTCGCGGGCAACAGCTAGTGGGTAAATAAGGTAGATGATATTAAGATAGCGAGTAGCAGTATTTCTTACAGCAACAATAATTTTTCTTTTCCATTTTCGAAATCGCGTTACCGTAATTTTCGTCGGGAAAACACCGGGAAAATTGCGTCGACCCGCGCCTTTACAATTACGTCAATTGGTATAAATGTCGTTCGTCGCAATTTACCCTCTTTTCTATTTTAATTCTTGACAAGGACCGAATATAATTTTTGAAGTGAAAAACTTCTTCAGCCGCGTTGAGCACTTTTTGGTAGGGGGTAAACTTGTGGAATCGCGTCACCGTCCACCGACATGCTCGCGAACACCGAGCTCGCGTTTTTACGAAGACGAAAGGTCTTAAATATTAATATGCTACATTCGTAATAATTAAACTTTAATGCCTTAGTTTTAAGGTTTATATTTTTTTTTTCATCATGGTTCAAAATTGGGCTTAAAATTAAACTACTATAAAAATATCTTCATATTAGGCTAAAGTGAACATACAAAATGTCAAGGATAGTTAAGTATAATTTGATAGACGTGAACAAGCACTTCCACTACAGCCCATTAACGTCCCACAGCTGGGCACAGGCCTCCAGTCTCATAGGAGAGAGGGAATTAGAACAAGCGCATAAATAAATCCATACTAATATTATAAATGCAAAAGTGTGTCTGTCTGTCTGTCTGTCTGCTACGCTTTCCCGGCCCATCTTTTCAACCGATTTTGCTGAAATTTGGTATAGAGGTAGGTTATATACATAGGAAGGACATAGGCTACTTTTTATCCCGGAAAATTAAGGAGTTCCCGCGGGAATCAAAAAACCTGAATCCACGCGGACGAAGTCGCGGGCATCATCTAGTAAAATAATAATTATCATTTCAAATCTGGGATTACAGTACTCCCAAATTAATAATGCGCATAGAAATCTTCGTCACTGTTCGGCAACGGTCGTATTCCCCGAGCATCGGAAGACGATATGTATATAGAGTGGTTAAATGCATTTTCTACATACATAATTGACCGAGCGGAGCGAAGATCTCTGAGTCTACTTGAGTGAATTGGCACTTGTCCGTCCGTCCGTCCGTCCGTCTGTCAGAGCCTTATAACTTCTGAATTACTGAACGTAATTACTTCAAATTTAAATATAATAAGTAAACCGAATATGGCTTAAAAAGTTATAAAAATTTTTATTTCAGGGGAGCTTTCATAGAAGCGAATGCGAAGTAAAATATTTTTTTCATCATACCTATTCGAAAAACGCATATTGGCTTCAGAGGATAGCGGGAGCAAAGTGTAACTTGTAGGCCCATAGGACTTTTCATTTCTCTCTTCTGATTGGTCCGAAGTCACGTGATCAATTTGTTGATCGGATATACGTCTTTACATTTTATTTAAACTTTAAATATACGTCTAATTAATGTCTATACAATTACATAGAAGGTTGATAGGAGTATCTTCTGATTGGTGCTTAAACGTATAGGTAATGTCCATACATAGTAGTAGGTTGATACTCCTAGCTTTTTCTCATACGTAATGATGAAAAATAATGTGTGTCACTCAGGGCCAAATTTTTTGTTCTCGGGCGGCGAATATTGAATTCCTCGCTACGTTCAGGATTCTACTTTAGAACCCCTCGCTACGCTCGGGATTCTACTATAGAATCCTTCACTTCGCTCTGAATTCAAAATAGCGCCCTCGGGGAACAAAAATTTTCTTTGGCCCCATATAACACAAATAACTATTATAGCGTTACATAGGGTTGCGACATATCATTTTAAAGATAATTAGGAAAAGAGTCCAAAAATATTTTTTTTGTAATTTTTCCCCTAAAATTGACGAAATGGAGGGCTTTCAAAGTGGAGATTTTCTAACGTTCAAAGTTGACCTCAGAACTCTCAATTTTCTGAAAGGCTCAGCCTGAAACTTATCAATTACTTGAATATCCTGTACTTGAACAACAAATACTAAAATTTTAGTAGAATTATGTGTTTTGTGCTAAAAGAGATAAATATTGACTTATCAGTAACAAAATTTGATTCGATAATTCCATGTAAGTAAATAGCGAAGAAAACCACACGATTGCGAATATGCTACAATCTTTGTAGAATTGATTTGAATTGATTGAAGGGTGTGTAATAGCAGCTCCATATAATTCCACACGGAGAGAACACGTGCAGTCACCACTGATTTACCATTGACTGACCGGCGACAGTTGACAGTTTTCGATTGTTTACACATGATATTGACTCCTATTTCTTTCGTACAAGGTGCAAAATGCTTTAGGGCTCTAACGATTCAATAATTCGGGTGTTTCCGGGAATACGACAATTAGCGAAGATCTGCATGTGCATTATTAATTTGGGAATACTGTACATTATTTAAAAGCGTAAATAATTATACCTAGCCAAGACTAGACTAGACCAGAAAAAAGTCAGAAATTCCCAAATTGACCGTAGTGGGGATCGAACCCGGGGCCTCCCTCTTATATAAGACCGCAGCGCTCATAATTACACCTGGGAAGTCGTCAAAATTCTAAGTATAGTAAGTGTCCTCCCGACCAAATTTCGGCCTGCACGGCGGCCAATCTCCAGAGAGATTAGCCATCTGCGCGGGAGATATTATAGTGCACTAGTGTGTGCGTAAACCCAGGTGCACACTCTGTTCCTTTACTATCACAGCCCGATGGTACGGAAAATCCGACACGACCAGAGAGAGATCAGGCGCGTACCGAGGCACGGAGGTGAAACACCGCCAACTTTTTACTTCGGACTAGTACTGAGAATTTCTTGTCAGAAAAACCCAATACTTGTTATGGTCCGACCCGGGACTCGAACCCGGGACCTCGTCGGCCGCAATCGAACATGCTAACCACTAGTGAGTAGACCAACGAGACAGTCAAGTATAATACCACGAATAGGAAACCACAAAATGGCTTGAGGTCAAAAAGTACTCAAGATTAATGAGCGGACCAGTTTCGCGCTAAATAAAACTATTCTTGCTCGTAAACGCTCGAAGGGACGGCAATTCCGGCTAACAACGGCTATTGCCGGCGAATAGCCGTGCGTCGCCGGGCTGTAAACACGACCGGCTATAATTGTCGAGCCGGCTATATTGGTATAGCCCATAGATAAGATACCTAACTTACGAATTCTCCCCTGTTTGTAATCTCGCGGTCGATAGCTCATCAGGGGTTAATATTAAGGCTCGGTACATTTAGAATTAAGACGTACAGAGTTTAATCCCAGGCAAGTTTTGATGATAATATTAGATAGATATAGTTATATAGATAAATTCTTTATTGCCACACATAACTTAGAAATAGCTTAATAATAATAAAAAAAAAGGAAAACAACGCGTGCGCTAGGGCGGTCTTATCACTATAAGTGATCTCCTCCAGACAGCCCATTACTTAAGGAATTTTAAAAAAGGAGCGGGAAAGTGCAATTATAATAATGGACATGCAATAATAATATACTACTTCAACTATACATACTAATAATACATAAATAACATAATATATAAACCTACATACAAAAGAAAATACTTAAATATTCTATAGCATAATATTAGAAAAGTAATATTCCTTTACACGACTCTTATAGTAGATTAGTAGCCAAGGGCTGTAAGGCATCAATTGCAGCCCGAGATATTTAGGCGCACGAGCGCAGGGAGGGCGCCTATAGTTCGAGGGTGCAATTGATGCTTACACCCGAGCTAACTACTCTGCTTTACATCTCGATTGTGAGGTAAAGTAGGTCCTTATTACCCCCAAATGGAGCTTGTAGGTGACCAATTAGCGCTCTAGGGTAATAATGTAGCTAGAAAAGCCCAAGGGCGGTAAGTAATTAAAAAAAAAACTCTTCACTCTTTCAAAAAGTTCGCGTACATCTAACCATCATACTTTTTTTAATTACTTACCGCCCTAGGGCTTTTCTAGCTACATTATTACCCTGGAGCGCTAATTGGTCACCTACAAGCTCCATTTGGGGGTAATAAGGACCTACTAACCTCACAATCGAGATGTAAAGCAGAGTAGTTAGCTCGGGTGTAAGCATCAATTGCACCCTCGAACTATAGGCGCCCTCGCTGTGCTCGTGCGCCTAAATATCTCGGGCTGCAATTGATGCCTTACAGCCCTTGGCTACTAATCTACTATTAAAGACTTTGACTGCCTAATGTCGCTCGGCAATTCATAAATAAATAATTAGTATTAGGTGTGTTTTAAGAAATTAAATATCACTCACTTAAACATCGTGAGGAAACCTGCTTGCCCTAGATTTCTTCATAGTGCTCTGTAAAATCTAAAATCCGCAGATGGCCAGCTTGGTGGATTATGACTAAACCTTTTTTCTTTCTGAGAGGAGACTCATGCTTAGTATTGGGCCGACGCGACGATAAGTTGAAATGAAGACGATGAAGTAATTAAAGCTAAGTTTATTCCTATTTTGTTATATATATTTGTTATGTAATAATATAGTTTGTTACATAAATATTGTCCTAATCACTAACCTATTGACACCCCCTTCGCCGTTCGACTTTATCATAAAACTAGAGCGAACCACATTGTTCAAAAACAATATAAACTTTGTTTCCCTTCTTCAAGCTATCGCAGATCTCGCTTTAATTTACGATCCACATCCATATTAACCTGATATCGCATGGATACTCTATTATCGGAAGAAATACTCCCGCTAGAGTTGTGAACAGCTCAATAAAAAATGAAAGATGCAAATAATTTGGCCAGATTCGGGTCACTCATTTAGTTCTTTGAGTCAATCACTTTAATAGTAGCTGAATTATTATAATATTATTTTAGAAGTCATGTGCAGGACGTTTCGGAACGAGTAGATCTGCTGCTCAAAGGCTGAGGCTGAAAATGCATTTATCTGTTAGAAAATAAATGTAAGCTTCTTGTGTCAGGTGAACACTGACATATTTTAGAGAGATCCGGCCCTCGCCACCTCCCTACCATATCCAGTAAAAAGTACTAGAAGATTTCAATTGTGAACATACACAAGCATAACTGACACCTTCTTACCCACCTACTTGCACAAGGACCCCTAAATAATTGATTTAGTTTATTTTTTTAACACAGTCACTTTTTGGCACCCGCAATAATAATATGCCTTGGCAAGGTTACAGCGTTACAAAATTTAAGTAAATCAATTTAAATTACCCTGTGCAAACGGCCCTAAGTATTATATTTTGTTGTAAGACAGCCAATATTGCCTCCAATGGGTTCTAAATATTTTTATGCCAAGTTTTTGCCTGATCATGGCTTAGTACTATTCTGTACAATAAGTAAAATCCGCCATGTTTGGGCGGTGTATTTAATGGTAAACCAGTGATAAATTAATTAACTCATTAATTCATAGACACTAACTTCTATGAAGTATTTGATTGATAAAAAATGATTGCATGAGTAAAAGATATTTGGTGACGCAGTTCTTTTCTCATCTCTAATTCTCATACAAGTCTACCGAGTAGGTATGTTTTTCTTCCCATTTTTACTACTTTATTCCTTTTCAGCTATTTATTGCTTTGAATCTTCGTAAATATTTCGTTATTGTAATAACTTTTTATTTGTTGTACACAACGCGGGTTTTATTGCATTGGAATTGTTTCCTTTTATTGGAAGTGAACTTGGTCATGTCATATTTTATATTTGTAATATGGGAAAATGATAACTGGATCAAGTAGATTCTCTCTATTTATATTTATATTGGAGTTATTTGGAACACAAAAATTTGTTTGTTTATATTATTTGATAACTACGTCTAAGATTTTGGACAATAATTAATGCATTGTCAAAGATCTTAGACTCAAGGCGTACTTATTGGCGCAGAAAAGCGCATAGAAATATGAAGACGGCAGTCGTAATTCCTTCTTCCATGGAAAAGCGGTATGTATTCTGTGTTTATAGCTTATTAGGTAAACTGAACTTTTAAGTCGAGTCGTTAGATCAAGGTTCACCAAATTTGGTTTGGCAGGTACACAACTTTGAGAATTTCATGCAAACTCCCAGGTAGGTATGCAGGTTTTCATACGATGACTTTTTAATTTTTAAAAGTGTATATCGCAAACTTTTTTGTCCGGTCCATTCCCCAACGTGTTTTCTCCCCTAGATATCGAATCTTGGACCCTCAAAATAGGTGTGTTTAACTACTTGGCTATAACTGCTTCTTGTTGTTGTTTTGCTAAATCATCTATACTATTTATACTTCTATTATCTACTAAGATGGGAAAGTTTGGATAGATGGATTGATGGATGTTTGTTACTCTATCACGCCAGAACAGCTGAACGGATCTTAATGAAATTTGGTACAGAGATAGATTATTATGGTCTGGAATAACAAACACATAGGCTCTTTTTTATCTCGGAAAATTAAAGAGATCCCGCGGGAATTAAATAAACTTAATCCACACGGAAGTCGCAGGCATCATCTAGTATCAAAATATTTATCATCAAGATATATTACATGGTAGTAGATAGTAAGGAAAAGGGAAAATAAACAGTATATATCAAGAAATAAAGCCATGGTCGTAAAAGTTTGGGCAGCGCGTCCGGCCGCCACAACAAACGGACGGCCATTCCGACTCGATTCGTTGCGCCTTATCTTAACCACCAACTATATAATAATTGAGACATTATACGCAACAGTGGCCTAACCACAAATTTAAAAAAAAGTTATAAACCTTTTTTTAATACATAATATATTATGCTAGCTCTTGGCTGCAATCAGACCTGCTTGCAAGTGGTGATGCTAAGGTGGAGCACGCTTGCCTGGAAGATGCTATTTGCTTATCAATTGAATTATATTAATTTACCCTCTCAAATTAAACCCCTTTGTAAGTTTATTTTTGTAGGCTTATCTCTAAAAAATTGTTGTGGCTAGAGACTTCGTTTTTTATTTCTGTAAAGTTTCTGTAAACCTCTAACAACTCTAGTTATTTAACATTTTCGCTATACACACATCGGAGAAAAGGGAAAGAAATGTCTTTTGCTGATTTAGAACAAATCTCTTTTTTTGGCAAATGGATTATGTCTGATTGTTTGAATTGATTTGATTGAGAGAAAGTAAAATATAGAAATAAAAACTCAATACTCCAAGCCAGACAGCATGTTTATTCATAAATAAGTAACATTATAATGCAATTCGCATTCATTCGGCATTCGGCTTGTCCCCTAGTGCTCCCATGTTTTTTTAATAAGTGTGGGTTAGGCCACTTTATCAGCAAATTTAACGACTAGTATTATAAAGCCACAATCTAGGTCATCTATTCCCATATTTAGTGTCTGAATTGTTCTAGGCAATGCTCCAAATAGTATGTTTCTTTATTAACTACGAAATAAACGACCGATTACTGTCCTGCGTCGCCGCTTTAACCGCGCCTTTATTTATAGTTTTGAAGTTTTTTCATGAGTGCCTCGTTAGTCCAGCGGTTAGCATAGTCGACCCCGGATCAAGAGGTCCTGGGTTCGACTCCCGGACGGGCAAAAAAATTGTTAGGTATTGGGTTTTTCAGAAGAAATTCTCAGTGCCATCCCGGAGTTGGAAGTTGGCGGTGACTCAGCCCCGTGCCTCGGAGAGCACCTTAAGCCGTCCGTCCCGGTTATTATCACTAACATGATAATAGTCGTTAAAGCTCGCCAATCCGCATTGGAGCAGCGTGGTGGGTCTAAGCTCTAATTCCCTCTCTCCAGTGGAGGTCTGTCATTGGGTTCGACTCCCGGGCTGTGTCAAAAAAGATGCAGTTTTCTATCAAGTAACTTCTGTGCTTAGGAATAAGCGTCTTGCCTATCTCTCTCAGGTTGAGTCGGATTGCCATACCATCGGACTATGAGAGTGAGGGGATATAATGAGCTAAGTATAAAAACAAGACTTTGATGTACCTAACTATAATGTGCGTTCGGTTACATAGTGTCGTCGGCAGTAAAACCCGCAATGAACACAAGTTAGGTATAAAAAAGATGATAATATGCGAAATTCTCCTATATCTGTACGGCATATAGGAGAATTTCGCATACTACCATCTTTTTTCTACCTAACATGTGTTTATTGCGGGTTTTACTGCCGGTGTAACGACACTATGTAACGCACTTTATTTTTTTTTATTTTTTTGTACCAAAAAGTTATACAATACGTAGAAAAACAATCGGACTTTGAGAGTGAGGGGAGAGAGAGAGTAAAAAAAATATTTTGATATAACTGTACAAAAAATATTAGCAGGTTTACTTAAGATTTACATGTTTAGGTTTCAATCAAAAGTATCATATCAGGTAGAGGTGATATCTCAAACTTTTCGAAGTTATGTGTGTCTTAAGAAATTAAATATCACTTGCTTCAAACGGTGAAGGAAAACATCGCGAGGAAATTCGGATTCAAATCAAATTCAAATAAACTTTTACAAGCGCTTATAAATGTTCTCAAACAAATTCAATTTATGTTTTTACAAGTGCAAGAATGTTCTCAAAGTGGTGTGAATTCTGCCAATCCGCACTTGTTCAGTGTAGTGGACCGTGGCCTAACCCTTCTTAATCTAAGAGGAGAAATTCTCAGTAGTGAGCCGAAAATGGGTTGAAGTGAATGCATACCTACTGAAGTCCGGTAGAATTACCTTTACCACAAGTTTTCAAATCACACCTACGTCACCCTACGTTGATCGTTATCGACCGTTCGAATTCCGAACACATTGGCGTCAAAGTAAAATGGACTCAAAGGTCATTAATATAAAGTTACAAATTCAATTAATTTTGATTTCGAAACGATTCCGTTTGGAGAGCTGTATGTAATAATGTCCTTCCAACCGAATTTCGGCCACGGCGGCCAATCTCCAGAGAGATTAGCCATCTGGCGGGAGATATTATAGTGTACAATGTTTGCGCAAACACAGGTGCACTCTGTTCCTTTACTCTCATAGCCCTATGGGACGGAAAATCCGACACGACCGAGATCAGGTGCAGGACCGACGGCTTAACGTGCTCTACGAGACAGGGCAGGCAGGCCAACTTCCTAACTCCGAGCTAGCACTGAGAATTTCTAGTCAGAGAAACCGAATACTTAATTATGGCCCGACCCGGGACTCGAACCCAGGACCTCGTAATATGCTAACCACTAGACCAACGAGGCAGTTTAACGAGCTGTATGTACTGCATTCACGAAATTGAGCTCTAAAACTCCGTTAAGTTCTTACTATGACGCTATTGTGTTCGAACGCTCGAATACGATCAGCGTAGGTTTAATTAAACACTTGTGGTAAGGATAGGATGGTACGGCTTAATTACAACGCTCGATGGCAACCACGAGTTACTCGCATCCAATAAACGCTTGATTAATGGCCCCAATTATAGCCCTGCCGATGTAATGCATGTATTAGTTATATTCGGCGCTGTTGTCTTAACGTGCGGAGGTTCCGGGTTCGATCCCGGGCAGCTAGGAGTCAATTTGGGAATTTAAAATATCTGAATTTTCTCTGGTCTGGCCGGGAGGCTTTAGCCGTGGCTAGTTACCAACCCTAGCGGCAAAGACGTGCCGCCAAGCGCTTTAGCGTTTCGGTACGATGCCGTGTAGAAACCGATTAGGGTAAATTATAACCGCCATGCCCCTAACAGGTTAGCCTGCTACCATTTTAGACTGCATCGTCACTTTTGAGTACCATCAGGTGAGATCGCAGTCAAGGGCTAACCTTTATTGGATAAAAAAAAATTGGCAGACAAGGACTGCCAATAGAAGTGAAAACGAAAATTTTTTAAATATTTTTTTTTAAATTATTTTAATTTTTTTAAAGTATAGACCTTTTGTCTTCGTAACAACGCGAGCATGTCGGTGACGCGGAGCATGTCGGTGACGCATGTCGGTGACGCGAATCCACAAGTTTAACCCCTACCAAGAAGTGCTCAACGCGGCTAAAGAAGTTTTCACTTCAATAATAAAAATATAACGACACAATAACTTCCCTTAAAGTCAGATGTATTCAATCGAAATCCCGTTCAAAAACCCGCTCATAAAAGTCCAGGAACATTTTATAGTTACTCACAGTGCACAAGTCTAAACTGTTGCACATAAATCTAACCAATAAAATGTTTTGTACTAAACTAACTGCACTTTGTAGCTTTAAGACCACTGATATACGGCACCCAAAATAGACAGTCTAGAAAAGTAAAAAAGTCACCCAAAAAATAATGGCAATATCATATCATCATACTAATATTATAAATGCGAAAGTGTGTTTGTTTGTTGGTTTGTTGGCTTGTCCTTCAATCACGCCGCAACGGAGCAACGGATCGACGTGATTTTTGGCATGGGTATAGTTGAGGTCCTGGAGAGTGACATAGGCTACTTTTTATCCCGGAAAATTAAGGTGTTCCCGAGGGGTTCAGCTAGTTATGATTAACTAGAGAATGCCCGCGACTTCATCCGCATGGATTAAGGTTTTTTTCGATTCAATTCGATTTTCGGGACAAAAATGTAGCCTATATGTCTTAATTCCGGGTATAATTCCATTTCACTCCATTTCAAATTTCAAACAAATGGCTTCTGTAGTTGTGGCGTCAAGGAGTAACAAACGTTCACATCTATTCTATCTATATACTATAGAACTAATGTTATAATTGCGAAAGTTTGGATGGATGGATGGATGTTTGTTACTCAATCACGCCAGAACGGCTGACCGAATCTGGATGAAATTTGGTAAAGATATAGGTTATAGTCTGGAATAACACAGGCTACTTTTTATCCCCCAATCGTATTTATCTGGAGCAATTCTAATTCTTTGTTTAATTGTAATAATAATACTTAATAGTTGTTTCACAACTCGTGGTTGAATTTAATAGTTTGGGTTTAGTGGATTCGAGCAATGAATACCGACGAGAGCCATCCTGTGCCTACAAATATGTACTTACGCTATGATATTAGTATGTATTCCGTGGCAATATGGTGATCGTATAGGGGACCAAATGTAGTGGAGGAATCACTGCATACGAGGTATATTGAGCGGACAACGCGATATAAAACCTAAGCTTCAGCTATTTGGTTTTATTTTTACTGTGCTTAACTGGTCAGAAGGCAGTTGAAAATAAAGGTTGAAACAAAAAACAATTACTCTGCATAGCATTGCACCTTTTCTTAAGCTCAGCAGTCAGATGAGGTCATTAGCAGAGTTTCATCACTAGAACCCGTAATCCTGTCGCTGCCGCTGCATTTGTGTTGGCCAACTCTGCATTTGTTGAATTGAGTTACTTACTTACGTAAAAACTTACAAGTGTGATTGCAGTCTTACGGTGAAGGAAACATTGGCATAATATAATACTTACATTATGTAAGCTATAATTTCCGTACGACAACCGTAAAAAGACAGATGAACAGGCAGACACTTTCGCATTTACAATAATTTTATTTTTCAAAATATGTATTCCGATTCGTTGTTCCGCAGTATTTTTAGTTTGGATGATAATTTAATCCGACATTCCGATATTAATTATTTTCGTTTTTCCAAGTTATGTATTACTTACATGGAAAGTGCGTGATTGGAATCGATACGGGTGTGACATATCGCATACGTTTGTTGGACGGCCGTAAATTAAATTTGTTAATTTACATGTAAATTAAAGTGAATGTGCAAGTGATTTGTGTTGTGAAATCAGAGACGGCCGATCCAAATTGCAGTTTCATTTTGATTTAATATTTAAAATACGACGATATTTCGATAATATCTTGCCTGACCTTCTCTCTCTGCGTCGTATTCCTCATTATTGGGGGTCGTGACCCCTTTCCATTAATCACATAATGGATGGAGTTTTCTTGAGATAATAATGCGGTGGGTTCCCACATCCTTCTAAGACTATTAAACTCTTAGGTTTTTGTAACGATTATTATTAGATGTTAGTGATAATAACCGGGACCGACGGCTTAACGTGCTCTCCGAGGCACGCAGGAAACGAAATGGCCAAAAAAAACGGTCACTCATCCAGTTACCGACTTGGGTCAACGTTGCTTAACAATCACATAAATGCGTTGTCACAACTAGGCCACTTATTCCCCAAGGTCCTTCAAGGTCGTGCCTGACCTTGGAGTGATAAAGTTTTCTAAGAGCTTAGTTATTAGCCTACAAAGGAGTGCGGTAACATTCATTTTTATATCTCACATCCGGATAATAGGCATTTTCATCCAAAATGGGGGTTTAAAGAACCACATTCCGGGCGGTAATGAATTCAAAAAAAATTTTTTTTTTTTATTCCACTACAAGTTAGCCCTTGATTGCGATCTCACCTGATGGTAAGTGATGATGCAGTCTAAGATGGTAGCAGGCTAACCTGTTAGAGGCATGGCAGTTAATTAAACCCATACCCCTATTTGGTTTCTACACGGCACCGTACCGGAATGCTAAATCGCTTGGCGGCACGTCTTTGCCGGAACTACAGCTGGAACAGCCAATCTCTATTCACATTTTTTTTATATACTATTTACGGCCACGGCGGAATTTGTACCACAAAAAAACAAACCAACAAACAAACACACTTTCGCATTTATATTATTATTAAAGTATGATATTGTAATGTGGATAAGGGGATGGAAACTGTAGATCTATCTGAGTTTACGTACTTACACACTTATAACTAATAGTGGGATTTTGTTAAGACTCGGGAGGACATTGTTTCCCAAAGTTGAAGTTAGTAAAATATGTTATCCCATTTACCCCGACATCTCGGATAAAATAGTGCGCTTAATTACCCCAATTCTGGGGAGATGGTTGACGAATAGCTCAATTAGTCACGTGCTTGATATACTGCGTGAAGCGAGCGTTGTAGTCACACTGGGCCAGGTTAATAATGTATAGACAGATTGCTGTCACTAATCTTCGTAGGTACCGGTAATTTACGGTGTATTGATTTAGTTCCACACTATTGAGTCCATGATTGTATGATAATATACTAGACTAGAATAGATTATTTTAGACTAAAGAATAATTGCTTTCGTTTATTGTACATTCAGATTTTTTGTTATTTTAAAATAATGTCATAAGTAATAATATTTTTTTGTAATAAGTAATAATAAATTTTTTCCAGTAATTAGTAGTAAATAATTATCTGTATTGATATTATTATGAATATTTCTTGTACCTATACCTACCTACTGTAATTTTGCACACCATTATTTGGCAGATGGTGCAGACATAATTTTGTACAAAGAAAACTAAAACTTGCCGCTGCGTGCAGAGCCGCGCCGCGCGTAAGTGTACGGGCACGAAATGAGCGGCAGCGGGGCGACGGCGGTAGCGGGGCGATGCGAATAGTCGGAAAGCTGGCGACGAATTTCGGGAAAAATTAGAAAGAGGTCTGGTACTACTTTATAACCGACAAAAACGAATTCTATAAGTATAAAATTTAAAGATCAAAAAATCAAGTTGCCAAAAAAATATTTTTTTTTTGTTTTTTTTTTGCAAATGCTATATGCTGTGCAGTAGCGAAATAACAACCAAACTGGCAGAACTGGATTCGACAATGAACGAAATTATATTTTTCCACAATTTCAGATTGCGTAAAGGCCCTTCCCGAAATTCGTCGCCAGCTCTCGGACCCCATCGCCCCGCTGTCACCGTCGCTCGGCCGTCGCTAGTTTCGTGTCTGACGCCTTACATCAATTATTTTCTTGTTCAGCAAACTTATGCAAGTCGCTCTACATGTTATATAACTTTTATAGCGTAGTCTGAACTACCCTTTATAGTGGGGCGATTGCCCGCGTTTCATTCCCTGGGAACTTCAAAAGGGAATTTACAAAGGGACCCTTATGGAAATTTTCAGCTTTCTAGGTCCAAGGGTTTGGGATGGACTTTGATGACTCAGTCAGAGAGTGAGTGAGTGACTTTCCTTTTTATTGTACGAGAAGATGGAAACGCCGTGATGTACATCACGGCGTTTCCATCTTTTCTTTTTTTTCCATTTTAGCTTTCAATGTACATTGAAAGCTAAAATTGAATCCCCCCAAGCTGGCTATTATGTACAGTCGCGGTCTGAAATTGTTTACAACAATAAGATTCATAATTGCTTGCACACGGGTGTCACGTCGATATGTGATTTGATTAGGCATAGATCTAATAAAAATAAAGTAAGACCTAATGTTCATAAATCATACTCTGAAAAATCCATTGATGCTAATGTGGCAAATTAAAAATCTAAATATTTAAAAGGAAATGGTGACTGACTGAATGACTGACTGATCTATCAACGCACAGCTCAAACCACTGGACGAACCGGTCTGAAAGGTATGCGTACATATAGCTTTTATGACGTAGGCAAACGCTAAGAAAGGATTTTTGAAAATTCAACCCATAAGTGAGTACAATATGGGTTTGAAAATACAAAAGTCTAACTTAATGTGAGCGAAGCAGCGGGTGAAAGCTAGTTATGTATTGATAAATGAGTTTTTATTACAATAAACTCATTAATAAGTACTCTTTTTGTTCAAATGGATACGGATGGATATGTTACGTGCTAAAAACCTTGATATGGCGCTTATGAATCCGTATTCCTATATCCGATTTTTATAACCTTTTGATGAGCTTAATGCACGAGATATCTATTAATATATATATAGCTGCTCGTGCTGATTGACTGATTGATCACCTCTCCTGTAAAATTTTGTATGAACATTTTTTTTTTCACTCATCGTTTCGTATAGAAGACAAAAATTCATCCGGAGGAAAAATACGGAGAGAGCTGATGATTGAGGATTTCGAAGACGGATGAAGAGCACCAGCCAGGGTATCGAAGATAGGTGGGGGGTGCTCGACCAAATGTCACTCGAAACTTCATCCAATTGACAGTGAGCTGAAAAAAAATTCAAAATGGCGGATTTAAGATGGCCGCCATACAAATTTCGTCGGTGTCTATCTCGGAGAGTATAAAAGATGGAAGAGTGGCTTCTTGGCAAAAGATGATCAGGACATGAGGGTCTACCTGATGAAGAGGAAAAAAATTCAAGATGGCGGAATTTTTTTTTTCATAGAAAAGGGTATTGAAGATAGGTGGGGGGTGCTCGAACAAATGTCACTAGAAACTTCATCCAATTGACAGTGAGCTGAAAAAAATTTTCAAAATGGCGGATTTAAGATGGCCGCCATACAAATTTCATCGGTGTCTATCTCGGAGAGTATAAAAGATGGAAGAGTGGTTTCTTGGCAAAAGATGATCAGAACATGAAGGTCTACTTGATGAACAGGAAAAAAATTCAAGATGGCGGAATTTATTTTTCCATAGAAAATTTAGGTATCGCGAATATTGAAGAGGCTACAAGTGTAGAACTATGCAAGACTACGGTTCCTTTTCAAGATTTGTTTTTATGGAAGAAATTTCATTTTGACGAATGGTTCGGAGAAAAAAATATGGAGAGAGATGATGATCGAAGGTTCGGATGATGGGTGAGGAGCACGGTTAGGGTATTAAAGATAGGTACCTACTTAGGGGCTGCTCAAACAAAAAGGGAGGGCGGGGGGTTGGTGGTCTTTGTTTTTTTTTCCTTTATGAGAATTTTCTTTTACATCGGACGCTTGGCGTGCTGGCGCTTCCACTGTGCTCACTAGCATAGCAGTGTGTTGATCAGATCAGAACACGTAGACAGTAAACCAGCTGCCCGATTATGTAAGAATTGTCGATCAAATCGTAAAAGTTCGGCGTCAAAGTAAAATAAACCATAACAGCATTGAAATAGAGCTCAATTTCGTGTTTCGAAATTGAGCTCTAATTTAATGCTGTTATGGTTTATTTTACTTTGACGCCGAACTTTTACGATTTGATCGGCCATTCTTACATAATCGGGGGGCAGGATAGTAGGACAGCGAGTAAGTAGACAGTGGACCACGCGGTCCACTACGCGGTCCGCTGTAGCGGGCCGCGCAACCACGCGCCATACTAGTTAATATATATATAGCTGCTCGTGCTGACTGACTGACTGATTGATCACCTCTCCTGTAAAATTTTGTATGAAAAATTTTTTTTTCACTCATCGTTTCGTATAGAAGACAAAAATTCATTCGGAGGAAAAATACGGAGAGAGCTGATGATTGAGGATTTCGAAGACGGATGAAGAGCACCAGCCAGGGTATCGAAGATAGGTGGGGGGTGCTCGACCAAATGTCACTCGAAACTTCATCCAATTGACAGTGAGCTGAAAAAAAATTCAAAATGGCGGATTTAAGATGGCCGCCATACAAATTTCTTCGGTGTCTATCTCGGAGAGTATAAAAGATGGAAGAGTGGTTTCTTGGCAAAAGATGATCAGGACATGAGGGTCTACTTGATGATCAGGAATAAAATTCAAGATGGCGGAATTTATTTTTCCATAGAAAAGGGTATTGAAGATAGGTGGGGGGTGCTCGACCAAATGTCACTCGAAACTTCATCCAATTGACAGTGATCTGAAAAAAAATTCAAAATGGCGGATTTAAGATGGCCGCCATACAAATTTCGTCGGTGTCTATCACGGAGAGTATAAAAGATGGAAGAGTGGTTTCTTGGCAAAAGATGATTAGAACATGAAAGTCTACTTGATGAACAGCAAAAAAATTCAAGATGGCGGAATTTATTTTCCATAGAAAATGTATGGCGAATATTGAAGAGGCTACAAGTGTAGAACTATGCAAGACTACGGTTCCTTTTCAAGATTTGTTTTTATGGAAGAAATCTCATTTTGACGAATGGTTCGGAGAAAAAAATATGGAGAGAGATGATGATCGAAGGTTCGGATGATGGGTGAGGAGCACGCGGTCAGGGTGTTAAAGATAGGTACCTACTTAGGGGCTGCTCAAACAAAAAGGGAGGGGCGGGGGGTTGGTGGCCTTTGTTTTATGTTTTTCCTTTATGAGAATTTTCTTTTACGTCGGACGCTTGGCGTGCTGGCGCTTCCACTGTGCTCACTAGCATAGCAGTGTGTTGTTCAGATCAGAACACGTAGACAGTAAACCAGCTGCCCGATTATGTAAGAATTGTCGATCAAATCGTAAAAGTTCGGCGTCAAAGTAAAATAAACCATAACAGCATTGAACTAGAGCTCAATTTCGTTTTTCGAAATTGAGCTCTAATTCAATGCTGTTATGGTTTATTTTACTTTGACGCCGAACTTTTACGATTTGATCGGCCATTCTTACATAATCGGGGGGCAGGATAGTAGGACAGCGAGTAAGTAGACAGTGGACCACGCGGTCCACTACGCGGTCCGCTGTAGCGGGCCGCGCAACCACGCGCCATACTAGTATAATATATAAAAGAAAGTCGTGTTAGTTAAACTATTTATACCTCAAGAACAGCTGAACCGATTTGGTTGAAAATTTTTGGGGAAGTAGCTTAGAACCAGCAGACGGACATAGGATACATTTATCCCGGAAAATTAAGGAGTTCCCGCGGGAATCAAAAAAAACTTAAACCACGCGGACGAAGTCGCGGGCAGCTAGTTAGAAATATAACAAAAAAATTAAAGATTAATCGTTTCTTAGTGGACTATTGCAAAAAAGTATTAGTTTGATTGAAACTCTCACGCAGTTTGTTAAAGATTATAAATTGAAAACTGATGGACGCGACTGTACTTGATTGATGGCGGCTGACAAATGGACCGTGCGTCGCAGCGATCGGTTTTTGTGAGACATGTTTATGAAAAATTACGATGACGTACCATTTTTGGGAATTAACAAGCTTTTTTAGCCTAAAAAGATAACTCTTGTACAGGGGGCATACTACCATCGCTTATTTGAAAATGTCACTTTTATGTCATGTACCTTGACGTCCCTAAAATAAGGGTTATAATTCTGAAACAAGAGTGTCAACAATATTAAAACTGCTTTAAGCGATGATAGTTTGCCAGCTGTATGATTTAGTTTTTGATATACTTAACGCTCGTATGTTAGGAGAATGGACGGAATTCACAATAAAAGTTTTGCACCAGAATGTCCTTTCGGCCTAAGGAAAAAATCGTGAGGAAACCTATGTTCTTGCCTGAGAGTTCTTCATAATGTTTTAAAGATTAAATTTAGTCTGCCAACGTGGTGAACTATGGCAATAACCTTCTCATTCTGAGACGCGTGGTTTAGTGACTGGTAGAGAGCCGAAAATGGATTGAAATCACGATTTTAATGACTATTTGCTATCCGACCACCATTACCACCTCATATAAGACCTCTATTTTAATTTTAAAATAAAACGGTTGATCCATCATCGTGAAGATATACAAACCCATACCAATATTATAAATGCTAAAGTGTTTCTGTGTGTCTATCTGTCTGCTACGCTTTAAAGGCCCATCTTTTCAACCGATTTTGATGAAATTTGGAATAGGAATAGTCTATATCCCGGTAAAGGACATCGTCTACTTTTAATCCCGGAAAATTAAGAAGTTACCGCGGGAATAAAAAATCAACGCGGCAAAGTCGCGGGCTTTTCTATTTATCCATAATATTAACACAGAAATATTACTAAAAACTATCCACAAAATACCAGGCTAACATAAAACTGTCGAAGATACCGCGAAGCTCGCGCCGATCCCAAAGAAATGATACCGCTAATGCGCAAACGAAACACGTTCAGCTACTAAGTCAGGACTTCGCTCTGAAAGCAATTTAAAAGAAACACACGTATTAAGCCAACATGCTACCCTGTGAGTCATTAGATAAATCTTTTTCACATTGAACAGTTTTTCTTACTTTTTTGTAACCTTCACATATCTACATACGGTTTTAATATTGAATCTATACTAATATTACAAATGCAAAAGTTTGGATGGATGGACGGATTGATGTTTGTTACTCAATCACGCCAGAACGGCTGAACGGATCTGGATGAAATTCGGCACTGAGATACGAGTAGAATATAGTCTGGAATAACACATAGACTACTTTTTATCCCGGACAATTAAAAAGTTCCCGCGGGAACCACAAATGCTCAATCCACGCGGACGAAGTCGTGGGCATCAGCTAGTCTATCATATCCACTATAGCCCATTAACGTCCCACTGCTGGGCACAGGCCTCCACTCTCATAGGAGAGAGGGAATTAGAGCTTAGACCCACCACGCTGCTCCAATGCGGGTTGGCGGGCTTTAACGACTATTATCATGTTAGTGATAATAACCGGGACCGACGGCTTAACGTGCTCTCCGAGGCACGGGGGTGAAACACTGCCAACTTCCTAACTCCGGGCTAGTACTGAGAATCTCTAGTCAAAAAAAAACCCAATACTTAATTATGACCCGACCCGGGACTCGAACCCGGGGCCTCGTCGGCCGCAGTCAAACATGCTAACCACTAAACCAACGAGGCAGTCATCATATACCTAATATATTACTACCTGTTTAAGTTAATTAACAAAGTAGCTAAGATAAGGCATAAGATGACGTAGACAGATCACTACGTTAAGATAGCGTAAGCCGTAGACAAATTACTTACTGACTATCACCAATAATGTTACTACGAGTACCTAAAACCAATTAACGTAGTTATCGTTAACTTTAAATTTGACGACTGTTTACTACTCCATCAAGTAGCAATGACTAAAACGATTTGAGTGAAATTTGAAATGGCGATAGCCTATATCCAGAACTAAAATATAGACTACGAGTCCATTTTGTCACGGAAAATTAAAATGTTCTCGCGGAAATCAAAAAACAAATTCACGCGGACAAATTTGCAGTCATCTTTATTAAATCGGCACTAAGCAAAACAGAAATAAATGAAGGTAAAGTTTGAATCATAATAACTATTAATGAGAGCTGTCTTTATAATGTTAATAATTTTTTATCTAAATGTAAGATTTGAACTAACAGTATCTCAATTTGATAATTAGGATTAATTTCATTTCAATTTTTTTTTTATCCACTGCAAGTGATGATGCAGTATAAGATGGTAGCGGGCTAACCTGTTAGGGGCATGGCAGTTATATTAAACCCATACCCCTATTCGGTTTCTACACGGCATCGTACCGGAACGCTAAATAGCTTGGCGGCACGTCCTTGCCGGTACGGTGGTAAGCCACGGCCGAAGCCTCCCACCAAGCCAGACCAGGGAAAATTCAGAAATTAACAGCGCAACACACTGCGCCACGGAGGTCGTCAAAAAGGTTTCATAAATGAATCTAATAAATTATATGTTTTAATGTTGTAATTTTATATGGTTATTCAATAGTAGGTATTTTAATTTTGTAATTTGTTAATCTTATAAAGTCTTGTAACATATTATTATAACGCCTAATATTATGTATCTTGAGCAGTAGGTACGAGTATAATACTGCATTGCCAATTTTGCACGTCAATTTACATTTGCATCTGCAGCACAGTTTACACTATTGCAGTGTCACTCTTGCCAACTATTGTAAACCATTTATAATATTATGTTCCAAATAAAGATATTAAAAAAAAAAAAATGACAGGTACAACAATCCAATTTCTATCCTACTATTAATTGTACTCACATTTAGCAAAATAAAAGCGTATTTGTATATTATGTAAGTATTAAGGGATGTTAAACACATTCGACACGATTCTGCCAACATTCATTAAGGCATAACTATCGTGTACAATATTGCCTTTCATACTTCCCGTCATCCTGAGACAACAAGACAAGTTAATTAATGGTATTTAACGCTTGCCTGGATTAATTTCATTAATTGACTGACATCTGCGATTCCTCCCTGTAACTATATGATTATAGTTAAGCTGATTAAAGCCTTGTGTACCTACCTATTAATACCTACTTACAATAGTAATAATCTATAATAATATTATAAATGTGAAAGTTTATAATATTATTATAGATTAAATTTGGCGTGATTGAGTAACAAACATCCATCCAGATGGATGTTTGTTACTCAATCACGCCAGAACGGATGAACGGATCTGGGTGAAATTGGGCACAGAGATAAATTACAGTGTGGAATAACAGAAAAGGCTACTTTTTATCCTGGCAAATGAAAAAGTTCCTGCGGGAACCAGATAACCTCAATCCACGCGGACGAAGTCGCCGGCATTAGCTAGTATAGTATCTATAAATTATTACACGACTCTACAAAAAAAATTTCGTTCTATGTCCTAAAGTTTATTTTATGATTTTTCGGTTAACTATGCACAAAAACGAAAAGAAAATACCTTTTTTTGGTATAAATTTTGCTTTTGTGATAGTTATAGTAATAATTGCATTTTTGAATTTTTTTATAAACTTTAATTAATTTTAATACTTACATTCAAAAATACCGCGCGATCAGAGTGGGGTTTTTACGTTCACATAGTGCCGCTAGATGGCACTCGAGTGATAAACAACGATCAGGTGTTTTGTACAAGTCTAGAAAAACTTAAAATGTCGTCGCGAACGTGTAAATATGATGCTGATATACAAAATCTCCTAAATACAAAAGCAAACATTTTCATTTCATATTTATTTTTTCGTCTACGACCTAAAATATCGAAATTTTATGCTTTAAAGTCAAAGTCAAATTTTGTTTTGACCCGTGATAACAGTTGTTTCGTAAGACATACATAATAAATTATTATAACGCTATAGCTTCTTATTGAATCCCCTTCCGAGGACAATCTGTTCGCTCACCAACCCCCAAGGGCGGGGGGTTGCCGCGTGGTTGAACATGATGCGAACATCAATTATTGGCGATTACAAGATATTTACAATATTCGATTACGATACGACAGTATACCGCTTAATATACTTATACTGGTAGTGGTTTAATATAAAGTTAAGATAGAGGGTAATATAAAAATAGTATTTTGTATACAATCCGTCAAACATATCTGACCCGGTGGTCAAAATTGTAACAAATTTTTATGTCTGTTATGTTTTTTTTCCATATCTACTAGCGACTGTCACACTGTCAGATAAGTTTGTGGGACTATACTAGGTAAATGCGCTGATTCTTCTCTCGAAACAACGCATTTGAGTATTTGACAACTAAGTAGTCAAATCAGGGCCCCAATCATGTAAGAATTGTTCATCAAACGTTAAAGATTTTTGTCAAAGTAAAATAAACCATAACTGGATTGAATTAGAGCTCAATTTCGTCTGCCCATTCTTATACGTTTAGGTATGTACGATACCCTAAACGTATAAGAATGTGCAGACGAAATTGAGCTCTAATTCAATGCTGTCATTGTTTATTTTACTTTGACGAAAATCTTTAACGTTTGATGGACAATTCTTACGTAATCGGGGGGCAGGTAGGTACTTTATTCAACTTCTTCTATCTTTGCTCACATCCCTTTATCAACTACAAAAGTGCTAATGGCCTTCAAACTGCTGAACCAATTTTCTTGAACCATAGCTAAGAACTCTCATGATCAAGTCACCTTTCAAACAAAAAAAACTAAGTCAAAATCGGTTCATCCTTTTGGGAGGACCAAAACTTGGCTGTTCATTGCTTCAGCACTAAGGCTGCCCTTGCACTCTTCTGCGTAATTATGAACAGCTTCGGTATTATGGTCTTATTTACTATGTGTAAAATAAACATATTAGGTATATTAGTATAATAAAATAAATTTAAACTGTTTGTTTGCAAACAAAAGTCGTAAAAAAGGCCAAATACCTAATTGTAAATCGTAGAGAACTCATCAAAAACTTACGACTATAATACACATTCACAGAATTCAAACTAAAAGCTGTCTTATTATTTTTAATTTCGCCCGGAAGCCAGAGAGCTGTCGACGACAAAGCAAAATGAGTTTCCGTCCGAGACCGCTGTTTATTAAAATCTGCCCGAAAAACCCTTCTTTTTGTCCGCAGACTAAGATATTTGTACATAATACTACTAACAGATAGGACAATACGACAAAAGCTAGAAGTAAAAGCTATGAATAAGGACCCCGGACGGGTTCTAAACTAATCAAGCATATTCCGACAAAACACAATGTGTAATAATTGTGGGAATATGTTTTTTACCTTTTTAGTTTTTTACTCATGTCATGAGTTAAAACCGGTTGCATAAAAATATAATATGTTTATTAAATAACATCCATCCATCCATCTAAACTTTCGCATTTATAATATTAGTATAGATAGTATATATCATGAGGTCAGGGGCCTAGATTTGCAATGCGTTACAATTTGGCATTTTATTTGCGTTTTAATTTGGTATTATAACTAACAATTTAAATTAAATATTTCAGTACTCAGCAGTTTCATTTCATTGCCTCTCTAACTTATAAGTTAATCTCTTCAACCGTATCACATAAACTCACGCCAAGAAACGCGGCAATGGGGCGCAATATTTTAAGGATTTCGCAAAAAAGAAATACTATTTGTCGAGAGCAAAGCAGATTTCCGCAAATGTCCGGCTTGAAATATTTGCCTGTAAAAAGAGATAGATGCCCTTCCAAATATTGGAGAGAAGCAGGCGTTACTTTCCTGATGAAGGAACTAAGTAGAAATTTAATCTATACTAATATTATAAAGAGGTAAAGTTTGTGAGTTTGTGAGGATGCTCTGGATCTACTGATCCGATTTTGAAAATTCTGGTACCAATAGAAAGCCACATTATTTGTGAGTGTCATAGGCTATTAACTCGAAAAATTAGGTAGTTCCCGTGGGAATTTAAAAAACTTATTTCACGCTGACGAAGTCGCGGGCAGTAGTTCGCTACAATCCGCCAAAACAGTCAAATCTATGTTTTACAGCGTGTAGCTTGCGATATTCACCGTCCAGTAAACCAGCAATTTTCACCGGCACAAAACCACACCACAAAAATCTTCCAAATTAATTTCGACGTACACCGGAGCATCTTCAGAAGATGTTGACTCGAAGAAGTGCCAATTGCTGGCTTACAGGGCGGTGAAGAACAAGCTATACGTGCAAGCTTCACGCTGTACCACATAGATTTGTCTGTTTTGGCGGTTTATAGCGAATTAAACTTTTAGTTCCTTCATTAAAATGCCCTTCTGGCTTTCGTTTTCCTCTCCACTTAGGTACCTTGTAACCATAAAATTAGACACCTTGTAATCAAGAGTGCAAAATTCAACGACGAGTGACTTGCGAGGAGTGGCTTAAAGGTGATAGATTAAGTAGATTAAATTAATTGGACGTAATTCCACTAGAAATTGTTCATTATTTAACAAATTCTGAACAAAACGTTGGGTCGTCGTGTGTTGAATTTTAATGCGTTGGTAAACTTGATGTCTCAAAGCTGTAGGATAGGATCTCATTTATTAAAAACAAAATGAGCTTTATTAGAGCTAAGCGAAAAAAAAAAACAGTTTGCTAAATATTATATAGGTTATATATTACGTACTTAAAATGCAATGAAATGATTTTATATCACACTAGATGATGCCCGCGACTTAGTAAGCGTGGATTAAGGGATAAAAAGTAGCCTCTGGCACTCTCCCTGGTCGTCGACTATCCCATGCAAAAATCACCCCGATCTGTTGCTCAGTTGCCGCATGATTGAAGGACAAACCAACAAACAAACACGCTTTCGCATTTATAATATTAAGGAAGATATTGGTTACAAAACCCTACACTGTGCGTCGATAGATCAGTCAGTTAGTTAGTCACGATTTTTATGTATTTATTTAGAAGATAACTGAAAGTTTGTGAAGGCTATACAAAGTAATAAGGCTCAGAAATCTATACCTCGATAGGGATCGTGAAAATTAGAAAACTTCTTAGCTTCTGGAAGGTTACTTATCTAATTAGCACGCCCCATACCTTTAACGTCAGATGTGATTTAGGTTGAAATTAACATCGGATTACTTACAAAATTTAGATTTCAATCAACATCAATTAGGTACCTATAATATTTTGTTTAATAAGACATCCATTATTGATGAGTATTTTTTAGGGTAAATAAGTACCTCCCCTACAAGTGGGGATGATTTTTTTCTCATCTATCCCATGGTGTGGGCTTTCGTTGGATAGGTCGTTAAAAAATATTGTGGGTGATGAATCACCATTTTTAGATTTAGGAATCCGTTTCCGTTATTGAGCTTTAAAATGCAAAATTTTGGAAGAGGTTAGTGCAAGCTAGGCGGTTGAAAAAACTGAAAAAAATTCATGGCAGGAGTAGGTAGGTTTTTTTATAACGAAGTGAAAAGGAAAACTATCCCAGCTAAGTCGACTTTACATGTTAAAAAATAGACGACCAACAATATTATGTTCGTACGAGTAATATTATGACGGGCAACTACGGAACCCCAACATTGCGCTCGACACGCACTTGGCCGGTTTTTACACTACAAGTTAGCCCTTGACTGCGATCTCACCTCAACTCTTTACAATAGGATTTAAGGCTAGATGCACACTACCTTTTATTGCCAATTATTTTGAGTCTGTCATGCAACATCATACTAATATTATAAATTCGAAAGTGTGTTTGTTTCTTGGTTTTCCTTCAATCACGCCGCAACAGAGCAACGGATCGACGTGATTTTTTGAATGGGTATAGTTGAGGCGGAGAGTGACATAGGCTTTTTAACCCGAAAAATTAGGGAGTTACCGTGGGAATCGAAAAAAACTTATTCCACGCGGAAAAAGTCGCGGGTAGTAAAATAATATAAAACTATTATATTATATGACCGTAAAATATGAGGCCTAGAGTTAAGGCTAGGTAACTTGTAGTACTTAGAACAAAAAATAAACCTATGTCTTCCATAGATAGGAACTATATTGTGAAAATTAAAAACTCCAAGGCTTCTGGGAGGTTCTAATTAGCGCCGCAACCCACGTCTCGTGTCAGATGTAATTTAGATTGGAATCAACTTCAGATTACTTCAAAAGTAATTTGCGAAAATTCTTAACTTCGTTTTAGGTTTTGTTAAATACACCCATCCATTTATGTTAAATTGATCTTGAGAATTTTTCTTTTTAAAAATAATATACGTTTTTTTGGCCTTCTAGGCGCAGTAGTGAGAACTATGGTCGTTCCGGGTTCGATTTCTGATTGAGGCAATTTATCAATTGAGGACCTTCTGTCCGGTGATTATTATGGTTTTACTTATTTGAAAGAATATATACATTTTAAATAGCACCATTACTGACTGACTGATTGACTAACTGACAAACAAACTACACAGCCAATGAATATAGAGATTTTTACTAAAGAAATGGTTTCAGCAATTCTAGAGTCAAAACATGACGTAGCATAAGAGATACCTGTATGTCTTATACTGAGATATCTGTCTGTATGACTTTATATAACAGGTTACCCCGCTACCATCTTGGGGGCTAACTTGTAGTAAAATATTTAAAAAAAACAAATTGCGTATTCAGTATAAGTGTGATCTTCAAAAAAAGGTAATCCACCCGGACAAAATCGCGGGTATAAACTGTGGTTAATATTTATCATATGCTTTAAAACTTTACTTGAAAGCTCACTTTATATTAAGACGAATATCTAAAGTTGGGTGAGAAGCAGCTACAACCGTAGCTAGATAAAAATAATATGAAAATAACATTTCACTATTATATTTTCAATTAGCATACTTTTTATTTATTTATCGCATGCGAATTTGCAAAAAACATTTTATTTTACGTGTGTGCGAAAAATTATACGAGAACTGAAAACTCAGCATAATCCCAGTCTATGTTCTTTCCTACCAGTCGTTCTACAGAGACGTCTAGAGAACAACAGGGTGATGGGGGCGTAAAGAGGGAAAGTGACAGAATTTTCAATACAAAATCGTGACAATCTAAATTTAAATTGAGTATTTGACAACTATGCACAGATTTTTTCAGTGATTATTAAATAGACGAACTCCCAAAAGTAGTAATATGCACGGACCCTGTTAGTTTTATGTTCGAAAACTATTTTGAACGATTGAAGTCCGATGACGACGTCACTGTTCAGTATTTCATACAACATCGCATAATGAGCGCGTGTTTTGACGTTTGAAAAAAGTTGCTGATTTGACTTGTTGTCAAATACCCAATTTTTTATGCAGTTTCCTACCTCTCTCAACCATTTTATTAGAGGTTGGTGCATGTAGGCGCTACAACTGTCATTTGTATGGGCGTCGACCCACTGTATGAACAATAGGTATTATGCTTACACTGTGGCATAATAATGTTTGCAGGAGACGTGGGTGAAAATACGCGAAAGTAGATAAAGAGAACATGATATTTTAATTAAAATTTTGTTCGTGGTTTTTGGGTCTATTTAAACATATTGTATAAATTTAAATTGGATGCTTTTGTTTCATGTTTCGTTAACACTTTCCGTAAATTTATAAAAAAAATTGTTAATTTATATTATACCTGCTCATTTATATTATTTTGTCTGGTAGGAGGCTTCGGCCGTGGCTAGTTACCACCCTACAGGCAAAGACGTGCCGCCAAGCGATTTTAGCGTTCCGGTATCATGCCGTGTAGAAACCGATTAGTGGTACCCTAACAGGTTAGCCCGCTACTATCTTAGGCGGCATCATCACTTACCATCAGGTGAGATCGTAATCAAGGGCTAACTTGTAGTGGATAAAAAAAAATGTATTGCCTAAGTATAGTTGTTAATTTATATTATACTAACCGATGCCCGCGACTTCGTCCGCGTGGATTGCGAATGTGTTATTCCAGACTTTCTTTCTCTGTGCCTGTGTGATTTGCATACGGAAATCACATCAGAAATCTGTAAGCCAAAAAGGATTGAAAGCGATTCCTCTTTAAAAAGATAAGCTTTAAAAGAATGAAGACGAAATGAAAATGAGTTTCCCAGTCAATATAAAAAGTTGTCTAAAAGAATAATCAAAACTTCCCCAACTGCTCAGCCGACGCAAATTGATTTATCCCCCGCTTCGCTTAATAATTTCCGTCGGGCCGAACTTCCGTGGATGCTTTGAAGATAAATATATCATTTACCTACCTATAGAATTATTATGTAACTGGATGATGCCTGCGATTTCAAAATGAAAAAAAACTACAAGTTTAATTAGCTATAATCCGCCACAGAAGGTAAAATCTATGTGGTACAGTCATCGATTTACCAACTAAGGATACAACATTACTTACAAATTAATACTCAAAAAGGGTCCACAATCGGTTATACAAACACAGCTATAGATAATATAGACTGAGACACCAAACGGGTCAAAATTCAAAAAAAAATTCAAAATTCAATTTTTTTTTTATTCAAATAGACATTTTACAAGTGCGAATAGTCGAATGAATCTACGACTGGTTCGGAATGCCAAAACAAAAACCAACCATATAGCTTTAAATTTAGGGTTCAATTTTGTAATAACAATTCGACACATACGACATTTTGTCGCCTAGTGTACTCATACGCGACTGTGGCGAAAATTGTTCACAATATCAATGTTGTTCACAATATCATTGTTCACAGTTTCAATGGTGCGTCTAAGGTATTGGTAAGTCAATGGGTACAGTGCGTATCTTGCACTTGCAGCCCGCGATATTCTCCACACCACATAAATCTTCCAAAATAGGTACCTACCGCATTATTATCCCAAGAAAACTCTTGCTATTGTGTGATTAATGGAAAGGGGTCACGACCCTCAGCAATGAGGAATACGACGCAGAGAGAGAGAGTATTTAATGTGCCTAACCTTCATAAATGTACTAAATATAATAATAGTAGAAGATATAATAACACTCGACGGTGAACGATGGGGCCCAAGAGACCGAGTGCCTGACAAGCAACGTTACTTAGGGAAATATTCGTTCATACCAACTAGGAATAAGTATTTGAAGTAAGTTTCCTTACACACATTTATTCAGTTTATTTTACGTCGCAACTTTTAATAGGTGCACATAAAGCAAGTTTCTTTGGATTTAGACCACAAAATTTAACACTTATTTACGGTGTAAAGGCCCTAACACTACGAGTGATCTCTTCCATGCTACTTATTTATATGAAAGGAGATCGATTGCATGATGACTGGGTGGGCACTCGTGTAAATTTAAAAAAGAAAAAAAAAGAAAAAAAATTGCTGCATTACTGCCGATAGAAGTAAAAACGAATATTTAAAATATTAAAAAAAAACGAAAATAATTAATAATAGATAATAATAATTATTATAATTAAAATGTAAACCTTACAACTAAGGAATTAAAGTTTAATTACGAATGTAGTATATTTATATCTACCACCTTTTGTCTTCGTAACAACGCGAGGTGTCGATGTCGGTGACGCGAATCCACAAGTTTACCCCCTACCAAAAAATGCTCAACGCGGCTAAAGAAGTTTTCACTTCAAAAATATAGTACATTTACTGCAGCGGCCAGCAAAACAGGCATTGGAGGACGAACGTGTAAATGTGGGCCGAGGCGAAGCCGAGGCACACATATCTAAGTCCATCAATGCCTAGTTGTGGCCAAGGCTTGTATAGTAGTTGTTGTATAGTACTTTTCTCAAATAATGCGCGGAAATTAAAACTAAGTAGTACCTACCTAGACAGAACTTTTTATTTTTCGGATAAGGATTTCGATTTTCTTTCATTCTTCCATTGAAAAAAATTTTCATAGGTTATCAAATATTTTTCTTTCGATTTTGGCGGTAACAAGTTTTCTATTACGGCTCTTGCCGCCTCTTGAATTTCAGGTGGCGGTAAAGTAAGTTCATCACACTCAAAAGTCTTCACTTGAACTCATTTTGTCAAATACATTTCAAAATCAATGACGAACAACGAACAATAATAATTTTTCCCGCGTTAAAGTGTTCATTTGTTTTTTTTTCAATAAACAGCTGTCTATTTGCAAGCTAGTTCGAAATTTAAATAAAACCTTTGATAAGTTACCTCCTTGGTTGCCAAGTTTCGGAGTAAAAGATCGTTCCATTTTTAAACTACACGGCAGATATGACTTTACTATGTAATTTATTTGGCCGCTAAACCACGACAGATATGGATTTTCATACAACTTTAGCAGGCCGCTGCTCGCATGTATTTGGCCAGTACAGCAATTTCGATTTATCTCGAAGAAGGTTGTCAAAATAATGTTCAAATTTCCAGGCATGTTTGAGAAAAATAAGTAAACTTAGTTAGTCAAATTAGAGATAAGTAGTAAGAGAGAGAGAAATAAATATGTTTTAGATAAGAGGGAGAAACAGTAAATGGATAGCAAATGGGTAAAGTTGGTCAGCCGTTGTTCTCACGTCAATCAACGCTACGTGATCCATTAGAGGCGGAAATCATTGGCAGTGCAAACACTTTCAGGAGAGAAAGGATAAACAAAATGGACGGCGACCATCGCGAATGGTAAATAGAGCGCATTTTAGAGCGAATTTTAGAGAGGAGAGCAAAAGGTAAGTGCAAGAAAAATGTATATAGACTAGCGCTTGGCTGCAATCAGACTCGCTTGCAAGTGGTGATACCAGCCTAAGGTGGAGCTCGCTTGCCTAGAAGATGCCTATTCACTCTTGATTTGAAGGTACCTTTATTAAAAGAGGAAAATAAAAATGGGAGGCGGAAGCCCAAACTTGAGTTTTACCTGCTTATCCTTCTGTTAATTTGGTTGCTAACTAATAAACAAGGTTGGACTGAATAAGGACGATGATAACTCAATCAAATCAGGAACTCTTTATCAAACTTAAAAACGCGCTTTTTATATTATGGAAGTTTGTATGAAAAACATAGTTCTGACGTCATCAGATTTCAACGCACTTTTTTCTATAATAATAGTTCAAAATGGTTATAACATTTAAAACTAATCGAGAAAGTGGATTTTAGGTCTTTTGGAAGACCCTCTATTTAATAATCAGTAAAAACTAATTTATTTTTGACACAGGCATTATTCCTATTGTCATGAAAAAAAACTCTATTGTCATTGCCCAAAATAAAATAGATTTTAGTTAGTTTTACCTGCTAATCTTCTTCTGTAAACTAATTTGGTTGCTAATTATCTAACCAAGGTTGGACTGAATTCTATATTATTAGTATATTCACAAATTATAATTAAAATAAAAACGTTAATTAATACATTGTTTATTTATTATGGCCTCGTTTCTTATGGTTATGGTTGGAATGGTTCTTATGGTATTCTTTATATAATAATTTATTTTTAATCTATATATCTTTTCGTTGTTGCTTTTTTTTTAGTCCATGCTGTGTTGACCTAGAAGTAATCGCTTCAACTATACTCGGATTTTTAATTGCGTGGAATTCTGACGTTTGTGACCTTCAGTTGTCACAAACAATTTTTCTATGCCTTTTTTATATCAAGACTCAGGTTTTTTAAGGTTAAAAATTACTGTATAAAGCAAATTGATCACATGCACCTATTACATGAAATAAATAATTTATCATTTGTTACAAGCAAAATCCAAATAAGTACTTATGAATTAATAACTTTGCTAAGAAAGGATAAAAGATAAAAGACAGAAACAACAACCAATAATAAACTTTATCCATACTTACTAATATTACAAACTAGATTTCGCGTGGCGTAAGGATTTTTGATTTCCACGGGAACTTCTTAATTTTCCGGGATAGTGCCTATGTCCTTCCCCGGGATACAACCTACCTCTATACTAAATTTCGTCAAAATCAGTTTAAAAGATGGGCCGGAAAAGCGTAGCAGACAGATAGACACACTTTCGCATTGATAATATTAGTATGGAAGTATGAATCCTTTTTGAAGGCAATGAACAAAACTTATTCCACGCGGACGAAGCCGCGAGCATCAGCTAGTTAATAATTAAATATTGTAGTAGGGTAGAAGTAAAAGAAACGCCAATGACAGTAACTTGTATGTATTGTACGGCTATCGATCTCCTAGCTTATAATAAGTAACGGAATATAGCTAAAGCCTAGGTTCCCTAGCTTTAGACGTGAGAATCGACTGCAGCGACTTCTGATAGTACGGTCGCTAACTAGCAAATTGGGTTAATATCTTCGTCGCGCTCGGGCTTATATAGGGCTCCGCCGCTTTGTTCTTCGCAGAGACACGTTGGTCGAAGCGCTCCGAGCGAAAAGTTTAGTTGATGTGTAAGCAGGAAAGTATTCGAGGCCGAGCCGCGCGTGCAATGCTTGTTACAGTATTAAATAAAATCATCATGATCATCGTTGTTGTCGTCATCCTCATCATCCTCGTCATCCACAGACACTGTCAATCAAATGGGTAATACGACATTTTCTTTAATGACATGTTCTCTAGCCATTTGTTTGAGGTGACGTTAGCTCCCTCAACCAAAAGCTGTTTCACTTCAACCATTTTGTTTTTTGCAACATCCAAATTTCAATCCAAGTTTGAGCCCAAATCAACTCAATTGGATTGAGCTCACAATAGTAAGGGGGCGATTGGAGTACCTACAGTAATCCCTTGTTCTGCTGCCAACTCGTCCACGACATTTCTATTACATTTATGCTTTTCTTTGCTAGTTATGCCCAATAAATTCATCCACTTAAATTTATTTATCCACCTTAGGCTGCATCACCACTTGCAAGCAAGTCAGATTGCAGCCAAGCGCTAGCCTATATATTTAAAAAAAAATTACCTTCAACTACAAATTGAATCAAAACTTAATGAACATAAAAGTGTCGAAAATAATAATTTCTAATTTTCAGTTCAAAAGGTTTGTTACTCATGCGTGGTGTGACCAGTTGTTTTGCTTTGTTCTCCCACATTAATTGTTTCAATATTGATATTTAATAACATTTAACAGATCAGCCTGGCAAACGAAAGAGGGAATAGCTTTTTCACTAAAAACAAAATTGTGTGTGTCAGCTCCAACGCACGACTGAAGTTTACTCTTTACGAAAGATTAATTATCTATACTAATATTATAAATACGAAAGTTTGGATGGATGGATGTTTGTTACTCAATCACGCCAGAATGGCTGAACGGATCTGAATGAAATTTGGTACAGAGATAGATTATTGTCTGGAATAACACACCGGAAAATTAAAGAGTTCCCGCGGGAACCAAAAAACCTCAATCCACGCGCACGAAGTCGCGGGCATCAGCTAGTAAAATATATAAATTAGTAAAGGAGGGTAAATGAACGCATTGTTTATATTACTGAAATCATACTTGATACATTTATTTATATTAATTATATAATTTAAGTATATTCATCAAAATATATTACATAGTCATGGAAACATAAACAAGTGTTACCATGGAAACATAAAGTTAATACCGTAACGGAGAAAGTTTGATTTTACTCCCCATTTTTCATACCCCGGGCTTATTTATGAAAATCGATTCTAAAGGAGGTAAACTCCAAAAAAAAAAAGTTTTTTCTAGGCGTCTGTCGGCCGCCATCCTGATGATCATGTCATTCGACTTTCAGCTCGAATCTTCAAATGTGCTGTTGTTGCTACTTGCTATTGTCACTGAAAAGTTGAACGAATACCAACAACCAGCTGGAAAAAGAATGATATTCAAGCATGGTTAACGTCAAAGAATTTAAATTATGATGAAACTTTAAGCCAAGCGATTTAGCGTTCCGGTACGATGTCGTGTAGAAACCGAATAGGGGGATGGGTTTAATATAACTGCCGTGCCCCTAACAGGTTAGCCTGCTACCATCTTAGACTGCATCATCACTTACCATCAGGTGAGATCGCAGTCAAGGGCTAACTTGTAGTGGATAAAAAAAAAAAAAAAAAAACTATGTTGAAGGTAAACTTATTGGACATAGTTAGCAAAGAAAAGCATAAAATATATAATAAATATGTTGTTGACTAGATGGCAGCGGAACGAAGGATCACTGTGCTCCGATTACCCCCTTACCATTTGATTGACAGTGTCTGTGACACTTTCATTACAAATGTCAGTGACGATGGCAAGGATGATGATTATTTTAATAATTCATTATTTACAAAATATTTACTGTTATTAGTTGTAAATAATTACATAATAAATAATAAATATAATCTAATAAGTAGATAAATAAATTTAATCTTTAGAATCCATTATCATTACTTATATTTTATTAGAATTTGTTACCCTTTTTTTGGGGAAAATGTTTTAACCAAGAAACGTCAAGAAACGTCAGAATTCCACGCAATTAAAAATCCGAGTTTAGCTTGTATTTATATGGTGATTTTTATTTTTAGTAATGTGTAAACCTAATAAATAAAATAAAATAATTAATTAAATAAATCAAGTTTGAAAAACACTGTGTTATCTTCTCATCCTTTTAAGCCCAACTCCAGCTCAACCAGTCCAGTGGTTTATTGATTATTTTGATTATTTGATACCTTGACCAATTTCGAGAGTTTTCAAAGCCCTAAATCCGTACAAAGTCGTCGGCTTCAGCTAGTTAAAAACAGACTCTCATGACCTTTCACTTCAAGTCGATTGAAAAGCACACAGATAGGTACAGTTCAAAGGTCTAGCTCCATTACAGAGACACGGCAGGGCGCGGCACGTAGCGGCAAATATTATTAATATGGGTTTGTTAAGCTGAGCCCACTTAAGCGACGCGGCACGGAGATGCACTGCGACATAATGATACAAAGAACTAGCTGATGCCCGCGACTTCGTCCGCGTGGTTTAAGTTTTTTGTTATTTCCGCGGGAACTCCTTAATTTTCTGGGATAAAAAGTAGCCTATGTCACTCTTCAGGACCTCAACTAAACCCATACCAACAATCAAGTCGATCCATTGCGCCGTTGCGGCGTGATTGAAGTACAAACCAACGAACCAATAAACCAACAAACAAACACACTTTCGCATCATACTAATATTGTATAGTAGTATAGTTGAAGACCTGGAGAGTGACATAGGCTACTTTTTATCCCGAAAAATTAGTTCCCTCAAAAAAACTTAAACCACGCGGATGAAGTCGCGGGCATCAGATAAGTAGTTTATAATATTAGTATGAAGTATGATTTTGTATATATTTGATACCGTGAGCAATTTCGAGACTTTTCAAAGCCCTAAATCCGAACAAAGTCGCCGGCATCAGCTAGTTAAAAATAGATTCTCATGACCTTTCACTTCAAGTCGATTGAAAAGCACACAGATAGGTACAGTTCAAAGGTCTAGCTCCACTACAGAGGCACGGCGCGGCGCGGCACGTAGCGGCAAATATTATTTGTTAAGCTGAGCCCACTTAAGCGACGCGGCACGGAGATGCACTGCGACATAATTATATAAAGAACTAGCTGATGCCTGCGACTCCGTCGGCGTGGTTCAAGTTTTTTGTTATTCCCGCGAGAACTCCTTAATTTTCCGGGATAAAAAGTAGCCTTTGTCACTCTTCAGGTCCTCAACTATACCCACGCCAAATATCACGTCGATCCGTTGCCTCATTGCGGCGTGATTGAATTACAAACCAACAAACCAACAAACAAACACACTTTCGCATTTATAATATTAGTATGATACTTGCCGCTACGTGCCGCGCCGCGCGGTTCCTCTGTCGTGGCGCTAGACCTTAACGCTTAATATATCTGTCCTTAGAGACAGGACCGTTTCAATAAAGGAATTAGTTAATGGAAGCACTGTCTCTGTCCCCTGAGAGAGAGATACATTTTTAAAGTTTACTTAACTAATGAATTGGATGCTTGAAGGACGTTTTATATTATTAATGCATACAATTTTATGAAAGTTCGGTATAAAGAGGATTTAATTTCATTTTGACATTCTGACGACCTATAGCGCAGTGGTGAGCGCTAGGGTTTAAAGGTGGAGGTCCCGGGTTCGATTCCCGGTAGGGTCAATCTGAATTTTTTCTAGTCTATTCTGGTAGGAGGCTTTGGCCGTGGCTAGTTACCACCCTACCGGCAAAGACGTACCCGCCAAGCGATTTAGCGTTCCGGACGATGCCGTAGAAACCGATTAGTGTATGGGTTATTATTACCACGGTACTCCTAACAGGTTACCATCTAAGACTGCATCATCACTTAACAGGTGAAAACGCAGTCAAGGGTAACTTGTATTGTAATAAAAAAAGGAAGCAATAATTGTCACCAAATAAAAAGTCTATGAACGATATCATAATATGTTTGTCGCTCGCTGCTCTTTTATAAAGGACTAGCCCTACTTGAGATGCACGGAGCGGCGCGGCACGTAGCAGCAAATATTATTTGTATGAGTTTTTAAGGGGCCACGTCCGCGTCGCACAGTGCATTTCCGTGCCGCTTAAGTGGGCCCAGCTCCATACAACCTCACATAAAAAATACGTGCCGCGCCGCGCCGCGCCTCTGTTGTGGGGTTAGACCTTAAAAGGTGTCCTATGTTACCTGGTTGCTCTGAAAATATGCTCCGTGAAAATAATCCAGAAAAAGGGTCAATGAGATGACCCGACCACTTGACAGAAGAGAGTCTTGACACCCGGCTCTCAACGCGTCGAATAATCGCTCTTTTATGACATTACAGGAATTCTCAAGCGCGTTGGAAAATTTAAAGTTGAAAAATAACTCAAGAGCGTCTTCCGTTCTGAAGAAATTAAAAGTTCAGTAAAATCATCTGAAATTTGTGTTTAAATTTTCATACTAATTACATTAACATTATTACATGTATAATAACGCAGTCTATAGAGTTATAATAAAGTAGATGATGCCCGCGACTTTGTCCGCGTTGTTTCAGTTTTTTTTATGCCTACGAGAACTCCTTAATTTTTCGGGATAAAAATTAAAAGATTCTCCAGGTCCTCAACAATATCCATGCAAAAAATTACGTCGATCCGTTGCTTTGTTGCAGCGTGATTGAAGTACAAACAAAGATACTTTCGCATTTTTAGTATGAAGCTTCTGTCATCAATCGCTTGACAATTCCATGTTCGAATAGGTAAAAACTCTCTCACTCCAGGCCCCCTAAAAGTCCATTCTTTATGCCTGTCTCTCTGTTATGGCATGCTGAATAGCTGTTTAAACGAACCACTACAGCCCATTAACGTCCCACTGCTGGGCACAGGCGTCCACTCTCATAGGAGAGAGGGAATTAGAGCTTAGACCCACCACGATGCTCAAATGCGGGTTGGCGGACTTTAACGACTAGTATCATGTTAGTGATAATAACCGTGATCGACGGCTTAACTTGCTCTCCGAGGCACGCGAGTGAAACACCGCCAACTTCCTAACTCTCGGCTAGTACTGAGAATTTCTAGTCAGAAAAACCCAATTATGGCCCGACTCTGGACTCCAACCCGGGACCTAACCTAACCACTAGACCAACGTGGCAGTTAAGTTTAAACGAACCTGAGTTGTAAATTGTGACAGTGTACTGTAACAGACTGTACCTAACTGTGCATGTACCTCGTACAGTACACCCACGTGTAACGAATCTTTGTTTCGCTACATTTGTTGAAATGGCTTTGTTATAGTGCAAGAGATCTCTTATCGTATCTCCCATGATTACCTAACAAATCAAATTAAATCTTTTTTATTCAAGTAAACTTTTACAACTGCTTTTCAAACGTTAAGTGCTTACCAATCGTCGAGTGAATCTACCACTGGTCCGGAATGAAACCAGTGGTTGATCCTTAAAAAAATCATAATCATGTCATGAGCACGGATTTTCTCTAAAGTTTGAGCGAAAATTCACCATGCCGCGCTGGTCAAAGCGGCAGACTTTACTAGGTATAGTAAAAATATGCATAAACTACTTCAGTTGCAGCACCGATTTTTGATCTTAACAATCAGCTAAGTAACATCATTTAATATCCAGTCTAAGCGCCCACGCATTCGTTACATCGGAATTCGGAATGCACTAAACAAAATAGTGTTATGTGCCTTATAAGATGGCTTCAGTTTGGTCAAGTTATTAAGAACTTGTACGTTCTTTTTACTTTTTTTTTTTTTTATCCACGACAAGTTAGCCCTTGACTGCGATCTCACCTGATGGTAAGTGATGATGCAATTTATCGGTAGTAGCGGGCTAACCTGTTAGGGGCATGGCAGTTGTATTAAACCCCTATTCGGTTTCTACACGGCATCGTACCGGAATGCTAAATCGCTTGGCGGCACGTCTTTGCCGGTAGGGTGGTTAGCCACGGCCGAAGCCTCCCACCAGCCAAACGTAATATTTCACGGTTGTCTCTTTGCGTATACGGAAGCAAGTAATTTTGTGCGACGGGTGGGTCCGAGTTTAGGTAAACAGTTTGAGCTGGCTGGACCTGCGAGCTAACTAGTGTGCGCTGGAAAGTTACCCACGTGCCGTGTTTCCTGTACATTAGATCTAGCCGGATTTGCGCAACTTATTTCATTTGGGTGTTTTTGTTTGTTTATTAAGGACGATATAATGCCCGCAACTGTACCACATAGATTTGTCTGCTAATGCTATGGTGGATTAGAGTGAATTAAGCTTGAGATACTTAGTTCGAATCTAAACCGACAGACGCCATTTCAATTCATTTCATTCATTTCATTCATTTATTGCATGATTGTAAGTTACATAAAGATGTTACATAAAGATGGTACATATTACAATCTGCCAAATAATAGCGTGCAAAATTTCAAGAAACATTCACAATATTATATTAACAGAGAATTATTTACTACTGGAAAAATTCATGAAAACAATATTTTAAAAATAATTGCCAGGGTCCCAAAGCGGAATGGCGACCGCACACGCCAACTAAGAAAGCGCAACTTTGCCAGACTCCGCCAGACGGAAGGACGACATCAAATAAGTCGCAATACTCTTGTGCAATACTTATTTTTTTTAAATTATACTTTTACTAGCTGATGCCCGCGACTCCGTCCGCGTGGTTTAAGTTTTCTTGATTCCCGCGGAAACTGCTTAATTTTCCGGGATAAAAAGTAGCCTATGTCACTCTCCATACCCATGCCAAAAATCACGTCGATCCGTTGCTCCGTTGCGGCGTGATTGAAGGACAAACCGACAAACCAATAAACCAATAAACAAACACACTTTAGCATTTATAATATTAGTATGATTTCTTTGACAAAATTCTTCAGTTAGACATAATTAATTGGCGATGGAAAATTAGCCCTTAAAATATACTTTAAAATATATATTTTTCCATCGCCATCGCGGAAGGTCTAGTCTCGCTTGGCAAAGTAAAGTAAAATTAAGATACGAGGGTTCCAAACGCTCGCCTTGTCTCTCAGGAGCCATAATATTGCAATTATTCACTCAGCTATTCCAAAGCTACTAAGTCTTTTCTTATCGTGCAACGTCAAATATGCGGAAATTAAATTTTGTACACTGTCCAATCGCTTTCTGAAGGCGAGGCAGTGGACAGCTATTGGAAAATAACTTATAGACGCGGATATTCCCAGCGAAATATTGCAAAAAATCTTACCTACATCTTATAAGTGAGGATTGTGGACGCAATATTATTTCATGTCATGTTAGTGGTATTACGAAATTTCACTGAATAAACCCAAACTCTAATTTTATTTCATACTAGCTGATGGCCGCGACTTCGTCCGCGTGGAATAAGATTTTTTAATTCCCACGGGAACTCCTTAATTTTCCGGGATAAAAGTAGTCTGTGTCACTCTCCAGGACCTTATACCTAATTAAATATATCCTATACTAGAGGATGCTCGCGACTTCGTTCGCGTGGCATAAGGTTTTTTATTCGCACAGGCGCTCCTTAATTTTCCGGGATAAATCCTATATCACTCTCCAGGTCCTCAATTATACCCATGCAAAAAATCACGTTGATCCGTTGCTCTGTTGCGGCGTGTTTGAAGGACAAACTCTCTTTTTAACGTCCATGGGGATAAAATTTTCAAAAACTGTGAAACACGTATTTCTTTATTTTAAACCAGTAGCCCAAATACCAACTTTCATGGTTATAACTTGAAAAATGAAGGACTTTCATAACAACTTTCAACCCCTATTTTACCCCTTTGGGAGTGGAATTTTAAAAAACTGTGAAACACATATTTCTTAATTTTTTATCCGTAGCTTATATACCAAGTTTCATGGATATAACTTGAGAAATGACGGAGTTTCATACAAACTTTCACCCCCTATTTCAGCCTCTTAGGGCTGAGGGCAAAATTCCACAATTTTGAAAAATCCTTTCTTAGTGTGCGCGTACGTCACAAAAGGAACCTACTGTCAAAATTTCAAATTTCTAGCCCCAGCGGTTTAGGCTGTGCGTTGATATATAAGTCAGTCAGTCAGGACTTTGAATTTTATATATATAGACTAGCTGCGATGCCCACGACTTCGTCCGCGTGGATTGAGGTTTTTGGTTTTCCGGGATAAAAAGTAGCCTTAGATGTGTTATGCCGTACTATAATCTATCTCTGTGCCTTTCATCCAGATTCGCTCAGCGGTTCCGGCGTAATTGAGTAACAAACGTCTATCCATCCATATTCCATTCATCCAAACTTTCGCATTTATCTATACTAATATTATAAATGCGAAGGTTTGGATGAATGTATGGATGAATGGATGCATGGATGTTTGTAACTTACATTTTTCTTAAAATAGAAAGATAACTCGACCTTTGACCCTCAGTTATCTCGCTTGAAATCGTAAGCTCTGAGAGGCAATCTCGCAACATCGCCGCCCGAACTTCTTTGATGTAAAAGGGCATTTTTGAATAGAGACCAAGGAAGCAACGTATTTTAAGTTTGAGAACTGCTCCTGATTTGAATGAAATGAAAATGTTTGAGCTCCTGATGTGAATGAAACGAAAATAACTTAAAAATAAATCTAAATATATAAAAGGAAAAGGTGACTGACTGGCTGAATGACTGACTGATCTATCAACGCACAGTTCAAACCACTGGACGAATCGGGCTGAAATTTAGCATACAGATAGCTACTATGACGAAGACACAGATTAAATTAAATAATAGCATATATACTATACATATATAGTATACATATACATATATGCTATACAATATACATATAGCATACTATATTAAATTAGTAAATTTCGTAAATCCTTTCTTAGCGGTTTGAATATTGTGTAGTTGACGCGAATGAAATCGCGGACATAAGCTAGTAAAAAACCACTATTAATGTACACTAAACTAGATACAAAATAATTGGCAGTCATAGGGACTGCCGATAGAAGTGAAAAACGAATATTTAAAATAATTAAAATATAAACCTTAAAACTAAGCCATTAAAGTTTAATTACGAATGTAGTATATTTATATATTTTAAGACCTTGAAGTCTTCGTAACAACGCGAGCACGTCGCTGTTCGCGAGCATGTCGGTGATCGCGAGCATGTCGGTCACGCGAATCCACAAGTTTACCCCCTACCAGAAAGTGCTCAACGCGGCTAAAGAAGTTTTCACTTCAAAAAATAGGTATAATAATATTATGCCGTGTAGAAAACTGCACTTTACTATTACCCAGGGAGGGTGTGGAATTGCTATGTAAATTGAATGGTAATAGCGCATGGGAGTACTCGACGCGTGTCACTTCCCATCTACGAGGACTGCCGGATACTCTCAAGTTTATTACATTTACGTGAAATGTCTGATCAAAAGATGAAAATACTCGAAGGTATCGTAACCATCGATATATATGTAGGTACTAGATGGGCCCTTTCATAGAAAAAAAAATTGGGCGTCCGACCTGTAGAGGACGCTCCACAGTCCACACCTGTCCTAAGCCTGTCTTTGTCTCCGCCATAGCGCTCTCTCGCTTTTCAGACTAGATGGCGTTAGTAAAATAAGTCCACATTCTTTGTTTGACAGGGCACGTCTATGTAAATTGAGATCGTTGATCGTAACTTGAATTACGCGTGAAAATGAAATACGAGTATTTTGGAATGCGACTCGTGATTAGATTTTGGAGATGATGAACCTACCCGCAACTAATTCAAATGTTATGAAATGATTTATTTATTTCACACAGAACAAAGTGCCACTCATGAAATGTCTTGACTCTACCACCGGTTCGGAAAACAGATCACACGTTAATTTATGTTTTTCTTAAACTGCTATGGGAGCATTCAGATTTTTTGGGTACAAAAAGCCGAACTGTTTAATTTTCCAGGACAAAAACTTGCTCTTTTGTTATTCCAGACAATAATATCAGCTATCTCTGTGCCAAATTTTATCCAGATCCGTTCATCCGTTCTGGCGTGATTGAGTCACAAACATCCATCTATCCATCCATCCATCCAAACTTTCGCATTTATAATATTTGTATAGAGTATGATAGATAGTATGAAATGAGTATGAATTGGTTTAAATATGTATTAATCTGTATAACGTATTGCCTACACTATACATGCAATGTTTCGTCGTTTGCACTTTGCGTGTAATTGACTTTCCGCTCCATTAGAGGGTGCGCTCGCTCCATTGATCAGATCCGCTGTTCCACCGGTAATGGACTCGGTGCGGATTGTACAATCAAAGGATTCAATTACGTAGATATAGGTTATACTTAACAACTCGAGATTAAACTAATTCATACATAATACCCTTCGTACGCGTAGATTAAGGTTTTTAAATTCCCGTCATTCCTCGGGATGCAAACTATCTAGGTATGTACCATATTTTGGCAAAATCAGTTGAAAAGATGGGCCATGAAAGCGTAGTAGACAGACACTTACGGATCTATAATATTAGCACAGTTTAAGAAGATACTTTCTTTCATATTGGCATAGAATACTAACTAATTATAAATATTATAAATGAAATACTAAATATTTTATTTCACGCGACCACATAATATGTCGCATGATATATCAAGACTGCCAACGGTTTAGAAAGCAGAAGTAGTTTTATTGGTATGTATTATACCTAAATACTGATATCATACGACATAATATACGCTACCTGTGTACGCTACGTATTGCTATATGTAATTAATCGTAGGCTGGGAGTTGTTCGGTCCCGAAGTGATTAAAGCACTCAATTGACTTTCCGCTCCATTGGAGGGCGCGCTCGCTCCATTGATCAGATCCACTGTTCCACCGGTAATGGACTCGGTGCGGATTGTGCAATTAAAGGATTCACTTAGATTTAACCAATCGAGATCGAACTACGTAATGTATACAGCGGTTGTTAGAACTTCATACTTATTATTAAAGGAGATAGCAGCACTTTTGGTAATTAAATAATTTTTAACAGCAATCAACGTGACGACATAATAATTGCTAATATTTTTTTACAGTAACGCATAGTAAGTATAGCTTATAACGTCTTTGAGACGTGATATCTAGTGAATGGCCCGATGAATAGCGTCAGTTTTTATACTGTTTACATAGGTACTGTGCATACTTAAATACTGTACAAGAATCAGCCTTTCTAGCTATCGTTCATTTTTGGTAACCATAAACCGTCTTTGAGCGGCCATATCTAGCGAAAGGTCCATATACATGCGGACAGACTTTCACTTTTGTCATCAGTGGAGAGCCCTACACCCACCTAATACTGAATGAGTCTTCTGGCGATAGTTACCAAAAGTGCCGGTATCTCTTAGTCTATATACTGAGCGGCAGCAATGCGCTTGAAAAACATTAACAGCTATTATATTATCATACTAATATTATAAATGCGAACGTGTGTTTGATTTTTGGTTTTTCCTTCAATCACGCCGCAACACAGCAACGGATTGACGTGATCTTTTGCGTGGGTATAGCTGAGGCACGTCGATCCGTTGCTCTGATTGGGCGTTATTGAAGCATAATTAAGCATATTAGTTTTTTTTATCCACTACTAGTTAGGCCTTGACTGCGATCTCACCTGATGGTAAGTGATGATGCAGTCTTAGATAGTAGCGGGCTAACCTGTTAGGGGCATGGCAGTTATATTAAACTCGTACCCCTATTCGGTTTCTACACGACGGCATCGTACCGGAACGCTAAATCGCTTGGCGGCAGGTCTTTGCCGGTAGGGTGGTAACTAGCCACAGCCGAAGCCTCCCACCAGGCCAGACCAGGGAAAATTCAGAAATTATAAATTCCTAAATTGACCCTGCCGGGGGATCGAACCCGGGACCTCCGCACGTTAAGACAACAACGCTTAACACTGCGCCACGGAGGTCGTCAAAAATGTATAATTTTACCACCACAACAGATGGTGTTGGTAATACTCGTAATTCGGGCGACTCCACGCGGCGTTATCAGTCGGAAGTGAAGCTCGCGGCATGAGTTACACGCGCGACTTCCGCCACCAGATGCTAAATGACGCCGGCGCTGGCCGCTGGGAAATGCGGGCTCCGGGAGATTTATTGTGTGGACTTTTAGCCTTTGTAGGGAATTGTCATAGTGATATAATATATTATGTAGATACTAGATGGGCCCTTTCATAGAAAAAAGTTGGGCGTCCGACTTGTGGAGCGCGTTCCACACCTGTCATAAGCCTGTCTTTGTCCCCGTCGAAGCGCTGTCATAGTCGCTCGTCGTGTAGATAATTTGTTATTATTAAGTTAACATTTAAAGTCTGATTCTGTAGTGCACAATCTCTAAACTAAACTAAAATTAGAGCATTACAAATATTGCTAACCCTTTCATAATACTCCCTACGGAAAGGGACAGAACTAGATTTAAAGTTGCCATTTTAGTTTAGTTTAGAGATTGTGTTATACAGAATCAGCCCCATTATTAAGACAACATCTAAAGTCTAATTAGTTTGGCACTGTATAATTTTTATTTTAAGGTAAGTAAGTGTTTTAATTCACAATTATACATTTCCAAAAAAACTTTATTTAATCTTCCTATTTAATATTTCTATCCATTACGCAATCATTTAATTTCCGCAACAAACTGTATGATATTTTATTTTACTAACTGGCCTTACGGGTGCCTTACGGCTTCTATGACTATGACCTATACTATCTATGACCAAGTCATACGTTTTCAAGCTGTCATTCAAGATGGTGCATAATGCATATGTTGCAAGCAAGTTCCCGCTTTTCAGACTAGAATGGCGTTACTAAAAATGTCTGTGCTAAAAATAAGTCCACATTCTTTGTTTGACAGGGCCCGTCTATGTAATTTGAAGTCGTTGGTTAAGAGTGTGCAATACCACAATGCCGTAGCCAATGCGATCCGAGCGTCGCGCGTCAGTCGCTCAACATGGAGCGGGATGTCGAATTATGGTTTTCTCGTGAGTGAGAAATACAGAGCGATAGACGCGCGTTTTTACCTAAGTTAATTAAACAACCAATCGAAAAATATCAAGGAAATCACTTAACATCAGGCGCCGAAGTGGCATTTCTCCAAATATTATGGTGCTAACTTTACAAATTCTGAGATAAATAACAACAAAATTGCATATTACACACTCTGACTTTTGCCTAGCAATCACACTGAAAAAAATAATTAGTAAAACTAATTGCTTTTTCGGTAATATACATTGCTTTGGCCAGTAAAAATGGAGCCTATTGTCCAAACAAGTTCAAGTAACCGAAAAAAAAACATTTGAGTTATAACAGTAGATTTTACCGGTTGACTATTCTTACTGTTTGTAAGACAGTAAGTAAGAAAGTAATACTTAGTATGAACTGTTTATTTCAGTAAACTTTAAAGTTCAAACAATTAAAATAGCTGTTTAGCTCCTAACTATATTCTAAAAAAACTGTTCTGAAGCAGTAAAAATAACTGCTACAATATCAGTAAAGCTCTGAAAACGGCAATACTTAAAAAGAACCGTTTGCTTCAGTAAACATTAATGTACAAACAATTGAAACAACTGATTAGCTTCTTACTGTTTTTTGCCCATTTCAACGAACTGTCAGTAATCAATTACTTTTACAAAAAATCAGTTTTTTTAACCGAATTAAATTTTACTGTGCCAAAACAGTAAAAAGTCTCGTGCTATTTTTTTCAGTGCACCCCTTATTTCGAGAACATTATGAAGAACTCTCGGACGTGCAGGCTTCATCACGAAGTTTAACTGTTTAAATATAACTAATCACGGTATTTTAAAGCTTGCAAAGCGAGGGTTGTACACGCGCCCTAGTCTGAGAAGAGCGCACCACATACTTAGACATCACCTATACTTAGGGCGGTTTCAGATTATCGATTTCTCGGCGCGCATGAACTCGTTTTTGGAAGCGGGTGAAGGCGCGTATGGGACCGCCCTTTGCCACACGCGTAACTCTTTCGAGCGTTGATGCGCATATAATCTCGTATAACCGATATCGACCACTTTGGGAATACCTTATTTAGATTAACAAGTTTATTCAGACTTATGATTTATTACTCTTATCTATCGTAATTAAGTTACAGAATATTTTACATCGGTTTATTTTAGCAATAAGGCCAGCTGTGGCGGTAGTCAGACTATGACAAGGGTCAGTGACGGGACGCTGTGCCAGGGTGCTGACTGCTGACCAAACACTGTACCGAGATAATGTCTGTCAATAAAAGGGTCGGGTAGAGGCTATTTTGATAAATAGGCCAATAATACACAAATGGAATGAATTATCTCTGATATTTTTATTTCCATGACATACATGGATTCCGTACAGTATAAAAAACCGGCCAAGTGCGAGTCGGACTCGCGCACCGAGGGTTCCGTACAAACCTGTAGTAAGCTTTATATTATTATTAAAAAAAAACTACTTACTAGGTATTGTTCAAACCAATTTTCGGTGGAAGTTTGCATGATAATGTACATCATATATTTTTTTTTAGTGTTATCATTCTCTTATTTTAGAAGTTACAGGGGGGGGACACACATTTTACCACTTTGGAAGTGTCTCTCGTGCAAACTATTCAGTTTAGAAAAAAATGATATTAAAAACCTCAATATCATTTTTGAAGACCTATCCATAGATACCCCACACGTATGGGTTTGATGAAAAAAAATTTTTTGAGTTTCAGTTCTAAGTATGGGGACCCCCAAAATTTATTGTTTTTTTTCTAGTTTTGTGTGAAAATCTTAATACGGTTCACAGAATACATCTACTTACCAAGTTTCAACAGTATAGTTCTTATAGTTTCGGAAAAAAGTGGCTGTGACATACGGACGGACACACAGACAGACATGACGAATCTATAAGGGTTCCGTTTTTGCCAAATTTGGCTACGGAACCCTAAATAGGTTATTACAAACCAAGAGAAAGTTACATAATATACTTGACACTATTTTTAGATTAACACTTCGCGATTCTTTCACGCGCGTTTTAAAAGCGTCCGTGTGAATGAGAGCTTCAGTACATACAATTCGCGCGCGAGTTGAATGCAGAGTTAATGTAAGTGTCACCATACATTTACTCTGCATTCAACTCGCGCGCGAACTATAGGTTTACTTACCAATTGGGTGTTTGACAACTAGTCAAATCAGCAACTTTTATCAAACGTCAAAACTCAAAACGCGTGCTTAATAGGGGTTATTGTATGAAATACTGAACTTAAAATTTTATTTATTTGTTTGGAAGCCCTACAAAACATACCTACGTGTCGAATTGATAACCTCCTTTTAAATTTAGTCGGTTAAAAAGGACATTTCTAACGTCCTAGACACACACTTATCCCCGAGGATGAAGTTGTAATTTTCACGCTCACAATTTATATCCCGTATCCTCCCGCGGGCACACTGGGCTTTGATTGCTACACTCCACAACACTCGTAAAATACAATAAAGCTGCCTTTGCACCACGGATGAACAATTTCAATTTCAATTTTTTATTGCCAAAAAAGCTTTAAATAGGGGTTTAATACAACTGCCATGCCCCTAACAGGTTAGCCTGCTACCATCTTAGACTACATCATCATTAACCATCAAGGTGAGATCGCAGTCAAGGGCTAACTCTTGTAGTGGATAAAAAAAAAGCTTACAAAGTGTAAGCTTTTTTTTAACCACACAAATATAAATTACTGTATTCTTACTTACTAGATCTTACTTATAGAATCTGCTTTCCGATCCGGTGGTAGAGTCAATGACGTACCTAACATAAGAGACACCTGTATGTCCTACATGTTTTAAATAAAATATAAATTCAAGAATTGAAAAATGAAATAGAAAACTCAACGTAATATTGCGTGGGTGGGTTGGGTTCTAACTACATAGTTGACTATAATATCCAGGATTTCATGCCCATTTTCTTCCGGTATTGTGGCTCGTAAGTTTTATAAGTTTATTAAATGAACGAGTGAGGTTTGTGTGTGGAATAAGACTGTTGCATTTTCGCCGCTTAGCTCATTCGTTTTCAACCGGAGCAATGGTGTAAAAGAATGAGATTGGCTATGAAAAGATAAGGTTAGATATAAAAGACGGTGAAATCCATTTTTATATTATAAATGCTAAAGTGTGTCTATCTGTTTGTCTGGCTACAACGCTCTCATGGCCCATCGTGCAAACGATTTGGATGAATCGTTACAAAATACAAAAAATTAAAAATTACAAAAAAAAGGTAAAAAATTTTGTACAGATCGGTTGAAAAGATGGGCTGTGAAAGCGTAGCAGACAGACAGACAAACACACTTTTGCATTTCGCATAATTTATAATATTAGCATGGATATTGGGTACCTATATCTATCTTTAGATCTCTAGATTATCTCTCTTTAGTGTTAAAAACTTAAATCACGAGCGAAGCGAGGGATTTAAGACGAGTCCTGCGTGTAGCGAGGGATTTAAGTTCACCCAAGACTAAGACAGCTTTATCACCGAGGAAAATACTCTACTTTTCGTACCATTTGCGAAAAAATTAACACAATAATAATATAAGATAAGCATTTATTAAAAATAATGACAATATTTTTTTTTTATCCACTACAAGTTAGCCCTTGACTGCGATCTCACCTGATGGTAAGTGATGATGCAGTCTAAGATGGTAGCGGGCTAACCTGTTAAAGGCATGGCAGTTATATTAAACCCATCCCCCTATTCGGTTTCTACACGGCATCGTACCGGAACGCTAAATCGCTTGGCGGCACGTTTTTGCCGGTAGGGTGGTAACTAGCCACGGCCGAAGCCTCCCACCAGGCCAGACCAGGGAAAATTCAGAAATTATAAATTCCCAAATTGACCCTGCCGGGTATCGAACCCGGGACCTCCGCACGTTAAGACAACAGCGCTACACACTGCGCCACGGAGGTCGTCAAAAAGTAAAAAGTCAAAAGCAAATTAAAAGTAAAAGTTAACATTCGAAACATTGGTCCAATTATTGATAGAGAGAGTTACAAATAACGTTTATGTATTTGAAGAAAACAAAAACGCGGCAAATTCCTAGACTAATATTTTTTTGTCGGAAAATCAAAGGCATCAAGCTCATATTATGGCCTCGTCGGTTTTCGACATTTTAATTAATAATCATAACTGCATAATAAATGCGTATTCCTTTTTCAAAAAGATGTATAATGCTTTATATAGGTACAAACTCAATGGTGTAAACACAGATGTAGTTCAGTATAAATTTCGGTAAGTAGGTATTCCAAATTTAAATCACATTCTCCCCCTAGAGGATGAATGAAATTCAGTACAACTTTCTTTCCCTGTTTTTAACAGATTAAAAATGACTATTGTTAAGTTCGCTTTTTGTGGCATAGAATGTCACTTTTTTGAGCAAGTGGTACGAAAAAGTTTTTTAATAGCACGGCAAGGTATTAATATCGTATTCACTATATTCACCGCACCTGGTGGGAGAGTATCAGTTATTCATAAGACGCTCGAACTTCGGGCAGATTTAATAGCAACATTTTCGTACGTCTGTTTGTTGAATATGCAATGAAGTCACGGGCGCTTTCACGACGATACTTAATTTACTAAAGTATCTACTAAAATGTTAAAGTAAAAATGTTTTTTAGATGGTAGCGGGCGGGTATTCGGTTTCTACGCGACATCGTACCGGAACGCTAAATCGCTGGGCGGCACATTTTTGCCGGTAGGGTGGTAACTAGCCACGGCCGAAGCCTCCCACCAGGCCAGACCAGGGAAAATTCAGAAATTATAAATTCTTAAATTGACCCTGCCGGGGATTGAACCGGGACCTCCGCACGTTAAGACAGCAGCGCTCAACACTGCGCCACAGAGGTCGTCAAGTAAAAAAGTATCTACTGAAATTTACTAAAGTACTAGCTGATGCTCGCGACTTCGTCCGCGTGGATTTAGGTTTTTCGGTTCCCGCGGGTTACTCTTTAATTTTCCGGGATAAAAAGTAGCCTATGTGCTATTCCAGACCATAATCTATCTCTGTGCCAAATTTCATCCAGATCCGTTCAGCCGTTGGAGCGTGATTGAGTAACAAACATACATCCATACATCCAAACTTTCGCATTTATAATATTTATTTGATCTAACTACTTACTACAGAACACAGAACACTAGAAAGCAAATGAAAGTTTGAATGAAGAGTGAAATGTTTGACGACCTTCGTGGCGCAGTGTGTAGCGCTGTTGTCTTAACGTGCGAAGGTCCCGGGTTCGATCCCCGGCAGGGTGAATTTGGGAATTTATAATTTCCGAATTTTCCCTGGTCTGGCCTGGTGGGAGGCTTCGGCCGTGGCTAGTTACCACCCTACCGGCAAAGACGTGCCGCCAAGCGATTTAGCGTTCCGGTACGATGCCGTGTAGAAACCGAATAGGGTAATGGGTTTCATATAACTGCCATGCCCCTAACAGGTTAGCCCGCTACCATCTTAGACTGCATCATCACTTACCCTCAGATGAGATCGCAGTCAAGGGCTAACTTGTAGTGGATAAAAAAAAAAAGTTTTAGATGTCACTAAAATCCATACTAATATTATAAATGCGAAAGTGTGTCTGTCTGTCTGCTACGCTTTCACGGCCCATCTTTTCAGCCGATTTTGGTGAAAGGTATAGAGGTAGGCTTTATCCCGGGGAAGGACATAGGCTACTTTTTATCCCGAAAAATTGAAGAGTTTCCGTGGGAACCAAAAAAAACCTCAATCCACACGGACGAAGTCGCGGGCTAGTTCGAACATAAATATTCGCATAGAGTCGGTTACGTTGTTTTTAAGTGCAATGTCGACTATTTGTGTAACGTCCCCTAGTAATAACACTAATATTTGAGATAATATTGCGTTCCTTTGAAGGCAGGATTTCCGATAATTGCGTACTTGTGACCGTCCCGGGACAGCGCGGGAATCGATGAGCGGAAATAACGTTACAGCACCATGAAAGCTCTTCTTAAGGCTGCAATAAGATTATAATTATGAATCACTCTCATCCAATATCGTTGATAAAGGTCGAAATGGGTGACTGTTTCACGAGAAAAACGTTTACATAAGCTTATAGGTGCTCTCTCTAATCCCTTACTCTCATTTTATCTAGGTCTAAAGCCCAGCAGCTTTGATGAGTCAGTGAGAGATAACAGATGAGTGTTAATTGGGATTGTGTTAATTGGGATGTCTTTTGATATACATACTAGATTATGCCTGCGACTCCGTCCTCGTGGATTGAGGTTTTTTTGGTCGTGTAATTTCTTTAAATTTCCAAGTTAAAAAATAGCTTAAGTATGTCCTTCCCCGGAATGTAACATACCCATTACCCCTATACCAAATATCATCAAAATTGATTGAAAAGACTTAAAGCGTAGCAGACAGACAGACAATAATCTATATTATATGTGCCAAATTTCATCCAGATCCCTTCAGCTGTTCTGGCGCGATCGAGTAAAAAACATCCATCCCTCCATCCATCCAAACTTTCGCATTTATAATATTAGTATAGACTTAGGGCCGCTTGCACAAGGATATTTAAACTGATTTAGTTAAATTTTGTAATGCTGTCCCTTTATAACAAATGCATATTATAGTTGCCAAAAAGGGACAGCATTAAAATATTTAACTAAATCAATATAAGAGTCTTTGTGCAAGTGGGCCTTAGTATCATAAAATAACAATAGGTATATTCAGTTAAGCAAATATTTATATGACCTCTTTAAGAACAAAGGTCGCTACAAACACAATTGTATCATTTTCAATTCGCTCAAATAGGTAAAGTTTCAGTATTTCAATTCCAATAATATTTTATTCGATTTAATATTGATGAGATTATTTGTTTAGTATTCCCGAAGCTTCGTGCTTTAATTAAATATGAATTTCAGTACAAAATGAGTTCGCGAAATCCTTTGATGTTGTTAAGTAATCTTATTATGAACTTCGCTAAATAAATTTTATATTATGAGGTTGAAATTTTAATATTATTTCTTACGCTACGACCCTGACTAAGTTTTTAGAAATAGAAATAGAAATAGAAATGATTTATTTCATGTAGGACAACTTGTGCCACTTATGATAAGTCGTAAGAATCTACCACCGGTTCGGAAAACTGATTCTACTGAGAAGAACCGGCAAGAAACTCAGCAGTTGCTCTTTTTAAAAACAGAAAAATGTAACAATTTGTATATAATATAAAATGCATACGCTACGTAACAAGTAGGTATTACACTGACTTGTGGGTTGCTGGATGCGAAGCTGGTTGCTTCCATGCAACTTTGTCATCGAGAAAATCATCTATACTATAATACCCTCGACTTAACAGACGCTGTTTAACACAGTCTTTATATTTATGTAATGGCAACTCCAGAAACTCTTTTGGTACCATGTTATAAAAGCGTACGACCCCACAAAGGATTTCTGCACCTTGCGCACACGATATGACGCTGTTACAAGCTTATGGCGATTTCTAGTACATCGATTGTGTGTATCACTTATTTGCTTATAAAGATTAATGTAAAGTTTAAGTTATAAAATATGACATTAGCGTTGAGGTTGATTCTAAGGTCAGTTTTTAGGGTTCCGTAGCCAAATTTGGCAAAAACGGAACCCTTATAGATTCTTCATGTCTGTCTGTCTGTCTGTCTGTCTGTGTGTCCGTCCGTATGTCACAGCCACTTTTTTCCGAAACTATAAGAACTATACTGTTGAAACTTGGTAAGTAGATGTATTCTGTGAACCGCATTAAGATTTTCACAGAAAACTAGAAAAAAAAAACAATAAATTTTGGGGGTCCCCATACTTAGAACTGAAACTCAAAAAATTTTTTTTCATCAAACCCATACGTGTGGGGTATCTATGGATAGGTCTTCAAAAATGATATTGAAGTTTCTAATATCATTTTTTTCTAAACTGGATAGTTTGCGCGAGAGACACTTCCAAAGTGGTAAAATGTGTGTCCCCCCCCTGTAACTTCTAAAATAAGAGAATGATAAAACTAAAAAAAATATATGATGTACATTATCATGCAAACTTCCACCGAAAATTGGTTTGAACGAGATCTAGTAAGTAGTTTTTTTTTTAATAATTTAAAACTTACTACAGGTTTGTACGGAACCCTCGGTGCGCGAGTCCGACTCGCACTTGGCCGGTTTTTTCTTTTTAATTCCACCACAAGTTAGCCCTTATCTGCGATCTCATCTGATGGTTGTGATGATCCAGTCTAAGATGGTAGCGGGCTAACTTGTTAGGGGTATGGCAGTTATATTAAACCCATACCCCTAGTCGGCGGCATCATACCAGAACGCTAAATCGCTTGGCGGTACGTCTTTACCGGTAGGGTGGTAACTAGCCAAGGCCGAAGCCTCCCACCAGAACAGACCAGACAAAATTCAGAAATTATAAATTGATCCTGCCGGGAATCTAACCGACGACCTTCCACGTTAAGACAGCTGTTAGTAAGTAACTTACGCAGTCGAATAAGTCGCGTATCGGTTGCAAATGTACTGTAATTGTGGTCTTACGCAAGAGCCTCTTAAATTGAAATTACATTTTTAATTTTTTTTAAACCCGGCTGAATTTGTTATGGGTTCTTCTCAGACCAGGGGGCGTTTGGAACCCTCGTAGCTTTAGTTTTGAGATACCGTAACTGATTATCACCATCATCCATACATATATGCGAAAGTTCATCTGTCTGCCTGTCTGTCCGTCCGTCCGTCTGCTACGCTTTCACGGCTCATCTGTTCAACCGATTTTGATGAAATTTGGTACAGAGATAGTTTGTATCCCGGGAAAGGACATAGGCTACTTTTTATTTCGGAATATCAAAGAGTTCCCGCGGGAATCAAAAAACTTTCACGCGGACGAAGTGTCACCGAACGACAACTTTTATGAAGTGTCGCAGAATCGGTGATTCTATTTTATCCGCTATCATCTACAGTAAAAGGCCGGAATTTATATCAATCGTCTATCGCATTCACTTCCCCTGATTTCCCGTCAATTGCTGTGTAAATAAACAAATCCGATTTCAATTTACGATGGTCCAACAAGCGTGTGATATGCCTCTTTTATTGTGAATCATTCATTCATTTATACAGCGTTGTAAAAATACTGTAGCATTTCATTCATTTTGATGCGAGTGAAATTTAAAATGTATGTTAAAATGAATTCCGTATTCCATTAAAATAATTGTTTTTTTTTTCTGATTAAGATAAGAGCCCGCGCAGACAGAAAGAGTTTAGACGCGAGTTTTGTTCTGTTCCGTGTCTAGCCCCACTAGAGGCGCGGCGCGGCGCGGCAAGTATTCTTTGTTTGAGTTTGTATGGAGCTGGGCCCACTTAAGCGACGCGTCGACGATACATACAAATAATATTTGCCGATTTTAAACAGATTGCTTGATGAATGATTCGATTATTCGCAGCCTCTATAATAACTAAGTATAGGTCAACGTAGTCCCCCTACGATTGCACATTCTATATGCTCTATACTTTAAGTCCAGTATAAAATTTTATTATTATCTTCATTTTGCAACATTTTATGAAAAATCATTTTTCAAAAAATAATTAAAAATATTCTGTCCAGGATTTTTGTTGTCTACCCATTTTTAATTTATTTTCTAATATATGAAATTTATTATAAAATAAATTTGATTCTCTTATCAAACCGGTAGGTCTCGATTTAGATTCGGATCTTAGACTATAACCGACTAATTACGTTTGTTTGCGAAGTTTTGTTTGAGAGAAAGAGAGTAGACCCGCTGGTCCTTCTCGAACGATAAACGTGACTCGTTATGCCGCGAGGCGACTGTATCAAACAGTAGTTGACCCTCGACCTACGTTGTCTACGAGTCCCCTCATCGCGTTGAATCGCGTCGCTTTCGTCGCTGTAGGACAACGGGTTATAAGAACATAATTACTGAGCCCAGTTTAGTAAATAACACAATTTGTGTTTGTGTAGTCAACACAACTCATCGCTAAACAACTCTAAGACCACTGTGTAAGCCCAGTTTAATTATACAAGCTCACAGCCCAATTCCTCTCGACATTTATTAAGTGTCTCACTTTAATTACGCAGTATTAAGCAGATTGCTTGATGGATGTTTTGATCCGTCACAGCCTTTGATATATTGTACGCAGAACTAGTAGTACGGGGGCTCTTGGACCCTCTTTCAGTGGTACTTTAATCTTTAATGGATTTGTTTTTTCATGCTACGTCATATTTTGACTCTACCACCGAAGAAGAGAAGAGCCGGCGAGAAACTCGGCGTTATACGTTGCTCTTTACGTTGAAGATTTATAAAGTATAGCCCCACAAACTTATCTGACAACGCGGAGAAAGGGAAAGAACATAAAGGTCAACATACGCTATACCTGTTATTAGAAAGAGATGAATATAGATTCTGAGTTACACTGTTGTTAATGCAATGGCCGCAAGTGACGGTGAGTGCCTTCTTATTCTTGCCAAAATAAAGCGCGGGTAACGTATCTAATGTTTTAAATATCATAGGCTGGTATAGTCTGCGTTAAGTAGCAGACGAATAAGGTTTATCATAAAATACCTAAAAATGTGCGAATGACTTACATAGAAATCACAGTAACGCATGTTGGTTCCCATTGCTTTCGAGTTAGATTGTTATTGCTATTATTGCAAATGTTTGCAACTAAAATAACTTAATATAAATATTATAAATGCGAAAGTTTGGATGGATGTATGGATGTGTGGATGTATGGATGTTTGTTACTCAATCACGCTCCAACAGCTGAACGGATCTGGATGAAATTTGGCACAGAGATAGATTATAGTCTGGAATAGCACATAGGCTACTTTTTATCCCGGAAAATTAAAGAGTTCCCGCGGGAACCGAAAAACCTAAATCCACGCGGACGAAGTCGCGGGCATCAGCTAGTAACTTAATAAATCTCAAACTTTTAACTTGCATCTAGTACTTGCTCAAATATTTCCACCAGCTCTTTAACTATAGTATTTGAACTAGATTTGAACAATATTATATAGTTAACGCAGGTAAATTAGTTATGGGCAAATTGCTGACATTAATCTTACCGGACTGAGATTTGGCCATAGGATATTAATAGAATCATTGATGGTTATGTGGTAGATAAATGTTTTATTTTTTCACGAAAACAATTTACAATAATAGTTTATTTGCTTACAGAAGTAAGGAAATCTAATGCCTATTAAAATCGTTCGTGAACAAATAAGGCACTTCAAATACAGTCTAAGATGCAGTTCCATTTAACCCATACCCCTAATAGGTTTCTATACAGCATCGTACCGGAACGCTTAATCGCTTAGTAGGGTGGTAACTAGCCACGGCTGAAACTTCACACCAGGCCAGGTCTGCAGGAAAAATTCAGAAATTATAAATTCCCAAATTGACTCTGCCGAGGATCGAACCCGGGAACTCCGCAGGTTACACCAGGGAGATCGTCAAATATAAGTACAATTGTCTCGCATACATTAAGTATCGTTAACAAGTTCTGGGGCCATACTGCCAACGCTTAAAGCCATATTGTTTCATTATTGTTGACTTTCGTCTTTTAGAATTATAATCCTTATTTTGAGGACGTTAAGGTACGTGACATAAAACTGTCATTTTGAGTAATATTGCTGAAGTATTGCTTTAAGCGTTTGCCCAGCATTGTTCCAGACTGTTCCAACAGTGCAGTAATGAGCAGTGTGCTCTCACTGACACTTACAGACTGACTGACGCGCTTTGTTATTGTTATAGCTAATGTCCACATTGTTAGTGAGAAAACTTGAAAAAATTGCATCCAAATACACGCTCAGTTTTTCTTTGTTTGATTTAAAACGACTCCTGCCTATTTTAAACGAAATTATTCGTACTAAATGTACAAAAGAATGTATTTCCAGTTTAACTTTGTTAAAAAAAAATTACCATAATAAGTACGTGTGCGCAATTCACACACGGAAGAAGTGAAACTTCAGAAAAGTAGCCTACGAGAGAATGAGATAAATATGACTTGTATTCTATCACATTCTCTCGCAGGTTAAATCCTATTATGAATATGTTTGTCTCTTTTTCGTTTCATCGAATTTTCAAACGATTCTAAAGAAGTTAAACTTCAAAAAGTAATTCAACAAAAATCTACGTTATTGTTGAAGCTAAACTGATCGCAATTCAATTCAAAAGGAGATGTCCGATTCGGTAGAGAAGTGAGTGAGTGAGTGGAGTGGTGTAAAAACGACAAAAACTTCATCCTTTATCTTGAAAGAACGCAGTAATTGTTTTTCAGGATAAAAATATCCTAAGTAGGTATATTATGTTAACCCAGAGCATTAGCTGTAAGTATGCAAAGTTTCATTTAATATCGTAGCAGATAGACAGGCAGATGGACAGACAAAATTGTTTTGGGGTCTGTATCGACACTAAAGCATTCCCCAATTTAAATTTTCAAAAAATTTTTTAATGTACAGGAGTTTTCCACTCACAGTTTTAAAAGATAAGTAAGCATTGTAAGATGACTAAGTGGGAAACTACAATAACCAACATAGATCAAAGGAACGCAGAACTGGGACAGACGTGTTCTAAAGTGGAGACCGCGTACTCTTGAGCGCGTAGATCTACTTCAGTTCGCTGGACCAATAACCTGAAGAAGGCATGAAGTGGACGAATGAGGTAGGCATTTTTATCTGGCACGCTCTTTTTATACATATCATGGGGATGCATCTATAATAATATTATAAATGCGAAAGTTAAGATGGATGGATGGATGTTTGTTACTCAATCACGCCAGAACGGCTGAACGGATCTGGATGAAATTTGGTTCAGAGATATATTATATTTGGGAATAACACATAGGCTACTTTTTATCCCGAAAAATTAAGGAGTAATATATTAGTGCGTGTAAATTCTAGATTTACTAGACAAAAGTAGGTCTTGATAATACTAGGTACCTAAACGCGTAAGCTACGAGACTCTGAAGACTATATTAACTACATATTGGCTTTCTGAATCCAAGTAGTAAATAAACATAGGTAAATGCATTCCAGTTTAAATTCGACGTCGTAGCGGTTATCGAATATTCTCACAATCGACAAAACTACTCGTACTAAGCTATTTTTAGATAGAAGTGTAGACGTGGCACGTCATATAAGAGTCCTTTCAAACGTGCCACAATCTTAACTACACGTCACTAGTAAAAGAGGACAATCCTGGCACGAAATTGTATAAAATGTTCCACTAACACAATTTTAATAGTCTTTATACCAATTTCAACTGTAGGTTAAACAAAACAAAGTTAAGTTTAAGTTGTTGTATAAAAAGTTGTGTAGCCTCCTGCTACGGCGTTTTATTATTTTAATATCACAATCCTTTTTAAAACCGCCTAAGAGTTTGATTCCACTACAAGTTAGCTCTTGACTGCGATCTCAATTGATGGTAAGTGATGATGCATTCTAAGATGGTAACGGGTTAATCGTTCCGTGTTTGCTGGTAGGGTGGTAACTAGCCACATTCGAAGACTCCCACCAGACCAGACAAGAGAGAATTCTGCCGGGAATCGAACCCGGGACCTCCCACGATACGACCACAGCGCTCACAACTGCACCAGGGAGGTCGTTAATATTGAAAAGAGTACTTCATCATACATTAAAATACATTCAAGTAAGTATTCATTAATTGTAGTACATCATTGTTGCAGTAATGAGCGAGTAGAGTGCTCTTGCTAGAGTCGTGTACACACAGACAGAAGCGCGTTTTTATTACAATATAGCTGTAATAAGACTACATCATTAGCAGGCGTATGTTTAACCCAGTTTCTCTTTGCAAATGTGAAAAAGAACTGGGACAAAATTAACTATTATCATATTACTTCATTTTCATTCTAATATTATAAATGCGAAAGGGTGTTGGTTTGTTGATTAGTCCTTCAATCACGTCGCAACAGAGCAGCGGATCGACATTATTTTGCATGGATATAGTTGAGGACCTAGAGAGTCACATAGGCTACTTTTTATCCCGGAAAATTAAGGAGTTAATTATGTGGAAATTCAAAAAACTCACACGTAAATATGTGACACTCGAGTTACGTAATATGAATATCTCTGGTTAGAATCAATTTTCCGAACCGGTGGTAGAGTCTTGGCGACTTATCATAAGTGGCAAAAGTTGTCCTATGTGATAAATAAATAATTTCATTTCATTTAATATAGTAACTTTGATATGTTACGAAACTAGAAACTCCAAATTCGAAAAGATGGACGCGCTGCATAAACAGCTGTCTCACTTTTTTTCATACTAAAAACCAACACAAAAGAAATTTTATCCTACCAAATGTAAAAGATATACTTTTCCTACCCTTTTACATATGAATGGAGGGTTCTTTTCCCACCTGTGGGACTTTAATAGGCTGTTACTATAGAGAAGTTCATGTTTTGTTGGGCAAAACGTCATTAAACTACCTCGGCCGTAACTTTTTACGACCCTCACGCGTATTCAGTTGGCTAAGTGAAAGTTTGGGCATTTCGATAACGTTGATAGATTTCGAGCACGATATTTTCGAAACCATTTTTAAATAAGAAAAATTTTATTATGCTCATTTTAGAATGAAATGGTTTTGGATTTTACCTACATTCAAAATAGAGTAGGTAGGTACTTTTACTTTGGTCAGACATAAGGAAGAGGTAAAACAAGATTAATAAAATTCCTTTCGTTATTGCATGATAATCCATAGTTAGAAACTCATATTTTCGGCATCTTCGCGATAAAATTGTGAAATGAAATTAAAAGATTTAATTTCGTGTCGAACTTGTGTCACTTATTATAAGAGGTGACTCTACCGTGGTATCTCTATCCCCTTAATCTCTTCGATACACGGGGTAGTAATACCACCAACTTCCCAACTCCAGGCTGTTAGCTACTATTACCTATTCTGTGCTGTTAGTGCGCACATCTTGGTAGAATTATACATAATCTTACAGACAGGCCTTAGGTACATTTTGTAAAGCCGACTACCTATACTAACCAGCGCCTTAAACGAAAACCTTGTAGGTAAAGGTAATTAAAGTTATTAGTAGTGAACACACGATTTTTCGCGATATTTTTAGATCCATTTTACCTGTTAACTGTTTCGACATCTATCAACTATCGAAATGAACGAACTCGTGCTTGGGGCAATGTCAGTAACGTGAAATGTAGGTGTCCCGTTGTAAAAACTTGTTTATTAAAGCTTTCATGAGTCTCTCGTGCCTTAAATTAAATTAAGTTTTACAACGGAACCCTACTTAAGAGTCAAACTAGTGAAGAGCTATAAAAACTTTAAATATTAAAAACTTACTTAGCCTTCAATTGTAAACATAAGCCTAGTAGGTGTTTTGTTACTAAAACGTTTGATAATAACAATTATCACTAAAATTCAAGGTAATATCGGGTCTTGTCTTTCGTTATGAATAATTTTGCTTCGATTTTTCGTAACGAAAAGAAAGATTATTTTGGTGTACAAACAAGGGCCATACTGCCAACCATAGATAATACACATATACTACAGACAACGCTATAAGCAATACCTAAGCAATAATACTCAAAATGACAGTTTTATGTCACGTACCTTGACGTTCCTAAAATAAGGATTAACTACGTATAATTCTGAAACACGAAAGTCAACATTAATGAAACAATACATATGGTTTTAAGCGTTGGCTGTATGGCCCGTCCACGTCTCAACTTAGGTAGGTACATAGTTTACTCATGACAGCAAAATAGGATAAAAAATATGGATTCGATAATACCAATTTATTTTGTTTCACAGAGGAATGAACAAGTATTGGTGTACCAGAACGGCCCTCGGAGGGATGGATGCTGGACCCGCGTCATCTCACAAAGCCTGTCTCCGTCCTTTCATCTCTGTATACCCCGCAAACAACGTAAAGGAATAGTTGGGGATAATTGTCTCAAAGAGATCTGCTTTGAGTGTCCCTACTCATACTTGTTTACCTACAGTAGCGTTCGTAATACGTCAAACTAGCTGATGCCCGCGACTTCGTCCGCGCGCGTTAAGTTTTTTTTTCAATTCCCGCGGGAACTCCTAAATATTTTGGGATAAAAAGTCAGACAGACACACTTTCGCATTTATAATATTACTATGGAAGTATGGATCAGTTGACGCTCAAGGAGAAGGTACGGACAAACAATAAGAATGAGAAGATAATATTAGAGAGGTATGGCATATGGAACGAAAGAACCTTAATATGACAGTTAAATAAATCCATGCTAATATTATAAATGCGTATTATAAAGTGTGTATGTCTGTCTATCCGTCGGTCTGTCTGCTACGCCCATCTATTCAACCAATTTTAAGATACTCGTAGCTTGTGTCCCGGGGAAGGACATAGGCAAAGTTTTTATCCCGAAAAATTCAAGATTTACCGCGGGAATTAAAAATGCTGACGTAGTCACGGGCATATTCAGCTAGTAATCAATTAATTATCTATCAACAAACATTGTTCAATTAATTTCATTTATTAGTTAAGATATTATTAGTTAATGCCGCTTCCCTACTGTCAGCTCTGATACAATATTCCCTACTTAGCGTTGAGGCCGTACGTTATTGTCATATCCACTTATCTCTCAGCTGCACACAGAGAACATCTGTTGTGATGGATTGACTTCTGATGAAATAATCAAATTAAGTATATCCCTTTGAAGATAATTTGATTTGGTTTTTGAAGTGAAAACTTCTTTAGCCGCGTTGAGCACTTTTTGGTAGGGGGTAAACTTGTGGATTCGCGTCACCGACACCGTCACCGACACCTCGCTCCGACATGCTCGCGAACACCGACATGCTCGCGTTTTTACGAAGACAAAAGGTCTTAAATATAAATATTTCGTAATTAAACTTTAATTCCTTAATTTTAGGGTTTATATTTTAATTATTTTAAATTTCAAGTTTTTTTAATTATTTTAAATATTCGTTTTCACTTCTATCGGCAGTCCCTATGACTGCCAATTTATTTTATCTGCTACAAGTTAATCCTTGACTGCAATCACACCTTATGGTAAGTGATGGTGCGGTCTAAAATTGCCATTTTAATATTAAACCCATAAACCTAATCGGTTTCTATACGGCATCGTACCGGAACGCTAAGTCGCCTGGCGGCACGTTCTTGCGGGTAGGGTGGTAACTAGATAGGCCAGGCTAGGCCAGGAGACTAGGCTTTACCCCGGAAAATTAAGGAGTTCCTGCGGGAATCAGAAAACCTCAATCCACGCGGACGAAGTCACAGGTATCAGCTAAGTACCCTTACTCTGAGATTGATCGAATTTAAAATACGGTCTCACTAAGTGAGGTGAATTACATATGCATCAAACTAAAATGAATCTTAATGTTATTAATTTAGAGCTCAATTTCGTGTATGCATTCACAGCTAGCGCTCCAAACGATACATTTCGAAATTTGAATCGGTTGCACTGAATTTGTGGCTTTAAATCAAGAGTTTTTGGGTCCATTTTAGTTTGACTCAATAAGTAAAATGGGCAACCTCTTAATATAGAGCGTACAAAGAGCGTAGTTTTGACTAGACCTGTACGCTTAATCCCAGTTTTAACATTGCAGATACGATTGATCGACGTGAGCGTTCGATCACATTTGCGTCAAACTAAAATGAACCTTAATTTCATTGATTTAGAGCCACAAATTCAGTGCAACCGATTTAAATTTCGAAACGTATCGTTTGGAGCGCTGGCTGTGAATGCATACACGAAATTGAGCTCTAAATCAATGCTATTAAGGTTCATTTTAGTTTGACGCAAATGCGATCGAACGCTCACGTCGATCAATCGTATTTGCAATGTTAAAACTGGGAGTAAGCGTACCGGCCGTCCCTTCGCGTATTGCCGGATAATATTGGAGTGCTATTGCATTCACGTGGTAGTTCACGTGGAAAAGGGTTTGGATTTTACAATGACTTCATAATAACATATAATTCTAATATTATAAAATTTCAAAATTCAAAACTCAAAATTCAAATGTTTTTTATTCAAATAAACTTTTACAAGTGCTTTTATAAATGTGAAAGTGTGTTTGTTTATTTGTTTGTCATTCAATCACGCCTCAACAGAGCGACGGATCGACGTGTTTTTTTGCATGAATATATTTGAGGACCTGGAGAGTGACATAGGCGACTTTTTATCCCGGAAAATTGAGTGGTTCCCGTGGGAATAACAAACTTATTCCACGCAGACGAAGTCGCGGGTATCATCAAGTATTATGTTCTGAAAGCCAGTTGACTATGGCTAAACCCTATACTTATTCTGCTCGAGGGGATGCGTACATAGTAGTAAGCCAGCGATGGGTGTTTTTTTTTTTTTAAATCATGTCATAAATTCACGTATTTTCATAGCTCACGTTCGGAAAATAGGCATTCTTTATCTAAACTGTGGGGAAAAATGATGATAATGATGAATTATATTAGTCCTACTTAGATAAGTTGATAACGCCTCACCAAGTATTAATAACGTCATAACACACCAATGATTTACAATCTAATCCCAAGTTTAATTAGCACAAGTAGAATTATGGGCGTCTAGAGACGCGAGCGATGTAGGTCTACCAACTGGGCCATTTCTAGGGCCCGTGAAAATTTGTTCATACATTCAAAAGTTTAAATACGAATAAGTTCTACTAGCTGATGCCCGCAACTTTGTCGGCGTGGACTGAGGTTTTGGTTCTCGCGGGAACTCTTTAATTTTCCGCGATAAATATCCTGTGTTATTCCAGGCTATAATCTATCTCTGTGCCAAATTTCATCCATCCAAACTTTGCCATTTAAATAATACTGTTGTTGACATCGGCATGGGTTTATCGTGCTTCATGATTTTTTTGTGATTTTAAAGGCATTTTAGGATTCCGTAGTCAACGAGGAAACCATATTATAGTGATATATATTGACGACCTCCGTGGCGCAGTGTGAAGTGCTGTTGTCTTAACGTGCGGAGGTCCCGGGTTCGATCCCCGGCAGGGTCAATTTGGGAATTTATAATTTCTGAATTTGCCGCCAAGCGAATATTCATTCCGGTACGATGCCGTGTAGAAACCGAATAGGGGTATGGCTTTAATATAACTATACCATACCCTAACAGGTTAGCCCGCTACCATGTTAACTAACTTGTAGTGGATAAAAAAAATATATATATATATATATTATAGTTTCCCCATGTCCGACGTCCGTCCATCCGTCCGCGGGTTAGCTCAGTAACTATTAGTACAAGAAAGATATAATGTGGCATGGGTACATACCTATATTAGACATGCCGACAAAGTGGTAAAATCAGTGAAAAATTTTTTTTAAGAGCCCCTACAATTTTCTCGCTACAATCATTTTTTCCAAAGATTGCTCCAAAATTGATTTTTTCAGTTTCATCCGGAAACGGTAAAAAATCAAAATTCAAAATTAAAATGTTTTTTATTCAAATAAACTTTTACAAGTACTTTTGAATCGTCAAGTGAATCTACCACTGGTTCGGAATGACATTCCTACCGAGAAGACCCAGCAAGAAACTCGCGGTGGTTGCTCCAAAGTTGTTGGTTGGTAAAGAGTTTTCCTGTACGTTTTTAAGAACAAAATATGAATTTTCGATGAAAATTTTCAATAGCGAGTGAATAAACACGTTTCCGATATTGTCACGTTATACCATCCTATTCTTAGAATGTTTATGACGGAACACTCAACGGCTCCTTCCCTCGGTCCCCGGTCCCCCGGCGCGGCGTCAGAGGGCACTATACAACGAAATTGCTTTTTCACAAGTCGGAAGCGCTGATGCTACATGATACCGATATTTTCTTTCTATAATAACAATGTTTTCCTGACCGTATTTCCGCCACAGACAATCTCAACGGAAACAACACTATACGCATTAGATACCTAATATACTAAAATCTAAATATTAAACTAACTATATTAAACACCCTAATCAAAAAGATCCTCTGGTTGCCCCTGGGTCAAAGATACCCATCAAGTTTGCAGCATTGCCACGCTGAATAACCTTCGAACCAGGTACTATTGATACTTAATATTATTATATTATCAACTAACGTTTGCCCGCGACTTCGTCCGCGTGGAATTAGGTTCTAAAAACTGATATTTCAAACAACTGTGAAAAATATAAAATTATTATTTTTTCACCGAAAGCACGAATACCAAGTTTCATGGATATAAATTGAGCCGCCTATTTAACTTCTTTGGGGGTGGAATTTTGAAAATTCCTTCCTTATTACACCTCTAGGGGGCTCAAGGAATATTGTCTCAAAATTTCAATACGTTCAGCCGTTTGGGCTGTAGTTTGTCTGTCGAACACTCAGGACAAAGCCTTTTATAGTCTGTTGTAGATGAAAATGTACGCGCTGAGGCTGAAGTGGCAATGGGCCTTGGGGTTCTAAAGTGCTGGAATTGGGACCCAGCACTTGAAAACGCTGCGTTGACAGACCCCCCACTCGATGGACGGACGATTTCAAACGAGTCGCATGGAGCCGCTGGATCCAGGCGACGCAAGACTGCGGCGTGTAGAATTTCGGTCACTCTTTAAAAAAAAAACAAAATCATAATCATTGTAAATTAATCATACCATTCAAATCAGTTTAAATGTGTTCAAAAACGACAAAAATAGTAATTTTTCATTTTTATTATCCATTTCTGTATGATATTTGGGAAGGCGCGCCAGTAATATATTTTATTTAGTTCAATTCATGGCGCCAGAATGAAGTGTTGCCATCGGTTTTCCATATTGAACTAACATGGCGGGTGAGGTTACGTAGCGCGATCTAGCGGGAAGCGATTTTGAAAAAAAAGATTTTTATAACTACCGAGAGCGAACATTGATGTAATTGTAAATTTTTTTTTTTCAAAAGAACGACCACCGAGCTTCTTCCTAGTTCTTCTCGGTAAGAACGGCATTCTGAACCAGTGGTAGATTCATTCGACGATTCAAAAGCACTTGTCAAATTCTACTTGAATAAAAAAACTGGCCAAGTGCGAGTCGGACTCGCGCACCGAGGGTTCCGTACAACCCTGTAGTAACTTTAACGATTTATGACGTATTAAAAACAAAGATGTAAAACGGTAATAATTACCTTTGTTAATGAACCGCAAAACTAACTTTGTTTGTAGAGGTTTACTGTTAATATCAAAAAAACTATGCTAGTTAGAGCATTGGCTATAGTTTTCCTGTAAAATATACATAAATTCCTATTGACCATAATTAAACATCTATTTTAGACTATATTTATCTATCTATCATGACTAAAAATAATTAAAAATCTATTTTAGAATGTACAAAGTTAACCCTTTCATATGATACCCCACACAGTACAGTTATCTCACTTTTAAATTTCAACCCTCTGATTTTCCCCCCTTTTTAAATAAGAACAAAAATAATTTCCAATTTTTTTTAATTCCAGTGTCTTTGGGCCACTAATATACACAACTATTCCAAATTTCATGTCGATAGCTTCGGTAGTTACTGAAATAATCGAGTGTGACGGACGGACAGACGGACAGACGGACAGACAGACGGAGAAAGTCGCACCATAAGGGTTCCATTTTACCATTTTGGTACGGAACCCTAATGATCTGAGTTTGAGTTGGAGTTTATGTAAAAAAAACCCCGCTTCCTCTCCCACCATGGAATAACCCGACAGAGTATTGAAAATTTTATCGCAGCAATATAGTGAATTGCGAATGCGACCGTTCTTGTTTGCGACGTATCTACTCGTAACTAAATTTTATATTCCTCTGGAAAACATGTGTCACTTCCGGAGAGGTTTTCTAGAACGTTTACTAACATATAACCTCCTTCGTGCTACGTGAGGGTGGTAATCGTAAATGAAGAAACAATCACAACAAAAAATTCGCTAATGAAGTAATATAATATGGCTACAAAACTGGTTAATCCCATAAAAAATTAATGAAGAAATTAAAACACGTCAAGATAAACTCGAACGATGGAGCAACAGGATTTTTGCGAATAAGCAAACCCGTGGAACTTGCTCGCATCAGTACATCTAGGACGGCTATATAAGACTGTCATGGTAGCCAGGTCTGTAATTTGTATGAGCGACGAGCGTAAGGAATGAATAAATAGTTACGCTATACACGATCCAAACAGACTCTGCTTTTCTATGTTCAATTTTTTAAATAATTTCTTAGAAAAAATATAAAGAAAGAAACTTTTTATAATTTTAATTTATTTTTAATTAAAAATATGCTATGCTTGGTTAAAAATCTACTGTTTACTATTACACTGGTCGCGAGCAATTTACTCTTATCCGTTGAGGAGTTCCATTGTCTATCTTCGAAGATATTCATCAGATCTTCGCCAAATTTATATGGGACCACTTCGAAAGTATACCCTTTCAAACAAAAAAGAATTTTCAAAATCGGTCCAGGCGTCTTCGAGTAATCGGGGAACATACATAAAAAATAAAAAAAAATAAAAAAAAGATTTCGACGAATTAAGAACCTCCTCCTTTTTTTTCAGTCGGTTAAAATGGAACTTAAAGCGACTTATGAATACATCTAATAAATGGATGTATAATTGATTCATTTCGATGCACAATAATTATTACAAGGTGAAGGTATGAGGGTTAAGTGAATGTGACTATTTATTTGTTAATATCATTAAGTGAAAATAAAGATCTTACTCCTAATGTGGAAATGGAAGGGCAAAGAAATGAATATAAATCGTTATTATTATATTTTCGCGCAATCGAAGGGAAAAGTTCGAAAAACAAAATAAAGATCCTAGCGATCACATAATATTGTATGGGAACATTGAATAATTGAAACACAGAGCTGCAATAAAAAGAACTATAAACAGAGATTATTTCTTAGAATAGTGTCATACTCACCACATGTATATAACAATAATTGTAGGAACACACTACACACTATAATATTACGGCATAATATCCGCGGTGTTCCCGTCGTAATGTAGTCGCATAAATCTTAATATTTACGATGTTCGCGTAATATTACTCTAGTCACATAATATTCCCGATGTTTCCGTCTAGGCTAAGAGCCCACCTCTAAACTTTTAAAGGACAATTTGGCCTTTAAAATCCTCATCATGTCAACCTCCGTTTCCGTTCCCAAATTCCCAAATAGACCCTGCCGGGGATCCAACCCGGGACCTCCCACGTTAAGACAACAGCGCTCAACACTGCGCCAGGGAAATCGTCAAAATTATAGCTAAAAAACTATAAAATTTGTTGCAGTTGCATTATAATATTTGACATTGACCGCCATGGCCGCAATTCGGCCAGGAGGACATTATTTAGTACACAGCAAAGTATTCGTGCCAAAAAAATATGCATTTAGATAATTTCTGCGAACAAGATAATTTCTGCGAAGTCAAGGCTGAAACGAATTTCGGTTATGAATTTATTTAGCACGCAGCTAAGACACACCAAAAAAAGACAAATTTATGTAATCTCTGCGAACAAGATAATCTCAAGAACCGAATTTCTATCGGGAGTACATTATTTAGTACGCAACAAAGTATTCATACCAATAGAGTATTGTCTGCTAGCTCTCCGACTGGTCCTAATGTAGTCGCGATAGTAACTCGCGACACATTCGCAAGCGTTCATCCGAACGCTTAAACCGAATGTTACATCACATACCTTCACATTCCGCTTGCTAAGTTTAATTATGTTCCAATGTTATATCTGACTATAAATTCTCAGTACTAGCCCGGAGTTAGGAAGTTGGAGGCGTTTCACCCCCGTGCTTCGGAGAGCACATTAAGCCGTTGGTCCCGGTTACTATCACTACCATGATAATAGTTGTTCAAAGCAAACCCGCATTGGAGCAGCGTGGTGGGTCTAAGCTCTAATTCCCTCTCTCCTATGAGAGTGGAGGCCTGTGCCTAACAGTGGGCTGTAGTGGTGGATTATACTATTAAAATAAGTTGTAGACTTAAACATTACTAATTGGCGACTTTTTCATCAAAACCTATTATTTATCCATACTAATTACTAATATTATAAATGCGAAAGTGTGTCTGTCTGTCTTCTACGCTTTCACGGCCCATCTGTTCAACCGATTTTGATGAAACTTGGTATAGCGATAATTTGTATCACGAGGAAGGACTTATGCTACTTTTTATCCCGGAAAATTAGAGAGTTAAAAACCTTAGCTAAAATCCACGCGGACGAAGTCGAGGCTTCTTTTTATCCCGGAAAATCAGAGTTAAAAACCTTAATCCACGCGGACGAAGTCGCGGGCATCATCTAATTATTTATATTTATATTAGAGCCTTTCGTAGAAAATAATTATATTATATTATATTTAAGACTTTATACAAGCGAATCTTACCCGCTTACCGGAGCGCAAATCCGCCGCTAATCGCCCCACATCCAAGATGCTATTATTTCTGCCGAAAACACTTTTAGGTCGCTCGTAATTAGGGTCACCACGTTTCAAATTGACAAGTCCTGACAAAGAGTGCGAAAGTGGAAGAAAATTCCTGATAGGAGATTCGAAATTGATTATTTTAAATCTAGAATATTAAATTTGTATTCAATAGTACAAGCTTAACTTGTCATATTTTGCTTAGGAGCATTTTATAAAAATACTGCACTGGTTAGGAATCTGCGTTCAAAAAAGCATCTAGTTTTACACCTATCGATTTGTGCTAGACGTTGATATGTCATTCAGTTAGTCCTTTCTTATATTATTACAGATTCAGGCTTTGTCTATTTAAGAAAGTGTTGAATAATACAGTCGTCCCACCATACAATTGTCAAAAGTGGTTTAAATAATTTACTGTGTACCTGTTCTGCTTAATTATATTTATATTTTATCCTAATTTGGATAATTCTGTTTACCAAAATCTCTAAGCCAAACTAAAATTATATCTTAAATATACCTTAACTGCAAACCCCTTTCACAAAAGCACAGAACTTAGTCCTGTCAACTATTAGTTTAGTTAAGACATTATGTACAACCGAATTAGCACTATAACTTTCTAAAAAATCTGATATCTTTAAAGTACAGACTAAAACGTTTATCATCGTGACATACATGAGAATTAATTCGATCACCAACATAATCTCTTAAAAATGAAATAGCACTCATCTCTCTATTACTTTTCGGGGCTGTACAGCCAGTTTTTAAATAAATAGATAAAATTACCATGTTAATCCCTTCACAATAAATCTCTACGGAAAAAGTCTGCACTAGATCTAGACCCCAAGATTGAGACTTGATAATTTACTTAACTTCGCGATTGTATTTAGCTAAACAAGCCAAAATAACTATTTTAGAATCCTCATTTAATTCAAAGTCCGGTCGGACGGTTATTCTGGCTAATAAATGTTTTATCTATTTATTTAATTTTGCTCATGATCCTGACATATCATGACAAATCCGATCGCCTGGTCACCCTACTCATAACATAATCTCCCAAAAATGAAATGGCGCGCACCGCTCTATTACTCGGCGGGGGTGTACGGCCAGTTTTTAATTACGGTGTTAATTGACTCGGCAAATGAGGGGGTGAACGACCTTGTTAAAATGGGTGAATATGGCCGCTTGCTGCAAATCGCGTCATAATAATATATAACAACATATTATAAACTAGCTGAAGCCCGCGATTTCGTCAGCTTGGAATGTGGATTGAGGTTTTGTAGTTCCCGCGGGAACTTTTTTGACGACCTCCGTGGCGCAGTGTGTAGAGCTGTTGTCTTAACGTGCGGAGGTCCCGGGTTCGATCCCCGGCAGGGTCAATTTGGGAATTTATAATTTCTGAATTTTCTCTGGTCTGGCCTGGTGGGAGGCTTCGGCCGAGGCTAGTTACCACCCTACCGGCAAAGACGTGCCGCCAAGCGATTTACCGTTCCGGTACGATGCCGTGTAGAAACCGAATAGGGGTATGGGTTTAATACAACTACCATGCCCCTAACAGGTTAGCCCGCTAGCATCTTAGACTGCATCATCACTTACCATCAGGTGAGATCGCAGTCAAGGGCTAACTTGTAGTGGATAAAAAAAAAACTCTTTAATTTTGATAGTAGGTATAGTATAGATTATTTTTCCGTTCATATATAGTCTATACTATCTATACTAATATTATAAATTCGGGATGGATATATGTTTGTAACTCAATCACGGCTGAACGGGTCTGGATGACAATTGACACAGAGATAGATTATAGTCTGGAATAACATATAAGCTACAATTTTTATCCCAGAAAATTAAAAGAGTTCCCTCAATCCACGCGGGCGTAGTCGCGGGCATCAGCTAGTTGGAAATAAATACAATAGTACCTAATTATTTGGTTACATTCTTTCATCTACCTTTTTGGTTCGGTTGTACCAGCGATCTTTTCGACCGAGCGAAGCGAAGGTCTCTGAGTCTACTTGAGTGAATTGGCACTTGTCCGTCCGTCCGTCCGTCCGTCTGTCTGTCAGAGCCTTATTACTTCTGAATTACTGAACGTAATTACTTCAAATTTAAATATAATATGTAAACCGATGGCCTTCCGCCGAATATGGCTTAAAAGTTATAAAAATCTTTATTTCAGGGGGGCTTTCATAGAAGCGAATGGGAAGTAAAATATTTTTTATAGCGTTACATAAGGTTGCGGTATATCATTTTAAAGATAAGTAGGAATAGAGCCCAAAAATATTTTTTTTAAAATTTTTCCCCTTGATTGATGAAATGGGGGGCTTTCAAAGTGGCGATTTTCTAACGTCCAAAGTTGACCTCAGAACTCTCAATTTTCTGAAAGGCGGAGCCTGAAACTTGATAAATTATTTGAATTATATCCTGTACTTGACCAACAAATACTAAAATTAGATAAATATTATAAGGAAACGAAATTATTTAATTTTTAATGATGATGATATTTTTAACAGAACTTCACAATGATGTCAATAGAAGGCGCTCTGTGATACCGCGAGGTCTCAGTTCGGGGCGAACCACTAGTATAATATGGACTGATTAGTTAAGTTATTGTACCCAATATGGACATAATATATTACAGTAGGTATGTAAATCTCGACTCATCTCTAGAATACCAAAGTCTCGGCCACAGCTTCCTAAGCATATCGCTGCAAACTCCTCGCTTACCATATTATTATAACACTGAGCATTGAGCTAGCTAGACCATAGAGAAGCAGACATACAAAAAGTGTCGAAATGGTTCCCTGACCCGATACTAACAAAGACTGAACCTTGGTACTAATTATACTAATATTATAAATGCGAAAGTTTGTTTGTTTGTTGGTTTGTTGGTTTGCCCTTCAATCACGCCACAATGGAGCAACGGATCGACGTGATTTTTGGCATGATATAGTTGAGGACCTGGAGAGTGACATAGGCTAATTTTTATCCCGGAAAATTAAGGAGTTCCCGCAGGAATACAAAAACTTAAACCACGCGCACGAAGCCGCGGGCATCAGCTAGTAAATATATATAATAGGTCTAGCCCCACTTGAGATGCACGGAACGGCGCGGCACGTAACGGTTTGCATGAGTTTGTACGGGGCCGCGTCGCGCAGTGCATCTTCGTGCAAAGAATACCTACTTGCCGCTACCAAAGTAAAGTCCGTTCAGTTAGATAGTGTCGGCACACCCGCAGGGGCTGCAGACATTCCTTACATTCCTCATTCATACTATTCCCTATTCTGTGCCGCTACGTGCCGCACCTCCGGCACCTAAGATAAACCTCCTCCGGTAGTGAGGCTAGACATGGTTTTTCTAGACCATTTAAAACGTGAGTCACAGCTATAGATGAGTAATAAATTAAAGGTTTTTATTCGTCTCTTGTAATAGCATACTAGCTCATTCCGGCGACTTCGTACGCGTGGATTGATGTTTTTCGGTTCCCGCGGGAACTCGTTAATTTTACGGGATAAAAGTAGCCTATGTGTTATTCCAGACTATTATTCTATCTCTGTGCCAAATTTCATCTTGATCCGTTCAGCCGTTGTGGCGTGATTGAGTAACAAACATCCATCCATCCATCCATACATCCATCCATCCAAACTTTCGCATTTATAATATTATATATAAAAATATAGTATAGTATATATAAAAATATAGTATATATAAAAATTGCACCGTCCCGTAGAACTTTTCTTTATAAATATTTAACTAATGCTGGCTTCGGACTGACGGACAAACATACACACTTTCGCATTAATAATAATAGTTGACAAGCAGAGTTAAAATCGGTCGAGCGCCAATTTAAAGAATGAAATAACCAAAGGCTGGTGAACTTGAATACCAGGGGGTAGGGACATTGCTGCTCTAGTGAATATGACAACTCTCTGTCGCTGTGACTCAGTACTTTACTCGAGTTTTGCTGACGCCATACATATTGCTTGTTAGTTAGTTTTAGTGCATATGAGTTTTCAAAATTGTTGCTAGCTTCTCGAATATTATTATGTATTTTACTGGCTGCTACATTTAAGTACTTAGTTAATTTTTAAATTTCCATTCCTTCTGGATTGACGAAAACTTAATTCCTTTTATTTCGATAGTCTACAAACTATTTATTGCAATGGTATACAAACTAATTAATTGCATTTATAACCCATAATATTATTTATTCAAGTTGACATTCCTACATCTCTCAAATTTGACAATTAGTCAAATCGGGTACTTTTATTCAAATTTCAAGACGCGCGCTTAGAATAAGAAATTTTGAATTAGGAGGTATGAAATACCCAATTGTGACGCAATCAAAAGTCAACACACTTTGGGTATTTAATATTAGACTGCGACTTTCAGGACGGTTTGACTTTGAAGGTCTATAGTTTCTTAACCTACAAATAGGTACTAAAATTCTACATCAATGCCTACAAAAGAAGATAATTGAAACAGTGGGCGTAAATAAAAGATACAAAACTGCATAATCACGCTCATTTATTATCTGCACACAATTAGACAGCGTTTCGTCTTACAATGTGATCAACGGCGATAGCGACAACACAAACTGAGGCTGGCGTAGCACTTTATCGGCTAGGCATGGCATTACCCCCTCTACCGGTGGCCACCGGTAGGAAGAGTGGTGGCAACAGGCAGGCTTGTCTGTGATTGGCCGGCGCGAGCGGCGCGCTCTGATTGGCGATGACAGGCGATGTGTTACATTCGGCTATCCTGCAACAACAATTGCTCCCGCAATGGGTAGCTTGGTTAACTTTCTGGTAAAACAATGATTCGCTTCATCGTGTCTAACTGGTGGCTGTTAATGGTCGGTACAGAACTATTCAAAGACAATCGGCATGCACAGTTTGGACTGGGGCCATAGCTAACGTACCTATCTAGATACTTTATTTTTGCAAAATTGGAACGGAAGCATGTACACACCACGAGGATAGTAACGGGCGCCTTTAACGCAATCAGATATTTTCGAATCGCTGCTGACTCTATCCATATTAAGCTATTAACAAACGCACCGAATATTGACATGTTGAATCAATCGGAAACACACAGCTCACATATTATGAGACATCTTTCTATGACTCACATCATGTTTAAATGACCACTGTCCACAATCTAACAATTTGGATAACCTAACTACACCACGAGAAAAACAATTAAATTATATGCACACATTTATCGTGTTTTTTTTCTGGAACAATAACAGATAATGTGATTCGTCGCAATAAACTATAGTTATTTGGCTAATGTGCAACAGAAATAGTGGATGACTATAATCGTGACTTTGGCTACGGAATGAGTCAATGGCAAAATGTAATTTTATGGACTAACCTGAATCATTGGTGACGGCGAAGTGATGCTCTGCTCTGGTCTGGTATCTCTTCATTTAACTCACGTATGGCCTTGTCTGCCTGGTTAATTTATAAAAGTCTTCTATGGATGTACCAGGCCTGAGGTGTGACTTCATCTTCTCTGCCGCTTAGTTCGGACACATCTCCACGTGATAATTCGTTCCATCCTCGCGAATAAATAAACGGTCTATTCCTGCTGAATCAGTGCGATTAAGCTGCATAGTTTTATTTTTATTTATCCCACTTCTGAGATGAAACAGTGGGCGTAAATAAAAGATACAAAACTGCATAATCACGCTCATTTATTATCTGCACACAATTAGACAGCGTTTCGTCTTACAATGTGATCAACGGCGATAGCGACAACACAAACTGAGGCTGGCGTAGCACTTTATCGGCTAGGCATGGCATTACCCCCTCTACCGGTGGCCACCGGTAGGAAGAGTGGTGGCAACAGGCAGGCTTGTCTGTGATTGGCCGGCGCGAGCGGCGCGCTCTGATTGGCGATGACAGGCGATGTGTTACATAATATTATATTCAGCATCTAAGTAGAAGTATAGGTCCTAAAATTCTACATCAATGATATTCAGTAACTAGCTGATGTCCGCGACTTCGTCGGTGCGGATTGAGGTATTGTTGCTTCCCGCGGGAACTCTTTAATTTTCCGGGATAAAATGTATGTGGCCTGATAATAAGGCCTATGTGTTATTCCAGATTATAATCTATTTCTGTGCCAGATTTTATACAGATCCGTTCAGCCGTTCTGGCGTGATTGAATAACAAACATCCATCCATCCATCCAAACTTTCACATTAATAATATTACTATAGATTTCGTCTGTATGAAACCGTGGTGGCTTGCTAGTTTTTTTAATCACTTAAGAATTAATTTGAACATCGGAAGAGGCATTTATTTTTCCGAGTTTCAAGTAAACATTTCCAGAGCTTTGGACTTGTACCTATAACAGCATTACCAGCTTACCGGCCTTCGGCGAGGCGCGAATTAACCGCGGTCGGAAAGTGGCCAATTACTGCAGAACCCCCCTCCTCAAACAGAATTCCGATAATATGCTGCGAAGTGGAATTACCCAACTCTCACTTAAAATTAATATCAAATTTAGGCATTGATTAAGGTTTTCTATGCTGTATTTTATTAGGACTACCTACATCAAAAATTCAACATAGTGTTTTTTTTTTGTTGCGAAATATGCTTGCGCTTGATGACTATCATACTTAGACATGCATGTTAAACTTAATTATAGTAAGAAGATTTTTTTAATATCATACTTTAATATTATAAACGCGAAAGTGTGTTTGTTTGTTGGTTTATTGGTTTGTTGGTTTGTTGGTTTGTCCTTCAATCACGCCGCAACGAAGCAACGGATCGACGTGATTTTTGGCATGGGTATAGTTGAGGATCTGGAGAGTGACATAGGCTAATCCCGGAAAATTAAGGAGTTCCCGCGGGAATGAAAAAACTTAAACCACGCGGACGAAGTCGTGGGCATCAGCTAGTGACTCATAAATAACTTATGCTTCTACAGAGATTTATAACTGCGAGTTTCAAGTAAACATTTCCAGAGCTTTGGACTTGTACCTATAACAGCATTACCAGCTTACCGGCCTACGGCGAGGCGCGAATTAACCGCGGTCGGAAAGTGGCCAATTACTGCAGCACCCCCCTTCTCAAACAGAATTCCGATAATATGCTGCGAAGTGGAATTACCCAACTCTCACTTAAATTTAATAACTGAGCCATTGATTAGGGTTTTCTATGCTGTATTTTATTAAGACTAACTACATCAAAAATTCAACATAGTGTTTTTTTTTATTGCAAAATACCTATGCTTGCGCTTGACGACAGTCATGCTTTGATATACGTGCTTGTAAAACTAATAAATCATAATAGGAAGATTTTCAAATATTCAAAATAAAATTAGCCACGTTCTTCTTTATATCTTAAAGCAAACTCGTGCTAGGAAACCTGTCTTTTTGCGTCTGGAGTTTAAAAGCTTATGCTACGAGGAAATACGACAATAGTGCAATAGCTCCTTCAGATTTTTAGCTTTGATTAGAGCTTTAATCACTCATAAATAACTTATGCTTCTACAGAGATTTATAACTGCGAGTCTAAAGTGAGTATAACCGGAGCTTTGGACCTGTATCTATAATAGAATTACCAACTTACCGGCCTAAAGCGAGGCGCGAATTAACCGCGTTCGCAAAGTGGCCAATTACATAGAACCCCCTTCTCAAACTGAATTCCGATAATATGCTGCGAAGTGGAATTACCCAACACGCAGTCGAACTTCACAATTTAGCCATTGATTATCTTTATTTGAAACTAGATAATGCCCGTAACTTCGTCCAAGTGAATTCAGTTTTTCGAATTCTTTAGTTTTCGGGAATGAAAAGGTAGTCTGTCATTGCCCAGAATGCAACCTATCACGGGCGGGCAGACAGACACTCTTTCACATTTATGATTTCAGTATGGATAATTTTAGTCACGTTCTTCTTTCTGCCAAAAGCAAGCTCATGCTAGGAAACCATACGACTATAGTGCAATAGGTCTGGATTTGGACCAAACTTTATAGTTCGCACCCATGGATGAAGAAAAATGTCCGCACCCTGAACTTTTAGCTATAATATTGAGGGTTTAAGTTCTCATAAATAACTTATGCTTTTATAGAGGTATTTGTAACAGCGAATTCAAAGTGAATCCAAGGTTTGGACTTGGGTCTACAATATAGCATTAAACTGGGTGTACAGCGAGGCGCAAATTAACCGCGGTCGGAAAGTGGCCAATTACTTCGATAATATGATACGAGGTGGAATGTTACCTAACTCTTAATATTACCGTGCTCTTACTCCGCCGGCGGATTTGGAGTAAATTAAAATGGGCGTTATATTATAATACTAGATAATGCCCGTGACTTCATCCGCGGGGATTGAAGTTTATTGGTTCCCGCGTGAATCCTCTCATTTTCCGGGATAAAAAGTAGTCTATGTGCTATGAATGAATGAATGAATTAATGAATTAATGAATGAATGTTTTATTTTCATGACTACAAAGGTCCTTACTCCTTAAGAGTTAGTAAAAGACTTATCCTATGTTAGTATTACTTATACCTAATAAAATAAATAAAAACTTTATGTGTTAGTAAGACTTATTCTATGTTATGCTATTCCAGACTACAAACTATCCCTGTTTCAATCAAATTTCATGCAGATCCGTTCAGCCGTTCTTCCGTGATTGAGTAACAAGCATCCATCCAAGTACACCTTCTGAACGTCATATTCACAAAGAATAAGTTATAAGACTTGATGGTGATAATTTACTAGTTACTTCGGTATCTTAAGACTAAAGATACGAGGGTTCCAAACGCGCCCTAGTCTGAGAAGAGCACACAACAAACTCAGCCGGTATGTTATTTAAATATTTAACTACATCAAAATTTGTACGTCAGGGTGACCTGACTGGATATGCTGCGGCTTTTCATACTGTAACCATCATTGTAACACAATATATTCAGACAAATAAATTCATTCATTCATTCACCTATATAAGTCATGATAGAGCAATTCAAAAGCTCACTTCACATTGTAAACAGAGTTGGTTATACTATAGGAGTATTTTCAACAACTTTCCATACAAAACGCGGGTATTAAAAACATCAAGTAAAGTAAATATCGCGTACAATGTGACTGCTTTTCGCCGGCCCAAACGCTCCAGGGGGTTACTACCGTCGCAAGCAGTAATATTTTAAAATGGCATACAAATATTTTTTTCTTTACTACAAGTTAGCCCTTGACTGCTATCTCACCTGATGGTAAGTGATGATACAGTCTAAGGTGGTAGCGGGCTAACCTGTTAGGGGCATGGCAGTTATATCAAAGCCATACCTAGTCTACCCCTATTCGGTTTCTAACATGGCATCGTGCCGGAACGCTAAATCGCTTGGCGGCACGTTTTTGCCTGTTCGGTGGTAACTAGCCGCGGCCGAAGCCTCCCACCAGGCCTGACCAGGGAAAATTCAGAAATTATAAATTCCCAATTTGACCCTGTCAGGGATCGAACCTGGTACCTCCGCACGTTAAGACAACAGCGCTCAACACTGCGCCATGGAGGTCGAAAATAATCTATATTTAATGCAACTGGGGTTCAACTTATTAGTAGCCATACAATTTAGTTAAATCTTAAAAACTGATGTTAGTAACGCACGCAAAAGACAAACTATAGCACATTTATATTTATTATTTTGCCTGGTGGGAGGCTTCGGCCGTGGCTAGTTACCACCCTACCGGCAAAGACGTGCCGCCAAGCGATTTAGCGTTCCGGTACGATTCCGTGTAGAAACCGAATAGGGGTTTGGGTTAAATATAACTGCCATGCCCCTAACAGGTTAGCCCGCTACCATCTTAGACTGCATCTTCACTTACCATTTTTTTTATTATTGGTAACAATAAACCGTCTTTGAACGGCCACATTTAGCGAAAGGGCCATCCGAATGCAGGCAGACTGCAACTTTTGTGATCAGTGGAGAGCTCTACATCCACCTAACACTGAATCAGCTTTTCTGGCGATGGTTACCAAAAGTGCAGTTATCTCCTATAATATAGCCTCTCCTAGCTTGTAACCACCCTACACATAGTTTTTTCGAAGTGAAAACTTATTTAGCCCCGTTGAGCTCTTTTTGGTAGGGGGTAAACTTGTGGATTCGCGTCACCGACACCGTCACCGACATGCTAGCGTTGTTACGAAGACAAAAGGTCTTAAATATAAATATACTACATTCGTAATTAAACTTTAATGCCTTAGTTTTAAGGTTTATATTTTGAGGATTTATGCATTCTATTCTATAACAAAATTCCACAACCTATTTAAACTTGCCTTTACACAAGACGTTTAAAAAGTCCATTAAAAGTATGCTTCTGAAAAAAGCTTATTAAACTGTTGAAGATTACGTAAATGACAAAGGAGCATGGATTTGACTCTCTCCAGCAATTCTAAGGACAGCGGTTACATAATATGTAATTACAAATCAATGAAATTGTAATTTTTTTTTAAAAGAGCAACCGCCGAGCGATGACCACTGCCAGGTTATCAAAGACAGCTACATGGAATCAGATAGGATCTGCATCATCGTATTAAAAAAAAACATAGTTCCAAAAATTCCATAGTATTGTTGTAAGCTACTCTTTGTTGTAGGCTTGAATGCTATCTCCCTATTGTGTGAGATTCATAGCAGAGCCTTAAAAAAAACAATTTGTGCAGTATCATTTCGCTCCGGCCTCGGGTGTAAGGCTTTGTGTAAACAGAACTCGTACACTCAATTTGTGTGAATGGTGTTATTTTAAATATAAACATAATGTTTTTACTCAAACTCATATTCCTACTCATATAACCCCATGCTCCTAACAGGTTAGCCCGCTACCATATTTGACATCAGGAGAGATCGCAGTCAAGGGCTAACTTGTAGTGGATAAAAAAAAAAGATATCAACTGATATAAACTCATATAAACTCATATTTTTTTGACAATGTCAAAACTTAAAATTTTGCTCTGATATTACTATTGTACTTTTTTTTTAATTTAATGTCATACTGTTTCTGTGTTTTGTTAACTTATGGGTTTGTAAAATTGCCTTAAATAAAAAATATTTAAGTATTTATTTGTTTATAGCACACAGTGGTAGGTTCTATCGGGCGTTACAACAATTACGAAGATCCGCAATCACACAGCACGTATCACCCACACTCTGATTTATAATTGTGCTCGTTAGGAACACTGCTTAGCTATTGTACAGTTCATTACGTAGGTATAGCCAAACAGAGGAATATACATAGTTGTATAGTCCCACAAACTTATCTAATGGTCCGAGAACCGGGTATACCACGACCTTCACCGATCTGTTATCCAAATGAAACATACTTTTTATTTTTTAATCATACTAATATTATAAATGCGTTAGTGTGTTTGTTTGTTGGTTTATTGGTTTGTTGGTTTGTCCTTCAATCGCGCCGCAACGGAGCAACGGATCGACGTGATTTTTGCCATGGGTATAGTGGATGGTCAATGGCCACCTGGAGAGTGACATAGGCTACTTTTTATCCCGGAAAATTAAGGAGTTCCCGCGGGAATAACAAAAAACTTAAACCACACGGACGAAGTTGCGGGCATCAGCTAGTAATAGACAAATACGCCTGAAATAGCTTGCCTATCAAATCCTGACCAGGCTATTTTTAAATTATTAATTAAAATTAATTCTTTTTTGACAGGTTTATTGTAGGCAATGCTATACCATCGCGTTTGTTATAAAACTACCTATATTTTGATTTATAATATAAATAAGGCGGTGAAGTAATGTGGGTTTTTGGTTCGTTTAAAATGATGGAGACTGTTGGTGGAGACGTCTTTATTCAGTGCAGGCTTAATATCTACTATTGTTATAATAATATTTCTTAATCTAATCTACTTACATTTTCAATGCACCTTTCTTCCAAATCGATGAGTATACAACCTACATCGATTTATTGAGGAGTTGCATCTTTATGTTGAACTGAGTACATATTACAGCGGTTCCGATCCGTGAAGTTACCATACCATTATATGGTACTTACCATAGTCCATAGGTAACTTCACGGTTAACCGCTAGTGGCGGGACAAACAGAAGTGACGAGGGGCGAGTTGCGCGCCGTATGGCGAGGAAGCGTCGCCCCCGCCATAGCCGCGCCGCGCCTCTTCAGTATGCTCGGCGTCTCGCCGCTTGATCTCTATATGTCCCGCTTTCTATATGTCCCGCGCCTTAGCAATCCCTTGCGCAATAGCAGATAGATATCTGTGTGATTGCTAAGCTGCGTCAAGATGGTACGACGACGTGCAAATTAGACGACTCTAATTCGCGTGTTACCAGATATCTGTGATTCTGTGATTGTATTCAATTAGCACTGACAAGCCGCGTTGGTAATGTAAATATCAATTAAAACCAGCCCCCCCCCCCCCCCCAGCCAAGTAACATACGTTTCGTGTCTATTCTCTTTCTATAATGGTTGTGAAAACTTCTTTAGCCGCGTTGAGCACTTTTTGGTAGGGGGTAAACTTGTGGATTCGCGTCACCGACACCTCGCTGCCCCACTCGCGTTGTTACGAAGACAAAAGGTCTTAAATATAAATATACTACATTCGTTATTAAACTTTAACGCCTTATTTTTAAAGTTTATATTTTAATTTTTATAATTTTTTTTAATTTTTTTGATGCCTTTTTTCAGGTTGTGCCACACACCACAAGTGTTATAGTGGTGCTTCTATGACTTGATCATGAGTCTAATGCTCAGGTACTGGAAGCGCCATGGTAACATTTACCTTAAGGTATTGTTTTGTGTGGCACAATGCTGTCGATAAATGTTTTTTCTTTCTTTCTTTCTTTCTTTAATTTTTTTTCCTGATTATCTTAAATATTATTCGTTTTACTTCTATCGGCAGTCCTTATGAGTGCCAATTTTTTTTTTACTTTTTTGTTCTTTCCGTTAAAGCTTTTTAACGATTATAGAAAGAGAATGGACACGAAACGTATGTAACTTAGCTAAGGGGCCAAGCATTGGTAAAACTAACTAATAAATAATAATAATGTCCTCCCGACCGAATTTCGGCCACGGCGGCCAATTTCCAGAGAGATTAGCCATCTGCGCGGGAGATATTATAGTGCATAAGTGTGTGCGCAAACACAGGTGCATTCTCTGTTCCTTTACTCTCATAGCCCGATGGGACGGAAAATCCGACACGACCGGAGAGAGATCAGGCGCAGGACCGACGGCTTAACGTGCTCTCCAAGGCACGGGAGTGAAACACCGCCAACTTCCTAACTCCGGGCTAGTACTGAGAATTTCTTGTCAGAAAAACCCAGTAGGTACCTACTTGTTGTAACCAGACCCGGTCGACTCGAACCCGGGACCTCTTCGGCCGCAGTCGAACATGCTAACCACTAGACCAACGAGGCAGGTAAAACTAACGAATTACTACACAAATACGGTAGTGTTTTGACGACCTCCCTGACGCAGTCGTGACTCGTGAGCGCTGTGGTCTTATAAGTGGGAGGTCCCGGGTTCGATCCCCGGCATGGTCTGTTCGGGAATTTATAATTTCTGAATTTTATCTTGTATAGCCCGCTGAGGGGTTTAAGCCGTGGCTAATTAGTATACCCTACTGGCAAAGACGTAGCGCCAAGCGATTTAGCGTTCCGGTACCATGTCGTGTATAGAAACCAATTGGGGGTATGGGTTCAATATCACCATACCCATACTACCCACATATCTATACCGATATTTTGTATGAAATCCTTTCTTAGCGGAAGTCTACGTCATAATAGCTATCTACATCAAAGATCTACAGAACAAACAGCCCGATTCGTCCAGTCATAAGTAAGTCATATGTCATAGGTCATAAATATTTATTCAATATAGGTAGGTACACTACACTTATTGACGTCCGGTTACACAAAATATAATGCTGTGATGGTGATAATCTGTTACGGTATCTTAAAACTGAAGCTACGAGGGTTCCAAACGCGCCCTGGTCTGAGAAGAGCCCACAACAAACTCAGCCGGGTTTTTTGTTTTCATTATCACCATCTCACAAATCATCTTAACATTTTTTTTTTATCTACTACAAGTTAGCCCTTGACTGCGATCTCAGTCTAAGATGGTAGCGGGCTAACATGTTAGGGGCATGGCAGTTATATTAAACCCATACCCCTACTATGGAACTATTTGAGCCAATATAGCAAATTATTGCCAGTGGTTTGAGCTGTGTGTTGAAAGATCAGTCAGTCAGTCAGTCAGCATTTCCTTTAATTAGATTTGTATTGTGCTAAAACACGATGGCCCAACTGTATCCATACTTCCATACTAATATTATAAATGCGAAAGTGTGTCTGTCTGCTACGCTTTCCCGGCCCATCTTTTTAACCGATTTTGCTGAAATTTGGACTTTTTATCCCGGAAAATTAAGGAGTCCCCGCGGGAATCAAAAAATCATAATCCACGCGAACGAAGTCGCGGGCATCATCTAGTTGTTTATAAACTCATACCCGGACGCTGAAATATGAAAACTTTTTAGCAACGCCATTACTAGATGAGTATAGCTATTAATTTTTATTATTTTAGTTAATTAGCGCAGTAAAAGCCTTTCCCTGTTATGACTCACACAAATTATAAATGTTACTTTTTAAAAAAGTTCTTAAAATTCAAAGGCGATCACAACAACCATTTGGCCAGAAGCAAAGAAATGCATTAATATAAGGATGATGACCAATAAATCAAATCAGCAACTCTTTATCAAACTTAAAAACGCACTTCTAGTGTGGACGTTTCTGCCACGTACCTGCAAATTGTGGAACCAGCTTCCATCTTCTGTGTTCCCTAACGATTATAATATGGGGCTCTTCAAAGGGCGGATAAACAAATTTCTCAAAAGCCAGCAACGCATTGGCGGTTCCTCTGGTGCTGCAAATGTTCATGGGCGGCGGTAATCACTTACCATCACGTGACCCGCCTGCTCGTTTGCTCGCTATATATAAAAAAAGAGAAAAAAGTTGTATGAAAGTCACAGTTGTGACTTTATACACTACACTGTAGTCTGTGGTTGTGACGTCATTAAATTTTAACGGACTTTTTTTCTTTAATCTAGGTATATTTTACAATGGTTATCAAACTTAAAACTTACCGAGGATGTGAATTTTAGGTCTTATTATTTCTTTCTGAAATTATTAAATAGAGAGTCTTCCAGAAGACCTAAAATTCACATCCTCGGTTAATGTTAAGTTTCCATCATCATACTCATACTAATATTATAAATGCGAAAGTGTGTAACTTGTTTGTTGGTTTGTTGGTTTATTGGTTTGTTGGGTTGTCCTTCAATCACGCTGCAACGGAGCAACGGATTGACGTGATTTTTTGGCATGGGTATAGTTGAGGACCTGGAGAGTGACATAGGCTACTTTTTATCCCGGAAAATTAAGGACTTCCCACGGGAATCAAAAAACTTAAACCACGCGGACGAAGTGAGAATGCGCTGAAATTTGATGACGTCACAACTATGAATTTCATACAACTTCCATACTAGAAGGGCGTTTTTAAGTTTGATAAAGAGTTGCTGATTTGATTGAGTTGTCATCATCCCTATTGTACAAAGAATACCTGCCGCTAGTCCCCGCAGCGCCGCGCCTCTGTAGTGGGGCTGGACCTTTAGAGAGCACTCGGACTTGAATATCGCCAGTCTGTATAAGCCCTGCTTTGCTCTTGTGGTATTTCTGAAATTTTCTTGAAGCTCGTATTTCCAAAAATCATGAAATAACCATTCCTTCACTTTTAATGCCCAAATACCAAGTTTAATTTTGGTAGTTCGGCCAAAATATGAAGTTTGGTAGCGCAGAACAACTAGCTGCGATGACCGCAACTTCGTCCACGAGGACTACATTAATTTTTCGGGATAAAAATTAGCTTATGTTTTGTTCCAGGCTATAATCTATCCCTGGGCTAAATTCCATCCAGATCCGTTCAGCCGTTCTGGGCTCTGGCGTGATTGAGTAACAATTATCCATCCATGCATTCACCCAAACTTTCGCATCATACTAAGTAATATTATAAATGCGAAAGTGTATTTGTTTGTTGCTTTATTGGTTCCGTTGCTCCGTTGCGGCGTAATTGAAGGAGAAACCAATACCAATAAACCAACAAACAAACACACTTTCGCATTCATAATATTACCTAGTATGATGACTAGAATGATGCACATTTTGTTTCTACTTTTCTATTATAATACAGTCTGTTAACACATATAGCTGACATTGGAGCGATAAGGTCGGGTCTGCCCCCTGATTATGTAAGAATTGTCCATCAAATGGTAAAGGAGCAGCGTCAAAGTAATATAAACCATAAGAGCTTTGAATTAGAGCTCAATTTCGCGTATCCATTCTTATACGTTTGAGTATCGTACATACCTAAACGTATAAGAATGGGTACACGAAATTGAGCTCTAATTTAATGTTGATAAGGTTTATTTACTTTGCCGCAGATTTTTAACGATTTCATCGGTCATTCTTACATGATTGGGGGGCAGATTTACGACCCGTACCAGCTTCCCACTGATAGTCCTTAGCGAAATACCTTAACATTAACGCTGAGACAGGTGCACTCTCTATTCCTTTACTCTCATAACCCGATGGGACGGAAAATCCGACACGACCGGAGAGAGGTCAGGCGCAGAATCGACCGCTTTATCTCCGAGGCACCATGGTGAAACACCGCCAACTTTCAACTCTTAATATTTTAGGCTAAGGCCCGGGACTTGAATCCAGAACCTCGTTAGCCGCAGTCGAATATGCTAACCTCTAGACCAACGAGGCAGTCAATGTTAGATGTGACACAGATGGAGAGATACACTATTACAGTTATATATAGAGTAACGCCACCTACAAAAAATACGCATCGAATTGAAGACCTTTTTTGATTGCAATGAATTAAATAAATAAAATATACAACGCATATTGAGTAAAACGATTTAGTAAAAGAGATGTAAGAATTCGAAAAAATTTGTACGAACGTAGATGAAAAGTAATGTTTAGTTATGCACTAGAATAATAAGTATGTCGTAGTACACGTTTACCAGCAGAGCTTTTTGTAAGTGCACTGAAATAGTCAGAGTAAAGTACACAGGAACCCGATAAGCTTTGACGCCTTTGATGCAGAGGATTTCATTTCCGCACCCGAAACTGGTGCAAAATAAATTGACATGATTGTCGTCAAGCGCAAGCCTATCTCACAATAAAAAAAAAAAAAAAAAAAAAAAAAAAAAAAAAAAAAAAAAAAAAAAAAAAAAACATTCGTGCTGAATCGTAGCTATGGGTGTCATGGCGTCACGTGGATCTTGTCCGGACATAAAGGATTTTGAATATTTTGACGACCTCCCTGGCGCAGTGGTGAGTGCTGTTGTCCTAGCGTGGGAGGTCCCGGGTTCGATCCCTGGCAGGGTCAATTTGGGAATTTAAAATTCCTGAATTTTCTCTGATCTAGTCTGATGAGAGGCCTCGGCCGTAGCTAGTTACCACCCTACCGGCAAAGACGTGCCGCCAAGCGATTTAGCGTTCCGGTACGATGCCGTGTAGAACCCGAATAGGGGTACCTATGGATTTAATATGCCATACTGCCATGCCCGTAACAGGTTAGCCCGCTACCATCTTAGAACGAATCATCACTTACCATAAGGTGAGATTGCAGTCGAGGGCTAACTTGTAGTGGATAAAAAAAAAAAGTTGGTATACGTCTACCACTGAGTACCTACCTCCGGCATACGGTCACTCCGAAGAAAAAGCTAATCGGTCTCTAGACAAGCTTTCAAATGTACAGTTGCTTATTACAACCTCCATACATCACGGTGACGGATTACTCTAATAAATTAAAGAAAAGTGCTTCGTATTTGGGAATAGAGTAAATATATTTACTCACGAAAAATGCGGGAGGATTTTTTGATGGGCTCAAAATTAATATACTTGGATAGAAGCAGGCGTTGCTTCGCGGAAGTCCATGATAATAAAGGGACTAGAAGTTTAATTCGCTATAATCCGCCACAGTAGACAAATCTATAGTGGTACAGCGTGTAGCTTGCACGTGTAGCTTACGATATTCACCTCACAATAAGCCAGCAATTCGCACCGGAACAACACCACACCACACAAATCTTCCAAATTATTCTCAACGTACGTTTCACTCCGACACCGAGGCATCTTCAGGAGATGTTGACTCGATTGTAAAGTCTTTACAATCGTGATTTTTGGGTGGCACTTGGCAGATCAAAAATAGATTTCTTTTATCCAAATAAACTTACATGAAAAGGTTATGTTTAACGGAAGGGTTACAAACATACTATATAAGTACAACCTCTTATTTTTTTATCAATCTGTAGTGTAAATTCGAGTTTATCCAGTTTGTTAAAATTGCAAAACAAAGCATCATAGGTTAACAAACCCTACCGTATAATCAACAAATACTGAAAAATACTGATAACTGTTAAAAGCTTACGCTTTTATTGACTGGATTTCTTCTGTATGTTTGTTAAAAATTTAGATAGATACCTAGATAGATAATCAATTTGATTTAATTAATAAATTAATAAAAAATTTGATGGTACGTAACAAATGGTAGCAAAATATAAAATAACACCATGCAAAGCAGCTGCCCAAAGATAACACTCAAATATAGATAATTAATTAAAAAAAAAACATCAAGTGAAGGCTCAACACGCAAAATTTCTGAAATTCAGTAAAAGCGTGTGTGTTTAGGCTCATCATAGCTGACGGAATTTCGGGGAATCCCGAAGTTCAAAACTTCAAAGCTGTTAACAAACGTCAGGCAAGTTACTACCATCGCATAAAACAGTATTACTTTTAAATTACAGTTTTATGTCACGTATCTTGACGCCCCTAAAATAAGGTTTTTAATTCTAAAACACGAACGTCAACAATTGTTGGTACAACGAGCCCCCCGCTATGGAACTACGCACAGGCCAGAGCGGGGGCTGCGCGGACTGCGCGGGGCTTCAGGGGGCTGCGGAGGCGCCGGGAGATAGAACGACTCTCGCCATCCAGCACATCATTAGTGTCCACGTATCTATTTGTTAGCGTATTCTCAATTAAATCTATCAGTGTTAAAACTTTAGTGTTTCAATAATAAACCAGTACCTACCTAGTCTTAACAAGTGTCCACGCTCAAACAATGGTCCTTCGAGCCGAATATTAAGTACCTACCTTATAATATTACGTATGCGATTACATCTTGCTTATTTTTTTTATAATATAACATAAAATCTATGCACTTATATAATTATTTCACATTCTCATAGCAACTATAGATAAAATAGGTGGTTGTTTAGTGTTTACACTATTAAATACTCATAAATATAACTCATAAATATAACTAGGTTTTTCTTACACCACCATGGCCGAATACGAAAAATTAGTGAAACGGCGTAGTTGCATGAAATCTAAATTGACAATATTTGGCAATTACGTTAAAGTTTTTCAAAGCTGTGGTAAACCTACCAATTTCCAACTATTAGATTTAGAAAGTCGTTTTTTAAAATTCCAAGCCTTACACGCGGATTTCGACAAATTACAGACAGAAATTGAGATGCTTTCGGAAGAACTCGACGATGAAACTGAGGAACGTGAGCAGTTTGAAGGGCAGTATCATAGACTGGTGGCCACAGCTCGCAGTTTGCTCGGCGAGCAACCTGCTTCGCAGGCCACCGTGCATCATGACAGCTCCGTGACGAGTCACGAGGATTCGCAGGCAGGTGCATTTAAATCGAATTGCGTAAGATTACCTAAAATTGAAATCCCTGTCTTTCACGGTCAATATCAGCACTGGTTGGAGTACAGAGAAACGTTTATATCCCTGATTCACTCTAGACAAGATATTAATAAGATCAATAAATTACATTACCTACGCGCATCTCTTAAAGGTAGTGCATCGTTGGTTATCGACAAGTTGGATTTTACAGCCGACAATTACGATGCAGCGTGGTCCCTGTTATGCAGCAGATACGACAATAAAAGACTACTTGTCAATAACCATGTCTCGGCACTATTCAATATTGAACAAATGCAAGTCGAATCTCATCAATCTATTCGCCGTATTATAGATATTACAAATAAAAATCTTCGCGCTTTGTCTACATTAGATCAACCCACTGAGCACTGGGATACGTTGATTATACATATGATAGCCGGCAAACTTGATAGTATCACTCATAGAAAATGGGAAGAACATAGAAATACTCTGTCTGATCCACCATCTTTAGATGTTTTCATCAGCTTTCTTAGCAACAGAGCTGACTTATTAGAAACTTTAAAAGAAAGCAAAGGTATTGTACAAAAATCAGAACAATCTAATTCTAATTTACTTATAGCTACTGAAAATAAAAACTTATATAATAATAAAAAGAATTTATTTATTTATTATTATTTATTATTTATTTGATGCCTTTTAAAAAAAACTAAAATTACACCACAATTTTACAGACCAAAGCACTAGACCAAAAACAGAGGCTGGCGTTTGTAATTTGCAGCCCAAATAGACCGAAGTCTGCGTTAGGGCTGACAAAATGATGGCTTACATTTAAATATACCTGTATGAGTAAGAATGACGAACAAAAAAAAAAAAAAAAAAAATTTTTAATAAATAGGTTTATATTTTAGATTTTAATATAACTCATATAAGGTTTCTAGTTTTAATTATCTATTTTATTAAATACATATAATATTTTTTTTTTTTTTTTAATAAATACATAATATACCTACATAATATATTATAAATATAATACACAACTTGCAATGAGTTTAAGTTCAATATAAAGTTTTTTAAGAATAGTTAGAAAAGTTTGTGCAACAGTGTTAAGTCAGATACCTACTAAGTTTGAACTATAGGTAGTTCGATTGTTAAAACAAAAATTACAGGATAAGATGTTCTAGATAATACTATTATTATAACTTCTTTCAACAGATCTTGTCATAAAGGCTTTTAAATTCTTCAGATGAGCAATCTAGGAGAAATTTCTTTATATTAGATTTTAGTTTATTCTTTAAAGAAGGGTGCTGGGCACATAGAATTAAATTAGATGTCTCTGTAGGAAGATTGTTAAACAGTTTCGGGGCCGCAGCTGTAAAATGCCTACTTGTGAATCCAGACGTTCGTAGGGGAATTGAACATCTTTGTTTCCTTTCCCTAAGGTGACTGATAGTTCTCTCCAGAGGAAAATTGTCAATATATTTTGCCATGTACATCGCTAATTGCCATATATATATTTTTCGTGGGGTTAGTACTTTACTTAGCTTAAACAATTCATCCGTAGGAAATCTTCGATTTTTTCTTAATATGATTTTGAGATTAAGTTTTTGAGCCTTATTTAGTCCGTCCAATAAGGTTGATCCACATGAACCCCATGCTATAATGCCATACAAAATTAATGATTGAGTTAAAGAACTATACACTCTTAACAGTAAGTTAGTACTCAAAATATTTCTCAGATTATTATATATATAACCTAGGCTTCTGACTTTCTTAGTCAGCATATCCACTTGCTTATCCCACCTTAGATGTTGATCAATGATGATCCCAAGGTACGTCGTACTATCGGTAAATGACAGAGTTTTGCAATTTACACAGCTAGACATATTCAGACAGGAGTGAACTTGAATTTTCGGAGTAATCGTTGGAAGACCAGCACTAGTAGGGGAGAAACACATACATAACGTTTTATCTTCATTTAATGTTAGCAAATTACTGTCATACCACTCCTTAGCCAGGCGTAGACCATATTCGGCTTTTTGGATGGCACTATCCCATGTCGGAGCTTTGAATAATAAAACAGTATCATCTGCAAAACATAATGATTTAGCGTCTGCCTGTCTGTCTGTAAGTAGCGAACAAAAGTCGTTAAGATAAATATTAAACATAATAATTAAGAATAATATTAAAAATCAGTCTAAAAATATTAAAAAATCTTATTCATGCCCCATGTGCAATGAACAGCATTATCTTTTCTCCTGTGAAACATTCAGGGCCCTACCTATTGAAGGTCGTATACAAAAGGCCAAAGAAAGCCGCGTTTGCGGGAACTGCTTAAGGCCAGGTCACTTTCCCGAAAAGTGTCCCTTAACAGGTTGCAAATACTGCAAGAAGAGGCATTCTACGCTGCTGCACATAAATGAGACTCCACCAGCTCCAGAACCCGCCATACCATCAGTTAGCAATGTCACTAACTTCGCCAACTCAAAAAATGAAAACCAGTTTACTACTTCTTCGCAAATGTTGCTTTCCACAGCACTCGTGAAGGTGGTTGACAGCGCGGGCGACGAGCAGCTTTGCCGCATGCTGCTGGACAACGGCAGTACGACCAACTTCATAACTGACTCACTCTGCGGTAAGCTGGGTCTGTCGCGGCGTAACGCGAGCTCCACGGTGACAGGTATCAATAATAATACTTCAATCATTACACAGTCTTGCAGCCTGACAATAAGATCATATCACAGTCAATATAGTTTAAATGTAGACTGCTATATAATACCACAAATCACAAAAACCTTACCATCAACTTACGTTGAGATAGGAAATATTCCCCTTCCAACAGGAATAAATTTAGCTGACCCTAAATTTAACGTTCCGGCAGCTATAGATATATTAGTTGGCGCAGAAATCTTTTGGTCAGTCTTATGCAATAATTCCATTGATTTAGGTAAAAATCAACCTAAATTATATGAAACGAAACTAGGTTGGTTGGTGTCTGGGTACGTTTCCCGCCTTAAATCACCGTCTTCAACTCTTGTTTGTCATTTTATAAATGAAGAATCTAATCCAGACTTAACTCGCTTCTGGGAATTAGATACTGTAGCACCTGAGCACTCGTTATCACAAGAAGAACGTGCGTGTGAAAAGAGTTTTTTAGAAAATACAGTGCGTAAAAGGGACGGGCGCTTTGTCGTAACTATGCCGCTAAAGGAAGATCCTTCAGTCTTAGGCGACTCATTTTATAAAGCAAAGACTCGTTTCCTGTCTTTAGAACGAAAATTTTTTCGAGATCCCCTTTTTAAGGAGCAGTATATGGCCTTCATGCGGGAATACGAAAGTCTTGGTCACATGACTGAAAATAAGAAGCCTGCAAATAGCTGCCCTAGTAAGGTGAATTATTTTTTGCCGCATCATGGCGTCCTACGCGAATCCAGCCTGACGACGCGCCTTAGAACAGTATTTGATGCTTCTTGTCCGTCTTCGTCAGGTCGGTCGCTCAACAATATCCAAATGGTCGGTCCAACGGTGCAGGATGACCTTTATGCGATCCTGTTAAGGTTCCGGCAACATAAATTTATTGTAACCGGGGATATTGAAAAAATGTATAGAGCAATAGAGCTCAACCCCATTCAACGTTCTTTACAACAAATTATCTTTCGTTTTGACCCTACGGAACCCTTAAAAACGTACACACTCAACACTGTTACATACGGCACTGCGTCTGCGCCATATTTAGCTACTAAGTGTTTAGTGAGTCTTGCAACTACCGCACCCGATGAGAATGTTGCGTGGTCGATTCAGCACGATTTCTATGTAGATGACTATTTAGGAGGCGCATCGACCATTTCCGAGACTATCAAGCTCTGTAAAGGTGTTATAGCGGCTTTAAAATCAGCACATTTTAATTTACGAAAACTTAAGTCAAACAATGAAACAATCATCAAATCCATTGCCCCTCCATTATCTAAAACGGAAAACATTCTAGATATTTCTAATAGCATGCAAGTATCTGCCAAAACTTTAGGTCTCAATTGGATTTGCGATTTAGATATTTTATCCTTCTCAATAAATATTGAACTTCGTGATAAGGTCACCAAGCGTCACATACTGTCTGTAATCAGTCAAGTCTTTGATCCACTGGGACTAGTTAGCCCATGCATAGTTGAAGCAAAACTAACAATGCAAAGGCTATGGATAGAGAAAACTTCATGGGATGAAGAAGTCTCCGAAGAGACAAAAAAGTCTTGGAGCTCATTTGCAGAGACGTTACCCTGTCTCAATCAATTAAAGGTGCCTCGCTGGGTATTCACAGATGATTCTATTCACGAAATCCATGTATTCTCTGATTCATCAGAACGAGCGTACGGCGCCTGTGTATATGTTCGGTCGGTAGGCCAATATAAAGTAACAACCCATCTTTTAACTTCGAAGAGTAGAGTAGCGCCCATTAAGCCTACGACAATTCCACGCCTTGAACTTTGTGGGTCTTTGTTAGCTGCAAGACTGTGTAAAAAGGTCCTAAATTCCTTATCCATATCAATAAATAAATGTAGATTCTGGTGTGACTCTACGATTGTTCTGTGCTGGTTAGCTACACCAACAACACATCTTAAAAGTTTCGTTCGCAATCGCGTGCATGAAATACAAGATATTACTGCAGGTCACGCGTGGAGCTACGTACCGTCGAAAGACAATCCGGCGGATCTTCTTTCTCGAGGGCTGAAGGCTGATCACATCAGCGACTGCGCCTTATGGTGGTCAGGGCCCGCCTTTTTGACAAAAAATGAAGCAGAATGGCCAAAGATGCCCAACGTCCACGATAAGGAAGATCTACCAGAGTTAGTTGCATGCAATTTAAGCCTTGATGAAACGTCTAATGACGACTTAATAACTAACTTAATAAAACGTAAATCTAGCTTATCTAAATTACAAAATACTATATGTTACATAAAAAGATTTATACACAATTGTTCAAACAAAACTAAACTAACAGGTTTTCTTACTGTTGAGGAGCTTAAAGAATCTTTAACTTTGATAATTCAAAAATCTCAAACTGAAATGTTCCCAGAAGAATATAATACACTCAAATCTGGGAAGCCATTACCTAAAAAGAATAGACTCATCTCGTTAACTCCCTTCTTGGATAAAAATAATATCATTCGAGTAGGTGGTAGATTAAATAATTCACCTTATTGTTACGACACCAAACATCCTATTTTGCTGTGCAGTAAACATCATTTTACTAAAATTCTTTTCGAATATTATCATATTAAATACTTACACGCCCCACCAAAATTACTCTTAAGTAACATAAGGCAGTCATATTGGCCTTTAGGTGGAACCAATTTAGCGAAAACCACTGTAAGTAAATGCGTGCGATGTTTCAGATTTAAAGCTGAGAATATCCAGCCCATTATGGGCCAACTACCTACATCTAGAACTGAACTAGAGTTTCCTTTCCTGCATTGCAGTGTTGACTACGCGGGACCAGTGATGATAGCAGACCGTAAAGGCAGAGGTTGTAGACTTTTAAAATCCTATTTGGCTATCTTTGTCTGCAATTCGGTTAAAGCCTGTCATATTGAACTCGTTTCGGCACTGTCTAGTGAGGCTTACATTGCCGCATTAAATAGAATGGTATCTCGACGAGGGAAGCCGCAAAGCATCACATCAGATCGAGGAACTAATTTTGTAGGCGCTTGCAATGAATTAGCTCAGTTACTAGTTCAGTCAGATCTTCAGAGCCATATGGCACAAGAAGGCATAGAATTTAAATTTGTTCCAGCTTACACTCCCCACTTTAACGGTTTAGCTGAGGCGGCTGTGCGTTCTACCAAGCACCATCTTAAAAGATTGCTGCAGACTACTCACTTAACTTACGAGGAGATGGCTACTTGCCTCACTCAAATCGAGGCTGTTTTAAATTCTCGCCCTCTCACTCCTCTCTTATCCAATCCATCTGACCTATCAGCCCTTACTCCTGCCCACTTTCTTATTGGACGCTCGCTGACGGCCATTCCACATCCTCAAATACCCGAGGACGTAAACATCAACCGACTGGAGCGTTATAAAAGAACAGAAGCCATAAAACAGCATTTCTGGCGCCGTTTTTCCATTGACTATGTCAATCAACTTCAGCAAAAAACCAAGTGGACGAGATCAAAGGGGGAACTCAATCCAGGCAGTCTCGTTCTCATAAAAGAAAAGGCCCTTCCGCCGCTGCTATGGAGCATGGGCAGAGTATCCAAAACATACCCAGGCAGCGACGGTGTTTCCAGGGTTGCCGAAATAAAAACAAAGGGAGGAACTGTCCGAAGAGCCTTTAATAACATATGCCCTTTTCCAGAGGAGTCTTCTTGAATTCCTTCAACCCGGGGAGCCTGTTGGTACAACGAGCCCCCCGCTATGGAACTACGCACAGGCCAGAGCGGGGGCTGCGCGGACTGCGCGGGGCTTCAGGGGGCTGCGGAGGCGCCGGGAGATAGAACGACTCTCGCCATCCACCACATCATTAGTGTCCACGTATCTATTTGTTAGCGTATTCTCAATTAAATCTATCAGTGTTAAAACTTTAGTGTTTCAATAATAAACCAGTACCTACCTAGTCTTAACAAGTGTCCACGCTCAAACAACAATATTAAAACAATACTGATTTAAGCGATGGTAGTAGGTATATTATGACTCCAGGAATCGCTATTTTTTTTGTTGTAATCATGTTTGTACAGCGGCGTCAACCTGTATGGGTTTTCTCCCCTTCAAAATACGTGTTCAAAGCAGTTGTAACTTACTGAAATTAAAAAAGCAAGGCGAACGTTTGGCTGCTTATTTTTTTTTTAATGAAAAATTATGGACTCAAGGAAGCACTATCTACAACAGATCTCTACCAGTGACCCTTGATAGTGGAAGATAAATACCAATAAATAAACAAATCTTTATTTGGGATTATAATTGAAAATGCAATTTTGAAAAGGGCACATGTCGCATATTTTGACAAAATGTTTATAAATGCTTCACTGTACATAATATTATGTTCGAAAAGGAAACATCCCGGCATTTGTTCTACTGTCGACGTTATGGCGTATACAGAAATAATTTCGAAAAGGTCACATATCTCTTTCGAATTTATTTCTTATTTTTACCTTTAATTAATTATTAAACACAGATACAAAATAAACAATATTACAAAATATAGAAAAAACTTAAAGGCTAAACAATGTCGCAAAAAATAAACCAAAAAGGGCATCGACTCAGCGTAATGCTGATATGGTGTAGGTGCACCATAACAGCGCTGATTTTCAGTCGAACCCGAGATGTATCGTATATTCTTTTTTAATTGAAATTTCTTATTCAACCCTTAACTCTCCAGCCTCTGACAAATGTGACTTTTCGTTCCCTCGAAACAAACATAAACCCAAATAGGCCGTAACATTGTACTCTGTAAAGCCATTCGTCTGGAAGCGCGTTACAAAAGTCCTTAAAACACACGTAATTCAGAGCAATCTCCCCGCTTAATATGTGTCCCGCGCGCTGATAAGCGGGCGTTATCACCACGGAATCCAGAAAAGGCGTAGAAGTGATAATAGGCCAACCCCTTGTCCTACGTATTACACTATCGATGATTTTAATAATGACAAAGTTGCATGGAAGCATCCGGCCTCGCATCCAGTGACCCACAAGTCAGTGTAATATTTGTAACTTATGTGTTGTATTGTCTACCTACTTGTTGTAACCTTTTCTTTTTTGAGAAAAGAGCAACTACTGAGTTTCTTGCCGGCTCTTCGCAGTAGAATCAGTTTTCCGAACCGGTGGTAGAGTCTTAACGTTTCATAAGTGACACAAGTTGTCCTAAGTGAAATAAATAAATCATTTCAAATTTCATTACGTGAGTGACAAACGCGACCCGATACGACGCGGTGCGACAGTATTTTTTTAAAATAAATCATTTCAAATTTCATTACGTGAGTGACAAACGCGACCCGATACGACGCGGTGCGACAGTATTTTTAAAAAAAAAGAAGGAAGAAGCAATGAAGGAACAAGAAATTTTATTCACTATAATCCGCCACAGTAGGTAAATCTCTGTGGTACAGTATGTATGTTGCACTTGTAGCTTGCGATATTCACTACACCACACAAATCTTCCAAATTATTCCCAACGTACGTTTCACTCCGACACCGGAGCATCTTCAGGAGATGTTGACTCGATAATGCACGATTGTAATGATCCAATATTTTTTAATATCCACTACAAGTTAGCCCTTGACTGTGATCTCACCTGATCGTAAGTGACGATGCAGTTTAAGATGGTAGCTAGCTAACCTGTTAGGGGTATAGCAGTTGTATTAACGACGGCTTAGCACTCTCCGTCACCCATTTAGTTACCGATTTTGGTCAACGTTGCATAACAATCACAATCGACTGATATGCGTTTCACAACAATTTTTTTAGGGTGCAGACCTTGTCGATGCCTTGCGGTTCGATGATAAAAAGGTGACGGAGGATCCAAATCGAATAGTTCTTGAGCACACTCTCCGAAATATATCCTGTAGAATACCGACAGACATGCAACTTTGCGCCGATGTTCCAAGCTTTGCAGCTTCGAACTGACCAGCTCTTCGCTGACTAGGCCACTCATTCCTCATTCTATTCTATTTAGAGTATTATCAGTTCTGTGGCTAACACTGTCTTGTGGACCTTTGAGGGCCGTTTTGTATTCTGAACGAATTCTGAGATAAAATTATATGACTCAGGATTTTATCTATTTTTTTGTACAGATTTTTCGTTATTACAGCTATTATGTTACAGCTTGTTTAAATCATTCCAGACCACTGGCCCAGAAATATACAATTTAGGAAATGAACTGAGTCGAAAGTTCATACCAATTCCAAATTAAAAGTCTGAAGTCTAAACTTTTATTTTTGACCGAGCGAAGCGAAGGTCTCTGAGTCTACTTGAGTGAATTGGCACTTGTCCGTCCGTCTGTCCATCCGTCTGTCAGAGCCTTATAACTTCTGAATTACTGAACGTAATTACTTGAAATTTAAATATAATATGTAAACCCTCCCGCCGAATATGGCTTAAAATATTATAAAAATCTTTATTTCAGGGGGCTCTCATAGAAGCGAATGCCAAGTAAAATATTTTTTATAGCGTTACATAGGGTTGCGGTATATCATTTTAAAGATAATTAGGAATAGAGTCCAAAAATATATTTTTTTTTATTTTTTCCCCTAAATTTGACGAAATGGGGGGCTTTCAAAGTGGAGATTTTCTAACGTCCAAAGTAATTGACCTTAGAACTTTTGGATATTTGCAGAAGTCTGACCTGCAGGCTTAGCATGCGTACAACAAGGTATCTCGCGACGAGAGACAGACATATGTCGTCGTTGCCGGCTAATTTTTCGTTTACCCTTAAACATGCACAAATTGCGGTATATTAGTCTGGAATAACACATAGGCTACTTTTTATCCCGGAAAATTAAGGAGTTCCCATCGTAAAACCTCGATCCACGCGGACGAAGTCGCGGGCATCAGCTAGTATATAATAAGGGTTCGTAGAGAAAAATACCACAGATAAGAAACATTACTTTAATATCTCTACTTTTGACGTAACGAGACAAGTAATCTTGTATCATTGGTACCAAGTAACATGTTATCTCTATTTGTCTACTGGTAGACATAATTTTACTCGTTGTGCGCATGCTAGCCCTACTGTTGTATAGTGCCGATATAATTGGCCACTTCCCGACCGCACGATACTTGCGGCGGGAACTCGATCTACTGCTAACAACGTCACGGGAACTGGGGGTATACTACCATCGCTTAAAGCAGTATTGTTTTAATATTGTTGACGTTCGTGTTTTAGAATTATAATCCTTATTTCTGGGACATAAAGGTACGTGTCATAAAACTTTCATTTTACACGTTGAACTTATGAGAGTATTCCAATAAACCGCCAAACTCCAACCGCCAACAGTACAAAATGTTATGAGGAAGTAATCTAATTATACATTCCGTGGCTTTTGACACCTCCGTGGCGCAGTTGTTGAGTGATGTTGTCTTAACGTGCGGAAGTCCCGGGTTCTGTCCCCGGCAGGGTCAATTTGGGAATATATAATATCTGAATTTTCCCTGGTCCGGCCTGGTGGGAGGCCGTGGCTAGTTACCACCATACCGGCAAAGACGTGCCGCCAAGCGATTTAGCGTTCCGGTACGATGCCGTGTAGAAACCGAATAGTGGGTTTAATATAACTGCCATGTCCCTAACCGGTTAGCCCGGTACCATCTTAGACTGCATCATCACTTACCATCAGGTGAGATCGCAGTGAAGGGCTAACTTGTAGTGTATAAAAAAAAAGCTGTACCCGGTAAATTGAAAAGTTCGTCATCAAGCAAAATCGCGAATAAAATCGCAGCCATCATCTACTTGAACATAAAATCAAAGACGACACAAATAAGCACGTATTTTTTTAAAAGCGTGTTGAATATATCAGCTCGATTCTCAATAATGTACGTAATATTCCGTTTTTCACTCCATAAAGGCAATGTATTCGTCATAAAAGTCGAAATGTTATCTGTGCGCATCTCACGCGCTCGTGGAATATTAAACGGGCTATCAGAAGGGTCGGGAGGTGAGCTCCCATCCACATGAATTACGTATAGACTCCTTAGACCCACACTTGAAAGTTTTTGTGTGAAATTCGCACGTAAGCGCTATGTATGGGGAAACAATTATTGTCCTATTTAATTCAGACCTAACTTAGCCTGGTTTATACTAATATTATAAATGCGAAAGTTTAGATGGATGGATGGATGTTTGTTACTTATATTGGATAGAAGCAGGCGTTAGTTTGCGGAAGTCCATGATAATGAAGGAACTAGAAGTTTAATTCTTTACAATCGTGCATTGTCGAGTCAACATCTCCTGAAGATGCTCCGGTATCCGGAGTGAAACGTACGTTGAGAGTAGCTTTGAAGATTAATGTGGTGTGGTGAATATCGCGGGCTATAAGTTACTACTATTACCTATTCTGTGCTATAAGTACGGGATACACACTATACCACATAGATTTACGCGGATTATAGCGAATTAAACTTCTAGTTCCTTCATTCGTTTGTTACTCAATCACGGCAGAACGGATCTGGATGAAGTTTGGCACACAGATAGATTCTGGCACAGACAGATAGCCTGGAATAACACAAGGTCTATTCTATTGGTTGAGATGATGACGCTCTAGGTTTGTAGGATACTAGGACACACTCGCAACTCTCTTAGTTAGTTAGTCTCTCTTAGTTTTTATTTGGTAAAAATATGAAAAGAGCACATCGATATGACAACAGTTAGTGCATATTGGTTGAGGATCAAGAATGATGATTTACAAAAGTTCATTTACATCTCTCATATTCGGTAAGTAGGTCCTTATTACCCCCAAATGGAGCTTGTAGGTGACCAATTAGCGCTCTGGGGTAATAATGTAGCTAGAAAAGCCCTAGGGCGGTAAGTAATTAAAAAAAGTATGATGGTTAGATGTACGCGAACTTTTTGAAAGAGTGAAGAGTTTTTTTTTAAATTACTTACCGCCCTAGGGCTTTTCTAACTACATTATTACCCTAGAGCGTTAATTGGTCACCTACAAGCTCCATTTGGGGGTAATAAGGACCTACTTTACCTCACAATCGAGATGTAAAGCAGAGTAGTTAGCTCGGGTACGTAAGCATCAATTGCACCCTCGAATTATAGGCGCCCTACCTGCGCTCGTGCGCCTAAATATCTCGGGTTGCAATTATTGATGCCTTACAACCCTTGGCTACTAATCTACTATTAAAGCCGAAATAGATTTCTTGGTACCAGAAACGCTTGAGAGCAAGTCATACTTGACGAAAAGCGAAAATTCTTGGTCTAGGTTTGAAAGTGCTTGCCTGGAATATGCTTGAATAAATAAAGCTTACGTTTGGAATTCAGAGAACTGAAAAGGTCCCATTGCAGAATATAGATCTATTACACTAAAACAGAGCAGGCTATTTGAGAAATAACACTAAAAAACGATCGCTTTACTCGGTAAATAGGGCATATTTTAGGGTTAATTTTTTTTGTATTTTCAACAGCTTTAGTAAAGTAAGTCTTTCAATGTAAAAAAAATTGCACAAAACCTTTTCAAAATATCTTAGAAAAGTACAATAGCAAAGCCATTAAACGGTTTCTAGCTACCGAATATATTTTTCTATTTCCGGAAAAATACAAGCGCAGTGCGATCGAGTTTTCACGTTTTTCCCTCGAAATTTTGTTTTTGCAACGCTCAGGTATCGTTAAATACGTAACGTGGGATTTTTCTTTATAAAATAGCTGGAGGTTCTCTGCAGTTTTGTCTCTGGTAAGCTAGGAAGCTAATTACCACCTAATAAGCGAAATTGTACCGCTTTGTATTTCCTACTTATTATTTCTTAGTTTTTGCTTATGCCCGGTATTAACACACCTATTTAACTAGTGAATTCCTAAGAGTCTTCACCCAGTCTTCTTGATTTTATATCGAGCTATTTTTGAAGTGAAAACTTCTTTAGCCGCGTTGAGCACTTTTTGGTAGGGGGTAAACTTGTGGATTCGCGTCACCGTCACCGACATGCTCGCTCCGACATGCTCGCGACCACAGACATGCCCGCGAACACCGAGCTCGCATTGTTACGAAGACAAAAGGTCTTATATATAAATATACTACATTCGTAATTAAACTTTAATCCCTTAGTTTTAAGGCTTTTTTTAAATTTTAAGTATTCGTTTTCACTTTTATCAGTCCCTATGACTGCCAATTTTTTTTCTATCTTTCTTATCCTTAAAGGCGAAGGCCTATGATCCATCTATATGATAAACTAGCTGATGCCCGCGACTTCGTCCGCGTGGATTGAGGGTTTTTGGTTCCTAGCGCAAAAAGTAGCCTACGTGTTACTCCAGACTAATAATAATAAATAATAATCAATCTCTGTGCCAAATTTCTTCCAGATCCTTTCAGCCGTGCTGACATGGTCGAGTTACAAACATCCATCCAAATCATTGGTGTAGAATTTGAGATACTAAGTGCTGGTTACTCCAATTCCGAGTAACGTTTAATATGGATAAAATTTAAATTTTGACAGCATTCGTATACAACACCTGTTAAATATGCTTCTATCTAATTTCAATATTTTCTTCTATTCAGTCTGATAAAACTAAAATCAATTGAGGAAATGGCTCGAAGCAATAAACGTTAAGTACATTTACTTTAATAAAACTACCCGCAGTTATCTAAACGCGTTTAGAGTCTCAGTGTTTGTGCTTCTAAAACGGAACTGCTCTGAAATTCTAAATAGGAAATTCAATGGGCTCTTAAAATTTTATTGTAGCTGACTTCATTATAGTTGCTGTGGAACTTTCAGGTTAGTTTAAACAAGATATCATAGCGCGACTTCGCGTGGATTTAGGTTTTTAAAATCTCTTGGGAACTCCTTGATTTTCCGGGATAAAAATATAACTTATATGTCCTTCACCGGGATCCAACCTATCTCTGTATTAAATTTCGTCAAAATCGGTTGAAATGATGGGCCGTGAAAGCGTAACAGACAAACAAACAGACGGGGTACGGACGAATCCCAAGCATTCATCTATCTTTTCAGATTGTTGGTATTTGACAACTTGTGAAAACAGGCACTTTTTTTCAAACTTCACTACAGGATTTTCTTTGAAATATCATAGACTTATAATATTTACGTGACGTCATCAAAAGTCAACGCACTTTTTTACTTTAATAATGAAATCAATTAATTAATTCCAATCAGGTATGGTGGTCTGGGAATTCGCAAAATTTCTTGTGTTTCGTTGCCAGCATTTCTTTCCTCTGTTTACAGTACACACACTCTCTATGGCAAGATTATATCCAATTCTTTAGGATCCATGGAGGTGTCTTGCTTAGCAGAGGCAAGAAATGAATGGTCCATACTTAGTCCCAGCCAAGTGCCGGTTTCTCTTTCTTCCCAGAGACAGTGGGACGACATTCTTTGCAAAAAAACTTTTGACACTTTATTAGCTGAGACAAATTCTAAAAAAGACCGTGCTCGTCTTCTCGCTGTCTCTGCAAAAGAGTCCGGCTACTGGCTACATGCTCTTCCCTCGGCCAACCTGGGCACTATGTTGGACCATACCACACTCTCTGTTTTAATTGGTCTTAGACTTGGCGCCACAATAAACCAGCCTCACCGTTGCCACTGCGGTGACTGTGTTGACGCCTTCGGCCACCATGGGCTATCCTGTTCGAGAAGCGCTGGTCGCTTCTCCCGTCATAGTTCCATTAATGACGTCATCCGGAGGTCCCTTGCCACCGCCCATGTGCCAGCTGTACTGGAACCTATTGGTTTGGCGCGTAGCGATGGCAAGAGACCTGATGGTATGACGCTCATACCTTGGAAGATGGGCAGGTCGCTTGTTTGGGATGCAACGTGTGCAGACACTTTAGCTACGGCGGGTGCAGCGGCCATCAGCGCCGAACAGGCCAAGAGGCGCAAATATGAAAACCTCGACTCGAGCTTCATATTCGTGCCTTTTGGTGTGGAGACCTTGGGGCCGTGGGGCCCGGGGGCTCGAGCTCTTTTTGGGAAATTTCTAAAAGGGTTATCGAGTCAACCGGGGACCCGTGAGCTGGCAGCTACCTTGGTCAAAGAATTAGTTTGGCCATCCAAAGGGGTAATGCTGCCAGCATCTTGGGTACAATGCCTCGCTGCGGTGGTCTCGATGAGGTTTTAGATTTAATTTAATTTATTTTACTTAGTTTTAATTTCATAGTGTTTGTAATATTAGTTTTAATTTAGATTTCATTTATAGTTTGTTTATTTCCTAGTTGTAATTAAATAAAATGATTTTAATCAATTAAAATGTTTATCAAACGTAAAACTAACAGGAGACGTGGTTATTACGTCTTTTGGAAGCTCCTCTATTTAATAATCACTACAAAATAGATTTTAGACATAGATCCAATAAAATATCACTTGCTTAACGATATAGGAAACCGTCATGAGGGAATCAGCATGCCTGAGAGTTCTCCATCCGCACTTAACCACCATGGTGGACTATGGCCTTAACCCTTGTCATTCTGAGAGAAGATTTCGTGGTTTTAAGGGTCTGGTTTGAGATGAGGATGGTACTGAATTAATTAAAAGTTCTATATAATCAAACAAAAATTTTCAAAATCGCTCACGTGCCTCAGACCAAATTAAATTAACCCGATATAAGGTAACAAAGGGAAAGAACTTGCGTGTTACAATATACTTCATAAATTGGGTTCCGACGTAATTAAACCTCGCAACTTTTAACTTAATTCCGTGTACCGACGTGTTCTCGTAAATAGGTTTTAAAACACGCTGGCGGGTGTGTTTTGTTTCGAATTAGCGATCCCGCCGCGTACAAAACAAACTGTTAGCTTTTGTCCCCTTTATATTATCACCTGTTGTTTCTGCTTCCCTGGTACTTTAATCGAGTTGTGGTACTAATCCAAACTAATTAAATGCTGTGTGACTGTCTGTCGGTAAGTATTTTTAGCGAGCAAACGATCAGGTGGGTCACCTGATGGTAAGTGATTACCGCCGCCCGTGAACATTTGCAGCACTAGAGGAACCGCCAATGCGTTGCTGGCTTTTGAGAAATTTGTTTATCCGCCCTTTGAAGAGCCCCATATTATAATCATCATATTATATTATTTCCGTCTGCTACGTTTCCACTGCCTATATTATGATTAGCCGATTTTGATGTAATTTGATCCAGTCAGGTTGAATTACGGGGAAGGACATAATAATATAGGAGCTACTTTTTAACTCGGAAAAACTACACATAAAAAACTATTAGCTTTTGTCTTATTTATATTATCCTCTGTTGTTTCTGCTAGCTTTGTACTTTCTTTTCTTTTTACTTCTGTTCTTTTTACTTGCTTTTCCTTTACCTACAAAAGTGAACGTTTTACTAGTTTTAATAATAAAATTTCTCGTCAAGAATCAATCCCGGGTATTTTTACTTGACTGTACCGGAGGGTGAAATGTTACAGGTTTTTCTTAGCAGACAATTTTAACTACATAATAGGTCTTCTCGACTTTCAAAAAAATGTTAAAACACGCTAACCGATTTGTTTCGTTTCAAACAACGTTTTCAAATTAGCGCTCCAGCCGTGTACACAACAAGAACAACATGGCTTTATATCACCTGTTGTTTATGTTCGCCTGGTATTTAAATTGTATTTATAAAAAGTTTTGTATGCAACTTTTTTGATGTTATTATTTTTTTTTTTTACGCTGGAATGGCGACTCTTCTACAGTTTTATTTTAAGCCATCACTTTGTTCTAAGGCTCGTTGGACAAAATATTTCGTTGGACATATTATATGGTATGAGTTGCCCGCTACCATCTTAGACTGCATCATCACTTACCATCAGGTGAGATCGTAGTCAAGGGCTAACTTGTAGTGGAAAAAAAATATATTATAAACTTCAAAACTAAGGCATTAAAGTTTAATTACGAATGTAGTATATATTTAAGACCTTTTGTCTTGGTAACAACGCGAGCATGTCGGTGACGGTGTCGGTGACGCGAATCCACAAGTTTACCCCCTACCAAAAAGTGCTCAACGCGGCTAAAGAAATTTTCACTTCAAAAAAAACAATATCTAAATTAATTAAAAGAGAAAAGTTATATTGGTTTATTAGATAACCATCTGCAAAACTAGTACAATAATCCTTCCATTATGCGCCATTATAATATAGTTTAAACATTAATGCCATGACTATTCCAATTGGAATTAAGGGAGACGTTATACCACTTTGCGCTATCAGATTTAATCAGGCTTCAACTATAACACTACTATGGCACTGCTATAACGCCGCTATAACACTAAAACTGTCGTAACTTACTTGTGAAGGGTCAAACGACTTGATTAGGATAGTGTTTAATTATGAAACACGTTTGTACTGCGATTAAAGTTGAAGACAATTAAGATCACTTATGTACTTTTGACGACCTCCTTAACAAATAGTTCTCGTGGCAATCAAATACCTTATTCCACATGGACGAATTCGCAGGCGTCATCCAATAAAACAACCATAAAATGCCCTCAAGTAAAGGTTTACACTTACAGTACAAGCTGTACTGCCAATCGAGCGGCCTTTGAGCAATCAATCGTTACCTACAGTGATGTAGAGACTATGCATTACCGATAAGGTTGACCAGCGTAACACGAGCAGAACCAAAACTTCATTGAATTGGAGCCTCCGTTTTAGATCTAGTGCTCAAAAGGATGGACTGGATTAATCTGATAGCTTTATTATGTAAGTTCCGATACCTTGTAGCAAATCAAAGTCAAAAACCCTTTTTAGGGTTCCGTACCAAAATGGTAAAAATGGAACCCTTATGGTGCGACTTTCTCCGTCCGTCCGTCCGTCTGTCACAGTCGATTATTTTAAATTCAAATAGGTTACCACTGTACAGTTTTTGAACGTCAATCCATACTATAGTAGATTAAATACTTACTTATCAAATACTAATAAGTCTTAATCCACGCGGACGAAGTCACGGGCATCACCTGTGATCAACAATTAATTTTAATAGAGTCATGTCTAAAAATGGCGGGATTTTTTTAAAAAATAAGTCGGGTATCCCCGATTAACTTGAGTTTTGAATGGCCTTAGTGTTGCCAGTATAGCTCGAAGAGTTGCGAAGCTAAAGTGCGCACATAGACACAATATATTGGGGTCCCAAGGTGCTGGATAGGCGACCCCGCACTGGAAAGCGTAGCGTTGGCAGACCCCACACTAGGTGGAAGGACGACATCAAGCGAGTTGCAGGGAGACTCTGGACCCAGGCGGCGCAAGACCACGTCGTGTGAAAATCCTTGCAAGAGACCTATGCCCAGCTGTGGACGTCTATCGGTTGACGACGACGAGTGTTGTCAGATTCTTAAATCTATTTTATTATTATCGCCACATAATTATATCACAAAACTATAATTAGATATAGAAAACTGAGTTTGATTTTTAAGAACTACTTAGAATAAAACCCCAAAAAAAAAGAGATTTAAAAAAACTACTCAGTTTTAGAATTTTTTTAAGTAGTTAGTTCATAAGCTATTCTTTTAATATTCATAAACATGTCATCATCTTGTAGATAAATTATTTTGAGAAGGTAAACAATGTAAAAAATGCTATATAAACGTATATTATTCTTTCTTTCATGACGCAGCCCATGTTTATTCTTGCGTAAACGCAAAATTGCTTAAGTTTTTGAGTTAGGTGCCGTCATATAAAAGATACTAAACATTAAGTACCTACCCAGTTGAGTACATTTATTAAGTCCTTGTTTAGCCAGCAAAAACCTTTGTCTGGCGCGCTTTGATACATTGATATGCAATTATAAAGATACCCAGTTTTTCGTGATCAAGTTTTCAAAATAAAGGACTTAAATTGTAAAAAGAAAAGTATGCTATTCATAAAAATTCTAATCCGCTATGCTCAGTTTTATATTCAACTAGATGATGGCTATTTTTTTTTTGCAAAATATTATGTCCGTCATGTCCGTCTGCCAGCTATTATTGTGCCAAATTTCGTCAAAATTGATTCAGCAGTTCATCATAATTTGAATTTCAAAGTAATGCGATAATAATGATACTGTTATATGTATGTAGGACAAATGTAATGCATAAATTGAGTATTGAATGGATTAGCTGATGCCCGCGAGTTCGTCCGCTTGGAATAAGTTATTTTAATTCCCACGGGAACTTCTTAATTTTCCGGGATAAAAAGTAGCCTATGTCACTCTCCAGGCCCTCAACCGTACGTACGTACGGTAATTTACGACGACGACGTAATTACTATACGTACTATACGTATAATTATTACGTATTAATTTACGAGGTACGACGTAATTTTTTGTACGTACGTACCTACAAAAAATTACGTCGATACGTTGCTCTGTTGCGACGTGATTGAAGGACAAACCAACCAACCAATAAACCAACAAACAAACACACTTTCGCATTTATACTATTAGTATGATGTCCAGAGGTGCTGGTGATGATATTCACCTATTTTTTAGCGCAACAGAAGTTTGAAAAGATTCGATGTGGTAGTTATCTTATATTTTTGATATCTACAAACATTAAGACATTTTAGCTTCGAGAAATTCTATTTTATGCTAAGAAAATTACAAGATAAGCATTTTGATAAGTTAAAACGGGGAAAATCATTTAAACGATCGGCTTGCGGGAGGCTTTTAGGGAGAGGTTAATATTAAATTGACTGAACAAACATAAAATTATGCTCCAAATGGTATTAGGGATTTTAAGGTAGCGAAATTCATTGGGGACTAACTTTTGTGGGCTACTTCGGTGTCTACCATTTTGACCTCCGTGGCGCAGTGTTGAGCGCTGTTGTCTTAACGTGTGGAGGTCCCGGGTTCGATTCCCGGCAGGGTCAATTTGGGAATTAAAAATTTCTGAATTTTCCCCGGTCTGGCCTGGTGGAAGGCTTCGGCCGTGGCTAGTTACCACCCTACCGGCAAAGACGTGCCGCCAAGCGATTTAGCGTTCCGGTACGATGCCGTGTAAAAACCGAATAGGAGTATGGGTTTTATTAACTGCCATGCCCCTAACAGGCTAACCCGCTACCATCTTAGACTGCATCATCACTTACCATCAGGTGAGATCGCAGTCAAGGGCTAACTTGTAGTGGATAAAAAAAAAAAGATAAAAAAAAAACATTTTTTTTGTGGAATTACCTGCGAACATGTGCTGCCGCATTGATTATCCGATTGTTTTGATAATTTGTGCAGTTATTGTTGACACTTGCATGAAGTTTTCCAACACATTACTGTCAACGAAAAAGGTGGCGCGTGAGTCGCATTGCATTGCAAGCCGGGCATTTAGTATCCCATGCTATCCATCTATGCATAACCTGCCTTATATCTGCTAAGCTTTCACGAATTAGTGAATGGTACACACATAGTTAGTTTGTGTCCCGAAGAAGGACATAGGCTTATAATCTCGAAAAATTGAAGAGTTCCCGCGGGCATTAATAAAAACTGAAACCACGCAGACGCAGTCGCGGGCATGATCTAGTAATAATTATTACTTGATCCCGCGACTGCGTCACAACTATAATTATAATTAATCTAGTAGTAATTAATAAATAATAGCCTATTTAGTTGCAGGTATGACATGGATTTTGCTTTTTACAAGCTTTTATTTCACCTGGCCCGGCGTCTGTCTGTAAACAAATCTTGCAAGTTTTTGGTCCTCTTCTCGGTGTCTGTTTGAGCTTAAATTTTGCATATACTTACGTTTAGTTTCAATGGTTAGCTAAATGACGTCATTCTAAATCCAATATGGTAGACTCCCAAAGGTGGCGGACTAGTTAATTTTATGCACCCCCATTTAAAAGGGTTTGCTGACAAGAATACTAAAAAAGAAAATGACCACACACTAAATTCAATATGGCCGCCAGGTCTTTTGTGTTTTAATGGTTTAATACTTATTAATCATACAAATACTTAAATAAATACATAGATAGATAGAATATTACTGGGCTCAAATCCCGGATATGACTAAAATTGACGGTGTTTCATCCACGTGCCTCGAAGGTCACGTAAAGTCGTCGGTCCTGCGCCTGCAGATTTCTCTTCGTTCGTGTCGGATTACCGTTCTATGGGATTATGAGAGCGAAGGAATAAGAATACATTTATCCAAAAAAACGGTCAAGTGTGAGTCAGACTCGCACACAAAGGGTTCCATACATACAATATAAATTATTTTAGTAAATAACAAGTAAAATGTCATAACAACACGTAATCAGCTTTTGCGCGTTAAACTGGTAGTGCCTGACAAACAATTCGACACGCGGTACGGAACCCTAATTAACGATTTTCGGATTTTTTCCTATACTTGTGCTGTGAGACCTTGCTTCTTGCCAAATTTTATGATTCTAGGTCAACGGGAAGTACTCTGTAGGTTTTGTTTATTGGCGAATGTAAAAATATGCGGCATAAACGGTTGTATCTTTTGATTGCGTTGACTTAGAAGCTTGAATTAACAGCTCCAAGGGACCGTAGATCTTAGTATTTGATATTAATTTCAACTAGATTCCTCCACGAGTTTCCTAGAAAAAGTTGGTTGACAGACAGACAACGTAGTGATCCTATAAGGGTTCCTTTTTCCTCTTGAGTACGGCACCCTAAAAAAATAATTCTTTTTTTTAGACAGGATTTAAAAATGCCTAAATCCACGCGACCGACTTTCCGGGCCAAAGCTGGTACGACTTTAATGACGCCATCTATGCTCTCACTTTTCAGTATTCCGTTGATCCGCTGAGCCGACGCCGCATTTAATTAAACAGGGATTTGCCCCCCACCCCCCAACCCCCCACTGCCGCTGCAGTCATTATTACCAACGAATTTTTCATTAGAGCCTTAATATTCTGACTCTTCATTAAAATCTATCTGTTTTTAGTGCCTTAATGATCGCTGAACCGTAATTAAAATCTATTTTAGTTGCCGATTTCATTAAAAAAACAACGATCCGAGTAATTCCATAATTTTATTTTCAAACTAGACGATACCCGCGACTTCGCCCGCGTGGATTGAGGTTTTATCGTTCCCGCGGGAACTTTTTAATTTTCCTGTATTAAAGGTATGTGTTATTCCAGACTATAATCTATCTCTGTGCCAAATTTCATCCAGAACCGTTCAGCCTTTCTGGCGTGATTGAGTAACAAACATCCATCCATCCAAACTTTCGCATTTATAATATTACTAGCTGATGCCCGCGACTACGTCCGCGTGGATTGAGGTTTTTTGGTTCCCGCGGGAACTCCTTAGTTTTCCGGGATAAAAAGTAGTCTATGTGTTATTCCAGACTATAATCTATCTATGTGCCAAATTTCATCCAGATCTGTTCAGCCGTTCGGGCGTGATTGAGTAACAAACATCCATACATCCATCCAAACTTTCGCATTTATAATATTTATTTGATAGTATCGACAGTAAAGCTTCATTTCCTTTTTTACGCATGTTGTGATCAGTTCAAGTAGGTTTCAATCTCATGTATTTCGCCTAAGCCTCATTATTTAATAATATAATATTAAGTATAAGTTAATATTATCATTATAACCAGTTTAGTGACCCATATTAAAAAAAAATAGCATACATAGCTATACCCAGGACCTTTCAACCAAATAGCGTCAAACAGCAGATATAGATCACCTATCCAGATAAAGCACGCCCCATAATGAGCGAATTGAATCAGTTAATTGGTCAATATATAACGGAGCTCATTAGACGCGGAGCAAGCTAATCGCGCCAATGAATTAGCCACTAATTAGCCGAATGGCTGATTGAATACCGGTATCGCTCACTGCCTCTATGTAGCCTATATGCAGCTTTCTTTGCCTACTCAGTGTTGTATATAGTCATCGACCATACAACTAATAGACTCCTCATATAGGGCGAACACTTTCAGACAACACATCAGACTTAATAGGTCTTATATAATTCCACGCCCTTGTAACAAAACCTACCGAGTTATTTAAATATTAATTAGAGTATATCGATAATTAATTATCGATAAATAATTATTAGGAGTTAGGACCCCATCCCATTTGATTTATGATTTTTTTGACCTTGAGTAGACCAATCAGCGTTTAGTACCCCGCGCCCGCTTACTTAAGTCATTTGACTGAATTGTTTGCATTACGAAAGCATAGTAATTAGGCGTCTATTGGTTGTGTGGTCGATGTATATATAGTCCAGTCAAATAAGATCTGAAATCAAAATTTATGCACAACTTTGCATTTTTGATTTAATGTAGTTTTAATGATACAAAAACAGTGTGTAAAGGTTTTCGTGTCTGCAACCCCCGGCAAGGGTTGAAAAAATAAAGTTAAAAGAGTTTTTTCGCAATTACTCGAAAACGATAAAAATTAGACAAAAAAGTTCTAGTAAGAATATTATGTAGAGCTTAAAGTTTTACATAAAAAAGCCCCTATGTTTTTCCTCCGGTCAAAATTGACCGAGTTAACGAGGTTTTTAAGTTTATGGGTGCAAGCTCCTTAAACTCCATATACATGTATCGCTAACTCGGTCAATCTACAGCTCTACATTATACTTACTAGAACTTTTTGTCTAATTTTTACCGTTTCCGAGTAATTGCGAAAAAACACTTTTGCCATTTTTTTTTCAACCCTTGCCGGAGGTTGCAGACACGAAAACCTTTACACGTTGTTTTCGTATCATTAAAACTACATTATCAAAAATCAAAAATGCAAAGTTGTGCAAAAATTTTGATTTCAAATCTTATACTGGACTATATATTATACGCGCTTATAATATTATACTGTGAAAAAATTAAAATTAAATTATTTATTTCACGTAGAACACCTTGTGCCACAAGTCGCTTGAATCTGACGACCTCTGTGGCGCAGTGTTGAGCTCTGTTGTCTTAACGTGCGGTGGTCCCGGGTTCGATCCCCGGCAGGGTCAATTTGGGAATTTATAATTTCAGAATTTTCCTGGTCTGGCCTGGTGGGAGGCTTCGGCCGTGTTACCGCCCTACCGGCAAAGACGTGCCGCCAAGCGATTTTAACGTTCCGGTACGATGCCGTGTAGAAACCGATTAGGGGTATGGGTTTAATATAACTGCCATGCCCCTAACAGGTTAGCCCGCTACCAGCTTAGACTGCATCATCACTTACCATCAGGTGAGATTGCAGTCAAGGTTGCTTGTAGTGGATAAAAAAAAGGTGTGATGCTTATGAGTTCTTAGGGGGTCAAGGAAACCCCATAACGTCACTTTTACTTGCCGGAGATGCGGGAAAATATCGCAGCCTACATAATAATAACATGTATGTTTCACTATTATATAGAAACCCCAGGCAGAGTTAGGGTTGTCAAACATTAAGTTATGATATTACGTGGCTGTATAATGTATTTCTTTTAACATCTATATTATTTTTACTAATATTTAAAACAAATACGAAAGTTTAGATAGATGGATGGATGGAAGTTTGATACTTAATCACGCCCGAGCGGCTGAACTGATCTGGATGTTATTTGGCACAGAGATACACAAACTACTTTTTATCCCGGAAAATTAAGGTTTTATTCAAAGGAAACAGTAAGTGAAAATTAAAGAGGAACCTAAAAAACCCAATCTACGCGATCTACGGACGAAGTCGCGGGCATCAGTTTGTAATATAATTTTATGTACAATTTTAAATTATTATTATTTACATAATAGTAAGTAGGTATACGTGCTAAGAAGCGTATGCTTCATGCTACGAAATCACTGCTACGAGTTACGAAGGAAAAGCTACGTCGTGTTACGAATATAATTTTTTATAATACGTAACTATTATTTTATAATAGTTACGAATATAATTATGTATAATATATATTTATCTATACTTTCTTGATTTACTTTACTTTTAAGACTATACATTCGAGCTGAGCTTGAGCTGCAAGGGTAGACCCTTATATTTAGCTTTTTTGCCCCCTGATATTTTGTTACTCCCTGCATTAAACCAAAACTTATTCATACCAAATTGTAGGGAATTCTCTGATCTACTATAATGACTGACAACATTTTGAAATTAATTAATAGATTGTTCCTTATTACGAAAATACCAAGAAGCTGTTATTTAATCTTGATTTTTGTGTAAAGTTTGACGTTAGCGAACATCCAAATTTACTCGTTGTGGTCACACAAAGAGATACTTTTATTGAGTATAAGGTCCTGAACTACTATAGTTGAAGATAAAAATTATTAATTTGCTATCCTTTGTATTATAAAATTTAAAACAAAGAAGATTTAATTTGACGAAATTAAGGACACATATAACCGTCATTTTAGGAGGTTATTTGGCTTAATTTGTAAAAATAAATTAGTACTCCTAAAAGTAAGACATATTTTCAATTATATTAAGCAAAAAAAAATATATAATTAACAATAATTTACATCCAAAAATAAGTTTGTAACACACTACAAAACTGCGTGATCAAGCACTAGGAAAACTAGTCGTAGCCGAGGCTTCTCAGAGGGTGGACGTAACGCCTTTTGTCTCCGCAACTCAAAATGATATACGTAGCATATACCTGAGATTGTAGTGTGATTGTCACTTCTCAATAGTAGGCATTTTTAATACTGGCTGCTTTTTCTTATTGATGGTTGAAAATTATTTTGTTTTAAACAGTTTAAGGTTTGTATATTATACTTTATATTAAACGTGTATGATATTTATAGTTATATTACTTAATTATTTACTCGTAAATAAGAATTTGAATATTCAATTCAGACAAGGTCGTGTGTTTCAGACAGTTATAAAATAATTTACTTTACTAAACTTGCCTTATAAAGCTTGTGGTTAAATTAACTATTATTTAAAGGCTGACCAACAATCTCTACCTAGACTGGCAACTCCGTCCCTTATAAATATTAATGCGATGTCATGTACTGAAATGATAATCACTCGTTGGTAAAATTTATTGAAAACAATACAATAGAAACAATAAACCTAGCTAGCCTAAACTAATAATGCTATGCCCGCGTGGAATGGTGGCGAGAATGCTGGCTGCATTTCCGCGCTGGACAGCCAGGCTGATCCTTTGCGCAAAAAATGAGCCAGCACTTCAAAAAAAAAAGTTACGTGTTTATTGTCTTTCATGGCATATTAGCGCGGTATCTTGTGTTTGGTTGTGAAATTCTCTTTCCTTATGACGACTTGGCATTTTATTGGTGTGATTTGCATTATGATTTGGTTATTGTATCCCTTTGGATCGTTTACCTCCGGCTTGAATTACTTCTGAATGATACTGCCCGCGATTAGATATTGTGTTATATTTATTAAATAAATAAGTTTATATAAATTTTGAATTTGTAATCCTTACTAATATTAAACATGCGAGTGTGTTACTTTGTCGGTCTGTCAGCTGTCTACATGCAAGGTTTATCTACCAATTTTTCCCGAAATTCGGTACAGAGATAGCTACTTTCTTGGAGACAAACATAGGTATTTTATCCCGGAAAATAAGAATGCCCATGAGATATTTACAAATCATGAATCACGCAGATGAAGTTGCGGGAGTCACATAGTGAAGCGACTCGTATCGAGACACACGATTGGACGTTAGTAAACTTATGCAATGAGCTTTCGAATAGTCAAATTTACTGTGCACTTACAATAAATTAGAAATTAGAATTTTATTTGTTTGACTCGCATGTTTGCTTGTTTTTACACTTGAATAGATATTATTTATGGCCATGAAAATACAGTCGTCACGATAGCAAAAGCAGGTAGCTATGCAAACAATTGGGTAGTTATTATTATTTACCACGGTTACGGACCTTTTTGATGAATAGGTTTTGTTTTATGTTTTGAACTGAACCTTTCTTTGCCCGACTTGGGGAAGGCTTGGTCGTTAGCAATCATGTATGTATATGTGTTTTTCTTTGTTGGTTCCCTCTTTATTGCAAACCTACATATTTTGAGTACTGAGATATTATAAGACCATAGTATGACGTCACGGCAAATCCAATATGGGGTATTTCACTGACAAAAAAGCCATGTTTTTTTGTCTGTTTGTCAACTCAAAATACTTCATCAGTGCACACCTAGACTACTCAAGGAATAAAATATTTAGGTTCATCGATTTTGGCTGAGCGTTGGTCAGCCAAATGGCCTCATTTCGCGCTTTATTGGCATTGCGTGTTTTATTTTACTGTCAGGCAAAGTTACTTATTCCAAACAATGCACTCATCACGTCAACAAAAAGTTATGTAAAGTGCAGCTTGTACTTTATTGTACCCCGAGTAGTAAATTCTATTGTTATTTTGGTAAACCGAATGTACATACTAGCGCAACTGTAATTATGTAGTTTTTGCCTTTTACAAGTGTATTTCGTTTACAGAGCGTCATTTGATTATTGTTTTTTACGAGTATGGTTGTCGACCAGACTTTTCTTTTTGTTATTGTATCACTATTGATACAGACCCGTGATCGCTATTGTTATTATAATAAACAAAACCCTACATTAGTGCAATACTTGCAATTTGCACGTGCTTATCAGTTTTATTGCCTGGTTTGGAATTTGAAAAGGCATTGTCTGATGTGAATCAGTATTTCTATAACTTATTTATGTTGCACATTTGATAAAGCCTATCAGCCTTTTCCTACTTCCTCAGTTCACACCTAGACTACTCAATGAATCAAATATTTAGGTTCATCGATTTTGGCTGTGCGTTGTCGGTCAGTCAATCACGAAAAAAGTTGAATTAGGTTTTCATGGTATTTTTATGCGCTTTTTGGCATCGCGTTTTTATTTTACTGTCAGGCAAAATTATTAATTTCTTACAAATAACCATACACTCATTAGCACGGCAAAAAAAAATTTGAAAAATTGGTAGCTAAGCTGTATTTTAGTACTACCACGCAGTCAATTTCTATTGTTATTTTGGTAAGCTGAGTACACTACCGCAACACCTGCAGGATTACATAGTTTTATTACCTTTTGCAAGTGATTATCGTTTACAGAGCGGCACTTGATGATTGTGTTTTATATTTTCCGAACCGGACCTTTTTTATTATTGTATCGCTATTGACCCGCGAGTCTATTGTTAGGTACCTACCATGATAAACAAAAACCTATGTTGGTGAAACACCTGCATCTGCACGTGCTTATCAGTTTTATTGCACTGTTTTGTCTTTAGGATTCATTGCGTGCGAATTAAAATAAGTTATTTTTTTTCAGAAATGGGTTCTAAAACTCCGATTTTCTAAAAAAAAAGAAATATTTACGTAGTGAACAATTAGCGAAGGCAAGGAATCAAAAAGGTTCAAAATCAAAATCAAAATCAAAATTTGTCTTCTTGCGGTTTGAACCGGAAAAAATTTAATTTGAAAATTGAAAAGATTATAAAGGACGATCAATTTTGGAAAAAAAATATGGACCAAAAACTAATAAGTTTTTATTACAAATGTATTTTGCCTGAAATAGTAGATCCCCGTAAATGGAGATCAGTGCCAATAAGAGACACCCGTTTTTAGTTTGTTTTTACATTGAAAATTCGGTTGATCGTAATCGAGCGTTCGATCACATTGGAGTCAGGGTAAAATGTGCCCAAAGGTGCTTGATTTAAAGTCACAAATTCCAACCGATTTTAATTTCGAAACGTTTCCATTTGGAGCACTGTGAATGCAAACACGAATTTGAGCTCTAAATCAATACTTTTAAGATTCATTTTACTTTAACGCTAATATGATCGAACGGTTACGGTCAATCGATGCATGGTAAAAACTAAGACCTGGCGTAGTGATATGTATATAAATACTAGATGATTCCCGCGACTTCGGCCGCGTGGATTTGAGTTTTTTTGATTCCCGCGGGAACTCCTTAATTTTCCGGGATAAAAAGTCCTATGTCCTTCCCCGGGATATAACCTACCTCTATACCAAATTTCAGCAAAATCGGTTGAAAAGAAGGGCCGGGAAAGCGTAGCAGACCGGCAGACAGACAGACACACTTTCGCATTTAAAATATTAGTATGGATAGTAGCATTTACTATATAAATTCTAATAATTTTAAGTAAAAATCAAAATAATACTAATATTTTATTTTACTATTTTGTTTATTTTTGTACAAAATGTGTCTTATAAGTAACTAACAGAAAATAAGCAAACAAAGATAATGTTAGTATGGATGTACCTACTTAAAAACATCTATACTTACAATCATGCAACCTTCTCTTTATATGAATACACCTATATTTAAAAAAGTTTTATATGAAACGTATGTTAAGCGAATTAAAAACATTTCTTTTAAATATTGAAAAAATAATTGCCCGTTTGAAAATGGGATTAGGATCAAAACGGTTTGTCAAACTACTTTGCACCCGACGCCTTCTGTTCACTCGCTCAAACAAAGGACTATCCGAGACAAAGGATTTTATATACCTAAACCCGAGATAAATACCTAAACTTCAAAAGAGGCTCAGGGTATGTACGCTCTTAAGAATAAAGATTCTTGCACTAATCAAAATTCAAATGTTTTTTTATTCTAAACAAGCGCGCTCCATCTTAGTCTGCATCACTTGCAAGCAGATCTGATTGCAGCCACGCGCTGGCATATATATTTAAAAAAAAGCTGGAACAGGTGGCAACCCTTATCTGGTTGATACGGACCGACAGATATAAAACAGACGCAAACCTCTATTATGTGGCTTTTACCGTAATGATGTTCCTAATGTGAGAACTAAAACGTTCCGAGTTCTGACACAATATATTGTGAAAGTACTTTAAAAATACAATATGTTGTTTATTGTATTTTTTTTTCTTTTATATAATAATTGCGAATGTTTGGATGGATGGATGGATGGATGTTTGTTACTCAATCACGCCCCAACGGCTGTATGGATCTGGATGAAATTTGGCACAGAGATAGATTAAAGTCTGGAATAACACACTTACTTTTTATCCCGAAAAATTCAAGAGTTCCCGCGGGAATTAAAAAAACTTAATCCACACTGACGAAGTCGCGGGCATCATCTACTATTTTTATATTTGTTTGAAACTAAACATTACACTAACGTCTTTAGTTAAAAAAAACTAGAAAATACACGTGACTTCACTTGCGTGGATTTAGGTTTTTTTTTAAATCTTGTGGACAACTGTTAGTTTTCCCGGGATAAAAAGTAGCTTACGTAAGAAGTCATGCAAAAAATCCCGTTGATCCGTTGCTCTGTTGTGGCGTAATTGGACAAACCAATAATCAAAAAAAAACATTTCATTTCATACTAGTTGATGCCCGGAACTTCATACGCGTGAATAAAGTTTTTAAAATACCTGCGGGAACTTCTTAATATTCTAAAGGGACAAAAAATAGTCTGTGCCCTAACTCCCTGGGATGCAACCTATGACTATACCAAATTTCATCAAAATCTGTTAAAAAAACCGGCCAAGTGCGAGTCGGACTCGCGCACCGAGGGTTCCGTACAAACCTGTAGAAAGTTTTAAATTATTAAAAAAAAACTACTTACTAGATCTCGTTCAAACCAATTTTCGGTACAAGTTTGCATGATAATGTACATCATATATGTTTTTTAGTTTTATCTTTCTCTTATTTTAGAAGTTACAGGGGGGGGACACACATTTTACCACTTTGGAAGTGTCTCTCGCGCAAACTATTCAGTTTAGAAAAAAATGATATTAGAAACTTCAATATCAAAATTTATTGTTTTTTTTCTAGTTTTGTGTGAAAATCATAATGCGGTTCACAGAATACATCTACTTACCAAGTTTCAACAGTATAGTTCTTATAGTTTCGGAAAAAAGTGGCTGTGATATACGGACGGACAGACAGACAGACAGACATGACGAATCTATAAGGGTTCCATTTTTGCTAAATTTGGCTACGGAACCCTAAAAATGGGCCATAAAAGCGTAGTAAACGGTCACACAGACGGACGGACGGACAGACAGACACACTTTCGCATTTATAATATTAACTATGGATTTAATTTCATTTCATTTACGTATCTATTTCATTTCGTATCCTGAATGTAAGCGAATGCCTGAAACTAAACTAATTTTATTTTTTGAAATTACATATTTTTGTCAGCGGGGATTCAAACCCCAGACCTTCACAAGAATCCCCTCAATTTATTTAAATTTAACATTTACTCAATAAATGGAACATAGCTTAGATGAGCAATATTATGGCAATATGAGACTACACATAATATTATATCATACGAAGCTTACTGTCTATTCTACTAAGAATTTGCATAGAAATTGAATTCTGCAAATGAACTGCTTTGGATGTAATACATATTTTGATAGCATACGCATGTTTGTAGTAATATGGGTCTTGTGGATTAGTTAAAGAAGATTTCTCGTTGGCCTGGTGGTTAGCTTATTCAGCTACGGCGCATGAGGTCATGGATTTGAATCCCGGTGAAAAAGTTTTTCCTTCCAATAAATTCTGGCAAATAAAGTTTGTGGTATCCATGGTTTTTTAATATTTATTACGATTAAAAGTCTGAATTTTCTCTGGTCTGGCCTGGTGGGAGGCTTCGGCCGTGGCGTTCACCACCCTACAGGCAAAAACGTGCCGCCAAGCGATTTAGCGTTCCAGTACAATGCCGTATAGAAACCGATTAGTGGTATTTAAGTGCTTGGGTTTTAATAACTGCTCCTATAAGATTAGCCCGCTACCACCTTAGACTGCATCGTCACTTACCAACTTTAATAGGCGCAAGTTAGTCTGTAAGTATCACTATATTTATGTTAAACTTTTTTATGAATTTTACAAAATGTTTGTTACATAGTTATTTGAAAATAAAGAATTTATAAAATCAATCAAACTTACCAACTGATGAGATCGCAGTCAAGGGCTATTTTGTAGTGGATAAAAATCTATCACACGAAACAGGCAACGGTGCGCTTAAAACCCAGCCAGTAGCAGTATCATTCACATAAGTCCGCAAAAAACTGCATACAATAGGTAACACGTAACTTGTTATAGAAACAATGTAATTCAGCTCGCACCAATCCGCCTGATACCGGTTATTACCGCCCCGCGCCGGTCGCAAGCGGATATGAAGCTAGCACGTGACGCGCTGCTGGAATTTTAAGAAAAAACTGCTTTTCTCTTCGCAAAACTTTGCTTCACAAATATTATTTTTCTTAACTGCATTTTTATGAGAGCAGTAAGTATGTTGTAAACTTGGATACTAAGCGATTTGGAGGATTCATAGCGCAGATGTGGAAGAAAAAAACAAACTTTCATCCTCACCACTTGGATGTCCTGGTCTTCTTCCAGCTTCCGTTATTACAAGTCTTTTCTGCCACGTACCTTCAAATTATTGAACCAGCCTCCATCTACTGTGTTCCCTCAAATAAAAATAAATAAACTGTATGAAATCATTCGTCACAGTTCGTCGGCAACATATTTTTATTGTGTCAATGGACTTATGGCTGGGTCCTTTGAACATTAGACCCTGAAATATTATTATTTTAATACTGCCCACGACTTCGTCCGCGCGGAGTAAGGTTTTTGATCCCCGCGGGAATCCCTCGGCATTGACGACCTCCCTAACGCAGACTCTTTTAAGCAGAAGCTCCTTTCCGTACCGGTGGCAGAGTCAGAACAAGACGTATCAAAAGAGACCTGTGTTTGTTTGAGTTTGCATGACAAATATAGTCCTCTTTTCCAATTTAGAAGGAAATTTGACTGATGCAGAAAATAATATCATTAATTATAATAATGTGAAGTCAATGAATAAACAACTTCATAAAATAACCTATTTGTCAGATTTAATTAGATGACATAATTAATGCATATTTTAACCCGGCTTTAATAATTTTAAAATTATAATAAAGCACTAGAAGCTCTTCAGAAATGAGGAAATAGGTTTAGCTGAGTGTCATTACGTATGAATCATACCAGGAAAGCAGGAAAGAGAGCACGTTGCTATAATTAGCAAGTTTCATCCTGTCGTCTAACTAACAAACATTCGTATTGTTTCGACGTATAAACACAGAACTGAATAGTACCACTTGTGCATATGAAAAGAGAGTTTTTTGAAGCTCGTTTGAAGATATGGAGCAAAACGCCATTTTTAACTCATTAAAGAGGAAGGAAAGTGCTCTAAGTTGCAAGACATTTTAAAGAAACAAAATGTTTTTGAAGTGAAAACTTCTTTAGCCCAGTTGAGCACTTCTTGGTAGGGGGTAAACTTGTGGATTCGCCAACCCGTCGCCAATTCGTCACCAACACCGTCACCGACACCGTCACCGACACCGTCACCGTCACCGACACCGTCACCGACACCGTCACCGACACCGTCACCGACACCGTCACCGACACCGTCACCGACACCGTCACCGACACCGTCACCGACACCGTCACCGACACCGTCACCGACACCGTCACCGACACCGTCACCGACACCGTCACCGACACCGTCACCGACACCTCGCGTTGTTATGAAGACAAAAGGTCTTAAATATAAATGTAAATATACATTCGTAATAAAACTTTAATTGCTTAGCTTTAAGGTTTATATATTTTAATTATTTAATTTTTTTTTATTTTTTTATTTTTTTTTAAATATTCGTTTTCACTTTCATCGGCAGTCGATATGACTGCCAATTTTTTTTATTAGATCACAATATGTAGTTTAAGAAATAATCAAATTAATAATAAAATATAGCGACAAAGTTGTGTGACATGTGTCATGCTGCAGCAGGCTCATGAGTGCTGGTCACAAAAGTGCCAACTGTGACAAGGACGGCCGGCGGAGGGGTCAAAAAATCACGAAATTAGTGTGACGTACTCTATGGATGACCCCCTAGCTAATTAAATGAAGTACCCAGCCCTTAAGATTCTCTGACTAGCTAATCACATAGCCTATCATCAGGCCATCTAGGTCGTCCTAATGAAATTCCATTGTTCGTAACAAAGTCGTATTATAAGCCAACTAGCTGATGCCCGCGACTTCGTCCGCGTGGATAGGGGTTTTTCGGTTCCCGCGGGAACTCTTTGATTTTCCGGGATAAAAAGTAGCCTATGTGCTATTCCAGACTATAATATTCTATATCTGTGCCAAATTTCATCCAGATCCGTTCAGCTGTTGTAGGGCTAGACGAGTAAAATTATGTCTACTCGTTATCTCTATTAGTCTACCGAAGCTAACATGGTTATTTGTCTCGCTACAGCAAAAGTAGAGATAAAAGTAATATTTCTTATATCTGTGGTATTTTTCTCTACGAACCCTTACATGTCGACTATTTTTTTCTTGTAAAATACCGCATTTTGTGCATGTTAGGGTAAACAAAAAATTTGCCGGCAACGACAACATCTCTCTCTCTCTCGTGACGAGATATTTTGTAGTGCGCATGCTAGGCCTACTGTCGTGATAGACATAGAGTAACAAACATCCATCCATCCATCCAAACTTTCGCATTTATAATATTAGTATAGATAGCTAATCAAATAGCTATCATCAGACGATCTAGGTCGTCATAATGAAATTCCATTGTTCGCGACAGAGTCGTATTCAAATTGCGCTACAATGGTTTAAACAAAGAAAGCCCGACGACCGCCGGCTTTCGCAAAAATTTAATTTCTACTCGTCCAATTTTCAATTTTCGGCGACACGACACACAAAGAGCGAGCTGGGAGATTTGTGGAATTAAAAACGAAAGAATTATTCTTTGTGTGGTGAAATTTTTTTTTAATTCACTACAACCTGCCCTTGACTGCGATCTCACTTGATGGTAAGTGATGATGCAGTCTAAGATGGTAGCGGGCTAACCTGTTAGGGGCATGGCAGTTATATTAAACCCATACCCCTGTTCGGTTTCTACACGGCATCGTACCGGAACGCTAAATCGCTTGGCGGCACGTCTTTGCTGGTAGGGTGGTAACTAGCCACGGCCGAAGCCTCCCACCAGGCCAAATTTCGTCAATCGTATCTTCAAAAACCTGAATTTGAAAAGAACTTCTATATAGTCTTATAGAACCCTAAGCAATGATAAAATTTCTATATAATATATACTAAGCAAACGATTTTAAATTCCATTAGCACAAAAATAATAATTCAATAAGAGAAATTTATATTATCACAAGTTTGCCAACCGAATAATGAATCCAACAAGCATCGACTTTTATGCAAAATTGAAGTGTTATTACACAATGTCTTAATTTGAAACAATGGTATTGTACTCAAATCGTGCTCAAACAGGAAAATGATCGTGATTGTTCAGCTTGTTCACGAAAATTAAATTTTTCGCTAACAAAGTTTTTGATGACTTGCTGAAATAAGAGATTTTTACTTTTTGAACACGAAATTCTGTATTTACACCAATTTTTTTAATTAGTTTAAGTACGTACTTTAGAGTTTGCCCTGAGTGTGCACCAGTGGATTCAAATGCACCTTTACTTCTTCTAGAAAACTATTGTTTATAAAAAGTATAAACCTTTCTTCTCCCACCTTCTCTATCATACTTTACTTTGCGAATGTGAATTTGCTTGTTAGGCTTCCTCGGCTGATATTTTCAACCGATTTTGATGAGATTTAGTACATACATAGTTTTTGTCCCGGTAAAGGATATAGGCTACTTTTTATCCTGGAATATTAACAATTTCCCGCGGGAATAGAAAACCACGCGATCGGAGTCGCGGTCAGCTAGCAGCTTAATTTAGGCGCCAGCGGAGCGTGAATACCTCATACAAACGTAATACCAAAATAATTTATAATTCGAGCATATTTCCTCCATATTATGCAATTATTAAGATTGAACTTGTATTTATCTAGGTTCCTGGATAATTATTTTTTCAAAATACTTTCCCATTGCGTTTTGCATGTTTTTACGACATAAACGACATGTTTTCTCCTTATTTGTTTCATATTAAAACCAACGATATCTCACGTACTAATTGATCAGGAACAGCCTAGGTATATTGTCAAGTTACAGAATAACAACACGAAGTTAAAAACACAACAATTTTTCATTTATAATTTTTGGTATTCACGGAACAAGACTAAATGTATAACAAATTCTGTACGCTCATATTGCGCTTGCACGCGATCATGTGTCATCAGCCAAATAGAGATAGCAATATACCGGCAAATTTATATTTGCGGTTCGAGTAGAAGTAGAAGTTCCGAGTGGCGTTTGCCGGCCTCTTAATAAAAGGTAGATTTCTAACCATACTGTGTAATTAATACCATGCTATTACCTATTATGTGGTAATACTTAGCCTAGATTTATAATAGCTAATCATTTACCTAGTGTATAAAATAAGCCTACCCGTGCGAATCCAGGGCGGGCAATGTAGTCTAATCTATCGTAAATATATAAAAGGAAAAGGTGACTGACTGATCTATCAACGCTCAGCTCAAACCACTGGACGAATCGGGCTGAAATTTGGCATAGGTACACATAGCTATTATGACGTAGACATCCACTAAATCATTCATTTCAAGCATTATTGTCACAAAAATAAAAAAATTAAAAAAAATTGTTAAAAATAGTTAAAATAGGTTCTAAACTTACATACATATCAAAAGTTTTCGGAACCGGCAGGATTTGAACCTGCATCTCTCTGGGAATCGTGCCCTGAGAGACGCAGGTTCAAATCCTGCCGGTTCCGAAAATTGTTGATATGTATGTAAGTTTAGAAACTTTCCTCGTGTGTGAAGCACTGTAATAAAATTATAAAATTAGTTAAAATAGGATATATAAAATGATAAATAATGGCATAAAATAAATAAAATGACTGATAATTGAAATAAGATTTGATAATTGAAAATTCAACCCCTAAGGAAGTTAAACAGGGATTTAAAATTTGTGTAATCCACGCGGACAGGTTGCGGGCAAAAGCTAGTATAATATATTTAAAGTACTAGCTGATGCCCGCGACTTCGTCCGCGTGGATTTAGGTTTTTCGGTTCCCGCGGGAACTCTTTAATTTTCCGGGATAAAAAGTAGCCTATGTGCTATTCCAGACTATAATATATCCCTGTGCCAAATTTCATCCAGATCCGTTCATCCGTTGGAGCGTGATTGAGTAACAAACATACATCCATACATACATACATCCATCCATCCAAACTTTCGCATTTATAATATTTATTTGATAAATATTCCTTCTCCCATCTCTATATAATATAATACATACCAAACCACACGATCACGTGAAAACTGGAACGCGTCCCCAATATAGGATACAATGGCATTTGATGAATCCTCGAAAGGACGCGCGGGCCAATCGACATTCCTTTGTTGAAGGGCCTCTAAAAGACCTTCCTTTCTCATTCAGATATGTCAAGAATGGACGTCGAGGTGGAAACCATGTAATATACTGGTGATATATAAAAGATTCAGGTATAAGGTGCCTTCAGGTCATTCCATTGAAATGCTTAATCGTTATGTAGTCAAAGTAAAAGTATGTTTATTCAAAATTTGACGACCTCCGTGGCGCAGTATTCGAGCGCTGTTGCCCTAACGTGCGGAGGTCCCGGGTTCGATCCCCGGCAGGGTTTGGAAATTTATAATTTCTGAATATCCCTGGTTTAGCCTGGTGGGAGGCTTCAGCCGTGGCTAGTTACCACCTTACCGGCAAAGACGTGCCGCCAAGCGATTTTGCGTTCCGGTACGATGCCGTGTATAAACCGAATAGGGGTATGGGTTTAATATAACTGCCATGCCCCTAACAGGTTAACCCGCTACCATCTTAGACTGCATCATCACTTACCATCAGGTGAACTTGTAGTGGATAAAAAATAAAAAATGATACCTACACACTTCAAAGTATAAGACGTGATGGTGATATTATTAACGACGGTATCTTAAAACTAAAACTACGAGGGTTCCAAACGCGCCTTGGTCTCAGAGGAGCCCACAACAAACTTTAATACAATAGTAGTAAACTTATCTTGTCAAAGCTGGAATAATTATAATTTAAAAAACACTAGATCTGTACTAGATAGCATTGTTGTTGAGACGTTCGACCTTCGTTCGACTCTATTCAGGTGGTCCGGGATTCGATCCCCGGGCACGCAACTCTTAACTTTCAGAGTAACGTTCGTTATAAAAAATAAGCTATAAATAGGCTTTAACGTTGAAGGAAACAACATGAAAACTGCATGCTCTGTGAGGTCTTCATAATATTATCAAAGGAAAATACCCCACCACTACTACAGCCCGTTAACGTCCCACTACTGGGCACAGGCCTCCACTGTCACTACCCTAGAAGAGAGGGAATTAGAGCTTAGACCCACCACGCTGCTCCAATGCGGGTTGGCGGGCTTTAACGACTATTACCATGTAAGTGATAATAACCGGGACCGACGGCTTAACGTGCTCTCCGAGGCACGGGGGTGAAACACCGCCAACTTCCTAACTAAACCCAATACTCAATTATGGCACGACCCGGGACTCGAACCCGCGACCTCGTCGGCAGCAGTCGAACAGGCCAACCACTAGACCAACGAGGCAGTTACACAAAGGAAAATACACTTTCATATTATTAATATGTAATAGGTAGAAAAGTGTATTGGTTTGATGGTTTGTCCTTCAATCTCGCCGACGCGGACTACGTGACTTTTTGCAATGTACCTACAGTTGAGGACCTGGAAAATGGTATTGCTATTTGTTATCCTGGAAAATCAAGGAGTTCCAGCTGGATTTTTAAATTCTAGCTGAGTTTGTTGCCAGTTCTTCCCAGTAGAATCTGCTTACCGAACCGGTGGTAGAGTCTTGACATTTCATAAGTAGCACAAGTTGTCCTACGTGAAATTATTAAATCATTTCATTTCTACATCCACGCGGACGAAGTCGCGGGCATTATTCTAATAATATTAATTAAGAGTGAGATATTAATTAATTTATTATAATATTAATTAGAAAGTGTGGGCTTTAATACCTAAAGACAACATTTTACCTAAGTATCTTATTTAGAGATCTGTATTCGTTCCATCTCCTAATGAAAGCGTCCTCCTTATTTAATATCAGAGATAATTATAACATTTCCAGAGAGAAACAAGTATTTCTAAAGCTCTTCTAGCTCGCTTTCAGGCGACAAATTATTATCTAATGAAAGGAAAATTCATATAACCACAGCGTATGATATTCATACAGTGGGTAGACGCCCATAGAAATGACAGCTAGATAGTTGTAGACGAACTCAAAAGGTCCTACACCTTAGGTATCTCGTCTAGTTATATCACAGTCTAAAGAGATACGTTCTTTTTTTTCTTCCAGTCGGTCGATGGAGGCATTTAGATAGAACAGCGCTGCGGTACGACCGGGAGGTGACGGAGGAATCTGGCAGAATTTTCCATGCAAAATTATGTCACTCTAATGTCAAAGTATGCCATTTCATACCTGTCTCAACGACGTGTCTCCCACTATTATGGCGCTGTTCAGTATGCAATAACCATTGAATATAAAAACATTGATTTTTAATAGGAAAGTATTTACCCAATAACGACCATAAAACCCGCGACTTTATAAAAAATAATTACAGCATGTTAAGCAACATTCTTCATGAAAAGAAAGGTCAAGTCTTCGTGAGTGAGCGGGCTGCCATGACAATTGTAGCAATCAATCAATCAATCAATCAATCAATCAATATTTATTTATTCAATTTAGGTACACTGTACACTTATTCACGTCCGAAACTTATAAAACATGATGGTGATAATCAATTATGGTATCTCAAAAAATAAAGGTACGAGGGTTCCAAATGCGCCCTGCTCTGAGACGAGCCCTCAACAATCTCAGCGGGGTTTTTTTGTTACATTAAAATTAAGCACCTAGAGTACTCTCACTTAAGCTTGAGAGAGGTAGGAAACTAGATTGACAAACTTTTTTATTGAAAAATGGATAATAGTTATAATATGGGGCACTTCAAAGGGCGGATAAACAAATTTCTCAAAAGCCAGCAACGCATTGGCGGTTCCTCTGGTGCTGCAAATGTTCATGGGCGGCGGTAATCACTTACCATCAGTTGACTCGCCTGCTCGTTTGCTCGCTATATATATTTTAAAAAAAACTGCCCGCTTACTCCCTCGCGTCTGTCACCCCGCAGTGTCGTTATGTCTAGACGCCTCCGTCGAACGACTGGTAGGAAAAACGTATCTCCTCAGACTGTGATATAACTAGACGAGACACCTACACCTTTCGAGTTCGTCTTGCATATTAATTATACTAATGGACTTTTAATAGTGTTTAACACTAGTGACCGCCTACGGCTTCGTTTCCGTAGGAATTTCGAAAAATTGATTATTACACTATGAAGGGGGAACCTCTGTGCGAATTTCAGCTTTCTAGGTCTGAGAGATCGCGCTGGACGTTTTTTTTTTATATTTTTTACATGGCGATCTCACCTGATGGTAAGTGATGGTGCAGTCTAAAATGGTAACAGGCTAACCTTTTAGGGGTATAGCCATATTAAACCCATAAAATACCACATAAAATATTAGGTATTTCACTAATTACGCGCATCAATTTCAAGTATTATCGCGGAATAACAATAACCTACTAACAACGCGTTGTGCCCAAGTATATCACCCGCGACCCTCACGACCCAGCGGGGCCCAAACAAACAGTGACCCTCGACCCACACTCAAATCTCTCCTCCGTCACGACTTATCTGCTCTCTGATCCGCTGAAGGATTGTTTTTCAGAGAAAAATGCTGGTTTAATTTATAAGTGATTGCGTTTATGCAGGAAAATATGTTTGGGAAGATCCTCATGAAAAGGTCATAAAATATTATATTATACAAGTATACATATAAATAGTAATCGTATAACCATGCTGCCCAGAATCGCTCCTTCTTTACTACTTAGCCTATGTGATATTCCACACTATAATCTATCTCTGAGCCAAATTTCATCCAGATCCGTTCAGCCGTTCTGGCGTGATTACGTAACAAACATCCATCCATCCAAACTTTCGCATTTATAATATTAGTATTAGTATAGACTAGGATGCCCACGACTTCGTCCGGGTTTTTGGTTTTTGGTTCCCGCGGGAACTCATTAATTTTCCAGGATAAAAAGTAGCCTATGTGTTAATCTAATGGCTCTTCTGGGTTTTCCCTGGCGCAGTGTTGAGCGCTATTGCCTTAACGTGGGAGGTCCCGGGTTCGATCCCCGGCAGATTCAATTTGGGAATTTATAATTTCTGAATTTTCTCTGGTCTGGCCTGGTGGGACGCTTCGGCCGTGGCTAGTTACCACCCTACCGGCAAAGACGTGCCGCCAAGCGATTTAGCGTACCGGTATGATGCCGTGTAGAACTAGAAACCAATTAGGGGTATGGGTTTAATATAACTGCCATACCCCTAACAGGTTAGCCCGCTACCATCTTAGACTGCATCATCACTTACCATCAGGGCTTGAGATCGCAGTCAAGGGCTAACTTGTAGTCATTGACTTATATGTATACACTAGCTGATGCCCGCGACTTCGTCCGCGTGGATTGAGGTTTTTCGGTTCCCGCGGGAACTCTTTAATTTTCCGGGATACAAAGTAGCCTATATGTGCTATTCCAGACTATAATCCATCTCTGTGCCAAATTTCATCCAGATCCGTTCAGCCGTTGGAGCGTGATTGAGTAACAAACATCCTTACATCCATACATCCATCCAAACTTTCACATTTATAATATTTATTTAATATAAGTCAATGCTAGTAGTTGATTAAAAAAAACTGTCCATATCATCCTATGACTTGAGCCGCATCCATCCACCTGACGAACGATGGTAGGCGCGGACCATGGAGTGCGGAGCGGTGTTCAACATTCATTTCATCCCGAGTGCGGTCAGGGACGAGTGGTATCACCGAAAGTATCACACAATACGCCTCTGTCCTACCATAATACACTTATTGTAGGCTCTTCGCTATTCATAGCATAACGACACACTTTGAACTAACTTTCGAGACATACACTTACAGACTTTATAAAATGTGACAAGCAACGGAATAAAAAGTGAAATTCAGCACCAGCCCCCCTAGCATGGGCCGAGACAATTTTCTCCCCGTGGAAAGGATAAAAATTTTATTCCTAAATAAATAAATAAAAACGCTAAATAACGGTGGATAAATAGTCCCCCGAGTCCCCGTGAAATGTCAAACGGGGATAAACTTCTCCTCTCCCCTGTTGCCGTGCTCTGAGAAGTGGAAAAGTTAATTTTATCTCTTGTCAGTGGATAAAATCGGGGGATAAAATTTTTATCTCCGGCCCATGCTAGCCCGGCTGAGTATGTTTTTATATGGCATGGCAGTTATATTATACTCATACCCTTAATCGGTTTCTACACGGCATCGTACCGGAACGAATCGCTTGACGGCACGTTTTTGCCGGTAGGGCTAGTTACCAAACTAGCCACGGCCGAAGCCAGGCCAGACCAGGGAAAAATCAGAAATTATAAATTCCCAAATTGACCCCGCCGGGGATCGAACCCGGGACCTCCGCACGTTAAGACAACAGCGCTCAACACTGCGCCAGGGGGGTCGTCAAGGTATAGTAACGATTAGTCATCAAACCAAATATCTGTCAATTAATATGGACGCTGGACCACATATAAATGTTTTTAATGGGAAAAATAGTGTTAAAAATAATTTTCAAAATTCATTTTATCCATCCATCCATCAGCCTGCATTCATCCACAGCTGGGCATAGGCCTTTAAATGAACGCTAAAATTTATTTACTAAATCTGAACTAAAATCTTTTTATAAATGTAGTATATAAAGTAGTATATAAATGTTCATAATGTGGGATCAAATAATTCCAGAACGCTTTATATAATTGCGCATAGAACCGTAGCTAAGTAAACCTACCAATTTCAATGTAATCAAAGCGTAAAATATTTTATGAAAATATTAGAATAACATCAAAAAAATAACCGCAAAATCATAGTAGGTATTTAAATAAATCCACGTTTATTTCCAGAAAGAAAATATTTGTATAATAATAAAATACTCGTAATAATCGCAAAATCATAGTCGGTATTTTAATAAATCCACGTTTATTTCCACAGAAAGTTCAATTTATCAGCAGGTAATGGAAATTAATTAGAATACCATCTGCCTCGGCCTCCAGATATTGAAACAAAAAGTTTGATAAATGGACGAAAAATGTGATAATATTTTCGTGGAGAAGCGATTTCTCATTATGGATTTAGATAAAATCTGATCTGCGACGCGGCGTGTTCTGATAATTACATTTTTGTATTGGCTAATGCTCTTCTCTTATTCTTTTTGGTCCTTCAGTTTAAGCATTTAATTGGGTATATTTTGAGTTATATTCAAATAAATTATTTTTTAGTGATCATTAAATAAAGGCTCTCCCAAAAGTCGTAATATCCACGGCTACTGTTAGTTTTATGTTGAATAACCATTTAAAACTACGATTAAAGTGAAGAAGTGCGTCGAACTTTGATGACGTCAAAATTCAAAATTTCATACAAACTCTATAATAAGCACGCGTTTTGACGTTTGAAAAAAATCTTTCCAAAGAACTGACTTCCAAAGCCACTGTAAAGTTAAAAATTATTTTGATTTCTACACACACGCGTCAGCCTGACGCGATGGCATATTATATTAAACCCATACTCATAATCTGCCCCCCAATCATGTAAGAATGTTCGATCAAACGTTTAAGATTTTGTCAAAGTAAAATAAACCATAAATGCATTGAATTAGAGCTCAATTTCGTCTGTCCATTCTTATACGTTTAGGTATGTACGATACCCTAAACGTATCAAAATGGGCAGACGAAATTGAGCTCTAATTCAATGCATTTATGGTTTATTTTAGAATACCAAAAATACTTCAATACTTTGACAAAAATCTTAAACGATTGATCGGACATTCTTACATGATTGGGGCCCTGTTTCTACACGGCATCGTACCGGAACGCTAAATCGTTTGGCGGCAAGTCTTTGCCGGTAGGGTGGTAACTAGCCACGGCCAAAGCCTCCCACCAGGCCAGACCAGGGAAATTTCTTAATTTTCAAATTTAAAAATTATAAATTCCCAAATTGACCCTGCCGGGATCAAACCCGGGACCTCCACACGTTAAGACAACAGCGCTCGACACTGCGCGACGGAGGTCGTCAAAATCGAAGCTGTAGTGAAGTACCCAAGTACTAAAAAATTAAAATAAACCTAGATTGAAGCAGAACGAAGCCGCAGACATGATCTAGGACCTAAAAACCGGAAAGATATAACGATTATAGCTAGACTATTTCTTGGCTCATATTTAAATGGATCTAGATATACGCCGCTATTTAGCAACGCTCTGCGTACTTTCCTAAGTCTAGATATAGTGGTTATCTGCCTAGGCTGTAGCCAGGTGTGGCTGGCGGGGGTCCAGTAGATAATATCTTGTCTTATTTATACCGCACTCTCCCCGTTATAGCGTATAATGCGATACGTTTCCATTGCACACTGCCGGTTATTTTGTTTGTTTCCGGTAATTGGAGTTTCAGACTCGAGGCAACTAGGCAGTTAGCCTCGTAAGCATGTAGTAGCATGTAGTAGCATGTAGTAGCTTCCTACATCTATTAAATTATTTTAACCTAGGTACATCTATACCAAATTACATTAAAATCGGGTGAAAAGATGGGCCGATAAAGCATTGCAGGCAGAAAGACAGACATACACACTTTCGTATTTATGATATTAGTATGGATATCAATCAGTCAATCAATCAATATTTATTTATTCAAATTAGGTGCAATGTATACTTATTGGTGTCCAATAACTTTAAAAAAATGATGGTGATAATCAGTTACGGTATCTTAAAACTAAAGCTACGAGGGTTCCAAACGCGCCCGTCTGAGAACAGCCCACAACAAACTCGGCCGAGTTTATGTATAGCCGTGGATAGTATGGATAGAGCTAATTATTATCTTCGTTTGAAGATATTTATCAGCTCAACGTTTTTTTTTAAATTCTTAATTTGTGATAGATCGATTGTTGATCGACTTTAAAAGACAATTATTTATTTTACAATCGAGCATTGTCGAGTCAACATCTTCTGAAGATGCTCCGGTGTCGGAGTGAAACGTACCTTGAGAATAATTTAGAAGATTTGTGTGGTGTGATGAACACCACACAAATCTTCGCAATAATAATATTATAGCAAGATACTTACTGTACCACATAGATTTACTTATTGTGGCGGATTATAGCGAATTAAATTTCTACTTCTTTCATTTAATTCTTAATTATATTACTAGCTGATGCCCGCGACTTCGTCAGCGTGGTTAAAGTTAATTTGATTCCCGCGGGAACTCCCTAATTTTTCGGGTTAATATATAGCCTATGACACTCACAAATAATGTAGCTTTCTATTGGTAACAGAATTTTCAAAATCGGTTCAATAGAACCAGAGATTACCCCCCTACAACCTCACGAACTCACAAACTTTACCTCTTTATAATATTAGTATAGTATAAGCAGGTACAATGGAAACGGGTGTAGGATTCCAGACCAGCTCCTGGCTTACTTGCAGTCGCAATCACGAGATCACCCGTAACAGCTGATAGCGTTAATTTATTCATCTAGATTCTAGACCGACCATGCTACCTAGATGCTACCTGCTGAATTCCTGCTAAATTCGGACTAGATTGAACTACATGGGTAAAACTAAAATATATTCACCACTAATATCTACTACGGCCCTTTAATGTCCCACTGCTGGGCACAGGCCTCCACTCTCATAGGAGAAAGGGAATTAGAGCTTAGAGCCTACCACGCTGCTCCAATGCCGGAGTGATAATAACCGGGACCGACAGCTTAACATGCTTTCCGAGGCACGGGGGTGAAACACCACCACCTTCCTAACTCCGGGCTAGTACTGAGAATTTCTAGTCAGAAAAACCCAATACTTAATTATGGCCCGACCCGGGACTCGAACCCGGGACCTCGTCAGCCGCAATCGAACGTGGTAACCACTAGACCAACGAGGCAGTTTCGTATCTACACTACATCGTAGACGTAACGTCATTTTCTATGGCGACGCCACGCGACACGACGCGATGCGACGCCATAGAAAATGACAGATGTATCTACGCGACAACGTATGCCACGTGGAGGGTCAGCCCTCTTATGAAAAACAATGATGTGGTCTAGATCGCGCTTGTCTAGAAAACACACGTATAACTCACGTACCTTCAAGGCAAGAGTGAATAGGCATCTTCTAGGCGGGCGCGCTTCAACCTAGACCTCATCATTGCTTTGTATTAAGCGTGATTGTGGTCAAGCGCAAGCCTATTTTGCAATTAAAAAAAATTAAAAAAAAAAAAAAAAAAAAAATGCCTATTCAGTCTTGCCTCAGCGCCCTGACCGCCTCTGTCCAGTTCTAATCCAGTCCACGCGACTGGTCATCTAGTAGCGATACGCGGCAGAATCGAAACTCCCTTCAAAGGCCCAAATTCGATGAAGCCTTCTGAATTTTACTTAGGTTATTTTTTATAAAAAAAATATTGCCAGTCAAAGGGACTGCCGATAGAAGTGAAAACGAATATTTAAAATAATTAAAATATAAACCTTAAAACTTAGGCATTAAAGTTTAACTACAAAATTAATGTAGTATATTTTATTTTTAAGATAGTAGATATATATTGCCTTCGTAACAACGCGAGCATGTCGCGTGTCGGTGACGCGAATCCACTAGTTTACCCCCTACCAAAAAGTGCTCAACGCGGCTAAAGAAGTTTTCACTTCAATAATTTATTAGTTTTAATTTATGATATTAATAAGTCGTTGGTTTTAATTACAATGCTATTAAAGAATTAAGTTATCAAAACAAACTATAGATATTGTTCCCATGAATATTGGTTATTATTAAACCAATATTCATGGGAACAATTCAGTAATCAAGTGAAATATTGCATCGATCACAAATCACAAAGCCCCCGCGGGACCGAGTGGTGAATAGCTAATATTGAGTTCACAATAATTTATATTCGCTGCCTCCCGAGGGGCACATTCAGTTATTTAGAACGGAACAGTTCAAATAATATCCATACTTATGTAGGAACTGACTGTCTGACACCTTTCTACAAAATACCTCTTCGCAGCTTCTGCTGGCCTATTACATTATTCCTCAGTTTATGCTTTTAACTACCAGGGCATTAGAAGTTAATAAGAGTAATGTAGGAGCTGACTGTCTTGCACCTTTCTACAAAATACCTCTTCGCAGCTTCTGCTGGCCTGGGCATTAGCAGTTAATAAGAGTAATGTAGGACCTGACTGTCTGACACCTTTCTACAAAATACCTCTTCGCAGCTTCTGCTGGCCTGGTTCATTATTCCTCAGTTTATGCTTTTAACTACCAGGGCATTAGAAGTTAATAAGAGTAATGTAGGACCTGACTGCCTTGCACTTTTCTACAAAATACCTCTTCGCAGCTTCTGCTGGCCTGGTTCATTATTCCTCAGTTTATGCTTTTAACTACCAGGGCATTAGAAGTTATTAAGAGTAATGTAGGAGCTGACTGTCTTGCACCTTTCTACAAAATACCTCTTCGCAGCTTCTGCTGGCCTGGTTCATTATTCCTCAGTTTATGCTTTTAACTACCAGGGCATTAGAAGTTATTAAGAGTAATGTAGGAGCTGACTGTCTTGCACCTTTCTACAAAATACCTCTTCGCAGCTTCTGCTGGCCTGGTTCATTATTCCTCAGTTTATGCTTTTAACTACCAGGGCATTAGAAGTTATTAAGAGTAATGTAGGAGCTGACTGCCTTGCACCTTTCTACAAAATACCTCTTCGCAGCTTCTGCTGGCCTGGTTCATTATTCCTCAGTTTATGCTTTTAACTACCAGGGCATTAGAAGTTATTAAGAGTAATGTAGGAGCTGACTGCCTTGCACCTTTCTACAAAATACCTCTTCGCAGCTTCTGCTGGCCTGGTTCATTATTCCTCAGTTTATGCTTTTAACTACCAGGGCATTAGAAGTTATTAAGAGTAATGTAGGAGCTGACTGTCTTGCACCTTTCTACAAAATACCTCTTCGCAGCTTCTGCTGGCCTGGTACATTATTCCTCAGTTTATGCTTTTAACTACCAGGGCATTAGAAGTTAATAAGAGTAATGAAGGACCTGACTGTCTGACACCTTTCTACAAAATACCTCTTCGCAGCTTCTACTGGCCTGGTACATTATTCCTCAGTTTATGCTTTTAACTACCAGGGCATTAGAAGTTAATAAGAGTAATTTAGGACCTAACTGTCTGACACCTGGACCATACTAGGTAATAATATTACAAATGCATAAGTGTGTCTGTCTGTCTGCTACGCTTACGCGGCCCATCTCTTCAACCGATTTTGATGAAAGGGGTTGTTTCATCTTGGGCCAGGTACTTGTACAGTATTCCAAAAAATAGTATAAAATCATAGAAAACTAAATAAAATATGCTTTTTTGCAGTTTTACAGTGATTAGGAGGTACAAAAATAAAATGTTTAATTAGGTACATTTGTAGAATAGCAACTCTCGCAGCGCATCCATCCATCCATCTGCTGCTGTTGGATATTTTATGGTTAATTCTCATTTCTCAGGTTATTTTTCATAGAAATATGAAGACTATCTTTCTTTCATGTTATTTTTATGTCAAATGTCATCATGACACGTGTAATATACGTCAATGTCAAAATGGACGCATGTTGTTACGCTTTTATTTTGCAAAATAATTTCGCATTGTACCTCGTAAATTGAACTTTTTAGTAAGAAATAAAGAAAAAAATGTTATTATTTTATGACCCCGAACATTTTAAAATACCGTACAAATATCTGGCCCAGGCTCCATATAAATTTGAAACAACCCCTTTGGTATAGGGATAGATTGTATCCCGGGGAAGCACATAGGCTTGTATCCCGGAAAGGTTAGTTCCCACGGGAATCACAAAACCACGCGGACGAAGTCAAATCTAATGCTAAAGCCCAAAGCCTTGTTATTCATCCACCATGTACCACTATATAGAGCCTAAAGCTTTTTAGCTCTAAACAGGTTCCATTCGGGCGGGCAATAGATCCTCCCGCCGAGTGGCCGGCCGTAATACACGGGAGATGCATGTGCGGTGGAGCACACAAATCGCACTCGATTGTAACGCGGCTTGATATATCGCTGCCGATTACCCGATACGCGCGCTCTGATACATTATACTGTTATAGTAGTCTATGATAATATATTATAAATGCGAAAGTGTGTTTGTTTGTTGGTTTGTTGGTTTGTCCTTCAATCACGCCGCAACGGAGCAACGGATCGACGTGATTTTTCGTATGGGTATAGTTGAGGACCTGGAGAGTGACATAGGCTACTTTTTATCCCGGAAAATTAAGGAGTTCCCGCGGGAATCAAAAAAACTTAAACCACGCGGACGACGTCGCGGGCATCAGCTAGTAACAGTATAATGTATCAGAGGCTCATTATTATCATACGGTACCTAGTGGTACTGTATGATAATGTCCTCACAAACGAGTTTCCGAAGGCCGAAATTTTTGACGAATTTATGGCGCAGTGTTGAGCGTTGTTGTTATAAGATTCCGGTGGTAGAGTCAAAACATGACGTAACATAAGAGACACCTGTTAATGTCCTACATGTTTTATATAAATGAATTGAATTGAATTGAATTAAGGTGCGGAGTTCGATCCCCTGCAGCAGGGTTAATTTGAGGATTTATAATTTCTGAATTTTCCCTGGTCTGGCCTGGTGGGAGGCTTCGGCCGTGGCTAGTTACCACCCTACCGGCAAAGACGTGCCGCCAAGCGATTTAGCGTTCCGGTACGATGCCGTGTAGAAACCGAATAGGGGTTTAATGTAACTGTCATGCCCCTAACAGGTTAGCCCGCCACCATCTTCGACTGTATCATCACTTACCATCAGGTGAGATCGCAGTCAAGGGCTAACTTGTAGTGGATAAAAAAAAAAATTAAATATCACTTGCTTCAAACGGGTTCTTCTTAATGTGTTCGCAGGTGTGTGAAGTCTGCCAATCCGCACTTAGCCAGCGTGGTGGACTATGGCCAAACCCTTCTCATTCCTAGAGGGGACTCGTGCTCAATATGACAGGCAATGGGTTGATAAGAGAGCTAGATACAAAGAGTATGAAAAAGCATAGATTTATACACTGTTGTGTAAAACACAAAGACTTCTCATAAACTGCCCACATTAAATACATACTAGTATATGTATTTCAATTTAATAAACAGTTTTCATCATTAATTAAAATATAATATTTGTACAAATAAACAGGTAAACCCTCCGTAATCTACTTACAGGGGATCACTACCATCATACAATACATAAAGCAATATTATTTCAAAGTGACATGTATAAGTCACGTACCTTGACGTCCCTGAAAAATAAGGATTATAATTCTATAACACGAACGTCAACAATATTAACAATATTATATACAATAAGCCACCAGAAGTCACCAGAAGGGCTGGCTCATTTTATGCGCAAAGGATCAGCCTGGCTGTCCAACGCGTAAATGCAGCTAGCATTCTTGCCACCATTCCACGCGGGCTTGATTGATATAGTAACTAGCTGATGCCCGCGACTTCGTCTGCGTGGAATAAGTTTTTTTTTGATTCCCAAGGGAACTCCATAATTTTCCGGTATAAAAAGCTTATGTCACTCTCTAGGTCCTCAACTATACCCATGCAAAAAATCACGTCGATCCGTTGCTCTGTTGCAGCGTAATTGAAAACAATAATTGAAAACAAACCAACAGACCAACAAACAAACACACTTTCGCATTTATAATATTAGTATGATTAGGTAGTCTAGCTAGCTTTAAGTTAATGATTTGAGACTTATTTCGTGGTTTGAAAACATATTATTATGTATTAAAACGGGTACATACCACGATGTAAAACAATGATTTTATTTGTCGTGACCACGATCCATGCAACTGGATCGAAATATCGACAAATAAAATCATTGTTTTACATCGTGGTATGTACCCGTTTTAATACATATTAATAGCTTTAAGTTCTATTGTATTGTTTTTAAACAATACTGCTTTAAGCGATGGTAGTATGACCCCAGAATTGAAACTGATTTTATTTCAAAGGGAACTAGCAACATTTAATATCGCTACAATCAGCTACGGCCGGTTATTTTATCGCTGGTAAACCGAATTCAATTAATTTAAATTACAGGCATATACGGGCGCATTCTGTAAATATATAATCAATTAAGTACCTCTGCTGTACAATATAATAACGATGTGCTTTCAAATATTACATAATAATTTTATTTAATTTGGTACTTTGTTCGCAATAACTTTGAAACCATTTCGAACATTCGTGTTGATATTTTGGGATTATGGGATATTTGGTATATTTCACCGCGGTGAAATATCTAGTTAAAAACCAAATTTGCGGTACAGATTTAAGTAGCAACTCGGGGTAGAACATAGCCTAGTACTTTTTATCCCGTAAAATTAAAGTGCTCCCGCAGGTATCACAAAACCGTAATCCAAGCGAAGTCGCGGACATCTCTAGTACAGTGTTCCTCAATATTTTACCACGAAAGCTTATTAATTCTCACAGAGATGTATCCTGGATATTTGTCACAAAATTGAAGCGAATAACGTAATTTAATCGTTGACTTATATGTATACTAATAAGTCAATGAATTTAGTGGAGACTGCAGGTGGAAATCTCCTCAAATAGAGCGGTTGGGTAACCACGGCGCAATCAACGGAGCTATCTCATAACTGTGACAAACGCTATTCCAGCGCTGGCACATGTAGTCGGGATCTTGGTAAGTTTCTTCATTGCACATTTCCCTGTGACATATACCTACTCGTACCTACAATGATTAGATTGGGAGAGTAAGCGAAATGGAGCAAATGAAAGTCGATACAATTAATATACTGGATTGTAAAAACGAAATCTTAAATGATAAAAGAGCACAGACTCGACGATTCAAAAGCACTTTGAATACGTTTATTTGAATAAAACATATAAGTTAGTCGAGTTTCTTCAAAGTACATTATATTATATATAACATATTTGTTTTAAAAATCAGAATATCTGCATTAATTTTTTTTTCACTTAGGTACCTGAGCCCGGAATCTAACCCACTAATGGTACAAAAACTAGGCAGTCACTATTTTAATGAATCATTCGATAGAGTCTACGATAGGGATAAAGTCTCTTGAACAATCATTGTATGTTCCAATTAAAGAAGACCAAGAAATCAAATAATTCGTACTATCTTCTATAACTAATATCCTAACTAGGTTAAAACACGAAGAAAAAATAATATAGCGCTCCTATTGGTGGGTATATAACACACATCTGGTAGCCTAGCAACATGGCACATCTCTGGTGGGAAGACACCCTACGGATAAGCATGAACTAACCTCGTGATAACAACGTCCAAAGAACTGCAAACTTAAAAACTTTCTTATCGTACAATTGGATTTTTCGATTTGTTCCACTATTCTTATCCTTCATTTAAAGCAGAAGTTTTGAAATGTTAAGGAGCAGAAAACTTTCCAAACAAAGCAATGTACCTGAACGTTGAAATAAACTGGGCATCAACCCGACATTCTAACAGCGAAACTATTAAACAGTAAAGTTTCTAATTATGTCAGTATTCTATTCCAAATTAAAAGCAGAAGTTTTGAGATAGCAAGGAGTAGAAAGCTTTCCAAACAAAGCAATGAGGACAATATTGAATTCAACAGCATGTCTGTTTGATACCCCAAACTGGGGGATTACTAGCTACTACCATCGTTTAAAAAAAATCAAAACTAGCTGATGCCCGCGACTTTGTCCGCGTGGATTGAGGTTTTTGGGTTCTCGCGGGAACTCTTTAATTTTCCGGCATTAAAAGAAGCCTATGTGTTATTCCAGACTATAATTTATCTCTGTACCAAATTTCATCCAGATCTGTTCAGCCGTTATGGCATGATTGAGCAACAAACATCCATCAAAACTTTCGCATTTATAATGTTAGTATTGATTAATACCAATGAAAAAAAAAAATTCAAATCGATCAAGAAACCACGGAGATATGCACCGACATACATTAAAAAAAAAAAAATAAAAAAAACATACGCGCCGAATTGAGAACCTCCTCCTTTTTTGGAAGTCGGTTAAAAATGCATGGCTAAATAAATAATAAATTGCATGCTTTTTGCATATCACTATTTAACTTTGTAACACCTAATGTAAATGTATGTTTGTGCAAAATACAGAAATTGTGTTGTATTATTGTAAAAGCCTCTATGTTACCTTTTCGACGCATTTCTTCTTAACTCGGGACTTATTGATACGTAGGGTAACTATTAATACCCGATTGACTACTGTTCCTGGTTAATTTCGGTTGTTTTCCATCGGGGTTAATTAGGTATAATCGTCTATTTAAGCCTTATGCGAAGTCTGAGCTCACACCAAAGACTTGGTTTTGTTGTAATTGGGTAGTTGTAACTAATTATTTTGAAAAAAAGTTGCTGATTTGACAAGTTGTCAAGTGGGTACTTGGAACATCCGAATGGGGTAATTCGGATGTTGCCTGTCCTCCAAAATCCACGTCCCCTGTTAGTTTTATGTTTGATAACAATTTACTATCGATTAAAGTAAATAAGTGCGTCGAATGTTGATGACATACCAGCAAGAATTTCATACCAAATTCCATGCTTAAGTACTAATCGCGTTTTAACGTTTGAAAAGAAGTTGCTGATTTAACTAGTCAAATATCAAATAAATATTATAAATGCGAAAGTTTGGATGGATATATGGATGTATGGATGTATGGATGTATGGATGTGTGGATGTATGGATGTGTGGATGTTTGTTACTCAATCACGCTCCAACGGCTGAACGGATCTGAATGAAATTTGGCACAGAGATAGATTATAGTCTGGAATAGCACATAGGCTACTTTTTATCCCGGAAAACTAAAGAGTTCCCGCGGGAACCGAAAAACCTCAATCCACGCGGACGAAGTCGCGGGCATCAGCTAGTTGTGAATAATTAATAAAGTAAGTAATTTTTGAAGAAAATTTTCTGAATTTATTAAATGAAAATGTCACTGACAGGTCTGTCAACGCATAGCTCTAACCGCTGGACGGATTGGGCTGCAAATTGGTTTACAAATAGCTTTTATAACGTAGGCAACCGCTACCACAGGCATTTTGAAAATTCGACCAATAAGTGGGTAAAATAAGTGTTTTTTAAGAACTAAAATCAAACTTAACGTGAGCGAAGCCTCGGGCAAAAACTAGTTTTATGATGAGCCGTGAAAGCGCAGCAGACAGACAGACAGCCACACTTTCGCATTTATAACATTCAACCCCGACACCCGGCAGGGTCAATTTGGGAATTTATAATTTCTGAATTTTCCCTGATCTGGCCTGGGAGGCTTTAGCCGTGGCTAGTTACCACCCTACCGGCAAAAACGTGCCGCCAAGCGATTAAGCGTTCCGGTATGATGCCGTGTAGAAACCGAATAGGGGCTAACAGGTTAGCCCGCTACCGTCTTAGACTGCATCATCACTTACCATCAGGTGAGATCGCAGTCAAGGGCTAACTTGTACTTGTAGTAGAATAAAAAAAAAAATAGCTTTAATGTAACTTGACGTACCTAAAACACGTAAAAAACGTTATAAATCTAAAACACGTATGTCAACAATATTAAAATAATACTTGCTTTAAGCGATGGTACTGCTTTTAGCCCGCCAACCCGCATTGGAGCAGCGTGGTGGGTCTAAGCTCTAATTCCCTCTCTCCTATGAGTGTGGAGGCCTGTGCCCAGCAGTGGGACGTTAATGGGCTGTAGTGGTGGAAGCGATGGTAGTATGCCCCCAGTACGACGTACACAACATTTTGTCTTGCGACTTGTCTCACATGTAAACCTCACGCTAAGAGACGGCACGTAAGCACACGTAAGCTCATAGAATATTAAAACGCCCATCCGAAAGGCTAAACGCATGTATTGAGCTATGAATTACTAAGGCCCTTCTAACGTAGGAAATTGAAAACGTTTATTTTGTATATCGGTGTGCTTTCCTTATGGATGGCGTTGCAAATTTATTTATGGATGGTCCTGTTAGTAGAATGATAGAAGCTTCCCAAACTGGTAGTAGACTCCAGATAAGACGTATCATACCTATTCTCAATATTCATAAGTACTTTGCTTTTTTTTTTAGTGCCAAAAAAAATTGCGAGATTTTTCCTTCATCTGGTGACAGAAGGGCTGGCTCGTTTTTTGCGCAAAGGATCAGCCTGGCTGTCCAGCAAGAATATGCAGCCAGCATTCCTGCCACCATTCCACGAGGGCATTATTCATAAAATAATTCGGTTATGCTAGGCTAGCTTTAAGTTCTATTGTATTGTTTTCAATATTGGTTAAAAAAACATGTTCCTTTTTATATAATTTTATTCCACTACTAGTTAGCCCTTGACTGCAATCTAATCTGGTGGTAAGTGATGATTCAGTCTAAGACGGTAGCGGGCTAACCTTTTAGGGGTACGGCAGTTATATCAAATACCCCAAATCGGTTTCTACACGACATCGTACCGGAACACTGAGTCGCTTGGCGGCACGTCTTTGCAGCTAGGATGGTAACTATCCACGGCCGAAAGTCTCACACCAGACCAGACCAGAGAAAATTCAAAAATTATAAAATCCCAAATAGACCCTGCCGGGGATCGAACCCGGGACCTCCCGCCTAAGGCAATAGTCCTCGCCACTGCGTCAATGAGATAACTCTGTTTACGACTTCGCTTCTAATTTACATCTACGTCTCCATATTTTTTCCTTATCTTTAAAGTGAGGTTTCCTTAGCGCGTGTAAACCTTTCACCCTTAGTACCCACAAAAATAATACTTCATTCTTCAATCCCATTGTTCGTAATTCGTATGTGCCGCCTATACAATGATCTTATCTTAATTAACCGTAATATTGACATTTTCAATAATAATCTACACCTATTTAAAAAACAAATTTATACACTTTTTCCGACTCTATAATCAAGCATGTTTTTATTATTATTATTCTTGACTACTGTAATTTTAATTTAAATTTTGACTTAAACTTTGACAATAATTGTATTTAGACCGATATATTTTAGAACTGCACTTTAATTAATTTTTCATTTTTATTTTTACGTAATATTAATGTTAACTATATGTACCTATTAATGTGATTTAAACTTATATTGATTTTTTTATAGATAATGTTGTGTACACATAATTAGGGTTGTAACTTGGATCCTGTATTCAATTGCTTGTATTTTGTCGATGTGTTGGTGGCAACCTGTTTTGTGTACCTTTATAATAAAATAAAATAAAATAAAAAATCAAATATACGTTAGTATGGCGTTATTTTTGTCTAGTGGGAGGCTTCCGTTGTGGTTTACCTAACCGCACATAATTCTGAAAAGTTAATTGCGTGTCCGATAATCAAATCCTGGTCCTCTAAATACGACAAGGACGTTTAAACTGATTTAGTTAAATTTTGTAATGCTGTCCCTTTTTGGCAAATGCATATTGTAGTTGCCAAAAAGGGACAGCATTAAAATATTTAAAAAAAAAAAACTTGAATATATAGAGTCCTTGTGCAAGTGAGTCTTAGATATCCACGCTCACTACAATACCCAGCAAACAATAAAAACTTAAATAAAAAGAGTCCTTGTGCAAGTTGGTCTAAACTCTAAGCTATCCACGCTCACTAGAATACCCAGCTCGTTGATTTTCGATTGCAGGTATTCGATTTCATGCGTTTTAACGTCGCGGTTCTTTCGTACCACGAAACCTGCACCTTTATCCTATAAATGCCATGCCTCATAAATAATATAACATCCTTTGTGGCGAATACTGTTTGCATTGAAAAAGTATTCAGATGACAAAATATCTAGCTGTAACCAAACCACAAAAGAATAAATTCCGATGGCTTATATTTTCATTAACTTGCAAATCGGTCTGTAGAAATAAATTACATCGTTTAGTATTGATGTGGTGGCACCGTACGTGATCGTCTTGGCTCGTGATTTGTAATTAATTATACTGAAGGAATTTTTAGGAAATATAGAGTCGGAAATAGAGACACTTAGGCATCCGGAGACATCTGTTATCATATGAGTTGCCAAGTAAATGGCTGGTACATTTCGTTGGGTGGACATGCAGACATCTCAATCAATCTACCAGATTTCCGCGGTTTTACTTGTGAGTTTTACATCAATAAGTTACGTTATTTACTTATTCACTCTCTCGGTAAGGTTCCAAGGAGGAAAGCTAGATAGAATGAAGGATTAAACTTAACGTTCTGGCTAGAGTGAAAGGTCAGTTGATGCATGTATTTACCTCTTTTAAGGTCATCGTAACCGACCAATGTCTCATTAAGCACGGGGACTCCCTACGCTGGTATCCAGCCTTTTAGCATTGTTATTGGGGCTGCTTTTCAACCCCCTTTTGCGCTGAGAAGCGATATTATTCCCGATCACCAAATGGCATTAAATGGCTGGTACTTTAATTGAGCCGAAGCTCGCCCCGTAACCATGGATTTATAATTATATTTGTTTAAATTTGTTAGGTATTTGATTTGGCCAAATCAAAGGTCGGGGGTTGATTTGCAAAGACATGGCGTGTATAGGTGTGCTGAGTCATTGCCGCCGATACGCCACCAGGCAACCGTGTACCATTCAAGGAGCTTAGTCTAGCTTATAAGCTATGAGCTCTAAAAAAATCTTAATTCCCAATCAACCTTTGTTGTCTCATTTTCCAACAATATACTTCATTGCTCCTTAAGACTCAAATCTATTTCCTACGTAAAATAAAGGACACATAATTGCCTACCTGCGTCTCGGCGGTCTCCCGTTCTGCAAAGGCCTTTGTTAGGCTCCGTCGGCTCGAACAATACAATAGAAGTATGGCGATAGTTTGTGATCTTACTCACTTAATTCAAAACTGTATTGATATAATTTTATTCTAATCAATTCATTAGCTAGTCAACCTTAAGTCAAATCTATTTAGATTGCGGTGCATTTGACTTCTCTATATTCTGGCTCTAATCGGTTCATTAACTAATCAACCTTAAGTCAATTCTATTTAGACTGCAATGCATTTGACTTTTCTATATTCTAGGCTCTAATCGAAAGAACCTAGGTGCTCCAGTAAAACTATTATTACCTAAATTTACTATCAAACTTGTGCTATTAATATGAATTAATGCTGTAATAAATAACCTGCCTATTTTATCTTTTGATGAGAGAATCGTGATCTAAATAAGGTGATATGAGAGGGTTTAATAGCGGAGGATTTCAAGTTGAAATAACACAATAGTTATCTTGAAACAATAGACATTGTGAGGTTGTATTAAGACTGATGAGGTGCAATTTAACTCGTATCTCCATTATTAAAAGCTCTAGGAAATATATTTAATGATAGGAATGAAAGAGTATAGTTATGGTTCAAAATAATTCTTTTATTCAAGTAAACCATTAATTCTATTACTCCGACAGATAGAGTGAAATTAAAAAAAGAAACTGTTCGATTAATTAAACTGAGCTTCTAATGGGATGACATTTAGAAGCCCAGCTGGATATCCCGTTCCTAAAGCCATGCTAACGACGGGAAAAACGGTATATCCAAGCTAAAAAACCCGTCGGCTGTCTATTCTAGATAGTTCTTAATGATTAACACACATGTTTTATGTTATTATTATTTTCATATTTATAACGGTGATGAAATACAAAAAACATAGGATAAGACACACGTTATAAGGAAAAGACACACACTCGTTATCAGGTTAAGTTATACAAGTGAGTGGATCGAAACGATTTCACAGTCATACAATATCTATTACTTTATTAAACAAATTCTATTTGAGATAGGATCGAAGTATGGTTGTATCTGACACTCGTGGCTCTAGTCGCCTCTGGGTTGTGACTACGATTCCATTATTTGCGGAACTTACAAATGAGTCTATATGTCAGGAGAAACGGACATATGGTAATTGATATAATGAAGAGACTCGTGTATACCCACTTCGTACTTGTCCTGGAGTCTCCCCTTTCAACTCCATTCATATAATAAAAGGTATCTAATGCTGTGTCTGGATGCACCTTATCTCGTTTTAGCCAATTTATATCCTAGATTTATCTGTATGATATTATGTAGGACTGTGAAATTGTTCTAAATATAATTAAATCAAATAGAGTACGTTACCAAATTTATCGAAGACTCTCCTCACTGTACACTTTATTTCTTAGAATGGTATTTAATCGGAGACAGGTCATTTGACTCTACAAATTACATATACGCATTCACTCTTTAGTACAATTTTTAGTAACAGACCCGGAAAATACTTATATTAAACGACTTCTCGAAAGCCCGAATCGAGGAATTATTGGATATTTAATGAAGACTGCGCGTGATTGAAACCCCTGCGATTGGATGTCCGCGATTTAATCCGCGATTGACCTCCGCGTTTGAAGGCTTGTGCTTGACTCCCCGTCTCCATGCTCCGTTGCGCTCGGGTCCCCCTCTCCCCGCCATAATTCTGAAATTTAAATTGCACGCCCAAGTAAACCATTCGACGTAATTCATTGGCCCTAAAATAGACCTTATTCGGGTTTGTCCAATCAGGCATCAAAATAAAACTGCCACACCTCTTTCCCACAGTTTTGCGTTGCATCTTAATATTTTTCTCAAGACGTGATTTTTTTTTGTTTTGGTACTTTAACATCTGCTATCATTGTTTCTCGACACTTTGGTGATTTGGTGTAGAAAAAGGTCTCGACTTTATGATCGCATTTCAAAGTGCTTGTCAGATTGTAGAGCTTTGTTTTAACGTAATAATTTAGAAAGCTTTACGAGTTCCGCTGCGTGAAATTCTATAGTTTATTGCCTTACTTTCGAAGAATTTTACCCTTAGCTTATCTTTTACGAATTTCTTAAGCTCTCGTATTTCTAGTAAAAAAATTAAAAGCATCGCTTTAAATCCTGACGAAATTTTATGAGTGTTGTAATATTTATTTTAAAAGTTTTGTTAGGGCGCCCATGGCAAAATAGGGTGACCACCTCATTGACATCGACCATAGAATGCGATTTCTTCTGAATTTTCAAACCAGTAAGTAATTATTATTATTATTCATTTATTTCAGGCAACAAGGTCCATACTATAAAATACATAAAATACAATAATACTTAAAAATAAAAACAATACAAAATAAAATAAAAATACAAAATACAATACATAATTCTTAATACTAAGACAAGAATTGTTTTCTCGCTTTCCTATAGCGACGGTACACTATGCCCTCAGGCCAAAAGTCCGTACTGAGGAACACATTTTAATAATAAACAACATTTTAATAATAACATTTTAGTAATGTAACCGGTTTGTTAAACTCACGTGTTTTATCGAAATATGCTCTACTCTTAGAATAACTACTTATATAGGGTATGTTTCCAAACAACGCCTTCTCAAAACGCAAGCCACAAATTCGCTATATGTGCTGTGTTTACTTGCCTCGTCACGCACACAGACGCAAACATAATGTTGCCAGTTTAAATGTTTCCCCCTAAAAGTTGGGTAAGTAATTGGTTAGTTTGTTTGTAGCATTGTAGCTTCTAAAACTAAGTTAACCAGCTTTTTTCGGACTGCGCGAGCGTCGTACGATGCCATTTATGGCACCAATTGAACGGCTTACATTTTGCGAGTGTACTAGGTTTCTATCAAATCCATCCGGGGTCCTGACACTGTTTTTATGCGACGAATAATGCGACGAATAGAAATACTCCTCGACTGAAGACTGCCTCGTTGGTCTAGTGGTCGGCATGTTCGACTGCGGCCGACGAGGTCCCGGGTTCGAGTCCCGGGTCGGGCCATAACATTGGGTTTCTCTGACTAGAAATTCTCAGTACTAGCCCGGAGTTAGGAAGTTGGTGGTGTTTCACCCCCGTGCCTCGGAGAGCACGTTAAGCCGTCGGTCCCGGTTATTATCATTAACATGATAATAGTCGTTAAAGCCTGCCAATCCGCATTAGAGCAGCGTGGTGGGTCTAAGCTCTAATTCCCTCTCTCCTATTAGAGTGGAGGCCTGTGCCCAGCAGTGGGACGTTAATAGGTTGTAATGGTGGCGAATGGTGGTAATTTAATTTTTATTGTCATACTCGTACCATTAAGTTATATTTCTATTCGTCGCGGTACAATCCCATGCCGTCTATGGGCGCAGGAAGTTCCCGCGGGTTAAACAATTAATATTCACGTGAACGAAGTCGCGGCATCGTCTTGTTACTGATTAAAACTAAAAAGTTACACGATATTGCCAAACCGTTGGCACGCAGACATCGTACCTAATTATAAATGCGAAAGTGTGTTTGTTTGTTGGTTTATTGGTTTGTCCTTCAATCACGCCGCAACAAAGCAACGAATCGACGTGATTTTGCATGGGTATAGTTGAAGATCTGGAGAGTGACATAGGCTAGTTTTTATCCTGGAAAATTTCAAAAAAACTTGAACCACGTGGACGAAGTCGCGGGCATCAGCCAGTAGATACCTATACGTAGGTAGCTCTACAATATTTACAGGCAGGGCGCCCGCGGGAAAACGCGAGCGTAAATTGTGAGCGCGAAAATTACCTATTTATAACTCCGTCCCTTAGGATGGCACTAAGCCGCGATTGATGGCGGAATATTCAAATGGTTTTAAGCTGAATTCGTCGTTATAATGTCAGGCAATTAATTATACCTACCAGATTAAATGTCCTCACTTTATTTGTAGCTAGCTTTTGCCTGCGACTTCGTCCGCGTTGAATACAGAAAATCATCCCAATATTATCATTATTCATGTTCTTAGTGGTACAGAGTGGTCATAAAGATCCAGCCCCACTTGAGATGCACGGATCATTCAAATTCAAAAAAATATTATAAATGCGAAAGTGTGTTTGTTTGTTGGTTTGTTGGTTTTTCCTTCAATCACGCCGCAACGGAGCAACGGATAGACGTGATTTTTGGCATGGGTATACTTGAGGACCTAGAGAGTGACATATTCTACTTTTTATCTCGGAAAATTAAGGAGTTCCCGCGGGAATCAAAAAATCTTAAACCACGCGGACGAAGTCGCGGGCATCAGCTAGTTCAAAATAAACTTTTTCGAAACTACGTTGTCAGACTTATAATAATGTTTTGTTTAAAAAAAACGAATTGCCATAAAAAAAGAAAACAGCATGGGTACAACTAGATGATGCCAGTGACTTCGTCCACTTGGGTTTTCCCCGGGATACAACTTATCCCTGTACCAAATTCCATCAAAATCTGTTGAACCCTGAAAGCGTAGCAGACAGAGAGACAGACAGATAGACACACTTTCGCATTTATAATATTTACGATTTGAATGTGGTACAGGTAAAATCACGAGTGAAAGCTAGTAATATTATTCGTGCGGATACTTAGACAGATATTACACTTAGGTATACCTATGTAGCTACTAGGTTAGCTCCCTATCTTTCTGATCTAACTGTTAACTAAAAATCAGTCTAAAAATACTAAAATTTATGATACCTAAGACCTAGTCATCAAAACCACATTACTCTCCTAGGGACTATTAGGTTCTGTCGTTTTCTAACTTTACGAGTTAAAATCTTTTGTCGCCGACTTTGAGAGGGATAAGTGTTCATATAAAAACTAGATGTGCCTCTGTGGAACCCTAAGTTGATGAAATTTTCTCGAGTCCGGGATATTTTAGGGAATTGTGGATTAAAATTCAAAAGCACTTGTAATAAGTTTATTTGAATAAAAAAACATAAGTTATACTGTAACTATATTACATAGTTATAGGTACTTACTAATATTATAAATGCGAAAGTTTGGATGGATGGATGTTTGTTACTCAATCACGTCAAAACGGCTGAACGGATCTGGATGTATCACAGAGATAGATTATAATCTGGAATAACACATAGGCTACTTTATATCCCAGAAACTTTAAGAGTTCCCGCGGGAACCAAAAAAACCTCAATCCACGAGGTCGAAGTCGCGGGCATCAGCTAGTGAGCTAGCTAGCATAAAAGGAAGATAATTAATTGACCACTAGCCTCCAACTTTTCTTACTTATGTGCGTTTTAAGAAATTTGAGTTTTTTTACCCAACTGGGGATCGAACCCGGAAACGCCTACCGCACTTACATATACCGCGCTCCCAAAGAGTTCATCAAAACCACGATATACAGAGCCCAAAGCAGGAGAATTTTATATGCTAGTGTTTGAACATCAACCTAGATACCTGACCATAAGTTTAAGTATTACTTATTCAACAAAGAGAGTGAAGCATTGCTACGGCGAGTCATACTGATGGAGCAGCGTAGAGCTAACAGAACTACTCTATAAATGTCTTAAAGCATGCTCAAGTATGCAGCAAGTGAATATTATGTGAACATTAGACTTACTTTGCGATCAGCTGGGTTCCTACCACGCTACGCCGATACATCTATATACTAATACTAGCTGATGCCCGCGACTCCGTCCGCGTGTTTTAAGTTTTTTTGATTCCCTTATTCCCTCGGGAACTCCTTAATCTTCCGGGATAAAAAGTAGCCTATGTCACTCTCCCAGGTCCTCAACTATACCCATACCAAAAATCACGTCGATCCGTTGCTCCGTTGTAGCGTGATTGAAGGACAAACCAACAAACCAACAAACCAACAAATAAACACACTTTCGCATTTATAATATTAGTATGATTATAAATGCGAAAATTTTGAATGGCTGGATGGATGTTTGTTACTCAATCACGCCAGAACGGCTGAACGAATCTTATAGTCTGGAATAACACATAACCAAAAACCCACAGAACACTTAATAAGAGGTTAGAAAGGCCCTAGTGCAAATTTTGTACGGAAACCGCTGTCGCCGTTTTGATCCCACCATTCTTCACTACTACTAATCTAAACGAATACACACGAGAGTTCCCATGTGTGCGTGAGGCAGAAAAAAGCGCTGCGATTGGCGAAACTACGCACACTAGTGAAACTTTAAACTTGCGCGTGTTGTCGTGTAAAACAGCAACATACGCTAGGGATTGACTAAAATATTTTTTATCGATGTTTATTTTTCGTACGGTCGACAGCATGTCAGTATTCATATTGTTAACTTAAGTTGGACTCTATGTCTGTAGATTTTACTATTTTCAACCAACTTCAAAAAAAGGAGGAGGTTCTCAATTCGACTGTATGTTTTTTGTTTTTGTATGTTTGTTACGCGATTTCTCCGCCAATTATGAACCGATTTTGATAATTCTTTTTTTGTTTGGTAGGTCATACTTCAGAGGTAGTCCCATTTTAATTTGGTGAAGATCTGATAAATATCTCCGGAGATGAAGAACGGAACTCCTCAACGGATAAGAAATAAATTGCTCGCGATCAGTGTGATAGTTTTGTACAAAGTATGTTTTAACCATGCATAGCATATCTCGTTCTGGTAAAAAGAAACAAATAAACTATTTATCGATACGGTGGAAAAATGCCACCGGCCTATCGACAAGCTACTCTTATTGGGTAATACCAGGTAACAAGTGGAGTTGATCGTTCATACGCACTACGCTTTACATTGCCGCTCGCGTACATGACTGTTGGAGCGCGTTGTTCGCAAAGGTATAAAACCAGCGATGTACATACAAATTTGCGATCCAGTCACACTAGTGAAGGAAAACATAATGTCTTTAGTATTTTCAATTAAATCATTTAAAATCAAGGTTTAATGTACTTACCGATGAAAAGATATCTTGCCATTAGTCACATTGACATTATGGCTTCTAGCTCTGCAGGTTATTACCGCGCAAGAAGGCATTTTATACACTTTTTTGTGCGTAAAACTTCCCAAGACAGTCCGCGGCCGACTGAGGTGTGTTTTTGGTACGTTTGAACCATATATGAGCGTTCGGTCAACGTAGTGGCGCGCGTGACCCGCCCACATCGCCTTTCTAACCTCTTATTAAATGTTCTGTGCAAAAACCTCGTTCCACTCGGACGAAGACGCGAGCATCAGCTAGTACTTGTATAAAACTTGTGTGTGACAGCTATAGTATTTTTATATTTTTAAAGGGTATTAAAGGAGTTTTTTTTGACGACCTTCGTGGCGCAGTGTTGAGCGCTGTTGTCTTAACGTGCGGAGGTCCCGGGTTCGATCCCCGGCAGGGTCAATTTGGGAATTTATAATTTCTGAATATTCCCTGGTCTGGCCTGGTGGGAGGCTTCGGCCGTGGCTAGTTACCACCCTACCGGCAAAGACGTGCCGCCAAGCGATTAAGCGTTCCGGTAGATGCCGTGCAGAAACCGAATAGGGGTATGGGTTAAATATAACTGCCATGCCCCTAACAGGCTAGCCCGCTACCATGTTAGACAGCATCATCACTTACCATCAGGTGAGATCGCAGTCAAGGGCTAACTTGCAGTAGATAAAAAAAAAATCCATTCCAATCATCATACTTCATACTATTATTTTATACTATATATAGCTCGATTACCACTCACTGACTGACTGACTGACTCACTCATTGACATAATTGTTCTCCTAGAAAGAGACAGAAAACGATATAATGATGTAGGGGAGATGTGTTCGGGTGCGGGATTCGAGTGGGGAAAAATTATGACATTTCGGAAAAACAAGATGGCGGCCGACGTGATTCTCGCAACTCTTTTGTTTTCCAACCGATTTCGTTAAAACTCGCAATTATTGAAGAAATTAGGAAACGATCAATAGAAAAAGTGGAAAAAATTGGAAAAACAAGATGGCGGCCGAGCTGTAGTGCTTTAAAATTTTTGATTTTTCGACCCCGAACCGCGGCGCCGCAGATCCGAAACGGCGTGGGCGAGCATGATATTTTTTTCTTTTTTCGACTACAATTATCCTGTATTTTGATAGAATGGGAGTGGTTTTTAAAAATTCAAGATGGCGGCTGTCGCGGCGACCTTTTTGTTTGAGGTACGAAAAAACGCAATTTTAAAATTCAATTTTCTCACAGTTGGCAACGTCGGAGCGTTTCGACTTCTACGGGGAGATTGTGTGTACAGATTCGAGTTATGGATTGGTGAAAAAAAATTACCCCATTTCTCGGGAAATTTTCAAGATTTACCCCAAAAATAAAAAAATCGAAATACGGACTTTTTGCAAAATTCGAGTACGAGCAACCACGTGTCCCACTTGTACGAATGACATTTGGGTATTTTCGCCGCCGAGGTCTGGCAACACTGGAATTTATCAAAGTAAAAGTGATTTTCGACATGGTCTTTTTTCAGGGGCGATCATTTCGGCTGGGTGCGAGCGAGATCAAAAATTTAAACGTCATCAGGAGCGGTATATCCTGTAGTTTACGGGAAAATTATAAAACTATGTAAAATATTTCTGTAAAAAGAGGTGGCGGCCATTTTGTATTCTTTTTGTGTTTTTCAAAATTTCGATCACGTTTTTGAGGCAGTTGGCAACATTTGGGAAAGTTGACATGTATGGATCGATTGTGTAACTGGACCGGCAGTATTGAGATATTTTAACAGTGTTGCCACATTTGGGGTAGTTTTCGAGATTTTCCCCAAAAACTCCTCCTGTATAATTTTGTATGAAAAATTTTTTTTTCACTGATGGCTTCGTATACAAGTCAGAAAATTAAACTTGAAGAAAAATGTGGAGGCAGCTGATGATTGAGGATTTCGGAGACGGGTAAAGAGCACGGCCGAGGTATTGAAGATAGGTGGGGGGTGCTCGACCAAATGTCATTCGAAACTTCATCCAATTGACAGTTAGTTGAAAAAAATTTCAAAATGGCGGATTTAAGATGGCCGCCATACAAATTTATTTGGTGTCTATCTCGGAGAGTTTAAAAGATGGAAGAGTGGTTTCTTGGCAAAAGATGATCAGGACGAGGACGTCTTTTTAGCGAAATGAAAAAAATTTCAAGATGGCGGAATATTTTTTTTCATACCAAATTATATGGCGATTAGGACTCGTTGACATAATTTATTGTTCTCCTAGAAAGAGACAGAAAACGATACAATGATTTAAAGGAGATTTGTTCGGGTGTGGGATTCGAGTAGGGAAAAATTATGACATTTCGGAAAAACAAAATGGCGGCCGACGTGATTCTTGCAACTCTTTTGTTTTCCAACCGATTTCGTTACAACTCGCAATTATTGAAGAAAGTAGGAAACGATCAACAGAAAAAGTGGAAAAAATTGGAAAAACAAGATGGCGGCCGAGCTGTAGTATTTTCAAATTTTTGATTTTTCGACCCCGAACCGCGGCGCCACAGATCCGAAACGGGGTAGGTTATATATAAGAGATATGTTCGGGTTCGGGATGGGAGTAGGGAAAAATTATGACATTTCGGAAAAACAAGATGGCGGCTAATTTGCCGAAATGAACCGATCGAAGCATTGAAGATAGGTGGGAAGTGCTAGACCAAATGTCATTCGAAACTTCATCCCATAGACAATGAACTGAAAAAAAATTCAAAATGGCGGATTTAAGATGGCTGCCATACAAATTTATTTGGTGTCAATCTCAGAAAGTATACAAGATGGAAGAGTGGTTTCTGGGCAAACTTGATGATCAGGAAAAAAATTCAAGATGGCGGAGTTAATTTTTCCATAGAAAATATATGGCGAATATTGAAGAGACTAAAGTGCGTTCGGTAACATAGTGTCGGTACACCTTACGTAGTAACTAATACCTGATTTGTGGGTACACTCGCAGGGGCTGCAGACACTTATTATTTTGCTTTTATTTTATTATTCTGCTTTTGTGTACTGTCTTTGTTAACTAAATGTTTTTCTATTCTAAGAATAAAAAAAAGAATACTATTTTATTTATTTTGATAGTTATTGTAATAAAATTCGAATATAAATAATAAACACAAGTTAGGTAGAAAAAAGAATTTTAATGAAAAAGTTAAAAAGTATACCTATACAATAGGTAATAGGTATAGGTCCTATGAAATTGCCTTTCTTCAGTACTGGTCATTTCAAATAAAAAAAAGTTTGTAATGGCTCTGTATTCTAAATTCAAATTAATTTTGTTTTAAAACCATGACATTCTTTTTACAAACTCAGTCTTTTGTTTTTTGATTAGCGTTGTATTTTCATTACATTTCAACATTTTTCGGAAACTGTTACAAAATTAAAAAAAAATCCGCGCCATTTTGAAATTCTTTGTTAATTGACCGATTTCGTTCAAAATCGATATTTAGGACATCCTGGGATTACAAAACAGGAAACTTATACCAAAATTTAAAAAAATCAGCGCCATTTTGAAAACTTTGCTAATTGACCTAATTCGTTCAAAATCGATATTTAGCACTTCCTGGGATTACAAAACAGGAAACTTGTACTTACCAAAATTTAAAAAAAATCAGCGCCATTTTGAAATTCATTGTTAATTGACCGATTTCGTTCAAAATCGATATTTAGGGATCCCTGGGATTTCAAAACAGGACACTGATACTAAAGTTTTAAAAAATCAGCGCCATTTTGAAATTCTTTGTTAATTGAGCGATTTCGTTCAAAATCGATATTTGGACTCCGTGGGATTACAAAACAGGAAACTGATACCAAAGTTTTAAAAAATCAGCGACATTTTGAAATTCTTTGTTAAAATACCGATTTCGTTCAAAATCGATATTTACGCTACCTGGGATAAGGGATTACAAAATAGGAAACGGATACCAAAGTTTTAAAAAATCAGCGCCATTTTGAAATTCTTTGTTAATTGACCGATTTCGTTCAAAAACGATATTTAGGGCTCCCTGGGATTACAAAACAGGAAACTGATACCAAAGTTTAAAAAAATCAGCGCCAATCTGAAATTCTTTGTTTATTGACCGATTTCGTTCAAAATCGATATTAGGGCTCCCTGGGATTACAAAACAGGAAACTGTTACGAAAATTTAAAAAAATCTGCGCCTTTTTTGAAATTCTTTGTTAATTGACCGATTTCGTTCAAAATCGATATTAAGGACTCCCTGGGATCACAAAACAGGAAACTGATACCAAAGGTTTAAAAGATTAGCGCCATTTTGAAATTCAAAAAATTTAAAATTCAAAAGTTTTTTATTTAAATAGACTTTTTACAAGTGCTTATGAATAGTCGAATGAATCTACCACTGGTTCGGAATGCCATTCCTACCGAGAAGAACCAGCAAGAAACTCGGCGGTTGCTCTATTGAAAAAAATAATAATTTACAATTTCGTTATTTTGTAATTACATACGTAACCGCTGTCCTTAGCATTGCTGGAGCGATTCAATTCCATGCTCCTTTGTCATTTACGTTATTTCTAAATTCTATGTTATTTGACCGATTTCGTTCAAAATCTATATTTAGGGCTCCTTAGGATTACAAAACAGAAAACTGATGCCAAAGTTTTAAAAAATCAGCGCCATTTTGAAATTATTTGTTAATTGACCGATTTCGTCCAAAATCGATATTTAGTACTCCCTGGGATCACAAAACAGAAAACTGATACCATAGTTTTAAAAAATCAGCGCCATTTTGAAATTCTTTGTTATTGACCGATTTCGTTCAAAATCGATATTTAGGGCTCCCTGGGATCACAAAACAGGAAACTGATACCAAAGTTTTAAATAATCAGCGCCATTTTGAAATTCTTTGTTAATTGACCGATTTCGTTCAAAATCGATATTTAGGACTCCCAGGGATCACAAAACAGCAAACTGATACCAAAGTTTAAAAAAAACAGCGCCAATCTGAAATTCTTTGTTAATTGACAGATTTCGTTCAAAATCGATATTAGGGCTCCCTGGGATGACAAAACAGGAAAGTGTTACAAAAATTTAAAAAAATCAGCGCCATGTTGAAATTCTTTGTTAATTGACCGATTACGTTCAAAATAGATATTTAGGACTCCCTGGGGTTACAAAACAGGAAACTGTTACCAAAATTAAAAAAAATCCGCGCCATTTTGAAATTCTTTGTTAATTGACCGATTTCATTCAAAATCGATATTAGGGCTCCCTGGGATTACAAAACAGGAAAGTGATACTAAAGTTTTAAAAAATCAGCGCCATTTTTAAAATCTTTCTACTTAAAGGTGAATTGTGTATCTAAGTAAATAAATTCGGTTTAATACAATAATAAAGACGTCAAGTCTGTACTACTTAGTACTAACGTCTAACCACATCTCGTGAGCTGCTTTAGCAGCTCGCGCACAGAGCGAAACACTAGTTAATATTATAAATGCGAAAGTGTGTTTGTTTGTTGGTTTGTTGGTTTCAATCACGCCGCAACGGAGCAACGGATCGACGTGATTTTTGCATGGGTATAGTTGAGGACCTGGAGAATGACCTAAGCTACTTTTTATCCCGGAAAATTAAGTTTCCGCGGGAACCAAAAAACTTAAACCACGCGGACGAAGTCGCGGGCATCAGCTAGTTATACTATATATAGCTCAATTACCACTGACTCACTGACTGACTCATTGACATAATTGTTCTCCTAGAAAGAGACAGAAAACGATATAATAATGTAGGGGAGATGTGTTCGGGTGCGGGATTCGAGTGGGGAAAAATTATGACATTTCGGAAAAACAAGATGGCGGCCGACGTGATTCTTGTAACTCTTTTGTTTTCCAACCGATTTCGTTACAACTCGCAATTATTGAAGAAATTAGGAAACGATCAATAGAAAAAGTGGAAAAAATTGGAAAAACAAGATGGCGGCCGAGCTGTAGTGCTTTAAAATTTTTGATTTTTCGACCCCGAACCGCGGCGCCACAGATCCGAAACGGCGTGGTCGAGCATGATATTTTTGTCTTTTTTCGACTACAATTATCCTGTATTTTGACAGAATGGGAGTGGTTTTTAAAAATTCAAGATGGCGGCTGTCACGGCGGCCTTTTTGTTTGAGGTACGAAAAAACGCAATTTTAAAGTTCAATTTTCTCACAGTTGGCAACGTCGGAGCGTTTTGACTTGTATGGTGCGATTGTGTGTACAGTTTCGAGGTATGGATTGAGAAAAAAAATTACCCCATTTTTCGGGAAATTTTCAAGATTTACCCCAAAAATAAAAAAATCGAAATACGGACTTTTTGCAAAATTCGAGTACGAGCAACCACGTGTCCCACTTGTACAAATGACATTTGGGTATTTTCGTCGTCGAGGTCTGGCAACACTGGAATTTATCACAGTAAAAGTGATTTTCGACATGGTCTTTTTTCAGGGGCGATCATTTCGGCTGGGTGCGAGCGAGATGAAAAATTTAAACGTCATCAGGAGCGGTATATCCTGTAGTTTACGGGAAAATTATGAAACTATGTAAAATGTTTCTGTGCAACGAGGTGGCGGCCATTTTGTATTCTTTTTGTGTTTTTCAAAATTTCGATCACGTTTTTGAGATAGTTGGCAACATTTGGGAAAGTTGACATGTATGGATCGATTGTGTAACTCGACCGCCAGTATCGAGATATATAAACAGTGTTGCCACATTTGGGGTAGTTTTCGAGATTTTCCCCAAAAACTCCTCCTGTAAAATTTTGTATGAAAATTTTTTTTTTCACTGATGGCATCGTGTACAAGTCAGGAAATTAAACTTGAAGAAAATATGGAGACAGCTGATGATTGAGGATTTTGGAGACGGGTAAAGAGCACGGTCCAGGTATTGAAGATAGGTGGGGGGTGCTCGACCAAATGTCATTCGAAACTTCATCCAATTGACAGTGAGCTGAAAAAAATTTCAAAATGGCGGATTTAAGATGGCTGCCATACAAATTTATTTGGTGTCTATCTCAGAAAGTATAAAAGATGGAAGAGTGGTTTCTCGGCCAAAGATGATCAGGACGAGAAGATCTATTTAACGACAAGAAAAAAAATTCAAGATGGCGGAATATTTTTTTTCATACCAAATTATATGGCGATTAGGACTCATTTGCTTAATTTATTGTTCTCCTAGAAAGAGACAGAAAACGAATTAATGATGTAAGGGAGATGTGTTCGGGTGCGGGATGAGAGTAGGGAAAAATTATGACATTTCGGAAAAACAAGATGGCGGCCGACTTGATTCTTGCAACTCTTTTGTTTTCTAACCGATTTCGTTACAACTCGCAATTATTGAAGAAATTACGAAACGATCAATAGAAAAAGTGAAAAAAATTGGAAAAACAAGATGGCGGCCGAGCTGAAGTGCTTTAAAATTTTTGATTTTTCGACCCCGAACCGCGGCGCCACAGATCCGAAACGGCGTAGTCTAGCATTAAAATTTTTTCTACTCTCGCCTACAATTATCCTGTATTTTGACAGAACGGGAGTGGTTTTTAAAAATTCAAGATGGCGGCTGTCGCGGCGGCCGTTCGGTTTGAGGTACGAAAAAACGCAATTTTAAAATTCAATTTTCTCACAGTTGGCAACGTCGGATCGTTTCGACTTCTACGGGGCGATTGTGTGTACAGACTCGAGGTATGGATTGGGGGGAAAAAAATACCCCATTTTTTGGGAAATTTTCAAGATTTACCCCAAAAATAAAAAAATCGAAATACGTATTTTTTGCAAAATTCCAGTACGAGCAACCACGTGTCCCCCTTGTACGAATGACATTTGGGTGTTTTCGTCGCCGAGGTCTGGCAACACTGGAGTTTATCAAAGTAAAAGTGATTTTCGACATGGTCTTTTTTCAGGGGCGATCATTTCGGCTGGGTGCGAGCGAGATAAAAAATTGAAACGTCATCAGGAGCGGTATACCCTGTAGTTTACGGGAAAATTATGAAACTATTTAAAATGTTTCTGTGGAACGAGGTGGCGGCCATTTTGTATTCTTTTTGTGATTTTCAAAATTTCGATCACGTCTCTGAGGCAGTTGGCAACATTTGGGAAAGTTGACATGTATGGATCGATTGTGTAACTCGACCGGCAGTATCGAGATATCTAAACAGTGTTGCCACATTTGGGGTAGATTTCGAGATTTTCCCAAAAATGTTCTCCTGTAAAATTTTGTAAAAAAAATTTTTTTTTCACTGATGGTTTCGTATACACGTCAGAAAATTAAACTTGAACAAAAATATGGAGACAGCTGATGATTTAGGATTTCGGAGACGGGTAAAGAGCACGGCCGAGGTATTGAAGATAGGTGGGGGGTGCTCGACCAAATGTCATTCGAAACTTCATCCAAAAGACAATGAGCTGAAAAAAAATTCAAAATGGCGGATTTAAGATGGCCGCCATACAAATTTATTTGGTGTCCATCTCAGAAAGTATAAAAGATGAAAGAGTGGTTTCTCGGCCAAAGATGATCAGGACGAGAAGATCTATGTAGCGAAAAGAAAAAAATTCAAGATGGCGGAATATTTTTTTTCATACCAAATTATATGGCGATTAGGACGCATTAGCATAATTTATTGTTCTCCAAGAAAGAGACAGAAAACGATACAATGATGAATGGGAGATATGTTCGGGTGCAGGATGGGAGTAGGGAAAAAATATGATATTTCGGAAAAACAAGATGGCGGCCGACGTGATTCTTGCAACTCTTTTGTTTTTTAACCTATTTCGTTAAAACTCGCAACGATTGAAGAAATTAGGAAACGATCAATAGAAAAAGTGGAAAAAATTGGAAAAACAAGATGGCGGCTGAGCTGTAGTGTTTTCAAATTTTTGATTTTTCGACCCCGAACCGCGGCGCCACAGATCCGAAACAGCGTGGTCGAGCATGATATTTTTTTCTTTTTTCGCTTACAATTATCCTATATTTTGACAGAATAGGAGTGGTTTTTAAAAATTCAAGATGGCGGCTGTCACGGCGGCCGTTCGGTTTGAGTAACGAAAAAACGCAATTTAAAAAATTCAATTTTCTCACAGTTTGCAACGTCGGATTGTGTGTACAGACTCGGGGTATGGATTGGGGAAAAAAATTACCCCATTTCTCGGGAAATTTTCAAGATTAACCCCAAAAATAAAAAATCGAAATACGTATTTTTTGCAAAATTCGAGTACGAGCAACCACATGTCCCACTTGTACAAATGATATTTGGGTATTTTCGTCGCCGAGGTCTGGCAACACTGAAATTTATCAAAGTAAAAGTGATTTTCTTTTCTTTCTGAAATGGTCTTTTTTCAGGGGCGATCATTTCGGCTGGGTGCGAGCGAGATGAAAAATTGAAACGTCATCAGAAGCGGTATATCCTGTAGTTCACGGGAACATTATAAAACTATGTAAAATGTTTCTGTGAAACCAGGTGGCGGCCATTTTGTATTCTTTTTGTGTTTTTGAAGACAGCGATCACGTTTTTGAGGCAATTGGCAACATTTGGGAAAGTTGACATGTATGGATCGATTGTGTAACTCGACCGGCAGTATCGAGATATCTAAACAGTGTTGCCACATTTGGGGTAGTTTTCGAGATTTTCCCCAAAAACTCCCTCCTGTAAAATTTTGCATGACAAATCTTTTTTTCACTGATGGCTTCGTATACAAATCACAAAATATAACTTGAAGAAAAATATGGAGACAGCTGATGATTGAGGATTTCGGAGACGGGTAAAGAGCACGGCCAAGGTATTGAAGATGGGTGGGGGGTTCTCAAACAAATGTCACTCGAAACCTCATCCAATTGGCGGTTAGTTGAAAAATCTCCAAAATGGCGGATTCAAGATGGCCGCCATTCAAATTTCATTAGTGTCTGTCTCGGAGAGTATTAGAGATGGAAGAGTGGTTTCTTGGAAAAAGATGATCAGGAGGAGCAGATATATTAAGCGAAATGAAAAAAATTTCAAGACGGCGAAATACTTTTTTTATACCAATTTATATTAAGGCGATTAGGAACTATAAAAGACGTCATTGTTCTCCTAGAAAGAGACAAAAAACGATACAATGATGTAGGGGAGATGTGTTCTGGTGCGGGATTCGAGTGGGGATAAATTATGACATTTTGGAAAAACAAGATGGCGGCCGACGTGATTCTTGCAACTATTTTGTTTTCCAACCGATTTCGTTACAACTCGCAATTATTGAAGAAATTAGTAAACGATCAACAGAAAAAGTGAAAAAAATTGGAAAAACAAGATGTTGTAGAGCTGTAGTGTTTTAAAATTTTTGATTTTTCGACCTCGAACTGCGGCGCCACAGATCCGAAACGGGGTGGTTCATGTCTAAGAGATAGTATGTTTGGGTGTGGGATGGGAGTAGGGAAAAATTATGACATTTCGGAAAAAATCCATATTTAGGGCTCCCTGGGATTACAAAACAGGAAACTGATACCTACCAAAGTTTTAAAAAATCAGCGCCATTTTGAAATTCTTTGTTAATTGACCGATTTCGTTTAAAATCGATATTTAGGGCTACCTGGGATTACAAAAAAGGAAACTGATACCAAAGTTTTAAAAAATCAGCGCCATTTTGAAATTCTTTGTTAATTGACCGATTTCATTCTAAATCGATATTTAGGACTCTTTGGGATCTCAAAACAGGAAACTGTTATTTAAATATATTACAATCCCTGGGATCCCTGGGAATTCAAAACAGGAAACTTGTACCAAAATTTTAAAAAATTAGCGCCATTTTGAAATTATATATTGACCGATTCCGTTCAAAATCGATATGGAGGGCTCCCTGGGATTACAAAACAGGAAACAGATACCAACGTTTTAACACATCAGCGCCATTTTGAAAATCTTTGTTAATTGACCGTTGTCGTTCAAAATCGATATTTAGGACTCCCTCGGATCGGTCGGAGCGTTTCGACTTGTACGGTGCGATTGTGTGTACAAACTCCAGGTATGGATTGGGGAAAAAAAATACCCCATTTTTCGGGAAATTTTCAAGATTTACCCCAAAAATAAAAAAATCGATATACGGACTTTTTGCAAAATTCGAGTACGAGCAACCACGTGTCCCCCTTGTACGAATGACATTTGGGTATTTTCGTCGCCGAGGTCTGGCAACACTGGAATTTATCAAAGTAAAAGTGATTTTCTTTTCTTTCTGAAATGGTCTTTTTTCAGGGGCGATCATTTCGGCTGGGTGCGAGCGAGATGAAAAATTTAAACGTCATCAGGAGCGGTATATCCTGTAGTTTACGGGAAAATTATGAAACTATGTAAAATGTTTCTGTGGAACGAGGTGGCGGCCATTTTGTATTCTTTTTGTGTTTTTCAAAATTTCGATCACGTTTTTGAGGCAGTTGGCAACATTTGGGAAAGTTGACATGTATGGATCGATTGTCTAACTGGACCGGCAGTATCCAGATATCTAAACAGTGTTGCCACATTTGGGGTAGTTTTCGAGATTTACCCCTAAAATGTCCTCCTGTAAAATTTTGTATGAAAAATTTTTTTTCCACTGATGGCTTCGTGTACAAGTCAGAAAATTAAACTTAAAGAAAATATGGAGACAGCTGATGATTGAGGATTTCGGAGACGGGTACAGAGCACGGTCCAGGTATTGAAGATAGGTGGGGGGTGCTCGACCAAATGTCATTCGAAACTTCATCCAATTGACAGTGAGCTGAAAAAAATTTCAAAATGGCGGATTTAAGATGGCCGCCATACTAATTTATTTGGTGTCTATCTCGGAGAGTTTAAAAGATGGAAGAGTGGTTTCTTGGCAAAAGATGATCAGGACGAGGACGTCTTTTTAGCGAAATGAAAAAAAATTCAAGATGGCGGAATATTTTTTTTCATATATTTTTCATATGGCGATTAGGACTCATTGACATAATTTATTGTTCTCCTAGAAAGAGACAGAAAACGATACAATGATGTAAGGGAGATGTGTTCGGGTGTGGGATTCGAGTAGGGAAAAATTATGACATTTCGGAAAAACAAGATGGCGGCCGACGCGATTCTTGCAACTCTTTTGTTTTCCAACCGATTTTGTTACAACTCGCAATTATTGAAGAAATTAGGAAACGATCAATAGAAAAAGTGGAAAAAATTGGAAAAGCTGTAGTGTTTTCAAATTTTTGATTTTTCTACCCTGAACCGTTGCGCCACAGATCCGAAACGGGGTAGTTTATATATAGGAGATATGTTCGGGTGCGGGATGGGAGTAGGGAAAAATTATGACATTTCGGAAAAACAAGATGGCGGCCAATTTTCCGAAATGAACCGATCGAAGCATTGAAGATAGGTGGGAAGTGCTAGACCAAATGTCATTCGAAACTTCATCCCATAGACAATAAACTGAAAAAAAATTCATAATGGCGGATTTAAGATGGCTGCCATACAAATTTATTTGGTGTATATCTCAGAAAGTATAAAAGATGGAAGAGTGGTTTCTTGGCAAACTTAATGATCAGGAAAAAAATTCAAGATGGCGGAATTAATTTTTCCATAGAAAATATATGGCGAATATTGAGGAGACTAAAGTGCGTTCGGTAACATAGTGTCGGTACACCTTACGTAGTAACTAATACCTGATTTGTGGGTACACCCGCAGGGGCTGCAGACACTTATTATTTTGCTTTTACTTTATTATTCTGCTTTTGTGTACTGTCTTTGTTAACTAAATGTTTTACTATTCTAAGAATAAAAAAAACCGGCCAAGTGCGAGTCGGACTCGCGCACCGAGGGTTCCGTACAAACCTGTAGTAAGTTTTACGATTTATGACGTATTAAAAATAAAAATTACGTTTGTTGTATGGGAGCCCCCCTTTAATATTTACTTTATTGATATTTAATTATTTATTTTGAAAGGTAATATACAAGTTAATTTTCTGTGAAAATTTGAACCGTCTACCTGTTACCGTTTTTAATATTGAGCAAAAAAATACGAAAAAAACACGTTTATTGTATGGGGGCCCCCCTTAATATATATATTTTTTTAATTTTTAGTATTTGTTGTTATAGCGGCAACGGAAATACATCATTTGTGAAAATTTCAGCTTTCTAGCTATCACGGTTTATGAGATACAGCCTGGAGACAGACAGACAGACAGACAGACAGGCAGACAGACAGACAGACAGACAGACAGACAGGCAGACAGACTGACAGACAGCGGTGAGCGGAGTCTTAGTAATAGGGTCCCGTTTTTACCCTTTGGGTACGGAACCCTAAAAAAGAATACTATTTTATTTATTCTGATGGTTATTGTTATAAAATTCGAATATAAATAATAAACACAAGTTAGGAAAAAAAAATAATTTTAATGAAAAAGGTAAAAAGTATACATAAACAATAGGTAATAGGTATAGGTATTTACCTATGAAATTGCCTTTCTTCAGTACTGGTCATTTCAAATAAAAAAAAGTTTGTAATGGCTCTGTATTCTAAATTCAAATTAATTTTGTTTTAAATCCATGACATTCTTTTTACAAATTCAATCTTGTTTTTTGATTAGCGTTGTATTTTCATTACATTTCTTTGTTAATTGACCGATTTCGTTTAAAATAGATATTTAGGACTCCCTGGGGTTAAAAAACAGGAAACTGGGCCCCAATCATGTAAGAATGTCCGATCAAACGTTTAAGATTTTCGTCAAAGTAAAATAAACCATAACTGCATTGAATTAGAGCTCAATTTCGCGTATCCATTCTTATACGTTTGAATTGAGCTCTAATTTAATGCTGTTATGGTTTATTTACTTCGCCGCAGATTTTTAACGATTTCATCGGTCATCCTTACATGATTGGGGGGCTGTTACCAAATTTTAAAAAATCCGCGCCATTTTAAAATTCTTAGTTAATTGACCGATTTCGTTTAAAATCGACATTTAGGACTTCCTGGGATTACAAAACAGGAAACTTGTACCAAAATTTAAAAAAATCAGCGCCATTTTGAAATTCTTTGTTAATTGACAGATTTCGTTCAAAATCGATATTTAGGACTCCCTGAGATCACAAAACAGGAAACTGGTACCAAAATTTTAATTAATCAGCGCCATTTTAAAATTTTTTGTTAATTGACCGATTTCGTTCAAAATCGATATTTGGACTTCCTGGGATTACAAAACAGGACACTGGTACCAAAATTTAAAAAAATCAGCGCGATTTTGAAATTCTTTGTTAATTTACTGATTTCGTTCAAAAACGATATTTAGGGCTTCCTGGGATTACAAAACAGGAAACTGATACCAAAGTTTTAAAAAATCAGCGCGATTTTGAAATTCTTTGTTAATTGACCGATTTCGTTCAAAATCGATATTAAGGGCTCCCTGGGATTACAAACAGGGAAACTGATACCAAAGTTTTAAAAAATCAACGCCGTTTTGAAATTCTTTGTAAATATACCGATTTTGTTCAAAATCGATATTTACGCTACCTGGGATTAAAAAAAAGGAAACGTATACCAAAGTTTTAAGAAATCAGCGCCATTTTGAAATTCTTTGTTTATTGACCGATTTCGTTCTAAAACGATATTTAGGGCTCCCTGGGATTACAAAACAGGAAACTGATACCAAAGTTTAAAAAAATTAACGCCAATCTGAAATTCTTTGTTAATTGACCGATTTCGTTCAAAATCGATATTAGGGCTCCCTGGGATTACAAAACAGGAAACTGTTACAAAAATTTAAAAAAATCAGCGCCATTTTGAAATTCTTTGTTATTGACCGATTTCGTTCAAAATCGATATTTAGGTCTCCCTGGGATTAAAAAACAGGAAACTGATACCAAAGTTTTAAAAAATCAGCGCCATTTTGAAATTCTTTGTTAATTGACCGATTTCGTTCACAATAGATATTTAGGACTCCCTTGGGGTTACAAAACAGGAAACTGTTACCAAAATTAAAAAAAAACCGCGCCATTTTGAAAATCTTTCTACAGGTGAATTGTGTATCTAAGTAAATAAATTCGGTTTAATACAATAAAGACGTCAAGTCTGTACTACTTAGTACTAACGTCTAACCACATCTCGTGAGCTGCTTTAGCAGCTCGCGCACAGAGCGAAACACTAGTAATATTATACGCGTAGAGTTATCGAGACGTAGAAAGATACTCTTAGGGTCCACAGCGCCGCTGCAATGAAATGCAGCAGAGTAGGTATTAAATATAATGTCCTTTGAAGACAGGATTTTCCGATAATTGTCCCCTCGCCGACTGTGAGCCGTGCTGACTCAATAACTTGATAGCATTACCCGACTGAGGGTGCTCTCTGTCGGAATATTACTCTGGAAGACTGTACCTTTGGTAGCTACGGTGAAAAGAGGTGCCATTTTATTCGCTGAGACCATTGATGTAGAATTTTAGTACCTGCTGAAAACATATTTTTCTCCCCTAATAATACAATCTTTGCTTGAAAATCAAATAAATATTATAAATGCGAAAGTTTGGATGTATGGATGGATGTTTGTTACTCAATCACGATCCAACGGCTGAACGGATCTTGATGAAATTTGGCACAGAGATAGATTGTAGTCTGGAATAGCACATAGGCTACTTTTTATCCCGGAAAATTAAAGAGTTTCCGCGGGAACCGAAAAACCTCAATCCACGCGGACGAAGTCGCGGGCATCAGCTAGTTACATATAACTTTCTCCATAATGCTACTCTCTCCCTGCGTCGTATTCCTCATTACTGAGGGTCGTGACCCCTTTCCATTAATCATACAACGGTAGGAGCCTTCCCGGGACAATAATGTCCCGGGTTCCCACGTCCTTCCACATACGACTCGACTAAGAGTATATTTTAAACTCTTAAGATTTTATAACGATTATTATCAGATGTTAGTGATAATAACTGGGACCGACGGCTTAACGTGCTCTCTCAGGCACGGAGGAAACGAAAATACCAAATTTGAACGTCCAAAGTCGGTCACCCATCCAGTTACCGACTTGGGTCAACGTTGCTTAACAATCGCAATCGACTGATATGCGTTGTAACAGCTAGGCCACTCGTCCCATAATGCTACATAACTTTAATAATTGTCTTGAAAAAGTATAATATTAAGTACTAGCTGATGCCCGCGACTTCGTCCGCGTGGACTAAGTTTTTTCGATTCCCGCGGGAACTCATTAATTTTCCGGGATAAAAAGTAGCCTATGTTTGTATGTATGTATTTATGTATATTCTTTATAGCTGATGCCCGCGACTTCGTCCGGGTGGAATAAGTTTTTCAGTTAATTTTCCAGGATAAAAAGTAGCCTATATTACTATCCCACGGTATAATCCCCCTATAATGGTGAAACACGTACTTCTTCATATTTTAACGAAAGCCCAAATGCTGTTTCATGGCTATAACTTGAGAAATTAAGAATTTTCATACAAACTCTCAACCCCTATTTCACCCCTTCGGGGGTGGAATTTTGAAAAACTGTGAAACACATATGTTTTCATTTCCAACCCGCAGCTCATATATCAAGTTTCATGGCTATAACTTGAGAAATTAAGGATTTTCATACAAACTCTCAACCCCTATTTCACCCCTTCGGGGGTGGAATTTTGATAAACTGTGAAACACATATGTTTTCATTTTCAACCCGCAGCTCATATATCAAGTTTCATGGCTATAACTTGAGAAATTAAGGACTTTCATACAAACTTTCAACCGCTATTTCACCCCTTCAGGGGTAGAATTTCGGGATAAAAAGTATCCTATGTCCTACCTCGTAGTATGGGCTCAAATCGTGCCAGGTTTCGTTTGAATTCATTCAGTAGTTTCGGCGTGATGCGCGGCCAAGATACAGACAGACAGACAGACAGACAGACAGACAGACAGACAAAAATGAAAAAAATTACAGATTTGGATTCAGTATCGAATAATGAGTGCCCTCCAAAAAAAATTTTCAAAATATCTTCAATGTACAGAATTTGACCTGTTACAGTTTTATTATAAGTATAGATGTATTACGGGGGATAGGGCCTTGTGACTTGAACCATAGGCATTTGCTTAGCTCAAGCACCAGTTCCCACATTAAAATATCATAGCAAATAGAAATTTAACTGTAAGTGCTTGTATGTAAGGTAATGTGGACAAATAAAGATATTCATTCATTCATTCAATGAACTCACAGGTGTCTGAAGTCAGCCAATCCATACTTGTACAAATTTCATCAAAATCGGACGAAAAATTGGGCTGTTAAAGCCTAGCAGGCAGACAGACAAATAGACAGTCGGACACACTTTCGCATTTATATTATTAGTATGAATTTAATATGGTTAACCAGTCATGAAATAACAAACCAAACGTACTAAACCATACGGAACGTAAACATTATTTTGATAACAACCACGATTGCGGTTACCACCATAAATTAAATTCATATTTCGATTTCACATTTTGAAAGCCCTTTTTAGTATTTTGGCACAATTTTGTTACCCCTTGAACAACATAGTTTTATTTTAAACATACTTCTTTAACATACATAGTATAACTATAACTATAATGTATTTAAATAATTTACTCTTATTCTGTGGTAGTAAATGAGAGTTAAAAATAACTTGAAAGAGAAAGGCCGTATTTGAATCTATTTGAAAATGAATAAAAGAAAATATCAAAAGGAAAACGTGTTCTAAGCATTTTGGGATAATAAAGTGTATCCATATCCCATACGCTATCACGTTAATATGAATGTGAAACGTAAATCCGAGGATATCTTGGGCGAGAAATAGGATTTATGCCTTTTATGAACAAATTCGCTATGTTAACGGCCGGCTCACATTACTCCAGTTGCTGGATACAATAATGTTCTCCTGACTGTATTTCAACCACAGCAGCCAATCTCAATGGAGACTAGCCAACTATACAGGATATTTTAGATACTGTGTACATGTAATGATGCAGTCTGTAGGAATGTAGTGCACCAACCTGGTAGTTATTAAACGGCATAGTATCGGTACACAATCGCCAGTACGTCATCGGTAGGGTAACTAAAATCAACGCCTGGAAGCCACCCTCTAGGCCAGACTAGATTAAACTACAATCATCTTTGAGCATGGAGAATTAGAATTACTGGACTGCATTTAGTACTCTAAACTGGATAGAAGGAAACGAGGTATTATTAAAATTATTCTTCTAACACTTCAGGGATAAACTAGAACTGCTAGAATAATGTGAACCAGCCCTAATGACTTTAATTTATTCCAACTGGAAGAAAGGTTTTGATAAGCCCTATTCAATTGGCTAAATACTATATTCAAAAAATGTTTGAGGGAAATTTTCTAGTAAAATCAAACCTTTTGAAAAACTAATAATAATTAATGTACCTACTATTTCAAAAATGATAAAAAATTCCATTAGACGTTCTTATTTAAAATATTATGTCTTATAAATAGCAAAGATACTAATAGACGGAGAACTGGCGACGAATTTCGGGAAGGTCCCTTTGGCATACTAGTTATTTTGCTACTGCGCAGCATTTGCAAACAACATTTGCAAAAAAAATACAAAAAAATATTTTTTGGCAATTTGTTTTTTTTTAAATCTTTTAATTTAGTACTTATAGAATAAAAAAAAAAACCCCAGACATTTTTGTCGGTTATAAAGTATTACCAGACCCCTTCAAAAATATTTTATTAAAATTTCCAAAAAATATACTTTTGGCAATCTGAAATATTAGTCACGTATTTATTGAGTAATTTCAATAATACCTGCAAATTTTAATCCAGACTATAGTCTACCTTTGTGCCAAATTTCATTCAGATCCGTTCAGCCGTTCTTGAGCTCAGCATGATTGAGTAACAAACATCTATTCATCCATACATCCATCCGTCCATCCATCCATCAATCTAAACTTTCTCATATAAAATATTAGTATAGATATTTTACTAAGTACTAAAATTCGATATATATTATTTTATTTTATTTACTGAGTAGATACGGCAGATCATACCTAAAGAATATAACTAACTAGCTGATGCCCGCGACTTCGTCCGCGTGGTTGAGGTTTTTTTGATTCCCGCGAAAACTTCTTAATTTTCCGGGATAAAAAGTAGCCTATGTGCTATTCCAGACTATAATCTATCTCTGTGCCAAATTTCATCCAGATCCGTTCATCCGTTGGAGCGTGATTGAGTAACAAACATACATCCATACATACATACATCCATCCATCCAAACTTTCGCATTTATAATATTTATATGGATTTAAGCGTACAGGCTTATGTACACCCCAATTCCGTTTTTCTCACTTAATTTAAGATTAAATTTCAGCTCAGGGCCTCAGCTTCAGACAGGAGCCGATCATTTTGTAGGCCGAGCCTTCCAAATATTAAAACATGAAAATAAGATGGGGGCATAAAATATGAAGACCTTATGAAAATAAAGCGACTTTTCTTCATTTTCCAGAATGTATACGCATTTGTTTTGATTAGAAATATTTCATTTAGGTTAATTTGCTATCTGTGACATGATGTTTTGTAAAATTCTGCAAAATATCCAAACTGCAAATAATAATATATGCAAAATGTCTCACACTTTCGCATTTTTAATATTAGTATGGATAAATATGGTCCTTAATGTCGAGGACTGGTGTACAGAAAAACTCAGTCGAGTTTATGCTACACCAAATAGAGTAAGTTTGTAACATTTTGTTTTATCAAATAAATATTATAAATGCGAAAGTTTGGATGGATGGATGTATGTATGGATGTATGTTTGTTACTCAATCACGCTCCAACGGATGAACGGATCTGGATGAAATTTGGCACAGAGATAGATTATAGTCTGGAATAGCACATAGGCTACTTTTTATCCCGGAAAATTAAAGAGTTCCCGCGGGAACCGAAACACCTCAATCCACGCGGACGAAGTCGCGGGCATCAGCTAGTATCAAATAAATATTATAAATGCGAAAGTTTGGATGTATGGATGTATGTTTGTTACTCAATCACGCTCCAACGGCTGAACGGATCTGGATGAAATTTGGCACAGAGATAGATTATGGTCTGGAATAGCACATAAGCTACTTTTTATCCCGGAAAATTAAAGAGTTCCCGCGGGAACCGAAAAACCTAAATCCACGTGGACGAAGTCGCGAGCATCAGCTAGTTATGAATAAATAAATAATAATAAGCGGCAGAAGTCGCGAGCATCATCTTGTATTGTAATAATATATAATATTGTAATGTTATAATTAGAACATAACAAACTCAAGAACCTATTTACGGCTTAATTTAATAGGGCAAAATAAAGTTAAAACCTAGATTTATCTGCGCGGTTTTCCTGCATTGTAAACTAATGTTTTTATGTGCCGCTATAGGTGACAATAACCGCTTTTTTCTACGTTTTCGTAGTAAAATAAATATGTGAAATATTGTAGTCCGGTGGTTTGAGGCAGTCCATAAATTCTCAGTTTTTTGGCTCGACGCTCGCATAAAACGCAGTCGGCACTCGATTCCCCGCGGGCCCTGTCAGGCTGGCCGTCCACCGTCCACGATATTGCGAACATCATACGACGATAGTATGACTTTTACAAAACGAATTTGTGAGCAAAGATTTTGCAAAGGGTTATTTTAAGCAAGGCGTCTAAGGTACTATAAGGGGTAAATTTAAAAATAAACTTTATAACGATAGTTTCTGTACCTACGTTATAGCGAACAACTAACGCTCGTTAGTTGGACCTGTTATCGATCGACTACTACTATACTATACTAAGTCGGTAACGATAAAATATGCCTGTACTTTAAAATTAATCTAATAACATCTAGATAATATTGTCTGTGCCATATTTTCTAAATATATAAAAGGCAAAGGTGACTGACTGACTGACTGACTGATCTATCAACGCACAGCTCTAACCACTGGTCGGATCGGGCTGAAATTTTGCACTCAGATAGCTATTATAACGTAGGCATCCGCTAAGAAAGGATTTTTGAAAATTCCAACCCCAAAAGGGTTAAATGGGGGTTAAAAGTTTGGATAAAAGTTCGTGATACACGAACGTCAACGAACGAATCGGGATGGACGTGATTTTTGGCATGGGTATAGTTGACGACCTGGAGAGTGACATAGGCTACTTTTTATCCCGGAAAATTATGGATTTAGCCAACTCGCAACTTGGTGGCCCGGGCTACACTGGGAAAGACCGGTAGGGTCCAACGATGACGATATTACACTCGAAATAGGCAATAACAATACAATGCACGTACGTACCTTGGACTGCTACTTGCACTCGATGACTTCCACCACGGTCCAGGGATTTTCGCTGGGTAGATTTGGGTTATTTGTTGAGATGTTCGCGCGCGATGTTTACAGTGCAACGGTTTTTCACGAACAGAGCTTCACAGGTGACAGTTGACGTGTGTTGAACCTTGCGTTCACTCCAATTTTTGACGAGAACGTCGTGCATGACAGCTGATTAGAGCTGCGTGTTGCCATTGCACTAAATACGAGTGCCAACCATTCGAGGTTAGGAATTGGATAAAATAACGTTACGGTGACGGAACAATGGAGTTCCCGCGGGAATAGAAAAAAGCACGCGGACGAAGTCGCGGGCATCAGCTAGTTCCAAATAAATATTTACTTTACTTTATTGCCTGCCTGCATGCCTGAGAGTTCTCCACAATGTTTTTAATACTATACTAGGAATTCTCATACTAGGAATTAAACCAAGTGCATTTAGCTAGTGCCATGATCCATGAAAACACGTTTTGCAGCCTGTGGAAATCACTAATGTAAATTTTAGGAAACAGTAATTTGGGATTAAAATATTATAACAACTAGACTCGGCCGGTGGGCGTGCACCCTAATTTGTTCGCGGCCGCAGCTTGGCAACCTTTCACGAATATCCGACTCTTTTGCACTTTGAATGCTTTTAAATTTACGGGACGTTCCAATAGTGGGGATATTATAAGCACGTAAAATCGATACAGATAATATTCTCTAGTTGGCAGCTCTTACTTTTAAAACTACTCAGGTACCTGTGAAATATAGAAATATTTGTAGAACATGGAAATAGGGTGCACTATTACTTTCCTCGTACTAACATCATTTTTTCATGTCTCTAACTTCAAAACTTGCATGGAAACTTTTAACCCCCATAACACCCCCTTATGGTCCAAGATCCCGCGACGATCAGACCTTTGTTATTTTATTAAAGCTGAAAGCTTTTCTATGTATGTCTCTAATATAGAGGTATAAACGATCCCCGACTATGAAGTTTGGATCGCGGTTGCTATGGAAGGTAACAGGTAGGAAAGGTGGACTGCAACCCCCTGTCAGACACCCTGTTGTTTTTATAATTTAAGAGTGTCTGACAGGGGGTTGCAATGGTACTTCAGTGTCTGTCAATGGACAACGTGGTTTCTAATATTATTTCAAAGAAAAATATAACACAAAGTAAATAAACCAATCCTTCTCACGAATGCATCGTTAGGCCCGTTTCACACTACCTAGGAATTTCAAATAGGCATGTAGCAAACTGCTACCGTGCATGTACATAATCAATGCAAATTGATTGTACTGACAAATGTAATCCCCGTATTACACGCAGGCTTATTACCCCATCCACGGCTTAATTACCAGCTTCCAGCCGTGACATTATGTTGATGTTACACGTATTTTACTTACGTGGTAACTTAATTAGGTAGGGATGACTGTGGCTATTTTATCTAAAACTTTGTAAATTACAGGCCCTAAATACACATCAATTAATACCGTGTTAACTAGGCTATCAAATATACACTAATTTGTTACATTAAAGCGTAAATTATATCTCAAAACATCACTAATTAATGCCAGCTCGTATTACGACCACGGTAATTCAAAAGGTCGTACGTGTTATTTTAAAGAGCGCTCCCCTCAAAAATGTAGCAATTTAATAAATTTAATTAAGTGGAAACCAGAGAGCTGTTAATTAATAGAGGCTGTGTGACGTCCTGCAAAACTTAGGTACTTATTTTACTCAATACTCAAATTATTTATTACATGTAGGACATTCAGATGTATCTTATGTTAAGTCATGTTTTGACTCGACCACCGATTCGGAAAGAAGATTCTAATGAGAAGAGCCTTCAAGAAACTCAGCAGTTGTTCTTTTAAAAAGCAATACATTGCAGTAAGTAGGTATATATAATACTAGCTGATGCCCGCGACATCGTCCGCGTGGATTAAGTTTTTTATGCCTACGGGAACTCCTTAATTTTCCGGGCATAAGTCACTCTCCAGGTCCTCAACTATACCCATGCCAAAATTCAAGTCGATACGTTGCTCTGTTGCGGCGTGATTGAAGGACAAACCAATAAACCAACAAACAAACACACTTTCGCATTTATAATATAATCGCATTAGTATGATACAGTAGTGTAAGTTATTATCCTATCCTGTGGTGCGCTGGATCCATAGTCGATTGCTTCCATACAACTCTGTGACTAAGAAATTCGTCAATTGTATAATAGAACCTCTACAATGTGGCTAATTCTATACACAATCTGGAAGCTTTAATGACTTAGCCAGAATTAGCTACTTTCGGTTAGTCTATTCGCTAGACCCTACGGTAAGACCGCAATTGTATTGACCGTATGATAGTTATGACACAACTGATGTCATTTTATCGTATCGTATCGTAGTCTGTCTTGTCGTAGTATACAGAAAACAAACTTGCAAAATCTCAATTTTCTCTAGATGCTTCTACTTATCTATCAAGCAGTGTTTAGGCTGTAAGTACGTTAATCTATATATATAAAATTCAAAGTCCTGACTGACTGACTGACTGACTGACTTATATATCAACGCACAGCCTAAACCGCTGGGGTTAGAAACTTGAAATTTTGACAGTAGGTTCCTTTTGTGACGTAGGCGCTCACTAAGGAAGGATTTTTCAAAATTCCACCCTTAAGGGGTTGAAATAGGGGGTGAAAGTTTGTATGAAAGTCCGTCATTTCTCAAGTTATATCCATGAAACTTGGTATTTGAGCTTCTGGTTTAAAATAAAGAAATACGTGTTTCACCGTTTTTGAAAATTCTACCCCCAAAGGCGTTAAATAGGGGTTGAAAGTTTGTATGAAAGTCCTTCATTTTTCAAGTTATAACCATGAAAGTTGGTATTTGGGCTTCTGGTTTAAAATAAAAAAATACGTGTTTCACAGTTTTTGAAAATTTTATCCCCAAGGACGTTAAATAAAGAGTTTGTCCTTCAATCACGCCGCAACAGAGCAACGGATCAAAGTGATTTTTTGCATGGGTATAGTTCAGGACCTGGAGGTGATATATATAGGATTTATCCTGGAAAATATATATACATATAAAATTCAAAGTCCTGACTGACTGACTGACTGACTGACTTATATATCAACGCACAGCCTAAACCGCTGGGGTTAGAAACTTGAAATTTTGACAGTAGGTTCCTTTTGTGACGTAGGCGCTCACTAAGGAAGGATTTTTCAAAATTCCACCCTTAAGGGGTTGAAATAGGGGGTGAAAGTTTGCATGAAAGTCCGTCATTTCTCAAGTTATATCCATGAAACTTGGTATTTGAGCTTCTGGTTTAAAATAAAGAAATACGTGTTTCACCGTTTTTGAAAATTCTACCCCCAAAGGCGTTAAATAGGGGTTGAAAGTTTGTATGAAAGTCCTTCATTTTTCAAGTTATAACCATGAAAGTTGGTATTTGGGCTTCTGGTTTAAAATAAAAAAATACGTGTTTCACAGTTTTTGAAAATTTTATCCCCAAGGACGTTAAATAAAGAGTTTGTCCTTCAATCACGCCGCAACAGAGCAACGGATCAATGTGATTTTTTGCATGGGTATAGTTGAGGACCTGGAGGTGATATATATAGGATTTATCCTGGAAAATTAAGGAGTGCCTGTGGGAATTAAAAAAAACTTATGCCACGCGAACGAAGTCGCGAGCATCCTCTAGTACTCGTATATATTATACTAACGTTTTCCCGCGACTTCGTCCGCGTGGAGGATCGTCTAGTTGTAAATTTTCATACAAAAAGCGATAACGTTTTTCTTCCCAGTTGTCCAATTTTCATAATTTTTAGAAATGTTGCAGATACAATGAAGAACTATGCTCGTACGTTTTAATTTTAAAGAAATATTGCTTATGTTAAAAGTTATTAGCGTCTAAATATCCATATTTTTGACCTAAAACCTTCTTCGAGAATTTTAATTTTTTAAATTTAACTAAACTAAAATACTAAAAAAATAAAATGTACGAGCCTAGATTAAGGTCTACTTAATCTAATGAGACCAAAATTGTCTAATTTCGTAAACGTTTGGGGGGGTAAAAATGTTATCACCCGAAACAATATTTGGAGAATAAAATGTAGGCATATGCCTACTTGACTTGCAACTCTCTATCGCACGATACGGAGAAGGCAGCGAAGCGTTGTGAAACAGATAGCATTATTGAAAATACCTACTCGCGTCGCGTTTCGTCACTAGACGATACTCTTAAAAAAAAAATATCAAGTTTCATGGATAAATATTCTCTCAAAATTTAAAATTTCTATACGTTCAGCCGTTTGAGCTGTATGTTGTCTGTCAGTCAGGACAAAGCCTTGTATAATTAGTGATTTAAAAACATAGAGTTACATCTCTATGGACTGAAACTCAATGGTGGGAAATATGATAAATTAATTTCGTTTAGACATTTCCTTGTGGCAACGTAGCGCGGACAGCTTCCGAATGTGTGCTCTAAACATAGTGGAGACTTCAACCCGCTCCGAATGTGCGCTAAATACTTAGTTGGGAATTCCACCCGCCATCCGGGTGAGGATTTCGTGCAATAAATTTCACCGCGGGATGACTTTTACATTTCATTTCATTTAAAATGAAAATTAAATAAATTTGAATTTATATAAATCGTTTGACTGTTAGGTACATAGTTGAAGATCTACTTATACTTATAATAAAACTGTAACAGGTCCAATTCTGTACATTGAAGATATTTTAAAAATTTTTTTTGGAGGGCACTCATTATTCGATACTGAAGCCAAATCTGTAATTTTTTTCATTTTTGTCTGTCTGTCTGTCTGTCTGTCTGTATCTTGGCCGCGCATCACGCCGAAACTACTGAATGAATTCAAACAAAACGATTTGAGCCCATACTACGAGGTAGGACATAGGATACTTTTTATCCCGAAATTCTACCCCCGAAGGGGTGAAATAGGGGTTGAAAATTTGTATGAAAGTCCTTAATTTCTCAAGTTATAGCCATGAAGCTTGATATATGAGCTACGGGTTGAAAATGAAAACATATGTGTTTCACAGTTTTTCAAAATTCCACCCCCGACGGGGTGAAATAGGGGTTGAGAGTTTGTATGAAAGTCCTTAATTTCTCAAGTTATAGCCATGAAACAGCATTTGGGCTTTCGTTAAAATATGAAAAATATGTGTTTCACCATTATAGGGGGATTATACCGTGGGATAGTAATATAGGCTACTTTTTATCCAGGGAAATTAACTGAAAAACTTATTCCACGCGGACGAAGTCGCGGGCATCAGCTAGTTAGTAATAATTTTATATAGTACAGTCTGCCTCTAACAGGCATATAAAGAAAGCTTACAGCAGATAATTTACCATACCACCACCACCACTTCAGCCCATTAACGTCCCACAGCTGGGCACAGGCCTCCACTCTCATAGGAGAGAGGAAATTGGAGCCTAGACCCACCACGCTGCTCCAATGCGGGTTGGCGAACTACAGTCTATTTAAAATAATTAGAACAGATAGAAATAATTTATCCAGGTCCTCAAACTCATGCAAAAAAACACGTCGATCCGTTACTCTGTTGCGGCGTGATTAAACGACAAATCAACAAACAAACCCACTTTCGCATTTACAATATTAATATACATATGACGCGTATTAATATATGACGCGAGTATGCGATGTCGACTCATAAATAGTAACAGCAGTATTACGAATCCAATTTGCATTGAAATAGAATTGCTATGACGAATCGCTTGAACGGAAGTCCTATTACATGTATTATCCTAAATGATTACATTGTGATGTGACTATTCTTATTCGCTCGAAGTGTTAACATCCACTACAGCCTATTAACGTCCCACTGCTGGGCACAGGCCTCCACTCTCATAGGAGAGAGGGAATTAGAGCTTATACCCACCACGCTGCTCCAATGCGGGTTGGCGGGCTTTAACGACTATTATCATGTCAGTGATAATGACCGGGTGCTCTCCGAGGCACGAGGATGAAACACCGCCAACTTCCTAACTCCGGGCTATATATACTGAGAATTTCTAGTCAGAAAACCCCAATACTCAATTATGGCCCGACCCGGGACTCGAACCCGGGACCTCGTCAACCGCAGTCGAAGATGCCAACCACTAGACCAACGAGGCAGTTAACATAGATATTAGGTATTTACTAGATCATGTCCGCGATTTCGTCTACGTGGATTAAGTATTTTTGTATACCCCCCTTAATTTTCCGAGATAAAAAGAAGCCTATATCCATGCCCGGGATACAACCTATATCCGTTCCAAATTTCATCAAAATTTGATCGGTTGAAAAGATGAGCCGTTTAAGCGTAGAAGATAGACATACCCTTGCATTTAAAATATTGGTATGGAATTATGGATATGGATATTTTTAGGTAAGTATTGTTCAAAATCAATAATATTCACGCAGCTTTACCTAATACATATATTATGCGCTTAAATAACGTCTAGTTCGTCTGTTTCATAGTGACTCTGTTACAGTCAAAACTCATGACCAGTGAAAACCACTTTTAACTGCGAAAATGAGTCAAAAGTAGTTTTTTTTTTTTTTTTTAGTTATGGGTGGTGAACCACCCATAACTATGAGTTTTCAGACATTTAGGTACGCTCCATCTATACTAAACTAATATTATGAATGCGAAAGTTTAGATGTATGTTTGTTACTTAACCACCCCAGAACGGCTGAACGGATCTGGATGAAATTTGGCACAGAAATAGATTATAGTCTGAAATAACACATAGGCTACTTTTATCCCGGAAAATTAAAGCGTCCCCGCGGGAACTAAAAAACCTCAATCTACGCGGACAAAGTCGCGGGCATCAGCTAGTACTAGATTTTATCTTCACAGACACTTAAATTTTCCATCTTCACAACATCAAGAAGGTTGTATTCGTAAGTTATTCATGTGAGAAGGAATGCCTCCGCCTTTCTGATAGCTTAATATTGTACGAACTCGTGTGAGCAAGTGAGGCGGGCGGGTAGCATTTCTTAAGATTTTTTTTTCTTCTACAAGTTAGCCCTTGACTGCAATCTCACCTGATGGTAAGTGATGATGCAGTCTAAGATAGTAGCGGGCTAACCTGTTAGGGGCATGGCAGTTATATTAAACCCATACCCCTATTCGGTTTCTACACGGCATCGTACTGGAACGCTAAATCGCTTGGCGGCACGTCTTTGCCGGTAGGGTGGTAACTACTAACTAGCCACGGTCGAACCAGGCCAGGACCAGGGAAAATTCAGAAATTATAAATTCCCAAATTCACCCTGCCGGGGATTGAACCCGGGACCTCCGCACGTTAAGACAACAGCGCTACACACTGCGCCACGGAGGTCGTCAAATTCCTCGGACGGTCTCACGCGCGAACTGTACATTTATCTCATTATCTCGTAGGCTACATTTCTGAAGTTTCACTTCTGCCGTGTGTGAATTGCACACACACACTTTTTTGTACTTACAGATACCTCCTTACTTTAGTTCCTAAACACACAGGTACAGGTCCGGTCGAATATGGACTATCCCACTTGTGGGATGGCTCTGCCAAGTACCAGCTTGATGCATTGGATTCGTGGTTATTTCATCCAAGGATTCGGTGGATCGACGCGCCAGAAGACTCATTGGTGACGAAGCGCTGGTCTAAGCTCCAAAGCACTCCAAAGCTTGGAGCATCGGCGTAAAGTTACCTGTCTGTCGGTATTCTACAGGATATATTTCGGAGTGTGCCCAAAAACTTTTTGATCTTGTTCCCCCTTCACCTTTAAACTATTGTACCGCAAGGCGTCCGTATATAGTTGAAATCTGCACGGACGCGTACAAAACGATTTGCTTCCTCGTTTCTAATTCGAACCGCTAGGATATGGGACGCCATTCCGGCTTCCGTTTTACATCCGCTTATAATATTGGTATCTTCGAATAGGCATCTTCTAGGAAAGCTTCTAGACAAGCGCGCTTTACCTTCGGCTGCATCACTATTCACTACTTCAAGCAAGTCAGATTGCAGTCCAAGTGTTAGGCCCGCTTGCGTAACATCCTTAAATCGTATTTAAAATCGTCCTAAACGCATTTAAACGGTTAAATACAATTAGCGTCTTGCACAACGTAAATTTTTCTGCTAAGTACAATTAGCGAACTGTCAAATTTAAACATCCCAGAATGGCTATTTAACGGCGCTAAACGTATTTAAGCTGTTGTCATTGCTGTCAGTTGTGTTATGAATTTAATAACAAATAAAAAAATGTATTTCTCTGTAAAACGTAAAGAGTGGACCAATTTGACGAATATTATTGAGCACACAATGGATTTTTTCGAACTACATTCTGACGACAACGAAGAAATCATAGAATATTATTATAAGTAGACCTCGACAACTCCTAGCACGAACTGATCTGTTCAACAACAGTTTTCCAGAAGACTGTGAGAATATTTTCGCCTGGATGCAGAGATCGGTAGAAATAGAAAAGGCTACTTTTCTATAATACTCAGTGTGTAGCTGCTGCTAACCTACCTATCAGTTCTAATTGTTGTGGCTAGATAGCACGGATCAGCACATGATTCAAACATATGGGACAACTGTAAAATAAAACGCATCATAAAAGTCATACTTATGTATATCCCGCATGAAATAAACGTGTTTGAGTTTGAAGAAAGCACGGGAAAGTGTAGCGCTAGCCACGACCCCCCTAGGTAGATGGGCCGAGTCGCAGGGAGCCGCTGCATCCGTGACACAAGACTGCGGCGTGTGGATGTCCTACAATAAACCTATGTACCGATCTTGATGAAAATTTGCTGAGATAGCTTACATCCTAGGCATAAACATAGGACACTTGATATCCAAGAAAATTAAAGGGTTAAAAAAGAAAGAGAGATTGAAGTTAATTGAAAACAAAATAAATAATAATATTTCTTTTTTGTTCGTCTGCTTGTTTTATTGCATCAGCTTTTTTAAATTCTATGATGGAAGAATTAGTTGTATCGTCCTAAACATTACTTTATTTGTTCCTCGCTTTACTAAAATTGGGTCCCCCGACACCTGCTTTGTTGCGTTAAATCCAATTCAGATTATTTTAAGCCAATATTTACTAAATTAATTTTATTATGGCTGTTCCAAAGTCATTGGGATGTTTTGGACTTTGAAGTTTGAATTGCGTTTTGAAAAAAAATTACGTTTCATTTCATGCGTAGTTGTAATGCAAACACAATTTCCTGTCAATCCATCACAAATGGTATGAAATGGAACGCAATTACTGCTTTACCGACTCGCTAAACCGATTTAATTAAATGACATCCAAAAGAGCCTCGTGCAAGACGATCATAAATGCGATTAGGATAAACATGTTTACACAATTAAAAAGCCTTAGTCTTTAAATAAATAAATAAATATATTTAAACGATTAAAGTCCATGCCATTTATTCCAACACGCTATCGTGACTATTATTTATTATTTAGCTGACCATGAGGGAAACTAATCAGTTATTACCATCAAATATTCAAGTTACTTATTCACTTAAAGTGATTAGACATTTGATGGATTCCATAACAGGGTAGATATTCCATTTGTATTATCTTCATCCATGCGATAAAGATAGGTCGTATTTTGAAAAATCTTTACTTAAATTTAAAAAAAAATGTTTCCTGGCGATATTAAATATAAAGATTATATTCAAGAAATATACAACACGTTTTCTCCATTGAGTTGGCTTCTAAAGATATTTTCATTAGATTGTCACTCTCCTAGGGATACAACAAAGTTATCACCCTCTTATTGGGCCAAAATTAGGAGCGGCATAACAGTAGTAGTTCTTGCTTGTATTAATTTATTCACTCTTTATTACAAAGAGACTTACTACTACCGGAATCTGTTGATATCAGTTAAGTATACCGATGTGGTTCAAATGGTTTACGACCAGTTCCAATACATGGTCGATTTATATTTTGTGTACAAGTATGGATCTGATGTATTTTACGAATACATTAAACAATATGAATATATAGATGGAACGCTCGGAATGGAATACTACAGCAGAATAAAAAGAAGGCTAATCAAAGTTATGGTTTTCATTATAGCCATGTGGTTCTTAAGCTCTATGAGTGATTATATTATTTGGGCCATCGGTTTTGGATATATCGCTACGACTAGTTTCTCTTTGGCTTACATCTACATGTTGATAAAGATCATCACGAGTTTGCATCTCACCCTGCATGTGATGCATGTCGAAAGCAGGTTGCGCGTTATGGCAGACCGGATCCAAGAGAGCTATTGCGCTTCTGTAAGATGCTCTGCAAGAATCGAAGACACTGTTATGAAGAAGAATTGGTTCTACTTTCATAAATCAAAGATGGCGCCATCAAAGTTGTACCCTTTAAAGAGCATCACGTGCATGAAATGTCATGAAGTGAAATGGTTGGATAGATGTTATTTGCTACTGACGGAACAGGTCAACTTTATCAACAGAATGTTTGGAATGAGGGTAGACATTTATTTACTAATAACTACCGCTACTCTGTTTCCATTCAAATGTACCTATCTACCTAATATCTCTACTCATTCCAGATACTATTAAACTGCTTAAGTTTACTTATTGACATGGTGCGGTTCACTAATTTGACTGTGAGGGTCCTAATGGGAACACAGGTAGGAAATGGCAATAAAATCAGTAATTTCTAACGGAACAGCTAAATAATTGTTTTGATTATTTTTAGCATACCGGCTACACCCACGCTTTTTACCCAGCAATATCGACATTTTGGCGGTCGTTGACGTCCGCTATAGTGATAGTCAGCCTCGTGAATCACTGTGAAGATACGTACCGACAGCGAGAAAGGATCATTTCTTTGATTGAACATCTTATTATCAACCGAAATCTAGGCAAGCATTTTCGACTTACATTTTATACTTTCCCTAAAGAACAGAGATTAGAGAATCTCTAAAAGTCTTATAATTGTTTTGATTAATTCATATATTACGTTAGTAGTTTAAATCGTTATTATTTTTAGACGAGAAGATACTAGCAGCGTACAAAGAATTCCGCGGCTTGATCATTTCGCAACCAATCAACTTCCACATGGCCCACTTCATGCGACTCGACTACCCGCTTCTGGTCTCAATCTGCTCGGTTTTCGTCACCTACACCATCATACTTCTACAGAGTATTTGAACGGGCATTTGGGCTAGCTAAACAGATGTTATAGATGCTCTCGAAAATTCTGATGAGGTCTCTTGAGTCATAAGCTAAAAACAAGATAAAAATTGGGCGGAAAGTTATAGCGCTTGGATCCACATCTGAGGATGAGAATTCTCGTGAGAATTTATAGCAGCCGTTGCATAGAATTTAATAAAAAAAATTTAAGAAAATTATACTGACTCTTTTGACTAATAAGTATATGACAGTTCACTCACATATCGACTTTCAATCGATAGAGTCGACGTCCACTGCTGGACGAAAGTATTTTATGGATCTTGATAGAACACTGTCTAGTGCCACTTTTATCCAGTGCTGACTCCCAGCTACTCGCTTGAGATCATTTGTCCATCTATTGGAAGTTCTTCCAACCCTGCTTACTCCCAATTCAAGCACCTTGGCTTGATCAGTCTGAGATCATTATCAGCCCATACATGTACTCGACCCGTCACCACATACTATTTTAAAATCTACTTCGATTTTGGCTTTGCCGCAGAAACTGACTGAGGTTCAAACTCCAGCTTCAGTATCTAATACATTTTGTGTACCCACTCAAAAACACCCGTTTGGACATATTTTTTATTTTTCTATTTTGATGGTCAGACCGTGAATAGGAAAGAACATCTTCACTAACAAACGGGTGAGGTCCAAACATAGCGCAAACTTATCGATGATTAAAAAAGTCTGTAAAAACTGTAACACAACTCGTACCTATGACTAAGACAGATATCTTAAATTCTAAAATTAAAAGTATGCTTTTGAAAAAAGCTTATTATACTGTTAGTCCAGGCATATTAGGGGTTTCACCTCGGAATGAGAGATAGTCGGCTATAAACTTGTATATACCTTTATTTTGGCACCATAAAACTTGTCTCAAAACCTACTTATCGTAGGGTGTCGGCGTCTACAGATATTCCAAGGTCAAAGGTCAAAAAATCGTTTTTTTACACATTTATTGCAAATATCTCGTTTCCTATGGGTTTTGTGATATTTGTATTTATTATAAATATTGTAGAGGATTAAATTCTCTTCAACTTTTGTTTAATCGTTTTTTTTATATCTTGAACCATTTTCGAGATAGAGGGCAGCGCGCGCTATTTAGATTTTAGAGTATCATTCGAGGTCAACCTGTAGTCCCGATTAAAAACACGCCGTATAAAGTTTATAAATCTATACTAATATTATAAAGAGGAAAGATTTGTTTGTTTGTTTGTTTGTTTGTCTGTTTGTTTGTTTGTTTGTTTGTTTGTTTGTTTGTAATGGATAAACTCAAAAACTACTCAACCGATTTTAAAAATTCTTTCACCTATAGAAAGCTACATTATCAGCGAGTAACATAGGCTATATTTTATTTTCAAAAAATTAGAGATCCTTACGAAAATTGCAATTATGTGAACCAAGTCGGAAAAAATCCTCTCTTCTGAGAGCTTACGTGGCGTGCGCTGCGTAAATAGTTAAAGTTACACGAAAACAATGTATGGTGGAATTGTTCCTCTCAAAAAGTCCTAAAAAAAAGTCCGTGATAGCATATATCTATCTTTTAAGGTTGACTCACAATTACCATTTTTATAGCTATATTGGGTATAGACTATTAGGATTATTAGTGCTACCCGTACGAAGCCGGGGCGGATCGCTAGTTATTGATAAGTATATATTTCTAAAATATTTTCATTTTTTATTTACTATTACTTACGCTATTATTAATATTTTTTTCAATAATTCGGTATGTATTCATTTTATAACACTTACCTACTCGTGTAATTATAAAGTTATTTACGGAAATACTTTAATAATTTTTTAATAATTCTAATCTTATTTATACTAATTACTTCTTAACTTAATGAAAAGAAAATAATTAAGTAAATTTTTAATTAATGTTTTTATTGAAAAATAAGTAAGTACCACTTCATACATTTATGAAACGTTTAACGTTAAAATTAAAAAAGTTATTTGCAAGTTGCATTTATTTGCAATAAATGTGTAAAATATCGATTTTTTTACCTTTGACCTTGGAATATCTGTAGACGCCGACACCCTACGATAAGTAGGTTTTGAGACAAGTTTTATGGTGCCAAAATAAAGGTTTATACAAGTTTATAGCCGACTATCTCTCATTCCGAGATTCTTGCTATTATTTAACAAATTTTCCTGGACTATGTGGAAGATTACGTAAATGACAAAAGAGCATTTGACTCGCTCCAGCAATGCTAAGGACAGCGGTTACTAATGTATAGTACACATTAATTAAATTGTAAACATAAATTAAATTGTACACATTAATTAAATTGTATTGTATTTGACGACCTCCGTGGCGTAGTGTTGAGGGCTGTTGCCTTAAGGCGCCTTATACATCCTTCATCTTATGTCATCCTTTTCCAGGTACACTTTAAAGAATCGGGAGTCACAGCTGTGGGGATGTCATGGTATCAAATTAAAGGTCATTTCTTCATCTCTCGTTTGACCTTATAAAAATGCACACTCCAATACAAATTTTCTGCATAAATACGTTTCTCCGAACGCAAGATCTGCTGAAAATGACGAAAAATGGGGTCCGGATAGGTACCCATAAAGCTAGATCCGCTGCATATTTTAACTTGAATATTAACAATAAAGTGGGGCTTATATAGTCCTCTATCCATGGTGCAAAGCATTAAGCATACAAATAAATATGTTTATAGTTTATGTGGCAAAAAAAAAATGTTTCATACACTTTTCTATGAAAAGAAGCCGAGCGCTAGGCGTTTGGCGCTCAGTACGCGCTGAGACGCGCTCGTGGACGGGTGGGTGTATCGCTTTTTTGCACGAAATTTATTACGACAAAATGAACACCGTGTTGTGTACTGCCATAGAGATATAATATTCTCTATGTGTACTGCGCTTAGAAAAACTTGATACCGACATCCACAAAGAAGGAAGTTCTCAAGTGTAGGCGTATTTTTTTTACCCGATTACGGCAAAGCCACAAGGAAAGGGTATGATGTTAGGAATATATATGTATGCATGTATGTATGTATGTATTAAAAAAAAGTGAGCGCCATTTTGAAATTCTTCGTTATCGTACCGATTTCGTTCAAAATCGATATCTGGGGTTCCCTGGGATCACAAAACAGGAAACTGTTACCAAAATTTTAAAAAAGTCAGCGCCATTTTGAATTTTTTTGTTATCGTACCGATTTCGTTTAAAATCGATATCTCGGGTTCCCTGGGATCACAAAACAGGAAACTGTTACCAAAATTTTAAAAAAGTGAGCGCCATTTTGAAATTCTTCGTTATTGTACCGATTTCGTTCAAAATCGATATCCGGGGTTCCCTGGGATCACAAAACAGGAAACTGTTACCAAAATTTTAAAAAAGTCAGCGCCATTTTGAAATTTTTTGTTATCGTACCGATTTCGTTCAAAATCGATATCTGGGGTTCCCTGGGATCACAAAACAGGAAACTGTTACCAAAATTTTAAAAAAGTCAGCGCCATTTTGAAATTTTTTGTTATCGTCCCGATTTCGTTCAAAATCGATATCTGGGGTTCCCTGGGATCACAAAACAGGAAACTGTTACCAAAATTTTAAAAAAGTCAGCGCCATTTTTAATTTTTTTGTTATCGTACCGATTTCGTTCAAAATCGATATCCGGGGTTCCCTGGGATCACAAAACACGAAACGGTTACCAAAATTTTAAAAAAGTCAGCGCCATTTTGAAATTCTTTGTTATCGTACCGATTTCGTTCAAAATCGATATCTGGGGTTCCCTGGGATCACAAAACAGGAAACTGTTACCAAAATTTTAAAAAAGTCAGCGCCATTTTGTAATTTTTTGTTATCGTACCGATTTCGTTCAAAATCGATATCTGGGGTTCCCTGGGATCACAAAACAGCAGTCAATCAAAAAAAAGTCAGCAGTGAACTTTTTAAAATTTTGGTAACAGTTTCCTGTTTTGTGATCCCAGAGAACCCCAGATATCGATTTTGAACGAAATCGGTATGATAACAAAGAATTTCAAAATGGCGCTGCCGTTTTTTAAATTTTGGTAACAGTTTCCTGTTTTGTGATCCCAGGGAACCCCCGATATCGATTTTGAACGAAATCGGTACGATAACAAAGAATTTCAAAATGGCGCTGACTTTTTTAAAATTTTGGTAACAGTTTCCTGTTTTGTGATCCCAGGGAACCCCAGATATCGATTTTGAACGAAATTTGTACGATAACAAAGAATTTCAAAATGGCGCTGACTTTTTTAAAATTTTGTTCATAGTTTCCTGTTTTGTGATCCCAGGGAACCCCAGATATCGATTTTGAACGAAATCGGTACGATAACAAAGAATTTCAAAATGGCGCTGACTTTTTTAAAATTTTGGTAACAGTTTCCTATTTTGTGATCCTACGGAACCCCAGATATCGATTTTGAACGAAATCGGTAAGATAATCTTTTATACATTATTTTACAATCTCAAAAACTGAGTATTATTGTAGCCGCGAGTATTGTTTCGGCGCATAAATAGGTACATAATATTTACCGCGGCCAACAGCGTAAACAAGTACCTAGTAAATAAATAATCGTCTAATATTTTCAAGTAACAAAATTGGTTAGTTGGCTATAAAATCGAGCGTCTCTACGCTCTATAGCTCTACGCTCTCGTAAAGCGTGCATATATATGCTGTAGTGTGACGAGTTTTATACCTATAGTTGAGTTTTTTACCTATAGTTGGTCGAGGGGTAAATGTTTAAAGGGCCTTAACGTACGGAGGTCCCGGGTTCGATCCCCGGCAGGGTTTGGAAATTTATAATTTCTAAAATTTCCCTGGTCTGGCCTGGTGGGAGGCTTCGGCCGTGGCTAGTTACCATCCTACCGGCAAAGACGTGCCGCCAAGCGATTTAGCGTTCCGGTACGATGCCGTGTAGAAACCAAATAGGGGTATGGGTTTAATTAACTGCCATGCCTCTAACAGGTTAGCCCGCTACCATCTTAGACTGCATCATCACTTATCATCAGGTGAGATCGCAGTCAAGGGCTAACTTGTAGTGAATTAAAAAAAAAAAAAAAATGATTTTTTTTCAAAAGAGCAACCGCCGAGTTTCTTGCTGGTTCTTCTCGGTAGGAATGGCATTCCGAACCAGTGGTAGATTCATTTGACGATTCGAAAGCACTTGTAAAAGTTTATTTGAATAAAAAACGTTTGAATTTTGAATTGCACAATATTTTGCCATTCCCTGGAATAATCATAGATTTAAAATGGTGGTGGTGGTCGCTGGCGCTTACCACTAGATACCGTCGGCATACTAGCAAATTGCGGCAATTGACTTGTGGCCAGAGCACGAGGTTTGCATCCTGTGGCCAGAGCTAGCACATGATTTATCTATGTGAGACTCGTAGCAACAGATGTTTGACGCTGACAAGTTTACACTTAGTGTGTGTTCCGTTATAAGCACTGCGAGCACTGGCAGTGCTCTTTACTGGGGACTTTCAGTGCTCTCAGTGTATTTCGGAACGCACCCTTTGTTTTACGCTCACGCACACAAGTATCTTTTCAAATAGTGAATACACACTACGATAATAAGTTGCCGCAAAAAAGGAGCTAATATTGTTTTTAGGAAGGGCGGTAGGTATCTAGTTGTAAGCGCCAGCGTTTTAAATCTATGGGAATAATGTAGCCATTATAATATATTATTAAATTGTTTGAAAATTAAATTGGGAATAATTGGAGAAAAATAAAAACTTAATTAAATAAATTAAATTAAACTATCTGGAAATTTTATTTATCACAATAATTGACGAGTGTATATCTCGTTTAAACCCAATAATATCGCAGGTAACCCAATAATATATTAACCACTAGGTGACGCCCGCGACTTCGTCGGCAAGGATTGAGGTTTTTTTGGTTCCCGCGGGAACTCTTTAAATTTCCGGGATAAAAAGTAGCTTACATGTTATTCCAGACTCTGTCTCTATCTGTCTCTGTGCCAAATGTCATCCAGATCCGTTCAGCCTATCTGCTTTGATTGAGTAACAAACATCCATCCATACATCCATCCATCCATCCATCCAAACTTTCGCATTTATAATATTAGTATTAGTATAGAACGACGCGTTCACCGGGTCACATAAGTTTGTCGGACTATACCTATAACTATGATCAAATAAATATTATAAATGCGAAAGTTTGGATGGATGTATGGATGTATGAATGTATGGATGTATGGATGTATGGATGTATGGATCTTTGTTACTCAATCACGCCCCAACGGCTGAACGGATCTGGATGAAATTTGGCACAGAGATAGATTATAGTATGGAATAACACATAGGCTACTTTTTATCCCGGAAAATTAAGGAGTTGCCGCGGGAACCGAAAAACCTCGATCCACGCGGACGAAGTCGCGGGCATCAGCTAGTATTAACTAATATTTTCATCTATGGTTATGTTACAAACTTAAAGCTTGATTTAAGTTGATTTAAAATTCAATCTCTAAGGCGCAAAGTAGGGGTTTAAAATTTACCAATCGAAATCGAGCTAAACGTGAGCGAAGCAGCAGGCAAAGGCTAGTTATCTAGTATTATAATAATATAATATAATCAAATAAATATTATAAATGCGAAAGTTTGGATGGATGTATGGATGGATGTTTGTTACTCAATCACGCTCTAACGGCTGAACGGATCTGGATGAAATGGAATGGAATGGCACAGAGATAGATTGTAGTCTGGAAATAGCACATAGGCTACTTTTTATCCCGGAAAATTAAAGAGTTCCCGCGGGAATCGAAAAACCTTAATCCACGCGGACGAAGTCGCGGGCATCAGCTAGTAAATATTATAAATGCGAAAGTTTGGATGGATGTATGGATGTTTGTTACTCAATCACGTCCCAACGGCTGAACGGATCTGGATGAAATTTGGCACAGAGATAGATTGTAGTCTGGAATAACACATAGGCTACTTTTTATCCCGGAAAACTAAGGAGTTCCCGCGGGAATCAAAAAACCTCAATCCACGCGGAGGAAGTCGCGGGCATCAGCTAGTCTAATAATACAAATCTAATTTATTTCTATATTGTGTGGAAGTATAAAGTTAAAACATTTTCGTTAGTAAAGTTCGTAACTACAATAATTCGTATAAACGAGTCCCAGCGGTCAGAACTCGGCGCCACATTAGAGACCATTCGTAATAACTGAGAGGCAAACCCATTATAATTTACTAGCTGATGCCCGCGACTTCGTTCGCGTTTTTAAGTTTTTTTTGGTTCCTGCGCGAACTTCTTAATATTCCTGGATAAAAAGTAGCCTATGTCACTCTCCAGGGTCTTCAACTATACCCATGCCAAAAATCACGTCGATCCGTTGCTCCGTTGCGGCGTGATTGAAGGACAAACCAACAAACCAACAAACCAATAAACCAACAAACAAACACTCTTTCGCATTTATAATATTAGTATGATTTCGTGGTAAATATTAACTGAGACATTAGACAAATTGAGGTGCTCAAACCATTAATTTTAACACTAACTGACATTAAAATTAATTTACTTTGTTTGTTAGTTCGGAACTATTTGACTGCTTGTCAAATCAGCAACTGTGTATAAAGTGATTAAAAACTCACACACAGGTGACGGTAATTTTATTAAGGGTTTAGGTTTTAGCATAATGAATCATTAATAGAATATAAGTTAAAAAACCGGCAAAGTGCGAGTCGGACTCGCGCACCGAGGGTTCCGTACAAACCTGTAGCAAGTTTTACGATTAATGAATTTAATGAACCGCAAAACTAACTTTGTTTGTAGAGGTTTTCTGTTAATATCAAAAAAACTATGCTAGTTAGAGCATTGGCTATAGTTTTCCTGTAAAATATACATAAATTCCTATTGACCATAATTATTTCAGATTTTTCGATTGGTAAACTCCGGAGATAAGGGGGGGGGGGGGAAGGGTATTTTTTTTGACTTTTTCCCCGATAAATTAATTCAATTCAATTCAATTTATTTCTCAAAATACATGCATACATTGTTCACGTGGTTAAATCTATTACTATAACAATACACGATGCATTATTTATATGAAAATAGAAGAATTAGTAATGAGATCAACGGTAGTTGTCCTTTCTAGATTTTTAAAGATCTGTGTTAAGGACAACTAGCCCTCTCCCTCGTTCACCATAAAGTTAATTAGGTTTATTAATGCAAGTGCATATTGAATAGATTTTAATTTTTTAAAGTAGTAGTAATAACAATCCAAAAACTATGTATAATTTGTGTGTGTGTGTGTGTTTGTGTGTGTGTGTGTGTGTGTGTGTGTGTGTGTGTGTGTGTGTGTGAGTGTGCGCGCGCGCATGCTCATGAGAAGTGTTTAAGTGCATGTAAAAGTGACTAATGCTTTTTAAAAGGAAGGTAGGTTAATTTAATTTAGAATTTTTAAGAATCCCTCTATTTCGTCGTATGTTTTGTCAATAATAAATGATATAACTTTTTGTTTGCACTGGGTATATGACAAATTGAATATGGGTAATGTTAAATTAATTTTATTGTATAGGTATGGGCCTAGGAAGTAACAAAATCGTTTGGTGAAGGCAAATTTAGGTGCACGGATGGTACAAATTTTGTTTTTGCGTCGGCCTTCAATGTTGCGGTATGGAGTTAATTTATGTTGAAGTAGAATTGTATTTAAGATAAAAAGTTTCCTAACACTGAGGACTCCACAATCTTTGTATAGTAGTGTGGTGGGGAAAAGGATAGGCCGAAAAGTTGCCACCTTTAAAACAGCCCGTTGCGCGACTTCAAGGGGCTTGAGTGTGGTTTTTGCTGTGCCTCCCCAACATGTGATGCAATATTGAATTGTAGATTGGCATAAGGCAAAATATACCTTGCGGATCACTTGAGAATTTGCAACATATCGAAGGTTTTTAAAAATAAAGATCAATTTTCGGACCCTGGCTGTAAGCAAATCAACATGTTGTTTAAAATTTAAATGCTTATCTAAAACAATGCCCAGGTATTTGATGTTATCAGTGGAAGCTATGGAGGGACATTGGCATGTTGTACTATACTTATCGTAACAAGAGTGAACTTTAAGCGTTAATGGGGTCAAAGGCTGCGAAGTTGAGCGGATCGAATATGCTATAAGCTTGGTTTTGGAGATGTTCAGTGTTAAAGAATGTGAAAGTAGCCAATCATAGACAGTGTCAAACCCTCGTTGGGCAGTTTTTTGAAGTTCAGACCATGATTTGCTATAAAATGTTATGGCAGTATCATCGGCAAATGATACTATTTGGGCATTAGGTATAAGAAGATTACAGAGGTCATTAATAAATACCAGAAAAAGAGTCGGGCCTAAAATACTGCCTTGTGGAACACCATAGGATATTGGTAGCTCATCACTCAATTGATTTCCAATTTTAGTCATTTGAGTCCGACCAGTGAGGTAGTTGCGGAAAAAATTTAACTGGTTTCGAATACCCATTCCTTCAAGCTTTATTAGGAGAATTGGGATTGGTACTGTGTCAAACGCCTTGGCAAGGTCCAAAAATATTGTCATAACTTTATCTCCATTATTAAGGTGATCAATAACATTATCAGTGAGTTCAAGAACAGCATCCGATGTGCTTTTATTTTTTCGAAAGCCAAATTGTTGAGGTGATATTAAATTAAAATGTTCAAGATAGCGCACAAGCCTATTACAAACCAGGCGTTCCAGAATCTTTGATAGGGCGGTAAGTATAGCAATGGGCCGATAATTGTTAATTGCTTTTTCATCGCCATTTTTATAAATAGGAATGATGATTGCTTTTTTGAAAACGGTTGGGAAGATACCTAAAGTCTGTTCGTTTTCATACGGTCGCCTTTGACCGCACCGCCGCCGTGCCGCCGGGGCACGTGCCTCATTTTGTCAAAGGCACCGCCATGACATCAAGCTCACCGCTTTCCGCCGTACAGGTACAGGAGAATTTCGCATATTACATCGAGCCGCCGCGCCGCGGTGAAAGGCGGTTTTTATTGACTCTGCTATCTGCTATATATATACCTATTGTTTATGTATAGGTACTTTTTAAAATTCTTTTTTCTACCTAACTTGTGTTTATTATTTATATTCGTATTTTATTACAATAACCATCAGAATAAACAAAATAGTATTCTTTTTTTATTCTTAGAATAGAAAAACATTTAGTCAACAAACACAGTACACAAAAGCAGAATAATAAAATAAAAGCAAAATAATAAGTGTCTGCAGCCCCTGCGGGTGTACCGACACTATGATACCGAACGCACTATAAAGAGAAACATTGATTGAAGATATGACATAGAATAGGTGCTAAAATTTGAGAGTATCTAATAAGTATTGTTGGAGATATGCCATCCCAGCCAGTTGCAGCATTGGGTCTTAGGGAATTGATTATAGAAATAATTTCATCAGTATCAGTTTGTTCAAGAACAAAAGAGGATAAGCAATTAACTGAGGTCGAAGCTGTGGAAAAGGTAGTATTTGGTGAATTCTGCCTAATATTATCTGCAAGTTGTTTACCTATACTAACAAAGAATTTGTTGGCATTATTACATGCTAGGTGTGGAGAGGAATCATTTAACAATAGTTGAGTACTATGTTGTTTTTGTGATGAGGTAAAACATATTTTTTTAAGAGTGTCCCACAATTGTTTAATATTGTTTCCTGCCATGTTGATTTCCTGTGTGTCATACAACCGTTTAGCTTTTTTTAATATCTTAGAGCAGAAGTTCCTGTATCGTTTATAAGTTAACTTAAGTATTTCATTTTCTGGGAACTTTTTCAGTTTTTTATGCATTGAATCTCTGTTTCGCATGCACCTCAAAAGACCTGGTGTAATCCATGGTTTCAAAGTTCTCTGCTTGCAGGGAGGCCTTGAGGTAGATGTGTTTTCTAAAATAGCTTGCGACAGTGACTTAACTAGACAATCAGAAGCAATATCAGGATTTAATATGGAATAGATATAAGACAAGTCAAGTTTTTCGAAAGTATTATCTAAGGTTATGAAGTTAATTCTTGTAGACGGATTGTATGTCCGACTAGTGTGCATTTTTGTGGCAAGGCCAATTATTGTTGCGTAATGGTCAGTAACAGTAGAATTTAAAATTAGTGTGATAGCCGATAATTTTGTGCATACTACATGATCTAGGCAATTGCTGGCTCTGGTAGGGATCGTATGTGCTGGTAGATAGCCATGGAATGCAAGGTTGTTAAGGTAATCCTGCGAGCGAGAGTCTAAAGAACTGGGCTTTATATCTAGATTTATATCGCCTGTGATCACTACTGATTTAAAGCTAACGAGTGAGGATATTATATTATTAAGAGCAGAAATAAATATGTCAATATTGTCATTAGAAGGAGATCTGTAAATACAAAGTATTGCAATGTCACAGTTAAGTTTAATAATTAGTCCTGAAGCTGAAAGCTGGAAGTCTGGCTCTTCAAAAGTATGGCAGATATCTGAATTTACAAAAACAACAACTCCATCACTCTGATTTAGGTGGTTTGTTGTCTGTCGCGTTGTATAATTATTTAAAATAGGGGTGATTTGGTTATTGTTACATGGTAGCCAGCACTCAGTTAGTACTATAACGTCATTGTCGAAAGGTATGCGCTCTAAAAGAGTTTGAAAGTTGTTAAAGTTGCAATTAATGGATCTAATATTTTGAGACAAAATTTTTAAATAGTTTCCAGGTTCTTGTAGGTATAGATCAGATTGTTCAGGATTACACGTGTACGAATCCGATACAGAAAACTCATCAACATTATTATTCAAGATATTAACTTGGCTATGCACTGTAAAAGTAGGTTGATTGGTGGGTTAAAGTAGGAAAAACGACAGGATAAAACTAGTTTATATTTTAAAAAACGCAAAATATAATGGGACCTTATGTGAATAAGAAAATGATTACAGTATTGTAAGTACAGGTATTCTATGTATATTATCAATTTTAAATGACCATTCAAAGTCAAGGTTTTTGTACTCAGCATAATAAGTTCGTGCTAGTGGTGTATGTGTTAAAATGAGTAGAATGAGTAGACGCGAGACTGTATAGATGTTGTAAGTATTTGTAGAATGTGTAATTATGTTAAGTATCATAAAATTAAATCTAAGACTAAAATAATCATGCAATGAAACGAAATAAAAGGAAAATGATTTGTACCAACTAACTAGTCATATATTAAAAGACTTAGCGAGTTCTTGGAGCTGTGATTCGTTTTTTACTAAAATGTAAGCACTTTCATTGTCCTTCCTTAACATGATGCGCCCATTTGTCGTCCAGCAATAAGCAAAATTGTGGGACTTGGCAAAGTTGCGAGATACAAAGAACAATCTATTGGCTTTGGCAGATAAGTGTTCAGCAACATATAACGGGGACTTTGGATCTTTAAAGCCAACATGTACTGAATTCAGTTTTGCTGCCGGGTTGTTTTTGTTATACGCCTTCGCGGACTTCAAAAATTCAAATTTTGTCAAGGTATTTAGAAATTCCACCTTTACACTGGAAAATTCTTTTTTTGAGGGTAGTCGGACAACGTCACGGATCTCCGTAGCTTGCAGATTAATATTTAAAGTTTTAGATAATTGTGATACCATAGTAAATAGGTCGCTCTTTGTCTCTCGCTGTTTTTTAGGTACATTGCGCAATTCTATACAAGTTTTGATAAGATTTCTGTCTAAGAAATCAATTTTTTCTTCCAGTGTAGCTAGCTGGATAGCGACTGAACCTTTTGCCTGTTCTAAGCAAGTTATTTTCGACTCCAATGAAGTTAACTGATTGGACAACGATGTCATAGATTTTTCAATTTCATTATTGGTAATCTCGATGTGAGAATACTGTTTTTTAATCTCAATAAAATGGTTTTCCAATTTATCTAGGCGCGAGTTTTGCGAAGAAAACAGTTGCCGAATTAAGTCTCTCATCTCTTCCTTAAAGACTGCAAGTTCATCTGTAAAGTCTTCATTTGACGGTCGGCGTCGTTTGGCCCGTTGAGAAACACTTTTAGAAAAATCAGGTAAAAGTAGCTCCTCTTGACATAGTTTCTGTATGTCAGTATCTGAATGACGTGAAGGCGAACTAAGCGTTGCGGATGACTTTGGCGATGACTTGTACATCGTGGCTCATAGAAGCTGGCTCCTCCTTCTTCCGGCAGTCGGTGTAGTGCGTCTTGACCAATAGTGTCACACGTAACTATGTATGCGTTCGATAAGATGTATTGGTATGGCTCACCGCTTTGTGACGCTGCACTCCTGGTACTTGTAGCGAATTAACACGATCATTTTTCGATTTTTTAGGCCGAAATTAATTTAAATTGGAATGCAACACGTCCATCACGCGTGGCGTCCGGGAGGGAAGGGGAATTAAAAACTATCATGACTAAAAATAATTAAAAATCTGTTTTAGAATGTACAAAGTAAACCCTTTCATATGATACCCCACACAGTACAGTTATCTCACTTTTAAATTTCAACCCTCCGATTTTCCCCCCTTTTTAAATAAGAACAAAAATAATTTCCAATTTTTTTTAATTCCAGTGTCTTTGGGCCACTAATATACACAACTATTCCAAATTTCATGTCGATAGCTTCGGTAGTTACTGAAATAATCGAGTGTGACGGACGGACAGACAGACAGACAGACCATAAGGGTTCCATTTTTACCATTTTGGTACGGAACCCTAAAAATTGGCAGTCATAGGATTGGCGATAGAAGTGAAAACTTATAACTTAGAATTTAAAAAAAAAATCTTCTTCTTCTTGCGCTTGTCCCACGCTATGTGGGGTCGGCTCAACATGTTTTCCTCTTCCACTCACTTCTGTTATTCGTCAACCTATCATTCACCCCTTTTATACGCATATCTTCTTTCACACAATCCATCCATCTTTGGTCTCCCTCTACTCTTTTTTCCTTCCACATGCATATCTATCATTCTTCTCGTAATATGCCTTTCTTCCCTCCGCATAACATGCCCGTACCTACCATGCTATCCTATTACTCCTCATCTTTTCTATCACTGTTGCTACTTTCAAACTTCCCCTTATTTAAAAAAAAATATATATAATAAACTGAAAAACTAAGGCATTAAAGTTTAATTACGAATGTAGTATATTTATATATTTTTTTTAATTCAACTCCTAAGGGGGTAAAACAGGGCTTTGAAATTTGTATGAAAATCGAACTCAACGTGAGCGAAGCCGCGGGCAAAAGCTAGTCATATTATGAAACTGTCATTTCCAAACTAATTTGGCTCAATAAGTTAGCCACTAGATCAAAGAGGCAGACCTACAATATAAATAAATAAATAAATAAATGTGTATTGACCTCCTTCTTATAGTGTACCTATGTACCTACTGTGTAAGTATGTAACTAAAGTGTGGTCAATGGGTCACATCCTCAGCCATCACACATCCATCCACAGCATGAAAGGTAGGTATGTATATACCGCTACCAGTGGCGTGCACGGGGCATGAGGCTAGGGTAGGCATTAGTTAGTCAAAATACCTATTAAATGACTTTTATAATGGAAAATGAGTATTGACCTATTTCCATTAGGGTAAGCTGTGCTCTTATGCCTCTATGAACTGCACGCCACTGACCGCTACGCTGATTTTCAGGAGGGGCCCAAGGGCCGAAACATCACGGACTAATCTAGTGTCTGGTACCAACTGTAAGTATAATATGTAATATGAAGGTATAAAAACCCAACGACTCTTACTTAACCCCCTGGGCGGCAAGAAAAGATGTAATATAACCATGAAATGTTTTCCATCCCCGCTGTGCAATTTAATATTAACACAGTGGGGGGTAGTTCTTATACTGGCATAAATAATACTTCCATACTTATATTATAAATACATCGATATATGTAGGTACTAGATGAGCCCATTCATAGAAAAACGTTGGGCTTCCGACTTGTAGGGCATGCCCTTATATAAGCCTGTCCTTATCCCCGCCATAGCGCTGTCCCGCTTTTCAGACTAGATGGCGTTAGTAAAATAAGTCTACATTCTTTGTTTGACAGGGCCCGTCATGTAAACTGAGGTCGTTGTATAAATACGATAGTGCGTCTGTCTGCCTATCCCTCTGTCTAAGTTCTTTCACAGACCATCTATTCAACTGGTTTAGACGAAATTTTCTGCAGAGATAAGTTGCATCCCGGGTAAGGGCATAGGTAAAAGATTTTGCACACGGTTTTTATAAAACCCAAAAAAGGATGATGCAATTGACATAATAAATGCCTACATAATAAAACCTAATGTCAAATTTTCAATTTTCTACGCGTTCTAGGCGCGGTACACAACCTATTATACATACTTATCTGAGACACGATGATCACATCGCTATAAGTATATATCATACTAATATTATAAATGCGAAAGTGTGTTTGTTTGTTGGTTTATTGGTTTGTTGGTTTGTCCTTCAATCACGCCGGAACGGAGCAACGGATCGACGTGATTTTTGGCATGGGTATAGTGGAGGACCTGGAGAGTGACATGGGTTACTTTTTATCCCAGAAAATTAAGGAGTTCCCATGGGAATTAAAAAACTTAAACCAAGCGGACGAAGTCGCGGGCATCAGCTATTTAAAAATAAAACTAAAACTAAACAGGCATAAAAATTAGTTCCAACTAGCTGATGCCCACGACTTCGTCCGCGTTGAGGATTTTTTTGGTTTCCGCGGAAACTATTTAATTTTCCGGAATAAAAAGTAGCCTATGTGTTAGTCCACACTATAATCTATCTCTGTGCCAAATTTCATCCAGATCCGTTCAGCCGTTCTGGCGTGATTGAGTAACAAACATCCATCCATACATCCATCCAAACGTTCGCATTTATAATACGAGTATGAGATTTTGGCCAACAGAACAAAATATATGAATGTGTTGGTGGGACTATACACTGTGAAGTTTAATTTACTCGTTTCTTTCCTTCATTTCGGTAACTAAATTAATTATGACGACAGCTGAAAGTTGACAATTAAATAGCGTCGGTCTCGTTAAAACGCCTACGTATTTTGGCTTCGTGACTAATTTAACTGGAGTAGCTAAGCGTTTGAAATAATTTTATTTTCTTACAATTTGTTTACTCCATTTTACACCCAAAAGAACGAAAACAGACAACAGAAATTGCCTGGCGGACAAAAAGTGCGCGAAACTTAATTTTATATAGACACACTAGCGAGACAATACAAAACGTCGTTCCCTCCAACGAGGCCCAGTCATAACTAATATTATAAACGCGAAGCGTGTTTGTTTGTTGGTTTGTCCTTCAATCACGCCGCAACCGAGCTACGGATTGACGTGATCAATTTTGCGATTTTTTGATTTTTGCATGGGTAAATAAGAGGACCTTGAGAGCGACATAGGCATTATCCCATTACTGAAAGAGAGAGTAAAACAAAATATTCCATGTGAACGAAGTCGCGGGCATCAGCTAGTAACAGATAACAAGTACCAGTACCTTTTAAGTGGCAAAAACTTATTATAGGTACTAGATTGCGACATCGTACGCCAGGATTAGCGTATATATATCCTTCCCAGGGAACGCTACGCTTTTACAAAGAGAAAGAGGAGGGGAAGAATATAGACTACTTGTCATCCCGAAAAACCAATGAGTTTACTTTTAATATACCTTTACATCTCTCATATTCGGTAAGTAGGTCCTTATTACCCCCAAATGGAGCTTGTAGGTGATCAATTAGCGCTCTGGGGTAATGATGTAGCTAGAAAAGCCCTAGGGCGGTAAGTAATTTAAAAAAGTATGATGGTTAGATGTACGCGAACTTTTTGAAAGAGTGAAGAGTTTTTTTTAACTACTTACCGCCCTAGGGCTTTTCTAGCTACATTATTACCCTAGAGCGCTAATTGGTCACCTACAAGCTCCATTTGGGGGTAATAAGGACCTACTTTACCTCACAATCGAGATGTAAAGCAGAGTAGTTAGCTCGGGTGTAAGCATCAATTGCACCCTCGAACTATAGGCGCCCTCCCTGCGCTCGTGCGCCTAAATATCTCGGGCTGCAATTGATGCCTTACAACCCTTGGCTACTAATCTACTATTACCTTCAACTTAAGAGTGGATAGACATCTTTTCGGCAAGCGCGCTCCACCTTGCATCACCACTTGCAAGTCTGATTGTAGCCTTTTAAAAAGGCTCGGAGGATCGTCGCGCCAGAAGACTCATTGGTGACGAAATACGGTCAATTCTAAGCTAGCAAAGTTGCCTGTCTGTCGGTATTCTACAGAATCAAATATAAATATTATAAATGCGAAAGTTTGGATGGATGTATGGATGGATGTTTGTTACTCAATCACGCCCGAACGACTGAACGGATCTGGATGAAATTTGGCACAGAGATAGATTATAGTCTGGAATAACACATAGGCTACTTTTTATCCCGGAAAACTAAGGAGTTCCCGCGGGAACCAAAAAACCTCAATCCACGCGGACGTAGTCGCGGGCGTCAGCTAGTAAATAATATTTCTGTGAGTGTGCCTAAGAACTTTTTGATCTGGTTCCCCCTTAACCTTTCTACTATCGTAACGCAAGGCATCGTCAGGGTCTGACGCCCTTCCAGCTTCCGTTTTTCCATCCGCTTAAAATATTGGTATCTTCAAATCAAGTGTGTATAGGCATCTTCTAGGCAAGCGTGTTCCACCTTCGGCTGCATCACTACTTCCAGCCAGTCTGATTGCATGAATGCAGCCAAGAGCTACTTCAAATAAATATTATAAATGCGAAAGTTTGGATGGATGGATGTATGGATGTGTGTATGTTTGTTACTCAATCACGCCCGAACGGCTGAACGGATCTGGATGAAATTTGGCACAGAGATTATAGTCTGGAATAACACATAGGCTACTTTTTATCCCGGAAAACTAAGGAGTTCCCGCGGGAAACAAAAAACCTCAATTTACGCGGACGAAGTCGCGGGCATCAGCTAGTAGTCTATAAATTAAAAAAATGGCAGTCATAGGGACTGCCGATAGAAATGATCGTTTTCACTTCTATCATTTAAAATAATTAAAAAAAATAAAAAATTTAAAATAATCACACTAATATTATAAATGCGAATGTGTGTTTGTTTGTTGGTTTGTCCTTCAATCACGCCGCAACGGAGCAACGGATCGACGTAATTTTTGGCATAGGTATAGTTGAGGACCTGGAGAGTGACATAGACTACTTTTTATCCCGGAAAATTAAGGAGTTCCTGCGGGAAAAACCAAAAACTTAAACCACGCCGACGAAGTCGCGGGCATCAGCTTGTTAAAATATAAACCTTAAAACTAAGACATTAAAGTTTAATTACGAATGTAGTATATGTATATTTAAGACCTTTTGTCTTCGTAACAACGCGAGGTGTCGGTGACGGTGTCGGTGACAAATCCACAAGTTTACCCCTACCAAAAAGTGCTCAACGCAGCTAAAGAAGTTTTTACTTCAAAAGAAAAATAAAGTCGACGCGGGCGAAGTCCTGGGCATCACCGGGCAATATGATAATGTCGAAGGACGCGAAAGTGTCGTGTGTGAATTGATGAGTTGGCGATCCCGGGGGCTGTTGATTTATCGTTCCTATGACACATCGCTACACCCCTCGCGTGACCTATACATTTCCTATAATTGAGTGGCAATTCGAAGATTCTCTTTCTGTAATATGATTTATATTTACGCCCTTGAGCGATCTCAACTGATGGTACTCGATGATGTAGTCTAATAGGGGTATGGCAGTTATATTAAAACCCTTAAGTACCTCATCGGTTTCTTTCGGTGGTAACTAGCCACGGCCGAAGCCTCCCACCAGACAAGACCAGAGAAAATCTATATATATAAAATTCAAAGTCCTGACTGACTGACTTATATATCAACGCACAGCCTAAACCGCTGGGGTTAGAAACTTGAAATTTTGACAGTAGGTTCCTTTAGTGACGTAGGCGCTCACTAAGGAAGGATTTTTCAAAATTCCACCCCTAAAGGGGTGAAATAGGGGGTTAATGTTTGTATGAAAGTCCGTAATTTCTCAAGTTATATCCATGAAACTTGGTATATGAGCTACCAGTAAAAAATAAAGAAGTACGTGTGTCACAGTTTTTCAAAATTCTACCCCCAAAGGGGTAAAACAGGGGTTGAAAGTTTGTATGAAAGTCCTTCATTTCTCAAGTTATGGCCATGAAACTTAGCATTTGGGCTTTTGGTTAAATATGAAGAAGTACGTGTTTCAACATTTTTGAAAATTCCCAAAGGGGTGAAATAGGGGATGAAAGTTTGTAGGAACGTTTTTCAAATTATATTAACGAAACTTGGTATTTTGGCTTTCGTTAAAAAATAAAGAAGATCATGTGTCACAGTTTTTCAAAATTCTACCCCCAAAGGGTTAAAATAAGGGTTGAAAGTTTGTATGAAAGTTAAGTTATAGCCGTAAAACTTAGCACTTTGACTTCCAGTTAAATATGAAGAAGTACCTACGTAATTCACCATTTTTAAAAATTCGACCCCCAAGGCCGTCAAATAGAGTTTGTCCTTCAATCACACTGCAGCAACGGATCAACGTGATTTTTTGCATGGGTATAGTTGAGGTACCTGGAGAGTGACATAGACTACTTTTTATCCCGGAAAATTATGGAGTGCCTGTGGGGAAAAAAAACTTAAACCACGTGGACGAAGTCGTGGGCATAAGCTTGTTCAAATTATAAATTCCCAAATTGACCTTGCCGGGAATCGACCCCGACCCGAATTGAAATTGAATGAAAAATGAAAATGATTTATTTCATGTAGGACCACTAGAGTCACTTATGATAAGTCGTAAGAATCTACCACCATCATATCAATCATACAAAATATTATAAACTAGTATGGCGCGTGGCTGCGCGGCCCGCTAAAGCGGACCGCGTAGGGGAGCGCGTGGTCCACTGTCTACTTACTCGCTGTCCTACTATCCTGCCCCCCGATTATGTAAGAATGGCCGATCAAATCGTCAAAGTTCGGCGTCAAAGTAAAATAAACCATAACAGCATAATTCAATGCTGTTATGGTTTATTTTACTTTGACGCCGAACTTTTACGATTTGATCGACAATTCTTACATAATCGGGCAGCTGGTTTACTGTCTACGTGTTCTGATCTGAACAACACACTGCTATGCTAGTGAGCACAGTGGAAGCGCCAGCACGCCAAGCGTCCGACGTAAAAGAAAATTCTCATAAAGGAAAAACATAAAACACAGACCACCAACCCCCCGCCCCTCCCTTTTTGTTTGAGCAGCCCCTAAGTAGGTACCTATCTTTAATACCCTGACCGTGCTCCTCACCCATCATCTGAACCTTCGATCATCATCTCTCTCCATATTTTTTTCTCCGAACCATTCGTCAAAATGAGATTTCTTCCATAAAAACAAATTTTGAAAAGGAACCGCATCAAAGTCTTGCATAGCAATATTCGCCATACATTTTCTATGGAAAAATAAATTCCGCCATCTTGAATTTTTTTCCTGTTCATCAAGTAGATCTTCATGTCCTGATCATCTTTTGCCAAGAAACCACTCTTCCATCTTTTATACTCTCCGAGATAGACACCGTCGAAATTTGTATGGCGGCCATCTTAAATCCGCCATTTTGAAATTTTTTTCAGCTCACTGTCAATCGGATGAAGTTTCGAGTGACATTTGGTCTAGCACCCCCCACCTATCTTCAATACCCTTTTCTATGGAAAAATAAATTCCGCCATCTTGAATTTTTTTCCTGTTCATCAAGTAGACCCTCACGTCCTGATCATCTTTTGCCAAGAAACCGCTCTTCCATCTTTTATACTCTCCGAGATAGACACCGTCGAAATTTGTATGGCGGCCATCTTAAATCCGCCATTTTGAATTTTTTTTCAGCTAACTGTCAATTGGATGAAGTTTCGAGTGACATTTGGTCGAGCACCCCCCACCTATCTTCGATAACCTGGCTGGTGCTCTTCATCCGTCTTCGAAACCCTCAATCATAAGCTCTCTCCGTATTTTTCCTCCGGATGAATTTTTGTTTTCTATACGAAACGATAAGTGAAAAAAAAAAAGTTCATACAAAATTGTCCAGGAGAGGTGATCAATCAGTCAATCAGCACGAGCAGCTATATATATATTAACTAGTATGGCGCATGGTTGCGCGGCCCGCTACAGCGGACCGCGTATTGTACCGCGTGGTCCACTGTCTACTTACTCGCTGTCCTACTATCCTGCCCCCCGATTATGTAAGAATGGCCGATCAAATCGTCAAAGTTCGGCGTCAAAGTAAAATAAACCATAACAGCATTAAATTATAGCTCAATTTAGAACACGAAATTGAGCTCTAATTCAATGGTGTTATGGTTTATTTTACTTTGACGCCGAACTTTGACGATTTGATCGACCATTCTTACATAATCGGGCAGCTGATTTACTGTCTACGTGTTCTGATCTGAAGTACACACTGCTATGCTAGTGAGCACAGTGGAAGCGCCAGCACGCCAAGCGTCCGACGTAAAAGAAAATTCTCATAAAGGAAAAACATAAAACAAAGACCACCAACCTTCCGCCCCTCCCTTTTTGTTCAAGCAGCCCCTAAGTAGGTACCTATCTTTAATACCCTGACCGTGCTCCTCACCCATCATCCGAACCTTCGATCATCATCTCTCTCCATATTTTTTTCTCCGAACCATTCGTCAAAATGAGATTTCTTCCATAAAAACAAATCTTGAAAAGGAACCGCGAAATTGAGCTATAATTTAATGCTGTTATGGTTTATTTTACTTTGACGCCGAACTTTGACGATTTGATCGACCATTCTTACATAATCGGGCAGCTGATTTACTGTCTACGTGTTCTGATCTGAAGTACACACTGCTATGCTAGTGAGCACAGTGGAAGCGCCAGCACGCCAAGCGTCCGACGTAAAAGAAAATTCTCATAAAGGAAAAACATAAAACAAAGACCACCAACCTTCCGCCCCTCCCTTTTTGTTCAAGCAGCCCCTAAGTAGGTACCTATCTTTAATACCCTGACCGTGCTCCTCACCCATCATCCGAACCTTCGATCATCATCTCTCTCCATATTTTTTTCTCCGAACCATTCGTCAAAATGAGAATTCTTCCATAAAAACAAATCTTGAAAAGGAATCGTAGTCTTGCATAGTTCTACACTAATTGTAGCCTCTTCAATATTCGCCATACATTTTCTATGGAAAATAAATTCCGCCATCTTGAATTTTTTTGCTGTTCATCAAGTAGACTTTCATGTTCTAATCATCTTTTGCCAAGAAACCACTCTTCCATCTTTTATACTCTCCGTGATAGACACCGACGAAATTTGTATGGCGGCCATCTTAAATCCGCCATTTTGAATATTTTTTCAGCTCACTTTCAATTGGATGAAGTTTCGAGTGACATTTGGTCGAGCACCCCCCACCTATCTTCAATACCCTTTTCTATGGAAAAATAAATTCCGCCATCTTGAATTTTTTTCCTGTTCATCAAGTAGACCCTCATGTCCTGATCATCTTTTGCCAAGAAACCACTCTTCCATCTTTTATACTCTCCGAGATAGACACCGAAGAAATTTGTATGGCGGCCATCTTAAATCCGCCATTTTGAATTTTTTTTCAGCTCACTGTCAATTGGATGAAGTTTCGAGTGACATTTGGTCGAGCACCCCCCACCTATCTTCGATACCCTGGCTGGTGCTCTTCATCCGTCTTCGAAATCCTCAATCATCAGCTCTCTCCGTATTTTGCCTCTGAATGAATTTTTGTCTTCTATACGAAACGATGAGTGAAAAAAAAAATGTTCATACAAAATTTTACAGGAGAGGTGATCAATGAGTGAATCAGCACGAGCAGCTATATATTATACTAGTATGGCGCGTGGCTGCGCGGCCCGCTACAGCGGACCGCGTAGTGGACTGCGTGGTCCACTGTCTACTTACTCGCTGTCCTACTATCCTGCCCCCCGATTATGTAAGAATGGCCGGTCAAATCGTCAAAGTTCGGCGTCAAAGTAAAATAAACCATAACAGCATTAAATTAGAGCTCAATTTCGAAACACGAAATTGAGCTCTAATTCAATGCTGTTATGGTTTATTTTACTTTGACGCCGAACTTTTACGATTTGATCGACAATTCTTACATAATCGGGCAGCTGGTTTACTGTCTACGTGTTCTGATCTGAACAACCCACTGCTATGCTAGTGAGCACAGTGGAAGCGCCAGCACGCCAAGCGTCAGACGTAAAAGAAAATTCTCATAAAGGAAAAACATAAAACAAAGACCACCAACCCCCCGCCCCTCCCTTTTTGTTTGAGCAGCCCCTAAGTAGGTACCTATCTTTAATACCCTGACCGTGCTCCTCACCCATCATCCGAACCTTCGATCATCATCTCTCTCCATATTTTTTTCTCCGAACCATTCCTCAAAATGAGATTTCTTCCATAAAAACAAATCTTGAAAAGGAACCGTAGTCTTGCATAGTTCTACATCTGTAGCCTCTTCAATATTCGCCATACATTTTCTATGAAAAAATAAATTCCGCCATCTTGAATTTTTTTCCTGTTCATCAAGTAGACCTTTATGTTCCGATCATCTTTTGCCAAGAAACCACTCTTCCATCTTTTATACTCTCCGTGATAGACATCGACGAAATTTGTATGGCGGCCATCTTAAATCCGCCATTTTGAATTTTTTTTCAGCTCACTGTCAATTGGATGAAGTTTCGAGTGACATTTGGTCGAGCACCCCCCACCTATCTTCAATACCCTTTTCTATGGAAAAATAAATTCCGCCATCTTGAATTTTTTTCCTGTTCATCAAGTAGACCCTCATGTCCTGATCATCTTTTGCCAAGAAACTACTATTCCATCTTTTATACTCTCCGAGATAGTCACCGTCGAAATTTGTATGGCGGCCATCTTAAATCCGCCATTTTGAAATTTTTTTCAGCTAACTGTCAATTGGATGAAGTTTCGAGTGACATTTGGTCGAGCACCCCCCACCTATCTTCGATACCCTGGCTGGTGCTCTTCATCCGTCTTCGAAATCCTCAATCATCAGCTCTCTCCGTATTTTTCCTCCGAATGAATTTTTGTCTTCTATACGAAACGATGAGTGAAAAAAAATATTTTCATACAAAATTTTACAGGAGAGGTGATCAATGAGTCAGTCAGTCAGCACGAGCAGCTATATATATATTAATATTAATATGCGAAAGTGTGTTTGTTTGTTGGTTTATTGGTTTGTCCTTCAATCGGAGCAACGGAGCAACGGATCGACGTGATTTTTTGGCATGGGTATTATGTTGATGACTGAGACACATAGGCTACTTTTTATCCCGGAAAATTAAGGATTTCTCGCGGGAATCGAAAAAAATTTTAAACCACGCGGATAAAGTCGCGGGCATCTGCTAGTATTATAATATTATTAAGTCTTATGTAAAATCCACGTAATCTGTTAGTTTTAAGTTTGATTACTTTTATATTAAACTATAATAATTGATTAAAGTTAAAGAGTGCGTCGAATTTTGATGGCGTTACATCTATGTATATCATACAAACTTCTATGCTAGAAGCGCGTTATTAAGTTTGATAAAGAGTTGCTGATTTGATTGAGTTGTCATCATCCCTATTTCGCGCGTTTTTCAAAAACCTTAAACCCACCCGTACAAAGTCGCGGGCATCAGCTAGTAATTTTATAATCCTGCATCATCATTCCACTAACACTAGCGTAACGTAAGATGACTTTCACAAAATGTTTCCTTGTGGATGAGAACAATAAGGCATGTTATCAACACAATGGGAGTCCATTAATATTCAAGTGGCGGCATGACTTGTGGACCAAAATGTTAAAGGCTAGGTAAGTGCGTTAAGGTGGTAACATTAGTTTTTCTAAATATATAAAAGGTGACTGACAAAACTGATCTGTCAATGCACAGCTATATACCACTGGACTGGATCGGGCTGAAATTTGGCTTGGAATTTTTTTTATTCCAAGCGTACCAAGTTGCGGGCAAAAGCTCGTTAATCATAAATTTGTCTAGCTTATACATATTTATTCTGAGGCCCATCCGTTGAGAAACTCTGTTGAGGTTAAAGGTATTCCATAGTCTTTGCTCTAATTTTTTGCCCGGAAAATTAAGGAGTTCCCGCGGGGAAAAAAAAACTTAACTGAGACGAAGTCTCGGCCATCTTCGAGTTTCTGAATAAACTATGCCGAGAATGGATACCAGGTCCTCTCATTTAAGAGGATCGTCTAGTTGTACATTTTCATACAAATAGCGATACCGTTTTTCTTCCCGTACCTAAATGTTGTCCAATTTACATATTTTTTAGAAATGTTGCAGATACAATGAAGAACTATGCTCGTACGTTTTAACTTTAAAGAAATATTGCTTATGTTAAAAGTTATTAGCGTCTAAATATCCATATTTTTGACCTAAAAACTTCCTCGAGTATTGTAATTTGTTAAAATTTAACTAACTCTAACTAACTAAAATACTAAAAAAATAAAAACTACGAGCCTAGATTATGGTGTACTGAATCTAATGAGAACAAAATTGTCTAATTTCGTAAACGTTTGGGGGGGGGGGGGGGGGTAAAAACGTAATCACCCTACTGGACTTGCAACTCTCTCTATCGCACGATACGGAGAAGGCAGCGAAGCGTTGTGAAACAGATAGGTAGCATTATTGAAAATACTCGCGTCGCGTTTCGTCACTAGACGATCCTCTTAAAATGAGATACAATGAATGATGATTTCTTCGATAAATAAATAAATAAATAAAATCTTTATTTGGGATTTAAAAACAAAAACTTTAAAAACATAGAATTAAAACTAGAACTAAACTAACCTATCTTTTTGAACTTGACAAAGTTGCATGGAAGCAACCAGCATCGCATCTAGCAACCCACAAGTCAGTGTAATACCTACTTGAAAAAACTAGAAGTTTAATTCGCTATAATCCGCCATAGAAGGTAAATCTATGTGGTACAGTGTGTATCTTGAACTGGCAGCCCGCGATATTCTCCACACCAGTATTAACGTAGGCATTAATTGCATGCCTATCATATGATATCCATATGATATGCATATCATATGAATCCGCCATGTGGCGGATTGTAGACGGTAATAAATTATACACGGATAATCCGACCTGTATAAGGAGCTCATGGATGCACGCCAAAAAGCATGTATGATCTCTTTAAGAGGCCGTATACTCGCCATCGGTCAATTTTGGAATCTGTAGGTATACCGCACAGTAGACCGTTAGGCTGCACTCATACATAGACGACATAGGCCAGTAAAGATACTTTGATACTTTGCGTAGTCAAGTTCGTATACGTACGTGCGGTCGTACGATCTGCAGTACCATTTTACACGTGAATTTGATCAGACTTTGATAATATTTTTTGGTCATATAGGTATTTTATAGAACTTTATTTTTATACAATTTGTGTTATATAAACATTTATGGTAAATTTTATTTTATCAGTAATTTCGTCAAACTTTTAAGAAATAGACTTTGTCCGCGTGGTTTAAGTTTTTTTGATTCCCGCGGGAACTCCTTAATTTTCCGGGATTAAAAGTAGCCTATGTCACTCTCCAGGTCCTCAACTATACCCATGCCACAAATCAAGTCGATCCGTTACTCCGTTGCGGCGTGATTGAAGGACAAACCAACAAACCAACAAACAAACACACTTTCGCATTTATAATATCAGTATGATAAGCTCTCCGGCATAACGTAAGGTTTAGTTCGGTGTGTAAGGTTTATTATTTCGATAGTTGTCATTTGACTTATGTCGAGACGATTATTGAATGGGAGCTGCGAGTAGGGAGAAAAGGAGGGGGCGAACGGAATGGAAGATTGGGTTATGCGTTCACTGGGTGATTAGAAATGAAGATCAGTTTGTGATAGTTTTGTTGATCGATCGGTGGCTGTGAAAAAGTTATTTTTGAAGGTTAGACGCCACCGAGTTTCTTGCTGGTTCTTCTCGCTAGGTCGTGGCATTCCGAACCAGCGGTAGATTCGCTTTAAATTGTTAATGATGTGAGAGTACCCGTATTACTCAAGATTACAGAAGTTTTTGTGAGAACGATAAGGGAAAGATGAATATATTGATTTCAAGAAAGTCTCGAGTAATATTTCACGGAGATATCCCTCTGAACCCATCATGTGTACATTATAAATTATAATATAGTAATTCATGTTGTAACATTACATAACACTTATTCATTAATTTCAGGAACACATTGGCGCTATTATAACGTACTACCTATTCTGTGCTGTTACTTCCGCCACAATAATAAGCGCCAGCTCTTGGGTCACCTGAGGCGTGTATCAATGTTTTGGACACGACAAAGCCTATGATGAATTAAAAAAAATGTGTTTGTGTGCAATTCACACACGACAGAAGTGCAACTTCAGAAATGTAGCCTATACGAGAGAATGAGATAAATATAACTTGTATTCATTCATTAAATGAAAATTAATTAATTAGGTACCTCTCGCAGGTCAAATCCTATTATGAATAATTTGTCTCTTTTTAGTGTCACTTTCATCGAATTTTCAAATCACAACGATTCTAAAGAAGTTTCACTTGAAAAATTAACATATTTTATAAAATTCTTCGTGTCCGATGACAAGTTACCAAACCTAGCTCTATTAATTTGCTTTAGTTCTACGCACTTTAACACCACATGGGGCTGATTCTGTAGTGCACAATCTCTAAACTAAACTAAAATTAGAGCATTACAAATATTGCTAACCCTTTCATAATACTCCCTACGGAAAGGGACAGAACTAGATTTAAAGCTGCCATTAAACTCCTGTACCGTGATTCAAAGCCTATATAATATATTGAGATAGCATCTGCTTTTCCCTCTCTTTCTTTCACGTACTTGTGTGTCTATAGCCGTCTCTGTCGCACAATCGTCCCGCTAGGCAGGGTGGGGGGCCTGTGCTGGCTGCAGAGGCCCTCCACGATTTCGTCTCATTGGCGTCTTTTTCCCCGGCGCAAGCGGTCGTCTCCACTACAAGCGGAGTGATTCGACCGCTATTTGCCACGTGAGTCTTTCATTTTTATATTTTATTTTATGTTTTAAACAGTGTTTGCTGTTCGAAAATTAATTGTGAATTTATTTATTGGTTATTAAAATAGGTTTAACGGCGTTACCGTTATTTCTGTGTGGATTTCAATATTAATTTACTTTAAACGGTGTTTGCCGTTCGAAAGTTGATTTGGATCTATTTATTGGTTATTACAATAGTTTTAACGGCGTTAGGTACCGTTATTTTCGTGTTGATTTCAATATTCATTTACAATAGGTAATGAGTGTGTCTTAAGAAAATTTCATTGTAACCTCTCAGTGCATGATTGAATTTAAATGTCTACCTTCATTATTATTATCTTGTTGGGAGTGAACCATCGCTCTTTGTGTTTGTGTTCCGTTCTAGCGATAACTAGTGTATTATGCTTGTGAAATATGGGTAAGAAAAACTAAAACACGTGTGCGCAACACGAGTTCTCTGTAAAGTACCCGCAACATCGAGCAGTTCGACTACACATAATGCAACATCGCCAGTGTTAAATTTACGTTCCGTGACTGAAATTAATGAGCACAATAAACATAGCGGACATGAGAGGTCGATAAAGGGGTAAGTGAAACACGAAACCGGGTTTATAATGCGGACATTTCTCACAATAAGTGGTGTGATCCCAAAATCAATTTTGACGTCCCTGGTAATTTATTTAATAAACAATGTGGATCATAATTTAAACTAAGTGTTTTTGATAATAACACATTCGTATGAACTTGGCTACTTTTGCGAATACTCCACCAATATTAAAAACTTCCATTGATCAGTTAAAAAACTTGAAAAACTTCAAAGATTTAATAGCGTTAATTGGTGTAATATTCGATTTACCGAAATACAAAATGATTACCTTAGTAAACCCGGTTTCGTCCAAGTAATGATGAGTTGAGAGAATTCGATCTATAATCGATCTATCTAGCGATCGCAGAGAAATCTTACGCTGTTTTAACTATCGCCTTGATAAAGCAACAAACAGCTTTTCAAAATGCAATTTGCACTTTATTAGAAAGGGCCCGCAGCCTAAATAATCTCACATTTGAGCAATTAAGTGAAACTATTACTAATACGTTTTCGAATGGTGATTATCAAAAGATTTCTTATGGCATTATTCAGTTTATACCTACCTATGTGGACATCGATCCGATTTGATCGAGTAAAGAAGGAACGAAATTCTTTCCTTCGTAAAAGACCCGCTAGTAAAAAGTTATCTGCGCAAGATCGCTCCCACTTGCACTAACCTATTCGAATCTACGGCCTTAACTGGCACTCTCGAAAAGGCAGGCGGTACGAGAAATGCTTTTCGGTGTAAATCGTTACATAGATCGGCAGCTGCGCAAGCTAAGCCTGATCCTTGCGAGTATGAGTACCCTACGCAGGGAGTACCCTCATTATACAGTAACACTAATCGCAAAACACTACATAAGGCAGCAGTTGCGCAAGCCAAGTACAAGTACCCTGCGCAAGGTGTACCCTCGTGCAGTAACGCTATTCACAAGCCAATGCAAAACCCGACAGCCGCGCAAGCTAAGCGAGATACTTGCCAATGCGAGTATAAATACCCTGCGCAGTGAATACCCTCACTTTGTAAAGCTAGTAGCTGCCTAGATTATCAGCAAGTACCAGCGGCTTTCAAGTAAGCGAAAGCGTAAGCGAGCCCAGTCGTAAGCGAGTTCAAACAAATTGTACCCTCCCACGCAGGGACAGGGTTTGCATGATCTTGATAACAACAAACACCCGCGTGGTGAGGACTTGTGTAGCGCCAGTCGCTGCTTAGATTACGTATCAGTCCATCCTAGCCATGAACAATCGTGCACGCAGGGGCAAGATACAAACGATCACAAACAAAATAAGTTTGCGCATACTGACTCGCCAACCCATCATATCAAACAGACATGCCAGTCATCGTATGATCGCAGAAATAAATCCAAATATTTTGAGGCAGGTCGCTTAAAATATTTTGTAAATAAATGGAGGAGAAAAGGGGCCCCAAAGAGGCTGTTAAAAATAATTAAAGGTTATAGAATACCTTTCCTTGAAAAGCCTCATCTGGTTCAGCCTTGCCTAACCAACGAGTCCCTCCGACTAAAAAACGACGGTTCTTGGAAACCAAAATTTATTTTAAAGGCACTCCACATGTTTGTATGCCAACTTAAATTTCGCCTGATAACAATGTATCATGTGCCTGATTTCCTTCAAAGGTTTGATTAGATGGCCAAAATACATATTTAACAGTCTTACTTCCACCTTCATATAAACTAGTGGTTCGCCGCGAACTGAGACCTCGCGGTGTCCATAAACTTACAGAGCGCCATCTATGTGAAGTTCTGTTAAACATAGTGAAGCTAAAATTAAATAATTTCGTTTCCTTAGAATATTTATCTAATTTTAGTATTTGTTGTTCAAGTACAGGATTTAATTCAAATAAGTGATCAAGTTTCAGGCTCAGCCTTTTCTTTTTAAGCACAAACGAATAAATTTGTACAGAGCGCCATCTATTGACAACATTGTGAAGTTTGTTAAAAATACGTATGCTCATTAAAAATTAAATAATTTCGTTTCCTTATAATATTTATCTAATTTTAGTATTTGTTGTTCAAGTACAGGATATAATTCAAATAATTAATCAAGTTTCAGGCTCAGCCTTTCAGAAAATTGGGAGTTCTGAGGTCATCTTTGGACGTCAGAAAATCACCACTTTGAAAGCCCCCCATTTCGTCAATTTTAGGGGAAAAATTAAAAAAAAAATATTTTTGGACTCCGTTCCTCATTATCTTTAAAATGATATACCGCAACCCTATGTAATGCTATAAAAAATATTTTACTTCGCATTCGCTTCTATGAGAGCCCCCCTGAAATAAAGATTTTTATAACTTTTTAAGCCATATTCGGCGGGAGGCCATCGGTTTACATAGTATATTTAAATTTGAAGTAATTACGTTCAGTAATTCAGAAGTTATAAGGCTCTGACAGACGGACGGACGGACGGACGGACGGACAAGTGCCAATTCACCCAAGTAGACTCAGAGACCTTCGCTTCGCTCGGTCAATAAATCTCATCGCCGGTCCTTGCATATCAAATATCAAGGCAAACTCTTACAAATGACTTGCCTGCCGTTTGGCCTTAGTTCTGCGCCAGCAGCTTTTGCCTCGGTTACCGCATGGATTGCACATCTTTTAAGGCAGAAAGGGATCAGAACTTTAGTCTATTTGGATGATTTTTTACTAGCTCACCAAGACTATGCATTACTAGCTGATGCCCGCGACTTCGTCCGCGTGGATTGAGGTTTTTCGGTTCCCGCGGGAACTCTTTAATTTTCCGGGATAAAAAGTAGCCTATGTGCTATTCCAGACTATAATCTATCTCTGTGCCAAATTTCATCCAGATCCGTTCATCCGTTGGAGCGTGATTGAGTAACAAACATACATCCATACATCCAAACTTTCGCATTTATAATATTTATTATTTGATTGAACATCAAGTTCAAGTTGCTATCAAACTGCTTACCGAACTGGGATGGCAGGTCAATTTTCGATTCCATTACAAAGCCACAGCGATGTCTTGAATATCTCGACGTAGTTTGAGATACCTGGTTTAATAAAAAATTATACCACGCGCAAAGGTCCTGAAAATCCAAGAGCAAACTTCTCTTTTACTACGGACAAATAGGAGATACAATCTGTAACAGGCTTATTCAATTTTGCCAGTTTCATTATACCCAGGGGTAGGCTAAACTTCAGTCATTCGCAAAGGCAAGCCAACTCACTCCTGCGACATGACACGAACATACGGTACTCACTTTCGCCTGCATTACGATCAGAAGTGACCTGGTGGCACCCTAACTCTCACGAGAAATCGGACTTACACATACATACAGCCTGCATCCCAGTTCCTGACTACTGATGCGGCAGATACAGCTTGGGGAGCTCGGCTCAAAGACAAAGATTTACCAGGGCTTTGGTCACCAGAGGAGCTAGGTCTTCATAGCAATGTCAAAGAACTGTTAGCAGTCATAAAGGTGTTAGTAATCGCCAAAGATCGATTAACTGGTTCGCCAAAGATCGATTCAACCATACTTTTACAATCGGACAATACGACTGCTTTTGTCTATTTGCGACACGAGGGCGGTACAAAGTCAGATCGCCTGATGGAATTGACTTATGAAATTTTTTGGTTTTTAATACTTTTTTACTGGACCAATATAAAATTAACAATAAACCTTACCATGTTCCTGGACTTTACAATAGCGAAGCTGACCATTTATCACGTTTATCAAGGACCCCGGAATGGCATTTTCTTCCAACTGCAACAAGCATTATTTTTGCTGAGTGGGGAATGCCGAGGATAGACTTGTTTGCTTCCAGGATAGCACGTGTCGTAGAAAGATATTGTTTGCTGGATTTGACTGATAGAGACGCGATAGCGCACGATGCCTTCGCTCATACATGGGTATACCGTCTAGCGTGGGTATTTCCTCCACCATGCCTAATCCCACGAGTGCTTGATCACCTGAACAGAGCATCTGGTATGCTCTTAATAGTGGTCCCACGATGGAAAAGAGTTTACTGGCGACCAGATATCAAACGTAGAGCTCTAGAAGCACCTCATACAATATAGGATGTTTTGAAAAAAGTCTAATTGATTCAGTGACTGACTGCACCACCGCCGAAAGCACACCAAATGACATTTGAAGTTTGGCATTGCAAAGGTGGTCAATTAAGCTAAGAAAGCGATCCCCTGATAAATGCGGGTTCGATGAAACAAGGCTTATCAATTAATTCCTCTTTATTATAATAGAATAGTCTAATCACATCATGCTTGATTGCTATAATTATGTATTAGATGTGTATGTACCATATTAGCTATTACACTTACACTACATTTCTATCGTATAGTGTTCAAGTCCAGTTATCCTGAAGTTCTCTTTATTTGCTTAATTTGCAAAAATCAAAATCAAATATTTTTTATTCAAGTAGACTTTTTACAAGTGCTTTTGAATAGTCGAATGAATTTACCACTGGTTCGGAATGACGTTCCTACCGAGAAGAACCAGCAAGAAACTCTGTGGTTATGCGTAGGTACATAGAAGACTAGAACGTTTTCTTTAGTCACTGACTTATAAAAGTCCCCTACAGAAGCCGTCTCAAACTCGCACTAACTTACGATCTATAGATAGTATTTTTACTATCAGGTTTTTATTAACAATTTTGGACGAATCATACTCCATTATAATTCGCCCTTACAATTCTAATCACATTGGCGTCTCGTCCCGCCAGGCGATAATAAACAAATCTCAATATATTATATAGGCTTTGAATCACGGTACAGGAGTTTAATGGACGTGTTTTACCTTACAATAAAACACATATTAAACTACTTACCTGATTCAAAGCCTACAAGACGATTTCTGCCTGGCTTCACTTGGTCAAAAGAGCCAATGAGACGAAATCGTGGAGGGCCTCTGCAGTCAGCACAGGCCCCCCACCCTGCCTAGCGGGACGATTGTGCGACAGAGACGGCTATAGACACACAAGTACGTGAAAGAAAGAGAGGGAAAAGCAGATGCTATCTCAATATATTATATAGGCTTTGAATCAGGTAAGTAGTTTAATATGTGTTTTATTGTAAGGTAAAACACGTCCATTTTAGTTTAGTTTAGAGATTGTGTTACACAGAATCAGCCCCAGTGTAACAAAAAATGCTTTAGATAGTTACTCTATCAACGTTGGTATATTATAGTAAGATGTAATATGTATCTTGTACTAAGCATACTGGTCTCAGTAGACTATTTTTTTTTTTTTTTTTAATTTATTGATCAAAATAAACGTACAATCATATTATATATCCACTAGCCATCCTCTAAAAACTTTAACGTTTATGCGAGGATGGCGAGTTCACATTGCAGTTATTAGTAAAATATAATATTTAAGTAAGCAGGCATATATAAATAACATTTTAACATAATAACATACCGTTAGGAGGTTTATCTACCCTGTGGCCATACTGCCAACACTTGTTTAATTATTGATGAAGTGTTTTTTGTTTATAATAATTATTATAATCCTTATTTTAGGAACCTCACAACTCACAGTACCTGACATCAAAATGTCAATTTTGAGTAAGATTGCAGTATTGCTTTAAGCGTTTGATCGTTACTCGCGGTCTTGTCCGGATTTCCGTTTCCGGTAGTTGTTGTAGCAAAGTGTGGCGTTGTATACTATAAGGATAAGACCGGATATTCCGATGAATACTCCCGCGAGGTAGAAGCAAAGAACGTAGCTATTGGTGATGTCGTACACCCAGCCTGGAAGAGATACAAAGAGCACTTATAAAAGTTTATATGAATGAAATACATTTGAATAGGGTTGATGACAACTCAATCAAATCAGAAACTCTTTATTAAACTCATTAATAATATACTTTTTATTTGTAACACTATAAAAATAACAAAAAATAGAAAAAAACACAGACAACAGCATGGTACAAAAGGCATTGTGTAACTCAAAGAAATTTGTACGAGGGTTAGCTGTCTCAATGTGCGGTTCTATACCTAAGTATGAACATTATGTTTCATCCCATATTCTCACAAATAAATAAATTTCATTTCATTTAAAAAAAACTTAAAAGCAAGCTTTTAGTATGGAAGATTGTATGAAATACATGACGTCATCATCATACATTGACGCACTTTTTTTTACTTTAAAATGATTATCAAACTTTAAACTAACTCAGGAATTTAATTTTAGGTCGTTTGGAAGACCCTATATTTATTAATCAGTAAGAAATAATTTATTTTTGACATAGGCATCATCCCTATTGAATTGTATAGATATCAAGTTATTTTCTGAAGTGGAACATTAGACTATACGACTATACGAGAAATAGAAACCGTGAGCGCAGCGAGCGGCAAATTTTTGATATCATGCCCTATTTTTATCAACTGCAAATCCGTACCTTTCAGTCTCGACTGGGTTGTGATCTAGTGGGAGCCGTGTAATTTGCCAGTTAAGGTGTGATCTGGTGAGTGGATAGCAATGCGGTGGGTTTAATCTAGTAGGAATGGTGGATGCACTGTGATTTTAAGAGAAGAGTAATGTAGTTGGTGATATTTGACCCGGTGGATGTGTGAGTGTGATCTGATGGGTGTAGGGTAATCTGTTGGATGTGTATGGTTGTGACTCACCGACCAATGGGGGTGCAATAAGGTTAGTGAGCCCTTGCATGAGTAGCAGCAATAAAAGCGTTGATAAACTTCTCCAGTGTGATCTGTTCCACCAGTAAGTATTATACTAATGAGGCTGTAGTTAGCCGCGATGAGAACGTCAAAGGCTCCCGAGGCGGTTGCGTGGTTGAGGTACGAGGGCAGCAGAGGCATGATGAGGGTTACGAGACAAAGGTAGCGAAGTGTGTTCTTATGAGTGGTGTGTAGTCCTGGTGGCTGCGGACTGCAATCTGGTCAACGCGATGTAATTTTGTGGGTTATTTGTTATCTGGTGGGTGTGCAATGTACTGGTGGCTACCTACGGTGGGTGTGTGGGTGTGATGGGTGTGTAATGGGTGCTAAGTATATTTTTTGTGACTCACCGGCTAGTGGAGGTCCAATCAAGTTAACGAGCCCTTGCATGAGCAGTAACAATCCATATGCGTTGGTAAACTTCTGCAGTGTGATCTGCTCCACCAGTATTTTACTAGTGAGGCTGTAGTTAGCCGCGATGAAGAAACCGAAGGCCCCCGAGGCGGCTGCGAGGCCGAGGTACGAGGCCAGCAGAGGCATGATGAGGGTCACGAGACCGCAGAAGACCATGCACACCGCGTACACTAGACTCGGGTTCACACACGCCCAGTCACCTACCCAGCCCAAGATTATCTGGAAATGTAAAGGAGATTTGATGTGTTGAGGCTTTGAATGAAATTGAATTTATATAAATTCGCTTTTATTATTAATCCTGGGAAACGGTTTCGAAAGAATTCACTTGGGGTTCACAAAATTCACAAAATTCAATGGGGGTTGGAATTTTATATGAAAGTCCTAGATTTTTGAAGTTCATCCATCAGCCTGTATTCATCCACTGCTGGGCATAGGCCTTTTCAAGAACGCGCCACCAAAGATGGTCCTCCGGCTTCCTCATCCACCCGCTTCCCGCCACCTTCTTTAGGTAATCGGACCTGGAGCGACCTGGACCTTTAGGAGCGAGCTGGAGGTCGTCCTACACTGCGCTTGCCGGTACGCAGTCTTAACTCCAGAACACGTCTGCCCCAACGGCCATCGGTTCTGCGACAGACATGGCCTGCCCACTGCCACTTCAGCTTGCTAACCCTCAGAGCTTTGTCGGTCACTTTAGTTCTTCTCCGAATTTCATCGTTCCGGATTTTACCCCTGAGAGAAATTCCCAACATAGCCCGCTGAACAACTTTTAATTTGTGGACGAGGACCACTGTCAGTGTCCACGTTTTCGAATTTTTGAAGTTAGACACTTGAAAATTGGGATTTAGGTTATTAGTTTCAAATTATAATAAACTCTATATTATATGCTATTTCACGAAAATCCACCCAACAGAGGGTGAAATGGGAGGTGGAAATTTGTATGAAACTCCTATGTTTTTGAAGTTAGACACTTGAAAATCGGGATTTAGGTTATTAGTTTTTAATAATAATAACCACTTAGCTTACCTTAGCTGTTACCCACAATTATTTTGCAAAATAAATGATTTATGATTTAACATGGCACGCCCCTCCAAATTACTTTTCCGATGTGTGCAGGTACGCCGCTAGTCGAGTAACTAATCAGTAACTACTTTCACGAATACTTTCAAACGTTTTCAATCTTGGGGGGCGCACCATTTTTAGGGTTCCGTAGCCAAATGGCAAAAAACGGAACCCTTGTGGACTCGTCATGTCTGTCTGTCTGCCTGTCCGTCCGTATGTCAGAGCCACTTTTTTCCGAAACTATAAGAACTATACTGTTGAAACTTGGTAAGAAGTTTTTTTTTAAATAATTTATAACTTACTAAGTACAAGTTTGTACGGAACCCTCGGTGCGCGAGTCCGACTCGCACTTGGCCGGTTTTTCTATATGTACTGCAGCAAGTTGTGTGAGCTCACCTCGCCAACCATGTTCAGTGTGCCGATTATGGATATCAGCTGGAAGGCCAGCGACTCGTCCAAGCCCATGTCGAGACCGCTGTCCACGATGTACGTGTATGGCACTTGGTACCACATGTACAGCAGGAAGTTCGACACCGCGAACACGAGAAACGCCGGTTTGAGCAAGTGGGAGAAGTCCACAACCCAGTCCCAGAAGTCCCACAGACCAGCGTACCATTGCACCTGAAAAATTATTAAAGTAGGACTTGAATCCATTATATCCATTATATTATAAACTAGGTAGCTGATGCCCGCGACTTCGACCGCGTGGAATAAGTTTTTCAGTTAATTTTCCAGGATAAAAAGTAGCCTATATTACTATCCCACGGTATAATCCCCCTATAATGGTGGAACAAGTACTTTTTCATATTTTAACGAAAGCCCAAATGCTGTTTCATGGCTATAACTTGAGAAATTAAGGATTTTCATACAAACTCTCAACCCCTATTTCACCCCTTCGGGGGTGGAATTTTGAAAAACTGTGAAACACATATGTTTTCATTTTCAACCCGCAGCTCATATATCAAGTTTCATGGCTATAACTTGAGAAATTAAGGACTTTCATACAAACTCTCAACCCCTATTTTACCCCTTCGGGGTGGAATTTTGAAAAACTGTGAAACACATATGTTTTCATTTTCAACCCGCAGCTCATATATCAAGTTTCATGGCTATAACTTTAGAAATTAAGGACTTTCATACAAACTTTCAACCCCTATTTCACCCCTTCGGGGGTAGAATTTCGGGATAAAAAGTATCCTATGTCCTACCTCGTAGTATGGGCTCAAATCGTGCCAAGTTTCGTTTGAATTCATTCAGTAGTTTCGGCGTCATGCGCGGCCAAGATACAGACATACAGACAGACAGACAAAAATGAAAAAAAATTACATATTTGGCTTCAGTATCGAATAATGAGTGCCCTCCAAAAAAAAATTTCAAAATATCTTCAATGTACAGAATTGGACCTGTTACAGTTTTATTATGAGTATAGATAGATGCGATCCCTCGGTACTATCTCTGATCGAAATCGGTCTAGTAATAAAGAACTTCAATATGGCGCTGACATTTTAAATTCTACCAACAGTACCCTCGCTTTCAGTTTACTTCAAAAATTTTCGACGGACATTTTGGATTTCAAAATGGTAATGAATCTTTAAAAAAAATGTTTACATCGAATGATAGACAGATGGACGGAAGGACGGACATTGTCGCACAATAATGGTAGGTACCCAACGCGTTTGTTTACGCTCACATAATATGCAAGTTACATAGCAGTTTACACAAACTGGATGACTTTTTTTTGTTCAAGAGTGAATGTGCATATATTCTAGGTAAGCTTGTTCCAACCTAGACCTCATCATTGCTTTGCACTAAGCACGATTGTAGTCAAGAGCAAGTCTATTTCGCAATTTTTAAAAACCACCATACCGATAAGGCTGCTTTATAATTTTGTCTCGTTCCATGAATGTCTGGGGCACTGGGCACTGAATTACGAGTAGGCATCAGTTCAAATGTCTCTAAAGAAACTCGTTCTACTCCAGTCATATGCGTCGGTAAGTCAACCAGGGAGCTATATTGGGGTACGATTGATGTCGTAACCGCTTCTATATCTACAGTGTCCATCGCTTTAGAAGGTCCAACAATACTGTTCTTGCTGTCTGTTACACTATCTACGGTTAATCCGAAACTTTTGTTTATTTTTCTCTCTCTTCTACGCTTTCTCTCTTTAGATGTCTCTTCATTCATCGTAACCGTCCACGGCAGGTCACGGAATAACAAACCACACACTGCCATGTTTAAAAAGAGTCCAGCGAGTATCAGAGTGGTTCCTCGCCATCCATATTTGTCCAGCCAATCATATATAAACGGAGCAAATATGTGTGAGCCAATTCCACTTCCGCACACAGATATACCGGTAGCTAAAGAACGTTTCTTCTCGAAGTAATACGCGACGATCACTACCGCTGCTACATAGCATAGACTCAGGCCAAATCCGGCCATTATTCCAAACGTAAAGAACAATGTCTCCATGTTGGCCACTAAAGCAGATATGACGAATCCTATCGCTGCTAAGATTGAGCCGCATATCGTTGTCCGCCGGCAGCCGTATCTGTCTGTTAAGAAACTGGCAATCGGACCGGACAGGGACGGCATTGCCATGAATATGCCGGCGATCCAAGCGGTTTTCCCTTTGCCCTCGCCGAAGTATTCGATAAGATGTGGTAAGAAAACCCCGAAACTGAAAGTGATGCCATCAGCGATGGCATTGACCATGAACGCGGCGAAAACCACGACCCAGCCCCAACCTCCGTCGGGAGGTCTCGCTTCGGCGATGGAGAGTTCCTCGTCATCGGAACTGGAGGAGCTGGAGCCGGAGAGTGACGCAGGCGCGGCGGGGGGCTGCGCGTCGAACTGCACGCGCGGCACTTCACTGGCACTGGTACTGGCACTGGCACCAGCGATGGCACTGGCGCTGGCGCAGTGCGACAGGCCGGTGCGCAGAGGCTCGCTCTCTGTAAGCGCGCGCGGCGGGTGCGTGTCGGGCTCGCCTAGGGTCTTCGGCGAGACGGGTGAACCTGGTGCCCCGCTGGGTCCTTCTGTAATGAAAATGTATTATTTTCAAGATGCTTTTATGATGATAAACAAAGCTCGGCGAGCGATGGAATGGGGAGTATGACAATCGCAGCTTTCTAGAGTAATGTGTGTATTCAGCAATATTGCTTTAACGATGATAGAAAACATCGTGAGGACACCAAAACCTAAACCTGAGAGTTCTCGGTGACATTTATAAAGGTTTGTGAAGTGTGTTCCAAAGCCGGCCAGTGTGGGGAAGTATTTTGGCCTTCTATTTATACTACTTAGTGGTTCGCCCCGAGGCCCGAACTGAGACCTCGCGGTATCCATAAGATAGTTTTAACTATCTTTACGGTCATAGACATCAGTACTATCAGTAGACATCAGTACTATCAGTAGACTATTTTTTTATTCCACGTAAGATGGTGATAACGTCTATTATTTATAAGCACAAACGAATAAACTTTTACAGAGCGCCATCTATTGACATCATTGTGAAGTTCTGTTAAAAATACTGAAGCTCATTAAAAATTGAATAATTTCGTTTCCTTTTAATACTTATCAAATTTTAGTATTTGTTGTTCAAGTACAGGATATAATTCAAATAATTGATCAAATTTCAGGCTCAGCCTTTCAGCAAATTGAGAGTTCTGAGGTCAACGTTGGACGTTAAGAAATCTCAACTTTGTAAGCCCCCCATTTCGTCAATTTTAGGGGAAAAATTAAAAAATATATATTTTTGGACTCCATTCCTAATTATCGTTAAAATGATATACCGCAACCCTATACCCTATTTAAAAAATATTTTACTTCGCATTCGCTTCTATAAGAGCCCCCCTGGAATAAAGGTTTTTATAACTTTTTAAGCCATATTCGGTTGGAGGCCATTGGTTTACATATTATATTTAAATTTGAAGTAATTAGGTTCAGTACAACAGCGAGGGCAAAAGATCGAGAGGCCGCTCACCAACCAGATGGTCAGACCAGCTGAGAGACTCCAAGTGCAAATTTCACACCATTGCAAGACTGGCCTCCGATAGAACCCGATGGAAAAATTTAATCCGCACAAGGTTGCAAAATCCCCAGGACCACGATCTTCAGCAATGAAGGAACGACTGGAGAGAGAGAGATGTTCAGTAATTCAGAAGTTATAAGGCTCTGACGGACGGACGGACGGACGGACGGACGGACGGACAAGTGCAAATTCACTCAAGTAGACTAAGAGACCTTCACTTCGCTCGGTCAAAAAGGAATCGGTGCTCATTGAGACTAAGACTGAGATAATACCGATGACCTTGGAGCGGCCGACGCAGCGGGTCCGGCGGCGGCGAGAGGCGCGCGCGGTCCATGGCAGCAAGGCGCGGCGGCAGGGGCGACAGCGTGCTCGAGCTTTTAAAATGATAAATTTTAATGAAAATAGTAAAAGAACCAAACATATAGACCAAATATAAAATTAAATTAATTGAAGAATCTGTAACTAATTATAATATTAATATTTAATATACTAGCTAATGCCCGCGACTTCGTCCGCGTGGTTTTGTGGTGTGCGTGCGTTGATAGGGTTAAATGAGACACGTCTGTTCTTCACTAGGTTCGATTTATTACTACTTTACTTACTGCTACACTACATCATTCCCCTAAATGAAAAAAAAAACAAAAGGATATCTATTTGTTTTTTTTTTTTTGAATGTGTACAATAATCACTTATATGGTAATAGAAAATGAAATTCTATAAATAACATATTATTAATATACTTATTTGCTAAAAAAAATAGAGTAGTAAATAGGTATTCTAACAATTATTGACATGAATTCAATGTTCAATAAATTGTAAGACAATAAAAAAAAATTACGTAATTAACAATAAGTATAACAAACATTATTGTTGTATTATATTATACTAGTGGTTCGCCCCGAACTGAGACCTCGCGGTATCACAGAGCGCCATCTATTGACAACATTGTGAAGTTCTGTTAAAAATATCATCATCATTAAAAATTAAATAATTTCGTTTCCTTAAAATATTTATCTAATTTTAGTATTTGTTGTTCAAGTACAGGATATAATTCAAATAATTGATCAAGTTTCAGGCTTGAGAGTTCAGAAAATTGAGAGTTCTGAGGTCAACTCTGGACGTTAGAAAATCGCCACTTTGAAAGCCCCTCATTTCGTCAATTTTAGGGGAAAAATTTAAAAAAAAATATTTTTGGACTCTATTTCTAATTATCTATAAAATGATATACCGCAACCCTATGTAACGCTATAAAAAATATTTTACTTCGCATTCGCTTCTATGAGAGCCCCCCTGAAATAAAGATTTTTGTAACTTTTTAAGCCATATTCGGCGGGAGGCCATCGGTTTACATATTATATTTAAATTTGAAGTAATTACGTTCAGCAATTCAGAAGTTATAAGGCTCTGACAGACGGACGGACGGACGGACGGACGGACGGACGGACAGACAAGTTCCAATTCACCCAAGTAGACTCAGAGACCTTCGCTTCGCTCGGTCTATAATTTTAATTATGTTTTATAAAGTTTCGTACGATTTTTATGAATAACTTCAATTTTGTTATTTTTAATTATTTCAACATTAGGTTCAATATCTCTTATGACTAAATATGGACCTTTATACAATGGATCCATCTTATTGTTACTTTCACTTCTAACCAAAATTAAATCGTCTTTTTGGTAATTAACTGGTTTTTTATTTTTATCATAAGTTAATTTTCGATCTATCTTACTATCAATTAACCTTTTTCTCGCATCTTTGTGTGCAAGTTGTAATCTATATTTCAACTGTAATGCATAATCGTCTGCACAATATAATGGTTCTATAATATCACTTTTCAATCGACTTGGAATATGACACTGTTTACCAAAGACTAATTCATACGGAGTATACTTTGTTGCTGTATGTATGGTTGTATTAAAAGCAAAACACCAAAATGGTAGCCAATGACTCCATGTGTAAGTATTTTCCTCACATTGTATACGCAAAAAGTTTCTTAGATTTTTATGGGTATTTTCTAACGCACCTATACTCTGATGATGGTAAGCTGTGGAATGGATTTTTTCTATTCTTAATAACTTACATGTCTCTGCCATTGTAGACGATAAAAACTCTTTTCCTTTGTCTGTACCGATGACGTCAGGAACGCCGTAACGTAATATAAAATTACTAACTAATGCACTGGTTACTACCTTAGTTTCCTTTGATGGTAATGGGTATGCTTCCACATACTTGGTAAGCTCACACTGGATGGTAAGTATGTATTGATAACCTGCATCATCCTTATCTAATGGACCAACAAGATCTAAGAATATCTTCTCAAACGCTGAACTAGCAGTTGTTGTTATTACCATAGGTTCCTTATGACTTGGAGAGTGCTTCATAACTTGACACTTGATACACTTACTTACATAGTTCCTAACATCTGCTTCTAGTCCTGGCCAGTAATATTTACTCTTAATATTATTTACCATTCGTCGAATACCTGCATGTCCGCTCGAAGGTAATAAATGATAATCATTTAATATAACTCTCTTCTCGTCTTTATCCGTAATTCTCTTAACATTTCTTAATATATGAATTTGGGGGCCGGTCCACATATTTCTACTTTTTATCTCTTCACACAACTCTTTTAAAAATAACGTGTTGTATACGTCTTTTATTATACATATTTCTTTCACATTTATTTTATTACAAAAATCTCTCAACATATTCGCAAATACGTCTCGCGTGAATTGCGACATAAAATTGAGGTTAATGTATATAATTGATTGACTTTCTATATACGCTAAACATCGATCTTCCTCAGTTATTTCTCTTTTTGCTCGTAATCTATCTATCCGTTTACCTTCGATAAACTTCATTTCCACGGAACCACTGGGAATACGCAATATTTCCGCTACTCTAGGTTGGCCTAACCTATCGTTGTCAGAAACATTAGGTATACTTGGGTTTCCTAAGCTACTGTTATCCACATTATTATCTAACTTTCTTCTCTGTGCACGTGTCATTACCAAAATTTTTTGATTCATATCCTTTAGTTCGTTCGAAGTAATGGTTACCCTACTCAATGCATCAGCTACTACGTTATTTTTTCCTTTAATGTAAACAACATTGTAATCATACTCTTCAAGCTTTAACCTAAACTTTAATAATCGGCTAGAGGGATCTTTCATGCTAAATAAATATATAAGTGGTTTATGATCTGTCATAATCGTAAATTTTCTGCCAAATAGATATGGTCTAAAGTATTTAACACTCCATACAATTGCTAACAACTCTTTTTCTATAGTCGGATAATTTAATTCAGCTTTATTTAATGGTCTACTCGCGTAAGCTATGGGTTTCATATTTCTGTTACACAAAACTGATCCGATAGCTATACCGGACGCGTTGGTTTGTAAAATAAACTCGTTGTTCTCAGAAAAATCTGGGTACTGTAAAATAGGTGGAGATACTAGACCTTGTTTTAATTTTTCAAAAGCTTTTTGACATTCATTTGTCCATTCAAAAATTGATGTTTTCCTACAAAGTTTATTTAATGGTACAGTTATTTCAGAAAAATTTGGTATAAATTTTCGGTAATAATTACAGAACGCTACAAAACGTCTCACCTCGTCTGTACTTTTTGGAATTGGATAATTTTGTAACACCTTAACCTTTTCTGGATCTGGTAAAACACCATCTGATGTAACAAAGTGACCTAAATATAAAAGTTCGGTCTTTAGAAATTCACATTTTTGTGGGTTAACCTTTAAATTTACCTTTCGAAGTCTTTCGAATATATCTATTAAATTTTTGTTATGAGATTCTAAATTACGCCCATATACTATTAGATCGTCCATGTAAACAAATGCCTTATCGCACGTAAGACCTGATAACGCTATAGACATGATACGGGAAAAAGCACTGGGGCTTATTTTAAGTCCCATTGGAAGACGCATCATTTGATATTGTCCTGAATTCGTTGAAAAAGCTGTAACTTTTCTACTATTAGGTTCTAAACTCGCTTGGTAGTATGAAGATTGAAGATCTAAATGACTAAAATACATAGCACCAGATAATGAATTTAATATCTCGGTTATGTTTGGTAAAGGAAATTTATCATCCTGAATTACATTGTTTACTTTTCTGTAATCAATAACTAATCTCCATTTTTTGTTATTATCTATAGACTTTTTTGGAACCAAAAGTACTGGACTATTCCAATCGCTATTTGTCGGTTCTATAATATTTTCTTTCAACATGTTTTCAATTTGCCTATCCACTTCCGATTTCAATGACTCAGGAATTCTATATGGCTTAACATAAACAGGTTTCGTGTTCGGCTTTATGCTGATACTTTGTTCCATTATGTTAGTTGTACCTAACGTATCCCCTTCTAAGTAAAATACATCGGCGTATTTTGCTAAATACGCCGATGTATTTTACTTAGAAGGGGATATGGATTCTACCTGGTTTCGTTCGTATGAATTTAAATGTTTCAACTTCAATGTTTGTAATAATTTTTTAACTCGTTCTACTGAACTGTATGACTTATCAAATGTACATATCTTGTAATCGTTTAATGAATTTAATTCTGGTTTAAATATATTAAATTTTTCGTCTTTTTCGGATGTATTAAGTAACCTAACTGGCACCTTGTTATCAAGAACTTTTATTAAACTTCCTGCTAAATATATATTTTCTGAAAACTGTTTCGCGTTCAAAACATACTCATTTCCTGAAACAAATGATTTATCTATCGAAATAAAATGTATCGATTCACTTCTAGCTGGCAATGTTAAATAAATTTGACTTCCACTACTTTTATTTATTTGTATCGAACACTTTTGTCCTCGAGTGTACAAAGTTCATTCGTTCGTAAGTTGATATTTGCATTATAAGCTCGCAAGAAATCTAATCCGATAATTCCGTCCGTCTGACACGGCATTTCGTCCAATACATGGAACTTATGATGGAATAATACATTTGCACGTGTTTCTAAATCTATCCACGCTATCTTCTGTGAACTTATTTTTCCTCCTAGACCGCAAATTATGGTTTCGTTACTATATAACTTTATGTTACTAGGTAATCTATCCTTATGTATGACAGATAGGGTTGCACCTGTATCTAATAAAAATGAACACTCTACACTGCCTAACCTAAACCTTAAAATATCTAGACCTTCACACGAAGTTAATATCTTATGCTCGAAAAAACTGAAAATTATCATTTAACTCACTATTTTTCTGTTCTGAGTCAATCTGATTTTCACCAACATATGCTTTATGTTGCGTTACGCCATGACCTTGACCTCGAATTCTACGGGAATAGCCACGGGTGTAGTGGTTACGGTAACGATTTGGAGCAGTATTGTACCTTCCACGGTAATTCGAATTATTATTACCACGGTAATTATTATAGTAGGAAGCACCTGGGTAAATACGAGTATTATTATAGTACTGACCTTTGTTCGAAGAACTTCCACGAACTGGGTAATGCTGGTATCTTCTTATTCCTCTCGACTTACCTCTCATGTTCATCACTACTTGACCGGATGGTAGAGACGATTCTTCGTCCTCTGCCGCACGAATTGCGTCCTTCAACTCCTGGTAGTCTCGAGCTGCAATGATGGTACCTAGCCTTCTGTTACGAAGTCCATCTGCAAACCGTTTTACTGCTAATTTTTCATTAATCGGTCTTAAAATTGCACTCGCTGTATCATTCGAATCTGCTTGGGAAATCGTCAACTCAACAAAAAGTTCCTCCAATTTATTACCAAAATCTCCAATAGTTAATTCATTTTGAGATAATTTATTTAATTAAATCAATAAAGAATTTGCTGATTTTTTCGTTAGTAAAAACTTTTTGATATCTAAGGTCAAATCATTTACTGTCTTGTAATCGGGTTGTAATTTTAATTTAGCTATTTTAGTTAATCTAGTTTTGAGTACAAAAGAAATCAGCAATTTCTTGTCTTCCGGTTTTAATAAGCAAGAATCGTACATCTCTATGCCTTGTATTATCTTTTCAGTTGTCACTTCATTTCCATCCATTATAGGAATTAAAATACTAGCTCTTTTTAAATCAAAAATCGCCATGTTGTTTGATGATACCGTAGACTCACTATAAAGTAATATTTTACGATAACTACTTTCTATATTCTTACATAAATTTTCTATAATTAACTCTGAATAATCACTTGATAATTCTTTAGCATGCAACGTATTAATATATATTTTATATTTTCCATATATTTCTATGCCTCTTTTTATTTTATTTTTCCCTATTTCTTCTAATCTCCTATTAGGACCTAATTTTCTAAGACTTACCCTTATATCTTCTAATTCATTATAAAATCTTTTTAATTGTATTTCCATTAAACATAATTTTATTTAAAAAAAAAGAAAACTTAACAGTTCGTAAGAAAAGTCCTTTAAAAGTTATTTAATTCACTCATCCTTCAGGCAGGCACTTTGCACTTGTTAACATTTATTACCGCACGCACTTTATTTACGAAACACTAAACCGCACAATTTGACTTCAGTTTAAACTCTCTCCTGTTCCTGTTCTCTTCGGTTTCCTCCTCCTGCACGACCTGACCAGCGTTGCTGCAGCCTTCTTCTAAAATCAGCGCGGACTCCTTCCGAGACCCAATTTTGGTGGCATTTTTTATATTTAGTGATGCTCACATATCTTAGCGCAATACCACATATTGCCAAAATTGAAGCTAATAGCACGTTGTTAATGTTTATCTCCGAATTATTGCCGTCTTGAATTACCACTTCTTTGTTTTGGCATTCACATTTCGAACACTGTTTTCCCATGGTGAAATATTCAATTTTTCTTCTTGGTATTTATTTTATGACCTTGATACTTTTAGACTTTTAGGCTTTTCAATAGATGGCTTTTCTTCTTTTTCGTGTCACATCCTGGTATGATTGAATATGATTTCCCCATTTCCAGCACTTATATTTCGGATTTATCGCCTCTGTCCGTAGCAGATCAACAAAATAATAATAAAAAGAATTGCTGAACCGATTATGGTAAAGTCCATCAGCCAGGCTTTAAAAAATTTATCTATTTTTATCAGAACTTCAGGACTGGCTTCAATCATTTTTAAAACTTATTTCTTCAATTGAGGCATCGAGGCACACAGGAATTCGCACCGTCCGCATCTAACCGGCCGACATCCGACACCGCGGAACGTTTCATAATTCATTTCGGTGCCCAGCCGGTGCACGCGCATGGTGCAAGCGCGCGCACCGACTGGCAGGGTCGCCATGTGGTGTGCGTGCGTTGATAGGGTTAAATGAGACACGTCTGTTCTTCACTAGGTTCGATTTATTACTACTTTACTTACTGCTACACTACAGTTTAAAATTTTTTAATTTCCGCGGGGCGCAACCAACAAAGCGCCGGGTGATGACGGAAACAACGCAGAACTCCTGAAAGCGGGTGGAAGACCAATACTTAAAGTCCTTCAGTGATTGTTCAATTCCGTCATTCACGAGGGTACAACGCCAGATGCGTGGCACAGGAGCGTGGTGGTTCTCTTCTTCAAGAAGGGAGATAACACCTTATTCAAGAATTACAGACTCATCTCGCTTCTGAGTCACGTCTACAAGTTGTTTTCGAGAGTCATGACGAATCGTCTCGCTCGTAGGTAGGAACACACCTGGGGGTCTACTCTCTTTCTCTCAAACGAAACTTCGCAAACAAACGTAATTAGTCGGTTATTAACCGGTTACATAACGTAATTAGACCCACACAAAATCGTTCAATCCAATCGGTCACGAAAATTTTATATGGATCCGTACTTCGTCTGCGTGTACGAAAACGAAATAGAGAGGAGCATAAAGATAATATTAAGTAGGAGAGGAGTTAACGAAATTTCGTTCGTTTGTTTGCGAAGTTTCGTTTTAGAGAAAGAGAGTAGACCCCCGGGTTCCGAAAAGGTTTCAGTACCGTAGACCACATTGATACTCTGCGGCAGGTTATACAGAAGACAGAAGAGTATAACCAGCCACTTTGCTTGACGTTTGTGGACTACGAGAAAGCCTTCGATTCGGTGGAAACTTGGGCAGTGTTGAGGTCTCTACAGAGATGCCCAATCGACTACCGGTACATCCAGGTGTTGAAGTGCTTGTACAAAAACGCCACTATGTCAGTCCGTATACAAGACCAGACTACGAGACCAATCCAATTGCGTGAGTGCGTCAGGGAGATGTTATTTCTCCGAAGCTGGATACCTGTTAAGTATACAGTATTGCTATGATGAAATGTGAAAGGTATGTTTTGTGTGAGGGTACTTGGTTCCTTTGTTTGTCAATAAAGTTAACTTAAGTAAGTGGGTAGGTTGCGATACTGTATGTCATTTTTAGTTCGTGTCAAGCTACCTAGCTAATATATGTGTTATATCGAACTCCAGTGTTTTCTTTAGGTTTCCAAACATATTAGTGGCGACGATTGGTGAAAATTGATCAAAATGGATAAAAAAGCGATAAGATTTGAAGAATACAACCCGGACTCGGCTAATTGGGACAGTTACATAGATCGACTTAAGTTCTGGGGGTCTACTCTCTTTCTCTCAAACGAAACTTCGCAAACGAACGAACGAAATTTCGTCAACATCCCACACAAAATCGTTCAATCCAATCGGTCTCGAAAATTGTATATGGATCCGTACTTCATCTGCGTGTACGAAAACGAAATAGAGAGGAGCATAGAGATAATAATATTACGTAGGAGAGGAGTTAACGAAATTTCGTTCGTTCGTTTGCGAAGTTTCGTTTGAGAGAAAGAGAGTAGACCCCCTGTTTCGAGGCGAATGGCGTCGTCATCGATAATGTTAAACGCGCAAACTTTTTCACAGTGTGTGGCTCGCGGGTGTACGATACTTTACTTGCGTTAATTACGCCACGAAAAGCAACTGAAGTGACTTTTACGGAAATAGAAACTATTTTAGGCAAACATTATAGCCCTAAACCGAACGAAATTTCGATGTCATTTAAGTTCTACAAACGTGATCAAAAGCGCAGTGAGTCGGCTTCGGACTTTATAGCGGACGTGAGAAAACTTGGTTCCAAGTGTAATTTCACCGATTTAGAGAGAATGTTACGGGACAAACTCGTATGCGGGATGAGTGATAGTAGATTACAGTACGAACTGTTAAAACGGGACAATCTGCGATATCAAGACGTGGTGGATGCTATGTTGGCGTCTGAATGTGCGGTGCGCGACGTTCGCATGATACACGCCGCCGCGAGCACCAGCGCCGCCGCCGCCGCCGACCTAGCGCCGCACGCCGCGACTACCGCACGCGACGCCGGCGAACCGATGGACGTCAACGCCGTACAATCGACGCCTGCTGCACGGATGTGTTACCGGTGTGGAAGTCGACACTCTGGAGAGTGCCGATTTATTAATGCGGTCTGCCGTTTTTGTAAGAAACTGGGACACATTGAAAAAATATGTATAAAGAAAAAGAAGGCTGACAAGAAAGACATTAATTTTACACAGACGGAAAACGAAGACGATTTGTTAAACGGCATATACAGCATACAAAGTGCAACGCGTGTTCCGCCCTACGAGGTGGTTGTTTTGATTGCAGACGTGCCCGTCCGTATGCAAGTGGATACGGGGGCCAGCTTCTCCCTAGTCAACGAGCGCACGTGGGACGCGCTCCGCAGACGCCTGCCGCGCGGCGCGCTGCGTCACGTGCAGCTGTCTCGAACGTGCACGTGGAACGAATCTCCAGTTAAGCTACTCGGACAAGCCACCTTACCAGTTCGTCACAAGGACGCCGTGCAGGACTTAAATATGATAGTGGCCAGAGGCAATGGACCAAACCTGCTTGGCCGCGATTGGCTCGCACCTCTGAACATATCTATGAAGATTAATTTGATTGCTAGCGACGATCTTAGAGAAATGGAGAGTATAATAGCTAAGCACAGAGAAGTATTCAGAGATGGGCTCGGTACGTACAGTGGTGATCCTGTAGCTATACATACAAAACCAGGCGCACATCCAAAGTTTTTGAAAGCTCGCCCCGTGCCATACGCTCTCCGAGAACGAGTCGAGAAGGAGATAGACCGGTTTCATTTTCAGAATGGGCTACACCGGTGGTCCCTATAGTGAAAAAATCTGGCGAAATTAGACTGTGCGGAGATTACCGCAGCGCAGTTAATGAGGCAACTGAACCGGATACTTACCCGATGCCAACAGCCAATGAAGTTTTTGCCACGGTCGCTGGAGGAAAATTCTTTACGACTCTAGATTTAGACAGGGCATATACACAGGTCATTGTGGACGACAATACGGCAAAACTACTCACTTTAAATACGTGTAAGGGTCTATACACAGTTCACAGGCTGGCATTTGGCGTAAAAGCATGCCCTGGCATATTTCAGCGACTGATGACCTCTTTGCTGGCAGGTATACGAGGAGTTGCAGTTTTGATCGACGATATTATCATCGCTGGTCGATCAATGCTAGAAATGCAAGACAGACTAGAAGTGGTACTTACTAGAATCGAAAAGGCTGGACTGAGGTTAAACGAAAATAAATGCAAGTTTGCGAAAGAGAGGGTAGAGTTTCTTGGATTTGTTATTGATTCAGACGGCATACATCCGGCACCGAGTAAAGTGGAATCGATAATAAAAACTCCCGCGCCTAAAAACAGAAAAGAACTGCAAGCGTTTCTTGGGATTTATAATTTTTACGAGCGATTCGTATCACACAAAGCGACTATACTGGAGCCGTTGCACCGTTTATTGGACACAGAACAGAATTGGAAATGGAACGATCTAGAACAGAAAGCCTTTGAAACAGCAAAGCGTCTACTTACATTTGATGTGACATTAGTGCATTATGACGTAAACAATCCCTTGATACTCACGTGTGACAGTTCGGAGTACGGAGTTGGCGCTGTGTTGTCTCATAAGATGGAAGATGGCAAGGAACGTCCAATAGCAATGGCATCTAGGACGTTGCATTCTCATGAAAGGCGCTATTCTCAGCTTGATAAAGAGGCTGCATCGATTATGTTTGGAATTACAAAATTTCATAATTACCTTATGGCGAGACGTTTTCGTATAATCACGGATCATAAACCTTTACTGGGGATTTTGACCCTAAAAAACCGATGCCTAACATGCTTGCACCTCGCTTAACCAGGATTGCAATAGCATTGACTTCACATGATTATGGAATTGCATACAAACCTGGATCGGAAATTGGTAGTGCTGACAGCCTGAGTAGATGGCCACAACCGGTTCCAGAACAGCCCGAGCAGCTGTTGAGTGAAGTGCTGCTAATGGCTGAAACACCTGAGGACTTTCCATTTAATGCTGAACACATAGCTTCTGCTACAAATCGAGACAATATTTTGTGTCGAGTAGTACATTACATTCAGCGCGGATGGCCTGCAAAAATTAATGATGCCGATCTACGTCCGTTTTGGTTACACCTGACGGAGCTATCACTGCAAAACGACTGTATACTTCTTGGTTGCCGGGTAGTAGTACCGCAATCACTGAGGCAACATATATTACAAGTTTTACATAAAGCTCACACAGGAATAGTACAAACTAAGGCGGTAGCTCGAAGCTATGTATGGTGGCCAGGGCTCAATGAAGATGTTGAGTTCTTAATAGGCAGTTGCACGAAATGCTTGGAAAATAGGCACATGCCCCCTAGAACGAGTCACGAATGGATTACACCAACTAGACCATGGTCAAGAATCCATGTTGATTTTGCTGGACCATTTCATAATAAATATTTTTTGATCGTGGTGGACGCATATTCGAGATGGCCTGAACTTTTTATGGTCAACAACACTACATCGGCTACAGTTATCAGACTTTTGAGATCAGCATTCGCTACACATGGTTTATGTGAAATTCTGGTGTCCGACAATGGCACATGCTTTGTTTCGAAGGAAATGCGGGATTTCTTAAAAGCTAATAATATTATGCACAAGACTTCAGCACTGTACCATCCTGCTACTAATGGATTAGCGGAGCGAATGGTCCAAACGATCAAAGATAAACTGAAGAAAATAGATAACTTGAAATGGGAGGTCAGAATTCCTAATTTATTGCTGACCCTCAGAACTACGCCATGTACAACAACGAACAAAAGTCCAGCCGAATTATTAATGAATGCACACTTTACACTGCGCACTTTGTTGGATACTTTACATCCAGACAATTTACAAAATAAGAAGACTGAGCAACAAATCAGCAACAATAATCAAAGAAAAACGCGACAGACCAATGTGAATCAACAGATAATGTACAGAAATTATAGTAGTAGTGGTCCAAGATGGCTACCTGGTGTAAAAAAGGAAAAAACTGGTCCATCGAGTTACAAAATTGAAACCAGTGATGGTATGACAATTAATCGACATATTGACCAGTTAATTAAAAAGAAATCTGCAACAACGCATACAGAGGAAAAAGAGAGAGATAGGTGAGGACAGGGAGGACATAAATGAGGGAAGAGAGGAAATTAGTGAAGAAGCAGAAACTATCATTACAATACCAGATGCCACTGAATGGGAAGAAATGTTAGGGATTCCTTCTACTTCAATCATGCAGAAAAAATAAGAAATAGTTAAGTGTAACATGTGTTCGAAGGCTCCATATCAGAGACCTCAAGTGAATGACAATAATAATTATAGTTTGCAGTAGTTTATAGATTTAGTATTTGTAGTTTATAAAGTGTTATAGTTAGCTTATTGATTTGTTTGGTATTTCGCTTAGATTATAAATAATGCTAATGCTTGTTAATGTTCGTTCTTAGAAATTAATTAATTTGAGTTCAGTGTAAGATCATTCTTGTTGGGGAGGTATGTTATGTATTATTATTATTGCTATGATGAAATGTGAAAGGTATGTTTTGTGTGAGGGTACTTGGTTCCTTTGTTTGTCAATAAAGTTAACTTAAGTAAGTGGGTAGGTTGCGATACTGTATGTCATTTTTAGTTCGTGTCAAGCTACCTAGCTAATATATGTGTTATATCGAACTCCAGTGTTTTCTTTAGGTTTCCAAACATATTAATACCGCTGCGTTGAAAGACGTCTTTAAGCTTCTGGAGTGGAACGGACTAGGCATCAACATCAACGGCGAGTACATCACACACCTGCGGTTTGCCGACGATATAGTCATTATGGCAGAAACTCTGGAAGACCTTAACACAATGCTCAATGACCTCAGCAGAATTTCTCAACAGGTGGGCCTAAAAATGAATATGAGCAAGACGAAGATCATGTCCAATGCACATGTTCAGCCCCACCCAGTGTTAGTTGAGAACACTGCACTCAAAATTGTTGATGAGTATATATACGTGGGGCATACAGTCCAGTTAGTTTGGTCCAATTTCGAGAAAGAGGTCAACCGCCGAATCCAACTCGGATGGGCAGCGTTCGGTAAACTCCGCGACATCTTCTCGTCCAAATCCCTCAGTGTATGAAGACGAAAGTCTTCGAACAATGCGTGTTGCCAGTGATGACTTACGGCTCCAAAACATGGTCGCTAACTATGGGCCTGATAAAAAGGCTCAGGGTCACAGGGAAGCACAGCGTTGGACGACCCCCCACTAGGTGGACGGACGATCTCAAGCGTGCAGCTGGGAGCCGCTGGGAGCCGCTGGAAGCTAGCGGGACAAGACCGTGCTGTGTGGCGATCCATGCAGGAGACCTTCATCCAGCACTGGACGTCTATAGGTTGAGACGACGACGATATCCATGCCAAAAATCACGTCGATCCGTTGCTCCGTTGCGGCGTTATTGAAGGACAAACCAACAAACAAACACACTTTCGCATTTATAATATTAGTATGATTCCAACTGAGAAAAATGTTTGATCTGTTATGTAAACCTTTATGCGTAATGAAACACAATTATTTTACGAATAACCTAAATGTTAAGTGACTGCGATTTGCTGTTTGATTTTAATATTTTGTAACCTATAAGTTGCTGATAAGAGCAATTGTATAGTTGAACTTTTTGATAGCAATGATAATTAATTAATTCTTTTCAATATACAATTATTACCATTGCAGGGGTGTGTTAAATACATTTTATCTATGACCATAGCTATGTCATAAATATTATGTATATTATGCTTGTGTCTACTCGTATGATATTGTAAAATGTCCACTCTCTCGCCTCACGCTCCAAAACTGCGAAGTGCTAACTCTGTGTAATTAAAATGTAATCATTTTTATATTTAAGTATGTGGAATTAATTATTAAATGTGGTTTCCTTGTGTACTCAAGGAAAACCCATTTAATAATTATTAATTGGCCGCCGGGTCAAATAAGTTTGTGGGGCCATAAGTACCTATTGCTATAATTTAGCTCTCTACGAGAGGATGTGATATGTTTATAAGAAAACACCCGCTAAAATAAAACTGTAATCCATACATTTGAGATAATGATTATAAGTATATGAGAAACTAAATAATTTAGTATTTTACCAAACTAATTAGGTAAGTAATTTTATCAGTTCTTATTTAACCGGCCAAGGCCGTGTCGAGCCACGCGCAGTGATATAGTCTCCTGCACACACACACACACACACACACACACACACACGCGCGCGCGCGCGCAAATAAATAAATATCAAAGAGCCAACATAAAGGTAGGGAACCCAAATCTATTGAAAGTTTGGATGGATGGCTGCGTGTTACTCAATCACGCTTAAACGGCTGAACGGATCAGGATGAAGATTATAGTCTGGAATAACTATGTGTTATTCCAGACTATAATCTATCTTTGTTTTAAGCTCTCAAATGATTACGATTTGCTTAGACAATTATTGGGCCTCTGGAGAGTGACATAGGCTACTTTTTATCCCACAAAATTAAAGAGTTCCCGCGGAAACCAAAAAACCTTAATTCACGCGGACGAAGTCGCGGACATCAGCTAGTATAATATAAGGCAATCTGAATAGGCATCTTCAAGGCAAGCGCGTTCCAACCCATTTGCACTAAGCATGATTGTCGTCAAGCGCAAGCCTATCTCACAATTTTAAAAAAAACCGGCCAAGTGCGAGTTGGACTCGCGCACCGAGGTTTCCGTACAAATCTGTAGTAAGTTTTAAATTATTAAAAAAAAACTACTTACTAGATCTCGTTCAAACCAATTTTCGGTGGAAGTTTGCATGGTAATGTACATCATATATTTTTTTTAGTTTTATCATTCTCTTATTTTAGAAGTTACAGCGGAAGTGGCTGTGACATACGGTCGGACAGACAGACAGACAGACAGACATGACGAATCTGTAAGGGTTCCGTTTTTGCCAAATTTGGCTACGGAACCCTAAAAATTGGTTGAAAGTCGGTTTACGGACGATAGTTTTACGTGATAACTAGAAGTTCTCGAAGAAGCTCGCGTGGCGGCGTTCCAGTAGCAGAACGATTCGAACTGCTAGCTCTGACGTCACGCGAGAAGATAGATAATGTGTCTCAAGCCAACGCTTGGGATCGTGCCTCTCTATCGCTTGTTCCGCGCTCTCACTTGCACGCTCAGGCTCAGGCGGAACGTGACACTTTTTCGTGCGTGCTGCCGGTGTTCATCGATATAAAAGACGTTATCATTATCACGTCAAAAAAATAGTACCTAATGAATGACGAAACGATTGAGAGTGTGACTATCGCAAAAAACTTAGGGATGTAGGTACATGGACGAAGATTTATGGTTCATGGAACATTTAAACATTAAAATAAGTAATGCACTCTACAAGCTGAAAGGGCAGTACGGTGTGAGACGTTCTCGGCCAGGGGGAGTCAGGTGAATACGCGTGGCATCTCTCATTTTGTCGGCTGTAAACTATTGCAATACTACTGTAACACACGCGTAACACGGGGAACTGCTCAAGGATCCGTTCTAGGGCCCTTACATTTCATAACCTACGTAAACGACCTTGGAAATATAATAAAAAACTGCGAGATGTTTCATATTCGCTGACGACACATGCCTTATATCCGCACACCAAGATATTCACGTAGCTTTGAAACTACTGCAAACCGATTTTGACTCACTAATAAAATGGTCGCATGACGTTGGCCTACCTAATAATAAATGTTGATAAAACCAAAACAATGTACTCGTACATTAGTTCGAGCCATAATAGACACAACGGTGATATAAATTTAATAGCGCATAGCCACCAATGTTTACATGAAAACGGGTAAATCACAATAAGAATTACAACTGCGCATTTGTGGAATCAGTAACAAGTCAACGCTACCTGGGATTAATCATTGATGACCGCCTTCAGTGGAAAGACCACATAAATTACGTGTGTGACAAATTACGTGCCCTTCTGGCAAAATTAACACTAGTTAAGAATAAGACGCCTTTCTCGACATTATTAATGATGTTGCACTAGGCGAATCGATAATATCATATGGATTGAGCAGCTATGGGCTCACATATAAAACACATATCAATCAGATATACCAGCTCCAGTTGCGACTTCTAAAAACTATTGTACCAAAAAAAATTAAAAAACAACATAGTAACGATTACCTACCACTTATTATTTAAATATTGTAAAGTAATGCCCATAGATATCAAAATCAAATATTTAATACTAGTTGAAAATTACCTAAACTCAGAACTACAAGTAATGGTTCATTATAATAAATAAACCGGCCAAGTGCGAGTCGGACTCGCGCACCGAGGGTTCCGTACAAACCTGTAGATTACCTATTCTGTGCCTGTAGTAAGTTTTACGATTTATGACGTATTAAAAACAAGACGAAATGAACCGCAAAACTAACTTTGTTTGTAGAGGTTTATTGTTAATATCAAAAAAACTATGCTAGTTAGAGCGTTGGTTTTATTTTTCCTGTAAAATATACATAAGCTTCTATTGACCATAATTATTTCAGATTTTTCGATTGGTAAACTTCGGAGATAAGGGGGGGGAACGGTATTTTTTTCGACATTTTGCCCAATAAATCAAAAACTATTATGGGTAAAAATAAATAAAAATCTGTTTTAGAATATAGAAGTAAAGCCCTTTCATATGATATCCCACTCAGTATAGTTATCATACTTTGAAATTTCAAACCCCCGATTTTCCCCCTTTTTTAATTAAACTAAAAATAATTATCGATTTTTTTTTATTTTAATGATGTTAAGCCACTATTATACACAACTATTCCAAATTTCATGTCGATAGCTTTAATAGTTACTGAAATAATCGACTGTGACAGACGGACGGACGGACAGACGGACGGACGGACGGACGTACGGAGAAAGTCGCACCATAAAGGTTCAATTTTTACCATTTTGGTACGGAACCCTAAAAATTAAGAAGTCCTAAAAACCCAAGACTGCAAATACCAAAATTCGTGAATAATTACGGCAAAAGAAGACTCAAAGTCATCGTTCCAACCCTAATGAACAACCTTCCTAAAATTTTAAAAGAAAACATGAACGAAAAAAATTTCAAACACAAACTTAAAAAACATTTTTTGGAGCAACCTGTATAGTTAATAGTTATCACTCACAAACTGCAACACCGGTTTCGCTGGCAGCGACGCGATGTTTCTAAGCGCTGAGCTAACATTTTTGCAGCTTAGCCACTATATTTTTAAGTTGGTCTCATGTTTATTTCTTTAGCTATAATTATTGTTTTATGTCTTACCTATATTAACACGGTGCACAGTAAAACCGACTGTGGTTTTTGTGGCACTGTATGTAACACAACTCTATGTCAATTTTATAAGATTAATATTAAATAAATGAAAATGAAATGTAATAATACTATTTACTGTAAACTACTGCCTAGTGCATAGACTACTCAAAAAACTGAAAATGCGGTGCAACGAATACAGAATGCATGCACTATGATACTGATAAACTGTGTTTATTTGTAAAATGTTATTTTGTGAACCCTTAGAATTTGTTAAATGTTATTAAATTGTACTGTATTTGCTATGAATGAGGCATTGAATAACTATTTTTGTATAGATCTGTTTTTTTTAATTGATAAGTATTAACTTAACTGAAATTGTATTAATTTGGTTTAATTATTGTTGTCAGTAATTTTGCATGTTGGGATAGCCTATAAAATAGGTTGAGCATTTATCATATATTTGTATTCGTCTTATATTTAAATATAAATGTATCTAGTGTATCAACTGTTGGCTGTCCAAATAAATAAATAAATAAATCGATATTCACAAAATCCATTGTGTGAAATCGCGCAGATTATGAGTAAAACTAAATACATTAGAACATCTTTAAAAATTATAAGCTATACTAATAATAATAAGTATGTTTTATTTCAGGCCAAGTACCCATATTGTAAATACAAAAATATTGTAAAATACAAAAATAAAAATAAAAATAGGTCAGGTTTTCTTCCGCGTCTGTTGGCATACCTGACTGGCATCGATTTTACATGCATAATATAATTCGAACCTATAGGTACCTACGTAATTAGGACGACCGTTACGTTAATGACGAGCTCTAGCCGCACCGCTGCTAATGTGTCCGTAGGGCACTCCACTATGGAAGCACTAGGAAAAATAGATTTTCGCCATAGCAGAGCTAGGCCGCCGTACGCCCCGCAATACGCCAGCCGCAGTGTCAACTGATGATTTCGCATACGAAGTTACGAATCAAAGTTGTCGTCTATTTCGTGTATAAAGTCAAGGTCGTGTGGGAGGAGCCACGTCTCCTGGAGGGCTATGATGTCTGCCTGTTGACACAATGAACGAACACGTTCTACAGATCGTTTAATGGAGCGACAGTTATATGAGACTATGTTTTTAATATTGGCTAAATTAGGGGTCACTCATTATATTTGTTGCGGCGTGTCGGTTGCGTAGACCCTTAACGACGCCTGGGAACTTGTCCCGCAAAAGTTGACAGAAACGCTCGGGCCACGGAGTGAGCGGGCGGGCAGAAATCGGGACCCGTCCGCTAATTACTCGTCGATGTTGCGCTGGTAGGCGTCCCGTCCTGTGCACCCCGGTCGTGCACCTCTACCGTGACAGTAGAGTAGTAGTAGTAGTATGAAGACTTGAGGTACTAGGTACTAGGAAATAAAAGAGTTATTTTCTGTACTAGTGTTGTGGGTTGACTATTCTGGGTGGACTTTCTGATTCGACTAACCGGCGCGGCGTTCAGTCTGTCGGGAATATATTTTTCATCATACCTATTCGAAAAACGCATATTGGCTTCAGAGGATAGCGGGAGCAAAGTGTAACTTGTAGGCCCATAGGACTTTTCATTTCTCTCTTCTGATTGGCCCGAAGTCACTTCATCAATTTGTTGATCGAATATACGACTTTGCATTTTTCTGTTCTGATTGGTCCGAAGTCACGTGATCAATTTGTTGATCGGATATACGTCTTTACATTTTATTTAAACTTTAAATATACGTCTAAATAATGTCTATACAATTACATAGAAGGTTGATAGGAGTATCTTCTGATTGGTGCTTAAACGTATAGGTAATGTCCATACATAGTAGGTTGATACTCCTAGCTTTTTCTCATACGTAATGATGAAAAATAGTGTGTGTCACTCGGGGCCAAATTTTTTGTTCTCGGGCGGCGTATATTGAATTCCTCGCTACGCTTAGGATTCTACTTTAGAACACCTCGCTACGCTCGGGATTCTTACTATAGAATCCTTCACTTCGCTCTGAATTCAAAATAGCGCCCTCGGGGAACAAAAATTTTCTTTGGCCCCATGTAACACAAATAACTATTTCACCAATCAATTCGTAAGTGTTCTAAATGTTCCCGACCGCCAGTTAATGCAACCTTTGTGTAACTCTTTATTGCATTACCTTATTTCTAGCACATAATTAATCTCTAAACACTGTCGGGAGCGAATGGGTGTATGTATGCTCCCGAGGCAATAGGAAGATCTTCCTCCGAGCCGGTGTCATGCTCGGGGCTCCCAGCTGGGATAACTGTTGTAAGTTGAAAGTTCTATATCTATCCGCTCGCTTGCTTTCGATTCCCAAAAAAACGTCGAGCTGTGCTCTTGAAATTTAGCACTATGCACTCATTATAACTTGCTTTACAATGGATTGAAGTGGCCTAGCGTATTTTTGTTTACCTTTTCGTGTAGACGATAACATAAGGGAACAAAAAAACGTTAGTTATTTTGATATAAGTTGTGTGTATAACATTATATATTCAGACTAAAGTTAAGGTCGAGCATATTTTGCCGGTTTAAGTCGAATAACGTGAAATTGCGAAAAAATTTGCGTGATAGGTATATAGTTTATCACGATTTTTATAAACTAGAATAGTTATTTGTACTATTTAACAATAAACAATAATTATTGTGGTAGAAAATGTGCTTAAAAAAATTAAAGAATCCACGCGCAGTTTGCACACAGTTGCACAATTCGCCACTAAAACTAGGCTGACAATCATAGCCGATTTACACAAAAACTATAAATCCTAGAACAAAAATATGACTTTTTTGATAAAGACCAGTTTATTATCTTTAATAAAAATATAAAAAGTTTCCCATAAGTCTATCTCCTGAAATAAGTAACAAAAAACCCCAAGGGAGATTTTTTTAAAAGAAAAAGATAGCGATTTCAAACTAAAATTACGACGATACTATGCTCTCCTTTAACCAATTTCAACATGTTATAAATAGATCTAATACTAATTGTTTATATTTATGGCAATAAAACTACTAAGTATCTTTAGAATTTTAGTAATTTGAAAGCTTAAACTTACGACGAGTTTCAACCTAAAAACTCAAAACAAACAGAAATTGCCTGGCGGATAAAAAGTGCGCGAAACTTAATTTTATATGGACACACTAGCGTGACAATACAAAACGTCGTTCCCCTCCAACGAGGCCCAATCATACTATTATATTTCGTCGCTTCATTCTTCAGATATAATTTTTACATTGTAGTTTCTTTATCATGCAGCAACAATCGCACGATTTTTAGAGATGTTTTATTTTAGTATAATGATAAAATTCTCCCGCTTAAGGCATCCCTACCTGGTTACACATTCAATATTTGTTCGTCATTCTTTTTTCGTGCGTAGCAACGATCGGACGTTCCCACTCTCAACAAAGTTAATATTATTATTTTATATCTAAATAAAAAATATTGAAAAAGAAACAGCCGCTGCTTCTTACAGGAAAACGGTGAGTCTTTAATCTTTCAATTTCAGCAATTTATTTCATGCCTGACAGGCTTAAGAAATTATACTTAAATTATATTTTCATGCAGTGTCAAATTACACTATGTTGTATGTGGGTACTTAAACAAAACAGTTCTGTCACTTTCATTGTGGCTCTTGCGTATTTATTACATTAATAATTATAATATCTAACTCACTAAAGGTTTTCCTAGGGTTTACCCGAGAGGTAACAACGAAGGAGAGTAAACTTTTCAGCATAAAACACGCTTATGAAATTATTCTTTTATGCAGCGTTTAATTATTCTAAATGTCCATCCGGCGGGTTGCCCAAGAGGCACCATGAAGAAGGTTAAGCCTAATTATAGTTACTTAGTACTTACACGAAGTACGTGTTAAAGTACGCTAATCCACTGGGAGGTTACTAGCGAAGTAACACGACGCAAATCAAACCTTCCAGCTAGACACTCCTAGCGACAGCAGGATAAGGAGAAATATTGGCGCCCGTTAGACTCGTCTGATGACGAGAACTTTGCAGGTTAGTCGAAAATTCTATTACCAAGTGTTAAAAAGTGTTTTTAACTCGGGATTGACTGCGAGTCAATTGCGAGATCATAATTGGCTGCGAGCCAATTATGAGTCATATTCTTATGACACTCATGCAATGAATATGTGCCACCTGGACTAGATAATATGCACATTAACTGCAAGCTAAAAAAGTGTTTTTAACTCGGGATTGACTGCGAGTCAATTGCGAGATCATAATTAGCTGCGAGCTAATTATGAGTCATATTCTTATGACACTCATGCAGTGAATATGTGTCACCTTGACTAGATATGCACATTAACTGCAAGCTAAAAAAGTGTTTTTTACTCGGGATTGACTGCGAGTCAATTGCGAGATCATAATTAGCTGCGAGCTAATTATGAGTCATATTCTTATGACACATGCAGTGAATATATACTTATCACCTTGACTAGATATGCACATTAACTGCAAGCTTTTGTCCGCGAGACAATATTAACGCAAAATGCATACATACTCGTACATACTACCTCCATATTCGTCCGCTCACTTATGGTATTCTTTAGAGATACAAATGAGGTTGAGCACCATGCACAAGACGAATTCACCATTCTCTGAACAAGGGGGAAGTCGTGAAGAGTCAAAGACGACCAACTATATCAGATTCGTCACTAAGGACCGGCTTAGCAAGCCTAACACAAATTGATTTCGTTTCGTTCACAAATACTCGAGAAGTATCCGGAACACAGGTAAATTAATTATTTACCTACTTATAAAGAAGGTTACTTTTTACTCTTATTATATTTTTTTCGTGCGAGGTAGCAAACGCACGTGCACTGTTTGTTATAACTTTTAAAAGTGAATATTTAAGTGAAATGCCGAAACGAAAACGCGAACAACAGAAACGTAATCGTCGAAGAATTATTATAGAATCCTCATCAGACTCCCGGTATGCATTCATAATTCAACCTACCCTCGCATAAAAATAATTTTTCACTATCATAATATTGCATTAAAATACAGCTAAATTATATCGCTTTCAAAGCAGAAAACCGGCTTATTCGAACGTACAAACGCCTGATGGTTGACCAAGAGTTAAAACGATGGCCATCTGCCTTACTTTTCATCATACCTGTGTAAGAAAAACATACAACAAACATTCTTCTCTAGAAATCACAAATCATTGTGTAACTGAACAACCTGGCGATTCACAGAGTGTTAACACAAAGGTTTCACAGAGACTAAAACTTTAGTCTCATACCTACATTTTCAGACTGTAATATTATGTAACAGAACAACATGGCGGTTAACCGAGAGTTAACACGAGGGTTTAAATACACGCTAAAAGTTTCGTCTTGTACGTTCCATACAACAATGGGGTGTAGGCGAACAACCTGGTGGTTAACCGAGAGTTATCACGAAGGTTTAACAGATGCTAGAAGTTACGCCTTGTATATTTCATACGATAATATTATGTAACCGAAAAACCTGGCGGTTAACCGGGGGTTAACACGCCGATTTAATAGATGCTCTAAGTTTGTCCAGAGCTCGATCCAGAACTCCTCGGGGTACTCGGAGATAGAAGAGACAGGAAATGATCCAAAATTTGGTGAAAAATATAATAAATGAATAGACCTGAAAGAAACGTAAATCATTCAGTGAATGAAATAGTCAAGATCTCAGGTTCAAAATTTCCAGATGTAATTGTTCACAATATAAAACCTCTCAGTATCAAACGTACATACACCGTCAGAGAGGTAACAAAAGGTCTGAGATAATGAATATATCCTTTTTATCAGTTATCTAGGTACTTTAGCGTTATATAAATTCAATTTATTTACGAATACTGTAGATACAGAAAACGAAAATAAAAGCGGCTAGTATCTTGCCTCATAGTGGTGTGCAAAGAAAATTTGCAACAAAAATGTGTGGTAAAATTGCAAAAATTACCCACAAGTTTTACGTTTTTCCTACCCACATGTTCTTGGGCTCAAATCTCTAGTTTTATATCTCCATCGTGCTGGAAGCATAATATATCATACATCCGATGACGCGTAAGAATGGTTGACTAAACTTAGAAGACGGCAGAAAAATAAAAACCTAATTGAGAACCTTTTCCGTTTTGGAAGTCGGTTAAACGGCGAGTATTTTTACGACCGGAAGTAGACTTCGTATGATGTACCTAACAATGTAAAATTTTATCGTATTATTGTTTTTTAAAAAAGATTTTTCGCGGGCTAGCGGGCAAGCATTACTGCAAACTCGGGATAATGCATAGTTCATGCTGCCCGAAGCGGGATCTTAACTTTAGTATGATCTATGCATCGTCCATATATTGGAAACAATCTTTGAAAAACCGTCATAACACTGTCGTTATTATAATACCTACATCGTTATCACTCGTGGAAAACATACAATTTACTCCGCCTTAACATACTCCATAATAACTTGCTTAATGCAAAATTAAAATACTTGGTTTTTTGTAAAAAGAGTAAAGAGTATAGATCCACGCTCTCAGCGCGTCTACCTTAATAATTGACGGAGGGAAATGATTTAACGCATTCATTCAAAAATAAGTAGGTACTTAAGAATATTAAATAATTTATAATGACTGATGACACATGTTTTTAGCGACATGAACAACTAGGTTGTCCATTGTTAAAAAAGTATAGTAGCCTGATATCTCACTTAATTTAAAGCTTCTAACGTCAGTGGGGTTTAAAGCCCAAACCGACCGACTCACACCTCCAAGTCGACATTAGTAGTACTACCTAGTAGTCAGTGGCGAAACTATACCATCTGAGGCCCGTGGCAAATTTTTCGGATGGGGCCCTCCGGCTTCCCAGTAAAAATAGTCACGTTAGAATTTAATTTTAATAAACCACTGATGTTATTTCTGAGCTCGTGGCCTCTCGGGCCGGGGCCCTCTTGGGTCGGGGGCCCGTGGCATTTTGCCAGTCCTGCCACCCTATAGTTACGCCACTGCTAGTAGTCTATCACAATATCGACCGAGTATATTCATCATTTTTCATTTATATTCTGCGGGGAACTTATACACAAATAGGTATTTGTCGTATTCCATAATCTTGATTATGGCATAATTTTTTGACAAACATCATAAAATGGTACCATTATTAATAATTTTATTAAATATGTGCCTGTTACTACAGGCACATAATTTACCTCCACAACAGGACCGGAATAACCCGTTCCTTTCCCGCCGCGTTTTGAAAAATAATAATTTTCTCCCCCCTTCTGGGTAGGTTTCCAAACGTTCAAACGTCCCATTGGACGTCTGTTGTGTGTAAATACAACCAAGTACTGGGCCGGCTAATATACTTTTGATTAGATTATAAATCTTGCAGCATTAACATCAATAATTATTGGTTTCATTTGCTTGCATCCAACCTGTAAGCTTGTTACTCAGGCGCTGATGTAAAAAGCGCAACATTGTATTTCTAAAGTAAAATGAATACTTAAGAAAAATCTTAGACTCATCTTAACTATACGTAGATGAGAATATCAAGAAATCCGCACATGATTCCAACCTTAAGCATAAAGCTGCTTAAAACATTATGACTCAAATAAGAGACTGAAAAAAAAAAAAAAAAAATATTGACAACAATAATTAGTATCTATTCAACATGGATACAGTTCTTGCAAAAATAGATATTTTCTGTATCTCTAAACATCTACAATGTAAAAATTATATCTGAAGAATGAAGCGACGAAATATAATAGATGATCAAACGAACTTCCTGAAGTGGAGTTCGATCATTATTATACTTCGTATTCGTCCTTCGAGATTAGCATGATATACTTGTAGTACCGTGTACGTACGGCCACTTTCACACGTTAGTTGAGGGTAGCTGAAAATAAAAACAAACGCTCCCTCCTACCGGCCGATAGCAGGCCACTATATATAGGCCCCACTCCTGCACAACTAGTCATTCGTGTTTTCGTGCTCAGCCACTTCGCACGTCCGCAAATTCGGTGAGTTTTATTTTTAAATTATTAAATTAAAAATTAATATTTTTATTATTTATTTTTGTGATAAAAACGTAAAAGTGATTTCGGAAATTTGAAATTAAACCGATCACGTAAACGTTATCACCGAATAAGTTTGTCATCGAGTTTTTTGGAGTCTTCTACATTGTTTTGTCATCGAGCTTTTGTTTTTGGAGTCTTCTACACTGCTTGTCATCGAGTTCTTTGGAGTCACTGCAATCGCCAACGCTGCCACCGTCGAGTCGCTACATTGCTCGTCAGCACAAGGTCCTCAGATAACCAACTTTCTAATAATGTGTGTTTGCGCATAGGATTTTTTTTTTTTTTTTCTCAGATATATACCTAAACTCAAACCGAAATTCAATTAATAGACTTTTACAAGTCCTTTTTGAGTCGTCGAGTGGAATCTTTCACTGGTTCGGAATAACATTCCTGCAGAAAAGAATCAGCAAGAAAGTCTGTTAAAATCTACCTGTCTAGACGTGGATATTATGAAATCTTAGCAAATCGGATTGCCTATGGCTACCTATTGAAGTGTGTTTTCGCATGCAATCTCTTGCCTACAAAATAATAGACTTACAATAAGTCGTAGGCGAGGGCCCCCAGGCATTGCTCAAATTGGAAGTACGTTTTCGCGTGCAATCTCATGCCTACAAAATAATAGACTTACAATAAGTCGTGGGCGAAAGCCCTCAGGCATGCCTAATAGACTTACAATAAGTCGGAGTACGTTTTCGCGTGCCATCTCATGCCTACAAAATGATAGACTTACAATGAGTCGTAGGCGGGGGCCCTCAGGCATTGCTCAATTTGAAGTACGTTTTCGCGTGCAATCTCATGCCTAATAGACTTACAATAAGTCGTAGTACGTTTTCGCGTGCAATCTCATGCCTACAAAATGATAGACTTACAATGAGTCGTAGGCGGGGACCCTCAGGCATTGCTCAATTTGAAGTACGTTTTCGCGTGCAATCTCTTGCCTACAAAATAATGGACTTACAATGAGTCGTAGGCGAAAGCCCTCAGGCATTGCTCAATTTGAAGTACGTTTTCGCGTGCAATCTCATGCCTACAAAATAATAGACTTGCAATAAGTCGTAGGCGAAAGCCCTCAGGCATTGCTCAATTTTGAAGTATATTTTAGCGTGCAATCTCATGCCTACAAAGTAATGGACTGGCAATGGGTCGTGAGCGGGGGCTCTCAGGCGTTGTTCAATTTTGAAGTGTTTTTTTTTCGTACACGATTTCATGCCTATGAAATTATGCCTGTATTGCGTTGTTTGTTTGAACTAACGATTGCAAAATCTATTTTTTGAGAAGTGCTTCCTTTTACGCACTTTATTGGCACACCTTTTTTCATACGATGAAAGTGCGCGCTCACGTGCTTGAATTGATCAGGTGCGAAAACTTATCCAAGCATTCATGTTGCTATAATATACTTCACTATTGGGACTGCGTTCTAATGAACAATAATGAATGACTAATGTCATGAAGACCAACGATCTTACCTGCCCTGGGAGAAGTCATGATGACGCAGGCGCAAGTCCCGCCTGCACTCCCGAATCCCGACAGCAGCAGAGCTTTATAAAACGATACGGATCGTCGGATACAGCATCTATTAATGGACGCACGACGCTTTAATTACGACATACAGCGATTCTTTAACAAGACGTTTAATTGTCCTCAGGATTAGTTATTGCATATTAAAACTAATTCTTATTATTTAGCAAGAATCTTTCAGAAACTTACAAAGATGCTAAGGCGATAATTAAATAGAGCGCAGAGTCGAAACAGCCTCAAGCCCAAACCGCAAAGGAAGTTTTAAATCAACAGACCTGTTTATGCGAGCATGTCGGCTAAGGACTTCTCATCGCAGCCATCGTTGTCCGAGATTAGGAACACTGGTAATTTTTTTTTTAAATTGGCAAAATTTTTAAAAAAGCAGTGGTCATCCATAACCGATGACCCTACAGTGGTTTAGTTGTTTTTTCCTATAGTATTCCTATTTTTAAGTGTTTCTTGTTTTGCCTCGAAATTCATTCAAAAGGCAGTCGATGGTCCCTTAGCAATAGGAGCTATATCACAAAGTGAACCTGCAGTACATTAATTTTTGACTGCAGTATTCTTTTTTTTTTTCCGAGTCATACGGCAAGAACATATTTACTTTAATATAAAACAATGAAATACATTTCAATATTTTTTCTTTATTTGAAGAATTTAGAACAATAATTTTATTAGTGAGAACTGCTATACGACCACAACCAATCAAAAATATGCTTAGTTTTCGGTCCTAATACATGCAGACCAGAAAGGCAACTAAATTAATTGCGCTTTTGTTTGAAAATAATTTTCCAAATATACGTTCCACAGTTATTTGGTTTATTTAAACCAAACTGCAATATTTTTTGTATTTTTTCGCTCGTGGAACCTATCTAAAAATTTCTTCGAGGCTAAGAAATTAATGTTACTCCTTTTAATCATAATAATTCTTTAATAATCTTTACAGTTTGGCAACTTGACAGTTTTATTTTATAATTAATTTTAAAACAAGTAAATAACTTCCGTATAAGGAGTTCCGGCACTACCTATAACTACTGTTCGATGATGATTGATTCTTTTTTAAAAAGAAATCACAAAACGAACGTCTCTATAACATAATATTTCAATGAAAAAAAAAAAAAAAGAAAAAAAAAAACAATAAGTTGCCACCGAGCTCCTGCAACTTCTTTTTTTTTGAACTTTGCTACATTAGTTGGCCTTATTACTTCATCGTGGCCGGCTAAAACACCCAACTTTTAGAAGGTGTAAATGTTTTAAATTTAAAAAATGGTAATTAAGAAACAACGTATCTATATCCTGTTGTCCTTCAGATTTTGAGCGGCTTAATTCTGTAAACAAAATTGAAATGATGTAGAAATTGTCATAGGATTCTCAACTGCGGGGTTGGGGGCCGCTTGTGGTGAGGAAACTGCTAGCACCCTACGAAATGAGGCATTTCACATTAACCAGTTGGAAATTCTGCCAGCTTACTTCGGTTTCAAGTATTTGTTGAATACTTACACATTTTTTCAAAATCTTTTCAAGATCGCCAATACCATTGCAGTTGGTTTCATAACCTGCATGGCTGGTAGGTATTTCCCCTCTTGAGATGAGCCCACGAGATATATATTGAATAGATGCGATTACAAAGATGTTTGTATTACATATAAACGCTCTAGTCACGATACTAAAGCTATTAGAGAATCAAGACGAATCCGTTCAAAGGTATTTAGTGGAAACTTTCCAAATAATTCGAAAATTCTCCTTTTTGCGTCCCAATGTTATACCAATTATAAAAATTAATATATTTCGTGTAAGAATGACTCAGATGCGTACGTCATTAATGCGTTCATGGGTTTCAATCTCTTGGGTTTCCACTCTTCGGTATTATCAAGAAAACACAAGTAAAGTTCATAATTTTTGTTCCTTTATGGCCTACCATCATATCGCATATTTAATGGTTTACTTGCTGTAATTTGTCTTCGGACCCACTGGTCCACTGGTCTTTGAACCATCTGACGTGGTTATATATATACATATATATATATTTTTATTTATTTTTTTCTTTCTCTCTCGTTCCCGCAGCCGCAAATTACACCTCACATACCCTGGTTGGAACTACTGCTGGCTGCTCGTCGGTAGTCCTTATTGATAAGAGATTTCCCACTCTTATCTATGGAAATGATGAATACCTTTCAGTCAGTTTTATTTCTTTCCTTCTATAAATTCATTTAAACAACACGATGGTTGATCAATTAAGTTGTTTCAATTCGGCAATCAATACTATACATCTCTTCCATGGATGTCTTCAGCAAGCATTAATTCAATAGAATTTGAGTTGTTGAAATTTATCACAACTTTACCAATAGTTGTAGATCTCATAATATTAGAGATAAGTGATCTCTAAGTATAATATGCAGTTTCATTGAAAAAATTGAATCATTGAATCATCAAAAAAATTGAATTCATTGAAAAAATCTATTTATAGTACCTATGGTACTATAAATAGATTTTCTAAATTTTTTTTCAAATTCATACTGACTTTCTATGCTAAAATGTAACATAACTTGAGATCCTTGAAATGCATTAATATTTTTTTTTGTTGTTTTTTCTCAATCAATGATCTGATGAAATTTCAACTATAAAAGAACTTTTGAAGCATTAAATAATTTTATGAGCTTCAAGAACATTACATAGAATGCAAAAGTTTTTCAAAATTGTAATAATAATAATATATAACATAGAATTTTCCTTCGAAATTTCTCGTCAATCAAAATTTTTAATTTTTAATTAAAACTTTCTGAACAGGTTTTTTCCGTATAATATAATACAATTTTTACATTATCGTAAGTGTAACCCTCAATAGTTATCTTGACAAAATTAAACACCTTCGACACAATATCGGACTTATCTGTTCCTCAATACAGCGCGGCCTCAAGAGCCCGCCATATCCACAAGAATATTTTAGTTGCAGTCACTTGGCATATCCACAGACTGGTCCTTGTTTTTTCCCAAAGTACACGACACTAAGTAGTTGCTCGAATACTTTTGAAATTATAATTTTCCTTGTCGAAAATTCAGATTGTTGAGTTGACTCATTTCTTACAAATACTATGATCCTGTAATAATAAAATCGAGCATTATAAAAAACAAAGTTATACAGTACCTCGTAAATATCTATCAAAATAAATAAAATTGTTCATTAAATAAGAACATAATCATTATTATGTATTAAATATTATATACCTGATGGTTAAAGTGCGTTTTTCGCATAATAACTACGAGTAAGACCTGTTTTCATGACAAGTCTCTCAATATCTACAAGTATATCATGCTAATCTCGAAGGACGAATACGAAGTATAATTAATGATTAAACGAACTTACCTGTAAGTGAAGTTCGATCATAATTATACGAGGATTCGTCCGAAGAGATTAGCATCCCACCCTCCCACGGGTTACCCCAGTGTCATGAAAAGGTCAAATTTCAAATTCAAGGTTAAATTTGTAATATATATGTGTTTATGAAAGTGTAAAAGGTCAAGCTCCGAACTAAATGACTAGTTGTGCAGGAGTGGGGCCTATATATAGTGGCCTGCTATCGGCCGGTAGGAGGGAGCGTTTGTTTTTATTTTCAGCTACCCTCAACTAACGTGTGAAAGTGGCCGTACGTACACGGTACTACAAGTATATCATGCTAATCTCTTCGGACGAATCCTCGTATAATTATGATCGAACTTCACTTACAGGTAAGTTCGTTTAATCATTAATTATATGAGTCGCTTCATTCGAAGATATATAAATAAATTCCCAACCCACCCAACCCGAAATATATTTTTGCAATAACATTAGGTACTTATATATCTCTAAAAGAATGACGAACAAATATTGAATGTGTAACCAGGTAGGGATGCCTTAAGCGGGAGAATTTTATCATTATACTAAAATAAAACATCTCTAAAAATCGTGCGATTGTTGCTGCATGATAAAGAAACTACAATGTAAAAATTATATCTTCGAATGAAGCGACTCATATAATAATGATCGAACTTCACTTCAGGAAGTTCGTTTGATCATCTATTATTATAAACACGAAGCGTGTTTGTTTGTTGGTTTGTCCTTCAATCACGCCGCAACAGAGCTATGGATTGACGTGATCAATTTTGCGATTTTTTGATTTTTGCATGGGTAAATAAGAGGACCTTGAGAGCGACATAGGCAACTCTTTATCCCATTAAAACAAAATATTCCATGTGAACGAAATCGCGGGCATCAGCTAGTAACAGATAACAAGATCCAGTACCTTTTAAGTAGCAAAAACTTATTATACTAGATTATGCCTGCGACATCGTACGCCAGGATTATAAGTAAAAGCGTATAATATAATATCCTTCCCAGGGAACGCTACGAGAGAGAAAGATGCGTGGAAGAATATAGACTAGACTTGTCATCCCGAAAAACCAATGAGTTTACTCTTAATATACTATCAACTCAAGAGTGGATAGACAGCTCTTCGGCTTGCGCGCTCCACCTTGCATCACCACTTGCAAGTAAGTCTGATTGTAGCCTTTAAAACGTTCCCTGCGGATTTTTATAAAACTTAAGTTGGATTCGGTGGATCGTCGCGCCAGAAGACTCATTGGTGACGAAATACGGTCAATTCTAAGCTCCACAGTTTGGAACATCGGCGCAAAGTTGCCTGTCTGTCGGTATTCTACAGGATTTAATTCTGTGAGTGAGCCCAAGAACTTTTTGATCTGGTTCCCCCTTCACCTTTCTACTATCGTCCCGCAAGGCATCGTCAGACCCTGAGTCTGACGCCCTTCCAGCTTCCGTTTTTCCATCCGCATATATTATTGGTATCTTCAAATCAAGAGTGAATAGGCATCTTCTAGGCAAGCGTGTTCCACCTTCGGCTGCATCACTACTTCCAGCAAGTCTGATTGCATGACTGCAGCCAATTGCTAGTCTATAAATAAAAAAAATTGGCAGTCATAGGGACGGCCCATAGAAGTGAAAACGAATAATTAAAATAATTTAAAAAAATAAAACATTTAAAATAATCATACTGATATTATAAATGCGAAAGTGTGTTTGTTGGTTTGTCCTTCAATCACGCCGCAACGGAGCAACGGATCGACGTAATTTTTGGCATAGGTTGAGGTAGGTTGAGGACCTGGAGAGTGACATAGGCTACTTTTTATCCCGGAAAATTAAGGAGTTCCTGCGAGAAAAACAGAAAACTTAAATCACGCCGTCGAAGTCGCGGGCATCAGCTAGTTAAAATATAAACCTTAAAACTAAGGCATTAAAGTTTCATTACGAACGTAGTAGGTATTATTATTATTTTCGGTATAAAATATTTAGCTCTCACGCCCGCATACAAAATAAATACATATATGGCCAAAATAATAATAATAAACTTACGTAAATAAATAGATATGAATAAACTTACATACATAAATACACAAATAAATAGTTGCAGCGGGCGGAGGATTACACCCCGGCAGGGGAGACCAGACGGCCGGGGGTCAGGGGGACAGATTGAGAAACCGGCGGACTATCCTAGCCGAGTCTAGCAACACCGCTTTCTGCATCCTGGCTGCGAGCGAACTGCCACGGAACCCCAGTCGCCTCAGATGGTGAGCGAGGCTGACTGGGATTAACCCATTCGCAGATATGACGATTGGGATGGTTTCACTGGACTCCACATGCCACATGGCGGAAACCTCGTGAGCCAGATCAAGATACTTACGTTTCTTCTCTGTCTCAGCTCTCACAAGGTTCTCGTCATATGGAATGGTGATGTCCACCAAAAACACCCGCGACTGTGCTCGGTCCAACAGCACGATGTCAGGCTTATTCGCTAGAATAGTCCTGTCCGTGATGATGGACCGATCCCAGTAGAGCCGGACTCCGTCACGCTCGAGTACAGGCACCGGTGTGTACTTGTAGTACGGCAGCCTCTCATCCAGGAGACCGTACTTCAGAGCAAGCTCTTGGTGAAGGATTTTGGCAGCTTGGTTGTGTCTGTGCAGATACTCAGTGTTAGCAAGAGCCGAACATCCCGAAAGCACATGTCTGAGCGACTCACCGGGATGGCGACAGGCTCGACAGATGTCATGAGTGCCATCCTTCAGAATGTACTTTCGGTAGTTCCGCGTCTTAACTACCTGATCCTGTATCGCACAGACAAAACCTTCGGTTTCCCCAAAGAGGTCACCGAAGCGCAGCCATTGCACGGACGCTCTTTTATCGACGTGTGGCTCATTAAGAGCTTTAAAAAAGCGTCCGTGCAACTCCTTCTCCTTCCATACGGTCTCCCGGTCAGAGGTGCTAAGTACCACCGGCGCCTGCCACTCGATTTTGGCTAAGGATAGGGGAGTGAGTCCTTTATCACACTCTATGACCTCTCTATGCATGGGTGACTCCCTCTTCGTCTCGAAGTATGTTCTGAGATTGGATATCTCCCGGTTATGCATAGTCTTGACGCTTAATAAGCCTCGACCACCACATTTCCGGGGGATATACAATCTCATCACAGACGATTTCGGGTGGTGCATGCGATAGAGTGTCATAGTTGTGCGGACTTTTCTATCCAGGGCGTCAAGTTCGGTCTGAGTCCATCTGAGTACGCCAAAGGTGTACATGAGGACGGGCATAACCCAGCCGTTATAGGCTCGAACCTTATTGGCGCCTGACAAAAAACTTTTACAGATTTTTGTCAGACGGCCAAAAAAGGCATCACAAACAGACTGTTTCATGTCCGCCTCATTTACCCCTATCGATTGCGACATACCCAGATACCGGTACGATTCAACTTCAGAAAGGGTCCTGATGTTTGATGGCTCGAAGTTCATCTCAGCCGAGTGAGTAACCTGCCCCCTCACCACATGCAAGACCGCACACTTGTCCAGCCCAAGCTCCATCCTGATAGAATTACTGAACTCCGTGGTGATATTCAGCAATTCTTGCAGGCGGGTAGCATTGGGTGCCAGCAGTTTGAGGTCATCCATGTAGAAAAGGTGAGGCACTCTTGTCACTCCTCTCCGAAACTGAAAGCCCGTCCCTGAACTCTCCAGCAGCGAGCTGAGTGGGTTCAGAGACAGGCAAAACCAAAGTGGGCTCAGACAGTCACCCTGGAAGATCCCCCGCCGTATCCTTATCCGGTCATCGGCACCCGCCAACCGCTCACCGTGGAGACAAAGGATCGTACTCCATTGCCCCATGCATTCTCTGAGGAAGTCTCGAACTGTACCATCTACTTTGTACAGTTCAAGGACCCTCAAGAGCCATGAATGAGGGACCGAGTCGAATGCCTTTTTATAATCAATCCAGGCGGCGGAGAAATTCCGGCGGTTGCGTTTGACCAATTGCCCCGCAAAGGAGTCGATGAGAAGGAGCTCCTTAGTACCACGGCTACCCCCCCTACATCCATTCTGAGCCACAGACATGATGTTATTTTCGTCTACATGACGAGATATCTTGAGGCTCAGAACGGATGTTAGCGTCTTATAGATGGTCGTAAGACACGTAATGGGGCGGTACTTTGCCGGATCAGCGCCATCCGTGGACTTTGGAGCTAGGTGAGTGATCCCAGTAGTGAAAAGGTTCGGAAGCGTCCTCTGCTCGAGAGCTTCTTGGAATTGTCGAGCCAAGGTCGCATGGCAAACCGAGAAACCCTTAAGCCAGTAGTGATGCAGCCTATCGGGACCCGGACTTTTCCAGTTCGGGGCCCGCCTTACTGCATCAACTACATCCTCCGTAGAGATGGCTACTGGGTTCATCGGTTCAATTACGGCACATGCTTCCTCTACCGCCGCAATCCAAGGGCCCTCTTCATGCTCAACCTCTCGCGACCACACACTCCGCCAGAAAGCGACGAGGTCTGCCGAGACCGGCCGTTGAGAGGTAGAGCAGACTGCTGGACACTCCAATCTTTTGTAGAACCTTTTCTGATCCCTCGAGAAGAGACGATTTTGCTGAAAGCGCTCAACTCTTTCCGAGTATCGTCGTATGCGGTTCCCCCATGCAGCGATTTTCTGCTTCAGGTCGTCGATGCGCTCCGTTAGCTTTTGGGCTATGTCGGGCTGATCCAACCTAACCCCAAGCCCATTGAAGGCAATCCTAACGGAGCGCACAATCCTTGGCCTGGTATTGCCCGACCTGAAGCTTTGCAGTCTGCCAATGAGGCCTCTGGCAAGGTTGATACGGCGTTCTATCCTCTTCTTCCAGGCCGGTTCCGCGCTGCGCCTTGCAGCTGCAGCGCGTCCCGGACCCGGGGTCTTGGCTCCGATAAATCGGTGCACGGCTAAAGCCGCACCGAAGAGAATAGAAGCCGTATCATCCAAGCCAGTGCTGCTCGCTAGGTGTTGAGGCAGCATTTGGTTGATAGCCTTAATGACATCCCGCGTCGCTACATTCAGCGTGAGGCGGGAGAGCCGCGGACGATTCTCTAGAGGAGCACTCCGAGTCTCAGAAATCACCTCTTCTAGAATCCTTCCCATCCGCTCTAAATCAAGGGAAACTGTTTCCTCAGCGCTTTCCTCAACAGGCAAATCGTGTGAGGTAGTAACTATCTCCTCGCGGATAGGCACCGCTGGAGAGACGATTTGCTCTGCTGTTGGAATTGTCACCTCGGGAACAGCCTCACGTCGTAACCGTTCGAGCTCGCCAGCGTTAAAGATGTTCGAACGCTGAATATACCGAGCCCGATCTGCCAGGTTTTGCTCCGTGACAGTTAAAGTCGGCTCAAGCAGCAGGAACTCGCGGTACATTGCCGCTCGGTAGCCAGTCCGTCCGGTTTCCCCTCCCGTCGCCCTGTAGTACGCACGCATGACATTCTGGTTCATTTGAGACGTCCATCTCATGCGGCGTACACCACCAGCGGCGGGCCCCGAAGATTGGGTCCCAGGAGATCCTATCGGGGCCAAGCCCTCTGATGGGGATGATGGATTGGTCGACCGACCCGATGGTAGTGGCGGTCGACGGGTATGGCTGGCGGCCCGCATGCTGTCACGTCCAGCGCCAGCCCCAGACGCGCCCTGGCGCCCCCCAGGCAGCGACCCTATGTGCGCATTCTCATTATTTGTGTTATTATTATTATTATTAAATAACTTTATTGCATAAACAATAGAACAATTTACAAAGGACATATATAATAAAAGTAAAAACAAAAGGTGACCTTATCACTAAAGTGATCTCTTCCAGGCAACCTACACTAATGAACCAAAAATACTGTGAGACGGGAAATTGCTCTATAGAATTATAAATGCATACATAAACATCTATATTCAAATAGGTACACACTATTACTAAATAAATATTACATACTTATCAAATAAATAAACAAATACAAATATGCAATATATACATAAACATTACACCATACATACATACATACATACATACATACTTACATACATACATATATAAGTATACCTTATACGAATTTTACACATAAGTACAAAAATCATTGCAACAGATAGTGCTTTTTGACCATTGAGGTATTATGTACTAACGTACTAGAGAAGACACCGCGAATGTAATCTGTGCTGCGTCGCGAAGCACGCGGCGGGTGCGGGACGCGCGGGGTGCTCGCTGGTAAGGTCATAGATGAGACACGCAGAAGTGACACTAAGTACTTTCTGCCTATTGGGTTATTCAATGAGACTATGTACTTTTGAATTTATGCAGTGTGAGACTGCATAAAGTGCACATATGAAATAAGATAATAGTAGACCTAGTTTTATAGACGGAAAAAAATAATTAAAAAGTAAAAACAAAAAGATATGCATTTTATACAACTTTAAACTTTTTATTAGGAACTGTTGACACTATAAAAGAAAATGTTACAACTTAACCATCCCTCATGTTAAAAAATAATAGTGACATTTTTATCTTATTCTACCTTATCATTATAGAAATGAAGTGAAAAAAAACATCGTTTCCTATAATAGTTATTTGTGTAACAAGAGAGCAAAATTTTTTTTGTTAAATTTTTAAAGTTTTACTGTAATTAATTACCGAGAAACTAAAGAAGTTTCAAAATGGCGCTGACTTTTTTAAATTTTGGTACCAGTTTCCTGTTTTGTGATCCTAGGGATCCTCAGATATCGATTTTGAACGAAATCGGTACAATAACAAAGAATTTCAAAATGGCGCTGCCTTTTTTAAATTTTGGTAACAGTTTCCTGTTTTGTGATCCTAGGGAGCCCCAAATATTGATTTTAATGAAATCGGTCGAATAAGAAAAAAGTAAAATGTAAAATGTATGATCGTAGGTGTCTCATCTGTAGGTAAAGTTCACTTTTAATTTATGATATTCCGAGAAATGGTGGAACGTGGGTGAATCAGTAGAAAAATATCTTCAAAAATTTGTTTTGGTTTGTTTTCGTAAACGTTTTTTTTACTTATCGATGATATGTCACGCCACAATCTTTTTTATTTACAGTTGTATTATTTTTACACGTTTTTATAACGCACGACGGCATTTTAAAATTTTCGTGCGAGCACAATTTCGACACGCGGCCGCGAAGAGCGTAGGCGAGAGACTAAATAAGGTGAAGCCGGCCGGCCGCAAAGCATGGCGCAAATTTTTTGTTTGCGGCGTCGGTTCTAGTACTTGTACATATAATTCAATGTTTTTGACACGATTTTTAAAGGCTGCCAAAGATTGTGATTGTCTGATGTCAGCAGGGAGTGCGTTCCACAATATTGCTGCTTTTATGGTGAATGAGTCTGAGTAGCTCTGGGCGTTTCTTTGGTTAACTTTTAGCTTATTATCCCTGGAAGAACGTAAGGTATGCTGGATTGGAAAGGAACTAAGGAACCTAAAGCGTTCTTTTAGATAGGGGGGCGTCCATGGGTGGTAAAGGGTGGCATAGAGAATAGAGAGGATATGAAGATTACGCCTTTGCCGGATAGGGAGCCAGTTAAGTTTCCTACGATATTCAGAGATATGATCATATTTCCTCAGACCAAATATGAATCTAATACACAGGTTTTGCATACGCTCTAGTTTGTTTAAAAGTTCTTCAGTCAAGTCGAGATAACAAACATCGGCGTAATCAAGGATGGGTAGAAGAAGTGCATTAGCTAGCAAGATCTTGGTCTTAATTGGTAATAAGTTCTTCCACCTTTTAATAGATCCAAAAGCGCAAAAGATTTTTCTACTAACCTCTGAAACCTGCGGTTTCCAAGATAGACTGCTGTCGATGATAACTCCAAGATTTTTCACAGTATGACTATATGCTAGCGCAGTACCATCAAAGATTACAGGTGGTAAATTAGAGTAATTAAGTTTGCACATTTGTCTGGAGTTACCTATGACCGTGACCTGGGACTTATTGGCGTTCACCAGTAAACCGTAGGACTCACACCAATTGCAGACAACATCAAGTTCATCATTTAACCTTTTAATAGCCTCAGATAACTGATCAACAGGAGTGGATACGTATAATTGGAAATCATCAGCATAGAGATGATACGGCAAGGAAAGAAGATTAGTGACAGTATTTATGAAGATGGAAAAGAGTAAGGGAGACAGGACACCACCCTGAGGAACACCAGCCCTGAGGCGGCAGTAGGATGACAATTTTTCTTTAACGCGTATACATTGCGACCGCTCATATAAATAGGACCGGAACCAACTAACAGCTGCTGAGGAAAAATTTATGGATTCGAGGATTGCTAGGAGAATATCAAGGTCAACTGTGTTAAACGCGTTAGAAAAATCGAGCAATGCTAAAATAGTTACCTGCTTGTTATCAATTCCAAACCGTATGTCGTCACAAACCTTCGTCAAAGCCGTAACAGTACTATGCCCACGGCGAAACCCAGACTGAAAAGGACTTAATATGTTATTTTTATTGAGAAAAAGTGTGAGTTGTGAATGAATAATGCGCTCAAGGACTTTAGATAAAAAGGGAAGAATGGATATGGGACGGTAATGTGAAAACAAAGATGGATTCGAGATTTTAGGCACAGGGATAACCTGAGCAATGCGCCAGCTACTTGGGAAGGTATTAGAAGTAAGGGAGTAGTTGAATAGATGACACAGGATATGTAGGATATTGTCTAACAGTATCATCTTGCGACTAATACAATCACTGCCCATGGCATCTGATTTTACAGCAATGATGTGCTTTTTAATTTCATTAGGGCTGATTGAGTTAAAATGGAACAAGGCGAAGCTGGGCCTTGGTCAAGAGTTAATGAAAGAGAGTGTATTGGATTTATCCGGTATATCAGAAGTGACATTAGTGAAGTGGCAGTTGAGAGCATCAATGTCCAAATCGCGGGGTACGCCCTTTTGGTTTCTTCCAATACCCATTGACTCTAAGAATTTCCACACCTTTAATGTATTTTTCCCTTCCACCGACGAATGTATGTAATGACGTTGCGCGTCTCTACATAACTTATTACACCGATTACGCAGCCGTTTATACCTAGATAAATTCGATTCAGTAGGTTTGAGCTTATATTTTGATTTCGCAGCATTACGTTTATTCATGAGCAACTTTATATCACGAGTAAGCCAGGGTGCAGGTAAATGTTTTAGTTTTATGGGACGAAATGGAGCATGTATGTCAAACAGTTCTGTTAAAAGAGAATTGAAAATGGAAATTTTATCGTCTAATGTTGGAGCATTTAAAACAGAGTCCCAGTCTATGTTCTTTAGATCACGCAAAAAATTATCATTATTAAAGCTTTTAAAGCTGCGTCGCATAACAACTGTCGGATTTTTCTTAGGTGGACGCAGTTTATAAGATAAATATACCAAATCATGATATGAGAACGCTTCAGCAGATAACTGGCCATGACAATCTACATATTCCTCTTCAGATACGATCATGAGGTCAAGTTGTGAAGGTGTACAGTTCGGAAAGTAGTGAGTAGAGCTCGTTTGAAGCAGAGTCAAATTTGAGCTATTGATTATGTGTTTAAGTTTTTGTGCCCTTGCGTCATCTTTAACGAGACAAGTATTAAAATCACCCATAATGATGGTGTGATCTGCATTAGGTACAAGATTTTCTAATAGGGTATCAAACTCCTGGAAGTAATCTATGCGAAGCGACGGACTGTAAAACACGCCTAAGAGCACTTTGCGGCTACCAAAAGGCAGTTCTATTAACAAGTGTTCAGATGATTCTGTATAAGCAGACGGAGATTTACTCACAATGGAAAAAGAGAAATGACTACGGAGATAAATTGCTACTCCTCCACCGCCCTTCCCCACCCGGTCATTACGGATCAAGTGAAAACCTGGAAGCGAGTAGGACGTTGAGGGGAGGCAAGGCTTCAGAAATGTCTCTGAAACTAAAATAGCATGAATGTTCTTAACCTCAAAAGAGGTTAAGAAGTCTGGGAAATGGGCTGGAATACTTTGAGCATTTAAGTGGACTACGTTCATTGAATTATATGTACAAGTACTAGAACCGACGCCGCAAACAACAAATTTGCGCCATGCTTTGCGGCCGGCCGGCTTCACCTTATTTAGTCTCTCGCCTACGCTCTTCGCGGCCGCGTGTCGAAATTGTGCTCGCATGAAAATTTTAAAATGCCGTCGTGCGTTATAAAAACGTGTAAAAATAATACAAAAAATGTAAATGTAAATGTAAATAAAAAATATTGTGGCGTGACATATCATCGGCAAGTAAACAAAATGTTAACGAAAACAAACCAAAACAAATTTTTCAAGATATTTTTCTACTGATTCACCCACGTTCCACCATTTCTCGGAATATCATAGATTAAAAAAATGAATTTTACCTACAGATGAGACACCTACGATCATACATTTTACATTTTACTTTTTTATTATTCGACCGATTTCGTTAAAATCGATATTTGGGGCTCCCTAGGATCACAAAACAGGAAACTGGTACTAAAATTTAAAAAAGTCAGCGCCATTTTGAAATTTCTTGTTATTGTACCGATTTCGTTCAAAATCGATATCTGAGGATCCCTAGGATCACAAAACAGGAAACTGGTACCAAAATTTAAAAAAGTCAGCGCCATTTTGAAACTTCTTTAGTTTCTCGGTAATTAATTACTGTAAAACTTTAAAAATGTAACAAAAAAATTTTTGCTCTCTTGTTACATAAATAACTATTATATAAACGGAAACGATGTTTTTTTCACTTCATTTCTATAATGATAAGGTAGAGTAAGATAAAAATGTCACTATTATTTTTTAATATGATAGGTGGAGTGGTTTAGTTACAACTTTTTCTTTTATAGTGTCAACAGTTCCTAATAAAAAGGTTAAAGTTGTATAAAATGAATATCTTTTTGTTTTTACTTTTAAATTATTTTTTTCCGTCTATAAAACTAGGTCTACTATTATCTTATTACATATGTACACTTTATGCAGTCTCACACTGCATAAATTTAAAAGTAGTCTCATTGAATAACCCAATAGGCAGAAAATACGTAGTGTCACTTCTGCGTGTCTCATCTATGACCTTAGCCGCGCGTCCCGCACCCGCCGCGTGCTTCGCGACGCAGCACAGATTACATTCGCGGTGTCTTCTCTAGTACGTTAGTACATAATACCTCAATGACTACGTTAAATTTTTTTGGGAATGCTGAAAATGTAGATTCTAAGTGGGAGCTTAAAGGTACGGAAGTGCTATGGAAACTTTCGTCAGACGAACACACAGGAGAAAAGAAAATATTGTCATCATCAGAGCTATCATTGTTTACACTATCTGCAATATTATTTGTAAATATATTTATACTATTCATAATGTAGGTAAATAAATATATAGATATAAAATAATATATAAATTATAAAAATAAGTATACCTAAAGGTACTAAGTACTTAAAAGCTAAATTAAAAGCCAACAAATATAAAAATAAAATACACATAAATAATCGCCTACCAACAGTGTATAAGTTCCTTAGTAGTTGTGAATTATTGAGTAATCATGAAAGTAATGAGTTTTACTTTTACTGAGTACAACTTTGTTTTAGTAAATACATAGCTTACATGGTACATAATTAGCCTTTAGAGTCACTATACTTAATACTTATAAACACAGACAAAATAAAAATAAACTAGGTACTATCTTAACCAAAACTTAAAACAATCACAAAAAAAAAACCGGCCAAGTGCGAGTCGGACTCGCGCACCGAGGGTTCCGTACAAACATGTAGTAAGTTTTACGATTTATGACGTATTAAAATTAAAAATTACGTTTGTTGTATGGGAGCCCCCCTTTAATATTTACTTTATTAATATTTAATTATTTATTTTGAAAGGTAATATACAAGTTAATATTCTGTGAAAATTTGAACCGTCTACCTGTTACCGTTTTTAATATTGAGCAAAAAAATACGAAAAAAACACATTTATTGTATGGGGACCCCCCTTAATATATATATTTTTTTAATTTTTAGTATTTGTTGTTATAGTGGCAACGGAAATACATCATTTGTGAAAATTTCAGCTTTCTAGCTATCACGGTTTATGAGATACAGCCTGGAGACAGACAGACAGACAGACAGACAGACAGACAGACAGACAGACAGACAGACAGACAGACAGACAGACAGACAGACAGACAGACAGACAGACAGACAGATAGACAGACAGACAGACAGACAGACAGCGGAGTCTTAGTAATAGGGTCCCGTTTTTACCCTTTGGGTACGGAACCCTAACAAGCGGTTATTTGTCTGTGATGAGTGATGTTAGCTGTCGGCTGTCAATGTCAAGGTACACTTGACAAGTGACAAGTCTGACATTGACAGAAAGTAAACAATAAAACTTTGTTGGGATTTAAAAAAGAGGTATCCTAAAAATTATAACGCGACAAAGAAACACTCATCAACAAGTACTTATCTATAAAAATAACTTATCTATCCAACCGCAAGTAGTAAGGACGACAGCAACTAAATAAGCCTATCTATACTAATACCACAAGAAACCTATTTTTTGATAATCCTTTTGGTTCTTGAGGACTGCGAAGAACTGGCTTGGGGCTTAGGAGCAGCTTCAACAGGCACAGCTGGAACATTACCATCTTCACTACCACTCCCAGAGGGAATGGAACACAGTTCGGCCTTAGAAGTTACAGAATAGCGCTTACCGTCGGACCCAATCACTACAACCTGCCCATCCTTAGTCCAGCATTTTGAAATGCCAAATTGCTGTCTGGCTGCCATGAAAGCTTCATGCCGGCTCTTTGTTAAGAATTCAGCCAGAGTAATCCCAGTGCCTTTGAGACCTCTCTTGCCGAACCAAATCTTGTTCCGTACTTGCAGTTCGTGGAATTTGACCAGGATGGCCCTAGGCTTATCACTACCAGCCTGCCCCATACGGTGACAGCGACTGATAGCTGATGCAGAGAGCTCTGGCACCTGCAGATGTTGTGTTACAACCTTTATTAACGTGTCGGACACATTCTCCTTAGCAGCCTCCGGGATACCATGAACCAAGAGAATTTTCCTACGGCTTCTGGTTTCTTGTTGATCCATTTGCTTGCTCAGAAGTTCAACCTGACCTTGTAGACTCTTCAATGCTGATAGAACAAAATTCCGGAAGGATCCAAATTGTGATGCAATGTTTGATGTTGGGCTGGTGGCCGGGATAGAAGTCTGTAGATTTTGTTGGAATTCAGCCATTGTTTTGTGAAAGTGTTGTGATAATTCCTCCACGGTTTTCTTGAGTGATTCCATTATTTAAAGTGCTAATAATAATTTGTACTAATAGACCAGGCAAGTTACACTATTACTAGGAAAAAATTGTTAACAGGATGGGAACAGTTGGAAATGGTAAAGTGGCGTATAATAAACGTAAAAAAAATAAATGCGTGAGCAGGAGTGTTTCCAGATTTATTTAGGGGATGAAAAGGGGAAGAATTTTGGATTATTGCGATTTTCGGCGAAAGTTGACGTCGGAGAGAAAAGTGTACAACAGAAACGTTGTAGATCATAAAAAGATCTACAACTTTTGTATGAATGATTTTTTCACATAACCTCAAAATCTCCAAGTAAAATGGGAAAAACCGCTTTTATCGTTTTTTATTTTTCATTTACACAAAGATAATTTTATTTTGACGAAACTTGGTGAAAGTATACCTTTTAGTGTCTGAAATATTCACAAATTTTTTCAGATAAAAATATTCAGAGACTTCCGAGATAATCACGTTTTTCGGCCCAAAAAAATATTTTTCAAACTAAAATTCTCCTTAGGAAAATTGTTTTAGCGACTTCTTTCAGGTCGCAATTTGTTTGTTTTGAGTTATACTTTCTTGTGAAATAATAAAGAAATACAGTCTCCATTTAGAAACATGCTCAAAAATTGGAAAAACCAAAAAATGAATTTTGCAACCATCTTTTTTTACTAAATGTTAATAATTTGTTTAAATTTTCAAATAATTCTTAAAAACTAATTGCACTATTCAATTGTACGGAAAAAAATACAAAAGACTCTTTGTTTCATTATTGGATTAGATATTTCAATTTTGAACAGTATTACTATGAACATATAAAGTCGAATAATGATTTTTCATTTAAATCTCCTGCTGCCCGTGTTTAGTATACTAGATTCCATACAGGAACCGCTGTCATCTCCTCCTAGTCCCCCGCCTCTCTTTCAGCTATATAGAACAGCTGGGCCGGTCCCAGGGTAGTAGGGTACCCAAGGAGAGGATCGGACTGCCTCACAGTGTCGTTTCACACGCATCACAAGCCAGCTGGAGACGCAGAAGTCGCCATTATTCCCAATACGGAATTTCATTGATACAACAAGGCATTTTATTGATACAAGCATACAAATTTGGAGTATGATAAATAAAACTATTATTTGAATTAAATAACTGAACGCCTCTTGTAGCGTCTTCACAGTCAATATAAGCTTTGTTATTGCGACACTTTATTATATATAGTTAGTTATTAGGTTATGTCCCCCTTAAATGTTTTTTCTCTATATACTTGATTATATGTATTACAGATTAGCAGTATGGACGATCCTGTTTGCATAATTTGATAATAATTTAACGAAACAACACCAACAAGGTGGGGCTGGCAAGAAGTTATTGTCGATAATTTGAAAATTCTCATGCCACGTTTTACTGAAGATTCTGTCATATCTGACGAATTATTAAAAATAATTTCTTGTAGCTGTGAAACCGGTTGTGAAGGCAACAGATGTGGTTGTCGAAAGCACGGGCTTTGATGTACTGATTTATGTACAAAATGTCGTGGTTCAGACAATTGTTTGAATGTTGAAAAAATTTCAGAAGATTTCGATGAATCCGAAGATAATGCTGCTGAAAAGGAGCAGCCGGGCCTTTGCTTAATCACTGAAAATCAATTATCAGAAGAATCCTCAGGTTATCCGAGCGAAATTGAAGAAGAAGAAGATAATGAAATTACAAATAGAAGCGATATTGAAGAAAGAGATGATCAATTTACAAATGTATTAAAAAAAACCTAGATTAATGTAGGTTCATTAATTTACTAATTGTTAATGTAAATATAAAATAGGGTTTTTTATCAAATAATAAAACTAAGGATCTCTTGTATTTTTTTCCGTACAATTGAATAGTGCAATTAGTTTTTAAGAATTATTTGAAAATTTAAACAAATTATTAACATTTAGTAAAAAAAGATGGTGGCAAAATTCATTTTTTGATTTTTCCAATTTTTGAGCATGTTTTTAAATGGGGACTGTATTTTTTTATTATTTCACAAGAAAGTATAACTCTTAACGAAAAAATTGCGACTTAAAAGAAGTCGCTACGACAATTTTCCTAAGGAGAAATTTAATTTGAAAAATATTTTTTTGGGCCGAAAAACGTGATTATCTCGGAAGTCTTTGAATATTTTTATCTGAAAAAATTTGTGAATATTTCAGACACAAAAAGGTATACTTTCACCAAGTTTCGTCAAAATAAAATTATCTTTGTGTAAATGAAAAATAAAAAACGATAAAAGCGGTTTTTCGCATTTTACTTGGAGATTTTGAGGTTATGTGAAAAAATCATTCAAACAAAAGTTGTAGATCTTTTTATGATCTACAACTTTTCTGTTTGTCACTTTTCTCTCCGACGTCAACTTTCGCCGGAAATCGCAATCATCCAAAATTCTTCCCCTTTTCATCCCCTAAATAAATCTGGAAACACTCCTGCTCACGCATTTTTTTTTTTTACGTTTATTATACGCCACTTTACCATTTCCAACTGTTCCCATCCTGTTAACAATTTTGTTTTTTTTTCGTTTCAATACAAGCTAATTCGCCTGGACTATAAGTAGATAAGTAATTTCACTATCGTTGTTTCACAACTACCCGCCGAAAAAGCATAACATACATAACATACAACATATAGGTATATGTATATTTGAGACCTTTTGTCTTCGTAATAACGCGAGGTGTCGGTGACGGTGTCGGTGACAAATCCACAAGTTTACCCCTACCAAAAAGTGCTCAACGCAGCTAAAGAAGTTTTTACTTCAAAAGAAAAATAAAGTCGACGCGGGCGAAATCCTGGGCATCACCGGGTAATATGATAATGTCGAAGGACGCGAAAGTGTCGTGTGTGAATTGATGAGTTGGCGATCCCGGGGGCTGTTGATTTATCGTTCCTATGACCCGTCGCTACACCCCTCGCGTGACCTATACATTTCCTATGATTGAGGGGCAATTCGAAGATTCTCTTTCTGTAATATGATTTATATTTACGCCCTTGAGCGATCTCAACTGATGGTACTTGATGATGTAGTCTAATAGGGGTATGACAGTTATATTAATACCCAACGTAACCTTCTTGAGGTACGGAACCCTAAAAACTAACTCGAGAACCTCTAAAGTGCCAGGCAAAGTACGTCGCTTACGCGTTTAAAGTTTTCTACAAAGAAGGTAAACTAGACTATACAATGAAATTGTGCTTGGATTTGGTTCATTGCACATTCAAGGCTTAGCTTAACATTTTTTTTTCAGAGCACATTAAAGAGCTATTCCGTAAAATAAAACGAAACAATCCGAGAGAGCGTAATGCTAAGGGTAGGCAAATTACCCTTTCAGGCTTAGGGTGCGTTTCCACCAGAAATGTGCGTGTATAATGTAACTACATATGATTATAAACTATGCTCATATTATAAATGCGAAAGTGTGTCTGTTTGTGTGTCTGTCTGCTACACTTTTAAGGCCCATAATTTCAAAATTCAAAGCCATTCAACCATTAATAGATTCGGCAACAGCTTCGGGCGTGCAACAGAGTTAGAAAACAAGGGTTAAAAATTATAACCGATTAACATCGATTATTCGGTCATTTCAACCGATTTTGACGAAATAAATAATTACAAGGTCCAGAGTTAAGTTACAATCCAGGGAAGGACATAGGCTATTTTTGTTCCGGAAAATATTATATTAGTTACCGCGGCAATTAAAAGATAATTTAAACAAGCGGATTATGTCGTGTGCATTAGCTAGTAGCTATTTTTAAATTTAACAGTGCGATGCGCAGATTCACTGAAAAAAAAAAAAATACAGTCGAATTGAGAACCTCCTCCTTTTTTTGAAGTCGGTTAAAAAGAGTCCGCTACGTATACTCACAGAGCAATGGTGGACACACTATGACACGTCCATCATTGCACCGTTCATTTTCCTCGCACATCTCTAGTGGAAACGCACCTTAATTAGATATATCGTTAATGATAATGAAATCCTAATGTAATTAAACGAAACTCCGGCGTTATTTTGAACCGAGAGAGCTCTGGGCCATGAAGCCGCCCCTTAAATATTAAGACTTTAATAAAGGGGATGGATATTTCTTAATAATCATCTTTTAACCCGTCCAATTTGTGGAATAGCTTTTTAAAGCATTCCGTACCGAAATGGTAAACATGGCTCAAACAATAGAATGATAAATGATTTATTTTTTTTTTTTTCACCTAGGACAACTTTTGTCACTTATGATACGTCAAGACTCTACCACCGTTTCAGAAAACTGCTTCTACTGAGAAGAGCTTAGGCTGAAGATATGAACTAAGGGGCTGGTAAGAAGGCTCAGGGTCACTCAGCGGGCGATGCAGAGGGCAATGCTTGGAACATCCCCACGTGATCGAATCAGAAATGAGGAGATTCGTATCAGCCCCTCGATTATGTAAGATCTGTCGATCTAATCGTAAAAGTTCTGCATCAAAGTAAAATAAACCATAACAGCATTGAATTAGAGCTCAATTTCGTGTACCCATTCGCATACGTTTAGGTAATGTACGATACTCTAAACGTCTGAGAATGGATACACGAAATTGAGCTCTAATTCAATGCTGTAACGGGCCTAGTAGCGTAGTAGTAACTAGGTACATAAATTGCATGCCTATCATATATTATAGGAGATAACTGCACTTTTGATAACCATCGCCAGAAAAGCTGATTCAGTGTTAGGTGGATGTAGAGCTCTCCACTGATCACAAAAGTTGCAGTCTGCCTGCATTTGGATGGCCCTTTCGCTAAATATGGTTGTTCAAAGACGGTTTATTGTTACCAAAAATGAACGATACTTAGAAAAGCTGATTCTTGTACAGTATTAAAGTATGCGCAGTACCTATGTAAACAGCGTAAAAACTGACGCATTTGGATGGGACTTTTTCTAGATATCAGCTTTCAAAGACGTTATAACCTATACTTACTATGCGTTCCTGTAAAAAAATATTAGCAATAACTTTGTCGCCGTTGATCGCTATTAAAAATTATCAACAGCAATCAACGGGACGACATAATAATTGCTAATATTTTTTTACAGGAACGATGAGGGGATACGAGGAGAAGGATACGAGAGGGCGCCAGCGTATCAATGTTTACACAAATCAGCTGTGATTTAACATGTTTTAAAAAGTGAAATATCGCACAAATAACTCAAAAAGTGATAAAAAGTGTTGCTGTTGGAACAATTCGTCAGGGTAATTGTGGGCAGTAGTGGAATTTAAGTGTAGACAGAGTTAAAAGTGAAAAACAATTAGTGCCAAAAACGGTTACAAATCTAGTTCACATACAAAAGAAAAAAGAACTACTCACAACTTATGGGAAAATAAGCTGAATTATCGTATTTTAGTGTCAAATACTGTATAGCGAGTGTGTGATAAGTCGAACAATACATTATTATTATTTGTTTTTGTGAGCCACATTAAAAGTTCGAATCTGCAAATCATCCTGATGCACATGTACGCCACCTATGAGAACACCTTCGAACTAGATTCGCAATGCATCATCTATTCCATCTAGTGTCATCTAAGTGAACTAATTAGAAACAAGCGCAAGACCTCGCCACACTCCGATCTGAACCAAACAATAACAACTTAGTAGTACACAAAGGTGGCACAAGAGGGCAGCAGAAGTAGCAAAGATGGAAGAGTTCAAACAATTAAAGCTGTTAATTTCAGAATTGAAGAACGACATTGATTCTAAATTTTTGTCAATGGAATCACGAATTTCGCACATGGAGGAAACTATAACATCCAGAGTGAATACCAATATTAATCAAAAATTTGACGTTCTGAACCAGGACATACATGATTTGCGTTCACGGGTAGAAAATCAAGAAAAAAGGTTATATTATCTAGAAAAATCCAGTGTTGAGAGAAACCTAGTTTTTTTCGGCATTGGCGAAAGTGAGAAGTCGTATTTTGACCTACAAAAAAACATACTTGATATTATCATCCAAAAATTGGGAGTACCTATTCAGGCCCTAGAAATCCAATCTGTCAAAAGACTTGGCAGAAAAGAAGGCAAACCTAGACCCATTTCGGTAGTATTAACGACATTAGGAACTAAAATTAACATTCTAAAAAACAAAAAGTGCCTAGAGGGTTCCGGAATATATATCACGCATGAATTTCCCGCACCAATTCTGGAAAAAAGGAAGGGGTTGAAAGTACAGATGAAGAAAGAATTAGAATTGGGAAACACCGCTTATCTAAAATATGACAAGCTCGTTGTCAAAGAAAAATCCACTGATAAAACGAAGAACAAAAAGAGACAATTATCCCTTTCCCCGACCCATATCAGGCCACAAAAGGAAAACCAAAATGCAAAAACCACAGAAGACTTGAGCCCAACACACAGTAACCGAACCCAGTACAATAACCCTAAGAAATATAGAACACATAAAAATACAATGATGGCATACGTTCGGCACAGTACTCAGGAATGACGTGTAGAGGCCCCCCCAACAACTACAACAAATACTGAAACTCATAAAACTAAAAAATACAGTTTATCACCTTCTCCAAGCCGGCTGGTCCCCGTGGAGAAGTATGACCACCACCCCCCAAATAATATATCACCCTATAATAAATCCACCAGAGCACATATCTCTTCTCTCTCTGATGAAGACTCGGCTCTCTACGTTGCCGCTCTAAATGTACGCACTTTACTTTCTGAAAGTAGAATCACCGAGCTAGAGTTAGCGATTGAAAAATTGAACTGGGATATAATAGGCCTAAGTGAAGTAAGACGAGATAGAGAGACTATCGAAGAGTATTCGGAATTTATCTTGTGTCACACTTCAGCCAGTAAAGGAAGAAATGGCGTAGGATTTTGGGTAAAGCGAACTTTGCGAAGAAACATCATAAGTTTTAAAGCTTTTTCCGATAGAGTCGCGGCACTAGAGGTCCAGACATCAGAAAGTCAAGGTTGGTCCATTATTCAAGTTTACGCTCCCACTGAAAACTGCGATAAAGAAGAACTTGAACGATTCTATACGTCGGTAGAGTCAGCTCTAGATTTTGCAAAGTTTAAGAACTTAATTATATTAGGAGACTTCAATGCGCAAATTGGACGTTTACAAAAAGGCGAAGAGAGAGTGTTCGGAAGGTACTCGTCTGGCAAAAGAAGTAAGCGGGGTCAAAAATTGGTTGAGTTTGCCTTAGAACACAATCTAAGGATCATAAATAGTGTGTACCACCGTAAATCACATAAAAAATGGACTTGGCGGTCCCCAGATGGAAAGTACCATAATGAGATTGACTACATCCTCACAAATCGGTCTAATCAAGTTCTTAACTTTGATATAGTAAACAATCTCAACTTTAATACTGACCACCGCATGGTAAGATGCAAGATAAGAATAAAATTAAAAAAGAATAGGCGATATATAAGGTCCGGTAAATATGTCACTAAATTACCTAAATTACCAGAGGAATATGAACAATATCTGGGAAGTAGGCTCATAGAGCCACTAACACTGACTGAAAATGTACAAGAACAGTATAATGGTTTAGTAAGCGAATTAAAATTACTGTTAAAAGAGTTGCCAACTGAGAAAAAAGGAAACAATAAATATATAAACTCAGAAACAACGAACCTCTTACAGGAACGGAAAGAACTGTATATGGAAAAAAGAACGAAAGATGTTAGAGCAAAAATAACACAGTTAAGCAAAAGGATAAACAGGAATATTTTACAAGAAAGAAATAGGCAACGGCAACAAATACTTGAGAGTTATATATCGAAAACAGGAGCTATACGGAAAGCTTACAAAGAACTTAGTAACAAGTTTGAGTGGGCGGCAAACCTAAAAAATAGAGCTGGGAGTATACTTTCGAGGCGGCCAGATATAATAAATGAAGCAACTGCATTCTACAAAGCATTATATGCGGCCAGCCAGAGTACACCTACAAGCTCACAATCCGTATACTATGAGTCTGAAGACTCTGTAATACCACCCATAACCTATTCTGAAATTGAACATGCTATAAAAACTCAAAAGAACGACAAAGCGCCTGGCGACGATCATATTACCAATGAAATATTGAAATCCTTCCTAAATGCATTACGGGAACCTCTTTATGTTTTATTTAACAAAATATTGCATATAGAGCTAACGCCGGAGCAGTGGTCTCACTCAATTATAACACTTTTGCATAAGAAAGGTGACAGGGGCGAGTTGGGCAATTATAGACCAATCAGTCTCATGTCAAATATCTACAAAATTTTCGCAAAAATAATACTGAATAGAATATCTAAGACTCTAGATGAACACCAACCACGCGAACAGGCTGGCTTTAGGAAGCACTATTCTACTGTCGACCATATTCAAGTAGTTACACAATTGATAGAGAAAGCAAATGAATACGGCATGGAGCTCTACATGTGTTTTATAGACTACACGAAAGCATTTGACTCAATACACCATAGTGTCATATGGTCCTCTCTATTAGAACAAGGTGTTCATCCCAAATATATAAATCTCATTAAAAGCGTTTATTCAAAATGTAGAGCAAAAGTTAGGTTAGAAAGGAAGGGTTCAGAGTTTACCATAAGTAGAGGCGTGAGACAAGGTGACCCCGCATCACCCAAAATCTTCACGGCAGTACTTGAGGCCATTTTCAGAAACCTTCAATGGGAAAATAAGGGCCTGAAGATTGACGGTGAATGCTTGAGTCATCTACGTTTCGCAGACGATATAGTAGTGTTTGCAGAAAACTCAACAGATCTTGGCAACATGATAGATGAACTGGCAGAAGAAAGCAGGAAAGCTGGCCTATCTGTAAATATATCTAAAACAAAAATCCTAACAAACTCTGAAATAAAGGAGATTAAAATAGGGAGTGAAAAAATAGAGTACGTGAATGACTACGTATACCTCGGTCAATCAGTCTCTTTTGAAAACTGCACTGAGAAGGAAATAAATAGGAGGATTGCCATGGCTTGGTCTAAATATTGGAGTTTTAAAGAGATAATGAAGAGCAAGTATATCGATGTAAAAATAAAAAAGAAAATATACGAAGTCGCGATAATGCCATGTCTGACCTATGGATGCCAAACATGGTCATTGCGAAAGGAAGAAGAAGAAAAATTAGCTATCTGCCAAAGAAAGATGGAGAGAAGCATGCTAGGCTTGAGATTAAAAGATAAGATAAGTAATAAAAAAATTCGAAAGACAACTAAACTAGTAGATATAATTAAAAGAATTAGAACATTAAAATGGCAGTGGGCTGGACATCTTTGCAGGTTAGACAACATGAGATGGACCAAAAAGGTAACAGAATAGATTCCTAGAGATCGGAAGAGAAAAAGAGGCCGCCAAAGAAAGAGGTGGAGAGACATTTTCTCAGAAATCTGTGGGCCGGACTGGATGAGACAGGCTCGGGACAGGAAGCGTTGGAGAAATTTGGGGGAGGCCTACGCCGTAGAGGCGACTGATACGTGAAGATAAATTAATAAAATCTATTCTTTATGTTATATATTCTGTCATGACATTGTAATTATATATTTAGTTGATTTTACTTATATTTCGACTTATAATTATAATTAGCTTAAGTTATTGACATAATAATATAAATTAACGATTAATTGTATGATAAATATATTCTGTTGACTAAATTGAATTTGAAATCTGTCATAATATTGTAATTGTAATTATATATTTAGTTAATTTTACTTATATTTCGACTTATAATTATAATTAGCTCAAGTTACTGACATAATAATTTAAATAAATTTAATGAGTAATTGTATGATAATGTAATGTTGATAATAATTATTGTAACAATGGTATGAAATGCTAAGATTAATGTATCTAAATAAAGACGAATGACGATAAAATATGAATACAATAGAATAGACAAAATATATATTTAAATGTTTAATGAATGCATATTATGTACAAATGAACTATATTTACTCGTATGTATTGTAAATGATATGTTGTACTTGTAACGTATTAGAAATAAAGGCTTCATTTATTTATTTATTTTATTAATACCCCTTCGGGGGTAAAATTTTTAAGTATTATGACACACGTGCTTCTTTATTTTTTACCGAAAACCAAAATATCGAGTTTCGTAGATTTAACTTGAAAAATATCTTGTAAAATTAAGGACTTTTTTACAAACTTTACTCCCCTATTTCAGCCCTTTGTGGGTAGAATTTTCAAAAACTGTGAAACACGTATTTCTTAATTTTTAACCGGTAGCTCATATACCAAGTTTCATGGATATAACTTGAGCAATGAAGGACTTTCATACAAACTTTCAACCCCTATTTCACCTCCTTAGGGGTGGAATTTTGAAAAATCCTTCCTTAGTGAGCGCCTACGTCACAAAAGGAACCTACTGTCAAAATTTCAAGTTTCTAGCCTCAGCGGTTTAGGCTGGGCGTTGATATATAAGTCAGTCAGTCAGTCAGTCAGGACTTTGAATTTTAATATATATATAGCTGCTCGTGCTGATTCACTGATTGATCACCTCTCCTGTACAATTTTGTATGAACATTTTTTTTTTCACTCATCGTTTCGTATAGAAGACAAAAATTCATTAAGAGGAAAAATACAGAGAGAGCTGATGATTGAGGATTTCGAAGACGGATGAAGAGCACCAGCCAGGGTATCGAAGATAGGTGGGGGGTGCTCGACCAAATGTCACTCGAAACTTCATCCAATTGACAGTGAGCTGAAAAAAAATTCAAAATGGCGGATTTAAGATGGCCGCCATACAAATTTCGACGGTGTCTATCTCGGAGAGTATAAAAGATGGAAGAGTGGTTTCTTGGCAAAAGATGATCAGGACATGAGGGTCTACTTGATGAACAGGAAAAAAATTCAAGATGGCGGAATTTATTTTTCCATAGAAAAGGGTATTGAAGATAGTTGGGGGGTGCTCGACCAAATGTCACTCGAAACTTCATCCAATTGACAGTGAGCTGAAAAAAAATTTCAAAATGGCGGATTTAAGATGGCCGCCATACAAATTCCGTCGGTGTCTATCTCGGAGAGTATAAAAGATGGAAGAGTGGTTTCAAGAAACCAAGAAAAGATGATCAGAACATGAAGGTCTACTTGATGAACAGGAAAAAAATTCAAGATGGCGGAATTTATTTTTCCATAGAAAATATATAGCGAATATTGAAGAGGCTACAAGTGTAGAACTATGGAAGACTACGGTTCCTTTTCAAGATTTGTTTTTGTGGAAGAAATCTCATTTTGACGAATGGTTCGGAGAAAAAAATATGGAGAGAGATGATGATCGAAGGTTCGGATGATGGGTGAGGAGCACGGTCAGGGTATTAAAGATAGGTACCTACTTAGGGGCTGCTCAAACAAAAAGGGAGGGGCGGGGGTTGATGGTCTTTGTTTTATGTTTTTCCTTTATGAGAATTTTCTTTTACGTCGGACGCTTGGCGTGCTGGCGCTTCCACTGTGCTCACTAGCATAGCAGTGTGTTGTTAAGATCAGAACACGTAGACAGTAAACCTGCTGCCCGATTATGTAAGAATTGTCGATCAAATCGTCAAAGTTCGGCGTCAAAGTAAAATAAACCATAACAGCATTAAATTAGAGCTCAATTTCGTGTTTCGAAATTGAGCTCTAATTTAATGCTAACCATAACAGCATTAAATTAGAGCTCAATTTCGTGTTTCGAAATTGAGCTCTAATTTAATGCTGTTATGGTTTATTTTACTTTGACGCCGAACTTTGACGATTTGATCGACAATTCTTACATAATCGGGGGGCAGGATAGTAGGACAGCGAGTAAGTAGACAGTGGACCACGCGCTCCAGTACGCGGTCCGCTTTAGCGGGCCGCGCAGCCACGCACCATACTAGTTATATATATAGATGATCCGACCTGTTTAAGGAGCTCATGGATGCTTGCACGTAAAAAAGCATGTATGATCTCTTGAAACAGTTCGAGTTATACGTTTTAAAGCTCACAAATGATTACGATTTGCTTAGACAATTGGGCCTCTAGAGTTACATAGGCTTTTTTTTTTAAATCCACTACAAGTTAGCCCTTGACTGCGATCTCACCTGATGATAAGTGATGATGCTGTCTAAGATGGGAGCGGGCTAACCTGTTAGGGGCATGGCAGTTATATTAAACCCATACCCCTATTCGGTTTCTACACGGCATCGTACCGGAACGCTAAATCGCTTGGCGGCACGTCTTTGCCGGTAGGGTGGTAACTAGCCACGGCCAAAGCCTCCCACCAGGCTACTTTTTATCCCGAAAATTAAGGAGTTCCCGCGGGAATCAAAAAACTTAAACCACGCGGACGAAGTCGCGGGCAACAGCTAGTTCGTACTAATTATAAGCTCAAATATGGCGCTGTTTTTTTTACTTGAAAGATCTTTAAAGATAAAATACTAAAATAAATATTCCTTTAAGAATTTTCCTATCCAGTTTACTCGTTACTTTTCGTCGACGAATACAAATCAAGTGGAGCGTGACGCGAGGCGAAGTCTACGTGACGCAGCCGACGTCAATACGATATTGCTGGCACGCTGGCCGTGGAGGAGACACGTACTCCTGCAGCCTACCCCCGCCTCTGTGATATATTGACCAAAGGATTAGGAGGAAAAGACGGTGAATCGTAAATAAAGGCATTTAATTTTGTTCAAAAAACGCTTTTTACTTATAGTAATTTTTAGGGTTTTTCAACATACTAATATTATTTAAATGAGAAAGTGTGTTTGTTTGTTGGTTTGTCATTCAATCACGCCGCAACGGAGCAACGGATCGACGTGATTTTTGGTATGGGTATAGTTGAGGACCTGGAGAGTGACATAGGCTACTTTTTATCCCGGAAAATTAAGGAGTTCCCGAGGGAATCAAAAAAAACTTAAACTTAAGTTCTGATATAAGTAATAGCTGATGCCCGCGACTTCGTCTCGTTCGCGGAAACTAATTTTCCGGGTTTAGAAGTGAGCTATGTGTTATTCCAGACTATAATCTATCTCTGTGCCAATTTACATCCAGATCCGTTCAGCCATTCTAGCGATAATATTGAGTAACAAACATCCATCCATCGATCCATCCATCCAAACTTTCACATTTATAATATTAGTATAGATTGGCAAAAGATTTGTATTCGGACAACTGTAAATCCAGCAATACATTAGTAGTTTGTGATATAAGGGCGGTAAATAAGTCTTTACATACGAGTTGACTAATGTCAGCCCGATGACGCCAGTCGAGGGCTGACCATCGTCACGAATTCGTTAAAACCTTAACGCCCGTGTATCACACGATATTTTTCAATACATTTGTAAGAAAACTTAAAAATATACCTCGAGTAGGTAGGTACAAGGTACTCACTAGAAAATGGTTTCTCACGCCCGTACTTATTTCGAGATTTTTGGCGGCTATTAATAGCGCGATTTTTTTCTCACATCTAAAATACCTAATTGTTGATTTAATTTTAATAATCTACCACTCATATTATTTAAAAATTTATAAGAAAAACCCAATGAAACTTTTAAAAATAGCGCGCACAGATTAAAGATTAGTATTTTGGCTTTCAGTTAAAAATAAAGAAGTACTTATATGTGTCACAGTTTTTCAGAATTCTACCCCCAAAGTGGTAAAATAGGGGTTGAAAGTTTGCATGAAAGTCCTTCATTTCTCCATTTATAGCCATGAAACTTGGAATATGAGCTGCGGGTTGAAAATGAAGAAATACGTATTTCACAGATTTTAAAAATTCGACCCCCAAAGGGGTGAAATTGGGGATGAAAGTTGGTATGAAAGGCCTTCATTTCTCAAAATATTTTTCAAGTTATATCAACGAAACTTGGTATTTTGGCTTTCGGTAAAAAAATAAAGAATTACGTGAGTCACCCCCAAAATTCCACCCCCAAAGACGTAAAATAGGGGTTGAAAGTTTTTATGAAAGTCCTTCATTTTTCAAGTTATAATAACTATTTTAAAATATCGATTACAGTAAAAGTGTCGAACTTTGATGACGTCAATATTCAATATTTAATATAAAAGCCCATACTAAGCACGCGTTTTGACGTTAGTAAAAAAGTTGCTGATTTGACTAGTTGTCAAATACCCAATTTTGAGTAAGATTGTAGTATTGCTCTAAACGTTTGATCGTTACTCGCGGACTTGTCCGGATTTCCGTTTGCGGTAGTTGTTGGAGCGAGTGTATACTATGAGGATAAGACCGGATATTCCGATGAACACACCCGCGAAGTAGAAGCAAAGGACGTAGCTCTTGGTGATGTCGTAAACCCAGCCTGGAAGAGATACAAACGCACTTGTAAAAGTTTATATGAATAGGATTGATGACAACTCAATCACATCAGAAACTCTTTATTAAACTCATTGTTAATATACTTTTTATTCGTAACACTATAAAAATAATAAAAAATAGAAAAAAAACACGGACAACAGCATGATACAAAAGGTATTGTGTAACTCAAAGAAATTTGTACGAGGGTTAGATGTCTGAATGTGCAGTTATATACCTAAGTATAAACATCATGTATCATCTACAACTACCTACGTCATATTTATTCAAATGATATTTCTGCATAAGGATCTCCCTTGAGCGCTATACTTGCTACATTCGACTAGGACGTGCTGGACATCGTATATCTTTAAACAAATATCACAATTAGCAGACTCCACTTTTTTCATTTAAAATGCAAATTTCTTAGAAGGATAATGCCCAGAACGCAACCTATGAGCTACCACTACATATTTCCTACTATAAGCCTAATATTATCAAACCGAGGGAAACGAGGACGAGGACTTTGTGCAGATCTAGTGGGAGGAGTGTAATTTGCCAGATAAGGTGTGATCTGGTGAGTGGATAGCAATGCGGTTTTTTTTTAATCCACTACAAGTAAGCCCTTGCCTGCAATCTCACCTGATGGTAAGTGATGATGCAGTCTAAGATGGTAGCGGGCTAACCTGTTAGGGGCATGGCAGTTATATTAAACCCATACCCCTATTCGGTTTCTACACGGCATCGTACCGGAATGCTAAATCTTTACCGGTAGGGTGGTAACTAGCCACGGCCGAAGCCTCCCACCAGACCAGACCAGGGAAAATTCAGAAATTATAAATTTCCAAACCCTGCCGGGGATCGAACCCGGGACCTCCGCGCTCAACACTGCGCCACGGAGGTCATCTAATTGGAGGGCGGTGGGTTTAATCTAGTAGGAATGGTGGATGCACTGTGTACTGGTGGGTGCACTGTGATTTAAATTAAAGAAAAGAGTGACGTAGTAGGTGAGATTTGACCCGGTGGATGTGTGAGTGTGATCTGATTGGCGCAGAGTAATCTGTTGGATGTGTGTGGGTGATCTGATGGGTGTGTGTGGGAGTGACTCACCGGCCGGTGGAGGGGCAATAAGGTTAGTGAGCCCTCGTATGAGCAGCAGCAATTCATACGCGTTGATAAACTTCTCCAGTGTGATCTGTTCCACCAGTATTATAAACTAATGAGGCAGAAGTTAGCCGCGATGAAGGCGTCAAAGGCCCCCGGGGCGGTTGCGAGGCCGAGGTACGAGGTCAGCAGAGGCATGATGAGGGTCACGAGACAAAGGTAGCGAAGTGTATTCTCATGAGTCGTGTGTAGTCCTGCCCCCCAATCATGTAAGAATGGCCGATCAAAACGGTAAGTTCGTCGTCAAAGTAAAATAAACCATAACTGCATTGAATTAGAGATCAATTTCGTGTATCCATTCTTATACGTTAGAGTATCGGACATACCTAAACGTATAAGAATGGGTACACGAAATTGAGCTCTAATTTAATGCTATTATGGTTTATGAACTTTGACGACGAAATTTAACGTTTTGATCGGCCATTCTTACATGATCGGGGGGCTGGTGGCTGCGGACTGCAATCTGGTTAATGCGATGTAATTTTGTGGTTTAGGTGTTATCTGGTGGGTGTGCAATGTACTGGTGGCTCCCTATGGTGTAACCTAGTGAGTGTGATGTGTGTGTGTAATGGGTGCTAAGTATCTTTTGTGTGACTCACCGGCCAGTGGGGGTCCCATCAAGTTAGCGAGCCCTTGCATGAGCAGTAACAATCCATACGCGTTGGTAAACTTCTGCAGTGTGATCTGCTCCACCAGTATTTTACTAGTGAGGCTGTAGTTAGCCGCGATGAAGAAACCGAAGGCCCCCGAGACGGCTGCGAGGCCGAGATACGAGGTCAGCAGAGGCATGATGAGGGTCACGAAGCCGCAGAAGACCATGCACACCGCGTACACTAGACTCGGGTTCACACACTCCCAGTCACCCACCCAGCCCAAGATTATCTGGAAATGTAAAGGAGATTTGATGTGAGGCTTTGAAAGATTTAATCTTCTATATATCATACTAATATTATAAATGCGAAAGTGTGTTTGTTTGTTGGTTTATTGGTTTGTTGGTTTGTTGGTTTGTCCTTCAATTACGCCGCAACGGAGCAACGGATCGCGTTGAATTATGGCATGAGTATAGTTGAGGACTTAAATTGCGGGTAAGACATGGAGCACTCTAGCCAGAAATAGGTGCGCATGGAAAATTATGGAGGAGGCTTTCACCGCTACAGGCGGTCCTTACATAATTAGTAAAAATAGTAATACCAAACATATGTATGTATATAATACTTATAATAATAATAATAAATAGTAGTTAATAAGTACACAATATGATAAGTAAGTTTAGATAAGTAAGCATAAAATAGAAATAAGTCAATAAGATAATAGTAATAGTTTTTAAGATCATTATGTAAGGAATCAAAATAAAGCTTTTATTTATTTATTTATTTATTTATTTATATACTTGAGGACCTGGAGAGTGACTTTTTATCCCGGAAAATTAAGGAGTTCCCACGGGAATCAAAAAAAACTTAAACCACGCGGACGAAGTCGCGGGCATCAGCTAGTATTATATAAAAGCGAAATACCACTCATTGACTCACTCACTAACTAATCACGATATCTCAAGATCTATAAAGCATACAATTTGGAAAGTAGATTCCTTTTATAGTGTAAATCGTACATCGGGTAAGAAACGGTTTCAAAACAATCCATGTACTGCAGAAAGTTGTGTGAGCTCACCTCACCGAACATGGTCAGTATGTCGATGATGGCTGTCAGCTTGGAGGCCTGCACATGGTCGAAGCCCATGTTGAGGCAGCTGTTCACGATGTACACGCGCGGCACATAGTACCACATGTACAGCAGGAAGTTCGACACCGCGAACGCGAGGAACGCCGGGTTGAGGAAGTGGGAGAAGTCCACAACCCAGTCCCAGAAATCCCACAGACCAGCGTACCATTGCACCTGAAAATTATGAAAGTAGGACTTGAATACGTTGAGTCCGTTCTAACATAATAAATGCGAAAGTGTGTCTGTCTATCTATCTGTTGATAAAAGAGAGAGATTTTGATAAAATTTGGTACACAGATAGGTATACCGGTCAAGGACATAGCCGACTTTTATCCCGGAAAATTAAAGAGTTCCTCCGGGAATGCAAAAAAAACTTAATTCACGCGGACGAAGTCGCGGGCGTCCTCTATCATCAGTTTACGCAAATTGGATGACTTATTTTATTGTTTGTTCTATATAATTGGTTTGTCATCTTAACTGTAGGTACAATGTTTCTTGCAAATAAACGATTGATTGATTGATTGATTGATTGATTGAAGAGCGAATAGCTTGTTCCAACCTAGACCTCATCATAGCTTTGCACTACAATGATTGTCGTCAAGTGCAAGCCTATTTCGCAATTTAAAAAATCACCATACCGACAAGGCTGCTTTATCATTGAACTGTCTCGTTTCATTAGTGTCTGGGGCACTGGGCACTGAATTATGAGTAGACATCAGTTCAAATGACTCCAAAGAAACTCCTTCTCCTCCAGTCTTATACGTCGGTAAGTCTACTTCTATATCTACAGCATCCGTCGCTTTAGTAGATCCAACGACACTGCTCTTGCTGTCTGATAAACTATCTACGGTTAATCCGAAACTTTTGTTTCTGTTTCTCTCTCTTCTACGCTTTCTCTCTTTAGCTTTCTCTTCATTCATCGTAGCCATCCACGGCAGATCACGGAATAACAAACCACACGCTGCTATGTTTAAAAAGAGTCCAGCGAGTATCAGAGTGGTTCCTCGCCATCCATATTTGTCCAGCCAATCATATGTCAACGGAACAAATATGAATGTGCCAATTCCACTTCCACACACAGAAATACCGGTAGCTAAAGAACGTTTCTTCTCGAAGTAATACGCGACGATCACTACCGCTGCTACATAGCAGAGGCTCAGGCCGAATCCGGCCATGATTCCGAATGTGAAGAACAATGTCTCTATGTTGTCCACAAAAGCAGATATGACGAATCCTATCGCTGCTAAGATTGAGCCGCATATCGTTGTCCGCCGGCAGCCGTATCTGTCTGTTAAGAAACTGGCAATCGGACCGGACAGGAACGGCATTGCCATGAATATGCCGGCGATCCAAGCGGTTTTCCCTTTGCCCTCGCCGAAGTATTCGATAAAATGTGGTAAGAACACCGCGAAACTGATGGCGATGCCATCGGCGATGAGATTGACCATGAACGCGGCGAAAACGATGACCCAGCCCCAACCTCCGTCGGGGGGTCTCGCTTCGGCGATGGAGAGTTCCTCGTCATCGGAACTGGAGGAGCTGGAGCCGGAGAGCGAGACGGGCGCGGCGGGGGGCTGCGCGTCGAACTGCACGTGCAGCGGACGCGCGTGGCGGCGCGGCACTTCACTGGCACTGGCATTGGCACTGGCAGTGGCACTCGTGGCAGCACTAGCGCTGGCGCAGCGCGGCGGGCCGGTGAGCAGAGTCTCGCTCTCTGGGATGGGGCGCGTGTCGGACTCTCCTAGGGTCCCCAGCGAGACGGGCGAATCCGGGGCTCCTCTGGGTCCTCCTGTAATGAATTGCAATTCGTATTATTTTCAAGATACTACCTGATAAACAAAGCCCGGCGAGCGATGGAATGGGTAGCATGACAAACGCAGCTTTGTAGAGTTATGTATGATTTATGCAATATCACTATTGCTTTAACGATGATAGAAAACATCGTGAGAAAACCAAAGCCTAAACCTGAGAGTACTCGATAACGTCTGTGAAGTGTGCTATTTAGTCTAGGCAACGGGGCGGTTCGTTGTATGGAGACCCCCGCATTAAATCCTCAGACGCTGAAACTTAGCAGGGTTGTAGTATAGTATGAACCAAAACTTTTACAAAAATATCCAAAAAAAAACCGTGCGGAGGTTAGGTATTTATACTTAAAACTTAAAATTTAAGACTGCATAATATTTTCTCGATTTCTTTTTAAAATAATAGTGGGTCGTATATTTACACTCAAAATCGAAATATCAAAACAAATAATCATGCAGATATTTAAACCGATTTTATTATCAAACCTAAACTACGTTTACGCGATAATGCACCTTTCTGCTTTAACAATTGGGTATAGCTTAAAAAACCTTACTTCCTTTTTGATTTTTTATTGGATATTTATAAAATCACGTTTATCTCATGATACTTTATCATACTGTAAAGTTTCGTCGCCTGAGGAATTAATTTTAGGGTCACCAGCTTTATTGCCTAGACTAATTCCGAAGCCGGCCAGCGTGGGGAAGTATTTTGGCCATCTATTTATAAAAGGAGACCGGTGCTCATTGAGATCTCGACTGAGATAAGACCGATGACCTTGGAGCGGCAGACGCAGCGATTCCGGCGGCGCTTCCATGGCTGCAAGGCGCAGTGGCAGGGGCGACGTTGGGCTCGCAGCTAGTGCAGCGCGGGCTCACCACTCGCCGCCGATGGCCTCAATTTACGTAGACGGGCCCTGTCACACAAAGAATGTGAACTTAATTTACTAACGCCATCTATAGTGCTCGCGTTATGAACTGAGGCGTTAGGCCATAAATGACAATAACAATAGGAATGTGCAACGCTTTGCGCCTTATTACTCAGGTAGGTTCGATCTCGATAGTTGTGTATAATGGAAAATTTATTCTATAACGTGGATTTCAAAAAATTAAAAGGTGATATTAACGTGCAAGCTCGAATAGTTATTAACAATATAATATATTGTTATTTGAATATTTTTGTTTTTAAATGAATTGAAAAGTGATCCCGAAAAAATATCCCAGCTTAATTTTAATAAAACATTATGTATAGATTTTATTACCTAAATAATATAATAAAATATTTGATAAATGTAATAAATATGTTGTCGATAAATGTTATCTATATCAACTGCTGTTACGCACCTCATTATGATGTTCCATAAGCCCAATGATAGACTGGCTAGAATGATTTATGGCCCATTACGCTGCTCGCGTTATGGTCTATAGTCAAAACAGCGGGAACTTACTTGTAACATATGCGCCATCTAGTGTGACAACTTGAAAACGTATGATACGGTCATAGATTAGTACAGATGCGTCGAACAAACGTTTGTTGAAATTAAAATCTACACACCAGTGTACTCTCTGAGGTACTCATGAAGCTTAAAAGCGGGCGGCGGATTCTCATTAAGAGTTGACTTCAAGGTCACTCTTTATGTACGTAGTTGGAGCTTGAAAGTGAGAACAAGGGATAGGTTGTATCCCAGGGAAGGACCATAGATAATACCTATATATACCAGACAAAGGTTATCCCCGACAGTCAAACAATTCCCACAGGATTTACAATCAAGCAGACGCAGCAGGGAGCATCATCTGGTCAATGTATTGTATGTTTCGCACACTTTTGAAAACATTACGCACCTGCCTGAGAGCCTTCTAAATATGTATATACTAGCTTTTGCCCACGAATTCGTCCGCGTGAACTACATTTACAATCGTGCATTGTAGAGTCAACATCTCCTGAAGATGCTATCGGAGTGAAACGTACTTACGTTAATAGTATTTTGGAAGATTTATGTGGTGTGGTGAATATAGCGGGCTGCAAGTGCAAGATAAGTACGCATTGTACAACGTAGATTTACCCTCTGTGGCGGATTATAGCGAATTAAACATCTAGTTTTTTTATTAAACTACACAAATTTTAAACCCCTTTTTTACCCCCTTAGGGGTTGTATTTCCAAAAATTCTTTTTTAGCGGATGCCTATTTCTTATTAGCTTTCCGCCCGATCCGACCAGTGCTTTGAGCTGTGCGATGATAGATTGATAGATGAGTCAGTCAGTCACCATTTCCTTTTATATATTTCGACGAAGAAGTTAGTTCCTTAGTTTAAGATGATTTGTGAGATGGTGATAATTTAAAAAAAAACCCCCGGCTGTGTTTGTTGTGGGCTCTTCTCAGAGAAGGGTGCGTTTGGAACCCTCGTAGTTTTAGTTTTAAGATAGCGTAACTGATTATCACCATCATGTTTTATAAGTAATTGGACAAGTGATATAAGTGTGTGCCTAATTTGAATAAATGATAATATTGAATTGAATTGAATTGAAGATGTACTTGCAATCGCAGTATTAAAATGTTTTTACAGTTTTCAAAATAAATTCTTTAATCACTGATCGCAGCAAGGTCTCTAGCAATTTTAACAAAGAGTAAGGTCCCGCAAACTTATCGGACCCTACAACAGCGTCGCAGAAAAATTAAATAAAAACAAAACATCAAAAACGAAACAGGCATACAAATTTTCTAAATATATAAAATTCAAAGTCCTGACTGACTGACTGATATATCAACGCACAGCCTAAACCGCTGGTCCTAGAGACATGAAATTTGGAGCGTGTGTTCTTTGTAAAGAGTAGGTATCCACTAAGAAAGGGTGGTTTGGAAATAATTGATATAGACTTGTATTCCAATAATTAATTTATTATTTCTAACGAGCACAAAAATATGGTTACTTGCAAGCCAAAAGCAAAGATTAAAAAGAGAGAGAAGTTCGGTGTTACCACCTCACATTACATAGATTATATATTTTTATGAACAAAGGGGTTTTTGAAATACCACCCCCAAAGTGGTTAAATAGGGATTGAAAGTTTGTATGAAAGTCCGTCGTTTTTCAAGCTAAGGCCATGAAACTTGGTATTTGGGCTTCCGGTTTAAAATGATGAAATACGGATTTCACAGTTTTTGAAATTTATATCCCCACTAGCTGATGCCCGCGACTTCGTCCGCGTGGATCGAGGTTTTTCGTTTCCCGCGGGAACTCCTTAATTTTCCGGGATAAAAAGTAGCCTATGTGTTATTCCAGACTATAATCTATCTCTGTGCCAAATTTCATCCAGATCCGTTCAGCCGTTGGGGCGTGATTGAGTAACAAACATCCATCCATACATCCATCCAAACTTTCGCATTTATAATATTTATTTGAATTTGAAGAACGTCAAACAGAGAGTTTGTCCTTCAATCACGCCGCAACAGAGCAACGGATCGACATTTTTTGCATGAGTACCTGGAGAGTGACATAGGTTTCTTTTTATCCCGGAAAATTAAGGTGTGCCTGTGGGAACTAAAAAGCTTATGCCACGCGAACGAAGTCGCGGGCGTCCGCTAGTTAGGGTACAAATTAATTCCAATTTTTGCCACCGGATCAGATAAGTTTGTGGGACGGGACTATAAGTACCTACGAGTATTTATATACTTTATCTCTCCACGCGAGGATGTGATATTTTGAAATCCATACATTTGAGATAACGATTCTAAAGTATATGAGAAAACTAAATACATAATTTAGTATTTTACCAAATTAATTAGGTAAGTAATTTAATCAGTTTTTATAATACCGGCCAAGGGCGTGTCGAGCCAATCGCAGTGTTATATTCTACTGGTACTGCAAATATTCTTTCGGTGGGCCAGTTCTTAATGCCAAAAAGACCAAATTCATGATTCTAGGCAGTAAACATCAAAGAGTCAACATAAAGGTGAGAAACGAGGAACCCAAATATAGTACTTAATGAATGACGAAACCATTGACAGTGTGACGAAACCATATCGCAAAAAACTTAGGGCTTTATACATGGACAAAGATTTAAGGTTCATGGAACGCATGAAACGCATTTTACAAGCTGAAAGTGCAGTACGGTGTGAGACGTTTTCTGACAGAAGGAGTCAGCTGTCAGGCGGATACTCGTGGAATCTCACATTTTGTCGGCTTTTAACTACTGCAATATGGGCCTAGACTACTCAAAATAACTGAAAATGCGGTCCAACGAATACAGAACGCATGCACTATAAGACTGATAATTAATAGTCACAAAATCCTTTGTATGAAATCACGCAGAATGCTGATACCTTACAATGCTAAAGGCGTAAAGACAGAATTACCTACTATTCGCTATATTTAAGGTACGTCAGCTACTTTGGAGGTACGTAGGCTACTTTTAAGGTCCGCCAGCTACTTTAGAGGTACGCCGGCTACTTTGGAGGTACGTAGGCTACTTTGGTGGTACGCAGGCTACTTTTAAGGTACACCAGCTACTTTAGAGGTACGTACGTACCTCGTACAGCTCTGCGTACCTCGAAAGTAGCTGGCGTACCTTAAAAGTAGCCTACGCACCTTAAAAGTACCCTGCTTACCTCTAAAGTAGCCGGCGTAAGTAGCCTACGTACCTCCAAAGTAGGCTGCGTACCTCGAAAGTAGCTGGTGTACCTTAAAAGTAGCCTGCGTACAACCAAAGTACCCTACGTACCACCAAAGTAGCCTTCGTACCTCCAAAGTAGCTGGCGTACCTTAAAAGTAGCCTACGTACCTTAAAAGTGCCCTGCGTACCTCTAAAGTAGCCGGCGTACCTTCAAAATAGCCTACGTACCTCCAAAGTAGCTGGCGTACCTTAAAAGTACCCTACGTACCACCAAAGTAGCCTGCGTACCTCGAAAGTAGCTTGCGTACCTTAAAAGTAGCCTGCGTACCACCAAAGTACCCTACGTACCACCAAAGTAGCCTACGTACCTCCAAAGTAGCTGGCGTACCTTAAAAGTAGCCTACGTAGTACGTACCACCAAAGTAGCCTGCGTACCATTTGCGTACCAAGCAGCTGGCGTACCTATAAATTAATCGGCGTACTTCGAAATAAGCCGACAGTGTAGCTGTTTCACAAAAAAAAAACTATCTACTAACAGCCCATTTACACCTTTAATTATTTAAGGGAAAATATTTCAACGTAAATTAGCAACACTGATAGATATCGTTGAGGTTTTGTGTTTCAAGTCATCAGCAATTAATTATCATGGAAAAAAAATCTAACAGAATGAAAATATAAATTTTTTCCTATGAAACGAAACACCATCTTCCTTTTTTAATTTTTGGTAACAATTTTTAGTGTTTCAAGACACAAGACGGCATTATTTTGAAAAACTTGTCTACACACACGTCACGTCAAAACTTCTCGACGCGTCGCATCCAACTAACTGAGAATTGTATTTGCTTTTCGTTTTGTATTCGCTTTGTTGGCGCGTCTGCCGTGTTCCGAGCGCGGTATCTGGTACTACATCTGTGATATTAACATTATTATTAGGCCCCGAAACGTGCAATATAACCGATACGTCTATATAAATAAAAATGAATGTTGCTAAGCGCAAAACCTTTGTGTTCGTTAAGTCAGGACAAGGTTGGTATAAAAAAAATCAGAGTTTCCGCGGGAACCAAAAAACTTCAAATGGGTGTTTGTTACTCCATCACGCCAGAACGGCTGAACGGATCTGAATGAAATTTGGCACACTGATAGATTATAGTCTGGAAAAACAGATAGGCTACTCTTTATCCCGGAAAATTAAAGAGTTCCCACGAGAACCACAAAACCTCAAATTATGGATGTTTGTTACTCAATCAAGCCAGAACGGCTAAGCGGATCTGGATGAAATTTGGCACAGAGATAGATTATAGTCTGGAACAACACATAGGTTACTTTTTATCCCGGAAAATTAAAGAGTTCGCGCGGTAACCAAGAAACTTCAATCCACGCGGACGAAGTCGCGGGCATCAGCTAGTCGCAAACAAAACTATAATCTATAAAAATATAGTACCTACCTACAGAGCTCGTACGACTAACTGACTGCCGCTAACTCACCCAGTTAACTGTAGCTATACAGTTTAAAAGCTAAGCAGATAATAAAATCACTATCTTTCCAAATTCATTATCCTGCATCCTCAGGGATAACTGGCCCGGAACTGGGCGGAGGCCCACGCCCACGCGTGAGAGATAACTAGATAAACGACATATCACAAGCGATACTAATCCATACTAATATTATAAATTGACGACCTCCGTGGCGCAGTGTGTAGCGCTGTTGTCTTAACGTGCGGAGGTCCCGGGTTCGATCCCCGGCACGGTCAATTTGGGAATTTATAATTTCTGAATTTTCCCTGGTCTGGCCTGGTGGGAGGCTTCGCCCGTGGCTAGTTACCACCCTACCGGCAAAGACGTGCCGCCAAGCGATTTAGCGTTCCGGTACGATGCCGTGTAGAAACCGAATAGGGGTATGGGTTTAATATAACTGCCGTGCCCCTAACAGGTTAGGCCGCTACCATCTTAGACAGCATCATCACTTACCATCAGGTGAGATCGCAGTCAAGGGCTAACTTTTAGTGGATAAAAAAAATTTAAAAAAAAATGCGAAAGTGTGTCGGTCTGCTGCGCTTTAACGGCCCATCTTTTGAACCGATTTTGATGAAATTTCCTAGCCTTTTATTTTAGTGAAAACTTCTTTAGCCGCGTTGAGCACTTTTTGGTAGGGGGTAAACTTGTGGATTCGCGTCACCGACATGCTCGCGAACACCAACATGCTTTTTTTATTAAAAAAAAATATTTTATGTAGGTATTCGTTTTCACTTTTATCGGCAGTCATATGACTGCCAAATTTTTTATTATTAGCATCATCTAGTTTTAAAATAATTACTAACTAATAAAGTAAAATCTACATACAAGCAAATGAATAAAAGCGCCAGATAACTTGGATCACCTAAGGCGTGAAAGTTCTTGGGACACGACATAAATTATGTAAAATTCTTCGTGTCCGATGACCAAGGGCCCAGAGTCTCAACACCTACGAGTACCAACGGGTGAGATTGCATTAGAGGGCTAACTTGTAAAAGACTAATAAAGAATGCACATAGCAAATAAAGTTCCAAAACTAGAACCAAATAAGTAAATTTCCTTTTCATCATACCTATTCGAAAAACGAATATTGGCTTCAGAGGATAGCGGGAGCAAAATGTAATTTTTAAACCCATAGGACTTTTCATTTCTCTGTTCTGATCGGTCCGCGTTCGTGCTTTAGAATACTGCGTCAATAATGTCTATACATAGTGTGTGTTCCGTTATAAGCACTGCGAGCACTGGCAGTGCTCTTTACTGGGGACTTTCAGTGCTCTCAGTGTATTTCGGAACGCACCCATAGAAGGTTGATAGGAGTATCTTCTGGTTGGTCCGCGTTCGTGCTTCTGATTGGTGCGTGCTTAAACGTATAGGTAATGTCCATACATAGTAGGTTGATACTCCTAGCTTTTTCTCATACGTAATGATGAAAAATAGTGTGTGTCACTCGGGGCCAAATTTTTTGTTCTCGGGCGGCGTATATTGAATTCCTCGCTACGCTCAGGATTCTACTTTAGAATCCTTCACTTCGCTCTGAATTCAAAATAGCGCCCTCGGGGAACAAAAATTTTCTTTGGCCCCATATAACACAAATAACTATTCCTTTACTTTCCTTGCTTTTTTAAATATAATACTTTATTATGACATTTTTATTATGAAGCTGCGACATTGCAATTTAGACCAGGGTTTCGCCTTTAAAAATAATAAAAAGTGAAAAAAAATAATAGTAGGATGAAACCCATTAGAAAAGGAGGGGAATATTATAAAAATGAAAGGAAAAATAATTTACGGGCGATCTGAGGTCGGGAAGGGGATGGGGGGGGGGGGGGGTTTTAAGGGTAAAAAACGGTTTTTCTCGATTTCCGGCAAAACTAAAAGTCCTATCGAAAAAAGTCATATGGCAAAGTTGTAGGTAATAAAAAGATCTAAAACTTTTGTATTTACACTTTTTTCACATAACCTCAAAATTTATGTGAAAAATTCAAAAAACCAAGTTTTTGATTTTTTATTTTTCGTCGTCGTCGTCGTCGTCGTCTCAACCTATAGACGTCCACTGCTGGACGAAGGTCTCCTGCATGGATCGCCACAGAGCACGGTCTTGTGCCGCTTGTTTCCAGCGGCTCCCAGCTGCACGCTTGAGATCGTCCGTCCATCTAGTGGGGGGTCGCCCAACGCTGCGCTTCCCGGTGCGAGGCCGCCATTCGAGCACCTTGGGACCCCAACGCCTATCTGTTCTACGAACTATGTGCCCCGCCCATTGCCACTTGAGCTTGGCGACTCTTCGAGCTATGTCGGTTACTCTGGTTCGCCTACGGATCTCCTCATTCCTGATTTGATCACGCAGGGATACTCCGAGCATAGCTCTCTCCATCGCCCGCTGAGTGACCCGGAGCCTTCTTATCAGGCCCATAGTTAGCGACCATGTTTCGGAGCCGTAAGTCATCACTGGCAACACGCACTGTTCGAAGACTTTTGTCTTCAGGCACTGAGGGATTTTGGACGAGAAGATGTCGCGGAGTTTCCCGAACGCTGCCCATCCGAGTTGGATTCGGCGGTTTACCTCTTTCTCGAAATTGGACCTACCTAACTGGACTGTATGTCCCAGGTATATGTACTCATCAACAATTTCGAGTGCAGTGTTCTCAACTAACACTGGGTGGGGCTGAACATGTGCATTGGGCATGATCTTCGTCTTGCTCATATTCATTTTTAGGCCCACCTGTTGAGAGACTCTGCTGAGGTCGTTGAGCATTGTGTTAAGGTCTTCCAGAGTTTCTGCCATAATGACTATATCGTCGGCAAACCGCAGGTGTGTGATGTACTCGCCATTGATGTTGATGCCGAGTCCGTTCCACTCCAGAAGCTTAAAGACGTCTTCCAACGCAGCGGTAAACAGCTTCGGAGAGATAACATCTCCCTGTCGCACTCCTCGCTGCAATCGGATTGGTCTCGTAGTCTGGTCTTGTATACGGACTGACATAGTGGCGTTTTCGTACAAGCACTTCAACACCTGGATGTACCGGTAGTCGATTTGGCATCTCTGTAGAGACCTCAACACTGCCCAAGTTTCCACCGAATCGAAGGCTTTCTCGTAGTCCACAAACGCCAAGCAAAGTGGCTGGTTATACTCTTCTGTCTTCTGTATAACCTGCCGCAGCGTATGAATGTGGTCTACGGTACTAAAACCTTTTCGGAACCCGGCTTGTTCGGGAGGCTGGAAGTCGTCGAACCTACGAGCGAGACGATTCGTTATGACTCTCGAAAACAACTTGTAGACGTGGCTCAGAAGCGAGATGGGTCTGTAATTCTTCAATAAGGTGTTATCTCCCTTCTTGAAGAAGAGAACCACCACGCTCCCGTGCCACGCTTCTGGCGTTGTACCCTCGTGAATGACGGAATTGAACAATCGCTGAAGGACTTTAAGTATTGGTCTTCCACCCGCTTTCAGGAGTTCTGCGGTGATTCCGTCATCACCCGGCGCTTTATTGTTTTTAAGCTGTTTGAGAGCCATACTAATCTCGTATAGGCTGACGTCCGGGATATCTTCGGTATAGTGTCGGGTCAATTTGGCTCTTGGATCTTTAGCCAAATTTTCAACCGGCTTCTGTGTTGAGGTGTATAACTGTCCATAGAATTTCTCAACCTCCCCCAATAACTCAGGCTTAGAAGAAATGAGGCTACCGCTGTCGGTCTTCAGCCGCGTCAACTGGCTTTGACCAATAGCCAGATTTCTTGCGAACACTTTTGAGCCTTTATTCTGCTCTATGGTCTCCTTAATATATTCGGTATTAAAGTGTCGCAAATCACGTGTCTGTGATTTAGAAATCCGTCTATTAATCTGCCGGTAGGCAGACGCATCCGCTGAAGACTGCAGTCTCATTTCCTGTCTCTTCCCCATGAGCTTAAGGGTGTGGTCTGAGAACTTTTTCGGTCTATTCGTACGGCGGGTCTTGAATAATTTCGACCCTACCGTATGGACAGTTTCCACCAGCCTGTTGTTTAATTCATCCACCGTAACGCAATCCTCCAGGCAAGCGAAGCGATTCTGCAATTCGAGTTGAAAGCTCTCGGGATTCTGGATTTGAGCATGAGTAGGTCGGAGCGTAGACTTCATCAGTCGGGCCCTTTCCAGCTTTACGTTGATATTCAGTGTACCTCTTACCATACGGTGATCACTACTGGTTTTCACCCTGTTGATCACAGAGACATCACTGAATATGTGCCGCTTGGTCGACATGATGAAGTCGATCTCATTCCTCGTAGAACCGTCAGGGCTCATCCATGTCCATTTCCTATGCGGCCGCTTCTCAAAGAAGGAGTTCATCATAAAGAGGCCTTCCTTCTCCATGAAGTCGGCCAATATTTGGCCTCTGTGGTTCCTTCGCCCAAACCCAAATTGACCCACTTTCAACTCTGCGCCGCTTTTCTTGCCTAGTCTTGCGTTAAAATCCCCCATCACAACACTGTAATAGGTGTTCGAAGCATGCATGGCTTTCGAAATATCCTCATACATAGCTTCTACCTCCTCGTCGTGATGTGCCGAGGTCGGTGCGTAAACCTGTATAACCTTCAGCGAATACCGTTCAGTAATTCTGAGTATAAGGTACGCTACCCTGCTCGACACACTTTCGACTTGTACAATGTTGTTAACGAGGGACTTGTGGACGATGAATCCGACACCACCCTGGGACTGTTGGTCGCCCTCCCGGTAGTAGAACAAGTTGCCGGAGTTCAGGATTATCGAGTCCTCCCCCTCTCTTCGGACTTCAGACAATCCTATAATGCCCCAGCGCAACTTGCTCACTGCTTCTTCCAGCTCGACAATCTTCTCGTCGGTCCTCAAAGTGCGTGCGTTATATGTTGCCAGGTCCAGTCGTAGGGGTTGGCAGCGGAATCTCTGCCGGAGATTCTTGACACCCCCTGCCCCACCGTTACCGTAGCCGCTGCCAGAGCTAGGAATAGTGGGACTGCCGGGGACTAGGGGCTGTTTGTTCTGTGACCTATCCATTAAGGGTTATGCCCAATAATCGCCACGCTGGGCATGCGGGTTGGCGATCGCAGGGCTAGACTGCTTGCACTGGTTTCGCTGCTGCCCGACACCAGTCTGTGCCATTTGTCCAGTCTAGCTTGTTCGAAATGGGTATACCGCCATTTATCGGTCGTCAGAGCCTCGTTTGTAAATCAGCAGGGGGTACCACGGTCAGGTGAGGTTGACAGTTGTAGTGCTTTTATTTTTATCTTTTACAAATAATTTTTTTTTTTAACGAAATTTGGTGAAAACTGTCCTTTTTATGTCCCAAATACGCTGTAATTTATTTGAGTAAAAATATTTATTTTTTCACCTTATTTTGAATTAATATCGAAAAAGCACCCTAATTTTCAATCGAAAATTCACCCGTCAAAATATCAGCTTTTTTCAAAAAATTGGTATGTTTTCTGTTCGTTAAAATCTCTACTTTCCGATGGTGAAAAAAAAAATATATGTTACTCTAGTAAATCTTCTCAGAAAATGCAAAAATCGAAAATCGAAAACTCGAATTCGAATTTTTTTTTTTAATTATTATAAATCATTTTGAGCTATTTATTAAAATTTACACTTTAATTACTCGAAAAACGTTAGATTACATGTTAAATTGATAAAAAAAAAATTGCAAATCAAAATATACTACTATAATTAACAAACAAATAAGTTAATAAAATTAATATTTATGTAATCTAACGTTTTTCGAGTAATTAAAGTGTACATTTTAATAAATAGCTCAAAATTATATATAATAATTTAAAAAAAAATTTCGAATTCCAGTTTTCGATTTTCGATTTTTGCATTTTCTGAGAAGATTTACTATAGTAACATATATATTTTTTTTCACCATCGGAAAGTAGAGATTTCAACGAACAGAAAACATCCCAACTTTTTGAAAAAAGCTGATATTTTGACGGGTGAATTTTCGATTGAAAATTAGGGTGCTTTTTCGATATTAATTCAAAATAAGGTGAAAAAATAAATATTTTTACTCAAATAAATTACAGCGTATTTGGGACATAAAAAGGTAAGTTTTCACCAAATTTAGTTAAAAAAAAAAAATTATTTGTAAAAGATAAAAATAAAAAATCAAAAACTTGGTTTTTTGAATTTTTCACATAAATTTTGAGGTTATGTGAAAAAAGTGTAAATACAAAAGTTTTAGATCTTTTTATTACCTACAACTTTGCCATATGACTTTTTTCGATAGGACTTTTAGTTTTGCCGGAAATCGAGAAAACCCGTTTTTTACCCTTAAAACCCCCCCCCCCCCCATCCCCTTCCCGACCTCAGATCGCCCGTAAATTATTTTTCCTTTCATTTTTATAATATTCCCCTCCTTTTCTAATGGGTTTCATCCTACTATTATTTTTTTTGGTTTTAAAAATTATCGACCCTGGTCTAATTTGTGAATAACATTATTAAAATTTTGTACGACTTGGGTAAATTATTATTTTTTATGACATTTTAATCAATATTGTATTGTATTGTACTGACTTTCGTAAGCGCTTTTTTATAAGTCTAATCGAAGAATAAATATAAATATACAAATAAATGATAGGACTTGTGTGACATTTCAGCACTAGGCCTCGTAACTGGTTGAAGAGGGACGCAATTCCGCCCAGCTATAGTGATTGTTTGGCGAATGGCCGGCGTGGCTCTGTTGACATACTAAACTTTAGATATAGTACTGCATCTAGTCAAGGCTTGTTTATCTTTGGCCTTAATAATCGCAAAAAGGTGTATCCAAACATAAAGCGGCAAACTTGCGCGGCTGAATGCCGTACTGCTTTTGAACGTCTGCCGCGCATTTTATATTCGTGGGTATAGCGATATTATATACGTGGGTACAGTGACTACACGCACATAATATGTGCGGCTTTGAGGACTTTAACACTATAGTCTCACTAGTCCTCAAGTCCTTCCTAGCAGAATTGTGTCCTGCAAACCAGTGACGTGCACACTGCACAGGGTATGCATTACCTATGTAGCAGAACCATTAAGGTAACTAGGGTAAGCAGTGCTGTTATGGCTTTATGAGCTGCATGCCACTGCTGCAAACTCCGCATGTGGCTACCGCGTAGTTTTCGCTCTACGTTTGGACACACCTTAATATTTCGACTCAATGTGCACTCTGAATAGAGCCACTAAAGCCTATTTTTACCGTGAATTATATAGTAGCTATACACATTAATATACGAAGGCGTCAAAGCTTTCAATTTTTAGCTGTTTAATATACAGGAATTATAACGGGATTATATATTCATTTAATTATAGGTTGGTTGGTACAAAAAGTTTACAGATAGATGTTTTATAATATTATTATTATAGGAACTATGGATCTGTAATTTTGTATATCATTGGTATCGGACAATATAAACACCACGGCCAATTCTGATACAATTCATGCGACTTATCTTGACCGCAACCCATATTATGCTGTTGGAAAAACAAACCATTGTAACAAGACAAATTCAACACTTCAACATACATTACCGTTTTTGTTAAACCTTAACTTAAACGTGTGTATAAAAATCGTCAATGTATAACGTTGTATGTATGCAACAGGCTGATGTAGACATGGAAAATGAGGAAAACCAATTCATAACGTAAAACGAGGCGGTCGGCGCTACAAAGCCTGTATCCGACCGTTTATTCGGCAATACAAGAAAATATTCTTTCAGCCAACTTTCGGCCAATGCTGCGGTTCGGTCAGGGCTATGAATAATTTGGCATAATAGCCAAATACTCGGCTTGTGATAGGGATAATATTGTGGCTAGTGTAATATCGTTAAGTGGACAAAAAGAGTTTTATGATATTTGTGCCTATAATAATATTACGTCGTAGGAAAATAAGGAAATCGGTAGGTTTTCTAAAAGACTTTTGAAATTATTGATCCTATCTTGACTATAATAAATTCTGAACTCAAACACAAACATGTTTATTTCATATAGCTGATGCCCGCGACTTCGTCCGCGTGGTTTAAGTTTTTTTGATTCCCGCGGGAAATTCTTAATTTTCCGGGATAAAAAGTAGCCGATGTGTTATTCCAGACTATAATCTATCTCTGTTCAGCCGTTCGGGCGTGATTGAGTAACAAACATCCATACATCCATCCAAACTTTCGCATTTATAATATTTATTTGATAAGTCATAAGGTGTTCTACTGAGAAGAGCTGTCAATAAACTAATCACGCCATCTTGCAGAATTTTTAAAATCTTTCAAAGCAAAAGTTACATAAATAATATGTAACCAATACGTGGTTCCTTTACGGTGAGCGTGCAAGCAATGTGAGTTTGCGTCGCGTCACACTACATTTAATGATTTCTGACTGCTGGCCAACTTAGAGACAGAGAGAGGCATCAAGTCTGAAGAGTGAAATGATATTTAGGAGATAATCAGCATTATTATCATCAATTCAACCTATCACCGAAAAGGGCCTTTGCCACCGCGCTACCCGAATGTGGATTGGCAGACTTTACACACTTTGAGAACATTAAAAACGAAACGATGAGTCGGGACTCTACCAACAGTTTGGAAAGCAGAACTGTCAGGTATGCAGGTTTCTGCACGATATTTTCGTTCACGAAGAACACGAAGCAGTACGTGACTCCGTCACAGCGAGCGTGACAACAACGGCGCGTCACGCTTCAATTGATCCGTGCTGGGAAAACGATCTAATTACTATAAGTAACCATACTTCGTTTTACTTAAAAGTTATCAAACTTTTGTCTGCAATAAAATCTTGCAATCTTTTCAACATATTTTTACCAATACATCCAAAAAGTTGTCCGTAAATACACGAGGTACGCGAAGCAATACGTGACTCCATCATAGCGAGCGTGACAGCAACATCGCGTCACGCTTCAATTAAGCCGTGCTGGGTGTTGGCCAACGCAAAGTGAGAAGAAATTCGTTGAATGTTTCTTATTTCTCAGTTTCAGACTGGTCAATATCTTATTTATTTACTATAAGTTACCTTTATTTTTACAAAGAGTTACCCAACTTCTACGTTCAGTAAAATCTTGCAATCATTTCCACATCTTTTTACCATACATATAAATGACTCTTACAGTAAATACATTAAGCAGTACCGTGACTCCGTCACAGCGAGCGTGCCAGCAACATCGCGTCACGCCTCAATTGATCCATTGGTTGGAACAGCCAACGCAAAGTGAGAAGAATAAAGAATTAATCAAAGTTTAAAAACCCGGCCAAGAGTATAGTATAGGCATCTTCTAGACAAGCGCGCTCTACCTTAGGCTGCATCACCACTTGCAAGCAGGTCTGATTGTAGCCAAGCGCTAGCCTATATAGTTAAAAAAATTTGGCAGTCATAGGGACTGCCGATAGAAGTGAAAACGAATATTTAAAATAAAAAAAATAAAAAAATAATTTAAAAAATATGAACCTTAAAACGAAGAAATTAATGTTTAATTACGAATGTAGTATATTTATATTTAAGACCTTTTGTCTTCGTAACAACGCGACCATGTCGCTGTTCGCGAGCATGTCGGTGTTCGCGTGCATGGCGGTGACGCGAATCCACAAGTTTTGATTTTGTATAATTTATAAAGTACGAGCCTATACAATTTACATCGGATCAAATGAGATTCGTAAGACGGCGGAACTGAAATTAAAAAAATACTAATATAAGTATCTTATGAGAGAAAAGATTAAATATCGTCGGTAGACCGTGTCGGCGGCAGTTTAATACCAGGTTTAAACCGCCACGGAGCTGTAACACGGGGTATTAGGTGCAAGCAATATCTGCTATATTGAATTCTTAGACACGTTTTCTTCTATTTTCATTTTTCACGATTTTCAACAAACGGGTAGGTATGGTATTTGGCAGTGATAAGTCTTAAGTCATAAAATATTTATTCAATTTAGGTAGGTACACTACACTTATTGACGTCCAGTTACATAAAAATATGATTGTGATAGTCTGTTACGGTATCTTAAAACTAAAGCTACGAGGGTTCCAAACGCGCCCTGGTCTGAGAAGAGCCCACAACAAAGTCAGCTGGGATTTTTTTTTCATTTTCACCATCTCACAAATCATCTTAACTAAGGAACTATCAGAGCCATTAGAGCAAATTATCGCCAAGCTTCCTTGTCATTTAATATGGATATGTACCTACTATCTGATGCCCGCGACTTCGTACGCGTGGTTGAGGTTTTTCGGTTCCCGAAAAGGAGGAGCAGGGGTTTTTAAAGATTTCCCCCGGGAATTATGTCCTTAATTTACGTAGGCAAAGTCGCGGACACCATCTAGTACATACAGTGGCGTGCAGTTCATAGAGGCACAAAAGCACTGCTTACCCAAATAGAAATTACGTAAATGCTCATTTTTCATCATGACAGTCAGTAAATAGGTATTCATGACTAACTAATGCCTGTCCTAGCTTAAAACCCTGTGCACGCCACTGAGTACATGCTATATATCCTACATAAGTAGGTACCCATATAAAAACCGTAAATTTAAAAAATAATTAGCACATTTCATATTTAGAAGTACCCACATATGCAAGCTGCGTCTAGCATAGAGCATTAAATAAATGCGCCGCAACACTTTAAAAAGCCTATTAAATAAATATCAAAGGCGAGCTATTTTATTTTTATTTTTAACTCTATTTTTTTATAAAGTGAATTTTATACGACGCAATCTAGACAAGTATACGTTTGACAGCAAAATGAGGTCAAAGTCTAATTGCAAGCGTGAAACGCTATCTGCATCACCACGATGCAAAAATGTAGCAATCTATCCTGGAAGTTGCTAATAAAAGGGAAGATAACAACTCAATCAAATCAGCAACCCTTTATCAAACTTAAAAACGCGCTTCTAGCATGGAAGTTGTACGAAATTCACAGTTGTGACGTCATAAAATTAAAAAAAAATTCAGTAGTTTAGCTTTACTTTTTACATGTATTTCACTAATTTAGATAGCATTAAAAAGTTTTAAAATTTTGATAGTTGACGCGCTCGCCATTTAAACCAACGTGGTTTTTCGCAGTGCTACCTACCAAAACTGTAACAATTTTTATTTTGATAATAAAAAAACGCACTTTTTTTTCTTTAATATATATTTTAAAAAGGTTATTAAACTTAAAACTAACCGAGGATGTCAATTTTAGGTCTTTTGGACGACCCTCTATTTAATAATCAGTTAGAAATAATTTATTTTTGATATAGTTGCTTTTGATTTATAGGCATCATCCCTATTACTTGGATTCTAAGGCATGAGATTTAGGATCGGGATACCTATTATAAATGCGAAAGTGTGTTTGTTTGTTTGTTGGTTTGTCCTTCAATCACGCCGTAACGGAGCAACGGATCGCCGTGATTATTTGCATGGGTATAGTCGAGGATCTGGAGAGTGACATAGGCTACTTTTTATCCCGGAAAATTAAAGAGTTAGTTACCACCGGGACCAAAAATCCTCAATCCACGCGGACGAAGTCGCGGAATCAGAAATTTGATTATTAGTAGTATGTAAGTGTATTATAATTTTATATCGACATTTGAAGTTGATATCGTTACAAAATTGGGGCTATCTTAATTATTTATTTATGTATTTGTGGCGTTGTATATCAATGGTCAGCACGTGAAAGGTGGGCAAAAATCTAATTTCGATTTCTTCAGCGATTCAACGAGTGGCGAGCGAACTGCGCTTTGCGGCTCCGCACAGGTTTGATTTTGCCCACCTTTGAGTGTGAGTTTTTTTTTAATATATAGGCTAGCGCTTCGCTGCAATCAGACTTACTTGCAAGTGGTGATGCAGCCTAAGGTGGAGCGCGCTTGCCTAGAAGATGCCTATTCACTGTTTGAGTTTAACTTAAGGGTATACTTTATTATATATGTATATTTGACTATATATATGTTGGCTATATATATTTGTCGACCTCCGTGGCGCAGTGTTGAGCGCTGCAGTTGCCTTAACGTGCGGAGGTCCCGGGTTCGATCCCCGGCAGGGTTTGGAAATTTATAATATCTGAATTTCCCTGGTCTGGCCTGGTGGGAGGCTTCGGCCGTGGCTAGTTACCACCCCTACCGGTAAAGACGTGCCGCCAAGCGATTTAGCGTTCCGGTACGATGCCGTGTAGAAACCGAATAAGGGTATGGGTTTAATATAACTGCCATGCCCCTAACAGGTTAGCCCGCTACCATCTTAGATTGAATCATCACTTACCATCTGGTGAGATTGCAGTCAAGGGCTAACTTGTATCTAGTGGATAAAAAAAAAAACTTAAGCAAAACGACAATTTGATGTCACGTACCTTGACGTTCCTAAAATAAGGATTATAATTCTAAAACTCAAAAGTCAATAATAATGAAACAATATGGAGAGCCGGATACACTACGACCTTCACCGATCTGTTAACCAGATAAAACATTTTTTGTTTAATAATAGATAAATACGCCTAAAATAGCTTGCCTATCATAATCCTGACCAGGCTATTTTTAAATTGATTAATTTTAATTATTTTTTTTGACAGGTTTATTGTATTAATTAATTTAGATCTTAGACTAAAATTCTACATCAATGTTCTTAGATCAATATGGCTTTATGGGGGCAGTATGGCCCCTTTCCAGAAAATAATAAAACCTGCTAAGTGAGAGCTGGACTTGCACATGAAAGCTTCCGTACCGTCGTACAAGATTTAACACTATAATTATAATATACTAGCTGATGCCCGCGACTTCGTCCGCGTGGATCGAGGTTTTTCGTTTCCCGTGGGAACTCCTTAATTTTCCGGGATAAAAAGTAGCCTATGTGCTATTCCAGACTATAATCTATCTCTGTGCCAAATTTCATCCAGATCCGTTCATCCGTTGGAGCGTGATTGAGTAACAAACATACATCCATACATCCAAACTTTCGCATTTATAATATTTATTTGATATTTGACTAGCTGATGCCTGCGACTTCGTCCACGCGGTTTATGTTTTGTTTTATTACCGCGGGAACTCCTTAATTTTCCGAGATAAAAAGTAGCCTATGTCACTCTCCATCCTCAACTGTACCCATGCAAAAAATCACGTCGATCCGTTGCTTTGTTGCAGCGTGATTGAAGGACAAACCAACAAACCAACAAACAAACACACTTTCGCATTTATAATATTACTAGCTAATGCCCGCGACTTCGTTCGCGTGGTTTAAGTTTTTTTATTCCCTCGGGAACTCCTTAGGTAACTTTCCGGGATAAAAAGTAGCATAAGTCACTCTCCATTTCCTCAACTATACCCATACAAAAGATCACGTCGATCCGTTGCTTTGTTGCAGCGTGATTGAAGGACAATCTAACAAACAAACACACTTTCGCATTTATAATATTAAAGTAATGATATTCTTTTTGATTACTTTTGTAAAAGAGAGGCGCTCACAATACTGGGCGGAGAAAATATCGACCTTTATTTGAATAATGAAATGGATGGACGCAGAGTTTTCCGATCGAAGTAATAACGAGGGACAATCGCTTAGAAGAAGTTAAAGTGATTACTCAAACGAGCAGCCATTTTATAAGGGCTTTTTACACTTCCCGACACCTTCCGTCCCATACCAGCCTGTAATTTATATGTCCAACTAGATGATGCCCCGACTTCGTCCGCGTTGATTAAATTTTTTTGTATTCCCGCGGGAACTCCTTAATTTTCCGAGATAAAAAGTAGCCTATGTCACTCTCCAGCAAAAAATCACGTCGATCCGTTGCTTTGTTGCAGCGTGATTGAAGGACAAACAAACACACTTTCGTATTTATAATATTAAAGTAATGATGTTCTTTTTGATTACTTTTGTAAAAGAGAGGCGCTCACAATACTGGGCGGAGAAAATATCGACCTTTATTTGAATAATGAAATGGATGGACGCAGAGTTTTCCGATCGAAGTAATAACGAGGGACAATCGCTTAGAAGAAGTTAAAGTGATTACTCAAACGAGCAGCCATTTTATAAGGGCTTTTTACACTTCCCGACACCTTCCGTCCCATACCAGCCTGTAATTTTATATGTCCAACTAGATGATGCCCCGACTTCGTCCGCGTTGATTAAATTTTTTTGTATTCCCGCGGGAACTCCTTAATTTTTCGGGATGAAGTAGAAGAAGAAGTAGCCTATGTCCTTCCCCGGGATACAAACTATCCCCATACCAAATTTCATCAAAATCGGTTTAACAAGATGGGCCGTAAAAGCGTAGCAGACAGACAGACAGACACAATTTCGCATTTATAATATTAATATTATGGATTAGTTCAAATGCGGTGATTATCCGTAAGCTCCCAAATGCGGTATTTGACTACTAGTCAAATAAGCAACTTTTTTTCAAACATTATTTTAACAAATTCTAACTAAAATGACGTCAAACTAAAATGAACCTTAATGGCAATGATTTAGAGCTCAATTTCGTGTATGCATTCACAGCCAGCGCTCCAAACGATACGTTTCGAAATTTAAATCGGTTGCACTGAATTTGTGGCTCTAAATCAATGCAATTAAGGTTCATTTTAGTTTGACGCAAATGTGATCGAACGCTCACGTCGATCAATCGTATCTGCAATGTTAAAACTGGGAGTAAACGTACTGATAAGCATTGCGGTATTATCGAATAAAATAATGCGTAGCCATGTGCTACGAAATGCTACGCCATGGTTCGTAGAGTCTATCTTTAGTCTACGTCGACTACGCTTTCGACCAAATTTCCAAAAGATGAAACAAATGATGAAGTTCCTGATTATCTTGAAAAATAAATGAAGTTTCAAATCAAATCATCCCTCTTTGAACAAAGATATTAAGTTAACAATATTTTTGCAAATTCGTGCATTTAACCTAAAATTTGAATGGACGGATGTATTTTTATTTTTTGCTATCTCCATCTCAAAATAATAACGTGCGAGGTTCCGGGTTCAATTCCCGGCAGGGTCAATTTGGAAATTAATAATTTCTGAATTTTCGCTGGTCTGGTGGGAGGCTTACTTACCACTCTACCGGCAAAGACGTGCCGCCCAGCGATTCAGCGTTCCGGTACGATGCCGTGTAGAAACCGACTAGGGGTATGGGTTTAATATAACTGCCATACCCCTAACAGATTAGCCCGCTGCGATCTTAGACTGCATCATCACTTACCATCAGGCAAGATCGCAGTTAAGGGCTATCTTGTAGTGGAATAAAAAATTAAAAAAAAAACTTGAAACTTTAATTTCTGTCTTTTTATTAAACGCCTTGTGTGTAAAACCCCTAAGGTTCACCGGGTGTGAAGTGGAAAAATTATTTAAACTCGGGAACTCGGCTGGCTAATCGAGCACAAGGGACATCCAATAAATTGTTTTCTACTTACGAAAATAATCAGAATTGGTACCCCAATTCTGTAAATTACTTACACAAATATTACGAATGTTTCCTTTGTCATAAATTAATTATTTGAAGTGTTATTAAATAGAGGGTCTCTTCAAAGCATAGAATAATTTAACCAAGAGACTTAAAATCCCTTAAAATACACGGCATCAATTACAATTTATTTATTTAAAACATGTAGGACATACAGGTGTCTCTTATGTTGTAGTTTTACGTCATGTTTTGACTCTACCATCGGTGCGGAAAGAAGATTCTGCTGAGAAGAGCATGCAAGAAACTCAGCAGTTGCTCTTCTTTTTAAACAAGATATTACAATACGTATGTAAGTATATAAATTAAATAGTATGTGGGGATCTGGACCCAAAGTCGATTTCTTCCATAAAACTTTTTAAAAAATTCGTCTATTTTTAAGTTTGATAACCATTTCAAACTAAGTATAAACAATATGGATACGTCATGAAAAAGTGTAATATTATTACGCATATTAAAAAGTTAACGATGAATCAAAAAAAAGCCTTGATACATTTTTTTACTTCGACTTTGAAAGGTTAGGTGGTTACGGTATTAAATATTATAATAATTCTATGATATCGTATCGTTTGATTTTATATTAATCTATAATTATTAATCAATAAATTAATTAAGTAGGTACATTAGTTGAGTAAGAGTGAGAACATAATGTTATATTACCTAATTTTTTGGCATTCATAAACATACCAAGCTTCTAAGTAAGGCGTGACCACTTACTGTAATTTTATAGAAGACTCTACCGGACTCTTTGGACCTCAAAATTACATTTCCCGCAGACAAAGTAATATATGCGAACGTGTGTGCTTTATAATTACAATTTAACATTCTGACTTCCAAATGACCCTGCAAAGGGACCACGTGACAGATATACTTAATGCTCGAGCGATGGGCAAAGTCAGATGATTCAGTCGAAAACCCACACCTGTTCAAAATCGAAAGTGCAATAAAAAGCGTTAGAAATAAACATAACAACCACAGGTTATGCATCCCTACGCAGAAACTGGCTGTTACCAAGAAAAATGCATACTGTATGGCAGTCCGCATTTTTAACCACTTACCCAACTCATTAAAATGTTTTCCTTTATCAAAGTTTAAAAAAGCCTTATTTGACTTGCTCCTAGATAAGCTATATTACAAAACTGATGACTACTTAATTGAAAAATTTAACTGAATTTCCGCAATTCTGAGTATTACTATTGTCTGACATTTAATTTATTTAATTTCTTAACTTTAACTTATTAATGTGATTTTTTATTATTATTATAGGTATTCTTTATTAATTTTGTTTGTGACATAATATATTTCTTGCTATTGTTAGGTATATTATAATCATCAGGTACATTATTTTTTGCATTGTTAAAATGAATCTGAATATTTCTATAGGTACTCTAATCGGGGTTTAAATATCAAATATTATAATTATTTTTTATTTTTTAGATTAAGGACAAAAACAATTTTGCACGCCAAACCTGGCAGGATATGTGGATACTATAATAATTATTAACACCTATGTAAAAATGATACATGTACCATATTCTGGCAAAAATAAATGATTATGATGATTATGATGATTATGACGCTCGCGGAATTAATTTTGATAAGGCCGCCTTCGCATGGCGCAGGTCATAAGCTCTTGTGGGCACTTTTTATCAATGCCATTTCTGAATATGTGAGTGATCTGAACACTGTTTAGCTTTACTTACATTTCTAAAATTATAATTAATTATTACATTTAACAACGTCATCTTGATGTATAGTGATAAACCTGACTGTCCCATGCTGAGGCAATGAACGCATACGCATGTCTATGTACCTAGTGCCCCAGCATGCAACCGCAGTCTATATTTAAATTAGTTATTTTGTTTTTTATCTTTTTTATTTTGTGCATACTAAAATAGTTTTTAAGCTAATACAACACAATATATTAATTAAACATATATTAGTTAAACAACATAATATAATATGGACTAAGGGTCTGAAATAAACAAATTTTGTTTTATTTTATTTTAAAAGAGCACTAGAGGCAAAAACAAAATATTCGTTACACAAGAATGTCTTTGTCACTTTTGAAAGGGATTTAATTCTGTATAAAATAAAAACACACGGCTTTCTAACTCGGGGCTAGTGCTGAGAATTTTTTCCAGAAAAACCGAATACTTAATAAAAATTACCCCATCTGGGAATCGACTTAGGACCTAGTATTCCACAGTCGAATAAGCTAACCACTAGACCAGCGTGGTGTAGATATTCAGAGCAGAGCTCACTCCATTTCCTGCTTATTTGCTAACCTCTTTTAACTTAGACCCCTTGTGGGGGTAAAAGAGCAGTTTTTCGGGCAGATTTTAATAGGCACAGCCTCGAGTGCGAATTAATTCAACGCTGTCGTCGGCACGGGCGTACAGCAACACAATAAACAAAAATATTCCACTTTTTAACAATACGAGCTCCTTTTTGGTCCTTTTTAACTGTTTACCCGGTATACATTTTAATTATTTTAGTTGAAAATAAGAGAAAAGTATAATGTTGTAGGAATTACTAGGTATCGATAAATAAAAATTGCGGTCACCGAGATCGTAAAATATTAGGGTTTGTTAAAATGTAGCACTTTTTAAAACGCGCGGGTTTAATAAACTTTTAATTTTTGTCAGTTTGAACTGTTTGAACGCATTGAAATCTTTCAATTCGATTAACATATTATATCAACTCCAAGGCGTCTGAATTAGGACCGCCGCACATGTCAGCTTTTCGCGTCAGAATCCCCGATGCTTACCGAATCAGGGCCAGCGAAGTTGTAAATTCCATACAAACGATCTACACCCATGGTTAAAAACTGGTCTAGTAATAATTTACGGGCAATGAAAATATGTGCCTGACCTTTAAATTGTAGGTATTTATACTAATCCGCCTTTTGTATTTCTTTTTAAAATCGCGTTGAACTATGAAACTTGTATTATATTGGTCTTTTTTGTATTGGATATATGATAATATTGTGACAAATTCTGTTTAACACAATCTATAAACTAAACTAAAATAACAGCTCTAAATCTAGTGCTGCCCCCTTCCGCAGGGAGTATTCTGAAAGGGATACCAATATAAATAGAGCTGTTATTCCAGTTAAGTTTAGAGATGGTGTACAAAAGAATTAGCGACAATATTATACTTTACTATGGAGACTTCTGCAAAACGCCCGTTTTTGGAACGCGCAGTCTGTTCAAAGCTTATAACTTATCCGCTTACCTACTTATCCACCCGTAAGCTCGCAAATATGATTGATCGAAAGCTAAGTGATATTCTTACTTACTTACCGTACCAAAGCCTCTAAAACGGTATCAAATTATAAAGGTAAACGATAATATGTTTATAGCCCAAGTATCGATAGGTAGGTATTCGCTATGACCCTAGCAAGTACCGACGCTCGTATACGCAATTTACTATATTGGGGCAGTAAACATTTTAATACTGATTATACTCAGACCACATAGCAGGTGGAAAAGCGATCCATAACTTTTTGAAGTGAAAACTTCTTTAGCCGCGTTGAGCACTTTTTGGTAGGGGTAAACTTGTGGATTCGCGTCACCGACACCGACACCGACACCGACACCGCGCGCCTCGCTGCCCCATGCTCGCGTTGTTACGAAGACAATTAAAGGTCATAAATATGCAACATTCTTATTAAACTTTAATAGCTTAGTTTTAAGGTTTATATTTATTTATTTTAATTTAAAAAAATTAAAATTAAAATTTGAAATATTCGCTTTCACTTCTATCGGCAGTCCCTATGACTGCCAATTTTTTTTTTTAAGCGATTCTTTGGTGTTGAAGGACATAGGCCTATGCTTTCCAAAGAGGTGGAACACATACCTACATTCCTACATAAAATACTTAAACAGAGTTAGTGACGACGACAACAACCTTCTCGGTAGGAATGGGATTCCGAACCAGTGGTAGATTCATAAAAGTTTACATAAATAGTTTCATAAAAAGCGTTTAAATAATTAAAATAATACCAAAGCTCTCAAAATCACCACGTTGATAAAAATCAACCGTTTCCACTTTAAGTAGGCACCTAATATTAGTTATGGCCGCTTTAAAAAACTAATTAAAAACTTGGCAGGACTCTTCTACTCGGCAAGCATTACTTTTTTAGGGTTCCGTACCTCAAGAGGAAAAAAGGAACTCTTCACTAAAAGGAAGGATCACTTTGTTGTCCTTCTGTCTGTCAACCTGCACCTTTTTCTCAGGCACGCGTAGAGGTATCAAGTTGAAATTAATAATTCAAATACTTAGTTCTACGGGCCTTATGGAGCTGTAGACAAATCACAATCAAAATATACGGCCGCATATTTTGACACTCGCCAATAAATCAGAACCGTTCATGAAATTTGGCAGAAAGTAAGGTCTCACAGCACAATTATAGGAAAAAATCCGAATATCTCATAGGGTGTCGAATTGCTAGTCAGGCGCTACCAGTTTAGTACTTATATATTTAAGCCAGTTATTTCACAGCTTAAATTTACCGCACGTGTTGTTATTTACTAAAAAAAGTTGCGTGATGATACGAAACCCTTTGTGAGCGACTCAGACTCGCACTTGACCGGGTTTTATGCTAGTTGCATTTTTTATATACCAAACTAAGTACTGAATCTCTTCCTATTTGCGTATGATTTTTCATGCTAAAATAATTCAATCGCTGTCTCGGGCTGTAGACAAGGCAGGAGCCAGGGAGGCATTCCCTAATATTGACAAACGTCTAACACACAAACTAATCTGCCTGAATAGTGGTAAACTCAGGAAGGGTGGGACAGCCCATTATACAAACACCTCTTTGTTATAGGCGTCACCGACAGCCCTCTGTGCAGAGCTTGCATGGAGACAGACGAAACGCCGACGCATGTGTTGCTAGAATGCACAGGCGTCACAGACCAACGAGAACGACACCTTGGATCCCCAACCTCGCTACTAGAGGCCCTCCACAACCTGCTCCCCGATTGTGTAAGAAAATCATAATCGTTTGTCAAAGTGACAAACATATAGGTAATTCGACCTGTTTAAGGAGTTCATTGACGCCTGCACGTCAAAAAGCATGACGTATGAACTCCTTAAACAGTTCGAGCACGTTCGAGTATACGTTTTACGCTGTCAAATGATTACTATACTATACTATACTATACTATACTGTCTAAGCTAAGTCTGCAGCAGTAAGAAAAAGGTAGAATTTGAAAATCTGTTGATGACAACACAGAGTGTAATGCGAAAAAACGCACTTGATACTTGTGTTTTTTGTTTTTAATCTGATTTCCTGGGAGTGTGGTCATTGTTTGTTTTAGTACATTTCAAAGAGTAAAATGTAAATAGAGGGGAACAATTTTGACAGCGTAATAAGGTAGACTAGAGCATATAATATGATCCCCGAATTTATATAAATTTTATATATTATATTTGCCGTGAATTCGTCTGCGTGGATTTCGGCTATAAACTCACGAACTCAGAAACCATATGTTTTTGTTTAGGGGATGAGTCAAAAAAGGTAACAGAGAAACGGTTACTTTCGCTAACTACTCTTCGCTACTACTAATATTAGTATGAATCTACTGACGCTAAAGATTAACAACAAATTATTACTTGATCAGGGGAGATCTTTTGAATTACATAAGGAGAACATAAATAAATTAAAACATAAAATGAAATGAATGAAATATTCTTTATTGTACACCAAAGACATAACATAAATAATCAGAATCAATAAAACAAAAAATAAAATAAAACAATAAAAATTATCAATATTGACTTTTGTTTCCCGTGCTGCACGCTTTTTGCCGGGAGTCCTCCAGATTCTCTGATTAGTTTGGCCCTCATTTTTAATAACTCTTAAGGTTCGTTCGCTTACACCTGGAAATAAAAAAAAACAAAATTTCAATTTGAGATGGATGGATTGACTTATTCCAAGTTTCTGAAGGACATCCTGGAGATGAGGCTTTAACTCTTCGCTTATTCCACCTTGAATTTATACAATAATTAATAAAAAGTATTAAAACTTGATAGGATTTTGCTGTCAGTTTTTTTCGCATATTATCCATCATAATTATACGATATGAACAGGCGAATATAAACCGTTTAAACGTTTTATATAAATAATCTAGTACCTATTTTATGCAAAGATCGAAAGGTAAAATATCAAAACCGTTTGGTCAACTTACTTGTCGACTCTTCAATTTCTTGTAAACATTGTTGTTTTTGGCTTAGGACAGCATCGTGTTCTTCCTTTACTTCTTAGAATTTAAGAATCATGTTATAAAGTAACTCGCACACATTATTTTGAATAGGTTTATCCATTATTTCACTATTTTCACTTTTATTTTCGAAATATTAAAACAAACATAAACAACTGAATTGACAAATCAGTGACAAATGTAAGAACACAGAATAAACTACTGTTTTTACTTTGTTTTAAGTGTTACCCTTTTATTCCGTGGCAGAGTTAGCGTGGCCAGACTTCTATTTGCACCTGTGATTTGCACCATAGACATAGAATTTTTTCGCTACGATTTGCACAGACAATTGGGCCTCTGGGCGGTCTTGTAGGCTTCTGGAGCGAGCTCGGATGGCTGGAGTGAAAACTCCAGCGGGGAGGGGCAATACACGCACAACAGACCTCCAACTGGAGGTTTAAGTGCGGAAACCTGCCCAGTTGAAAGAAAGAAGAAAATTTCATTTGGTCCTCTCTCGCCCCGCTTATGAATATGACCGAGGCGAAAGGGTTAGTCGAAAATGGAAAACCGATACTAACATTTCATCCCGCGCCCGGTATCATACTATCAACTGAATTAAATGTAAATAGAACACGAGTAGGAGCCTCTATAGCTCTACTAGCTAATACTCGCGACTTCGTTCTCGTAGATTGAAGTTTTGTGATTCCCGCGGTAAATCTTTAAATTTCCGGGATAAAAAGTAGCCTATTTGTTATTCCAGACTATAATCTATCTCTGTGCCAAATTTCATTCAGATCCGTTCAGCCGTTCTGGCGTGATTGAGTAACAAACATCCATCCATCCATCCAAACTTTCGCATTTATAATATTAGTATAGATGTAATAATACTAGCTCATTTAATAATACGCTCAATTTAAAGAAACTTTTATATTTAGGTAATCAATTTAGATAGGTACACTGTACACGTACACTTATTGACGTCCAATTACTTATCAAACATGATGGTGATAATCAGTTACGGTATAAAACTAAAGCTACGAGGGTTCCAAACGCGCCCTGCCCCCCGATTATGTAAGAATTTCTAGCCACAGCGGTTTAGGCTGTGCGTTGATATATAAGTCAGTCAGTCAGGACTTTGAATTTTATATATATAGATGACCGATCAAATGTTACCATTTTGTGTACCCATTCTCATACGTTTAGGGTATGGTACATACCTAAACGTATAAGAATGGGTACACGAAATTGAGCTCTAATTCAATGCTATTATGGTTTATTTTACTTCGATGCCGAACCTTTACCATTTGATCGGCCATTATTACATAATCGGCTGGTCTGAGCTCACAACAAACTCACCCTGAAATTCGTTTTTAAAATACCACAGTCCACCCCCAAGGGGTTGTGTTACATCCGCCTGCCTCGCAGGGCACGTAAAGCCATCGGTCCGCACCTGTCTATTTGTCTGTGTATCTAATATCTCCCGCGCAGATGGCTTATCTCTCTGGAGCTTGGCCGCCGTGGTCGAAATTCGGTCGGGAGGACATTGTGCACGCGAGGCAAGACGAGAATGTCCTGGGGCCTTACTACTGGTTTTAGACCAAAGATGATGTGCTGAGGCCTTACTACCATTGCTCAAAGCAATATTGTTTTAATACTAGACGATGCCCGCGACTTCGTTAGCGTGGGTTGATTTTTCAATTCCCGCGGGAACTCCTTAATTTTCCGGGATAAAAAGTTGCCTATGTCCTTCCTCGGGATACAACCTATCCCTGTCGAATTTCATCAAAATCGGTTCAACAGGTGGTCCGTCAAAGCGTAGCAGATAGACAGACAGACACACTTTCGCATTTATAATAATAGTAGGTATGGATTAGGTATGAAAAATAAATAAAACGCAATGTAATTCAGTGATAATTTTACTAACCGCACACGTAATGTAAAGTGCAACAATGTACAGTAATACGTCCACATACCCGTTTCGTGCTGGCATCGCCGGCTGCGCAAGTATAGCACACACACAGACAAACTAAATACACAAAATATACATACATTACGCACCAGTGTTAGAACCTTCGAATAAACATAAATATTAGAAAAAAAAAAGTTGAGTAAAAATTTCCTCAGTGGCTGAAGACAAATCTTTAAAATATAGTTCTTGTTGCCAGTGTAACTTGGTAACTATGGTTTCTTGTCTCGTTACGTCAAAAGTAGAGAGAAAAGTAATAATTCTTAACTGTGGTATTTGTCTCCACGAACCCTTACATGCCGACTATTTTTTTTCCTGTAACATACCGAATTTTGTGCATGTTAGGGTAAACGAAAAATTAGCCGGCAACGACATCTCTCTTTCTCGTTGCGAGATATCTCGTTGTGCGCATGCTAAGCCTGATGGTCGCTAACTATGGGCCTCATGAGAAAGCTCTGATTCCATCAGCGGTTGATGGAAAGATCTATGCATGGTATTTTTTTACGTGGTCGAACCAAAGGCTATTTCACACACTAAGCAGTAAACTTCGTGAGAAGTTTTCACTGATAAATTGATCTAGATACGAGTGGGGCCAATGTAACACGACGATTAAAAGTTAATAAGGGGGCCAATGTAACACGACGATTAAAAGTTAATAAGTCGTATCACTATAATTACAATGGGCGACTAATACTAAGGGAAGTCAAATAATGTAATATTTCTTAGCGACATAATTACATAAATCCTACAACCTAGATCTAAATTCTAAATCGAATTTGTCTATGGATTTTGGGAAAGTCTAAAAAACTGTCTAATATTATTTTGTCATTAGGGTTAATAATTTATGTATAAAAGTTAGGGTTAATTTAAAGATACTAATAACACGGAAAAACTTTTGTTTTCGGACTCTAAAAAGTAATAAAAAAAACATATAATCAATAAAATATTTAAAATGGCTGCTCCAAATAGCATTATTCTATGAGGCGCACGGCCGGCAGCCAGATCAAAGATCGCCCTTAATAATACAGAGCTAAAAAGTGTTAGAGTGTACAACCCAATCTTTTGTCAAAATATTGTCCTTGTTATTTAGTTTGCAAACGATTTCAGTATTATGTCAAGAAGTAACTGCTTCCCTCAGAGATTATAAGTATATTTAAATTAACCCTGTACGATATAATCACAATAATTCGATGCAATAAAGTCCAAATTCAAGTGGAAAGTGCTTGGAAAACTTTTGTCACATAAAAGCTAGAACTACTCGGGTTTAGGACACCTACATTTTTATCCAGGGCAGTCTTTGGTTAGTTCAAGTCCTTATTAATAAAACACTGTTCTATAAACCTCCTTTAGCTAAATCATACTCCATACTATCATACTAATATATTATAAATGCGAAAGTGTGTTTGTTTGCTGGTTTATTAGTTTGTCCTTCAATCACGCCGCAACAGAAAAACGGATTGACGTGATTTTTTGCATGGATTTAGTTGAGGACCTGGAGAATGATATAGGCTTTTTATCCCGAAACATTAGGGAGTTCCCGCGGGAATCAAAAAAACTTATTCCACACGAACAAAGTCGCGATCATCACCTAGTAAGTTTATAAATAAACTAGCGACCGCTTGCTTCGCTCAGTCCTTATTCCTTGTCTCCGTCATAATAGAGACACTTCAGCTTTCTAGGTCTAGGATTTGGGCGTTAATGAGTGAGTGAGTCAGGAGTTTTCTCTTTCCCCATCCTTCCTTTTTTCATCCCTTGGTGGATGAAAAACGCTAATACAATTGAATTTGTGAAGCCATGTATTCAATAGTTTCCATAGTCGTAACCTATATGAACCATGCCATCCCAAGTCAAAATGTACTATTGTTTTGCCTATTCTTCATTAACGACCTTTTCGTACCGCCAAGGGTCACTGGTAGAGATCTATCACAGAGCTAAGTGCTTCCTTGTCCACTATGTTTCTGTTTTTCTTTGTATTTTATAACTTTTTGGTACAAAAAAATACAAAATTTAACGCAAGGAGGCATATGGACAATTTTAGATTTTAAACAATTCTAGTTTTTCAGGTTTACCTAAACTTGCTTTCACGCGTACTTTGTATATCAAAATCTATTTATCTCTATATATAAAGTGGCTTACAATTTAGAAACGATTAAGCCAAACCGCTTTGGAAAGATTCAACAATTTATCATTTTTATTATTTCCCTATTATATATTGATCTTGTAATAGGTATTAGTAACTATTAAATTAAAAGTGATGCTGTTAGTGTAGTTTATTCTATTTACATCATGTATCAATATTTTACTGTTAAGATCGCTTTATTTCTTATTCGGTTCTTCTTCAAACGGTAGTATTCGTCGATCGTCACCGATTTTCAATTAGATACCTCATAATGCACTCATTGTACAGAAACGTACGTACGTCGCGTCTTTCAGTTTTTTTAGAACGAAGTTCCTTATGGGACGATGCGGAGGGGTTACCCGGCAAAAAACGTCAGTAACGAAAATGCGTTCGCTATACAGTGTCTTAAAGTATAGTCTACGTGATGACTGTTATTATTATTATTTAAGTTTGCTATAATTATTATATCGTTCGATATGATATATTTTTATGAATCGTTTCGGTCGAATCGTTTTAGTTAGTCGGTCATCTTATACCTATACTTGACCGGAAAATCGGTCGTGTCACACAAAAAGAGGTAGGTCGGCCCAAGTTGCTATCTCTTAGAAATATCTTTCATAACATCGCCAAACATAATTTATGATACTAAAGTATGGACTGACTACCATCAACATACGGGTTTATAATATTCGAGGCCACTCTATCACTTCCAAACACTACTACTTTACTTTCATACTAATCTATATTCAGGACAAACCTTAAATTACAAACTTGACTAAAATTTCAATCGCATCTACTACCTATCTAAATCAGAGAGATGTCATATTACTACCTACTAGAGAAACATACCACCGAAAAGAGCAGACTATACTAGAATATGAGTTTTCTCATCTCAGCACCGTTGATAGAATTTGGGCATCAAAACACATAAAACTCAGAGTAAAATGGACCTAAACACATGGATTTAGAGTCATAAATATTCATCACCTGTCATTTTTATTTCTCTATAATATAAATAGAGACCATCCACTACCACTACAGTCTATTAACGTCCCACTGCTGGGCACAGGCCTCCACTCTCATAGGAGAGAGGGAAATTAGAGCTTAGACCCACCACGCTGCTCCAATGCGGGTTGGCGGGCTTTAACGACTATTATCATGTTAGTAATAATAACCGGGACCGACAGCTTAACGTGCTCTCCGAGGCACGGGGGTGAAACACCACCAACTTCCTAACTCCGGGCTAGTACTGAGAATTTCTTGTCAGAAAAACCCAACACTCAATTTATGGCCCGACCCGGGACTCGAAACTGGGACCTCGTCGGCCGCAGTCGAAGATGCTAACCATTAGACCAACGAGGCAAAAATAGAGACCGAGCTGTAGAAATGATTCAGACGTGAAGAATCTTCTAGTAATATAACATCTCACTGTGCCCAATCATCAAACTACTTATCTACATATTTCTAGAATTTTCTATACCATTCCAACTCTGTCGTTAAGAATACTTTCGATTATATTAATATATAATTATATATTTATATTTAGTATTAATCAACTAATTGATTATATAAATAGGTCATTTAGTCTTAGATTAAAAATGTATATCGCAGTTGGTTACAATTTTTCTCGTTATGTTTTCTTCTTTTATCACAATATTGCGACATGCTTCTATTGATGTATATTATCTACATTAAAGTTTGAAAGGCTAGATTGACTTATAGATATGTACTTAGATTAATTGTGGAAATATATTTGTAACATACGTCGACTAATTTAAATAATCGTATTCTGTCGTTATTTTCACAGCAATAGCCGATTTTGTTCTTATTTAAAGCACTAAGTACAGGCAGACAAAAACTTTAAATTTAATGATTGCTTTTTTAAATTGATTATAACGGTTAAACAGTAAAATTGTAACGGTTAGTATAATAATTATTATCATAATATAGTGGAATACATAATATATTTAATATTATTTCTATATAGATCTCAGATTTAGAATATAAAATACACGGTAAATGGGGAAAATATAAAAGCTAAATTGGGCATCTCTTAAGTTTTATCAATCCATATATATAATCCTATAGAATGTTTTTATTCAATTTTTATATACTAAATTGCTAACTTTTAATATGTACTTGAATATTTTTGTTTCTAATATGATCAAAAAAGGCAGCATCGAAAACCCACCGATGTTTTTTAAAGAATACACTTTGACAAGTTACCAAAAGTTCTACGCACATTGTAAGAAAATACACTTTAGTTTTTTACGCTATCAACATTCCACGTTGATATATTTTGGTAAGATGTAAATCTTTAAAGATGTAAATTATTGTATGTACCTCGATGCTTAGTACGTATTAAAAACCTGGGCGTATTATTTTTGGCGGGAAAAATGGAAGCCAAATGAACATTCCATATTCTAGCAGTGCGTTTCAGAAACGAGGAAGCGGATCACTTCATACGAGTCTGTGGTATTTCGAGTGTTTGTTTGTTGATTTGTCATTCAATCATGCCGCAACGGATGGTCGATTTTTGCATTAGTCAAGGGCCTGAGGAACGACATATTCTATCCCGGAAAATCAGTTCCCCGGGATTTTAAAACCTAAGGCTTCTCCAAATAGAACGCGTACTTAGCGCGTGTTCGAGCGCAAGCCTGACGCCGAATTGGGTATTTGACAAATAGTCAAATCAGCAACTTTTTTTTCAAACATCAAAACGCGTCCTAATTATGGGATTTATATGAAATTCTGAAATGTGACGTCATTAAAGTTCGGCGCACTTTTTTACTTGTTTAAAATGGTTATTCAACATAAAACAATCAGGGGACGTAGATATTACGACTTTTGGGAGATCCTCCACTTAATAATCACTAAAAAATAATTTATTTGAATATTAGTCAAATACCCAATTGTGTTGTACTATGACGGTAGTTTACTGTCAAACAGAGCAATTTTTATAATATATATAATAGCTCTGCAACAGAGCGTTGGGTACCGCGTTCTATTTGGAGAAGCCTTTAGCTTTAGTCGCGCATTATCTAGAATCTAGATAAAATCTGGAACTCCTTACATGATCAGCTTCCCGTTCTGTTTGACTTCCCCGTTAACGTGGGTTTGATCGTTATTCGCGGACTTCTCGTCCGGCAAGTTGGTGGACAAGTTGGCCGATATGTTGGCGGACAGGTTGGCCGATATGTTAGCAGACGGATCGACGGATTTCCGTTTCCGGTAGTTGTTGTAGCGGAGTGTGGCGTTGTATGCCGGCGACACTAAGAGGATGAGACCGGATATGGCGATGAAGACACCCGCGAGGTAGAAGGAAAGGTCGTAGCTATTGGTGATGTCGTACACCCAGCCTGCAATAGATACAAACGCATTTGAATAAAAAACATTTGATGATGTTATAATCAATCAAATCAGAAACTTTTTTTAAACTCATTGTGTAACTCAAAGAAATTTGTGCATCAGGGTTAACTGTCTGATGGAAGTTTGTATGAAATTAGTTGTGACGTCATCTTTCAAAGCATTTTTTTTTCTTTAATCTACAGTTATAGATGGAACGGACAAAAGGCATTAACACCTACGTAGACGTAGGTAATATTACCGATAATGACAGACCTCCAACTGGAGGTTTAAGTGCGGAAACCTGCCCAGTAAAAAGAAAGATAGAAAGATTACCTACAATATGTTATGATAAAATGAGTTATTAACGTGACTAATTTTCATACAACTTCAATAAATAAAGAGGATTCGTCAATTATGGTAATTTTATTTAATCTTCTTTATCAATTATTATTGATCCTTCCACAGGAATTATTTTCTAATTGAAAAGTTTGACAAATAGATTGAAAATATCAACAATTAAAAAAAAAAACATCAAATTAACATTTATCGTGTACCCCAGAGAGTACACTGATGTGTAGGTTTTAATTTCAACAAGCGTTTGGTTGACGCAATCTATGACAGTAGCATACGTTTTCAAGCTGTGTCATTAGATGGCGCATATTTTGCAAGTAAGTTCCCGCTTATTAGACTAGATGGCGTTAGTAAATTAAGTTCGACATTCTTTTTTTGACAGGGCTATGTAATTTTTTTTTATCCACTACAAGTTTTAGCCCTTAACTGCAATCTCACCTGATGGTAAGTGATAATGCAGTCATGGTAGCGGGCTAACCTGTTAGGCAATTGAGGTCGTTGGTGTGTGTGATCTGACGAGTGTAGGGTTGTCTGTTGGATGTGTGTGTGAGTGACTCACCGGCCAATGGGGGTCCAATAAGGTTAGCGAGCCCTTGCATGAGCAGCAACAATCCATACGCGTTGGTAAACTTCTCTAACGTGATCTGCTCCACCAGTATAATACTGGTAAGACTATAGTTAGCCGCGATGAAGGCCCCGAAGGCCCCCGAGGCGGCTGCGAGGCCTAGGTACGAGGTCAGCAGAGGCATGATGACGGTCACGAGGCCGCAGAAGACCATGCACACCGCGTACACTAGACTCGGGTTCACACACTCCCAGTCACCCACCCAGCCCAAGATTATCTGTAAATGAGAAGGGAGAAGGAGATTTGATGTGTTGTGGCTTTGAGAGTCTTAATTATTATATCTAAAAAAAATTGTGACAGCTTAAGTATTTTATACCAGACACATTTTGAATTTAAATTTTATATTATTATATTGAAAGTCATTATAAATAATTTTTATACGACTGCCTGAAAAAAGGAGTGTATATTGTTTTCAGGGTTCATGAATGTATGTATGTATGTGAGTTTGTATATTCCACCATAACTTCTATACGCCGGAACAGATTTTGATGAATGAGGTATCGTTAGAATCCTTAGCTTATTCCGGGTGACATAGGCTAGTAAAATTTTAAAAATTGGGGTGACCATGGTCCCGCATCAAAGACTAAAGTTTTTTTTTTTTCCAAAATGAGATTAACTATACGTATTGTCATCATCAAGAAAATGATGAGTAGATTCCAAAAACATAATATAAGACTATATTTCAATATCCAGTGTTCACAAAAAAATATCATTTAACTATGGCAGTCCTATTTTTTTAATCGTTTGAGTTATATTCACTTGCCAATTTAGTGTAATTTAATTTTTACACACTGTCTCTGACAGTAGATTGTGTACGGGAAGATTCTACTTAAATACAGCTGTTATTACCCACAATTTTGCAAAATAAATGATTTATGATTATGATTGGTAAAGCCACGGATTTCGCCACCTTTGCCCGACCTGACGATTGATTTCAACTATCCCAAAATAAAAGGGGTACAGTTTTTAAACCACCACTACAGCCCATTACGTCCCACTGCTGGGCACAGGCCTCCACTCTCATAGGAGAGAGGGATCAAAGAGCTTAGACCCACCACGCTGCTCCAATGCGGGTTGGCGGGCTATTCCGTAGGCCGCTGGGTTTCATCGCCAATGTAGTTGGACATGCCTCCAAAACTCCTGACGTATCAATTGGGTATTTGACAAATAGTGAAATCAGTAACTTTTTTTCAAACGTCAAAACGCGTCCTAAGTATGGGATTCATATGAAATTCTGAAATGTGACGTCATTAAATTTCAACGCATTTTTTTCTTTAATCTATAATTTAAAATGGTTATCAAACTTAAAACTAACCGAGGATGTGAATTTTAGTTAGGTCTTTTGGAAGACCCTCTATTTAATAATCAGGTAGAAATAATTTATTTTTGATATAGGCATCGTCCCTATTGAGGGTTTTCCTCCTCCCCAGAAAAAAAACCCGGCCAAGTGCGAGTCGGACTCGCGCACCGAGGGTTCCGTACAAACCTGTAGTAAGTTTTACGATTTATGACGTATTAAAAATAAAAATTACGTTTGTTGTATGGGAGCCCCCCTTTAATATTTACTTTATTGATATTTAATTATTTATTTTGAAAGGTAATATACAAGTTAATATTCTGTGAAAATTTGAACCGTCTACCTGTTACCGTTTTTAATATTGAGCAAAAAAATACGAAAAAACACGTTTATTGTATGGGGACCCCCCTTAATATATATATATTTTTAATTTTTAGTATTTGTTGTTATAGCGGCAACGGAAATACATCATTTGTGAAAATTTCAGCTTTCTAGCTATCACGGTTTATGAGATACAGCCTGGAGACTGACAGACAGACAGACAGCGGAGTCTTAGTAATAGGGTCCCGTTTTTACCCTTTGGGTACGGAACCCTAAAAAGCATGTTGTGTGATCTCACCTCGCCAAACATATTAAGTATGCCGATGATGGATATCAGCATAGAGGAATCCGACTCGTCGAAGCCCATACTGAGGCCGCTGTCCGCGATGTACACGTACGGCACATCGTACCACATGTACAGAAGGAAGTTTGATACTGCGAACACGAGGAACGCCGGGTTGAGGAAGTGAGAGAAGTCCAGAACGTCCACCGCCAGGTCCCAGAAGTCCCACAGACCGGCGTACCATTGCACCTGAAAATTATAGAAATAGGACTTGAATCTATCTATAATAATACTAGCAGATGTCCGCGTGAAATAAGTTTTTTATATTCCCACGGGAACTCCCTAATTTTTCGGGTTAATATATAGCCTATGACACTCACAAATAATGTAGCTTTCTATTGGTACTAGAATTTTCAAAATCGGTTCAGTAGATCCAGAGATTACCCCCTACAACGTCACAAACTCACAAACTTTACCTCTTTATAATATTAAGTATAAAATATAGATTATAAATTCGAAATGTGTACGCGTTTCTAATCTGTTTACGCTCAAATAATATGCAAGGTAGGTGTATACACATTGGATGACTTTTCTATCACCAGCTAGTGCTGGTGATAGAAAAGTCATCCAATGTGTATATTTATATGTGTATATTTAATGTGTATATATCCGATATTGTTGAGTTCATAAATGAGAAACGTTTAGTGAGGCACGTTCATTTTAGATAAGACGACTTCATTTATGGGTGATGATGATGAGCTAATAAGACGTGAAAAAGAAAAAAGTAATGCATACCTTCTCTTTAGCAATGGTCGTCATCGAGTTTCTTAAGATGTTGGGACACGACGACGCCCGCAGTCTGTATCGATTGATATTCAACATAGCGCCCCTGTATGTTAAAGAGTGCCTGTGGAGCCTCAAATCTTTCAGGAAAGCTGGTGGTTTCTTTGTTGAACCTGAACCGTGTCCTTGTCTTCTCACCCATACCGACTGTCTCGTTCCATTAATGTCTGGGGCACTGGGCACTGAATTATTAGGGGATAAAGTCCCTGGGGAAGCCGTTCCAGGGGACATCAAGTTCTTTGGTGGAGACATTTCATGTAAACGCCCACTGTCACTGAAACTTCGTGATGGTAGCATCACTCCTGGGTAATTTTGTGCTAAGATCGCGTACGCACGACCACGAGTAGACATCAGTTCAAATGTCTCTAAAGAAACTCCTTCTCCTCCAGTCATATATGTCGGTAAGTCAACCAGGGAGCTATATTGGGGTACGATTGATGTCGTAACCGCTTCTATATCTACAGCGTCTATCGCTTTAGTAGATCCAACGACACTGCTCTTGCTGTCTGTTAAACTATCTACGGTTGATCCTAAACGTTTGTTTCTTTTTCTCTCTCTTCTACGCTTTCTCTCTTTAGCTCTCTCTTCATTCATCGTAGCCGTCCACGGCAGATCACGGAATAACAAACCACACACCGCCATGTTTAAAAAGAGTCCAGCGAGTATCAGAGTGGTTCCTCGCCATCCATATTCATCCAGCAAAACATATGTCAACGGAGCAAATATGAATGTGCCAATTCCACTTCCGCACACGGAAATACCGGTAGCTAAAGAACGTTTCTTCTCGAAGTAATACGCGACGATCACTACCGCTGCTACATAGCAGAGGCTCAGGCCGAATCCAGCCATGATTCCGAATGTGAAGAACAATGTCTCTATGTTGTCCACAAAAGCAGATATGACGAATCCTATCGCTGCTAAGATTGAGCCGCATATCGTTGTCCGCCGGCAGCCGTATCTGTCTGTTAAGAAACTGGCAATCGGACCGGACAGGAGCGGCATTGCCATGAATATGCCGGCGATCCAAGCGGTTTTTCCTTTACCCTCGCCGAAGTATTCGAGAAAATGGGGGTAGAACACCCCGAAACTGAAAGTGATGCCATCGGCGATGAGATTGACCATGAACGCAGCGAAAACGATGACCCAGCCCCAACCTCCGTCGGGGGGTCTCGCTTCGGCGATGGAGAGTTCCTCGTCATCGGAACTGGAGGAACTGGAGCCGGAGAGCGAGACGGGCGCGGCGGGGGGCTGCGCGTCGAACTGCACGTGCAGCGGACGCGCGTGGCGGCGCGGCACTTCACTGGCACTGGCATTGGCACTGGCAGTGGCACTCGTGACAGCAGTGGCGCTGGCGCAGCGCGGCGGGCCGGTGAGCAGAGGCTCGCTCTCTGGGATGGGTGTGAGCGCGCGCGGCGGGCGCGTGTCGTGCTCGCCTAGGGTCTGCGGCGAGACAGGCGAATCCGAGGCTCCGCTGGGTCCTCCTGTAATGGAATTGCGATTTGTATTATTTTCCTACCTAGTAAAAAGAGCTGGAATACTCCCCGTATGACAATCACAGCTTTTTGGAGTTTTGTGTGTTTTAAGCAATATCACTATTGCTTTAACGATGATAGAGAACATCGTGAGAAAACCAAAACCTAAGCCAGAGTGTTCTCCATAACGATTTTAAAGGTTTGTGAAGTGGGCTATTCCGAAGCTGGCCAGCGTGGTGAATTATTTTGGCGTTTTAATTAATAAAAGGAGACCGATGCACATTGAGACTGACTCGACTGAGATAATAACGATGTCTTTGGAAAGGCAGACTTCCGTGCGTACACCGCACCGCCGTCGTGACCTCACGCTGCAATAGATGATGATCACGCTGATAACCTTGGAGCGGCCGACGCAGCGGGTCCGGCGGCGGCGAGAGGCGCGCGCGGTCCATGGCAGCAAGGCGCGGCGGCAGGGGCGACAGCGCGCTCGCAGCGAGTGCAGCGCGGGCTCACCACTCCGCCGGGCTTCCATGCGTACACCGCACCGCCGTCGTGACCTCATGCTGCAACAAACAAACCAACAACATTAAACTTCTCGTCTTGAATGTACTTGTAGAGAGAACGCGCGCATCGCCAGGCGGGTGCTCACTCATTTAATTAGAACCATTCTACCCAAATCTCTAAAAACTTCTTGTGCTAAGAAGCATTATTAAAAGATTTGTTTGCGGTACACAATCGCTCATGCTTGATGCTTTAAAGCGGGCTTCTCTAAAATATGTTCATTAACAATTGAATTCAAGGTCACACTTTGTTTCCTTAATCCTACCTGATGCCCGTTTCCTTGATCTCTCAAAAGCCTTTGATTTAGTTTGTTACGATACTACTTACGATATATTATGGCAAAAGATGGAGGGGGCAGGCGTGCAACAGGAGTCATGCAGTTCTGGTATGCAAACCGAACAAATAACGTTAGGTGGGGGAAGGAGCTCTCTGATTCATACGGGCTTCCAGTGCGGGTTGAGGCAGGGAGGGATGACCTCACTGAAGCTCTTCAGCCTGTATGTGAACGGACTGATCGTGGAACTCAGCAGCAAGCCAGGGAAGGACATAGGTTATCCCGGATATTCAAACCATTCCCACAGGATTGACAAAAACCAAATCCAAGCGGATGAAGTACCGAACATCTGTGAATTCATTAAATTTTTCCTGCTGGAGTTTAGATCCATATCGTAGATATAATAAACTCTATACCGATAGGTACTGTACCCTTACTCTGAGATTGATCGAATTTAAAATACGGTCTCACTAGGTGAGGTGAATCACATTTGAGTCAAACTAAAATGGACCCAAAAACTCTTGATTTAAAGCCACAAATTCAGTGCAACCGATTCAAATTTCGAAACGTATCGTTTGGAGCGCTAGCTGTGAATGCATACACGAAATTGAGCTCTAAATTAATAATATTAAGATTCATTTTAGTTTGATGCATATGTAATTCACCTCACTTAGTGAGACCGTATTTTAAATTCGATCAATCTCAGAGTAAGGGTACAGATAGCAATACAGAGGTCGTCGAACTTTTAGTTATAAAAATGCCCTGCTCGGTCAAGCGTGCCACTTAGGATACCAAATCTATTGAAAGTCCGAACATATAATGGCAAAAGAGGTCAAAGGATGTGCGCTGAACTATTTAAACCACTTTTATTGGGACACAAAGCCGCTCCGAATGGTGGCATTGCTCTTAGACACTCTAGATATACAGTTCGCACGCGAGTTGAATGCAGAGTAAATGTATATGTGTCACCCACCACTCACCATACATTTGCTCTACATTCAACTCGCGCGCGAACTATACCTACTCACTTTTACTTTTCCTTAAATCAGGGATATGGACATACGAGTAGGAATAATATTATACCAGTTTCAGATACGGTTACGGATATGCAATTATTTTGGGTTATCCGTTAGTTTCGAATGGTTTCGGATATTAAATTTTTTTTGATTTATCGCATGGTTAGTGTGTCAGCTCGGCCGGGCAAAAACAAAAACCTGTCGAAACCTCATAACAACCCTGCTTTAGATACGTGAGTCGTGACGGTGGTCATCATTTCAATCTATCGCTCAGAAGGGTATTGCCACAAGTCTTCCACGCTGACCAAACGCGGATCGGCAGGTTTCACACACATTTGAAAACATTACGAAGAACCCTTCATGCCCAAGAGTTCGTCATAATTTTCTCAAGAGTCAGACGTCTGCCCAACCACACTTCGCCAGCGTGGTGGACTATGGCCAAACCTATTGACAAATAGAAATTGGAAACAAGCCCCTTCTCATTGAGAAGAGACTAGTGCTCAATAAGGAGCCAGCAATGGGTTCATTAACTTGTAGTACTTATTAAAAATAGAAAGAAAGAAAGAAAGAAAGAAATAAATAAATAAATAAATCTTTATTTGGGGATAACACAAGTACAAGAAATAACTAATAATAAAATAAGACTATATAGAAAAAGAAACGCGAAATGTGACTTGATCCCCAAAATGGTCTTCACTCAGCATGTGCTATATCTGTTGGGATATAGCGCTAACGTAATATAAAAATAACGTAATAATAGTTCCAGTTTAACTATTCAATCGTTATTAAGCCGTATAAAAGCTAAATTGGACCCTGGAGAACCCTAGAGAACAATGTCGGGTCAGCAAATTTCCCTCGTGCCGTCCCATGGGAAATTAAAACAGACAATATCAGGTGAACGACCAAAACGATATTCACTTAAAGTTGATTCTCATTGGTAGTTTTCCGTCCCAACCCCATTATTACAATCTCATTAGTATCATCTAGGTACATCAAGAGTGTATACATATTTCTTTATGTAGTTAGTAATTTAAGATTGAATTTGCATGTAGGTTTTCCTTTAACGTACCTACTAATAGTAAGAAAAGATAACATATATAGGAGGTAACATTATAGGAGAAAATATTGAGTTTTATGAAGAAAGGACAGATTTTGAGCAATTCCAACGGGATCTTTAAAAACCGATGGTAGAGAATGTTATCTCCACGTCTTTAATAAATAAAGAATGCATTGAAATAAATTGTCGTACAACAAGCGTACCTACAACACTGTATGTCACTTAACAAGGTAAGAGTACCTAATAACCTTTTGATAAAAAAATCTCTATGCAAGTTAAATTAGAAGCACTTTAAATTATATTACCCTAGATAACAATTAAGAGATTACTTATTCATTTATCATAGTTATAACTGATAATGTATTATCACACCCTTATGTAAATAACTATAATTGATATGTTATCATCAACTATTAACGTAATTAATCCTCCATGTTACCTAGCACAAGACAAAGTTTCATAATATAGACAAAAGGGTAAACCATACATTTCACTTCAACCATGTTTAAGGTGGTGTCAGATATAATAACGTTGTTTTCTTTTTACTAAATTCTCAATTTAATGTAATTTGTTCTGCACTTCTTAAGTGCTTCAAGTCTAAATTTTTGGCCTAAATTTCAAACTATTTATTTTGAGAAGGACAACAGCCAAATTTGACGTCATTTGTATTGTTATTTGAATGTCTAGTCCCTACTCTTTCTTTCGTCATGCACATACATTTGAGCTCATAAAAGATGGATTAAGCACAGCAACATTACATTGATTTTTGAATCCATACTAATACATATTATAAATGCAAAAGTGTGTATGTCTGTCTATCTGTCTGCTACGCTTTCACGGCCCATCTATTCAACCACTTTTGATGAAATTTGGTATAGCGGTAGGTTACATCCCGTGGATGGATGGACATAGGCTACTTTTTATCCCGCCAGAGAATAAAAAAACTTTATCCACGCGGACGAAGTCGCGGGCATCATCTAGTTTTAATATACATCGAGACAGGCAGTGCTCGATAGATGCCGATTTTATTGTCAATCTTTTCCACTGAAGATCATTAACGGATAACCTTTTGATATGAGGACTCTCACAAAATACCTAATAATTTCTTCCGCAATCCGATTAATAATGCCAAGGCTTTTTGCGTTTAGAAGCCATTATAGGAGATTTGAATATTTATTTCCGCTCGAACGACCACTGCTCAATTCTCTTCGACGATTCATAAATAAAATTAAGCACGCTAACAGAATAATAAGAAAGGGAAAATTTTGTGAGAAAAGTGTGTTAGAAAAGGATCGTGTTACGAATCCATTTGATAAATCTTCTGGAAAAATATGTTGAAACTTGCAGCATTTTAATGGAATCTGTATTGTGATGTAATCAACTTGGGCGACTCATGATAAGTCAGGAGTCAGGAGTCTACCACCGGTTCTGAAAGCGAATCTTACTGTGAAGAAGCAAGCGAAAAACTATGCAGTTATTTCAAGCAGTTTTTCAAAAAGCAAAATGTTACATTAAGACAGTAATCACACTAATATTATAAAGTCGAAAGTTTGTATGTGTGTATGTGTGAGCGTAATGGACGGATTTGGCTGAAAGTACCTAATGGAGATAGCTTATACCCTGGATTAACAATAGGCAACTTTTTATCCCGGAAAATTAAAGAGTTCCCGCGGAAACCCAAAAGTCTAGTGTAACATAATAATAATAATTTTGTTGTGTCCCCGCATTTATACGAAATATAAATATCCGTATAATATATGGCGATATTGTATACCTATGCCAAAGAACCTGGGAACCCATCGCATCAATATCCCAAGAAAACCCAGACCTACCAAAATACCAATTTGTGATTAACCATCAGCAACGAGAAATTTATTCAGTATACAGAGAGAACACCAAGGCAGTAAAAATTAAGTAAGAAAATAAATAATTATGATCAATATACAACTTCAAGGAGAAAACGGTAATAGAGTTGTGAACAAAATTGTGAGACGCAAACGGAGCGTCCAAAATAAATGACGTCCAAATGACATAAAATACATAAGATGACGCTTCAAAGTCCTGGGGGTCTACTCTCTTTCTCTCAAACGAAACTTCGCAAACGAACGTAATTAGTCGGTTATTAGACCCACACAAAATCGTTCAATCCAATCGGTCACGAAAATGTTCTATGGATCCGTACTTCGTCTGCGTGTACGAAAACGAAATAGAGAGGAGCATAGAGATAATATTATGTAGGAGAGGAGTTACCGAAATTTCGTTCGTTTGTTTGCGAAGTTTCGTTTTAGAGAAAGAGAGTAGACCCCCTGGCGCGGCGGAAAAGTTACAGACGTTACAGATCGCTTGCGTAATGTTGTCTGAGAACACGAGTTCAACAAATCTGAGTTGTTTGCTTTGCTATAAAACGAAATCAAATTACCAGCCGCTAAAAAAACGCATTCTTTCATTTTAGTAGTGACATTAAAATCTGAAATGAAATGAAATTATTTAGTTTACGTAGGACAACTTGTTCCACTTATCAAATGACGTGACTCTACCACCGATCTACTACTCAAATTATAATGCAATCAAAATAGTTAGTACAGTAATTTTCGATAAAGAAATCAGTGGAACTGAACGCTGTAAATGGTTATTTTTTTACTATTACGAGGCTCTAGACAAAGGTCTGAAAAAAGCTGGAAAAAAGCTTAGCATGAAGAAAATGATGACTATTGCAATGTGCTCCGTATTGAGGTAAGGAAATAACACGTTATTTGTTGGCAAGGCTTTGAAATTCAAATTCAAATGTTTTTTATTCAAATAAACTTGTACAAGTACTTTTGAATCGTCGCGTCGCGTCGAGTGAATCTACCACTGGTTCGGAATGCCATTCCTGCCGAGAAGAACCAGCAAGAAACTCTGCGGTTGCTCTTTTAAGGCCAAAACACACAGGGAGCGGGCGCGGGTCGGGCGCGGGCCGGGTCGGGTGCGCGGCGGGTTGAATTCCTTGTATTTAAATGGACGACATCACACAGCGTCACCCGCTACGCGCCCGACCCACGCCCGCATTCTGTGTGATGTCGTCCATGTAAACACAAGGAATTCAAACCGCCGCGCACCCGACCCGGCCCGCGCCCGCTCCCTGTGTGTTTTGGCCTTAGTCTCTACACTAACTAGAGTAGTTTGATCTTAGACGCTAGGGTGTGTAAATAAATAAATCAAATAATACACAATATGTTGTACCGAATATGAAGGTACGTATTTGAGTGTTGTGGTATGTGGCCGTGACAAGAAGCCGTGAGTCGTGACTGATGAAAACAAAGAGACGCTTAGATGCGCAAACGAACCTTATGGCCTTTTTCCTATACAAAGTTATACCTACTTGATATTTGAATGTTAAAGTATAGAATAGATAGCATTGTTAGTCGATGAATCAGGTATTATGATTTTCCTCGCCGCTGAGGGCATAGGCAGAGCAGGTGGCCCAAAACCCCCTTCGTTCCTGAGATGTTGTCGATACACATACACACGACTTGTAGATATCTATATAATCATAAAATCATTTTTTTTGATAAGCAATCCTGGATTTGCCAGAGGAGGATGGGCATTCTCTATCATATTCTAACTGATAATTATGTTTAGCGCCACGTCTGTTTCATTTTGTTTGGGTAATAAAAAGCTACCTATTAGTTCTCCACGTTAAGGATCCTTATTAACGTCAAGACCGAAGCATTTACTCTTTTCGATGTATTTTTACGGCCTTCTCTTCATAAATATGGTATTACCTAGGTATTTCACGTCATCGCCAATCATCGACCACACAACCAATAGACGCCTAATTACTATGCTTTCGTAATGCAAACAATTCAGTCAAATGACTGAGGTAAGCGGGCGCGGGGTACTAAACGCTGATTGGTCTACTCAAGGTCAAAAAAATCATAAATCAAATATAGGGATGGGGTCCTAACTCCTAATAATTATTTATCGATAATTAATTATCGATATACCTACTCTAAACATTTAAATAACTCGGTAGGTTTTGTTACACATTTAGTAAGCTGAGTTTTTCTGTATTTAAACTATTATCATGGTGTATAAATGAAATCAATAGTAGGTACCTAACTCGCACATAATTTAAACTACTAATTATTTTATTAACAGCTCTTGATTCTCTTGCGACGACTATTACCTCAGTGGACTAAATAAGTTTTGATAATGAATGTTAGGTACCTACATTGTATCCCAGAAAGTCCACGCGGACGAAGTCGCAGGCATCGGCTAGTATATAAATAAAATTTAAGTTACGGCATGTGATGTTGTAATAACTACCTCTAATTAATTATTAGACTCATACATCGACCATACAATTGTATGGTCGATGGACTCATATGATTAGAATCCCATATTCGGCAGTAGGTATATCGGAAGACTTCACGTACCCAAAAAGCATAGACCAGTGCTTTTGACGTTCCTCAAGAATTTCCAAAATTCTTAGCTACGCCGGTTTCTTTACAATGTATATCGATTTCGTTGGTGCTTCAAAATGGCGCTGACTTTATTTAATTTTGGTACCAGTTTCCTGTTTTGTGATCATAGGGATCCTCAGATATCGATTTTGAACGAAATCGGTTCAATAACATAGAATTTCAAAATAGCGCTGACTTTATTAAATTTTGGTACCAGTTTTCTGTTTTGTGATCCTAGGGTTCCTGAAATATCGATTTTGAACGAAATCTTCTTTATATTAAATTATATATAGGTGTACCAACCTTTGAGACGTATCGTTTTTTTTTCTGTTTTTAAATAGCGGTAACTGCGTCTACAGACTATAGAGCGTTATTTCCGTCCGAAAAATGATCTGAGTTACTCTCAAACCGCACCTAAAGAAGTTTTACTTCAAAAATATTCTCAAAACTAGACCTTGACGTATGTCAAAACATTTAGCCAAAATACGGAGATTTTACATTTCAATAATCTTTGCTATAGTATTAATAATAAAGTATATTAACATTCTAAATCATAATATAATTATAATTATACCAATCGAATCATAAAATTTACAATTTATTCATTAGAACCGATATCGACAATCTAACTATTTTATCCATAATATCCAAAGCGCCCATCACTATTTACACGTGCCATTGACAACTTCTACTGACCGACCAGTTTAATGTTGAACTCCGGTGATACAAAAACGAGTGTGTATTATCTTAATACTAATAAAATTAACGTATCTTACCGGTGAAATGTTATACCATCCGCTTTAAAATTTGAGGTTTGACTTTTTTTGCCACACCACTATAATGAACATGGAGCCATTACAATTTTTTACGATAATTGTAGTAAGCGAGCGCAGAGACGTTGACAGGTCACATATCTGGTCGTTACTAATTCGACATAAGTGGGCGTGGAATTATATAAGACCTATTAAGTCTGATGTGTTGTCTGAAAGTGTTCGCCCTATATGCGGCGTCTATTGGTTGTGTGGTCGATGTCGCCAATCAACACCATTCGTATGTCTACTACATTACTACTAGAGTTTGTTTACATGGTTAAATTACAAGGTAATTGAAAAATAGAATTTAAAAGCAACACTGTGAAAGAATCATCGATGAATTTCAATTTTCAATTTATTTATTAGTATCAAAGAAATTTTTACATTTACATGGTTTCTTAGCAGCCCATAAGACTTGTCGTCTTGTCTGGGGAAATCAAACAATAATATGACTCTCTCAACTCTTCAAAAGTACCTACTTGACAGCAATTATTATTGGTGTCAGAATGAGATTTTTTTTTTTTTTCTATGTAAACTGCCTTACTGAACAGACTAATCATAACAACAGTAGGTATATTCATTCGTATTTTACTAGCATTCCATTCCCAGCACTTGTTATCGATAACGGAAAGCGCGGGATTGGGTGACCTAGGACAACCCACCAGCCCCCCTAGCATGGGCCGAGACAATTTTCTCCCCGAGGAAAGGATTAAAATTTTATTCCTAAATAAATAAATAAAAATGCTAATTAACGGTGGATAAATAGTCCCCCGAGTCCCCGTGAAATGTCAAACGGGGATAAACTTCTCCTCTCCCCTGTTGCCGTGCTCTGAGGGCTGGATACATTGATGTAGAATTTTAGTACCTAGCTGGATAAGTTAATTTTATCTCTTGTCAGTGGATAAAATCGGGGGATAAATTTTTTATATCCGGCCCATGCTAGCCCTGCTGGATGACTAACATCAAGCGAGTCGCAGGGAGCCAGCCTGTATGGCTAGCATGCGCACTACGAGTAAAATTATGTCTACCCGTTATCTCTATCTGTCTACCGAAGCTAACATGGTTACTTGTCTCGTGACGTCAAAAGTAGAGATAAAAGTAATATTTCTTTTTCTTTTTTAAAAGGTTTTTTTAAAATATCGTGGGAACTATTCGATTTCCCGGTATTAAAACGTACACTATGTCCGTCTTCGGGTTGGAAGATATCTCTGTACCAAAGCAGTAGGTAAAACGCATGGACCTTGAAAAGTTAACAGACAGACACACTTTCGCATTTAAATTACTAGCTGATGTCCACGACTCCGTCCGCGTGGATTGAGGTTTTTTGGTTCTCGCGGGATCTCTTAAAGGGGTTGTTTCATCTTGGGCCAGGTACTTGTACAGTATTCCAAAAAATTGTATAAAATCATAGAAAACTAAATAAAATATGCTTTTTGGCAGTTTTACAGTGATTAAGAGGTACAAAAATAAAATGTTTAATTAGGTACATTTGTAGAATAGCAACTCTCGCAGCGCATCCATCCATAAATCTGACTGCTGTTGGATATTTTATGGTTAATTCACATTTCCCAGGTAATTTTATGTCAAATGTCATCATGACACGTGTAATATACGTCAATGTCAAAATGGACGCATGTTGTTGCGCTTTTATTTTGCAAAATAATTTCGCATTGTACCTACCTCGTAAATTGAACTTTTTAGTAAGAAATAAAGAAAAAAATGTTACTATTTTATGACCCCGAACATTTTGAAATACCGTACAAATACCTGGCCCAGGCTCCATATAAATTTGAAACAACCCCTTTTCCGGGATAAAAAGTAGCATATGTGTTATTCTAGACTATAATCTATCTCTGTTCCAAATTTCATCCAGATCCGTTCAGCCGTTCTGGCGTGTTAGAGTAACAAACATCAATACATCCATAGGTACATACAAACTTTCGCGTTTATAATATTAGTAAGGATTTGTAGGAAAATTCCTGTCATCTGGTTTTTTCTCTCCAACATTTACAACTTTTATTAAGTCCGCCAATTTGGCAATACCAATGCAGCAATTTACATAATTCGAGCAATGTTCTTGCCAAAAATTCGTACCGAAGCGCAGTTTGGGACATAAAATGATGATGGACACCATGACGTTTACACCGTTGGCTAGACTTCAAGTTCTTACAGCTTTGCAAACTTATATGTGCGCGTGGCGGAGGCGCCACTGTCTATACAAAAAACCTTTTTGTATAAACTCAGCGCAGATTCTGTTAGTTCTGAATTTCGCCACACGCAACAGGTAAGTGTGTCGGAGTGTACATCAACGGTTATTTTGTTAATGTTAATTTGTATGTTTGGATATCTTCTGAAGCACAGCAGACATGGCGGGAGACGGGTCCGAAATTATCAATTACTAGCTGATGCCCGCGACTTCGTCCGCGTGGATTTTTTTTTAAATTCCCACGGGAAGTCCTTAATTTCCCAGGATAGAAAGTAGCCTATGTCACTTTCCAAGTCCTCAACTATACCCATGCAAAAAATCACGTCGATCCGTTGCTCTGTTGCAACGTGATTGAAGGACAAACTAAGAAACAAACACACTTTCGCATTTATAATATTATTAATACCATTGTAAGACGCAACAAACTGTGAATATGTAAACTGAAATTTACTGACAATTTGCTTGGAAAAAAAATTATGAATAAGAAAATAGGACTACCCACCAGATGCATAAAAATATACGAATAGGAATGCTTTATTATGCACCGAAAATGCATAAAAATATACGAATAGGAATGCTTTATTATGCACCGAAAATGCATAAAAATATACGAATAGGAATGCTTTATTATGCACCGAAAATGCATAAAAATATACGAATAGGAATGCTTTATTATGCACCGAAAATGCATAAAAATATACGAATAGGAATGCTTTATTATGCACCGAAAATGCATAAAAATATACGAATAGGAATGCTTTATTATGCACCGAAAATGCATAAAAATATACGAATAGGAATGCTTTATTTTCATAGCGCACTGAATCCTTTAGGTATAAAATCTAAGATCCTTGCAATTTGATTGATTGTAATTTGCATCCAAATATCTCGCTTGCAAAAAAAACAACCATTAGGACGACTATAATTATGCATCGATCAAACCACATTAGTTATAAGATTGCAATCAGAAAACTAAAGCAGGGTTTCACCAAAAATTCGAAGCCTTTTAACGTTGATGGAAATAATTAAAACCAAAGTACAGATGCAAATTGATTGTATATTTGCAAAGGATTTAATGATATTTACATAAACTTACGTGAACATAACATCTGTTATCAATGCAACGTTTAATCTTATCATAATGTCAATATTAAATCTACTTAAATCGCAATTCAGATTCCCGGTAAATCCATACTTATATATATATAGCTTTTATGACGTAGGCATGTGCTAAGAAACGATTTTTCAAAATTCAACCCCTAAGGGGGTAAAATAGCGGTTTTAAATTTGTATGAAAATCGAAATTAACGTGAACGGAGCTGCCGGCAAAAGCTAGTCAAATAAATATTATAAATGTGAAAGTTTGGATGGATGTATGGATGTATGGATGTATGGATGTTGGATGTATGGATGTATGGATGTATGGATGTATGGATGTTTGTTACTCAATCACGCCCCAACGGCTGAACGGATCTGGATGAAAGGCACAGAGATAGATTATAGTCTGGAATAACACATAGGCTACTTTTTATCCCAGAAAATTAAAGAGTTTCCGCGGGAACCGAAAAACCTTAATCCACGCGGACGAAGTCGCGGGCATCAGCTAGTCTTTTATAAAATCGGTTCACAGCCATCGGTCAGCTTAGCCACATATACTACTATACATCTAGTAGAGCAATCGGATGCCGCAACCGATCCATCATGTCGGACTGCAGACATCATCCCAATTTGACCGATCATTTGAACTACTTAGATCGAGTATATATATTATATTGTGAATCCTAATATATTAAAGGAAAAGGTGACTGACTGATTTATCAACGCCCAGTTGAAACCACCTAACATAACCACCTGGGTTAAACATAACATGGCTTACAAAGAAGCCAGGTTATGTTTAACCCAGGAATAAACTTGAAATTTTGACACAAGTTTTATACGAATTCTGCCAAAGTAGCAGCTAACTCTGGGTTAAAACGATAACCCGGCGTTTCTGCAATCGGGCCTTATCCTCAATTCAACACTTTTTAGCCGAAAAATAGAGGTTTTTAGACAAGCTCTATCAACTTCTATTTTATTTCCTGCATTCCCGCTGTTGCATTTTCCCCTCGTGCAGATCAAATATCTCATCTCAGTGGGCATGACTAAAGACCGGCGCTAGGCGCGTGTCACCTACATTGTCTCTGGCCATTATCCATTTATCCATTTGCTCAATAACAACAGCCAGTTACGTCGCGTTAAGTTGATTTGCAGAGCAGAAGTGGCTATTCACTACTTGTTAGGAAAATTATTCGAGCTGCGGTAGGTCTGTTAACTCTATCTATCTTCAATGTCACTAGCAATAATGATTATTCTATAATTGTCTACCATCGTATATATATACTATATAATCTATATATATAAAATTCAAAGTCCTGACTGACTGACTTATATATCAACGCACAGCCTAAACCGCTGGGGTTAGAAACTTGAAATTTTGACAGTAGGTTCCTTTTGTGACGTAGGCGCTCACTAAGGAAGGAATTTTCAAAATTCCACCCCTAAGGGGGTGAAATAGGGGGTGAAAGTTTGTATGAAAGTCCGTCATTTCTCAAGTTATATCCATGAAACTTGGTATTTGAGCTTCTGGTTTAAAATAAATAAATTCGTGTTTCAAAGTTTTTGAAAAAACTACCCCCAAAGGGGTTAAATAGGGGTTGAAAGTTTGTATGAAAGTCCTTCATTTTTCAAGTTATAACCATGAAAGTTGGTATTTGGGCTTCTGGTTTAAAATAAAAAAATATGTGTTTCACAGTTTTTGAAAATTTTATCCCCAAGGACGTTAAATAGAGAGTTTGTCCTTCAATCACGCCGCTTCAGAGCAACGGATCAACGTGATTTTTTGCATGGGTATAGTTGAGGACCTGGAGAGTGATATATATAGGATTTATCCCGGAAAATTAAGGAGTGCCTGTGGGAATTAAAAAAAACTTATGCCACGCGAACGAAGTCGCGAGCATCCTCTAGTATATATATATATCTATATCATCTTCTCAGCAGAATCTTCTTTCCGAACCGCTGGTAGAGTCAAAACATGATGTAACATAAGAGACACCTGTATGTCCTAAGTACATGTTTTAAATATAAATATACCTATTGAGTATTAAGTATAGGTACTTTTTGGTAAATAATTTCCTAACCAGTAGTATAGTAGTAGTACTTATGTCTTGGCTTAAAAGAGCTATTTCCCCGAAACGAAAATGATTTCGTAAGTTATTATATTTTACTGAGTAGGCACTTAATGGATTTCATTTTTCCTTTTGACAATTTCCTCCTAGCTTGAATAGTTTTCGCAGAAATGTCAAAATCCTAGGTCGAGGAGGGTAGGGGGTGAGCCGGCATCACGGTGTAATTTATTTTGAGGTTAATGGCTGTTCAGGATCATTTTTGAGACAAAGTGGGAACAACCCATGTATAGAACAGGCCAGCAACTTTTCAAAACAATTTGAAAGTCTAGAAATTCAGTTTGTTGTCGAGTCGTGCCGCCAAGCGATTTAGCGTTCCGGTACGATGTCGTGTTGAAACCGATAAGGGGTAGGGGTAATTATAACTGCCATGCCCCTAACAGGTTAGCCCGCTACCATCTTAGATTGCATCATCACTTACCATCAGATGAGATCGCAGTCAAGGGTTAACTTGTGGTGGATATAAAAAAAAGAGTATATACTCAAAAGACCATTCTCAGTGTTACAAGATTTAAAAACCTAGAGATATTTCAGGACTGTTTAACCTATTACTGCCGTAAAAGTGCCATTTATTCCTGCTATAAAAATTTAAACCCAAAGTTAAACCATTAGATATTCAACAAAAACGTACCTACATAGTTGCAAAATTGCAGCTCTCAGTGCCAAATCTTAAACTTGACCTGACACCTGCACAATTGAGACGGCCATAAAGAAACTTTCAGCCTTTAGAACTGAACAAGTCAAAGTGAACCGTACCACCAGGAACATAGGCTTAACAACCCAAATCGCCGGACACACTGGATGTGGACATTAAAAAAGAAACCAACTTTATGTCTAACTTAGCAAGGTTTGTTTTTGAGGAATCATTCCATGAAAATGCTGATGTAGACCTAAAAACTAATATCGACTTTGTATCTGCAAAAATAGGATCTATTTTGGCGAAATCATCTCATGGCAATGCTGATGTGGACGATAAAAGTAAAGTCGACTTTGTGGCAATGATTATAGGGCTTGTTTTAGTGAAATCATCTCGTGGCAATACTGGCAACGTGCCAGATACTGCGGAACTGTGACGTAACAGGGTTCCGTATATAAGCTAGTTCGAAGTTTAAGGGATGTTGTTTTTGAGCATCGGTATTCGAATTATTAATGAAGGCCGCTGTACGACAACTTTTCTAAAGGCATGGTAGGGACATAGTACAATATGGTAGGGATCTATCTCTTTTAGAGTACATCTTTCCAAAAATACCAGTTGTAGTACTTTTTTGGCCCATCAAAAATACATTTACTTAGTTTGATTTTCCATAATAAAGTAAGTCCTAGTGGATGTCTATTGTCTACCAAAGCTTTGTGTTAGTTTGTTTTTATTGCTTTAAGTAAGTAAGCTTGCGTGATGTTCTCAATTACGATCATTGATGATGACTAGATGACTGACCCAAGGGTTTAGGCCATCGTCTAACCAAGCTGGCCAAGTGCGGATTGGCAGACTTCACACAGCTTTGAGAACATTGATGGGAACTCTCAGGCTAGGAAACTATAGGTTTTCTCGCGATTTTTTCTTTCAACGTTAAAGCAAGATATTTAAATGCTCAAAACGCCCAGAAAAGTTAGTGACCCGAACCCCGAACTCCTCCAAAATGAGGCCGAGGTCTTCACTAGACTATCACAACTCAATCACGATATTCATTGACAATAAAAAGTAAATTGACATACACTTAAGGCTCATGAATTCCAAGCGAATATAATCATTAAAGTGCCAGCGAACATTATCAAAGTGCCTACAAATACAAACGTCGAGCATTTCAAATGATACAAATCAACTCTTGACTCTTGATGAATGGATGTTACTTTTACACATTGTCACTTCGACTTCGAGTAGTGGATAAAAAAACAGGACCGTAGGCACCAGCAGACCGATACGGATTTCCGTGAAGATTTCCCCTCTGAGAAATAGTAATAAATACTTGACGTAGACAATAAACTTTTGTAAAACATCAGTATGTTTAATAGAGAAAGAAGAGGAAAGAGGAAGAAGAGGAAAGACGTAGAGGAAAAAGTGGGTGAAAAGGCAAGAGTGTTGCCGTGTTGTAGGCTGTAAGGCGGGTACACGGTCAACAAGGAGGCAGCAGGGTTTTTAGCCGGTAAAAGTCCGGCACTACCCGACGGGTGTGCATGAGGATTTCCCCTGCTGTATAAACAAAAAAAAAAGTATGTTTAATAGGAGCAATGATCCTCAGTAATGCTAATGAAGGAAGGACATCTAAAGTATAACGAATTCATGAAAACTTCAAACCAACTTATTCATGATATCGATTCGTTAACAATTATCGGTATCCACTTAAGAAAAGGTACAGTTCCTGAACATTTAACAAGCAATAATTTGAAAGTGAAGTCAACTGAAAAGTACAACAAATTATTGTTTCCACTTAACCGATTTCTTGGCACTGATAGACGTAACTAACTAATAATTGTTTATATTATGGTAAACTTTCCTACGTACCTTCTCGTAAACAACATGATGGTAAATAATAATAAACACAAAAACAATACAGAGAAGCTATCAAAGCACAAAAACTTTCGTTAGTAATGATAAACAACACTTAAGTAATAATGTCCTTATTTTGTCCTCCAGTAAAATAAAGAGAGTCGTAAACTCGTTGACCTAAAGTCAAGATCATAATTCAACGATATTAAGTGTAGACTTGAACATCTTGTAAGTAAACTGGAAACAGTTGAATACATAATTTTCAATATTTGCACGCCGAAATTACAAAATAATATGTTGGATCTATACCGATTTTTAATCTCCCTACTATTAACAGAGCAAATAATTTTTTTTTTTTTATTCATTCATTCATTTGGAAAAATAAATTGATTTGTCAATTCAAATTCTGGAGCACCGAAGATTTTGAAAATTAAGAATTTTGAAAACAATCACAGACCGCAGTCAGTAAACAATAACCAATCCACCTTTTTCCGTAGCATCATCTTGGCACGTGTACTGTTGACCATCCGGTTGCCAACACTCGATAACTCTCCGAATATCACAATCACCGCATTCTCCAAACTAATTTTAGTCACAACACTCCCACAAAACACTGACTTTCTTTTTCACTAGACGCTTGTTGGGAAAGGAAATCCAAATATCTGGAGACGTACATTCAAATAATGAGGTTATAAAGATGCATCACGTGAAAAAATTTACGCACGTTTACTGAAAACTAAAACACTTAACGGAAAAGGTTATTGACAAGAAAACTATTGCAGAGCGTCATTCCGTGATGATATAGATTCATCAATTTACTTAAAATAAAATAAAATTACCACGTGCATAATACGCAAAATTCACGATTTAACTCACTAAAAGAAGAATCCACTGTTATTGTTAATTCAAGTGAGGATGCAAGGTAAGATGATAGTTCACTACAAAGGGAAGTCAATAAAGGTTAAGGGGAAAATTGCCAAAACGTCTTTGTAGTGGCATATCGTGAATTACACAGTACACTGTTGCGGACATACTGCGAGAAGCGACCGGCGCGCGCGCAACCGCCGTCTCATTATTTAATAGTCAGATAAAAGATTATCTATTGAGGCGTCCTCGGTCAATACGGCACTAAATTACGTATTTATCACTGAATGGCGAATTGGTGAGACGATTGTCCGGTCGGAGCGGGCTCCTGATAAGGTTATTGAAGTTCATATGAATCTGCGGCTAATCATTCTTGGCTACGCGTTTGTAGAACTATGCGTTTACCTTTCGGTACTTGCAGGCAACTCCTATACAAGGTAACTGGTAAAACGTCACAAAACCTTGAAGGGTCTGTGTTAAATGAGAATAATAAACGGACTCTAGAAACATCTGAAAGCCACTGGTGGGGCACCGTCAGCTTACTACTGGGTATCAGTCTTCTCTCAGAATGAGAAAGGTTTAGGCCATGGTCCACCACGATAAGTGCGGATTGGCAGAATTCACAGACATTTGAGAACATCATGGCGAACTCTCAGGCATGAAGATGAAGGTTTCCTCACGCTTAAGCAAGTGAGATATCAGATAAGTAAGATGATCATCAAAATTAGAAAAACGTAAAAGTACCAAGAAACATCTGTATTATCAGGTACTTAAAATGTATGGCCGTGTCGCGTGTCGTCAATTCAATGATAAGGGGTCGTTAAATGCTGATATGAAGAGACAGTGCGTAACGTCTAAGGTCCGTAACCGACACACATTCTACTGATAAAGTCGCCAACCGAGATAGAAAATAACAAAAGTTAATTAAATTTAATGCTATTTAATTGTAATTAATTCCATACTAACTAATATTAAAAATGCAAAAGTGTGTCTGTCAGACTGTCGACTGATATAGCAGAGGCAGAGACGGTTCACAAATTCATAGTCCATTTTCAACCAAGTTTGACGAAATTTTATATGAAAATAAGTATACTTAAGTAATATCAAAAATTAAATCAATGAAAATTTGCTTTGTATCTCTCACTGTGGTATCATAAATTAAAAAAATATATAATAACCGCGATGATGCCTGCGACTTCGTCCGCGCAGAGACAATTTCTATTCTGGGCAAAAAAGTATTCAATGTCCTTCCCCGGGGAATATAACCTATCTCTGTACCAAATTTCGTCAAACCAGAGGAAAGGATAAAAATTTTATTCCTAAATAAATAAATAAAAACGCTAAATAAGGTGGATAAATAGTCCCCCGAGTCCCCGTTAAATGTCAAACGGGGATAAACTTCTCCTCTCCCCTGTTGCCGTGCTCTGACAAGTGGATAAGTTAATTTTATCTCTTGTCAGTGGATAAAATCGGGGGATAAACTTTTTATCTCCGGCACAGTACTTAAAATTCTACATCAATGCCGGCACATGCTAACCCTGCTGGCGGTGTAGTCTAATATCTTTCATACTATACAACTACAGCTATATATACAGCTACAGTGAAAAGGACGAAGACACGAGTAGAACGCATCGACCTGAGAGAAACGGAAAATTGTTATCAACAAGTTGACAGGTCTTACAATCTTAATTCCTAGAATACAGTAGTTACTAGTGACCGGTCAGCGGTCACATGTCGCTATTTATATTGGCCGATTACGGTACCAGATACAGTGTAACAAATTTAATCGCCAAGTTCTTACGCAATTCACTAAAATCCATTTTAAATATACAAAATTACCGTATAAATTCACGTGTTATGTCGGAAAATGCCCGACTAGTTTCGAACCCTTTCGGGATTCTTATTCATGAGCCTGTTCGCGCAACGCGGTCGCTGACTGACTGTGGGCCGCGTATCGTAAAGCTCTCTGCGAGGGGTGTTGAGGTGGAGGGGGAAGTTAAAATCCATTTTCGTAGCAAGAATTCCACAAATTCACCCAATCACCACCATTTATATTGTAACAAAGATTGTTGCAGCTTTTACACCAAATGGGGTTCCACTCTCTGCATCGTATTCCTCATAACTGAGGGTCGTGACCCCTTTCCATTAATCAAATAATGGCAGAAGTTTTCTAGGGATAATAATGCGGTGGGTTCCTAGTTCCCACGTCCTTTCGCATACGACTAGTTTTTATTATTTATCTAATTAAACTAGCATAGACTATTAATCTCTTTGTTATCAGATGTTAGTGATAATCATCGGGGCCGACGGTTTAACGTGCTCTCTCCGAGGCACGAAGGAAACAAATTTGAGCCTCCAAATTCGGTCACCCATCCAGTTACCGACTTGGGTCAACGTTGCTTAACAATCGCAATCGACTGATATGTTGTCACAGCTAGGCCACTCATCCCTCACAAAATATAGGGCTCCTGAAATAAATAAACCTTAGTTTGAATTTTGATCAAACGTTGTAATAATACTAAACTAACTTTACTACTTTCGATCCAATCAATTAAGAGCATTCCACGTCCAATATTATTTCGATTGGCCTGAATCAGCGTACGTGACCAAAATATAATAGTGTAGTATTCGGTTTAGTTGGTAGGCGACAGGGCGACAGTTACATAACGCTATGGTGGCGTAGATATTTAAACGGTAGAGCAGCTATTGGGTATCTTTTTCATAGAGGCCTATATTGAAAATTTTTGAAGGGAGACTCGTTGTAGAAGGCCGGCGGCGATAGGTAGATATAATGATGATGATAACGATTGAAAATGGAAGCTTTTTATTTGAAAACTATAAATTCAAAATACTTAAATGTTTAAAGTTTTAGTCACCCAACGTAATTAATTTAAGGTTTAAATACAACTTCACTTTTTCTATCTCTGTCTTGGCACACTACAGTGATTAAACCAATTCTTCACTCATTTTTGTTTCATTGAACTCAGCTCGTGGAACCTGCAGAAACGCAAGAAGTGGTGGAAGCTGGTTCCACAATTTGCTAATGATATAGATCTGGGATAACGAGTGGTAGAATAGACAGATCCGCAATTATGTTTTGTATTTAAGTCTATTGCTTTGCCAATTGCCCCGTCTGTTAAGAGAAAACGTTTAAATATCTTCCCGCCCAGCAGGTTATAATGAAATGGGTGTAGTATAGAGATCACCCTGGGAAGGTCAAGGTTAGGCTTAGGGTACTCTAAAGAATACCTTAAGATTACCTCAGGCGAAATCTTCTAATTACAAATATGGGACACGAAGTGAATCTCTTTTGCTATTTTTCTAGTTCGCTTTTACTGAAATTTATTTTCCAGTAACAGCCGCAATTATACAACATAGTTAGCTAGAGAATTTTAGTACTCATTCTATTTCAATGCCATACAATGTACGTCTCGTATGTACACATGATGCCTGCGATGCATCATGTAATGTAACAAACAAAATATATTATGTGCAATTTTGTGAATTTTGTAGTATCATGCCAGAATAGTCAGATACAGATATCATAACAGATATTTATAAGAAGAACCTGATATTTAAAATGCCTTTGACTGGCTGGACGAAACTATAAGAAAACTATTACGAAATCTTAAGAATGACTGCTAGGATTTGTAAGTATTCCAAGCAAATACATACTCAGAGTCAAACTTAAGTGAAGAGCTTGCAAAAACTTGAGATAAACAAAATCATAAGAGATACTCGTATCACGAAGAAACTTCTTTAGCTTTCATCGACTTTTTGGTAACACTCTCTCACTCTGTAACACTATTTGGCAAATTCGCCAATAAATCACTCAAATTAAACAAGTTGCGGCAAAGTTCCCAACAGTATCTCAACTCCCAACCCAACTCGCCGACATTCAATCATGAGATATGAACAATGACGTTTCACTTTAGTTTGCCAACCCTTTTGCTCAGATCACTAGTTATATGAAAGACGTTATCTATGTGCGTGTTTCAATCGGATGAATGAAGAAAGCCCAAGTTGGGGAGAGAGTAGGCGCAGAAACAACGTCTTTACGTGCTCCATGTGGTGTATAAGTCTAACAGACTGTTAGTAACAGTGTCTCCAGCAGACGACTGACGTCACCCTCCGAGTAGAAATCATACACCGCACACTACCTGGCAGAAGACCTCGCCGCGCGTCCCAATACCACCTGGACCGACACTCTGCGGCAATTCAGGAAAGTACTTGCCCACTGCAAGTCTAGGAAGCGAAATTATTGACGGGCCTCTCGGCCCACAACCCGCTAAATAAATTCTTGTGTTGACTTGCTGGTTTTTATTCCTCTCCCTAACCAGCAACGTCACACTGGCGCCCAACGTGGGGCACGGCAACAATCGGCAAACAACAAGCTCTGGCAAAAAGGCAGGCTTAACCACCAAGCATGTCAAACGCTTGCAAGCGTTGGCAAGCATACGCAAACACAGATCCTCTTAGTGTTTGCCGATGTTGGAAGCTGGTCCAGCGAGCCCAGCGCGTTAGGTTAACACCTCCAACTTCCCAACTTCGTGCTGCTACCAAGACTTTCTTGACAGTACAACTTTTTTGCCCAACCTGCTATTCAAAACTTCTTGATCCGCAGGCAAACAAGCTGGCCAACAGATTCGTTTATTGGTAGGTATCCATAAGAAGATTATATAAACAAGTTAATTTATACCTAAGAGATGAGCAACATGGCTTTAGCAGTAAGCGATCAGTAAATAGTAACCTGTTAATATTGGTTGACTTCATTTCCGATTGCTTGGATCACGGTAGTCAAGTGGATGTGCTGTATTTTGATTTCCGAAAAGCATTTGATAGAGTCAATAACGACATTTTATTAACAAAGTTGAGTAAAATTGGTTTTGCTCCTAATCTTCTACAGTTAATATCAAGTTACCTCCGTGACCGAAAGCAATTCGTTCGACTTGGCATCTATGAGTCTGCGCAATATCATACACGTTCTGGTGTTAGTCAGGGCTCGATATTAGGACCCCTTCTATTTTCGATAATGGTTGACGACCATCCCTCAGTACTCAATGTGGCTCGGTGTCTGTTATATGCTGATGATTTAAAGTTATACTCCAAAATAGAATCAGAGGTGGATTGTGTCGCTCTTCAAAGAGACCTTGACGCAGTGATTCGTTGGAGCGAATGTAATAAAATGGAATTTAATATATCCAAATGCTCAGTAATGACCTTCCATCGCAATAAGCGCCCTATCAACTTCGCTTATAGAATGGGTACTGAACTGTTGCCTAGAGTTACTCTCATAAAAGACCTAGGAGTTACCTTTGACCCTAAACTTACTTTTCATAGTCACATCTCTACGCTCGCCTCCGAATCCGTTTCGACGGCTGGGATTTGTGTTGCGGAATACCCGTGACTTCCATGACCGCCGCACTATAAAACTATTAATTACTCTCATAAGAAGACTTAAACGTCCTGCCAATTTTAAATTTCACTTTTAAGGTTGTAAGTTAAGAAATACGAGACCACCAAATTGGACTCGGACGTTGGCTGCAAAACTTGGCTGAAAATTTTTGGCTTCTAAGTACTACTCCTTCAAAGTACAAATTACAATATCTCAGTTGGCTTAGGTACTATTATCGCATAAAGCAGTATTATTTTTGTATTGTAAGTTTTATATGACGCACCCTTGTCGTCTTTGACGCCCCTAAAATAAGGGTTATAATTCTGAAACAAGAGCATCAACAATATTAAAATAATACTGATTTAAGCGACGGAAGTAACCCCCCTGTCCTGAAAAACTTTGCAATATATCTTGCATATCAATTTCATAATGGACAGTACATTTTGCGCTGGTTGAAGGCCGCTCAATCACGAAGAAATGTTGACAAACACCTTAATACAATGAGAATTTATGAGCTTATAGCAAACTACTCGATAAATCAACATCAATATACTTTACTCGATGGATTTACTCACTCGGACTGTTTGCTTCACAATAGTTAAGCGTCAATGAATCTTTAGCTCTAATCATTTCACTTGGAAATTGCTTGGAAACATCAAACTTAGGAAACTTATAGCTCTGTTATTACAGGTGTCAGAGGAATTTACTATTCTTTTTGGCCATCGTAGGTGGATGGACGCGAACTTATCACGCTCTATCTCAAAAAAACCTTCAACATTATCGTGCTAAGGTTTCCAGGTTTGTTTATCTTTGGTTCCAGGAGATTTCAGTCGCCAGGAATTGTTAGCCAAAGCCTAACACTCATCATGAGTGATGACTGACCCTATGTTAGACTTACCATCAATGATTCCAACCAATCTCTGGTCAGGTCTCAGAATGAATGATTTAGGCTCCCAGGCGACCAGGTTTCCTCACGTTATAACAAATGGTGTTCAATCCCAATTATTAATTCGTCTAGGGACGTCGTAAATGGCTTTGAAATATGTTCATAGTTATGTCTCATATCATCAAAACAGTTAATTATGGAAAGCCAGAAGATGAGTACAACAGTTTGCAATGACGCCAGAAACTTTTTTCATCGTTAAACTGGTTCATCCATTGGATCACTCGATACCCCGAATCTGTTCTGCAAGCTTCAAACACGGTAACAAGTTTCGAGGAATTTCCCGTGCAATTTCGCACGAAACCGTAACACAATCCCGTTACGAACAAAGGCCGTATTAAGCACATCGGGCTCTCTTTCCGTGTGAAATCGAGAACAGCAGCGTTGGATCTTGGTGGAATTCAAATCAGTTTCACTGAATTTTTATCTCCATATCTTAACGTTTATATTTCAGACTATTTAAAAAGAAATCTTATAAGCTGGAATAGCGGTCCAGCACTGGAAAGCTTAGCGTTAATCATTTTTCAAAAGAGAAACCGCCGAGTTTCTTGCTGGTTCTTCTCGGTAGGAATGGCATTCCGAACCAGTGGTAGATTCATTCGACTATTCATAAGCACCTGTAAAAAGTCTATTTGAATAAAAAAACTTTTGAAATTTGAAATTTGAATTTTAATTTTAATAGGCCCACTAGGTGGACGGGCGAGGTCAGACGAGTCGCAGGGGCTTGAAGACCTCCCTGTTGCAGTGTTAAGCACTCTGTTGTCTTAACGTGCGGAGGTCGCGGGTTCGATCCCCGGCAGGGTCAATTTGGGATTTGTAATTTTTGATTTTTTCCTGGTCTGGCCTGGTGGGAAGCTCGCCCGTGGCTAGTTACCACCCTACCGGCAAAGACGTACTGGTACTATGCCGTGTAGAAACTGAATAGGGGTATGGGTTTAATATAACTGCCATGCCCCTAACAAGTTAGCCCGCTACTCATCAATCAATTGGTCAGATCAATAACCGACTTGCTAATGTGTGATCACACTACGACATGTTGGTATTTAGAAGATCGATAATAATAATCTACGATTACTATTGTGGTCAGTGGTCACCATGTTATTCTTGTGAGTCGTTATGTTTAGACTAAACATACATTGTGAACATAATCGGTAATATAATAATGTTTTATATCACTAAGCATGTGCTACACAAGTGCATACCTTGTTTTGATTAAAGACTACGACAGAACCCAGTATTATTACAGATACTATCAGCGCGGCTTGTGTCTGTGTTCCTCATGGCTATCTTCGCTTCTATTTTTTTTTTATTCGATTACAAGTTAGCCCTTGACTGCGATCTCAACTGATATGACTGAGTGACGATGCAGTCCAAGATAGGGATAGCTGTTAGGGGTATGATAGTGATACACACACACACACGACACGACACGATCGTCACTTTACAATCGTGCATTGTCGAGTCAACATCTCCTAAAGATGCTCCGGTGTCGTAGTGAAACGTACGTTGAGAATAATTTGGAAGATTTATGTGGTGTGGTGAATATTGCAAGCTGCAAGTGCAAGATACACTGTACCACATATATTTGCCTACTGTTGCGGATTATAGCAAATTAAATTTCTAGTTCCTTCATAATTATGGTAGTTATATTAAATCCATATCTCTAGTCGGTATCTACACGGCATCGTACCGGAACGCTAAATCGCTAACTAGCCACGGTTAGTTATAGGGTAGTAACTAGGGTGGTGTGTGCGCAATCTTCATAAATCCTATAAAATGTGTATAATTAAAATATCTTTGTCGTTTACTACCTACATAAATGGGGAAACAATGAGGAAAAGCGTCAAGCATCCTCAATAAATACCTATAGGTATACAGCCATAACTTTTTTGTTAAAAAATTACTGTCGATAGCGTTTCCTACGAGTAAGCCTAACCAATCGTACCGAGTTTCATCCCTTGCGAAAATATTTTATCATCACCCGAATGAGAGCACTTTTCTCGGCTCGCAACTTGTACACTCGCTACAATAAAAGTTTTCATGCATTCTCGCAGGTTCTTTGTTGGCACGCCATGTTTTTTACCATAATAGATAACTATTATGAAATTTTCCCGCTGCAAAAGGCCTATCTATAGATGAAGGGTCCTCGAGATGTAGTAGGTCAGCCGTCTAGCCGTTGTCGCATATAATTTCTGCCTAATTTCACATTATAGGCAGCATCATCAACATAATATGGCAATGAAAATGGCTCTACATATAGCACGGTTCAAGTGGCGCGATATAATCGAAAGTGATTTGCATAGAAATGCGTTGCTACTTTTACACACGAGTAGCAAACTACAAAAAAGTTGTACACCTAAAGGATTTTCTGGTTCCATAGTTGGAAAAGTTCTTGGAAGGTTGAAGAACTTTTAGTAGCTAGTTTGTGTTTTATCAAGTGGTTGTGAGGTTTATTTTCACACGATTGGAATACTTAAAATTACCTCAAAGTCCCGCAAAGATTCTTAGTAAAATATTTTTCTCAGCTTCGTGGAATCAGTCAGAAAATTCCGTGGCTCTCTGTCTGTGTTGAGAACTTGAAATATGAAATTAATTAATTTGCCAACACAATTATTTTTGTTCCATTTCTCTTGCCTCTGGCTTGTTATTCAAGAGCGCCAATTAACTATTGGAGAGTATGGTTCCATTCCAACAAGTGAAATTAAATGGAATGATTTCATTTCACGCAGGACAACTTGTGCCACTTATGATAAATCAAGACTCTACCACCGGTTCGGAAAGGTGTTCTACTGAGAAGCTGGAAAGAAGCTCAGCCGTTGCTCTTTAAAAAAAAAGAAGAAGAAAAACTGCCTTAGATAGAAGTAAAAAAAAAAATTAAAATATAAACCTTAAAACTAAAGCATTAAAGTTTAATTACGAATGTAGTAGGTATATTTATATTTAAGACCTTTTGTCTTCGTAACAACGCGAGCATGTCGGTGACGGTGACGCGAATCCACAAGTTTTACCAAGGGGGTACCTCCTACCAAAAGTGCTCAACGCGGCTAAAGAAGTTTTCACTTCAAAATTTTGAGCACCTTGTATTGCGAGTTCAGGACGAAAATATACCTTTTATGTAAAGTGAGTTACCACAACTGTTTTCAATTTCAAATATTAAAATAATATTATAAAGAAACCACGTTATCAGAATATTATTAAGTTAATACAGTCCGCTACGAATTTCGCCAGACGCGAAGTGCAATGAACTCTACAATCTCATTTTGAAGGGGGTCTGGGGATGAACGCACTTTGTCTTAGCAGATAGAATAAAAAACTTTTGTTCTGATCCATGGTACTGTCACAGCCTAAAGAGATACTTCATAGTCGGTCGACGGAGACGGCTAGACAGAGCACCTCTGTGGGGTCACGGGGACACAAGGGTTGAATTATACCGGCCGGCAGAATAAACTTCAATTAATTTGCATACAAGTTGATCAATCGTGCTTGACTTTCAAGCCGACTCTTCTGCAAACATCAAGGGCCTCGCCTCACTGTATTTATTTACGACTAGCTGATGCCCGCGACTTCTTCCGCGTGGTTTAAGTTTTTATTCCCGCGGGAACTCTCCAGGTCCTCAATTATACCTACCCATACATAAAATAAAGTCAATCCGTTGCTCCGTTGCGACGTGAATGAAGGACAAACAAACACTCTCGCATTTATAATATTAGTATGATGTAGGTACTATGTCATAATATGTGTATTATTGCATGCCCAAGTTTGGAAATATTATTCTAAAGATTAGTCAAAAAAAATCTGACGATCAGAAAGAATGCCGATGCCAGCCAAAATTACCTAAATGTAAAAAAAATGATTTCCCACGCTTCTTGAACATCGATTGAGTTTTGAAGCTTTCTTTTTTTAATAATAATTAATACTTACCAATTTTTTTATTTTTTTAGTAATAATTATCTAGTAAGTAAATGGACTAAAAAATATAAGTAGGTACCTGACCTACGTTTTCTCATGGAGACAGCAATCTGGAATAGGAATCAAATGAGGGCGAGCTTTTTTTAAACGGTAGACGACAGTTCAGTGTCGTAGTTAATTCGGGACAGTTAGTTTCAGGACGCGGCAATACGGACTTTGAGTATGCAAGAACCTAAGATTCGTAAATCGGGAAACCTGATTTTTTGCAGCAGTAGGTATGAGCCAAGTTGAGGGACGAGTGGCCTTTTTGTGACAACGCATACATCAGTCGATTGTGATTGTTAAACAACAAATTATGAACTTAAGAAGGTTGGTTTATCTAAATATAAACCCTTGAGGTTCCTTGTTACGAGTAGATACGGCACGATCAGTACAAACAACAATGTATTCAGGTGTTAAATACAACAAAAGACTGATGTTTTATCTATAATCGGAAAGCGTTGACCAGTTGACCTAAATAACAGCTCACGTCGGAAATGTTGCAGATACACGGTATGTTTCATGGACACCTGCCCCCCCCCCCCCCATTACGTAAGAATTGTCGATCAAATGGTAAAGTAAAATAAACCATGACAGCATTGAATTAGAGCTCAATTTCGTCTGCCCATTCTTATACGTTTAGGGTATCGTACATACTTTGGGGGCTGATTGGGGGGCTGGTTGATCAGCCCCCCGATTATGTAATCCATTCTCATACGTTTAGGGTATCGTACATACCTAAACGTATGAAAATGAGTACACGAAATTCAGCTCTAATTCAATGCTGTTATGGTTTATTTTTCTTTGACGCCGAACTTTTACGATTTGATCGATAATTCTTACATAATCGGGGGGCTGCTGTATTCAATGTTAGATCATTTCCATCTTGTCATTATTCATACTTCCATCCTAATATTGCGAAAGTGGGTCTGTCTGTCTGTCTGCTACGCTTTCGCGGTTCATTTTGACGAAATGTGGCGAGACAGACAGAATATTGCAGTCAAGGGCGAACTTATAGTGGATTTTAAAAAACCTGACCCTGCAGTGTCAGACATCAGGAGCTCTCGTCATTTTCTATCAAAATCATAGTTAAACGCTTTTTACATGTGCGACTCCAATAAACGAAAGTGAAGCTAAAATCTGTTTAAAAACATATTCATTGTTATAAAAAAGAATATATTTTTTTTAAGTCTAGATTCTAAAGAATAATACGGGGTTTAAACTGTAAAACATCCATTCAAGCACTCGGCGAAATCACCCCGATTCATCTCGTAAAACCTTGACGATTATAACGGAGCGCACCCCTATTTAATCTACAAGGGCTGATACATACCTACGGACTACGGAGTTGAGTTGAGTTCAAGCACGTCTGTTAACAACTTAAACTTAATTTCGGTTTTAATTCGATCGAATTGGTATAAACTAATCGTTCTTTAGTAAGTAATACCTATGTATCCATCGATACACCATCATTTCAATTTTCAACCCAATACTGGCTGACTACTGAGCAAGAGTCCTATCGGAATACCTGTACATCATACTTCATACTAAATGCGAAAGTGTGTTTGTATGTTGGTTTGTATTGGTTCATTGGTTTGCCGCAAAAGAGCAACGGATCGACGTGTTTTTGTTGCATAGGTAAAGTTGAGGAACTGGAGAGTGACATAGGCTACCCTTTTATCCCGGAAAATTAAGGTGTTCCTCGAGGGAATTAGATTCAAGAGATTCAAGATTCAATTCATTTATTCAATATAGGTACACTGTACACTTATTGACGTAAAAATTACTTACATAAAAAACATGATGGTGATAATCAGTTACGGTATCTTTAAAATTTCTATCGGTTAAAAAACTTAACCCAAGTCGCGGGCATTGACTAGTTCATTGATAATTAACTTTTTCGCGATCGAATGGGAGATTTTCTTCCCATTCGATCGCGTCAACGTTCACTAAGATTTCAAGTATGGAATTGTCAAGCGCTTGATGACAGATGACGGCTGGCGCTCGATCAATTCCATACGTCATAAGGTAGTTAACTTACTCCACCGAGTAAGTAAAATAAGTCTCACTCGGCCCTCTAGCCGTATTGTATAATATATTGTATGTCGATGACTGAATGAACGACCGGCGACGTCCAATTTGGGTTTTGCTATAGTCTTTTTAAATCTTTAAATGAATCTTTATTGAACCACACAATAAGGTATAACAGCTATAGGTACACTGCATTACACTGCACTTTATTTGCATATGAACATTAACACAGGCATGTTCATTTTAAGATCAAACGAGCTTTAGGTAGAGTAAATTTGCCAAAACAACCTTTCTGGAACACGTGTCTAAAATTTTTTTGGGTCTTTTACCCCAAAGTTGGGGTGGCAAAAACGGGAAACCGAATAATTTAAAAGTTCTGACATTCAACAGCCGCGGCAAACTTATGTATGGCTCTATTTTAACTGTGTATTTGACAAAAAACATATACCTGCGTATTTTATGAAATTGGCTTTCTTCTTTCGAGATCATTCCATAATCCATAGTCTTTACATTGTCACTCGTCAGGTCGCGCTACGAAAGCCATGATGCAGTTTTGGAAGAAAACAAATAGGTACTCAGAAGTAATATGGCAATATCATGGGAGGAAGAAAGCAGGCATCCAGCATCCAGGTCAGTAAGACCGAAGACGTGTCGCAAATCTATGGGTGGGAATGAAACGAAGGTCATTCGAGAAACATCAGACACAACAAGCCTATAAATAGCTGCATCGCCTGCATTATTGCACAAGGCACTGCGTCCTTTTGGACCGCTTCCTGACCTTTGTCATCAATTGCCCCTAATTACCAGCGTTCATCTTGCGACAATCGACGGCACATCTGACAATAGCTTCTAAGCCTCCAATTCACGTTGGCCTACCTAACGCAACCGCGTAGACGAGTCATGCTGAATGCGCCTGAAAGGCCTTGATGTTTGTTTGAGATATCAGACCAATATCTACTGGTGTACATTTCGTTTAATAATCTTTGAAAATGTATTAAAACTTATTTTTACGAAAATTCCCTCCAGAGTAATTTACTGGGTAGCAGTCTCGCACCGGAAATCGCAGTAAGACCTCCACTGGCTGGACTAACGACGCCAAAGCCAGGGAGTCTCTAAAGAGAACTATGTCCCTGTGCATGTTTATCAGTTGACGATAACCATTCACACAGTACACATACGCAAGACAACATATAAAAACGCAGACAGCGTCTCACCCGTTGTCCTAGGTGAGCGACTAACACAACGCGATGCGACGCAACAGTATCAAACAGTAGCTGACCCTTCACGGGGCCTATACGTTGTCGCTTAGATACTAGATACGTCTGTCATTTTACCTTCTACTAACCTCCTATAAGAGGTTGAGACTCTCCGTCATTCGGTTAAGAGAACAACCGCAGATAATAGAAGGACTGTGAGCAAAACATAAAAATTGTAAAGACATTCCAGTTTAAGACGAAACAGAGTTATCTGTTTAGAAAACAGCGAACTCATGTCCACCATCATGCGGAGAAAACTGGCTTTCTTCGGACATCTGCAAAGAGGAGCCCAATTCTCACTTCCAAGAGTAGTTTTGGAAGGAAGGATTGCAGGCAAGAGAGCTCCAGGTCGCCAAAGGCGCAAGTGGTTGGAACTTGGAAGATATAAGGGGGTGGACAGGGCTCAGCTTTCTAAGACTAAAAGATGCGGCTCAAAATAGAGAGGATTTTCGCATGATGACCGCCAAACTTCGTTTTGAAGAAGGCACGCAATGATGATGATGAGTTTAGGACGAATTCAGATCTTTAGAGGGGTAGCATCCGGACTGACAGCCGGAGTCACCGCGGAAGTAATGCGTTTTGACCGGTGACGGTAATTACACGTTGGAACTGGGAAAGCAACCTAACAATAGCCTCGGCTACTGTATAGAATTGCCCTACATTTGCCGCACAATTAATTATTATGCCTTCCTTTTATGAATTTTTCCTGCCCTGAACATTTTCCTTGAACGCCCACTTTTCTTTTACGCTGGCGGGCATTAAAATTGGGCCATCTTATGAAATGGGTAGTAATACAAGCACAGTGACTTAGATAACAGATAGTCATTGGCTACTAAGCTGGACAGTCCTCTCTGGAGGTGCTGGAATGGTGAACAATGAACACATCTTACCAAGGAGGCTCCACGTAGCCTTACATTTTTAGATGTAGTTTTGAGTAGGTTAAGACTTTTGTTTTACTATCATGTCTCTAACATTTATGGACTGTAACTATCGAAATAAAAATAAATAATATTTTATTTGCAAGATCATTATATGGTACAGATATAGATCTTAAAACAGTAATTTCCCATACATATTCTGTCTACCATAACTATGCGACTATGGTGTGCCTTATATTAAATTTATTTCGATCATTGAATTAAAAATATAACTTGCTATTGAATTAGGTACTTTAGATTGGATATGTTTTTTAGTAAAATTGTTTTTATTTTACAAACCATCAAACCAAGCTGAGAGACACGAGTTGTCAGCTTATCACCACCATTGATCACGAAATGGTACGAGTTTACTTCCTAGCACTAATAATAATCATTGTCGTACCTACTTTTATTACGATAATGAGTATCAATTATATCACTTACATTTTTAGTCTGTATGATGTTTTTTTACGTGGGTAGAGAACATGTTAACATCTAAAATAGCAAGTTTACCAGAAGGAAGCCGTATTTATCGCGGAAACCTTATTAAGTAAGTGGAATTCAACCCTTTTAGAAATCGAACTACATTCGCTTTTTATTTGGAACCAATTTTTATAAGCTCGCGACTTTATTGGCTATCCAATATCTATCCATGAACGTAAAAAAATAAGTACATTGGAGTTCTTCTAGGATATAGTTATACATATTATAACCAAAGATAATCCATATTAATATTATAAATGCGAAAGTGTGTCTGTCTGTCTATCCGTCTGCTACGCTTTAACGACTCATTTTTTCAACAGATTTTTATAAAATTTGGTATACGGGTAGGTTACATCCCGAGGAAGGACATATGCTACTTTTATCCCGAAAAATTAATGAGTTCCCGTGGGAATAAAAACCTTAATCCACGCGGACGAAGTCGCGGGCATCGCCTAGAAAAAAAAATATGTCAGAGGCTTCATATTTTAATAGCCACTGAGTAGTAGTGGACAGTAGGCCGTACATATATATAGATGTACGGCCTAGATCACTTTTAGTGATAAGACCACCCTTGCGCACTTTGTTTTCTGTACTTGTTTACTTTACTTTAAATACCTTTACTAGATGATTCCCGCGACTTAGTACGCATGGATTCAGTTTTCTTGATTCCCGCGGGAACTCTTTAATTTTCCGCCTATGTCCTATGTCCTTCCCCGGGATACAACCTACCCCTGTACCAAATTTCATCAAAATCGGTTGAATGGATGAGCCGTGAAAGCGTAGCAGACTGACAGGCACACTTTCGCATTTATAATATTAAGTATGGAGACCGGATGTTTGAGTGGCAATATAGAATTTATCTATCTACTTATCTATCTATTACCACAGGGCTACCACAGCTTACACAAAACACCGTATAGCATTGCGATTTGCGGGACTGCGGGATGAGCCGCAGTGCGTCACCGCATCGATTTCAACCGTCCCGGCAGCGGTCCCGGCTCTCGAGCTGCGTTGTTACGGGCCCACGTGGGCCGTGCGGGATTAAAGACGATACGGAAGGGCGGTTTCCCCATACAATCGTATTACTCTGTTTTCTCCGTGCATAACTACAATAGAGAAAATATTTTTGCACCATAAAATCAATATATGTCCGTGCTATGTCCCTATGTTTTGCTTTTTTCGATAAATCAATAATTTTAAGAATATGGAACCTTCAAAAATTGCAAAAAATGGCCCAGTTTTAGGGTCATCATCAGATATCCCGCAAATAAATTTGACGAATATAATCAAAATAAGAAAACATACCGAGCCCGAGTCCTTCTTAAATTATTCTTGAAAAAAAATTAGTTACTTAAGGTAACGGAACTAATGGCCGACAGGGAACTAAAGGATGACACTTTCGAATAAAACCTCAAAAATTAAGATCAGTATTTATCATAGAATAAAATCAATTGAACTTACAGACACCTAGAGCCATCTATGACGCACGGCCAAAAACTTATAGCGTCGTTTCTAACCGAAAATTTGAATGGCGTCAGTTTTAGCAATTGATGTGAGTGCGAGTGCACGCGCGCGGTGTTTTCTTAACGGTTTTGTTAAGGACGCCAAATTTTCAAAGTTAAGTTTTTTGCATAATTACATGACTTTTTACTATTATTAATGTTTGTTATGAGTAAACATGAGTTAAATTACGTGATTAGATAACTTATTTTCAATTTCGTGCAGCATTTCTCACATTTTAAGGGGTGTCGTCTATTAGTACCAAAAATCAGTAAAAATCTAATAGATGACAGGGGTGTCATCTTTTAGGGTTACAACCTAAATTATTTTCCTGTAAATCTGGGAATGGGGATCGTTTCTATTACCTATAAATAGAGTTCTGTCTAAGTTTCATGCGTTTCTGATAACCCGTACCAATAGTAGACAGTGTCATCCATTAGGTAAGGTATACCAAAAATTGCAAAATTATACCAGACGTACCTAATAGATGACACCCTATACAGTGTTCATTTTATCTTAGTATGCGTGTCAATTTTGAAATTGAGTCTTATTTGCAAGGATATAAGGTTACATTTCAATTTTTAATAATACTATTAAAATATAAAAATTTGTTTCATTGAATTTAAACCTTATTAAACCACCTGACAACTTTGAAATTGAGTCTTATAATTAAGAAAATAAGGTTAAAATTTCAATCGTATAACCAGGCCTGGCTCACTTGTCACGTGACCTGAGATATTTAACTACTGCTGCGTGGACGCTCGACGGCACTCGTATCAGTCGAGTGTTGCGCGCGGACCGTAGTTATACGTTTGACTTTTACTCAAGTTCTCGTTATGGATAAACAAAGAAAGATCAGTAAACGATATCGTATCACATTGGGTCGTTTAAACTCTAATTATTAAGAACTCTATGCACTTCCTAAGGATCCTGAAAGGTAAGTTTGTATTATTTGCCTATCTAGGTACATACGTACCTACTTAGAGTTCTAAACAAAACTAATATTAATACATAATGTGGGTAGTTTTATTTTTATATCCAGACAAGACACAGTTTTAAACAAAAGTAAATATAAACCATAGGTATGTATCCAATATTATAGTGATAGCCTAATGGGTAGACTTCAGCCTCCAAGTATGGGGTTCGATCCCGGGAACGCACCTCCATTAATTAATTAAAATATATCATTTACGGTGAACAGAAATAGTGTGGAAAGCTGAAACCATGCCTGAGAGTTCTCTATTCATTATAAAAAACTCTAATATGTCTGCCAACAAGAAAGTGGCCAGCGTGGAGGATTATATGGCTTAAACCCTTCTCATTCTGAGAAGAGCCTCGTGAGTCGTGCTTAGTAGTGGGACTAGTGGGTCGCCGATGAGTCGATGATGATTAATCCATAATGTGGGTATATTATTTTGTCTCGTAATCTCTTGCATGGGCCCCCTTCCGCCCCACACAAGTGTAAAATATTCATTGATATTTCACTACATGTATGTGGTTTTATAACGACTTTTTTTTAACCACTACAAGTTAGCCCTTGACTGCAATCTCACCTGATGGTAAGTGATGATGCAGTCTAAGATGGTAGCGGGCTAACCTGTTAGGGGCATGGCAGCATATTAGACCCATATATCCCTATTCGGTTTCTACAAAATCTATTAATAATAATATATCTTTTATCTATTTTTAAGTAATTGTCGTCATCATTGCAACCGATTACCGACCCATAGTAATGATACCGATACAAGAATTTAGAAGTAGTCAACCCTAAGGCTACACGCGCCGCGTCTGAAGGGATGAGTTACGCGATAGAAAGAGATATATAGAGGTAGGTATTTAATTATTTTCACTCGCAGCGCTGTGCGAGCTGAATTGCACTTTATTACGAAGTAACCTGAGTCGCTGATGGTTAAAAGGTCTTCGCGGAGTAACTTTTCTGTTACTACTATTACCTATTCTGTGGTATAACTGAAAGCATAAGCTAAGTTACCCACTTCTAACGGAGCGGCGATAGATTCCGAGAATTGAGTCGCCAACAATCCAGTCGAAAGCGAAACGCCTCTACTAATTAGTAATTACTAATATTAGTAGTGCAGTCAAATCCGAGCGGCGAATGATTCTAATATATCGAAATACCTACTTATTATTACTTAGACCCACCACGCTGCTCCAATGCGGGTTGGCGGGCTTTAACGACTATTATCATGTTAGTGATAATAACCGGGACCGACGGCTTAACGTGCTCTCCGAGGCACGGGGGTGAAACACCGGGCTAGTACTAAGTGTACGGGCACGAAACTAGCGGTAGCGGGGCGACGGCGGTAGCGGGGCGATGCGACTAGTCGGAGAGCTGGCGACAAATTTCGGGAACAATTTGAAAGAGGTCTGGTAATACTTTATAACCGACACAAATGTCTGGGATTTATTTTTTGGAATTCTATAAGTATAAAATTTAAATATAAAAAAATCAAGTTGCCAAAAAAAAGGTTTTTTCCGATTTTTTTTTGAAAATGTTATATGCTGCGCAGTAGCGAAATAACCGCAAACGCTCTACCAGACTGGCAGAACTGGATTCGCCAATGAACGAAATTATATTTTTCCACAATTTCAGCTCGCCTAAAGAACCTTCCCGAAATTTGTCACCAGCTCTCGGTTTCCATCGCCCCGCTGTCGCCGTCGCTCGTTTCGTGCGCGCCCCCTAAGAATTTCTAGTCAGAAAAACCCAATACTCAATTATTATGGCCCGACCCGGGACTCGAACCCGGGACCTCGTCGGCCGCAGTCGAACATGCCAACCACTAGACAAACGAGGCAGTCACTAGACCAACGAGGCAGCTTAGTAAATAATTGATGGAAATTTCAAGTAAGTAATGTGGTGTGTGTGATGCCTAACTTTAAGGAAGAAATATTTCTGTAACAAATACATACTTGCATGATAGTTTTGAGTTTCTTTTGTAACCTTACCTAAGTTTTATTTAGTTCTTTGAGAAGGAAGTTTAATTAAGTTTGATGTGGCTATTAAATTTTGATAGGTAAAGTACTTCATGACATGATTTTTAATAATAATATGATGTTTTCATAGTTTTTAAGCTAATTATTAGTGAACTTTTTTTTAAATTTTATTTTTTATAATATTTTATGCTCAATTTGAAGTTGTTTTTATTTTAATTCATAGCATTTATGTTTAATATATTATTCATAATGTTTGAATATATAATTTCCAATGCTTAAATGTGTTTTTTTTAAATAAAAGAATGAAAAGGGGTATGTCATCTATTAGTGCAAACAGGTGTCATCTATTAGTGATTTCAGTTTTTGGGGGTGTCATCTATTGGTGATTCCGACCTGATTCAATTAAATTCAAATTTAATTAAAGAAACTGTTGAATCTTAAGGTTTTTTTATTAGAAAATAATTTTTGAATAGTTCCTGTATCCATTTAAACGACTCTCACTGTTCTATTACAAAAGAAGCCTTTGCTAGGGAAGAATAAAGTTGGAACTTTCCTTAATGTGTCGGCCATTAGTTCCCTTACCTTAACTGTTTTAGAGGAGGAAACAGAAAAATACGAGAGTAAGAATTCGACTGTTTTTCATAGGTATTATCGGTCCAAGCTGCAGTTGTCCCTATCGGGTTTTATGGAATTCTATTGAAGGAGCAGCGCGACGGCAATATAATTTTTTTTCTTTTTTGTTATATTAAACCCATACGCCTATTCGGTTTCTACACGGCATCATACCGGCACGCTAAATCGCTTGGCGGCACGTCTTTGCCGGTAGGGTGGTAACTAGCCACGGCCGGAGCCTCCCACCAGGCAAATTAATTGCAATTAATTGTTCAATACCTATTCTCAAAGTGTCCCATTCATGCCATATCCTCTTAATGAATGCGATATGAGATTTGGGTATTACATACCTACCTACTGGCTAGCCCAGACTTCACTGAGCCGAATTTTATTAGATTCATATTCAAGACTTGGTCTCTGAGAGAAATAATGAAAAGTAAAGAGTTGGGCATACAAATAAAGAAAAAGACTTTTGACACATGCATTCTCCCATGCATAACATATGGATGTGAGACCTGGTCACTAACTTCACATCACAGAGATAGATAGTGAAATGCCAACGCGCAATGGAGAGAAGTATGCTGGGTGTGAGGTTAAAGGACAAAGTTCTGAACTGTGATATATAAGATCAAGAACCAGGGTCACAGACATATTGAATCGTATTGACCAGCAGAAATGGAGATGGACTGGCCACATGCTGAGAGGGATAGAAGAGAAGTGGAGCAAGCTAGTGACATACTGGTACCCCAGAGATAGCAAAAGGAAAAAAGGTCACCAAGCTAGATGCTGGGAGGACGACCTCCGACTAACTCTGGGGCCACACTGGACCAGAGTGGCGCTAGACAGGCATCAGTGGAGAGAGTTGGAGGAGGCCTATGTCAACAGGCACTCTGTTTTAAGGGACATTTTATAATAAAAAAAAAAGTAATCATGTTTTAAAATGGAATAAAGGCTTTATAATTATTATTATTATTCAAGACTAGCTTTTGCCTGCGGCTTCGCTCACGTTACGTTCGAGTTTTGTACAAATTTGAAAGCCCTGCTTTACTAATCAAATGTAAGGCATTCAGAAGACATCAAATGAGGATTTGGCAAACTACCAAGTGACTGTGAGACATATTTGGTGCCAAAAGATGTCTGATGTATGTGATAATAGTTATTTAAGAATTCACACACATGTTCTGACACTCCCAGAAAAAAATAGAAATCAAGAAAAAATAGTGTCTTTTTTTTATCCACTACAAGTTAGCCCTAGACTGCGATCCCACCTGATGGTAAGTTATGATGCAATCTATGAAAGTAGCGAGCTAACCTGTTAGGGGCATGGCCGTTATATTAAACCCATAACCCTACTTGGTTCCTACATGGCATCATACTGGAACCCTATACCGCTTGGCAGCACATCTTTGCCGGTAGGATGGTAACACAGAATGGCATATTTCAAAAACCCCTATTTTATTTTTTTAGTGGTTGGATTTTCAAAAATGTAGTATTGATATCAATTTAATTATTCTGGATAACAAAATTTTATTCCTGAAAATAATTATTGAATATTGATACCGAACCAATTCCTAAGATCTGATTATGGCTAGAAAGCCGATGGCAGATAGTTGAAAAAAAAAAAATATATATATATATTGATACCGAAACATAAAAAAAAAATTATACCAACTCATGCGGCTACTAGGATGAAAGTCTCACTTTATGAGGTTTCCAGAAAAATAAAACCAACTTTATTCTTAAAAGTTGAGCCTCAATACCTGTATGCAAAAACTCTACCCACCCCTAGACCAGCTTTATGCTTAAATAAATGGTGTTTGGATTTATGTATTGAAAGAAGAGGAAAATTGGTCTTTCTTACATCTATTTTTAAAAAACACCACACCACAATGCAAAAGCATGGCAGGTCTAACTAACCTCTGTAATTCCTAATTCTATGAGAGAACTAAGCATTGGCTTATATCAGAGGCACTTTACTAAGCTACAGCTTGTAACTGCAATAAAAATGACTTTTTCCAATAGTTTAAGTAATGGTGAATATTTCAAGAAAGTTATAAACTTGTAGTGTACTGCCTACCTCAAGTAGGAGTTTTTATTGGCTAATATTCATGTGTCCTTCAAATCGTTGTGACGAAATAACCATCCTATAAAAAGCATGTGGTAATTAATACAAGTTTGCCATTCAAAAGTTGTCTATTATGTACTTCAGTACTTAACCATTTCTCAATTTTATCATTAAAAAGTTAAGTAGGTACACCGTACTATATCTGATAATTTAATTACGCTTATCGCCACTGCAATCGGGTTAAAAATGTGCTCTAAATTATTATTAAGTAAAATTATTGACTTACCAAAACGTTGAACGGGACTGGAAAATGCTAGAAAACAGCTCGTACCATCGCAGAAGCCGCGTAAAACATTAAAACACTGTACGATAACAAATTGAAGACGATTTACTTATTAAAAATAACAAAAGAGTTGTACAAAAATATTAGGCACTTGTTTCGTTTGACTACTTTGGAAGATACGATTTTAGGATTTCCTCACTGCTTGAGTTTTGCTCAGTGTTGCCACCTCAGATTTTTTTAAGGCGCTAGGTCAAACGAAAAATGTCGCCAGATTTCAGAAATTTAGCTAATAAAAAAACCACCAAATTCCGCTAAACTTTTGAACTTGAATCAGACTAAAGCTAAAGAAACCCTTCGTCGATTAAAAACTATAACTTCAAAAAATGTTTTGCTGTCCTATGTCCTTTTTTAATTCTGCAACGAAATGTGGCGTTAAGACATTTTTAATAACTTCAGTGCACTTAGTACGATGCATTTTAAAGTCAGCCGTTGCTTTGGAATCAGGGAAAGCCGATTTTACTAAATCTGTTAGATGATCAATACTAGAAACTGAACTATGTTCTGTAATGTAAAGAGCAAGCATTCCTTCAGCTTTTCGAGATGTTTGGTTTGAAAACTTTTCTCCGGGCGTGAATTTTATCGTTTGATTACCGGATATGATTTGCATTTTTTGTTTGTGCTTTTTTGTTTCAGCATGTCTTCTCAAGTCTACTAATTTTGCTGATAATTCTGTTTTACAAGATGAACAAAACGCCTTCGTATCATCTCCAGGTACAGGTTTTAGCCAGGTTTGAAATTCATTTAGTGATTCCCACTCTTTCCTATACCTTTGAGCATAGTTCTTTTTCTTAAGTGGAACTTCCATTATAACTATAACTATTTACAGTTTTAGAAGTTCACATACAGTTACAAAACACTCACAAACACAACACAATCAAACTTAAAGACTTTTCAACTAACTACAGGAACCAACCATATTACGGACAAAGAATGACATAAAAAGAAAACATTAACAAACGACTTCGCCGAGGAATTCCCCGGTTATAGAGTACCTAAGCCGAAAACATTATGAAATTCCGGAATGTTAGGGGATTTCCCTATCAAAAATATGTTGCCAGATTCCTTGTTGAAAAACCGCCAAAAAACACTAAAAATAATAAAAGCAATATCATGAAAAAATACCACTAAACGCCTTAAAAAAGCACCAGTTCTGGTGGGAAAACCACCAAGGTGGCAACACTGGTTTTGCTAAGTTAGTTTAAAACCCTAACCCCCCTGCTACACACTGCCCGAGTGACGTGGGAAGTAGCGTGGGACGGAGGCAGAGACGTCGTGTGGCAACGATACTCGCCATGCTCTCGCCACGCTCCTCGTCCTCGCGCATCGCTCCCTGTTTTGTCGGTTTTTTGGGCGCGAGTCAAATGCCTCCGCTACACTATGCTCCTTGCGCTGCCGCGTAGCACGCCCTCGCTCTGCCGCGTTGCTGCCCTCCGTGGCCACACACAGCTCTCCTCGCGCGATTAATCGCGACGCTCCGCACTAGGTCATTTGCACTTGCTACACGTAACACACAATGGAGGTTGAAACTGTGGCTGCGTGCGCGCTATCCTTGTTTAGCATATTTAACTATATAAATGTACCTATTAAATTATATAAAAATAATAAGCTCTAAGTTCAAAATCCATACTAATATTATAAACTAGCTGATACCCGCGACTTCGTCTGCGTGGAATAAGTTTTTTTAAATTCCCACGGAAACTCCTTATTGCAACGTGTTCCGGCGCAGACGCCTGGCCACTTCGGAACACTAGTTTATCACATACAATAATTGCTCTAAAACTTTAACAGGCGTTTGTCAACACTGTACTTGACTTTATTAATTATGCAATTTCATTCGTTTTACATCCATCGACGGATAAACATTAAAACCACTAATTGCTAAAGTTAGTGTTTTATTTGCCCCATTGTGTGCCTAAACATACACTCCGGGAAAAAAGTCCAGCCCCCCTATTCTCCTCAGTGGTTATGAGAAAATGAAAGCCACTGACATATATTTTTTATCCATTGAAGGTTTGCTATGAAGTAATAATAACATTTTCATAGCGAACATTCAATGGATAATAAATATGTCAGTGTCTTTCATTTTCTGATAGCCACTGAGTTAGAGAATAAGGGGCCAGGTCCTCAACTAGGTATACCAACCCATGCAAAAAATAACACATTATAGGCTTCAAGTTATTTTGGACGTTCATTGCTGTGTATAATGATAGTTTCGATACTTCTAAACATACCTACTAAAATTCTACATCAATGCTTCTAAACTACAAACCCAATGACCTTGAAATTTTTACAGATCAATTTTTAAAGTAGGTAAGTACGTACTTTCAAACAAAAAAGAATGAATGAAATCAGACTACGCGATAATGAATTACAACTAAGTACATATATTTTGACTTTCATCCCCTCTACCAAGTGTTTGTTTGTTGGTTTGTCCTTCAATCACGTCGCAACAGAGCAACGGATCGACGTGATTTTTTGCATGGGTATAGTTTAGGACCCGGAGATCGACATAAGCTACTTTTTATCCCGGAAAATTAGAGTTAATATATCAATGGTTCCCGTGGGAATTAAAAAAACTTATTCCAAGTGGACGAAGTCGCGGGTATCAGCTAGTACTTTTAAAAAACAAGCTTCTCTATACTAATATACCTACTTATGGAATAACATAGAGGCTAATTTATATCCCGGCAAATTAGAGTTCCCGCGGGAACCAAAGAACCTCAATCCACGCGGACGAAGTCGCGGGCATCAATAGATTATAGTCTGAAATAACACAATATAGGCTACTTTTATCCCGGCAAATTAAAAAGTTCCCGCAGGAACTTTTTTAATTCACGCAGACGAAGTCACGGGCATCATAAAGTAGGTATAGGTACCAACATAATATATTTAAAACATAATATACTTAGGTAGTAACGTTTTATCATTATTCCATTCATCGGCTGGCGGCGGCGGCGACGGCATGATTGCGCGTGCTTCTGCTACGAGCGCTCGATTGCGAATGAGTAGCGGGCAGTGTGTGGGAGGTCTCTCGCGCTCATATCGCCAGTCCTTTGACTCGCGCCCAAAAAACCGACAAAACAGGGAGCGATGCGCGAGGACGAGGAGCGTGGCGAGAGCATGGCGAGTATCGTTGCCACACGACGTCTCTGCCTCCGTCCCACGCTACTTCCCACGTCACTCGGGCAGTGTGTAGCAGGGGGGAAAGGACTGGCGATATGAGCGCGAGAGACCTCCCACACACTGCCCGCTACTCATTCGCAATCTAGCGCTCGTAGCAGAAGCACGCGCAATCATGCCGTCGCCGCCGCCGCCAGCCGATGTTTTATGTTTTAAATATATTATGTTGGTACCTATACCTACATTATGATGCCCGTGACTTCGTCTGCGTGAATTAAAAAAGTTCCTGCGGGAACTTTTTAATTTGCCGGGATAAAAGTAGCCTATATTGTGTTATTTCAGACTATAATCTATTGATGCCCGCGACTTCGTCCGCGTGGATTGAGGTTCTTTGGTTCCCGCGGGAACTCTAATTTGCCGGGATATAAATTAGCCTCTATGTTATTCCATAAGTATATTAGTATAGAGAAGCTTGTTTTTTAAAAGTACTAGCTGATACCCGCGACTTCGTCCACTTGGAATAAGTTTTTTTAATCCCCACGGGAACCATTGATATATTAACTCTAATTTTCCGGGATAAAACTATGCCTATGTCGATCTCCGAGTCCTAAACTATACCCATGCAAAAAATCACGTCGATCCGTTGCTCTGTTGCGACGTGATTGAAGGACAAACCAACAAACAAACACTTGGTAGAGGGGATGAAAGTCAAAATATATGTACTTAGTTGTAATTCATTAACGCGTAGTCTGATTTCATTCATTCTTTTTTGTTCGAAAGTACGTACTTACTACTTACCTACTTTAAAAATTGATCTGTAAAAATTTCAAGGTCATTGGGTTTGTAGTTTAGAAGCATTGATGTAGAATTTTAGTAGTATGTTTAGAAGTATCGAAACTATCATTATACACAGCAATGAACGTCCAAAATAACTTGAAGCCTTTATTGTGTTATTTTTTGCATGGGTTGGTATACCTAGTTGAGGACCTGGCCCCTTATTCTCTAACTCAGTGGCTATCAGAAAATGAAAGACACTGACATATTTATTATCCATTGAATGTTCGCTATGAAAATGTTATTATTACTTCATAGCAAACCTTCAATGGATAAAAAATATATGTATGTACTTTTTTCCCGGAGTGTATGTTTAGGCACACAATGGGGCAAATAAAACACTAACTTTAGCAATTAGTGGTTTTAATGTTTATCCGTCGATGGATGTAAAACGAATGAAATTGCATAATTTATAAAGTCAAGTACAGTGTTGACAAACGCCTGTTAAAGTTTTAGAGCAATTATTGTATGTGATAAACTAGTGTTCCGAAGTGGCCAGGCGTCTGTGCCGGAACACGTTGCAATAAGGAGTTCCCGTGGGAAGTCGCGGGTATCAGCTAGTTTATAATATTAGTATGGATTTTGAACTTAGAGCTTATTATTTTTATATAATTTAATAGGTACATTTATATAGTTAAATATGCTAAACAAGGATAGCGCGCACGCAGCCACAGTTTCAACCTCCATTGTGTGTTACGTGTAGCAAGTGCAAATGACCTATATACCTATATTATGTTTTAAATAAATCATGTTGGTACCTATACCTACATTATGATGCGCGTGACTTCGTCTGCGTGAATTAAAAAAGTTCCCGCGGGAAGTTTTTAATTTGCCGGGATAAAAGTAGCTAGGTATATTGTGTTATTTCAGACTATAATCTATGATGCCCGCGACTTCGTCCGCGTGGATTGAGGTTCTTTGGTTCCCGCGGGAACTCTTTAATTTGCCGGGATCTAAATTAGCCTCTATGTTGTTCCATAAGTATATTAGTATAGAGAAGCTTGTTTTTTAAAAGTACTAGCTGATACCCGCGACTTCGTCCACTTGGAATAGGTTTTTTAATTCCCACGGGAACCATTGAAATATTATACGAGAACTCTGTAATTTTCCGGGATAAAATGTAGCCTATGTCGATTTCCGGGTCCTAAACTATAGCCATGCAAAAAATCACGTCGATCCGTTGCTCTGTTGCGACGTGATTGAAGGAATTAAATATGCTAAACAAGCATAGCGCGCACGCAGCCACAGTTTCAACCTCCATTGTGTGTTACGTGTAGCAAGTGCAAATGACCTAGTGCGGAGCGTCGCGATTAATCGCGCGAGGAGAGCTGTGTGTGGCCACGGAGGGCAGCAACGCGGCAGAGCGAGGGCGTGCTACGCGGCAGCGCAAGGAGCATAGTGTAGCGGAGGCATAAGGCTATACTAACTTGACAAAAAGTTATTAAAAGAAGTAGGGCAGACGTAAACACAAACACCAAAATACTTTCACGATCGACAAGTATGAAGTAGGACAGGCAGATCAAGGCATACGGACAATTTTGGAATTTGTTCAGAATTCAATTATTCGAAATGAATGAAATCGTAGACAGTCATTGGACAGCAACGTGCACAGATCCACAGATCACTCATAAACTAGGCAACGTGACAGCAAGCTGGCTGACAGCAAGGACAGGGTCACAGAACACATATATATACTTGGACAGGGTACACCCACAGAACACATATACTCCTAGCGGAGGGTACAACAGTGTTGCCATTTATTGTTCCTAGCTTGCACAGAGATAAAAAGAGCGAAGAATCACAGCGAAGAATAAAGAGCAAGCACTCGTAATACCTGCTTGAAGCTTACTTACTTAAGTTAATATCGCTATCCCACAAAAAAAATAACAAAATTAATAAGAGCGAGAAGTCAGACCCTATTGGTGTCCGCTCTCTCGCTTTCGCTTGGCAGGTGAAGTGGGATAGCGATAAATGGGAATTGGGGGTTGGCATTTGAAATACGCATCTGGAATTTGGACTTGATAAGGGTTGATTTTTATAGGGGTAGGTTACCCCTTTCAATCGACACCCCCCCCATCCCGCGGAGATGCGTGGTTTTTTTTTTACACGTGTTTGAAGTTACGTGTAACGGAACGTTATTGTGTTTGAAGTTACCAACAACCAACCAATAAGGTGCACCTATAGGTAATTAGGTTAAGGTTATTTTCCTTTTTTGACCACCCAGAAATAGGAGCCCCGCGAAGCGGGGCTCCGTCGACATGCTCTTAGAGGGGAAGAGGGTGACGGCTAAGGAGTTTTCCTAGGTCCCCCACTTTTTCTTAGGCTATAGTCGTAAATTCTTATATAAAGTTAACACAACATCAAAAAATCCAACCAACAAGGTGCACCTATAGGTAATTAGGTTAAGGTTATTTTCCTTTTTTGACCACCCAGAAATAGGAGCCCCGCGAAGCGGGGCTCCGTCGACATGCTCTTAGAGGGGAAGAGGGTGACGGCTAAGGAGTTTTCCTAGGTCCCCCACTTTTTCTTAGGTTAAGTTAACACAACATCAAAAAATCCAACCAACAAGGTGCACCTATAGGTAATTAGGTTAAGGTTATTTTCCTTTTTTGACCACCCAGAAACAGGAGCCCCGCGAAGCGGGGCTCCGTCGACATGCTCTTAGAGGGGAAGAGGGTGACGGCTAAGGAGTTTTCCTAGGTCCCCCACTTTTTCTTAGGCTATAGTCGTAAATTCTTATATAAAGTTAACACAACATCAAAAAATAAAAAAAAATAATAAAAAAAAAATTATAGGTTTCCGCGCCGCGGGGGATGGTGGGGAGGGTTCCTACCCTCCCCCCTCACCCCCCCCTCCACCCCCACCCCATACATCCAGATGCGTATTTCAAATGCAACCCCGGAATTGGGTATTTGAGTTTTCGGAAAAATACTTAAAAATGTACGTGGGTTCATTTTATACCTCTTACAATTATCTTTTTCTCAAAAAAAGCGTTATTTATTAGAAAAAAATACATTTTAAATAAATTAATTTTAAATTCGCGCGAAAACAGCCGGTCACGTAACATTGGCTAGCTGTATTTTAGCTCAAAGTTCCTATTGACAATAATTTCTTGGCAGTAAGCCAAATAAATGTTGTAAAACAATCGAATCGAATCGTTATTCCAAAAATTAGGTTAGAAGATTAAATAAAAAATTACAACAGGTTAAACTCACATGTTTTTTATTCAAATAAACTTTACAATTTGTGCTTTAGAATCTGTATTGAGGTTTTCAATAAAAATTAATTAAATTCGTCCACCTAATGGAAGATAAGGTAAATTGGTACCTACCTACTTAGTATAAGACCTCAACTAACTTTTCTTTGAAAATGGTCGGTATTGCACCAGGAGATAGAATTGTACGGAATACATTACGTTCTATTAGATTATTTGTAAAATGCTTGGAGCATATAGCACTCACATGAGGTGGTCTGCCAGTCTTTTCTATTAATATTTTTATGCATAGGTCTCTCAGGTATTCATCCTTTGGAAACCTGAAATTGAAAGTCGAAGTTATATACTTAAAAGTCCGGAAACCTGAAATTGAAAGTCGTCAAGTCCGGCCCTGTAATTCGTTAAAGTTCTCAAAATGTCAAAAAAGATTATTCAACCACATAGAGCATGTATTTCTACAGAAAACCATAATATTATAGTTTTAATATATGCATGGCTACATATTTCGTCATAACAACTATAAAATATTAGATATCTTAGCCGTGTGTCTTAGCCTTGATACCACAGATGTAGTACCAGATACCGCGCTCGGAACACGGCAGACGCGCCAACAAAGCGAATACAAAACGAAAAGCAAATACAATTCTCAGTTAGTTGGATGCACAGGTTGGATGCGACGCGTCGAGAAGTTTTGACGTGACGTGTGTGTAGACAAGTTTCTCGAAATAATGCCGTCTTGTGTCTTGAAACACTGTCAAAATTGTTACCAAAAATTAAAAAAGGAAGATGGTGTTTCGTTTCATAGGCAAAAATTTATATTTTCATTCTGTTAGATTTTTTTTCCATGATAATTAATTGCTGATGACTTGAAACACAAAACCTCAACGATATCTATCAGTGTTGCTAATTTACGTTGAAATATTTTCCCTTAAATTAAAGAAGGTGTAAATGGGCTGTTAGTAGATAGTTTTTTTTTGTGAAACAGCTACGCTGCCGGCTTATTTCGAAGTACGCCGATTAATTTATTGGTACGCCAGCTGCTTGGTACGCAGATGGTACGCAGGCTACTTTGGTGGTACGTAGGCTACTTTTAAGGTACGCCAGCTACTTTCGAGGTACGCAGGCTACTTTGGTGGTACGTAGGGTACTTTGGTGGTACGCAGGCTACTTTAAAGGTACGCCAGCTACTTTCGAGGTACGCAGGCTACTTTGGTGGTACGTAGGGTACTTTGGAGGTACGCAGGCTACTTTTAAGGTACGCCAGCTACTTTAGAGGTACGCCGGCTACTTTGGTGGTACGCAGGCTACTTTTAAGTTACGCCTGCTACTTTAGAGGTACGCAGGCTACTTTGGAGGTACGTAGGCTACTTTTAAGGTACGCCTGCTACTTTAGAGGTACGCAGGCTACTTTGGAGGTACGTAGGCTACTTTTAAGGTACGCCAGCTACTTTAGAGGTACGCCGGCAAGTTTGGTGGTACGCAGGCTACTTTTAAGGTACGCCAGTTACTTTAGAGGTACGCAGGCTACTTTGGAGGTACGTAGGCTACTTTTAATGTACGCCAGCTACTTTAGAGGTACGCCGGCTACTTTAGAGGTACGCAAGCTACTTTTAAGGTACGTAGGCTACTTTTAAGGTACGCCAGCTACTTTCGAGGTACGCAGAGCTGTACGAGGTACGTACGTACCTCTAAAGTAGCTGGCGTACCTTAAAAGTAGCCTGCGTACCACCAAAGTAGCCGGCGTACCTCTAAAGTAGTCGGCCTACCTCCAAAGTAGTCTACGTACCACCAATTTAACTGGTATATCTTGAAAGTATTCGTCGTACCGCTAAAGTACTCAGCGTAGCTCCAAAGTAGCCAGCGTACCACCACAGTATCAGGGGAGATCGCAGTGAAGGGCTAACTTGTAGTGGATAAAAAAAAAACAGTAATATGCGCATCTCCTTTTCCAGGATACAAGCTATTCTCCTACCATATGTCGTTGAAATCGTAAGGCATAAAGAAAGAACCAACAAATACATTTTCTTTCATTAATTTGGCACTTTTTCATTAATCTGGCAACATTTCACGCACACTGATGCATGTGTTCAGACAGTGCTGTCACGCACACTCGAATAAATTTTGGCCGCACTTCCGTGTTCCGAGCGCGGTATCTGTTTAGTACTACATCTGTGCTTGATACGATACGATTCGAAAACATTCCAAAGCTACATGATAGCATGAAATTTACTTACCGATAGAACGTTACTTCTGGGGTTTTCCTGTACGAAGCGTTGTAACACAGGGGGACACAACACTTCACCATTTTATTTCAATAAATATTCCTATAAACCTCCAAATTTCCCAAAAAAACTTATGACAACACAATGTACTTATGCAACAAATTAAAACACACATTTTTGCTTGGAGGGAAACGGTCACACTCAGTCACACTGATTCACATACACTTGTCTATGTGGGTGTGTTTGGACATGTCCCAGTTCAGTATGGAGGGTGGTTTTTTATTCTGAGTGTCAATGAACCAGAACCAAACTGCCATCACGTGAAAGAGAAAAAAATATAACATTAAACGCCATATAAATAATAATTTTAGAAAACCCCGTTTTTTTAAAAATTAATTATGAAAAATATCGTTTGTAGAAAATATTTTTCGATGGATGGCAACACTAAAACTTGGGTAATGCGCATTAATTGTGATTATTAATATTCCATTTCGATAAACTACCCATTTTCCTCTACTTAAGTAGTACATGCAACATTATAAGATTAATAAATAATAATTGAGTATTTGAGACATTCGTAAAATAATTATTAGACAACAATAAATCACCATTATACTGTGGGTGCGTTCCGAAATACACTGAGAGCACTGAAAGTCCCCAGTAAAGAGCACTGCCAGCGTATGAATTTGCCGCTAGGGGCGCTGGTGTCGCGTGAGGGCCAATATCATTCACTTTTCACTGGTTTTGGCGGGCTTCGTGACATAAATTATAATTTCTTTAGTTTACCTGTTGAAAAGTGATCTCCTTGGTGAAATTATCGCAAATATGGATTATTTGGCGATGAATGTGAACGCTTTGAAAGCGGAATTAAGAAAAAGAGGCGCAAAAATAGGCGGCCTCAAAGAGCAGCTAATTCAGAGGTTAGTTTGTTTACTGTTTCCAAACTTATTTTTTGCCAAAAGTATGCTTGTTTGCCGAGGTAACAGCTATGTTTTTTCTTTTTACATATATTTACCTAATATAGGTATTATATATATTTACTTACTAAGACTTCTGCATGAAAGGTTATGGGTTTCATGCACATCAAGGACACACTTACTACATGATATTGAAATATACCTATGTCTCTGGTTATGTACCCACAGTAGGTATCACTAACGAGAACACACCTATCTTGGGATCAGATTACTATATGTGAGATGACCAGAATTTAATAATAGTAGGTATTTATCTTGATTAATATTAGATGTTTCATTTCAGGTTTCTCCAGAAGGATTAATTGGAGAACTAACTAACAGTATTGGAAGTGAAATGTACTTTCTCTTTATAAGATGAGTTTATCAGTGTGATACACAACGACGCCACATTCATAATTCAGTTCAGAGCGGCAATACCGCTAAAACCTGGAAATTTCTTGAGTCGCTTGGAGTTGGTAAATCTTCCCATAATTCTTCTATTAATATAGATATAGATCTCCTTAATAAACATTTCTCTACTTCTGATACAATTGACAGTGACGATAAAGAACGTACGCTTACTATTCTTTCATCCACCTCAACTCCTGACTTTCCGCCGTTTACCTTCGAGTCTTTCACTGAACGTGATGTTAAAAAGAACATATTGTCCATTTCCTCGAATGCAGTCGGTACTGATGACATCAGCCGTAACATGATCATTCCCATCCTAAATATTGTATCTCCTATTCTTACCCATATCCTTAACCATTCTATTAACACCGGCAAATTTCCTGAGGCCTGGAAACAGGCACAAATCATTCCACTTCCAAAGAAAACAAGCCCTTTAGTTGTGAGTGATTTCCGCCCAATTTCGATCCTCCCATTCTTATCCAAAATACTTGAAAAATTGGTTTTCCAACAACTCAGCTTATTCCTTAATAGACACTCACTCCTTAATCCTTTGCAATCCGGATTTCGTCCCGGTCATAGTACGGTTACTGCTCTCATTAAAGTTACTGATGACATTCGATGGTCCATGGACAATAAGCAGCTTACAATTCTGACTCTACTTGATTTCAGCAATGCTTTCAATACTGTTGATCATGATATTCTGGTGAGTCTGCTGCAATCTATTAACATGTCTCCGTTGGTGGTTGACTGGTTTCGGAGTTACCTCAGTGGCCGACGACAGCGCATACGAGTTGACGAGACCGCTTCATCATGGTGCGATGTTACGGCCGGGGTACCTCAGGGTGGCGTGTTATCCCCTTTACTTTTCGCTATCTTTATTAACTCTATCACAAAAAACATATCTTCTCTCTATCACATGTATGCAGACGATATTCAAATATATCGCCCTACTCCTCTTGATAGCCTTAGTTCTACTGTGTCTGCTATCAATGAAGATTTAGCTACAATTTCCGAATGGAGCAGGCGGTATGGGCTCAAGGTTAACCCGATTAAGTCTCAGGCTATCATTATTGGTAGTCCTAGGATGATTGTTCGAGTTGATTGGCAAAATCTCCCTCCTATTATATACAATGGTGTTACTATACCTTACTGTGATTGTACTAAAGACCTTGGCATATATTTGGATCGGGATTTATCGTGGTCCACACAAATTAAAGAGCTGAGTAGAAAATCATTTTTTGCAATGAGCTCATTGCGTCGTCTTCGTTCTGTTTTGCCAATTCCAACCAAAGTTATGTTAGCACATTCCCTCCTACTTTCTATTCTCGATTATGCAGACGCAAGCTATCTTAATTTGACTGAGGATCAACTTAACAAACTTGAGCGACTCCAAAATCTTGCTATTCGGTTCATATTCGGCCTTCGTAAATATGACCACGTATCTAAATTTCGTCAAATGCTCAAGTGGCTTCCTATTCGCCGTCGCCGGGATCTTCATGTTCTTTCACTTCTGTACCGTGTGCTATTTGACCCAAAAACTCCTTCTTACCTTAAGGAGAAGTTTAATTTTGTGGGAGATCAGTCCGAAATGCGTACATCCCGGAAATTAATTTTATGCATACCGTCGCATAAGACAAAGTTTTATACGCAGTCTTTCACAGTGCAAGCTGTTTTATTATGGAATGCTCTCCCATTAAGCATACGACAATCAAAGTCACTAGAAATATTTAAAAAATCTGTCAAGAATTTTTATTTATCACCATAATACAGACGACTAGTTATAATTTTTTTTTTTTGGTAGTTTATGTAATATATATTAGTTTATTAAATACATAATATATATTAGTTTATTTTCCTATATTTATTATAAGCGTTATATTATTTGTGTAACTGTTTATGTAGTAGTATGTAGGTATTTGTTTGTATGTTTATATTAATACACCACCCGCAAGTTAATCTCCTTAACTTCTCCTAATCCAAAGGTTGCCTGGCAGAGATCGCTACTAAGCGATAAGGCCGCCTTTTTGTATTCTACTTCTTTCTTAGTCTTTTCTGTTGTGCTTTTTATATTTTTGTTTTGTGGTGTACAAATAAAGAGTAATAATAATAATAATAATAATAATTATTATAAGCACATAAAAATGATCAATAATGAATACTTATTGCTTGAAAGAAAGTAGCCCCTACTATCATACATACATGATACCTGCTATTGCTAGAAAATTTTCCAGCTTATTCTAGTATCTACCATTGTTTAGTAGTTTCAACTAACAACTCAACCATCTTTCAGTATCATATCCATTGTATGGATTTAAGTACAATGTTTAATATTTTTTTGTATAGCAGTGTGTTTTAAAGGGAAAGGGAAGGATAAATATAAGTTTAATAAGTAATTAATTTATTTTTATTTTATTTATTAAGTGCCTATATAATTAATTCCTCAGAATCCTGCGAATTCCTGCGAAACGCCACTAGCCACTGTTTTAGAACAGTTTTATCTTTTGGAAACATGTGTTCTCCTTTTTTTCCGAACAAAACGGAACTGCACAACATTGCGGAACTAGCTACTCGATATTATGATGATAGTTATAAATTATTAAACATAATGAGATTCAAGATTTAAAACTTTGCTTCGGCGCCGATCTTATAAAGTCGCCTTTGACAGCTATACCTCTGGGCCTTAGTCAACAGTGGCGCCAACTGGTGAGCAAAGAAACGATAGTCCCCATTGCCAGTGCTCGCAGTGCTTAAAACGGAACACACACTAAGATAAACAAAACTGACAGTGACATTTGACAATCACCCAATGACGTGACAAAAAAAATATAGTTTTTTTTTTACTGTTGATAAAATTCAGACAAAGATCTAAAAAAGCCACAAAATAAAAATATATTTTTCTCCAAATTGGGGTCCTTTAAAAATGTGTAAATAATTCTAAAAGCCATATTTTAGGATCTCTATTCACGTGTATTAAAATCATCTTGGTTCATGTTCAAGGCCCAATTTTGGACAAGTCCTTTATGTTGTGCACAGAACTCTGTGATGTTGTGTCTGTGTGTTGTGTCTGCTTTTGGTTTCTATTATTATGTCTGTGGTGTCTTCATGATGTCTTCATTGCATGCAACACAGCATGTAAGCATGCTGAGTTGCATGCATGAGTTGAACGCTGCCAGTATCTTCGGAACCTTGCCTAAAGGGACTCCTTTTAATAATATATTTTAGTTATTACATTATATTTTTTAAGGTTATTTACTTTTAGGTTCATTGTATTTATATTAGTTTTCTATAACTTCATAAAAAAAAAAAAAAAAAAAGCATGCTGAGCAAGCATGATTGGCTTCTGTGGTCACTGTCACTGGTCATTGTCAAATCCGGTGTTGTCAAATTTCAAATTTGAAAAACAACGGTCGCCAGTATCTTTTTACAAAAGAATAAAAAGAAAAATCCTTATGGTAGGTACTGATATTAATTGTTGATTTCACAAAATGCTCAACAAAATGGAAGGCATATTGAGCAATCTGGAAAGTCCTCTTCTTTTTTTGATGGAGGAACGTTTGAAAACGTTTAAAAACTGGCCTTTTAGCGACAAGGATAAGTGTAACATTCGAAACATGGCGGAGGCTGGTTTCTATTCTGTAGCGACTAGTGATGAAGATGTGGATGCTGCGAAGTGTTTCCTCTGCGGCAAAGAATTGGACGGCTGGGAAGCGAGTGACGATCCCTGGGCGGAGCATAAAAGCCATGCTGCCAAGTGCGCGTTTGTGCAACTTGGCAAGAAAGAAGATGATTTGTTGGTAAGTTAGTTTTCTGGTTGATAAATTTCCGGTGAAGATTGATGCGGACTTCATGACGTAGCTTTATAGACAGGCTGCCAAATATGAGAGAGTTTACACATTCACATATTTTTTAAGTAAGTAGGTACTTACCTAAGATATGTAAGTGGATAAGAATCCTAATACATTGATGAGTAGGTAGGTACTATGAAAGTTTAGTTTACTTACAAGCAGAAAACAAACTCTGTGGACTAACTTTGTTGTTTTTTTTTTTCAAAATAATGATGTTTTAATTTTTTGTTGCAGCTATCTGAATTTATATCAGTTATAAAACAGTACTTTATCAATGAAAGGAAACGCGTAACGAAGTTAGCATGTGAAAAAATTGAGGAAAGAGCAAAGCTCGCAAAGCGAAATCTCAAAAGAAAGTGACTATTGCCATGTGAAGCTTAGTGTATTTTTCATATGAACTGAATTTAAATGTAAAGTGTTGCAAAAGATAAGCAAGTCTGGTTGATTGTGGTAAAACTGCAGCAGTGCTAGTTACTATTTCAACTGTTATTGGTTGAATTTATGGTGTTCTTGCAGCAACAATCGTAAGTCAATGTAAGATTGGTGGCCAATCAGAGGTGGTTGAAAAGTGAATTGATGGCAAATTAGAGGTGATTGAGATCTTAGGACTAGCATTCAAACTACACGGGCATGGGGTTGAGTTGGTAGAACTTGGGACCATTTAATACTTTTAACAAATGTTGTTATTATTTTAATTTTTTTAATTTATAAGTACATAATATATACTTCAGGGGCTCCTTTTTACTATGTATCAATTTTAATTGAATATGCAATTTTGAAAAGGGCACATGTCTGAATATTTAAACTATTCAGGACATGAAAAAAAGTAATTATTTTCTAAAGAAGTATTATATTAAAAGTAAATATTTTTGAGTCGACAGTAGAACAAATGTCAGAGATGTCCCTTTTTGAACAAAATAGGTACAGAGAAGCATTTTGAACACATTGATAAAAATTTTGTCAAAATATGTGACATGTGCCCTTTTCGAAATTGCATATTCAATTGTGTGGATCCCACTAGTTCCATAACGTATCTCCGTTGATGGAAATACTGGAATTTTTCATCCCACTATTTCCATTGAGACTGCGATTTTGTGTTGGGTGTGCACATACCTACTCTCATTGAATCATCTTCGCCTGTGCCTGTAGTCAAAGTTTTTTACATTGCAAATTTGATTTTATTTTATTTTATTGTGAGAAAGGCTTGCTCTTGACGACAATCATGCTTAGTGCAAAGCAATGATGAGGTCTAGGTTGGAGCGCCCTTGCCTAGAAGGAGCCTATTCATAGCCAGTGCTCCAAACAAAAATGTTTCAACATTAAAATCAAATGATTTGAATTTGTGACTTTAAATCCAGAGTTTTTGGGTCCATTTTACTTTGACACCAATGTGATTGAACGCTTGTTTATGAACAATCGAATTTGCAATGTTAAAACTTAGTCCAAGTGTACAGTGCAAAAGAGTAATTTAAATATTTTTTTATCAGTTGCACAATAATCTAGTTAAATAATAATTTATAGTTAGTTAATGGTTTTTCAAAAACTTTGCAATGTCTTTTAAAGCTACTAGAGAGTAATTTTATCAGATTATTTAGGAAAAGAATTTTCAGTTCTAAATCATGATAAAATTGCAATTAATTTCATATTGATCTTACCTACTCAATAATATCGCACCAACCCGCATTGGAGCAGTGTGGTGGGTCTAAGCTCTAATTCCCTCTCTCCTATGAGAGTGGAGGCCTGTGCCCAGCAGTGAGACGTTAATGGGCTGTAGTGGTTACTCAATAAGTTATTTAGCAACTAGCAATAAAATAACAAAAATGTATTGAAAAAATAAATTTTATTTTTGCAAGGTTTTTTTTTATTTCTTTTGGGGAATTAAGTACTTATTTCCCTTTAACTAAAAACTATTTGTAACTAAGATATATAAATATAAACTAAAACCAGTGCCAGTTAGTGTAAAACCTGGGCAGTTGTAAGGCAGCATTCAGCAAAATAGTATGTTTATTAAAAATTGGTACCTACACAGTAGGGTTGTAACGGAGGCGTTCTTAGCGGAAGCGGAGGCGGATGCGGAGATGAAGGGGCTATGCCTCCGCGGATGCTGAGGTTAACGGAGGTGGAGGTGGATTTCTCCGATCACATCGTCCATTTTCTGTGCTTTAGGATGTGATGAATCCCACATGTCAACGTAAATAAACCTCCGTTACAACTCCGCAAAAAAACGGCGGAGGCGGATGCGGAAGCGGAGGTCAGGGGGTCTACTCTCTTTCTCTAAAACGAAACTTCGCAAACAAACGAACGCGTTAACTCCTCTCCTACATAATATTATCTCTATGCTCCTCTCTATTTAGTTTTCGTACCTACACGCAGACGAAGTACGGATCCATAGAAAATTTTCGTGACCGATTCGATTGAACGATTTTGTGTGGGTCTAATAACCGACTAATTACGTTCGTTTGCGAAGTTTCGTTTGGGAGAAAGAGAGTAGACCCCCTGATTTATTGCAAAAGTTCCGCACTTACGGAGGCGGAGGCGAGGTTCCGTTACAACCCTATGGTCCAAGATCCCAGAGCAGCCAGACCTTACTTATTTTCTGAGAAACAAAATGTGTGTAATATAGTAGCTTTGGTACGTAGATTTAACGTACGCATACTCGCAAATTTGGGGCGACGGCCAATTTATAGTTATAAGGTGCTAAAGGTACGTAAAAACGTTGCTAACTTTACTTATTTTCTGAGTGCTGATTTTTATGTATGTTGTACAGAATATTGTTAATAATTAATAATCAATACTCCCAGACTCATGCCGTGGGCCGTTATTTCTGCCAGACACTTTAAAGGTCGCAAAAAAAAAACTTAACTTTACTTATTTTCTGAGTCTTCATTTTTATACACGATACTCAGGGAACTGTTTCAATACTATTTGCAAGCAGCCAGACTAATCTGATGGGCCAAACATCCGCCAGACTCAATTTGAAATTTCGCTGTGATAAAATGTTCGCCTTATTTACAAGGTTTTAGGGACCTTTTTCATTGTGTGGAGTAAAGAAAACCATCAATTATTGCAATTTCTAAGCCTGTGTACGAAAAGCTTACGAAAATCCACAATAAAGGGGGTGAAATGAGGGTTGGAACCTTACATGAAGGTTCTAAGTTTTTAAAGTTAGGGACTTGAAAATCGGCATTATGGTTATTAGTTTTAAGTAATAATAACCTGTAAAAGCAATTTTTTGAAAATCCACCCCAAAAGGGGTGAAATGGCGGTTGGAAGTTTGTATGAAAATCTTATGTTTTTGAAGCTAGAGACATGAAAATCGGCACTTAAGTTTTTATTTTTAAAAAAATAAAAACCTGTATAAGCAGTTTTACGAAAATCCACAACAAAGGGGGTGAAATGGAAGTTGGAAGCTTACATGAAGGTTCTAAGTTTTTGAAGTCAAGGACTTTAAAATCGGCATTTATTTTCAATAATAAAAACCTTCTTAAGCTATATATTATAGCCGCAAGAATGTTAATAACTTTGATAAGAGCAACGTACCACTGTGTAAAAGTGAGCTTCTGCAGCAGTTTCGGCAGTGAATTATATAAGCAGCTTTTGTGCTTATTTGACAGAACCTATAATTTTTAAACCTGAAAATAACGGATGGATGTTGCAAAACAACAATTACCATTTTAACTGGTTCGATGGGGACCAATTACCGGGGTTTGTAAGAGAATCCCTTGAAGTAGAATCAGGTATTTTACTCTCACTTCATATTGTTTTTATAAATTTTGAAGCTATTCGAAACTGTATTATTTTATTTTATTTAACAGACGAAGATTTTACCAATGATATTGACGACGATAAAGATTTGAATATTCAACACCAACAGAGCTTAACATGCACACAACGAGATTATCTCGCGACGAGAGAGTGAGAGATGTTGTCGTTGCCAGCTGTTTTGTTTACCCTAACATGCACAAAATGCGATATATTACAAGAAAAAAATATTCGGCATGTAAAGGTTCGTAGAGAAAAATACCACAGATAATAAATATTACTCTCATCTTTACTTTTGACGTAACGAGTTAGGTAGTAGTAACCATGTTAGGTTCGGTAGACAAATAGAGATAACGGGTAGACATAATTTTACTCGTTGTGTGCATGCTAGCCCTACAGGATTGGCTAGATGACGAACTACCAAACTTCGACGATGACGATAGTGATGATTATTAAAAATAACATTTAATTAAAATATTTTCTTAAAATTTTAATTATTTGATTTCATTTTCATCATTATTATCATTGAAATATACTTAAATATTAAGATAATAAAAGCAGATATTTATATGTATATTTTTCGGGATAGCCTTCCGCGTGGCCGTGGGTGATGTATATCTTTTTTTTATAAAGAAAAGTAACATTCTTGTGATAAAATTTTTCATTTAAGTTGGAAACCGTTTAAGCCTTTATAAACACTTGAAGCCTGGCAGCATATACGTCCATTATTCAGGTCACGTTGTAGATTTCACAAATATATTTTTGTTTTGAATTGAACACATTTTGCTCTTGGTCTTCACAGCTAATTAAGTCTAGTTCACTGAATCTCCTCATGTCACTCCTATGCCCTTCCCCGGTATATAGCCTACCTCTATACCAAATTTTACCAAAATCGGTTGAAAAGATGGTCCGGGAAAGCGTAGCAGACAGACAGACAGACAGACACAGTTTCGCATTTATAATATTTCGGATTTAGATATGAGCATAGATAAACATATTTATTAGTACTAGTGGTCGCCCGCGACTTCGATCGCGTACAATTTCTGATTTCCTATAAGATTATAAAATTTTCCCGCTGCAAAAGGCATATCTAAAGAGGCTATAATATATTATGTATAGCTTACGAAGGTATTTATTATTTAAAACTACGTAATAAGTTAAATGCCGATTTTCATGTCTCTAACTTCAAAAACATAGAGCTTTCATACAAGCTACTAACTCCCATTTCACCCCCTTTGGGCTGAATTTTCGAAAAATTGCTTACACAGGTTATTATTATTTAAAATTAATAATCTAAATGCCGATTTTAAAGTCCTTGACTTCAAAAACTTAGAACCTTCATGTAAGCTTCCAACTTCCATTTCACCCCCTTTTTTGTGGATTTTCGTAAAACTGCTTATACAGGTTTTAATTATTTAAAAATAAAAACTTAAGTGCCGATTTTCATGTCTCTAGCTTCAAAAACATAGGATTTTCATATAAACTTCCAACCCCCATTTCACCCCTTTTGGGGTGGATTTTCAGAAAATTGCTTATACAGGTTATTATTATTTAAAACTAATAACCTTAATGCCGATTTTCAAGTCCCTAACTTCAAAAACTTAGAACCTTCATGTAAGGTTCCAACCCTCATTTCACCCCCTTTATTGTGGATTTTCGTAAGCTTTTCGTACACAGGCTTAGAAATTGCAATAATTGATGGTTTTCTTTACTCCACACAATGAAAAAGGTAAAAAAACCTTGTAAATAAGGCGAACATTTTATCACAGCGAAATTTCAAATTGAGTCTGGCGGATGTTTGGCCCATCAGATTAGTCTGGCTGCTTGCAAATAGTATTGAAACAGTTCCCTGAGTATCGTGTATAAAAATGAAGACTCAGAAAATAAGTAAAGTTAAGTTTTTTTTTTGCGACCTTTAAAGTGTCTGGCAGAAATAACGGCCCACGGCATGAGTCTGGGAGTATTGATTATTAATTATTAACAATATTCTGTACAACATACATAAAAATCAGCACTCAGAAAATAAGTAAAGTTAGCAACGTTTTTACGTACCTTTAGCACCTTATAACTATAAATTGGCCGTCGCCCCAAATTTGCGAGTATGAGTACGTTAAATCTACGTGCCAAAGCTACTATATTACACACATTTTGTTTCTCAGAAAATAAGTAAGGTCTGGCGGCTCTGGGATCTTGCTCTACTACTACACAGTACACTTTATGAACGCCAAGTATACAATGTATAAGACGTGATGGTGATAACTAACGACGGTATCTTAAAACTAAAGCTACTAAGGTTCCAAACTCACTACTGAGCAGTGAGCACAAGTTTCCTCTCAGAATGAGCAGGGTTAGGCCATAGTTCACAGTGCTGGCGAAGTGCGGATTGGTAGACTACACACTTAAGAGCATTATGAAGATCTCTCGGGCATTCAACTTTCCTCACGATGATTTCTTTCCATATTTAATTTCTTAACACATACCTCCGAAAATTTAAGAGGTGCGTGTCCGGGGATTGAATCCCGGTCACCGGAATAGAAGACATGTCCAAACCACTAGCTATCACTACAAAAAAAAGTTTCTTCAAAAGTAGAACTTGAATCTCTTATTTAAACAAACTTTTTACAAGTGCCTTTGAATCATCAATTGAATCTACCACTGGTTCGGAATGATCTCCTACCGAGAAGAGCCAGCAAGCCACTCGGTCAACGATCGGAAAACCACAGGTCCCATAGCAACCATGTTTCCTAGCAACTGAAATCATCAAAACAATAATATGACAACGTCGTCAAGCTTTAAAATTGTTTACAAAACTTATAAAAAAGATTTCTTTTTGTAATTAATAATTAAACAATCTTTTATGTAACTTGAGAAGACTGATTTATTACATAATGGATGTGAAAACCTTGGAGCCCTATGCTATTATAGGTTTTGATGGTGAGTAATTTTATAAATTCCTAGATATGATGCCCGCGAATTCGTACCTACTCTATCTTCGGAACTCTTATTTTCCCGGATAATAAGCCTATGTGCTTTCCCGGCATGTTTTTGACGATATCCCTGTCGCAGTGTTGAGCGCTGTTGTCTTAACGTGGGAGGTTCCCGGGTCTCTCCCGGTAGGGTGTTCCTAATTTGGGGAATTTATAATTTCTGAATTTCCTCTGGTATGGCCTGGTGGGAGGCGGCCGTCGCTAGTTACCACCCCACCGGCAAAGAGGTGCTGCTGAGCGATTTTGCGTTCCGATACGATGCCGTGTAGAAACCGATTAGGGGTATGGGTTTAATATAACTGCCATACCCCTAAGATGTTAGTCTGCCACCATCTTATGACCTTTAAAGACTGAATCTTCACTTAGCATCAGGTGAGATCGCAGTCGAAGGCTAATTTGTAATGGATACAAAATGCAACTTATCTCTATATCTACCAAATTTCATCGAAATCGGTTGAACAGATGGGCCGTGACAGCTTAGCTGACACAGTTTCCCATTGATACTTTAAGCATAGTTTTTTTATTAGTTTTACAGATTTTAGACCCGATACTACCGACCTTTTAACACATACCTAAGTAGACGTGCTTTCAACTAACGGCCAGGAAACCGAAGTCTTAACCACTAGACCATCGTTATTACTCATAGTTTCCTCATTCCAGGTTCAGCAATAAAAGGCTTAAAAGTCCACCCCGATGGGGAATACATCGTGTACCCTATGGGTAACAAGGTTTGTGTACAAGAGTGGAAGACCAAGAAGATGTGCTTCCTCAGTGGGCATACCAACAGCGTGTCAACCGTTGCCGTGTCTCCCAAAGGCACGTATATAGGCTCGGGCCAGATCAACCACATTGGCTTCAAAGCCTCGGCCAAAGTGTGGGACTTTAAAAAGAAAACGTGCCTCGGCAGCCATGAGCTACACAAGGTTTGTTTTCTTAGCTGTATCTATAAAAAAATATCGCAGTTTCGCTCCAATATCATAGTAACTAGAATTATTAATCTCCTCGTTTCTAATTCGAATCGCTCGCGCTACGATATGGAATGCATACTTACTTACCTACCTATAGACAAAGTACTTTGTGATGGAATGCCCTTCCGAAGTTCCGACGTAGATACGTTGTCCCCTCCATTTTTAATATTGGTATCTTCAAATGAAAAGTGAATTGTAATTCCTTATGTAACTAGACTTACCTAAATATAACATTGAGTCATTATTAGGAAAGGCAAGCAATACATAGGCATAGGCAATAGGTTTGGGTGGATTCAGTGGAACAACAGTAGAAGCATCTGCGTCGTATTACTGAGGGTCGACCCTTTCCATTAATCAAATAATGGTAGGAGTTTTCTCGGGATAATAATGCGGTGGGTTTCCACGGCCTTCCGCATACGACTTTACTAGGAGTATATTTTAAACTCTAAGTTTTTGTAACCGACGGCTTAACGTGCTCTGCGAGGCATGGAGGAAACGAAAAGGCCAAATTTGAACCTCCAAATTCGGTCATCCATCCAGTTACCGACTTGGGTCAACGTTGCTTAACAATCGCATCCGACTGATATGCGTTGTCACAACTGGGCCACTCGTCCCACAGTGGGTCCAAGAGGAACATTATTATGCCAATAAATATAAAATCATGAAAGACGTAGAACTATAATGCGCTATAATCCGCCACAGTAAATAAATCTAAGTTTAAGTATCTTGCGATATATGCTCGATTGTAAAATACAATCGAGCATTGTCGAGTCAACATCTCCTGAAGATGCTCCGCGGTGTCGTAGTGAAACGTAGGTACGTTGAGAATAATTTGGAAGATTTGTGTGGCGTGGTGAATAGGTATCGCAAGATACATACTTAGATATATACCTATATACTGACTACTGTACTTACTACATAGATATACTTACTGTGGCGGATTATAGCGAATTAAAGATCTACATCGTTCATTATCATGGATTTCCGCAAAGTAACGCCTGCTTCTATCACAAATATAAAATCCTTCGTATGTTTGCAGGTGCGTGTAGAGGCGCTCGCGTTTTCGTCGGACGAGCGCTACATGATATCCCTTGGAGGGCGCGACGACGGCTGCGTGGTGCTGTGGGACTGCGCCTCGGGCTCCGCCACTGGCACAGCCGCAGCCGCACGACAGACCACCGGCGACGCGATGACGCTCACGCCGCTAAGCCTCAGGGTCAACTCCTTCGTCACCGGCGGCGACTGTGAGCCATCTTTTTTTAACAGACTTCATAAAAAGAAGGTTATCAATTCGACACGTACCTATGTATGACATCTCCTGAAGATGCTTCTGTGTCGGAGTGAAACGTAGGTACCTACGTTGAGAATAATTTGGATGATTTGTGTGGTGTGCTGAATATCGCCAGCTACAAGTGCACACTGTACCACATAGATTTGTCTACTGTGGCGGATTGTAGCGAATTATACTTGTAGTTCTTTCATTATCATTGGACAGAAGCAGGCGTTACTTTGCGGAATGGACTTCCGCAAAGTAACGACTCCTTCTATCCAATATTTAAAAATAAAAAAATTACGGTTGTCTGTAAAGTCGGTTTACGGACGATAGTTTTACGTGATAACTATAGAAGTTCTCGAAGAAGCTCGCGTGGCGGCGTTCCAGTAGCAGAACTGTTCGAACTGCTAGCTCTGACGTCACGCGAGAAGAGAGATTAATGTGTCACAAGCCAAAGCTTGGGCCGATCGTGCCTCTCTATCGCTTGTTCCGCGCTCTCACTTGCACGCTCAGGCTCAGGCGGAACGTGACACTTTTTCAAGCGTGCAGCCGGTGTTAATCGATTTATAAGATGTTATCACGTCAAAACAATTATAACAAAGTAGGTAGTGTGATACAAACATCCGTAAGCTTTTTCCTTATTACCCTTTATATCCATTCCAGCGAACCTCCGCGTGTGGAATATCCGAGCGGAGAGCAAGAACCTCGACGTTGTGGACGTAACCCTCGGCAAGCTGCGGCGCTGCGTGCGATGCGTCGCCGTCAGCAAGGACGATGCGTACGGCTACGCTGGGACCACGTTAGTTCACTCCTCTACCACGTAGTCATAATCATAATATTTATTTGCTGCTTGTAAGTTATTACAAGAACCTTGACGTGGTAAACGTGACGCTCGGCAAGCTGCGGCGCTGCGTGCGGTGCGTCGCCGTCAGCAAGGACGATGCGTACGGCTACGCTGGGACCACGTTAGTTCACTCCTCTACCACGTAGTCATAATCATAATATTTATTTGCTGCTTGTAAGTTATTACAAGAACCTTGACGTGGTAAACGTGACGCTCGGCAAGCTGCGGCGCTGCGTGCGGTGCGTCGCCGTCAGCAAGGACGATGCGTACGGCTACGCTGGGACCACGTTAGTTCACTCCTCTACCACGTAGTCATAATCATAATATTTATTTGCTGCTTGTAAGTTATTACAAGAACCTTGACGTGGTAAACGTGACGCTCGGCAAGCTGCGGCGCTGCGTGCGGTGCGTCGCCGTCAGCAAGGACGATGCGTACGGCTACGCTGGGACCACGTTAGTTCACTCCTCTACCACGTAGTCATAATCATAATATTTATTTGCTGCTTGTAAGTTATTACAAGAACCTTGAGGTGGTGGACGTGACGCTCGGCAAGCTGCAGCGCTGCGTGCGATGCGTCGCCGTCAGCAAGGACGATGCGTACGGCTACGCTGGTACCACGTTAGTACAGTGCCTCTATCCCGAACCTTGACGTCCCTAGAATAAGGATCATAATTCTAGAAGATCACCTGTCACCAACAATGAAACAATATGGCTTTAAGCGTTGGCAGTATGGCCCCAGAGTGGTTCGACTTTGTTCCTACCACCGCATCGGGCTAGGTGCCTACGTCCTCGAAAGTTTTGTCCACATTGCCACTACGGCTTCGAGTGAATATAGACATCTTTCGCATGGTGGAAGGCTTAGTTTGTAAAAAAAACACGATATTTTCAAGACTTTCTTATTTAAAGAGTTATAGCTTTGCCTTCTATTTTTGTACCTAACAAGAGAACGTAAGAAGGGCAGTAGTACTTAATAGTTCAAATTGTTTGTATTTCAGTTCGGGCGACATGATAAAGTTCTCTATCAACTACCCGTCGGACCCTAACGCCAGCGTGGCGGGCTGCAAGCCCTCGCTGATTGGCTGCCTCGCCAAGTGCGGGCCCTGGAGGAAGGGGAAACGACCGGACTCCGTGTGTTACAGCCAAGGTAATAACTAACTCACCCTATTCCCCGAATAGATCACTTTGAAATTATATTCCTTTTGGGAAGGTAGATTTTTATAAGATGTAAGTGATAACCGGGACCGACGTCTTAAAGTGCTCTCTGAGGCACGGAGGAAACGAAAAGGCCAAATTTGGACTTCCGAATTCGGTCACCCATCCAGTTACCGTCTTGGGTCATCATTAACCTTAACCTTGGGTGCTTAACAATCGGAACCGACTGATATGTGTTGTCGCAACTAGACCACTCGTCCCTCACCTCGTGGAACATTAGTTCCTTAAAAGCACGAGAGAATAGAATAGAAAAATCTTTATTGGCAGCAATAAACACAGATGCACAAAATTAAAAAAAAAAAAAAAATGAGTTACATACATATTATAAGATGTAAGTTTGTACAGCAGTGCAACGCTACCAACAGGTGAGTCACTCAGCTTGTGTTGGGGTTCCTGGCCTCTCAGACTTAAAACTGGTGATGCCGCCAGGACTCGCGTCTGAGGTGCCAGGTGTCCCAACGCTGATTTTCAGTGACCGCCTTTCGATGCGAACGTCAATGGCCTTTATATTTTTGGCAGATCATGATAATAACTTATTTTGGTATATATATATATGTATACTTGTAACAGTTATTATTCATTATTGTGGGCAAGCTAAAGTTCATGTGCTTGCAATAAAACAGGCGTGTCCCCCCCAGGTGTAGAAGCCATACTGATAATGTCAGACGGCTGTCTGATCGTGGGCGCTGGAGACGGCACGGTGGACGTCTTGGACGAAATCAACTGGAAAGGAGAGTTTCCCAAGGGGAAGATCCTGGATCCGAATAGACCACATTTTAGAGCGGTAAGGACATAGTGGGATTCTTAACACGAACTTTCACAATAATTATAGTAATTAACAAGTGATAACCTAAAAGATTGAAAGTTAAACTGACTTCACCACACTTAACAGTCCATATCTCGAAAACTACTGAAACGATTTCGATGAAACTTGCACTGTTATCTAAGTTGAAGGAAATGTAAGCCAATAAAAAGAATGGTCACAATCCGATAGATAGCTTCTCGGAAATGTCACCTGCTAGTGGTAATGGCAGTGATATTAAACCCCTAATCGATTTTATCCTGCCATTAAGAGCGAACGTTCTAAAAATATGTTGTTGTATCGATACGATAAATAGTTTCTCCGAAATGTCACCTGCTAGGGGTAATGGCAGTGATATTAAACCCCTAATCGATTTTATCCTGCCACTTTCCAGCTAAAAACCGCTAAGCTGATGGGCAGCATTACCTCTTTAGAGCTAATGGTGTCACCAGCTCTGCAAGGGGACAAAAGGCTCCTGTTAGCCGGGACCCGCACCAGTGAGATCTACGCGATCAATGTGGCGACGTTCGACCCCATACTTGTGGTCACGTGCCATCGCTGCGCCATTAATGATATCGCTTTTCCAAGGTACGTACTCGTTTCCTTTGTTTCTCTTTCTGAATCTACTAGTGTTTTAACGGCGTCCTCGTAGCGGAAGTGGAGCTCATGGTTTTTTACGCCCCTACAAGTTAGCCCTTGACTGCAATCTCACCTGATGGTAAGTGATGATGCGATCTTAGATGGTAGCGGGCTAACCTGTTGGGGGTATGGCAGTTATATTAAATCACGATGGCACGGGATTTTCATGCGAAGAATAGAAATATAAAATAATAGTATGACAATAAAAGTGAAATTTCAATGATGATCATCGTAGGTGTTGATGGTGTTGATGAGAAGTCATAAAGTTTGAAATATGTGATAGAAACAGGCGTTACTTTGCGGAAGTCCATGATAATGAAAAAAGTAGAACTTTAATTGGCTATAATGTAATAAGTACCTAAATCTATGCGGTACAGTATGTATGCGATATTCACCACACCGCTATTCCCTTTGACACGTACCGCGTAGAGTTATTAAAATTTTAGAACAGAAAAATAAATATTTTTATTTTTGTAAGAAAAAAATTTTTTTTTTTTTTAGGATTTTTAGTAAGTCGTTGAACAAAAGTTATTTACCTTGGTGCATAGAACTTGCCTGTAGAAGGTTGTTGGTATTTTACAAGTAACCCTGTATAGCGAATTAAAGTTCTACTTCTTTCATAAAGCATTTAGCGTGGCGAACAGCCCCCCTATTACGTAAGAATTGTTCATCAAACGTTTAAGATTTTTGGCAAAGTAAAATAAACCATAACTGCATTGAATTAGAGCTCAATTTCGTCTGCCCATTCTTATACGTTTAGGTATGAACGATACTCGAACGTATAAGATGGATACACGAAATTGAGCTCTAATTTAATGCCGTTATGGTTTATAAACTTTGACGACGAACTTTAACGTTTTGATCGGACATTCTTACATGATTGCTACCCAGAACGTCAGGGCTGACTTCAGCTCGTGTCCCCAGGGGTATGTCGGGGGTGTTCGCGACGGCGGGCGGCGGCGACGTGCGCGTGTGGTGCGTGGAGACCGCTCAGGAGCTGCTGCGTATCGTGGTGCCCAACTTCTCCTGCTCCGCTGTTCTGTTCTCCGCCGACGGCAAGTCTATTGTGTCGGGTGAGTGGATATGCTCTCCTGGTATCTCGAGCAATAAAATCTCAGAAGCTCAATCAATGTAGCTCAGAACGGCTGGAACCCAGAGCCGTAAAGCCAGTTTTAAAAAAAACTTAAAACTTAAACGTAAACTTTTATACCGGATTCGGATACGGTTACGAAGAGATTTTTATTTCGGATATCCGATTGTTTCGGTAACGGTTACGGAGCTCCATAAAATCCCTGCAGGCTTAGCATGCATACGAGATATCTCGCGACGAGAGAGATATATATTGTCGTTGCCGGCTAATTTCTCGTGTACCCTAACAAGCACAAAATGCGGTATATTACGAGAAAAAAATAGTTGGCATGTAAGGGTTCGTAGAGAAAACTATCACAGATAAAAAATAATTTTGTCTCTAATTTTGACGTAACGAGACCAGTTATATGTGTAACCATGTTAGTTCGGTAGACAAATAGAGATAACGGGTAGACATAATTTTACTCGTTGTGCGCATGCTAGTCAGCTCATTGGTAACGTTTTGCCGCAGGCTGGAACGACGGCAACATCCGCGCGTTCACCCCGCTCACCGGCCGGCTGATATACTGCATCTACAACACGCACAATAAGGGCACCTCTGCACTAGACATGACCAAGGACGGACGCACGCTCATATCGGGAGGGTGCGAGGGACAGGTACAAACAATACATTCTTCCATACTAATTTTATAAATGCAAACGTGTGTCTTTCTGTCTTATTTTTTTGCGAGATAGGCTCGCGTTTGACGACAATAATGCTTAATTCAAAGCAATGATGAGGTCTAGATTGGAGCGCGCTTGCCCAGAAGATGCCTATTCACTCTTGCCTTGAAGATACTTAAGTTATACGTGGCAGGGAATACATGCGCCGGAAGGGAGCGCCACACCCTGGCGCTTCGAATCAGGAACAGAGCAGCAGTAGAGCAACCACTTATGGATGCCAACCGTTGCTCTGTGTGCTACGCTTTAACGGCCCATCTTTTCAACCGATTTCGATGTCATTTTGTATAGGGTGTGTAGGTTACATCCCGGGGAAGGACATAGGCCCATACTTTTTATCCCGTGAAATTAGGGAGTTCCCGCGAGAATAATAAAAAAACTAAACAACACGGACGAAGTCGCGGGCTAGTGGCTGATTCTCTTGTGCACAAACTTTTTAACTGAAGTTACAGAAATAATAATTATTGTACCTATTTGTTTGTGGTGTTATAACCCTTTCACGTTACTTCCTGCAGAAAAGGACACACTATATAGATTTTAACACAGAATCACAATAATTTTGCAGGGTAGTCGATTTACTCATGAGTTGTATAGGACGTAGGAAAGGTAAGTCCGCTCGAAAGTCGCAAGTAAAAGTGCACTCAGCTATTTATGGAATTTTCTTCATTTTGCTAAAAAAAAATTACTCGGCTGTCGTCGCTAGGTACGCGTATGGGACATAAAGCCGCAGTGCCAGAGCCTGAAGAAAGTGCTGAAGGAGCACAAGAGTCCCGTCTCCGCCATACAAGTGTCGCCCAACGACACCGAGGCGGTCAGCGCGGGCACTGACGGCTCCTGTATCATATGGGATCTGATGTGAGTAACTCTTCCGAGGCGATGATAGCCTGGTAGTTGTCTTAACCACCACCAAAGTGCTGAAGGAGCACAAGAGTCCCGTCTCCGCCATACAAGTGTCGCCCAACGACACTGAGGCGGTCAGCGCGGGCACTGACGGCTCCTGTATCATATGGGATCTGATGTGAGTAACTCTTCCGAAACGATGATAGCCTGGTAGTTGTCTAAACCACCACCAAAGTGCTGAAGGAGCACAAGAGTCCCGTCTCCGCCATACAAGTGTCGCCCAACGACACCGAGCCGGTCAGCGCGGGCACTGACGGCTCCTGTATCATATGGGATCTGATGTGAGTAACTCTTCCGAAGCGATGATAGCCTGGTAGTTGTCTAAACCACCACCAAAGTGCTGAAGGAGCACAAGAGTCCCGTCTCCGCCATACAAGTGTCGCCCAACGACACCGAGCCGGTCAGCGCGGGCACTGACGGCTCCTGTATCATATGGGATCTGATGTGAGTAACTCTTCCGAAACGATGATAGCCTGGTAGTTGTCTAAACCACCACCAAAGTGCTGAAGGAGCACAAGAGTCCCGTCTCCGCCATACAAGTGTCGCCCAACGACACCGAGCCGGTCAGCGCGGGCACTGACGGCTCCTGTATCATATGGGATCTGATGTGAGTAACTCTTCCGAAGCGATGATAGCCTGGTAGTTGTCTAAACCACCACCAAAGTGCTGAAGGAGCACAAGAGTCCCGTCTCCGCCATACAAGTGTCGCCCAACGACACCGAGCCGGTCAGCGCGGGCACTGACGGCTCCTGCATCATATGGGATCTGATGTGAGTAACTCTTCCGAGCGACGATAGCCTGGTAGTTGTCTAAACTCTAAACCACCACCAAAGTGCTGAAGGAGCACAAGAGTCCCGTCTCCGTCATACAAGTGTCGCCTAACGACACCGAGGCGGTCAGCGCGGGCACTGACGGCTCTTGTATCATATGGGATCCGATGTGAGTAATTCTTTCGAAGCGATGATAGCCTTAAGCCTGGTAGTTGTCTAGTAGACCAACCAAACGCAAACTATTCGATTTTCTAGGATAAAAAGCCTTCCCTGGGATCTGTATACCAAACGTCGAAATCGGCTGAACAGATGGGCCCTGAAATCGTAGCAGATACCTATAGAAGTGTGGATTCTCAGGGAGGTGTGGGGCGTTTCGCGGCGCGTCCAGCGTCGCATTGCATCGTGCGGTCAAATTAAAAGTATGCTATATATGAGAGCGTTCATGTAGGCGTATTCTGCATTCACTCGCGTTTTGTATGATATCTAACGCTCGCGGCCCTGCCTCGGTACCTACTACCTAAACGAACAAAACGCACAACGCAACGCCTAGTCTACTCGAGTGTGTTTTCGTACGCCACGTATTCCGCACACGCGATTCACCGTCACTATTTCGTTACCCGAGCGAAGCGAGCGTCATGTTGTGGTGTTTATGTCGGCAGTTCGCTGTCCCGGCGGCAAGTGATGTACGCGAACACGCTATTCATGTCGGTGTGCTTCGAACCTCTCGGCTGCCAGCTGCTCACGGGCGGCACCGACCGCCGCGTCGCCTACTGGGAGGCGGGCAGCGGGAATCTCGCCAGAGAGGTGACACTTTCTTTTTTAATTTATAGACTAGCACTTGGAATGTGCTTCGATCGGAATAACTGGGTATTTGACTACTATTCAAATAAATTATTTTTTAGTGATTTCATCAAAATTCGACGCACTTTTTAGGGTTCCGTACCTAAAGGGTAAAAACGGGACCCTATTACTAAGACTCCGCTGTCTGTCTGTCTGTCTGTCTCCAGGCTGTATCTCATAAACCGCGATAGCTAGAAAGCTGAAATTTTCACAAATGATGTATTTCCGTTGCCGCTATAACAACAAATACTAAAAATTAAAAAAAAATATTAAGGGGGGTCCCCATACAATAAACGTGTTTTTTTCGTATTTTTTTGCTCAATATTAAAAACGGTAACAGGTAGACGGTTCAAATTTTCACAGAATATTAACTTGTATATTACCTTTCAAAATAAATAATTAAATATCAATAAAGTAAATATTAAAGGGGGGCTCCCATACAACAAACGTAATTTTTATTTTTAATACGTCATAAATCGTAAAACTTACTACAGGTTTGTACGGAACCCTCGGTGCGCGAGTCCGACTCGCACTTGGCCGGTTTTTTACTTCAATCGATAGTTTAAAATGGTTTTCAAACATAAAACTAACAGGGGACTTCGATGTTACTACTTTTGAGAGATCCTCTATTAATTAATAATCACTAAAACATAATTTATTAACAAAGTTCTTTACATTTTCAGTTGGAAGCCAGCAAACTGGGAGCAATAAACGGTCTCCATATAACGCAGGATGGACAGCTTTTCGTGACGGGCGGAAACGATCAGATGGTCAAGGTTAGGGATCCTTGTTATTATTTTAATGTTTTAACTATCGTTCATTATAACTTCAATTCCAATTTATTTATTTAAAACTAGTGATCCGCCCCGGCTTAGCACGGGTAGCAATAATTGACCGAGCGAAGCGAAGGTCTCTGAGTCTACTTGGGTGAATTGGCACTTGTCCGTCCGTCCGTCTGTCAGAGCCTTATAACTTCTGAATTACTGAACGTAATTACTTCAAATTTAAATATACTGTGTAAACCGATGGCCTCCCGCCGAATATGGCTTAAAAAGTTATAAAAATCTTTATTTCAGGGGGGCTCTCATAGAAGGGGGGCTTTCAAAGTGGTGATTTTCTGACGTCCAAAGATGACCTCAGAACTCCCAATTTTCTGAAAGGCTGAGTCTGAAACTTGATTAATTATTTGAATTATATCCTGTACTTGAACAACAAATACTAAAATTAGATAAATATTATAAGGAAACGAAGTTATTTAATTTTTAATGAGCTTACGTATTTTGAACAAACTTCACAATGTTGTCAATAGATGGCGCTCTGTACAAACTTATTCGTTTGTGCTTACAAAGAAAAGGCTGAGCCTGAAACTTGATCACTTATTTGAATTATATCCTGTACTTGAACAACAAATACTAAAATTAGATAAATATTCTAAGGAAACGAAATTATTTAATTTTTAATGAGCTTCACTATTTTTAACAGAACTTCACATAGATGGCGCTCTGTAAGTTTATGGATACCGCGAGGTCTCAGTTCGGGGCGAACCACTAGTAATCCTAATAGTCTATACACAATATAGCCATTGGGAAAATCATAAAAATGGTTATTGTGAGTCAACCTTAAAAGATAGATATATATGCTATTGCGGACTTTGTTTTAGAACTTTTTGAGAGAAACAATTCCACTATGTAACATTGTTTTCATGTAACTTTAACTATTTACGCAGCGCACGCCACGAAAGCTCTCAAAAGAGACGATTTTTTCCGACTTGGTTCACATTATTGCAATTTTCGTAAGGATCTCTAATTTATCAAATATATAAATATTATAAATGTGAACGTTTGAATGGATGTATGGATGTATGAATGTTTGTTACTCAATCACGCTCCTACGGCCGAACGGATCTGGATGAAATTTGGCACAGAGATAGATTATAGTCTGGAATAGCACACGCGGGAACTCTTTAATCTTCCGGGATAAAAAGTAGCCTATGTGCTATTCCAGACTATAATCTATCTCTGTGCCAAATTTCATCCAGATCCGTTCATCCGTTGGAGCGTGATTGAGTAACAAACATACATCCATACATCCATCCATCCAAACTTTCGCATTTATAATATTTATTTGATATTTGATACATATATTTATATATATTTGAAGTATGTATAGTATATGGATTAGTATGGTTAAACATCCTTTGTTGTTCCATTCCAGCTGTGGAAGTACCAGGAGGGCATATACACACACATGGGTCTGGGGCACGCGGGCGCGGTGACGTGCGTGCGGTTCAGCCCTAACGCCCGGTACATCGTCAGCAGCTGCGCCGCCGGCTCCATCATCATATGGAAGATGCCTGAGGTCAGACTTGATTGGTGACATCTATAAAGTTAACTGCCTCGTTGGTCTAACTGTAGTGGTTAGCATGTTCGACTGGCAACTTAACTTGTAGTGGATAAAAAAAATTAAAAAAAAAAAAAAGCCCCGGGTTCGAGTCCCGGGTCGGCCCATAACAAGTATTGGGGTTTTCTGACAAGAAATTCTCAGTTCTAGCCCGGACTGGCTTTGTAAAGCCCTCGGACATACGCCTGAGCTCTCTCCGATCGTGTCGGATTTTCCGTCACTTCGGGCTATGAGAGTAAAGTATATATTTATCGTATTGGCTCGTATTATATTTATTAAAACATTTAAGTATGTCATAATATAAGAAAAGATTAGATCGGGCTAGGTATAAACTATAAACAAACGGTTACAGATGTACTTGCAAAGGGAGCAGGCATCGCCGGGGCGCAAGAGCGTGGCCGCTTCGCCGAAGACTCTGCAAGAGGAACTACGCTTACCATTAGACGACAAGGCGGTACAAAGGGCGGGTGGAGACAGGCCTAACAAACTACCCGCCGCGCCTAGTAAGGTAATTATATTATACTAGCTGATGCCCGTGACTTCGTCCGCGTGGATAGAGGTTTTTGGTTCCCGCGGGAATTTATGAATTTTCCGGGATAAAAATTACCTACCGTGTTATTTTGACGACCTCCGTGCGGCGCTGTTGTCTTAACGTGCGGAGGTCCCGGGTTCGATCCCCGGCAGGGTCAATTTGGGAATTTATAAATTCTGGCCTGGAGGGAGGCTTTGGCCGTAGCTAGTTACTGACCACCCTACGCCGTCGGTCCCGTTTATTATCACTAACATGATAACAGTCGTGAAAGCCCGTCAACCCGCATTGGAGCAGCGTGGTGGGTCTAAGCTCTAATTCCTTCTGTCCTATGAGAGTGGAGGTCTAGGTGCCCAGCAGTGGGACGTTAATGGGCTGTAGTTGGATATACACGAGTTGTTTTTTTTTTTTAATGAAGCAGACTACGGTCTATTTGGGCTGCAAATTACAAACGCCAGCCTGTCTGTTTTAGTCTGTTTTAGTCTAGTGCTTTAGTCTGCAAAATTTTGGTATAATTGACCGAGCGAAGCGAAGGTCTCTGAGTCTACTTGAGTGAATTTGCACTTGTCCGTCCGTCCGTCTGTCCGTGAATTGTCTGTCAGAGCCTTATAACTTCTGAATTACTGAACGTAATTACTTCAAATTTAAATATAATATGTAAACCGATGGCCTCCCGCCGAATATGGCTTAAAAAGTTATAAAAATCTTTATTTCAGGGGGGCTCTCATAGAAGCGAATGCGAAGTATAGAAGAATATTTTTATAGCGTTACATAGGGTTGCTGCGGTATATCATTTTAAAGATAATTAGGAATAGAGTCCCAAAAATATTTTTTCTTTAATTTTCCCCCTAAAATTGACGAAATGGGGGGCTTTCAAAGTGGTGATTTTCTAACGTCCAAAGTTGACCTCAGAACTCTCAATTTTCTAAAAGCCTGAAACTTGATTAATTATTTGAATTATATCCTGTACTTGAACAACAAATACTAAAATAAGGAAACGAAATTATTTAATTTTTAATGAGCTTCATTATTTTTAACAGAACTTCACAATGATGTCAATAGATGGCGTTCTGTAAACGCGAGGTATCAGTTCGGGGCGAATCACTGGTTCAGATTTTTTTAAAGGCATTAAATAAATAAATAAAATCAAAAAACTGTTGTTCCAGGTGGAAAAGATAGACGCCATGGACACGAGCCGCGGCAGCGTCCACTCGTGCTGTCCGTGCGACGTGACGCCGAAGCGCTCTGCTGGATCCGACAAGAGCCCGCCCAAACAAGCGGGCAAGTGCTGCAGAACACCCGGTGAATACCTACTTATTTAAACTAAACAACGACCTCAAAATTCAAAATTCAAATGTTTTTTATTCAAATAAGCTTTTACAAGCGCTTTTGAATCGTTATAATATGAATCTACCGCTGGTTCGGAATGCCATTCCTACCGAGAAGAGCCAGCAAGAAACTCGGTGGTTGCTCTTTTCCATCAAAACTTACAATCATCATAATGATACAAGTAACTGCAGTCCCACGCATAGCTGGAGCGAATCAAATCCACGCTTTTTTTTTTATCATTTACGTAATCTTCGATTGTATAGTAAGCTTTTTTCACGAGCATACCTACAATATTCAATACACGCCAAGACTGGCAGACAGAGGCAGCCCCATTTCCGACGGTGGCACCCGTTCACGAGCATGACGCATGATCCAGCCATTGCTTCGCTCAACCATATTTGAGGGAACTCAATTTACATAGACGGGCCCTGTCAAACAAAGAATATGAACTTATTTTACTAACGCCATCGGTGCTAGCAGTCTAGCCCTGCGATCATCGATTTACCAACAAAGGATACAACATTACCTACAAATTAATACTCAAAAAGCGTCCACAATCGCATATACAAAGACAGCTATAGATAATAGACAAAGAGACACCAAACGGTTCACAAAAACCAACCATATAGCTTTATATTTAGGGTTCAATTTTGTAATAATAATTCGACACATACGACATTTTGTCGCCTAGTGTACTCATGCGCGACTGAGGCGAAAATTGTTCAGAATACCTATTTGTGCACAATTTGACCGTGCCGTTTTTTGCGTTTCGATGGTGCGTCTAATGTATTGGTAAGCCAATGCCTGCGATGGCCAACACGTCTGCCCAGCGCGGCCATTATGGGCAAAACATTGCAATGGATAACACAAGGCCAAGGCCCCTAGTCCCCGGCGGCCCCGCTATTTCTGGCTCTGACAGCTGCCATGGTAACGGCGGGGCAGGGGGTGCGAAGAATCTCCGGAATAAATGTCTTTTCCCACCTCTGTGCTGAATTTCGTCAAAATGCAGTAAAAACGTACCTACCTTTTTTTTTTTTTTTTAAATGTATAGGCCAGCGCTTGGCTGCAATCAGACTTGCTTGCAAGTGGTGATGCAGCCTAAGGTGGAGCGCGCTTGCCTAGAAGATGCCTATTCACTCTTGATTTGAAGGTACCTATATTAAAAGAGGAGGGGAAAACGGAAGCCGGAAGGGCATTCCATATCCTAGCGGTTCGAATTAGAAACGAGGAAGCAAATCGCTTCGTACGAGCCCGCGGAATTTCGACTTGTCGATGCCTTGCGGTTCGATAGTAAAAAGGTGACGGAGGAACCAGATCGAACAGTTCTTGGGCACACTCTCCGAAATATATCCTGTAGAATACCGACAGACAGGCAACTTTGCGCCTATGTTCCAAGCTTTGCAGCTTCGAACTGACCAGCGCTTTGTTACCAATAAGTCTCCTGGCGCTCCTAGCAGACAGACAGAGACCATTTCACATTTATAATATTGTTAAGATGCATTTCTCTGCTTTCAGATAATCTCCCCACGAGGACAACTAGCAAGGACTTTATCAATAGTAGTGGCGACAAGAAGAAATGATATTATGTTCCCTTTTACAAGAAGCCAATAATTGTATTACCTATTTGTATTTTTATAATTATTTATTAGAGTGAAATAGAAAGCTTTTATACAGTAAACATGATTTTATTTACATAATAAGTACATACTTAACTTACATACATAGTTCTTAAGGTGTGTCCAAACATTCGTATGGTAAGTTCGCGGCAGAAACACGCGGCGTTTGCAGGACACAATCGGGTATTTGACACCTATTCAAATAAATTATTTTTTAGTGATTTTTAAATAGAGGATCTCCCAAAAGTCGTAATATCCACATCCCCTGATAGTTTTATGTTGAATAACCATTTTAAACAATCGATTAAAGTAAAAAAGTGCGTCGAACTCTAATGACTCACATTTTAGAATTTACGACATTGGATTACGACGCAACGGAAAAACTTTTTTTACACCTAACATAAGGGCATTCATCATTTTTCATTTATCATTATTCATTGTTAATTAGAAATTATGTTATTTTAAAAATACAACAAAAATCTCAATGTTAAAATACCGAGCGACAATTACGTTCTGTGAAACTTTGTTTGTTTAATGCGACATAGGTACCCACGATACAGGATTACCTAGTGTGGGTACCCATAGGACATAAGGAAAAATTGTCATAGTTGTTTTTGGTAAATAAACATTATTCATTTTTTCATATAAATCCCATACTTAGGACGCGTTTTGACGTTTGAAAAAAAGTTGCTGATTTGTCTATTTGTCAAATACCCAATTCTGCTGCACGCTATTAAGGACATATAGTTCAAACTTGTCTGACCCGGTGGCAGCGTTTATGTATTATTTATTAAAAATAAAATAAAAATTAGTTCCAATTTTGACGACCAAGTCAGACAAGTTGTTGGGATTATACACACGAATAAACATGCGCGGCAGATGTATTTACTATAGCGCATTCGGCGCGCGCGGTAAGGCAGCCGCGCGATGATTGGAGACGCCTTTACAACTCACGAGTGCGTGTGGCTCTCTGTATACATTTAATTTTATACATGCAAAGGTGTGCGTGATTGCGCGTGGTGAGCGACGAAAGAGACGCGACGCGATATAATCCGCGCGCGATGAGAATGGGATGTGACCTTTTGGAACTGAGACGCACGCGGTCCGCCGGTCAGCCAATGCGGCATACTCGCGTCGAAGATTTTTTTTTTCTATTTTTCAGAAGGCAATAATTCTGAAGAAAGTGAAAGCTAAAGAGAGCTCTAATGATGATTCTCATGAAGCAAATATGAATGGCATTGAAGAATTGGAATAACTGTAAAATAATATACCTAAACATTATTTTTAAAAGGATTACAACAACGAAACCTTTTTGTGTATTTTCATAACCCTATGATAGATCGTAGAAATAACTAATTTATTATTAACATTCCGAACTTTTTTGCTAACACTACTTGAATACTGTCATTTTCGATTTACTTTGACAAGGTTCCATCCATTTAAGTAGTTGGGTTCCATCCCATTCTCATCGCGCGCGGATTATACGTCTCCATAGATTTTGATAGGTAGGTATTAAATCGCGTTAGTGGCTCACTTTATAGTAGGTATTGCCTATCATATTACACACTCATAATGGAACTATTAGGTACGTGAAATAAATAAATCATTCCATTTCATGGTTTCAAACCGGCGAGACGAGAAGTGGCATGGCAAATCTTCTATTCCCCTCCCGCCCATCTCAGATCTAGATGTGCGAGGCAAGAATTGAAATATTTGTTGATCCAACATTAAACCATAATGCTGCATGAATAGAGTATTTATTACTCTGCAAAACGGATAAACAAGTCTCGCACGGGTCGGGCATTGGAGTCGCGTGCGGTCTCTCTCCATCGCGCGCTTTTAATTATCTCCGTCCCATTCCCTCCTCGCCTCGCCTCGCCGCGGTGAAAGAGCCTGCCCAGCACATCCAAGTCTGGCCTCGCCGGTCTGATACCACCTTTACGCCATGTACATAAACAGATGCAAAGGTAACCGAAAGGCAAAGGTAATCGAACCGGTGGTAGATTCTTACGACTTATCTTAAGTGGCACAAGATGTCCTACGTGAAATAAATCATTTCCTTTTTTTTTTATTTTTTTCAAGGTTCACGCGCGATTATTGTCTTTATATTAGATAGGTAGCCTTAAAATTCGTAAGCATATTATGCAATCGTAAATACGAAAGTATTTTTGTTTGTTGGTTTGTTCTTCAGAACCCGAGAGGTTCCCACAAGAATTTGAAATCCATTGTTGGAAGAAATAATTACTTAAGTAGAAAGAAAATATGCTGGAGGAAATAATTAAAAAGAATTGAAATTATAGTTTTCAATAAGAAGAAAAATTGCTTTAAAACAAGAGCCTTTAAATCTACACAGGCGACACATCGGCTATTCAGCTAGTATTTTATAAATCTTGATTCTTGGTAACAAAACCAGGCACTCATAACATATTACAGTTTCTAATGCAACTCTCGATATAAAATAATCATTATGATCAGCCCCAAGCTTGACTCTTGCAGTAATGTAACACCAGTTTTCCGTCAGTGCCGAAGCATTCATACAAATTCTTGATTATTTGATCAGGCGATGGCGCAAAGGTTTGGTTTACGTACAGGAACTGAAAAAGAGAATTCAATTCAGTATTTTTGACAATATTATAAAGATTGATATCATTACATTATATCAAATTCATCGATTGATCATCATTTTTGTCAGCCCGAGGCTGCAAATTTCAAACACCAGCCTGTGTTTTGTTTCTAGTGCTTTAATCTATAAAATTGTGGTATAATTTTGTGCATTTTTTAAAAGCAATAATTAAATAAAAATAAATAAAAACAGCTATGGACCAAATAAAGCTTGCAAATAAATTGTAGTTTTTTATCAATAAAGCATAAATCATCTGATAAAGTGAATTATATATTATGTTAAGTGATCTGATAATAAAGCATCTGATAAAGTGAATCTGTAATTTTCATTGATTTTAGTTACAAGATTTAGGAATATTCCCCTAGTATTGCAGTTCTATTAAACCATACCTCTAATTTCATTAGTTTCTACAAAACATCCTATTGGAATGCTAAATCAATTGGCACAACATCTTTGTGGGCCACTAATCTGAAGACTCCCACCACACCAATTGGGTATTTTATTTGACAACTAGCTTATGCCCGCGACTTCGTCCGCATCGACTACACAAATTTCAAATCCCTATGTTACCCCCTTAGGGGTTGAATTTTCAATAATCCTTTCTTAGGATTTCCTTAGTTCGGATTGTCTACGTCATAATAGCCCTCTGCATGCCAAAATTCAGCCCGATCCGTCCAGTGGTTTGAGCTGTGCGTTGATAGATCAGTCAGTCAGTCACCTTTTCCTTTTATATATTTAGACTAATCAAATCAGCAACTTTTTCAAACATAAAAACCATCCCTGAGTATGGGAATTTGTATGAAAATGTACTGAATTTGACGTCATCAAAGTTTGATGCAATTTTTTATAAATTTAATATAATTAAAAATATTTGACTAGTAGTCAAATACTCCAATTGGGTATTCTCACTCAAGATAGCAAATTTGATGTATTTGGGCCCCTTAAACTATTTTATGCACTTTTGATCTTGACTGTACATATTTGAAAAAAAAAGCATATCTTACTAGTTTCTCCTCAGGTTCCAACTTGAGATATTTCTTGACAAACTCCATTATCCAGCCAATTGGTTTCTCTGCATCAACGGCCCACTTCTTTTTCTTCATTATAGGAGCATTGCCAGTTGCTTTCAGTAAAATATCAACTGCAAAAACATTGTTTTATTTTATACTAGCTGATGCCTGTGACTTTTGTTTTTCCTCTTAAAAGGTTTTTTCAATTCCCGCAGGAACTCCTTAATTTTCCGGGATAAAAAGTAGCCTATGTCCTTCCCTGGGATACAACCTATCCCTGTACGAAATTTGATCAAAATCGGTTGATCAAACAGATGGGCCGTGAAAGTGTAGCAGACAGACAGACACACTTTCACATTTATAATATTAGTATGGATTGTCTCTAACTAGATGATCCATGTGGAATAAGTTTTTTGTATTCCAGCAGGAACTTCTTAATTTTCTAGGCCTATAATAAAGCCTATTTCCCTATGATACAACTTATCTCCGTACCAAATTTCATCAAAATCGGTTGAAAAAATGGGCCAGAAATAATAGCAGCAATGCAATGGGCAAGCAATGGGAAAGCATAGCAGACAGACACACTATCGCATTTATAATATTAGTATGGATTCTGTTATTCTATTGTACACAATCTCTGAGGCCTGAGCAGTCGCAACTGCTTCGGGCGGTTGGCAGCAGTTGTCAATGGTAGCTTCAAGCGGTTGACTATGACTGCTTGAGCAGTCCTTGCATGTTGATCACTGGCTAACTGCTCGAGCAGTCCGTGTATGGCAGGTCTAAATTGAGAGCTCTACATCTAGCAATTTTTTGTTTATAAGTACAGTAGAATCTCTCTAATCTGGCAGTATTAAAAACCACCAGAGTTCCGGATTATTGGATTATATAGAAAAAAAGTATAATCATACAAATATTATAAATGCGAAAGTGTGTTTGTTTGTTTATTGGTTTGTATTTCAATCACAGACAACGGATTGACGTGCTGCCCTAGCTGGTTTCTACGCGGCATTGTTGGACGCTAATTCGTTTGGGGGCTCGGGTCACTATATTGTACACTAGCTAATGCCCGCGACTTCGTCCGCGTGGATTGAGGTTTTTTGTTCCCAGGGGAACTCTTAAATTTTCTGGAATAAAAAGTAGGCTTACTGTTATTCCATATTATAATCTATCTCTGTGCCAAATTTCATTGAGATCCGTTCAGCCGTTCTGGCGTGATTAGGTAACAATCATCCATCCATCCATAATCCATCCAAACTTTCGCATTTACAATAGTATAGATTTAAACTAGGTAAATTACCTTTAACTTTATCCGATTTTACGCTATCACCATTTTCCTTCTGGTCCACCTCTTTTGCAGTGTCAGACTCGGTTTGAGAAATTTCGTCCGGTTGCTTTTCATCTCCCATTTTTTATTAGGACAATCATTAGTTTCCCTTTCAGTACCTACCTTTTCAGGTATAATAATTAATAACACAATTAATTTAAAGTAATTATTATTTATTACCTATCCCACAGACTAGCACTAGTCTATCCTGAGACCTGAAATTTGAAAATTATTTATAAGTTTACTTGTATCTGCTGTTTTTTTTTTTTATAACTTGTTTTACGGCTCTGGGTTCTAGCCCTTTTTTAAGCCTGGTAGTTAGTATATGTGTTCTATGTAATATGTTCCTGCTTGACCACAGAACTGTGAACAGTGCTTGACGCACTATTTCAAGAAGTGTTCTGTGTACTGATCTTTCTACTGATACTCTGACTCCAAAGTCTGACTCATTGTTATATTCTCTTGGAGTGATGTGGTGATAGGGGTCTGGGGTGATAACTAGGCCGGCTATACACGGACTGCTCGAGCAGTTAGCCAGTGATCAATCATCAACATACACGGACCGCCCTGCAGTGATGCTGCAGTCATTGTGAAATGTGAGTCAACAGCTCGTAGTCATAGGTAGTCAACAGCTTCAAGCTACCATTGTTTTATCTGCTGCCAAGTGCCAACCGCCCATAACAGTCGCAACTGCTCAGAACAAAATTTTAATTGCCAGCCCGAAGTTGTTAATAGAATTGTTTAATTTATATTTAACGTGAGTATGAGTTAATAAATGTTGTTTTCGTCAGAATATTAATCTACAACAGGACAGGAAGCTTTTGTGGTCAAACTATTGTGGTTCTTTGATAAGTACATAATGGGGTTTTATTACAACATGTATCTATAACGTAGTGATTGTATACTCTTTGCATGTATCCAACATGTTTTTGTACTCGTATCACTAGTGATTGCGTAAATAATAAGTAATGGTAGGTACTGACCCATTTTCAGTAATACCAATTACCAGTAAGTAGTTTGCTGTAAAACAAAAACCAACTTTTATTGAAACCAGCTTAAGAATTTTTGGGACTTGTTTTTTGTGTTGAAACTTATGAAAGAGCTGATGCTCATATACAACTGCATGGATCAAGGTTTTTTTGGATCCTGCGGGAACTCTTTAATTTTCCAGGGTATAAGTAGCCTATGTGTTGTTCCAGACTATAATCTATCTCTGTGCCGAATTTCGTCTAGATCCGTTCAGCGGTTGTGGTGTGATTGAGTAGGTAACTAACATCCATCCAACCATACATACATCGGGGTTGCATTTGAAATACGCATCTGGATGTATGGGGTGGGGGTAGAGGGGGGGGTGAGGGGGGAGGATAGGAACCCTCCCCACCATCCCCCGCGGCGCGGAAACCTATAATTTTTTTTTATTATTTTTTGATGTTGTGTTAACTTTATATAAGAATTTACGACTATAGCCTAAGAAAAAGTGGGGGACCTAGGAAAACTCCTTAGCCGTCACCCTCTTCCCCTCTAAGAGCATGTCGACGGAGCCCCGCTTCGCGGGGCTCCTATTTCTGGGTGGTCAAAAAAGGAAAATAACCTTAACCTAATTACCTATAGGTGCACCTTGTTGGTTGGTTCTGAGATAGTAAAATAATACAACAAATATTTAATTAATTATTTATTAATATTGTAAACATGTTTCACAACGTTGATTAATTCCGAAAAAAAAATAATAAAAAAGATCGATTACATTATTTTTTTTTTTATTTTTTTTATACGTTACTTTTTTTTTACATTATATTTACCTATTAAAAATAATAATAAATAAAGAAAATTACTAAAAATAAGGGTTAAAATAACATAAAAGTAATCACTATAACGCAAAATAACGTTCCGTTACACGTAACTTCAAACACAATAACGTTCCGTTACACGTAACTTCAAACACATGTAAAAAAAAACCACGCATCTCCGCGGGATGGGGGGGGTGTCGATTGAAAGGGGTAACCTACCCCTATAAAAATCAACCCTTATCAAGTTCAAATTCCAGATGCGTATTTCAAATGCCAACCCCATACATCCATCCATCCATCTAAACTTTCGCATTTATAATATTAATATAGTTTTTTTTTATTGCATCATAGGCCTGCGCTTGGCGACAATCATGATTAGTGCAATGCAATGATGAGATCTAGGTTGGAACTCGCTTGCCTAGACGATGCCTATTCACTCTTGCCTTGAAGGTACTTAATTTATATGTAGCAGGAAACACGTGCGCTGGGACAGTGTTCCACACCCTAGCAGTTCATATCAAACCAAAAGTTCATTCAAGCAAATTGGACTTCAACCACATAAGGGTGCCAACGCTGACGGTTTCTCACTGCTCTGTGGTAGAACAGAGAAGGACGAACAGTAAGTAAGTATAGTACATACGCTTAACTACATCATAATTAAATATACCTACTTGCATTATTTTATCTTAACACTATTATTTTGTATATATGTATACTTGTAGAATTCATAATTCAAACTGATCTCACCTAGTTAGTCCTCGGTTAAGTCTAAACTTAGGTAATCATAACATGGTCTCCGCGATACAGGCTCCCTAGTGTGGAGACCAAAGTTAATAAAAAAATGACTGTAAGCATTATTGTCAATAAATATATTTTATTTATTATTTATTTATTTATTATTATAAATATAGTATAGACTAGCTGATGCCCGCGACTTCGTCCGCGTGGTTTGGCGGGACCCTCGAACCCGATTGCAGCGCCCCCTACCGGGTCCAATTGTGAATATAAACCATCCCGGGGTCCAGACAAACCCAACAAAAAAAGAATTAGCGAAATTGGTCCAGCCGTGTCCCGCCCTGAACCTCGAACCCGATTGCAGCGCCCCCTACCGGGTCCAATTGTGAATATAAACCATCCCGGCGTCCAGACAAACCCAAAAAAAAAGAATTAGCGAAATTGGTCCAGCCGTTCACGCGTGATGCCGTGGCCAAGGGAAATAGGGATTCATTTTTATATTATACCCCTATTTCAACCCTTTGGGGGTGGAATTACGAAAAACTGTGAAATACGTATGTCTTCATTTTCAACCTGCAGCTCATATACCAAGTTTCATCGATATAATTTGAGAAATGACGGACTTTCATACAAACTTTCAACCCCTATTTCACCCCTTTGGGGGTAGAATTTCGGGATAAAAAGTATCCTATGTCCTACCTCGTAGTATGGGCTCAAATCGTGCCAAGTTTCGTTTGAATTCATTCAGTAGTTTCGGCGTGATGCGCGGCCAAGATACAGACAGACAGACAGACAGACAGACAGACAGACAGACAGACAGACAAAAATGAAAAAAATTACAGATTTGGCTTCAGTATCGAATAATGAGTGCCCTCCAAAAAAAATTTTCAAAATATCTTCAATGTACAGAATTGGACCTGTTACAGTTTTATTATAAGTATAGAAGTATAAGTAAACACAATAATTTCAATATGTGCTTTTTGGGTCCTAAGTATCTGGATTTACTATGTGACAGAAACACATGTCTGGATATCTACAAATATTTTCACAAAATGCTCCAAAATTTTGATGTGTTGATATGTACTTGAAATTATCAAAAATAATAGGTGCACGTTTAATTTTATATCCCAGCTATTGCCTCTAAAGGGTGTTGCTTGCATGTCACGCGGGTATACCATTTGGTACAAACGCAATGTATAAAATCAAGAATTGAATTGAAGTTTTAATTTTACTACCAATACTTTTTTTGAAACACTATACTTTGATTTATCCTCCCATATTGTGGCATATGTTGCTTACGTTTCATCTCTTTCTTGGTAGCCACCATAAAGGTGAATAAATCTATCCTTCTGACACTTCTGAGTAACGTTTTTAAGGGCCACAAGGTTGCATTCTTTTTTTTTTATTTTTTATTATTCACTACAAGTTAGCCCTTGACTGCGATCTCACCTGATGGTAAGTGATGATGCAGTCTAAGATGGTAGCGGGCTAACCTGTTAGGGGCATGGCAGTTATATTAAACCCATACCCCTATTCGGTTTCTACACGGCATCGTACCGGAACGCTAAATCGCTTGGCGGCACGTCTTTGCCGGTAGGGTGGTAACTAGCCACGGCCGAAGCCTCCCACCAGGCTAAAAATCTTATATACTAGGCTTCACCACAATATTTTCTGACTTCAACAGCTAATAATTGACAAAACTCTTACAGCACAATGAGTTACACAGGCTGGTATTCAAAGAAGGATGTCCTGAAGGACCTTCGCCGGGCAACAGGCAAATATGTCCACGACTTGGACGAGGCATCTGTCCTGGTCGGGGAGCAGCCGCCGCCCCAACGGTACACTATACCTGACGATGGTTAGTTTGCGACTTCATAATATGATACTTGCTAGGTACTTCTCAGTTTGAATTTAAGCTTTTCAATATAAAATAAGACTCTCTTCAGTATGCTTTAGAACAAAAATGGAAATGGGCAGGACATTTAGCAAGGTACAAAGACAAAAGGTGGACGTACCTTATTTCAAAGTGGCGAGGCCCAGTAGGCAAAAGGAGAGTGGGAAGACAAAGAAAAAAATGGGCTGATGACATCACTAATATAGCAGGAAAAAATTGGATGTGTATTGCTACCAATAGACATAAATGGAAAAGGATGGAGGAGGCTTTTACCCGCAGGGGAATACATACACATTAAAATAAATCACACCATTTTATAAACACTGTAATAATAATTTTTAATATGTATGTGGGAAATAAAGCTTTAATTATAATAATAATATAAAACAAATTGGTTTTTATATTGGTATGGATACAAATCACAATGCCTGTACAAAATTTCTATGAAATTCACTTAAACATATTGCATAATAAGGCTGTCAATAATAAGGCATACACTTAAATTTGATTTTTTTTTTTTTTTTAAATTTATTTTGTACCAAATAGTTATACAATATGTAGAAAAACAGAAACATAGTGGACAAGGAAACACTTATCTCTATAAGAGATCTCTACCAGTGACCCTTGGCAGTGAGAAAGGTTGCGAAGGAAGAATGATTATTTACTAGGGCTGTGTTCCGTTATAGACTGCGAGCACTGTTCAGTGCTCTTACTGTGGAGAAATTCGTTCCGTTATAACTGACAGTAAACTGCTGCAGTATCTTAAGGAAATATATGACGTCATTAATCGACGCCATCTTTGTACTGTGAGCACTGGCGTTTTCGAGGTAAGGTGCTCTCAGTGTTTGTCTCAGTGCTGACAGCGTTCCGTTTTAAGCAGTACCCAGTATACCTAACTATAAAGGAACGGCTTCGCAGTGTACTAAAGTGACGTCACACCTTACAGTGCTCGCAGTGTATTTCGGAACACAGCCTAGATGAGATGACCCGCGATGTTGTCTGTGTTGATGAACTTTATTGAAGTGAAACTTCTTTAGAATCGTTGCGATTTGAAAATTCGATGAAAAGAAAAAGCGACATTTATAAGAGACAAACATATTCATAATAGGATTTAGCCTGCGAGATATTGAGATAGAATACAAGCCATATTTATACACTTTTCTGAAATTTCACTTCTGCCGTGTGTGAATTGCAAACATACACTTTTTTTATACCCACAGGAACTCCTAAATTTTTTGAGATAAAAAGTAGCATAAGTCCTTTCACAAGATGCAACCTATCTATATACTAAATTTCATCAATATAGGTTGAAAGGATAGGCCGTGAAAGTGTAACAGACAAACAGAAACACTTTTGCATTTATAATATTAGTAATAAGTAATATAATATATTCAATGCAATTCGTTGTTTTCATTAGGTAAATGTGCAATATGAGAAAATTGCTTATCTGCATAACTGATTTCTCAATTTGGGTCATCTGATGTTACATGAGCATTGTTCATCCAACATCTTTTGTCAGCATAAAAATGGTCATACGAGCGATAATTTTAAGAATGTGACAAATCATCACTTGTTATAACATGGTTATAACTAAATGATACACCCGCGACTTTGCGTGAATTTTTACCCGACTATGGCAAAGCCCTAAGGAAGGGCAAGGGTTATTTAGCAGTCTGTTTGTATTTATGTATGTTCCACCGTAGCGTCTAAACTACTGGGCCGATTTTGATGAATGAGGGGTCAATCGATTCGTTATCATGATCCGGGTAACATAGGCTTTGAGGGCCTAGTTGCGACAACGCATATCAAGTCGATTTGCGATTGTTAAGCAACATTGACCCAAGTCGGTAACTGGATGGGTGACCGAATTTTGAAATCCGAATTTGGCCTTTTCGTATCCTCCGTGTCTCGGAGAGCACGTTAAACCTTCGGTCCCGGTTATTATCACTAACATCTGATAATAACCATTAGTAACCTAAGAGTTGAAATAGTACTCTTACTCGAGTCGTATGGGGAGACTTTAGGATCCTACCGCATTGTTATCACAAGAAATAATCAAATATAAATTCATGGTTATGGATTATATTTAAGACTAGCTGATGCCCGCGACTTCGTCCGCGTAGATATACCAAGTTTCATCGAAATAGCTTGAGAAATGACGGACTTTTATACAAACTTTCAACCCCTATTTCACCCCTTTGGGGGTGGAATTTTGAAAAACTGTGAAACACGTATGTCTTCATTTTTAACCCGCAGCTCATATACCAAGTTGCATGGCTATAACTTGAGAAATGAAGGACTTTCATACAAACTTTCAACCCCTATAAAAAAATAATAAAAAATATAAAAATTTACAAAAACTGTGAAACATTTATTTCTTCATTTTCAACCGGTAGCTTGTATACCAAGTTTAATCGATATAACTTGAGAAATGACGGGCTTTCATACAAACTTTCACCCCCTATTTCACCCCCTTAGGGGTGGGATTTTGAAAAACTGTGACACACGTACTTCTTTATTTTTTACCGTAAGCCAAAATAAAAAGTTTCATTGATATAACTTGTAAAACATCTTGAGAAACGAAGGACTTTCATACCAACTTTCATCCCCTATTTCACCCTTTTGGGGGTCGAATTTTCAAAAACTGTGAAACACGATGTCTCCATTTTCAACCCGCAGCTCATATATCACCTTTCATGGCTATAACTTGAGAAATTAAGGACTTTCATACAAACTTTCAATCCCTATTTCACCCCTTTGGGGGTAGAATTTCGGGATAAAAAGTATCCTATGTCCTACCTCGTAGTATGGGCTCAAATCGTGCCAAGTTTCGTTTGAATTCATTCAGTAGTTTCGGCGTGATGCGCGGCCAAGATACAGACAGACAGACAGACAGACAGACAAAAATGAAAAAAATTACAGATTTGGCTTCAGTATCGAATAATGAGTGCCCTCCAAAAAAAATTTTCAAAATATCTTCAATGTACAGAATTGGACCTGTTACAGTTTTATTATAAGTATAGACAAGCTGACCCGGTAGACTTTGTCCTGTCCTGAACCTCGAACCCGATTGCAGCGCCCCCTATCGGGTCCAATTGTGGATATAAACCATCCCGGGACCCACACAAACACACTCAAAAAATTCCATCTAAATTGGCCCATCCGTTCTCGAGTTTTAGCGGGACAAACGAACAGCAATTGATTTTTATATAGAGATTAAGATTTAATGTTTCATAAAAATTTGCACGTCAGCAATGACGAATGACAACCGACGATGGAAACCGAGCATACAGACAGACAAACAATCTTAGTATGATTCAATTCATTGCTTTCAATAGGTAACTATGCAATAGGAGAACAAGCAGGAAGTATCAATAAAATCTATTGGTAGAAGATCCGAATCTAAATCGAAACGTACCGGTTTGATAAGAGAATCAAATTTATTTTATAATAAATTTCATATATTAGAAAATAAATTAAAAATGGGTTGACAACAGAAATCCTGGACAGAATATTTTTAATTACTTTTCGAAAAATGATTTTTCATAAAATGTTGCAAAATGAAGATAATAATAAAATTTTATACTGGACTTAAAGTATAGAGCATATAGAATGTGCAATCGTAGGGTAGACTATTATTTCCATTATTTATCCAGGTAAATAATAGGGTAGACTATTATTTCCATTATTTATCCAGGTAAATAATAGTCTACCCTACGATTGCACATTCTATATGCTCTATACTTTAAGTCCAGTATAAAATTTTATTATTATCTTCATTTTGCAACATTTTATGAAAAATCATTTTTCAAAAAATAATTAAAAATATTCTGTCCAGGATTTCTGTTGTCTACCCATTTTTAATTTATTTTCTAATATATGAAATTTATTATAAAATAAATTTGATTCTCTTATCAAACCGGTACGTTTCGATTTAGATTCGGATCTTAGACCATATTGGCCCAACTACAGAAGAACTTTCACCCTCACGTTTTTGGCTGTGACATCCGTGATATCGATTTCGTTCATGTAAAATGTAGCCTATATCACCCGGACCATAATGACGAATCGATTGTCACGTCATTCGTGAAAATCGGTTCAGTAGTTTAGGCAATATGGTGGAACATACATACATAGACTGCTATAATCATAACCCTTCCTTTTGGCTTTGCTGTACTAGGTGTACAATCCCATTCATCATGAAATCTGCAGTTGAGGGGTTAAGGCGAAATGCCACGGGCGGTTTGAATAAACATAGCCAAAAGTAAAATAAATCGTTGGCTTTCAGTCCGACTTAAGACAAATGTTTTACAATCTATAGCCAGGCTTCTCCTCCATGCATCGTCATCCTCACTGCTGAGGGTCGTGATCTTTGCCACGGAGTATCTTTTCTTTTACGATGTTACGCCATCTTGGCCTGTCCGTGGCATTGTGTAGAGCAACGTGGACCGGTGTGCCGAGTGTGGTGCTTATTTGGTCGGCCCAACGCATAGGGCTACGTCCTCTTGGCCTCTTTCTTTCCACTTTGCCAGTTAGCAGCAGTTTCTCCAGGTTGTCAGGGTTTCTGCGGACAATGTGCCCTAAGTACTCCAAAGTTCTCCGTAGGCATGTGGTAGATAGCCTGGTGGTAATCTTCAGTTGCTTTAGGATGGAGCCGTTGGTCCTAAAGGCAGTCCAGAGTATCCTAAGCATTTTCCTCCAGCACCATATCTCAAAGGCATCTATGCGTTTGCCTATGCGTCTATAGCCAGCAATAATAGTCTAGGGCTCTAGGCAGTAAAGCTAGTTGACCCCAACAATAATTCCTCAGGCGACGAAGCTTTACAGTATGCTACAGTATCATGAGTTTAACGTATATTATAAATATCCAACAAAAAATCAGAATGGAAGTATGTTTTTAATATGCTATACCCAATTGTTAAGGCCCTTTAAACATTTACCCCGCGACCAACTATAGGTAAAAAACTCAACTATAGGTATAAAACTCGTCACACTACAGCATATATATGCACGCTTTACGAGAGCGTAGAGCTATAGAGCGTAGAGACGCTCGATTTTATAGCCAACTAACCAATTTTGTTACTTGAAAATATTAGACGATTATTTATTTAGTAGGTACTTGTTTACGCTGTTGGCCGCGGTAAATATTATGTAAGTACCTATTTATGCGCCGAAACAATACTCGCGGCTACAATAATACTCAGTTTTTGAGATTGTAAAATAATGTATAAAAGATTATCTTACCGATTTCGTTCAAAATCGATATCTGGGGTTCCGTAGGATCACAAAATAGGAAACTGTTACCAACATTTTAAAAAAGTCAGCGCCATTTTGAAATTCTTTGTTATCGTACCGATTTCGTTCAAAATCGATATCTGGGGTTCTCTGGGATCACAAAACAGGAAACTGTTACCATAATTGTAAAAAGTTCACTGCTGACTTTTTTTTGATTGACTGCTGTTTTGTGATCCCAGGGAACCCCAGATATCGATTTTGAACGAAATCGGTACGATAACAAAAAATTACAAAATGGCGCTGACTTTTTTAAAATTTTGGTAACAGTTTCCTGTTTTGTGATCCCAGGGAACCCCAGATATCGATTTTGAACGAAATCGGTACGATAACAAAGAATTTCAAAATGGCGCTGACTTTTTTAAAATTTTGGTAACCGTTTCCTGTTTTGTGATCCCAGGGAACCCCAGATATCGATTTTGAACGAAATCGGTACGATAACAAAAAATTTCAAAATGGCGCTGACTTTTTTAAAATTTTGGTAACAGTTTCCTGTTTTGTGATCCCAGGGAACCCCGGATATCGATTTTGAACGAAATCGGTACGATAACAAAAAAATTCAAAATGGCGCTGACTTTTTTAAAATTTTGGTAACAGTTTCCTGTTCTGTGATCCCAGGGAACCCCAGATATCGATTTTGAACGAAATCGGTACGATAACAAAAAAATTCAAAATGGCGCTGACTTTTTTAAAATTTTGGTAACAGTTTCCTGTTTTGTGATCCCAGGGAACCCCGGATATCGATTTTGAACGAAATCGGTACGATAACAAAAAAATTCAAAATGGCGCTGACTTTTTTAAAATTTTGGTAACAGTTTCCTGTTTTGTGATCCCAGGGAACCCCAGATATCGATTTTGAACGAAATCGGTACGATAACAAAGAATTTCAAAATGGCGCTCACTTTTTTTTAATACATACATACATACATCCATACATACATATATATTCCTAACATACCCTTTCCTTGTGGCTTTGCCGTAATCGGGTAAAAAAAATACGCCTACACTTGAGAACTTCCTTCTTTGTGGATGTCGGTATCAAGTTTTTCTAAGCGCAGTACACATAGAGAATATTATATCTCTATGGCAGTACACAACACGGTGTTCATTTTGTCGTAATAAATTTCGTGCAAAAAAGCGATACACCCACCCGTCCACGAGCGCGTCTCAGCGCGTACTGAGCGCCAAACGCCTAGCGCTCGGCTTCTTTTCATAGAAAAATGTATGAAACATTTTTTTTTTGCCACATAAACTATAAACATATTTATTTGTATGCTTAATGCTTTGCACCATGGATAGAGGACTATATAAGCCCCACTTTATTGTTAATATTCAAGTTAAAATATGCAGCGGATCTAGCTTTATGGGTACCTATCCGGACCCCATTTTTCGTCATTTTCAGCAGATCTTGCGTTCGGAGAAACGTATTTATGCAGAAAATTTGTATTGGAGTGTGCATTTTTATAAGGTCAAACGAGAGATGAAGAAATGACCTTTAATTTGATACCATGACATCCCCACAGCTGTGACTCCCGATTCTTTAAAGTGTACCTGGAAAAGGATGACACATCATGAAATCCGTATAAGGCACCTTAAAGCAGGAAGATAAATTATCGCGTAAACGCAGTTTAGGTTTGATACTAAAATCAGTTTATATAAACATCGATGTTCTGCATGATTATTTCATTTGATATTTCGGTTTTGAGTGTAAATATACTACCCAAGTACTATTATTTTAAAAAGAAATCGAGAAAATATTCAGTCATAAATATTAAGTTTCAGGTATAAATACCCAACTTCCACAAGGATTTTTTTATTTTTAACATTTAACACGGGGGTCTCCATACAACGAACCGCCCCGTTGCCTAGATTATAAGTCCACAAAAGTTATAATGAAACACGAAGTTAACATACGTTTGTATGTTGCGCAGAGGCGGCGCTGCACGTGCGGCGACTGTGCGGCGCGTTCGCAGCGCCCGTGCGCGCGTGCAAGCCGAACTTGCCCGGCATCACGCAACTGGTGAGACTGGTGAGTATTGAAATGAAAAGATTTATTTATTTCACGTAGGACAACTTGTGTCACTTATGAAATGTTAAGACTCTACCACCGGTTCGGAAAGATATTTCAACTGAGAAGAGCCGGCAAGAAACTCAGCAGTTGCTCTTTTCTCAAAAAAGAAAAGGTTACAATATGTAGAGTGTAGACTGTAGACAATACAACACATAAGTTACAAATATTACACTGACTTGTGGGTCACTGCGGTGGGGATCATAGCGAAATTAACTTCTAGTTCCTTCATATAATTTATATTATTGCTCAATGTTTCTGATACGAACCACCATTGAGCCGAATGCCCTTCCGGCTTCGGTGTTATGTAGCAGGCTGAGTCTTTAACCGCCAGGCCACGCCAGGCTATCAGCATATTTATTTATGATATTTGATTTGGCTTGCTGTCGCCGGCCTGTTGATCATACTCGTAGTTATAGTGATAATATAAAATATTGTACTATAACTATATACCCATGATTTCGTCCGCAAACTCATAAAACGTACCCTATATCATCCGGGATACAACCTATCCCTGTACCAAATTTCATCAAAACCGGTTGGACAGGTGGGCCGGGAAAGCCTAGTAGATGGAAGGACGTACAAACACACTGTCGCATTTATAATATTAGTATCAAATCAAATTATTTATCTGCTTTAGTTATAATCGCTTACCAGCCAATAGCCATAAGATGGCATGTAATTGTTTACATTTACTTAAAGTAAATTTTTGCCTGGTGGGAGGCTTCGGCCGTGGCTAGTTACCACCTTACCGGCAAAGACGTGCCGCCAAGCGATTTAGCGTTCCGGTACGATGCCGTGTAGAAACCGAATAGGGGTATGGGTTTAATATAACTGCCATGACCCTAACAGGTTATCCCGCTACCATCTTAGACTGCATCATCACTTACCATTAAGTGAGATCGCAGTCAAGGGCTAACTTGTAGTGGATAAAAAAAAAAGAAAAGTAAATAGGGTGTATTCTTAAAGTGCTATTCATTGTTTTAGGTCAATGCTGCAACTGATATAGAGCCGAGAACTGTAACTAAAAGTCCGGACACTTTATTAAGTTTAAGCAAACTGAACCCAAATGTTAAGGAATTTATACCTAAGGCTAATACTAGCAACAATAAGATTAAGACTGATGTTAACTGTGATGATTTTAATTTAAATATTGATATGAAACAAATAATGAAAGAGAGGTTAAAGAACAAAATAGCTGCCACCTCGCAAACCACCTGTGTGGTTACGAAACGGGAGAGGAACTTGGCGATACAGTCGCTTCTCAAACTACACAGTGTGCCTCACACAGAAGCGACGGTCGACCAGAAGCCTAAACTAATCTCGCCGGCGTACTTCGAAAAAAGTAATATAGCGGAAAATAAAACTGCAGAAAAAGTTGACAATGAAGAATTTAACAATGAACATAATCCAATAAAAGAATCCGCTAATAAATGTCCCAAAACTGAACCTTCAACGGTAAATAATGAAAATATAGCCCAAATACCCTCTTCATACATAGCTGCATCGGTAGATAAAGTGCAAAAATGGTTGCACGCATCCGAAAACGCTGAAACTAAACATCAAAAAATTACCATTAACAAAAACGATGACGAAAAAGTTAACTCTCAATCAGATACTCAAAAAGAATTGACTGATATACATAAGCCAGTAACATTTAAAACGCCATATCTCGGCCCAGTAACATTTAAAAGGAAAGCGTCCAGCAAACCTTTGTCTCCAACGTCCACAGTGTCCAACGAATGCGTTAAAACTCCAAAAAAAACTATGGAGTATCAGCCTACCAAATACGCTGCAGAATTGGTCAACACGTACAAACAGAGAAGCAAGTTGAAGGAAGAGCAAACCCTTTGGACGAAATTGGAAGCCCAATTGAAAGCTAAAGACGAGGAAATTAGGAAGAAACAAGCGGAGGCGAATCCAGAACCAGAATTGGAGTAATTTATTTTTATTAATTACTAGCTGATGCCCGTGACTTCGTCTGTGTGGATTCATTTAATTTTCTGGAATAAAAAGTAGCCTATGTGTTATTCTAGAGTCTACAATAAAACATAGGCTACTATTTATCTAGAATCTAGACTATAATCTATCTCTGCGCCAAAGTTCATCCAGATCCGTTCAGCCGTTCTGGCGTGATTGAGTAACAAACATCCATCCATCCATACACCCATCCAAACTTTCGCATTTATAATATTAGTATAGATTAGTATAGATAAGTATATGTTTTAAGTATAGTATAGATTTGACTAATTTTGTGGATTAATGACAAGATTAGTCATAGTGTAAAGCTGAAATGTCGCGTTGTCATGTGTTAGATCCAAAGGCAAAAGTTCGGCTTTTGCCTAATGTGTTCACTTTTCAGGCCAATCTTGAAGTGCCTATTCCTCTAATTCGCCTTTGGACTTTAACACTTAACACATAAAACGACATCCTAACTGACTGACTGATTTATCAGCTTAGGGGTAAGAAACTTGAACAACTAACTCAGATTTTTTGAAATTCCACAATAAATAAAGGGATGAAAGTGGTTGAGTGCTGACATATCATAAGTGGCACATATTGTCCTGCATGAAATAAACATTTTATTTCAAAGTTTTAAAGGAAGTCCCTAATTTTTCATACTATGTCCATGACAATTTGAATTTGGGCTTTCGATTTAAATGAAAGAAATACTTATTTTACTATTCAGTTCAGTGCATACAATGTGGGACGAGATTGATGAGTACTTTGTCTGCATCAATAGAAAGATCTTCCTCCGGGCTGGTGTTGTGCCCGGGGACCCTTCTGGTCCGACTGTTGTAAGTTTGAACGGTCTATATATAGCGCTGTTCTCAGAAAACTGCGATATCGCGAGGCTTGTATGTGTCTTATAAGTTTTCAGTCGATTATCTATCCCGTGAAGTAGGTACCAGTTGCGTGCACAGGGGGTCTACTCTCTTGCTCTCAAACGAAACTTCGCAAACGAACTTAATTAGTCTGTTATTAGACCCAAACAAAATCGTTCAATCCAATCGGTCACGAAAATTTTCTATGGATCCGTACTTCGTCTGCGTGTACGAAAACGAAATAGAGAAGAGCATAGAGATAATATTATGTAGGAGAGGAGTTAACGAAATATTGTTCGTTCGTTTGCGAAGTTTCGTTTGAGAGAAAGAGAGTAGACCCACAGGGCTTGATGCTAGGGTAGGCATTAGTTAGTCAGAATACTTATTTACTGACTGATCTAATGAAAATGAACATGGACGTATTTCCATTTGGGTAAGCAAGCAGTGCGTTTATGCCTCTATGAACTGCATGCCACTGGTAGGTACAAAAAATCCTTCTAACATTTCAAGTTACAAAACCCAGTGGCTGGCTTCAGTCAGTCAGTTTAGTGTCAGGACATGACATTTTATATATTATATGGATTACTAGAGTATTTTTATTAGAAAATTCCTGAAATTTTTAGCATTTTTTTTAATTGGCTCTGGGTTCTAGCCCGTGTTAGCCTAATAAATTGTAAGTTATAGACAGACTGAAGTAACTAGAACGTTACTCTATTACTGAAGAGTAGCATCAATAATTGCTACAATTTGAATTCTTGTGATTGGATGAATATATCGTATTCTGGCAATGTAAATAATTTTGGCCAATAGGGAAAGTCGGGTTGTGCTGCTGCGAGTCAATCTCATATGATTGCAATTGTTACACTGCAGCAATCATTTTACCGTAATAGGGCCCCAGGTGCTTTAAGGCCGCCCTCTTTTATCGTTGATTATGTATGAAAGAAGTTATTTGTCTATCCACGGATCAGACTCGCACTCGCCTATTACGATACTTTAGTAACGTACAACAAAATCTATAATGAATGTAAAAAAATGGAAAAATACGACTTTGTTCCAATTGGGTATTTGACAAGTCAAATCAGCAACTTTTTTCAAACGTCAAAACGCACGCTTAGTTTGGGATGTTTTACGAAATACTGAACTGTGACGTCATCAAAATTCGACGCACTTCTTTACTTCCAACGATAGTTTGAAATGATTTTCAAGCATAACTAAAGTGGATATTACGACTTTTGGGAGATCCTCTATAAATACTATATCTACTATAATCACTAAAAAATAATTAATTTGAATAGTTGTCAAATACCCAATAGTTCTAATAGTTTTAGTTTTAAAAAATAATTTATTTCAATAGTTGTCAAATACCCAATAGTTCTAATAGTGTATGTTTTAAAAAATAATTTATTTGAATAGTTGTCAAATACCCAATAGTTCTAAAAGTTTTAGTTTTAGAAAATAATTTATTTGAATAGTTGTCAAATACCCAATAGTTCTAATTGTTTTAGTGATAGTGGTGATAATGTGAGATGGTGATAATGAAATCAATGCCGGGGTGAGTTTGTTGTGGGCTTCTTCTCAGACCAGAGCGCGTTTGTAACCCTCGTAGATATAGTTTTAAGTTAACGTTAATACGTTGTCACCATTGCTTGGTTTCTATTAGTTAAGTGTTACTTTTTGTTTCGAATAGTAGGAAATTACACTTTAATTTTCTATCTAAAAAAAGCAACTGCCAAGTTGGTTGCTGGTTCTTCTCAATAGAGCGGGCGTTCCAAACTAGGTTAGGTCGTTATTTTAGATATTTTATTTTAGATTACATTTTAGAAATTAATTTGAATGGAAAATAAATCTATTCTATCTCGGGCACCGCGATGCCAATTTTCTTAATATAAAAAAAAATATAAAAACAAAAAAAAAACATTTAAGTATCCATTAACTTATCAACTCAGTTCATCTCTGTCAAACACGAGTCAACTAGTAGTGAATAGTTAATTATTATTATAGTTGTAGAATTAATTGACTATTCAAAAGCACTAAGCTGAGTTTGTTGTGGGCTCTTCTCGGACCAGGGCGCGTTTGGAACCCTCGTAGATATAGTTTTAAGTTATCGTTAATACGTTGTCACCATTGCTTTATTTCTATTAGTTAAGTGTTCGTTTTTGTTTCGAATAGTAGGTAGAAAACATTTTAATTTTCTTCCTAAAAAAAGCAACTGCCAAGTTGGTTGCTGGTTCTTCTCAATAGAGCGGGCGTTCCAAACTAGGTTAGATCGTGATTTTAAATATTTTATTTTAGATTAGATTTTAGAAATAGAAATTAATTTGGATGGAAAAGAAATCTATTCTATCTCGGGCACCGCGATGCCAATTTTCTTAATATAAAAAAAAGCAAAAAAAAAAACATTTAAGTATCCATTAACTTATCAACTCAGTTCAACTCTGTCAAACACGAGTCAACTAGTAGTGAATAGTTAATTATTATAGTGGTAGAATTAATTGACTATTTAAAATCACTAAGCTGAGTTTGTTGTGGGCTCTTCTCAGACCAGGTCGCGTTTGGAACCCTCGTAGCTATAGTTTTAAGTTAACGTTAATACGTTGTCACCATTGCTTGATTTATATTAGTTCAGTGTTAGAATTGTGGAAGTGGAATTGTTCCAGCGGCTAATAAATCTAATTGATAATTATTATAGATCTAGTTAATTTATGATGTTTTGTGCGATGGTGATAATAAGAAAATTGGCTGAGTTTATTGTGGTCTCTTCTCAGACCAGGGCGCGTTTGGATCCCTCGTAGCTTTAGTTTTAAGTTACTGTCCTTGAACTTGACTTTCATAAAGTGTACAGTGTATAGTCCGCACGCGAGCTCAGAGGAATCGGGGGCTGAGGTAGCGGGCGGGTGCGCACCGCGCCCGACCGTCGTTTCATACCCCGCACGCTCCCAGCCTAGTGCCGACCTTGACGCGAGAGTACGCTTTTCGAGTCCTGTTTTTAATTTTGCTATAGCAGTGTTATATTGTACTACTATAAATAGTACTAAACTTAATAGTTTCTTTGTGAGTGCAAATAGCTGTTTAATTTTTAAATTCCTTAAAGTACTGATTATTCTGATTGCGACAGTGATTAATTAGATTTTACGTTCTTTTTGTACAGTTCAATAAAATAATAAACTTCATGATACAATTTGTTTTTTCTTCCTTATTGCACATACTGTCCTCATAGAATTATTATTTCATAATTAATTCAATGCACGCGCACAGATACTAAAGATGTGAGTATCGATAGCGTAATATCGACTAAATTACAACTCTATTTCATTACGTCAACATTCCTTATGATTCCTCGGACCTCGCGCGCGGACTGCAGTAGGTATGGTAGGTAGATGATGGCCGCGACTTCGTCCGCGTGGATTAAATATCTAGTACACAGACATACTTCTCTTTTTCTCTTTATAACTCTGTGATCTTGTGTGTGTTCCGTTATAAGCACTGCGAGCACTGGCAGTGCTCTTTACTGGGGACTTCCAGTGCTCTCAGTGTATTTCGGAACGCACCCCTAGTATATGAGTCGTAGACAAAGCAATGAGTGATCTGTGTCTGTGACTGACGTATAGTCTATGGTAAGACGTGCTGAACGTAATATAATAAGTCCATGTGCTGAACTTACTAGTCTCTGGTGCTGAATGCTCAATGCCAAGCATGGAAGAAGGAATTAGTGGAATTACGACGGCAGTCGTAATTCCTTCCTCCAAGGGAATTACCTACGACTGCCGTCTGTGCTGCCGTCTAATGCCAAGGAATATACTACTCTCTACCACAGAGTACATTATATATACTGGTACTCTCTACCGAGAGCTCAATGCTGTGAATGCACAGAGTGTGAATGTAGATTTTTTTTTGTTTCTACTTTACTTTCTAGCTATTAGTGATCTGTGCTTTCTAGTCGGTCGGTGGTCGGTGCAGATTTTTCTTTCTTTGTTGAGGTAAGTACCCTCCGCTAGGACTAGGAGTATAAAGTGTTCTGTGGTAAGTACTGTGGATAGGTAAATAAATATTAAATAACTTACCTTATATGTATAATGAGAAACACTTCGGTAAAATAAACATAAACACAGTAAGAATTGAGTATAATGCATTTACCTATGCACTTATTAAATTTTGTAAGTAGGTACCTAATTAGAGTACCTACCTATTTGATATAGTAGTACACCAGATCACAGAGCACCAGATGACAATACACTGGCTTCATCAATGTAGAAAAGTTGATCAGAAATTGGGTAGGTTCTCGTTTCCAACGAAATAAATACTTAGTTTTCCATTTCACTTCTTTTATTTACTTACCTATCCAATACTAACTACTGTGATTACTAAACAGGCTGCATAATAGCTGATGTTATGAGAGACTGTCGCCCACAAGTCGCCCATGAATGAATGCTAAAACATCTTATTTATGTACTTCCATTATTTTACACAACACTATTATTTCTAGGATGTATACTTACTTGTAGGCACTCATAAATCATAATGCAGACTGATCTTACTTAGTCCTCCATTAAGTCTTAACTTATGTAAACATGTCTCCGTTATTATGGATACCTTATTAAGTTTACATAGTACAGGTTACCTAGTGTGGAGACCAAAGTAAAAAAATGACTGTAAACCTTCTTGGCAATATATATATACTAGCTTATTCCCATGACTTTGTCCATGTGGATTGAGATATTTTGGTTCCCGCGGGAAACTCCTTAATTTTCCGCTATAAAAAGTAGTGTATGTGTTATTTCCAGACTATATATTATACTGTGCCAAATTTCATCCAGATCCGTTCAGCCATTCTGGTGTGATTGAGTAACTAACATTCATCCATCCAAACTTTCGCATTAAATAATATTAATATAGATTTTATTTATTATTTTTTTATAGAGCACCAAGTGTATTGTACTGTATTGATCTCTGAAGGTTTCAACTGGTTGTAGTAGGTAATGGCGAACCACTGGGATAGCGAGTACGCCATCTGGAGTGACCTGTCCGTGGCACAGGGGAGAGAGGTGCCGGCACAGATAGACAACACTGTGGCCAAGGATGAGAAACCACCGCGCTTGCTTATTACTGAAGGTAACACCTCTCTTTGTCTATATTATTATTGACCGAGTGAAGCGAAGGTCTCTGAGTCTACTTGAGTGAATTGGCACTTGTTTGTCCGTCAGTCAGTCTGTCCGTCCGTCTATCAGAGCCTTATATCTTCTGAATTACTGAACGTAATTACTTCAAATTTAAATATAATATGTAAACCGATGGCCTCCCGATGGAATATGGCTTAAAAAGTTATAAAAATCTTTATTTCAGGGGGGCTCTCATAGAAGCGAATGCGAAGTAAAATATTTTTTATAGCGTTACATAGGGTTGCGGTATTTGATTTTAAAGATAATAATTAGGAATAGAGTCCAAAAATATTTTTTTTTAATTTTTCCCCAAAATTGACGAAATGGGGGGCTTTCAAAGTGGAGATTTTCTAACGTCCAAAGTTGACCTCAGAACTCTCAATTTTCTGAAAGGCTGAGCCTGAAACTTATCAATTATTTGAATTATATCCTGTACTTGAACAACAAATACTAAAATTCGATAAATATTATGAGGAAACGAAATTATTTAATTTTTAATGAGCTTCATTATTTTTAACAGAACTTCACAATGATGTCAATAGATGGCGCTCTGTGATACCGCGAGGTCTCAGTTCGGGGCGAACCACTAGTTATACTAGATGATGCCTGCAACTTCGTTCTGGGTGGATTTGTATATGTAGATTTTTAATTCCGGTAGGAACTCTCACTCATCATATCACTCATTACTTACCTCTATAGCTATACCAATACTGATAGTGATCAATACTGATGGTGATCTGTTTGGGAAATATTATGAATAGAGTGCAAACACAATTACATTCTCTATTCCTTTACTCTCATAGTCTGGTGGTATGGATTGGAGAGAGACAACTTTAAGTAAGACACAAGAGTTAAACACTTCTGCTTGTACAGCTCCACTTCTTCATCTTTATTCTGCATTCAGTCTTTGGCCTATAAGCAGATCTACAGTCCTTATTTTTCAAAGTTGCAGCTTGTGTATATGAACTAGCTGCATCCCTTGACTACCAAAAAGTAGTTGCTCCTGTGGAGGCCTGCCCCTGAGGTATTCAATGAGGATTTTCCTCCTCCCCAGAGAAAAAAAAAATCCCTTGACTACGTCCTCGTGGATTGAGGTTTTTTGATTCCCGCTATAAAAAGTAGCCTATGTGTTATTCCATACTATAATCTACTAGCTGATGCCCGCGACTTCGTCCGCGTGGTTTAAGTTTTTTGATTCCCGCGGGAACTCCTTAATTTTCCGGGATAAAAAATAGCCTATGTCACTCTCCAGGTCCTCATCTATATCCATATTAAAAATCACGTCGATCCGTTGCTCCGTTGCGGCGTGATTGAAGGACAAACCAACAAACAAACACACTTTCGCATTTATAATATTAGTATATGATACCTATCAGTGCTAAATTTCATCCAGATCCGTTCAGCCGTTATGGCTTGATTGAGTAACAAACATCCATCTATCCAAACTTTTGCATCAAATAATCAAATAAATATTATAAATGCGAAAGTTTGGATGGATGTATGGATGGATGTTTGTTACTCAATCACGCTCCAACTGCTGAACGGATCTGGATGAAATTTGGCACAGAGATAGATTATAGTCTGGAATAGCACATAGGCTAGGTACTTTTTATCCCGAAAAATTAAAGAGTTCCCGCGGGAACCGAAAAACCTCAATCCACGCGGACGAAGTCGCGGGCATCAGCTAGTTTATAATACATATTAGTATAAATAGATATTATTTTATTTTTCAGAGACAGAGGAAGAGTTCTTTGGCAACTATGTTGGCGCAGGTGACGACAACAACTGTGCACCAGACATACAACTAATTCAGATGATGCTGCAAGAGGTGAGATTAATTCTGTATTTGAGATCTAGTCAAATATATTAATTTTTTTTTGATCATTAAATAGAGGACCTGCCAAAAGACGCAATGACCACTTCTCCAGTTAATTTTATGTTTGACAACCATTTTGAATTATCGGTTAAAGTAAAAAAGGTGTGTTTTGAAGTTTGAAAAAGTACCTCAATTTACATAGACGGGCCCTGTCAAACAAAGAATGTGGGCGTAGTTTAGTAACGCCATCTAGTCTGAAAACCGGCACAACGCTATGGCGGGGACAAGGACAGGCTTATACAGGTGTGGAGCGCGCTCTACAGGTCGGACGCCCAATTTTTTTTCAAAAATTCAAAATTCAAATGTTTTTTATTCAAATAAACTTTTACAAGTACTTTTGAATCGTCAAGTGAATCTACCGTGTAATCACGTATGGTGTAATCACGTTATTACCATACACGTCGATCCGTTGCTCCGTTGCGGCGTGATTGAAGGACAACCCAACAAACTAACAAACCAACAAACAAACACACTTTCGCATTTATAATATTGGTATGATAACATTAGTGTAGTCCCACAAACTTATTTGCAGTGACAGCGTTGCTTGTGGGTATGAAAAAAAACACAAAAACTAAACAGGCATAAAAATTAGTTCCACTTTTGACCACCGGCAGTGGCGTGCAGTTCATAGATTCGTAAATGCACTGCTTACCCAAATGGAAATAAGTCAATGCTCATTTTTCATCATGACAGTCAGTAAATAGGTATAATTATTAACTAATGCCTACCATAGATTCAAACCCTGTGCACGCCACTGGGCCCACCAGCCGAGCGATCGCGTAACTTCTGCATCAATCATTGATACATCGCAATCACCTCTGATTGGTTAACACTCTTCCACTATTGGACATAATCCATTGACGCAGCAAGAATGCCATAAATTCAGCCAATTACAACAATTGATACTGTAACAATGATTGATGCAGAAGTTACGCGATCGCTCGGCTGGTCAGATAATTTTGACAGACTATATGTAGTTTGGATTAAAAACTTGTTCATTGTTACAGGTGAAACCATCAGAAGAAGAGAGTTCAAAAACTGTGATAGAAATAGCAAAAAAACCCACCAGAAACAAAAACCTTGCCATGGAGTCAATTAAAAAAATGTACGATAACAACAGCCCGGAAGTTTTCCAAAATGGACATTTTAGAGCCGAACCCAGCATTAGCCAGCCAGGAGGCATGCCTGTTTTGGATACAGCTGCGATGTTTAAGAAGAAAACTAAAACTGCGGAAAACTCTAGAAGATCAGAAGACAGTCCACAGTTGGTGAAATCAGGTGAACTTCTGATATCATGCTTTTTATTATGAGACTAGCTGTTGCCCGCAGCTTTGCTCACGTTAAGTTTGATTTGCATACAAATTTCAAAGTCCTATATTACCCCCCTTAGGGGTGGAATTTTGAAAAATCCATCCTTAGTGAGCGCGTACGTCACAAAAGGAACTTACTGTCAAACTTTTTACTTTCAAGTATGTAACCCCAGCGGTTTAGGCCGTGCTTTGATTGTTTAACGATTTTATAACATATAATATGTATAGAAAATGAATAAATAACTGCTTTTCAGATAGTCATTTGGAGCAGGCGCACACATTTGTGCCGTCATCGCGCGCGGTGGAATACTACACAAAATACCGCGAGCAACACCGGGCGCGCGAGTTAGCTAACGAGGACATATGGAGCCGGGTTCAGAGGCAAATGGAGGAGCTGGACCAAAAGAGGTTAGTAGTATTAGAGATGGGTTCGTGACTCCTTCGCTCCGCCTCAAGAAAGTCTAAAAGACGTTTGTGTTAATGATGATTGATGCCTATATCAAAAATAAATTATTGATTATTAAATAGAGGGTCTTCCAAAAGACCTAAACTTCACATCCTCGGTTAGTTTTAAGGTTGATAACCATTTTAAAATATAGATTAAAGAAAAATAGTGCGTTGAAATTTTATGACGTCACAACTGTGAATTTCATACAAATTCCATACTAGAAGTGCGTTTTTAAGTTTGATAAAGAGTTGCTGATTTGATTGAGTTGTCATCATCCCTATTTCACAAACCATTTTAGACTTGGCTTTATACAAGTAGGTAAAAGTAGGTTAAAAGGTTACTCCTATTATTCTGTTTTACATTGTATTCATTTATTTTTCGATTTTGGCTTGTATAAAGCTCTTTCCAATGTCAATAAATAAAATTACAAGACGTTAACAAAGAAATCATTTAAAAATATAACAATCCAACAATCGATGCACAGCCTAAACCTTTGTGACGTAGGCGCTCACTAAGGAAGGATTTATCAAAATTCCACCCCTAAGGGGGTAAAATAGGGGTTGAAAGTTTGAATGAAAGTCCTTCATTTTTTCAAGTTATAGCCATGTATTTGGGCTTCTGGTTCAAAATAAAGATAAACGTGTTTCACAGTTTTTGAAAATTTTATCCCCAAGGAAGTTAAATAGAGAGTTTGTCCTTCAATCACGCCGCAACAGCAACGGATCAACGTGATTTTTTGCATGGGTATAGTTGAGGACCTGGTGAGTGATATAGGTTACTTTTTATTCCGGAAAAAACTAAATTTTCCCTGGTCTGGCCTGGTGGGAGGCTTCGGCCGGGGCTAGTTACCAACCTACCGGCAAAGACGTGCCGCCAAGCGATTTAGCGTCCTGGTACGATGCCGTGTAGAAACCGAATAGGGGAATGGGTTTAACATGACTGCCATGCCCCTAACAGGTTAGCCCCTATAAGTTAATTTTATCTCTTGTCAGTGGATAAAATCGGGGGATAAAATTTTTATCTCCGGCCCATGCTAGCCCCGCAGGTGAGATCGCAGTCAAGGGCTAACTTGTAGTGGATAAAAAAAAGCTGGGCTATCTAAACCACTAATCTATCACCGCTTTGCTACGAAGATCATCAAGTAAATAATAATCATTTTTTTTCTCCAGAAAACTGGAAGCAGTCTCTCCATGTAGCTCCTCCAGTTCTGACAAACTGGCTCAAGGTAACTAAAAAATTATATGTATTTTCACCTATTATGAGTGTTTTGTTGTGTGCTTCTTCTTAAACATGGGCGCGTTTGGAATCCGCGTTTATTCAATAAACTTTCAAACTCAAACTCAAATCATTTTTATTCAAAATTGGTACCTACAAAGAACACATTCTGAACGTCATGTTTACAAAGAATAAGAGTTGATGGTGATAATAATTAACAACGGTGTCTTAAGACTACAGCTACGAGGGTTCCAAACGCGCCCTGGTCTGAGAAGAGCCCACAACAAACTCAGCCGGATTTTTTTTTTTTTATTATCACCATCTCACAAATATAGGAAATTACTTAATTATATAACTTTAAAAAGTGCTTTCAAATCGTCGAGTGAATCTTCAACTGGATGATGACGGAATGCCATTCCTACCGAGAAGAACCAGCTACAAACGCGGTGGTTACTCTTTTGAAAAAAAAAAATTTGCAATCAATGTGTAGATACATAAATAGCCGCAGTTCTAAGTTTCGCACTTTACAGAAAAAGTCAGAAATATGACTCCGCCAATGGGGCTGATTCGGTAGTACACAATCTCTAAACTAAACTAAAATTAGACCATTACAAATATTGCTAACCCTTTCATAATACTCCCTACGGAAAGGGACAGAACTAGATTTAAAGCTGCCATTTTAGTTTAGTTTAGAGATTGTGTTATACAGAATCTGTCACCTACTCGTATTTAGTGTTGCTAATCATAGAAAGATTAAAAATAATTTCACCACTGAAATTAGGACGAATTCGTGGATTTAAACAATCAAAGCCGGTTTAATATTTTATTTTCTTTCTTTTCACTACTTGTACAATCTTGTTCTCTCGTGATTGAGTAACAAACATCCATCCATCCATTCAAACTTTCGCATCATCATACTAATTATTATTATAAATGCGAAAGTGTGTTTGTTTGTTGGTTTGTCCTTCAATCACGCCGCAACGGAGCAACGGATCGACGTGATTTTTGGCATGGGTATAGTTGAGGACCTGGAGAATGACATAGGCTACTTTTTATCCCGGAAAATTAAAAAGTTCCCGCGGGAATCAAAAAACTTAAACCACGCGGACGAAGTCGCGGCTATCAGCTAGTCATATTATAAATGCGAAAGTGTGTTTGTTGGTTTGTCAATCACGCCGCAACGGAGCAACGGATCGACGTGATTTTTGGCATGGGTATAGTTGAGGACCTGGAGAGTGACATTTAAAGCTACTTTTAATCCCGGAAAATTAAGGAGTTCCCGCGGGAATCGAAAAAAAATTTAACCACGCGGACGAAGTCGCGGGCATTAGCTAGTTTATAATATTAGTATAGATAACCCTATGTACTTAGCACTTACACTATATTTTTCCGCAGGTATAGACTTCGTGCGTCTGTCCGCACATCGGCACTCGTTCACGGACGCCAAAGATTGTGTTGTGTGCAAAGTGTTGTGCAGCCGGACAGAAACAACACCAACCGACACTGAACCGAATTAACACCTATTTTAACGTGATATTCATTATAACTATAAATATATACCGGTTATAACTGAAGTGTTTTGTCGGAAATGTCCGACTAGTTTTGACCCTTATCTGAACGGAGGGATATATTTATAGATATAACACCTGTTTTATACTGTTGTAGGTAGGTATGTTGAATGTAGGCTCCAACCTTTTAAGTGTTAAAATAATGTAGACAATGAAAATCCATCATCTGCTACGCTTTCCCGGCCCATCGTTTCAACCGATTTTGATGAAATTTGATGCAGAGGTAGGTTGAATCCCGGGGAAGGACATAGGCTGCTTTTTATCCTGGAAAATTCAGGAGTTCCCGCGGGAATCAAAAACCCTAATCTCATCCTAATCTACGCGGACATCATCTAGTAAAGAATATTTTTTAGGTACGAGTATGTAAGGTCGAGTCCAGTATAGTCGGTCTAGTGAAAGCTGAGAGTGGGTTAATTAAAGTTTTTAGGGTTCCTTACCCAAGAGGTGCCCACGGGACTCTATTACTAAGCATCAACTGTCCGTTCGTCTGTCTGTCAGCGGTTTGTATCTCATGAACCTTAGGCTGTGTTCCGTTATAGACTGCGAGCACTGTTCAGTGCTCTTACTGTGGAGGAATTCGTTCCGTTATAACTGACAGTAAACTGCTGCAGTATCCTAGGGAAATATATGACGTCATTAACGACGCCATCTTTGTACTGTGAGCACTGGCGTTTTCGAGGTAAGGTGCTCTCAGTGTTTGTCTCAGTGCTGACTGCGTTCCGTTTTAAGCAGTACCCAGTATACCTAACTATAAAGGAATGGCTTCGCAGTGTACTAAAGTGACGTCACACCTTACAGTGCTCGCAGTGTATTTCGGAACACAGCCTTAATATGTAGACGGTTGAAATTTTCAGTGTGTATTTCTATTGCCGCTATAACAAAAAATAATAAAAAATAATATAGGAGGTCCCATACAATCCCATACGTGAATTGATCGGCTCTTTTTTCTTTTACGAAAGTATTTAAAAATCTTGTATGTTGGTTAAAGTCGGTCCTGCGCCTGATCTCTTTCCGCTCATGTCGGATATTCCGTCCCATCGGGCTATGAGAGTAAAGGAATAGAGAGTGCATCTGTGTGTCACACTAGTGCACTATAATATCTCCCGCGCAGATGGCTAATCTCTCTGGAGATTGGCCGCCGTGGCCGAAATTCGATCGGGAAGACATTATTTTAATACAAATAAAAAAAATAAAAATACAAATAAAAAAAACTAAAAAAAATATTGTTTTCAGGGTTCATGTATGTGTGTATGTATGTATGTGAGTTTGTATATTCCACCATAACTTCTATACGCCTGAACCGATTTTGATACATTTATCAAAAAGATACCTCATTAGGTATCTTTAGAATCCCTAGCTTATTCCGGGTGACATAGGCTAGTAAAATTAAAAAAAAAATTGATGGGGTGACCATGGTCCCGCATTAAAGACTAAAGTTGAAAAAAAAATTCGAAAATAAGATCATCATCTAAGATCATCATCATCTAGAAAATGATGAGTAGATTCCAAAAATATACCTATAAGATTATATTTCAATATCCAGTGATTCACAAAAAAATATCATTTTTCTATGGCAGTCGTATTTTTTAATTCTTCGAGTTATATTCACTTGTTATTATGATGAACCCCTTCCTGTGCGAGTCCGACTCGCACTTGGCCGGTTTTAAAAAAAAAAATATATGAATATTTTCATGCTTCATTGAATGATTCATATTATGATTTTTATTCATAATTCGTGATTATTTTAGTATGATTTTGTTTTTTACACTATTATTTCCTAATGTAAAGTTATTATTTTTTGTAAGTTCTATAGCATTAATGACGTTAATTTTATAACAAAACGTCTATTGTGTTGTTTAATTTATTAAATTTGACATACATAATGAAGTATGATTAATTGTATTTCAGAGTCTAACATATTATAGAATCTTATCATTGGATCTGTAATTTGTCGGATTACAAGGAACTCTTTTGTAAAAAAAAAACCGGACTATGGGGGGTCTTAGGCAGAACTATAGTGGTAGATTCACTTGACGATTCAAAAGTACTTGTAAAAGTTTATTTGAATAAATTAATATTTTAATTTAGTTAAGGTAGTTTAGTTCTAGGTAGTTTAGTGTAAAACTCAATAATATGAATTCACTTAAAAGTTAAGGGAATACTTAAGTACACCCTTAATTCTTTGAAACGAATTTGAAATATTATATGTAATTGTAAAATAAAGAAATATAATATTGTGGATAATGGAGCTGATTCTGTGGTACACATCTCTAAACTAAACTATAATGATATCATTAAAAATATTGCTAACCTTTTCATTATACTCTCTGCGGAATGGGACAGAACTAAAGAGCAACGGCGAACTTCCATACATCAATATTATTGAGAAAAAATAATTATGTACACATATGAAAAAATATGTTTTTGTAGGCGTAGAAAACTAGATTTTTTTTTAATATACCTAGAAAAAAAAGATATTTCGTTATAAAGTTTTGTATTGGTTTTGTAGGTTAAGTGGTTATGTCACTTCTAAAAATGACAACCGGAAGAAAGCCACAAAAACAAACACAGATCACAACCACAGATCAGTAAAACATTCGGCACAACCACAGACAATCAGCATCAGTGCTCCATAATATTCTTTCAATTATTACCATTCTGTAAGAGATTATTAAATAATGTATGCAAGAAAATTCACTTAAATAATATAAAATACACTAAAAAAAAGAGCAATACATGTATATGTAATATGTTGGAGAAATGGGTGGAATGGTTCAGAATGTTGGACCGATCACCCGCCGGGCCACGGCGGGCGTCCCCTCCATAAGTATATATATATATATGTAATATGTTTATGCAAACATTAATCAAACGAAATAATTACAATTTTTAAAACGATACAAAATAATCTACCAATTTAGATTTATTCTGCTACTAGGTACTTAGATTAGACATAAAATGGTAACACTAAACTGAGAAACGGGAACTAAATAATCAAAAAAGATTCCCTAAATATTTTATTTTTTTACCTAGGTTCAATTAATTAAGGTGAATACTTGATAAAATTTAAAAATATAAGCAAATTCCTTTCGTCTTTACCTTACTTGTGTACAGTAAATGTGGTCAATACTAATTTCGCCGTTGCTCTTTATAGCTGTCATTTTTGTTTAATTTAGAGATGATGTGCTAAAATGGCAGCTTTAAATCTAGTGCTGTCCCTTTCCGTAGGCAGTATTAGGAAAGGGTTAGCAATATTTGTAATGCTCTAATTTTAGTTTAGTTTAGGGATGATGTTATACAGAACTGGCATTCGATATACAACTTAAAACTAAAATGACAGGTCTTAATGTTTTTTTTAATATATTGCATGGAAATGAATAGCAGTGTGAGGGTAGGCATATATTTTATTTGTGTAGTTTTAGTAGATTTAGAACTGTCTATTTAATTTATTACAGAGATTGTGGCTGTGGGATATGTGGACATTTTAATTTTTAATTTTTAAAAATGTTGTCTATTGAAAATGAATTTAGCACTGTCTCGAAACGTTTTTAAAAGACTCTTTTTAGTTTGGTAGGTTTTAAAAAAATGCAAAAAATTGTTTGATGTGATATTATAACATAGATTCTCATTTCTCAGTATTGGTAAGCGGTGAGGATTTAGGCTAGTCGATATTATTGTTGATTGAAAAGAGTAGGTAAAATAACTATTTTATTATTATAATCCTATTCGGGTGGTAGGGGGTTCGATCCCCGGGCATCACTTCTTAACTTTTAGATGTTATGTGACTGCCTCGTTGGTCTAGTGGTTAGCACCACAGTAAACAGATACAACCAGTATGGAAACTACCCAGTAACGCTCGAAACAGCTCACTCACACAAACACGCATCCACGACACGTAATGACGCGGCACTCAGTACTGACGGCACCGCGACCCGTGCTTTTGGGTCTCGTAGATGCGCATGTTTGTGTGAGTGAGCTGTTTCGAACGTTTCTAGGTAGTTTCCATACTGGTTGTATCTGTTTACTGTGTTAGCACGTTCGACTGCGGCCGGCGAGGTCCCGGGTCGGGCCATAATTAAGTGTTGGGGTTTTCTACTAGAAATTCTCAGTACTAGCCCGGAGTTAGGAAATTGGCGGTGGTAAGCCGTCGGTCCCGGTTATTATCACTAACATGATAATAGTCGTCAAAGCCCGCCAACCCGCATTGGAGCAGCGTGGTGGGGTTAAGCTTTAATTCCCTCTCTCCTATGAGAGTGGAGGCCTGTGGTGCGTTTTAAGAAGTTAAATATCACTTGCTGTTTTTTCTTTCGTTGTTAAACATCGTAAGGACAATGAATGAACTAGAAGTTTAATTCGCTATAATCCGCCACAGCAGACAAATCTATGTGGTACAGTGCGTGTCTTTCACCAATAGCATGCGAACACCCACCACCCAGCAATTCGCACCGGCACAGCACCACACCACACAAATCCTCCAAATCACTCTCAACTCTCAATGAATGAAAATTAAACAATAAAATTGTGCATTGTCGAGTCAACATCTCCTGAGGATGCTCCGGTTTCGGAGTGAAACGTACGTTGAGAGTGATTTGGAAGATTTGTGTGGTGTGGTGCTGTGCCAGTGCGAATTGCTGGGTGGTGGGTGTTCGCATGCTATTGGTGAAGGACACGCACTGTACCACATAGATTTGTCTACTGTGGCGGATTATAGCGAATTAAACTTCTAGTTCATTCATTATCATGGACTTCCGCAAAGTAACGCCTGCTTCGATTCAATATCGTAAGGACATTTCCGCATGGCCAGGAGTTCTTCATAATGTTCTCAAAGGTGTGCGCAGTCTGCCAATCCACACTTGGAGTATGGCCAAACCCTTAAAAGGGGAGACTCGTGCCCAGCAGTGGGCCGGCGATGGGTTGAAATGATGAAGTCTTTGCCAGATTCTGGCGAAATACGCGAAAAAACGCGGAATCGAAAAGTTGATTTTTTTTTGCCTTGGAACCATTGGTTGTTTTATTTTTAAGGTTTTATTTTTTTGTCGTATATGACTGTATCATGTATGTGTAGTACACAGAATGTGGTGCTTAAAATATTTTAATATATATATACAAATTGTATTTTAAAGGCTCTGTGTTTTATTTCGCGTAATTTAATTCAAAGTTACGCCTACCTACTCATTTTCTGGACGGTATCGTACCGGAACGCTAAATCGCTTTGCGGCGTGACTACATAATATGCCGGGAGGATCGTGAGTCGTGACTAACTAGCCACTAACACACCCTCCGATGACCAGGGGAATACTACCATCGCCATATTATTCAAGTTATAATTTAGGGACGTCAAAGCTGTCATTTTGAAATAATTGACCGAGCGAAGCGAAGGCACAGGGTAGATAAACCTCCTGAAGGTCTCTGAGTCTACTTGGGTGAATTGGCACTTGTCCGTCCGTCCGTCCGTCTGTCAGAGCCTTATAACTTCTGAATTACTGAACGTAATTACTTCAAATTTAAATATTATGTAAACCGATGGCCTACCACTACCGCCGAATATGGCTTAAAAAATTATAAAAATCTTTATTTCAGAAGGGCTCTCATAGAAGCGAATGCGAAGTAAAATATTTTTTATAGCGTTACATAGGGTTGTGGTATATCATTTTAAAGATAATTAGGAATAGAGTACAAAAATTTTTTTTTTAAATTTTTCCCCTAAATTTGGCGAAATGGGGGGGCTTTCAAAGTGGAGATTTTCTAACGTCCAAAGTTGACCTCAGAACTCAATTTTCTAAAAGGCTGAGCCTGAAACTTGATCAATTATTTGAATTATATCCTGTACTTGAACAACAAATACTAAAATTAGATACCTAAATATAATAAGGAAACGAAATTATCTAATTTTTAATGTGCTTCAGTACTTTTAACAGAACTTCACAATGATGTCAATAGATGGCGCTCTGTGATGCCACGAGGTCTCAGTTCGGGACGAACCACTATAGTTAAATCAGTTTAAATGTCCGTGTTCAAGCGGCCCGAGTGTTAGCCTGACGACGGGGAACTAGGGTCTACAAGCAAGTAGGTATTACGCTTAGGGAACCCTAAAAATGTTGATCCCAGCTCGTTGACTTCTCTCTCCCTGCGTCGTATTCCTCATGGCAGAGGGTTTTCCCCTTTCCATTAATCACAAAATGGCAGGGGTTTTATTGGTATAATAATGCGGTGGGTGCCCAGGTCCTTCCGCATAACGCTCGCTCGTTTACACGATATTAAAAATTAATATCAATAGACGAGTCGGTGGATTCAATAAACAAAGGCAAGGACAGTCAATGCTCAAACACTCATCATATAAGTCGTGTGTTGTGACAATCAATTAGATGTCACTCGACAATTACCTACCTATCAGAGCGCGGTAACTATACATACCTACAGGCTTGCAGGACCTGAGGTTTAAGTGAAGTGGGTACATGTTTTACCTTATTATTATATGGTAAGTTAAATTATTATAACGTTTAGGTTTAGTTAATTTTAGTAACTATTTGAAATTAAGGTCCACTTGCTCTCGTTCGGTTGGTTTTCGATATCATTGATCGAAACTAACAGACAGTATTTCAAACTCAATTAGCATCCTTCTCTCGAAGTGAGACCCTTATATTCAATGTAGTTAGTGAAGTGAATTATATAACCTTCCGAATTTAACCTATTCGAATATCCTACCTAGCCACCTATTTATTCTGTACTGGAACCACATAGGTTTAGGTAGTGCCTTTCTGGAACCAAGCAACGTGTAAAAAGGTACCTACTTGAAGTTAAATGTACGTCTCCTACCGTGTAAAATAAAGGGAAATTGAAAATTTATTATCTTTTTAATCAATGCTTAAAGCGAAATGTAGCGGAGACACGATCCGATTAATGAAACACTAGTTAATATTAATTTTAATGTTTAGTTGGCACTACCTACAGGCAATTAAGCTACCTATTAGAATAAAATTAGGTCATTCAATTATTTAATTCCAGCCTCAGCGTAATTTAATACTGTGTTAATACCTACGACGATTTCGTTATGGATTGACGCAAATTGAAATAGACGCTGAGATAGGTATACATCACAGAACATTTAATAAGAGGTTAGAAAGGCGATGTGGGCGGGTCACGCGCGCCACTATGTTGAGCGAACGCTCATCTATGGTTCAAACGTACCAAAAACACACCTCAGTCGGCCGCGGACTGTCTTGGGAAGTTTTACGCGCAAAAAAGTGTTTAAAATGCCTTCTTGCGCGGTAATAACCTGCAGAGCTAGAAGCCAAAATGTCAATGTGACTAATGGCAAGATATCTTTTCATCGGTAAGTACATTAAACCTTGATTTTAAATGATTTAATTGAAAATACTAAAGACATTATGTTTTCCTTCACTAGTGTGACTGGATCGTAAATTTGTATGTACATCGCTGGTGCGAACAACGCGCTTCAACAGAGTCATGTACGCGAGCGGCAATGTAAAGCGTAGTGCGTATGAACGATCAACTCCACTTATTACCTGGTATTACCCAATAAGAGTAACTTGTCGATAGGGCTGTGTAGCGTTTTTCCACCGTATCGATAAATAGTTTATTTGTTTCTGAGTTTATTATTATGAACTTTTAATGATAGTTACAGATTTAGATTTTAATCATAAATGTTTGAAATATTGTTGTAGTATTTTGTGTTTGTTGGTTTTGTTGTATAGTGTGTTTTAAATATTGTTGATGTATTCAAATAAAAACCATTTGTTACCAACCATAGTTGTTTTTTTATTTTATTTATTTCTTATAAAGAAACAGAAATTATAAGCAAAAGAAATATCATTATGTCTCCATACATTTTTTAATCTATACTTATAATAAAACTGTAACAGGTCCAATTCTGTACATTGAAGATATTTTGAAAAATTTTTTTGGAGGTCACTCATTATTCGATACTGAAGCCAAATCTGTAATTTTTTTCATTTTTATCTGTCTGTCTGTATCTTGGCCGCGCATCACGCCGAAACTACTGAATGAATTCAAACTTGGCACGATTTGAGCCCATACTACGAGGTAGGTCATAGAATACTTTTTATCCCGAAATTCTACCCCCGAAGGGGTGAAATAGGGGTTGAAAGTTCGTATGAAAGTCCTTAATTTCTCAAGTTATAGCCATGAAACTTGGTATATGAGCTGCGGGTTGAAAATGAAAACATATGTGTTTCACAGTTTTTCAAAATTCCACTCCCGAAGGGGTGAAATAGGGGTTGAGAGTTTGTATGAAAATCCTTAATTTCTCAAGTTATAGCCATGAAACAGCATTTGGGCTTTCGTTAAAATATGAAGAAGTACTTGTTTCACCATTATAGGGGGATTATACCGTGGGTTAGTAATATAGGATACTTTTTATCCTGGAAAATTAACTGAAAAACTTATTCCACGCGGACGAAGTCGCGGGCATCAGCTATAAAGAATATACATACATACATACATACTTTTTATCCCGGAAAATTAATGAGTTCCCGCGGCAATCGAAAAAACTTAGTCCACGCGGACGAAGTCGCGGGCATCAGCTAGTTTAAAATAAAATAGTAAAATCTACAGACATAGAGTCCAACTTAAGTTAACAATATGAATATTGACATGCTGTCGACCGTACGAAAAATAAACATCGATAAAAAATATTTTAGTCAATCCCTAGCGTACGTTGCTGTTTTACACGACAACACGCGCAAGTTTAAAGTTTCACTAGTGTGCGTAGCTTCGCCAATCGCAGCGCTTTTTTCTGCCTCACGCACACATGGCAACTCTCGTGTGTATTCGTTTAGATTAGTAGTAGTGAAGAATGGTGGGATCAAAACGGCGACAGTAGTGGTGGGTCGTTATCGTATTTTCGACAAACGAAACGTAACCGTTTCGCCGACGACGAAAACGGTTGCAGAAAACGGTTATCGTTGCAACTGGTTTGCAAACCAGTTGCGACGACAACCGTTCTTTAGAACGAAACATATTTGATATGGAAAGAGTTGCGTTTTTTTTAGTGAAACGGTTGCAGTTTCTTACAACTGTTAAGTAACGATTATTATTATGATTAAGTAACATTATCGACTGTATGTCATAGGCATAAAGTTCACTTTTGATTGTAAGAACTGTTTTGAGAACGAACGTGTCGTTGAATAAATTCATTCTCGACTGTATGTCAGCGACATAAAGTTCACTTTTGATTGTAATAACTGTTTTGAGAACGAACGTGTCGTTGAATACATTCATTTTCGACTGTATGTCATCGACATAAAGTTCACTTTTGATTGTAATAACTGTTTTGAAAAACGAACGTGGAACGAGGACGACTACCAGTTATTCGAAGACTGGTTTGTGCAACGAAAACTGTTAACTGTTTTACCCAGGACGTAAAAACGGTTTCACCGTCGCAGAGCCGAGAACGGTTTTTTGAAACGGTTTCTCGTCGCAACGCCCACCAGTAGGCGACAGCGGTTTCCGTACAAAATTTGCACTAGGGCCTTTCTAACCTCTTATTAAATGTTCTGTGGTATACATATTATGTAGGTGGGTATCTACTATCTACCGTTGATTCTGGTAATAATTTATCTCTAAAATCGGATAATAATATAACCCTACCAAATTGTTCGGGAGAGTCGACTGTAACTATATGTCCCAAGAAAAACCGAAACCGGTCATTCATGGCAGGAAAATCGTCCAGCGAATATCTGTCCCTATCTTGCCTCTTTGTCCCTTGCCACTAAAACAATTATTTTCACAGGTAAACATGGTGCACCAAAATGTTCAAATTGGACTTGAGAATGTTATCCCTAACCTGGTAAGTTTTACTTTTTAATTAAAATTAATGAATAATAATCCTCCTGACTGAATTTCGGCCTCGGCGGCCAATCTCCATAGAGATTAGCCTTCTGCGCGGGAGATATTATAGTGCACAAGTATGCACTATCTATCATATCTCTCCTTGGCGCAGTGGCGAGTTCTTATAAGTGGGAAGTCCTGGGTTAGATCCTGATGGAGTTTTTTCTGGTCTGGTCTGGTAGAAGGGTTCGGCTGTGCTAGCTATTTAGCGTTCCGGTACGATGATGTGTAGAAACAAGAAAATGATTAGGGATATATATGGATTTAGTAGAATTTAGCCCACTATCTTCATGGACTGCATCATCTCTTACCACGCGAGATTGCAATCAAACGCTAACATGTACTTAGGTAGTGCAATAGAGCACCTAAAACAACCCTCTGTACCTACCTACTAGTTTAAAATGTATGAACATAAAGGGAGGTATATAATAGGTACTGAATACATAAGATGGAGGTAAGGAACGTAGGTTTATTAGATCTGCACAATTTCAGTGGAGACATCTGGAACATCTTCAGTATAATATTAATCTCAACGCGTGCTGAATTTAGATTGCAGTAGGTATTTCCCGCGAACTGAACTGAGCCACTTTGCATGCATATGCTAACTATGCACAATGCAAGGAATTATCAATTACTTGTCTTTGTGTATTATAACGATAACTCTATGGCGCAGCGGTGCGAAGCTCTGTCGCAAATTTCAAGGTTTGATACTCACTCCCAGGCGCCTGAATTTGACTGGTACTTGATCCCTTTAATCTTGTTAGATTCCTGCAGAATTACACTTATTGTGATGTTCCTTTCTCCTAATATGGGTAGGTACGGCAGTTATAATATTAAACCCATACCACTATGAGCGTATTATAAACGATATCGTACCGGAACGCTAAATCGGTTGCGGATTATAGCGAGTTAAATTTCTAGTTCTTTCATTATTTTCAATTCAATCAGGCGAGATCACAGTCAAGGGCTAAAGGCCAAGTTGTAGTGGATTAAAAATAACCTATATTTTTCAGAATCCTAGCAACGCCAATGTACCAAACGGCTCTTCCGCGGAGGACCGTAAGGGCAACGTCACATACGGCATCGATGACAACCCTCCGTGGTATCTCTGTATATTCCTCGCCTTACAGGTACCTAACTATTTTGTTACAAAGTATGAAAGTACTTACCTATTTTATGAAATTAATTGATTTATTTCACCATAAAGCCTTATATTTTTAACCGACTTCCAAAAAAGGAGGACGTTCTCAATTGGGCGCGTATCTTTTTTTTTTTAATTTTCAATTTATGTCAATGCGTATCCCCGTGGTTTCTAAACCAATTTGAAAAATTTTTTTTTAAGTGGTTAGAGGAAGCTTGCGAGGTAATCCCATACAAAATTCTGACTCCAAATCCTCAATCCTGATGCTGTATCTAGGTGTACCGTACTACATGAAATCCTCAAAACTAGGGAGTTAGGAAATTTTGTAAAGTAAAAAATAATTTTGATTTCTACACACTATGTTGAAGTTGGGGGGGTTTAACAAAGTTGACGCATCAGGTTCGCTTTTTGGAAAGAATTTTTTATCAAAATATTATGAGTTCAGTTCAGCTACTAGGACAGGACGGAATCTTTAAATTGATGAATAAACATACATATCCACTTAACCACCAATACCATATATACTTACCATTCTGCTATAACTTGACTGCGATCTCACCTGATGGTAAGTGATGATGCAGTCTAAGATGGTACCCCTGTTAGGGGTATGGCAGTTATATTAACCCCACACCCCTATCGGTTTCTAACTTTCTACACGACATCGTACCGGATCGCTTAATCGCTTGGCGGTACGTCTTTGCCGGGAGGGTGATTAGTGGTAGCCACGGCCGGAGCCTCCCGTCAGACTAGACCAGAGAAAATTCAGAAATATTAAATTCCCAAATTGAGCCTGCCGGGAATCGAACCCGGGACTTCTCACGTTAAAACAACAGCGCTAAACAATGCGCCAGGGAGGTCGTCAATACTATTATATACTAATAATAGCTTTTCAAGCTACAGTATGTAGGTTACTCTGATTCAACTCTTGTTAACCCACGATGCAACAAGTGAATATAACTTAAAGAATTAAAAAATACGACTGCCATAGTTAAATGATATTTTTTTGTGAATCACTGGATATTGAAATATAGTCGTACCTATATATTTTTAGAATCTACTCATCATTTTCTTGATGATGACAATATAGTTAATCTCATTTTGAAAAAAAAATCAAATTTAGTCTTTGATGCGGGACCATGGTCACCCTATCAATTTTTTTTTAAATTTTACTAGCCTATGTCACCCGGAATAAGCTAAGGATTCTAACGATATCTCATTCATCCAAATCCGTTCAGGCGTATAGAAGTTATGGAGGAATATACAAACTCGCATACATACATACATACATACATACATACATACATACATACATGAACCCTGAAATCAATATACTCCTTTTTTCAGGCAGTCGTATAAAAATGAGGATGTTGTAAGTTGGACTATGTGTCCAAAGAGGTCAAGTTAATAGTAGAAAATATGAATAGTGTAGTTTTCGTATACGATAGGTTTATCTGGGATGGTTGAGGTCGTCAAATGAGCTACCTATGTGTTTATCCCCCAGCACTACCTGACAATGATCGGAGCTATAGTGGCAATCCCCTTCATACTGTGCCCCGCGCTGTGCATGGAGGAGACTGATCCAGACCGATCCAACATCATCTCCACTATGATATTCGTCACAGGTACAAATTATTGATACTATATACGGTTCTGATCCGAACACGTGCGTTGGGAGGGTGTTCCACAGTAGGATGTGGAACACCCTCCCAACGCACGTGTTTCCTACCACGTAATCGTATAACTTAAGTACCTTCAAGGCAAAAGTGAATAGGCATCTTCCAGACAAGCGCGCTCCAACCTAGACCTCATCATTGCTTTGCACTAAGCATGATTGTCGCCAAGCGCAAGCTTATCTCACAATAAAAAAAATACTAACTAATAAATTGTTAACTAGATAACGCCCGCGATTTTGATCAACATTAGTGTATCTCTAAGTAACTTAAAACCTATTTGTTAGTACAGGGCAGGCTCGATTTGCCAATACGTCCGCTCCGCGATTTCGCCCGCGTTAATTTACGTTTTTTTATTCTCAAGGGAACTCCTTAATTTTCCGGGATAAGTAGCCTATGTCCTTCCCCGGGATGAAACCTGTCTCTGTATACCTTCATCAAAATCGGTTGAAAAGATGGGCCGTGAAACCGTAGCAAACAGACAGACAGACAGACAAACACTTTTGCATTTATAATATTAGTATGGATTTATAATGTTATTAGAATGGATACGTATGGATGTTACAGAGGGGAAGGATTTATAATAATTATCTTCAAAGACAAGTAAGTATATTACAGTAATAAGAAGGTACAATTAATCTCTCTGAAAATCTCGCCTACGGAATAGATCTACGTTTCCATATTTTACTTAATCGTTACAATGAATCGTTTATTTACTCAGATAAAACTCGTGTTTCCGAGATAAATAGAAATATATATCTAGTTATCAGTCATAGAACCATCTTTTGACTTGACTCATGGTAATCCTGAATTAGTACTGTAGTGTAATTAGTAGTAATATCATTCAGTTTTATTACACGTTTCTCATTATCTTCTAGAGATATAAAATGTGATTTCCGTACCTATCCATTACTGTGTAGTTTTGAGGTGAAAAATCTTAACTTATTCTATATAGTTTTTAATTATTTTCTTACGGAATACAGACAAGTTTTAAAATTGTAAAAATATCATTAGATACTAATGATTATTATCATCAAACCATATATTATAGGAAATACCAAGCAGTAAATAACTTAGACACAATTTGGACCTTTATGTCCGATATTTTTTATAGGAAGTCGGCCATATAACTTCAATTTATGTTTTTGTTTGAGATATAAACTTATAATATTTAATATCATCAAAACATATTAAATTCGAATGTACCTAGCTACCATTACGGCTGTACTATTCTGTGCTACCATTCCTAGAAATAGGTACAACAGCATCCGATATCTAGACTGCGACGGAAGGGATTTGAAACCGTGCTATACTAAAATAATAAGTCCATTATTCTAAAGTTATTTTATCTGAAAATTCATAATATTACTGAGCGAAAATAAAAAAATAAAAAACAAAAATATATTCCTTTGGAGGTGCTGGGATTTGAACCCAGGACTTTCAGCATGCGAAGCAGACACTCTACCACTGAGTTACACCCCCGATGATGAATAGTCTAAAATTACTTAACTTACTCTACAATGGGCCTGATTCTGTATCTCTAAACTAAATAAAATATTAGAGTAACTATTACAAATATTGCTAACCCTTTCTGTAGGGAGTATTATGAAAGGGTTAGCAATATTTGTAATGCTCTAATTTTAGTTTAGTTTAGAGATTGTGTACTACAGAATCAGCCCCATTATGTCGTTTTCAATCTCCAAGATTTTTTTCACGGAATATTGTGATTTGTGACTTCACTAATATAATAATTTAAGGCATATTAGTGAAAAATCATCTTTTCTAAAATAAGTACTTATTCCAAAGTAAAGTAATCTATAACCTTACTTATTCCTTACTTATATATTATCTTGTCTGATGTAAAATACTTAATAAGGACGTTAGTTTGGAACATTTGTTTGATTTCGATTGATTGACATGTGGAGCTGCGGAGCATTGCGAAAATGCGTCAGGTGACTAAGATTTTACACCAAGGAGTTTTGATACCTACTCGTATTTTCCTTTATGGGATATTTCTTTTACAGGTCTAATAACATGGCTACAATGTACGTTCGGCTGTCGCCTTCCAATAGTGCAAGGGGGTACCATATCGTTCCTTGTACCAACGTTGGCCATACTAAACCTGCCTACTTGGAAATGTCCTGCGCCGGACGTGCTAGCAGCGATGTCCGGGGAGGAGAGGCGGACTCTCTGGACCAGTAGGATGTGTGAATTGTCCGGGGCCATCGCTGTGTCCGCATTGTTTCAAGTCATTGGGGGTAAGTGATTCTTGTATGGTTCAAGTATCCGGAATCGGAAGCCCAATTGACTAAGAAAATCATAATCATTTGAGAGTTCAAAATGTTTTACTCGAACTGTTTATGGAATCTAAATATATAAAAGGCAAAGGTGACTGACTGACTGACTGACTGATCTATCAACGCACAGCTCTAACCACTGGTCGGATCGGGCTGAAATTTTGCACTCAGATAGCTATTTTAACGTAGGCATCCGCTAAGAAAGGATTTTTGAAAATTCCAACCCCAAAAGGTTGTATAAAAGTTCGTGATACACGAACGTCAACGAACGAATCGGGATGGACGTGATTTTTGGCATGGGTATAGTTGACGACGTGGAGAGTGACATAGGCTACTTTTTATCCCGGAAAATTAAGGAGTTCCCGCGGGAATAAAAAAACTTAAAGCACGCGGACGAAGTCGCGGGCATCAGCTAGTTCATTCATACTTTTAGACATGCAGACATCTAGGCCTCCATAAAATTAGTGATATAGACTTGTAAATAGTATTAGATAGTATTAGGTAATATATTAGTAAGTATTAATATAGTAATAAGGTAGCGACCCCAATAATGGACACCTTAAGAAAAATTTTGATCGTTTTAATAAATTCCTCATTGGTTTGTGTAGATTTTCAGATATTGTTTAGTCATACCTATAGTTTAATGTTTATTTATTGTTATTGGAATTCGAAAATAGCTCTTAATACTTAAACTTTAAAATAATTTATGAAATAAAAACCCTCTTTTTTGGACCAATAATGGACACCAAAAATCTAGTCATAGACACCCAATAATGAACAACACCCAGTTATAAACACCTATTTATGGACGATACCCAATGGTAGACCTCCAGTTATGCACATTTTTTTGTAATCGGCTGAAACCTTAAAATGATATGGAATAAGAAACTAAAACTGTATTTATGATATTATATACTTATTTATTGATTTTTTTAAATTCACACATGCTGTTTTACAATTGAATCATTAGCCTTTAACTAAACCAGTCTATCAATATTTAACTGGCCAGTCTCAAGATATCATTATTAAAAAGTAGGTAATTATATAATTTATGGCAACGAAATCAATGTTTTTAAGTAAAGTAAACTATAACTAAATTTTAAGTAGTAAACATGTGATACTTGCTCATCTCTTTTACAGCGTAAAAGCCTCTCTTGTTAGTTAGTACTGGGGCATCTATAACTTCAATAATGGTATCTTTACGGTACCAGATCTTATCGGGTTTTTCTGGCCATTTATATGTGTTCCCAGTCGAAAATGACATTGTGCTTATTTCATAGGACAGTTTTTCGACTTTTTCGACAACACCAGGGAAATATTCACCTTCATATCTGACTATAACATAATTTCCCTTAGCTATCTGTTTTTTGGATGACATTAATCTGTTTAGTGGCACATTTTCAGATTCCGAACCGCTCCAATTATTGGATTGTTCTTCATCATTAATATCATTTTTAGATAAATCTGCTTCTATATCATAATTGCTACAGTCACTTTCGCAATATTCCACGTCTGTGTTTGTTTCTTCCGTAGATATGTCCTCTGCTTTCTTAATATTATTCAACCTCTTGCTTCTCAACCGTTTCCTTTTCTTCTCTTTGCTAAGCTTCTCTTTCATAATTTTTTTTCTTTCCTTTCTCTAGCTCTTTTATCTTTTTCTTCCTGTATACGCATCTTTTCAGCTTCTTTTTTTATGTGATACTCTCTCCATTGTCGACCCGTTACTGCAAATGGTATTTTTTCTTTAAGTCTTCGTTTTTTCCCCTTGGATATATATCTTCTTTCGGCCAGTGCAAATTTCTTTTAAAAGGTGATGGTACTATATAGTTTCCAATTTTCATAGTCGGTTTATTCCAAAACGTCGTCTTTCTGGGGTTGTTTTAAAACATTAGGTTTTTCATTTTGATCAAAGTAATTTTTACAGGAGTTTTGTGTGTCATGTTCACGTAGTCAACAATATTATCATTTCCGGTTTTCGAAATATTACTGATATCTTCAGATTGGTAGGATGTGCAGAGACGGGATTTATTTGAAGTTGTATGGTAAGTTGTATGTTGTAGGATAAGTTTAAATATCTTGGGCATGATAGACCAGATAGGGTTCTTCGGTCGGCTGGTAAACTTATTCTTGAGGGGCCTACGTATCGGACTAAATACTTCCAAAGATCATTCGCACTCAAGGCCACCAGTCTTTGGAATGAACTTCCCTCACATATTAACCGTGCTAAAACCTTAAATAAGTTTAAAATTGACGTCAAAAACCATTATCTGTCTCTTTGTTATCTTTAATAGCGGCATGTATATTTTCTTTTTTTCCTTTTGTATATTTATTTATGTATTAAGTTATTATGTCTATTTAGTCTTACGTATGTCTATTATAATTATTTTGTATATATTAGTATATCATAATTATGTTTTATATAAATGGTATAGGTTAGTTTATTTAGATATTAGTATTTAAGTTTATTTTTATTTTTGCAGCACCTCCCGTTGTCCTCTTCTCCATTTTTTTCCCTAGCGCTAAGGTTGTCTGGAAGAGATCGCTGTTTAGCGATAAGACCGCCTTATTGTACCTATATTTTAAGTTTCCTTGTATTGTGTTTGTTTCTTTTGTGGTTTTGTGGTGTACAATAAAGAATATACACATACATATGGTCACAATTGCTAGTTCCAGGCTCGTTCTGCAGTATGTTAGGTGTTGTTACAGGTTTGGTCTTGCTGTTGTATGTCCGATCGTCGTAACTCGGTTTTTCAATTACAGCGTTAGAAGCGCTGATTTTTTTGCAGAGTTAGAAGATTCATGATCAGATTGTTGTTCGCCGGTAGACATTGTTTCGGATTGTAGAAGAGCAACTTCAAGTATGTTATTGTCCTGAATTTCATGTGTATTCACGGATGTCCCGTCACCATCTTGGACTGTACCGTCAAGACAGTGTTTTGCGCTTGCCCATAATATGTAAAAAAGCATTAGGTACCAAAAAAGTGTATCTCATAAAAAACTTAAAAGAAAATATTCGACAAATGTCCATGAATGGCACAGCTCAAAAAAAATATCCAGTCATGGACACTATGAAATATTATTCAAATACCATAACCTATCATGCCGCAATATTGTGAAATATTTCGCACATTTATACATTAAAACATAAAATAATACCAAATAACATTTGGGCTAATGCACTATAAACTAAAAACCAATTTGTGTACTTACTTCCTTACGGATTTTCTTAACAAAAACAGATTTCTATTCAACTAGTCGGAGCGAGGTTCCTTTAACGTTAACCATTTTGAAACAAAACGGCCGAATCGAATGAAACGTCATAATTCGACAGCTTATATGTCAAACTTTTAATTTAAGGGTTGCCATTATTCATAACCAAATTTGTGCTCTTATTTTTTAAACTTAATGTTTATTTTGTCCATTATTGGGTCCTTGTCCAAGACTGGGGCCGTTACCTTAGATAGTATTCGTAAAATTAGTGATAATGAATTACCTAGGGCCTGCACTTCTTTCTACTTGAAGTAGAAATGGCTCTAGAAGTCGCATTTTATGCAATTTTTATATGTGAAATTGGTACGAGATCCGGCTGCAAGATCGCTATATGTAGAGCGTAACGCGAGCCAGAGTACAAGTGGTGCCATCTAGGTGTCACAAAGTAAACTAAATTAACTTAGCCGCAAACAATTATTAGCACCGCCGACCGGGCGTCCACTACCTCGTGAGCTTCTACGATCGCCATCGCCTGCGCGGCACGCGGACGATCGTAGCGACGACGACGACGCGACACACACCGGAAATGACACTGACTCCGCGCGCGGCGGTGACCATATCGCCCGCGGCGCGGAGTCCACCGGATCTGACACCATCTCGGCGCGCGAGAGCGACCCCACTGCCCGCAACGCCGATACACCTGGACATGACACGGGTCCTGCACGCGGTGGCAACGACGTCACCCGCAGTGCGGACCCAACACCGGAGACGACATCAGGCCTAGGGGCCCGTAGCCTTCAAGGCAGGCCCTAGCCGACACACGGCTCAAAAACAATCACCGGGGTACAATGTTTCCAATATGGCGTTCCACAGGGCAGTGTTCTGGGCCCTACCCTATTTCTGATATACATAAATGAATTATGTAGCATGAAATTGCAAAATGGTCATGTATTTTCGTATGCAGATGATACTGCCATTATTTTTACGGGCAATACTTGGGAAGATGTTCGAAGTCATGCTGAAAAGGGGCTCTTGAGCATTGCCAAGTGGCTTAATTGTAATCTGTTGACGCTTAATACAACTAAAACAAACTACATGTGCTTTTCCATGAGTGAACGCTCCATGCCGCCGCATAATTTCGAAATGAGGATACATACGTCATGTGTGCAACTAGGTGCTGATGTGGGCTGTGACTGTCCGGCATTGAAGAAAGTTGCGACTATTAAATACCTCGGTGTCATGCTAGATCATCGTATGACTTGGTATTCTCATATAGATCTTGTATCAAATAGAATAAGGAAACTAATATGGATTTTTAAAAACTTAAGACATATAGCCTCTAAAAAAATATTAAACACTGTCTACTTAACTCTTGTTCAATCTATTATATCTTACTGCATTACTGTATGGGGCGGGGCAGCCAAAACAAAATTTCTAGAGCTAGAGAGAGCCCAACGATCCCTTCTGAAAGTTATGCTTTTTAAACCTTATAAATACCCTACCACACAACTTTATTCCGACGCTGGGTTACTCTCAGTCAGGAAGTTATATGTATTAAACATAGTTCTGAGAAAGCATAAATCATTACCTTTTATACCTCTCAGAAAAAGAAATAGATATGTTGTAGCAAAAACGCATTGTGCTAGAACTGCTTTTGCTCAAAACCAATATGGCTCACAATCAAATTACCTATATAATGTGATTAACAGAAAACTCAAAATATATCCTCAAAAATTTCATGCCTCCAAGGATCTTTTAAAAAAATATTTACTACCATTAAATTATGACGAAGTTGAATCCCTATTGAAACGCATCCTGTAAAAATATATATATTATATATATAAGTAAAAATTGATATACCTACCTAACTTTATAATATAAGATTATAATATGGCTTGTTAATATTTATCTAACACACATGTCGAATAAACATACACTCGTGATCACACACTACACAAATTCATACACTACACTACACACACACACATACACATGCGCATATACACACACACACACACACACACACACGCACACATACACCGCATACAGCTGTCACTCACTTAATTAATTAGTTTTTTGTATGTCTTTTCTATGTACCCACATATTATGTTCTGTTATTATAGTACTCGTGTTGTTTATTTTTATTATTATTGTTAAGGAAGAGCGGAGTCTTCTGCCACAGGGGTATTATTACTCTTAAAAGAAGGCTCCAACCTTTTACGTGTTAAAAATAATGTAGTTAAAGAAAAATAAACTATTTTATTTTATTTTTATTTTAATGTTACCCCGCGCCCCGCCCGGGTAATGAGGCCAGGCCTCGAAGCCCGTACCCCCGCTTGGCCCTCACGGGCCAACCGGAGAAGACCCCTGCTGCTGAAACAATTATTTTAATTAAAAATACTAGCCTGGCAAATATATATTCCCCCATTTATAATTACGTACTCGATTCACGTAGCAATCTTGCAGTCGGATCTTAGAACAATAATTAATGTATTGGTTCCACAAATTGCCGTACGAGTAAACTGAGCATGTTTTATCACATTTTGTCAGGGTATTTCGGCATCATCGGCTCATTGCTGCGGTTCGTGACCCCGCTGACCATCGTCCCAACGGTGGCGTTAGTGGGATTGACGCTGTTCGACCACGCGGCTGAGGCGGCGTCCCAGCAGTGGGGTATAGCGGCTGGGTAAGCTTTTACCATTATTTATAACTAGGTAATTGATTCCCAAAGAACACATTGGCGCATTGTTTGATGGGCGGGGCACATAGTTAGAAGAACCGATAGACGTTGGGGTCCCAAAGTGTTCGAGTGGCGACCACGCACTGTAAAGCGCAGCGTTGGCAGACCTCCTACTCGCTGGACGAACACCATCAGACGAGTCACAGGGAGCCGCTGGATCCAGGCGGCGCAAGACCGCGGCGTGTGGAAATCCTTGCAAGAGGCCTATGTCCAGCTGTGGACGTCTATCGGTTGAGGATGATGATGATGATGAATTGATTCCCATGACTTCGCGTGAGTTTAGTTTTTTCAACATTTTCCGCACATTTTCCGGCAAAATAATAAAAATTTGCCCTGGTGTACCTGTACCCTATTTGTGTACCACATTTCACCAAAATCGGTTGAATAGACAGGCCGTTAAAGCGTAGCATACAGACAGACACACTTTGGTGCCAGCCACATTATTCGCGTGGATTTACATAAGCTTAAAATGTCCATTAAAAGTGTGCTCCTTAAAAAAGCTTATTAGGTATATCTTGAAGATTGATTATGTAAACGATATAAGAGCATGGATTTGACTCGCTCTAGCTAATGGCTATGCTCGGGACTACAGTTATTTGTATCCATATAATGACTGTAATTGGGTAATATTTGACAACTTTTTAGGGTTCCGTAGCCAAATTTGGCAAAAACGGAACCCTTATAGATTCGTCATGTCTGTCTGTCTGTCTGTCCGTCTGTCTGTCTGTGTGTCCGTCCGTATGTCACAGCCACTTTTTTCCGAAACTATAAGAACTATACTGTTGAAACTTGGTAAGTAGATGTATTCTGTGAACCGCATTAAGATTTTCACACAAAACTAGAAAAAAAACAATAAATTTTGGGGGTCCCCATACTTAGAACTGAAACTCAAAAAATTTTTTTTCATCAAACCCATACGTGTGGGGTATCTATGGATAGGTCTTCAAAAATGATATTGAGGTTTCTAATATCATTTTTTTCTAAACTGTGCGCGAGAGACACTTCCAAAGTGGTAAAATGTGTGTCCCCCCCTGTAACTCCTAAAATAAGAGAATGATAAAACTAAAAAAAATATATGATGTACATTATCATGCAAAATTCCACCGAAAATTGGTTTGAACGAGATCTAGTAAGTAGTTTTTTTTAATAATTTAAAACTTAGTACATCTTTGTACGGAACCCTCGGTGCGCGAGTCCGACTCGCACTTGGCCGGTTTTTTTGTGATTATTGTATTCAAAAGGTAGGAAAGTTTTTTGTGATTATTATATTTGTAGAGGATCTCCCAAAAGTCGTTATATCCATATCCCCTGTTAGTTTTATGTTGAAAACTATCGACTAAAGTAAAAAAGTGCGTAGACTTTGATGACGTCACTATGCAATATTTCATACAAAATCCCATACTAAGCACACGTTTTGACGTTCCTTATTTGACTAGTTGTCAAATACCCAAATTTTGATTGGAAAGAGCAAACACCGAGTTTCTCGCTGGCTCTTCTCGGTAGGAGTGGCATTCCGAATGCAGCGCGCAGCGGTAGATTCACTCGACGATTCAAAAGCACATAAAAGTTTGTTTGAATAGAGAAGTTTGAAGTTTAATATGGAATATGGATTCATCCCTGGGGGTCTACTCTCTTTCTCTCAAACGAAACTTCGCAAACGAACGTAATTAGTCGGTTATTAGACCCACACAAAATCGTTTAATCCAATCGGTCACGAAAATTGTCTATGGATCCGTACTTCGTCTGCGTGTACCAAAACGAAATAGAGAGGAGCATAGAGATAATATTATGTAGGAGAGGAGTTACCGAAATTTCGTTCGTTCGTTTGCGAAGTTTCGTTTGAGAGAAAGAGAGTAGACCCCCTGGATTCAACGTACCTATCCGTCGTCGTCGTATATTAAAAACTAGCTTTTGCCCACGACTTCGTCCGCGTGGACTACGCAAATATCAAAATCCCTATACTCCCTCAGAGATTGAATTGTCGAAAATCCTTTCTTGCGGCGAATGTCTATGCGTCATAATAGCTATCTGTACCTATGCCAAATTTCAGCCCGATTCATCCAGTGGTTTATAGATCAGATTAGTCAGTCAGTCACCTTTTCCTCTAATATATTTAGACTAGCGGATGCCCGCGACTTCGGTCGCGTGACAACACGTTGAAACCCTTAATACAGACCATTGAGGGTAGAATTTTCAAAAATAGCGAAAAATTTAGGTATTCCTTTATTTTAAACCGGTAACATAAATACCAAGTTGAATGGAAAAATAACGGACTTTCATACAAACTTGTAGCCCCAATTTTACCTTTTTGGGGAAGGAATTAACTAAGCTCCTTTCTTAGTGGATACCTACTCTTCACAAAAAACACACCCTCCAAATTTCTTGTCTCTATGACCAGCGGGTTAGGCTGTGCGTTGATATGTAACATATAAGTCAGTCAGTCAGTCAGTCAGTCAGGACTTTGAATTTTATATAATACTAGAGGACGCCCGCGACTTCGTTCGCGTGGCATAAGTTTTTTAATTCCCACAGGCACTCCTTCATTTCCGGGATAAAAAGAAGCCTATGTCACTCTCCAGATCCTCAACTATACCTACCCATGCAAAAAATCACATCGATCCGTTGCTCTGTTGCGGCGTGATTGAAGGACAAACTCTCTATTTAACGTCCTTGGGGATAGAAATTTCAAAACTGTGGAATACGTATTTCATAATTTTAAATCGGAAGCCCAAAATATACCAAGTTACTAACACAAGTAAGTTAGTTAGGTAAGTTACGAAGGGCTATAACTTGAAAAACGACGGACTTTCATTCAAATTTCCAACCCCTATTTAACCCCTTTGGGGGTGAAAGTTTTGAATATTTTGACACACGTACTTCTTTATTTTTTACCGAAAGCCAAAATATCGAGTTTCATGGATATAACTCGAGAAATGATGGACTTTCATACAAACTTTCAACCTTAATTTCCTTCCCTTAGGGGTGGAGTTTTGAAAAATCCTTCCTTAGTGAGCGCTTACATCACAAAAGGAACCTACTGTCAATATTTCAAGTTTCTAACCCCAGCGGTTTAGGCTGTGCGTTGATATATAAGTCAGTCACTCAGTCAGTCAGGACTTTGAATTTTATATATATAGATATAGATTTAGATATCGATGTAATGAAGTCGGAAGAAATGTAATAAGGTATACGGGATTAACGGAGTAATTAACTGGAGTTAGATCCCAGGCGGGTTTAAAGGGGCAAGCAAATTGTTAATGATGAAATAGAAATGGTATCGGGTCTCTATTATCAGGACTGGTGTGATGGTGTCGTTGATTATAAGCAATTCACTCACTCGCAGAATTATTTTAGTTTATTTATTTATTAAGGAAAACCAGCAGCTTATTTTTCTAAATAGTCTTAAAATTAGGTAACTTATAGCTAATAACAGGTTTTCAGAGCTAGTAAAATAGTAGTAGTAGTAGGTAGTAGTAATTGAGAAAATATTGCACATTGTAACAAAATGGATCTTCTAGTGTAGTATTGTGACAACAGGTGGCGCCACTAGTTGCCTGAATCGCGCTACCGGTTCGTGTTTTCCATAACTTAAGTACCGGAGGTTAACATTATCACCGCGGGCTCGATCGCACTGTGGCGTGACACACTGATATGACTCCACGGACCAGTGCCCCGCCTGTAGTTGCAGGCGGGCGGCGTCGCCCTGAACAGTAACCCCGAGACCCGAAAGGGTCTGCGAGGACGACCAACGAGGTTTTGTCAATCTAATATCAAGGATTCCTTCGGTTAGGCCAGTAGAGGAGCAGACGGCTCTCCTGTACCAAGCTACATTCCTAAGCGATAGCGGACGGCTTCCACAGACGGCCCTTCGTTTTGGCTGATGGTATTAGCGTACTCAAACGGTCAAACCTATTACCTAATTAAGTTACAAAGTATTGTGCATACGAAAATAAACTTCTATCTTCTTGCTACACGGCGTATTACTTCCGGCCCCGTCCCAGCTCCGTTACAAGATAATAATTTCATCTCATTAGTAAAAAAAAAGTCCTAACTTCCAACTCGCGCCAATGCCAAGGCTTAGACCTAAAAGCTGTAATTTTGCTAAGAGATACCTAAAAAGCATTGTCAGGAAACTTGCATGCCCGGAAGTTTTTCATAATGGTAAAATTAATTTAATTTAATTGCCACAGTTTAAACTAAGGTCACAGTTCAAGCGGAGGTCAAAGGTTATCGCCCGAACCACTATCGATCTAACTCGATAATTAAAAAAAAATACGTGATACCCATACTTAATTACTTAATCCATATAATATTATAAATGCGAAAGTGTGTCTATCTGTCTGAAATTAATGAAATTAATTATATTTCTAGGTCTATATTCATGGACTCGGAGAGCTCGTTTCGCTCAGTGAAATATTAAACAAAAATTGAATTAAAAAAATAATATACGAATCGTTAGATCATACTTCATACTTAATAGGTATTATAAATGCGAAAGTGTGTTTGTTTGTTTGTCCTTTAATCACGCCGCAACAGAGCAACGGATCGACCTGATTTTTTTGCATGGGTATAGTTGAGGACCCGGAGAGTGATATAGGCTTTTTATCCCGGAAAAATAAGGAGATCCCGTGGGAATTAAAAAAAAACTTTTTCCACGCGGACGAACTCGGTGGCATCAGCTAGTACTATAATAAAATATTTAGATTTATATTGCTACAGACATATTGGTATAATAGTATGGATTTTCGAACAGCGTCCAGTTTCCATAATATACCTAATTTCCAACATAAGAATGCTCTAAGATAAGCCCGAAGGCATCGTTAAAACTATTTTCTTTAACTTGGTATAACTGCATTTATACTATTAACATTATACCTTAGCTTATAATATTAGTTTTATCTAGTTTCTTTCATATTTTTCCTTTAGTTTTTCAATAAATGGCGACCTCTGTGACCCCGTGGATAGCGCTGTGATTTTACAAGTGGGAGGACTCGGGTTACATCCCCGGCAGGACAATTATTTGGGAATTTATAATTTCAGAATTTATGGTACTTTTTATCCCGAAATTCTACCCCCCGAAGGGGTGAAATAGGGGGTGAAAGTTTGTATGAAAGTCCCTAATTTCTCAAGTTATAGCCATGAAACTTGATATATGAGCTGCGGGTTGAAAATGAAAACATATGTGTTTCACAGTTTTTCAAAATTCCACCCCCGAAGGGGTGAAATAGGGGGTTGAGAGTTTGTATGAAAATCCTTAATTTCTCAAGTTATAGCCATGAAACAGCATTTGGGCTTTCGTTAAAATATGAAGAAGTACGTGTTTCACCATTATAGGGGGATTATACCGTGGGATAGTAATATAGGCTACTTTTTATTCTGGAAAATTAACTGAAAAACTTATTCCACGCGGACGAAGTCGCGGGCATCAGTTAGTTTATAATATTAGTATGGATATGGATTCAGTTGTATGGCCCCCGTTCGCAATCAAGGGCTAACGTGTAGTGGAACAAAACAAAATCGATACAGCACCTGTGGACGTTTGTGTGGAACTGTAAACAACACAGGTCCGCCGGGAGAGGCATCTGGGACGAGAGGCCGTTGCCATGGCGACCGCGCCCCGCTCTACCAGTACCAGTTGCGTGTTATCGATTCATCTGCATCTGTGCTCCAGCGTCCTTGCATACGACTAACTACATGTTACTTTATGTGACCGGCCTTTTGGCCACTTATAAATAAATAAATAAATAAATAAAAGCTTTATTGTCTCTTATTGTTAGAATAAAACAAAACACTTAACGACTAAATCCAGCGACTAAATAAAATGAAATTTATTCTAACAATATACAATAGGAGGCAAACTCAGCATTGCTGAGCATTGATAACAATGCTCAACGCTGGTTTTCAGTTTGCTCCGGTTATTATTGGTTTGCTTATTTACCTCCTTGGCTAAACTTTCTATATTTATAGTGGTTTATTATTTTATTTTACTTTGTACTAGCTGATGCCCGCGACTTCTTCCGCGTGCCAACTTTGGACGAATTTTCTGAGAAAGTCCTACACGGCAATACGCGTGCAGTATAATGATGCGTTTCGCATCTTGATGGGTTTGCCTAGGTACTGTAGTGCTTCAGGTATGTTTGCCGAATCGAGAGTGCCTGACTTTTATGCTGTTATCAGAACACGAGTTGCATCCTTTTGGGAGAGGATCAGGCAATCTCAAAATACCATTTTACAAACGGTGTGTGATGTTATGCCTAGTCCAATATTCACATATTGGTTATCTGTTCATCAAACCCGTAATAGAAAGTAAGATGACAAAGATTAGACTGCTGTTTCATAATGACCCCTGGGGAGAGTTTTTTAACCTTCCCAGATAGTTTTAAGTTTCATATATTTTTATTTTGTTTTAAATTGTTTAATTATTAGGTTAATATTTTAACGGTACATTGTTAAAATGTAAACTTGAGTGGGTTTTAATGCCTCTAATAAAAACTTTATTATAAGTCTTTTTTAATTCCCACGGGAACTCCTCAATTTTCCGGGATAAAAAGTAGCCTATGTCACTCTCCAAGTCCTCAACTAGGTAGGTATACCCATGCAAAAAATCACGTCGATCCGCTGCTCTGTTGCGGCGTGATTGAAGGACACTTAGGTTACTTTTTATCCCGGAAAATTAAGGAGTGCCTGTGGGAATTAAAAAAACTTATGCCACGCGAACGAAGTCGCGAGCTTCCGCTAGTGTTAAGATAAGGGCATTTAATGTAACGTATTTTTTTAATTATTGTAATTTTATTTAATTTATGTACTGGTTTTGCCTTAACAGGGCTTGAAATCCATACTAATATTATGAATGCGAAAGTGTCTGTCTGTCTGTCTGTCTGCTACGCTTTCACGGCCCATCTGTTCAACCGATTTTGCTGAAATTTGGTATAGAGGTAGGTTATATCCCGGGGAAGGGCATAGGATTTTTATCCCGGAAAGTTAGGGAGTTCCCGCGGTATTGTATTATCTAATGCAAAATAAATGAATATGAATATGGAAATTCTGAACATTCAAAAGATTGTGTTGTTCCAGTACATTCACTCTGCTGACGATATTCTCCCAGTGCATGAGCGAGGTGAGGATCCCCACACTAGCGTGGAAGCGCGGCGTTGGCTGCACCGTCATATGGTTCCCGCTCTTCAAACTCTTCCCCGTAAGTTCTTCCAATCCGCATGTATTAAGTATTGATGAGAAAGCGTGTCAGTCTATCAGTTTGTCCGTCTGTCAGTCTCTCTGTATGTCTGTCTGCTATGCGTTAAAGGCTCATCTTTTCACCCGATTTTGTTAAACTTGGGTTATAAATAGGTTGCATCCTGGGGAAGGACATAGACTAATTTTATCCCAGAATATGAATGAGTTTCCGCGGGAATAAAAACTAAGCCAACGCGGACGAAGTCGTGGGCATGATCTAGTAGGACACAATTATTAGTATCTTATAAGAGTCGACTTGTTTTGATTTTAGGACCGGCTAACCCTGCCCCTCGATTGTGTAAGGAAATTGTAATCGTAATAGTTTGTCAAACGGATAATTCGACCTGTTTATGGAGTACATACTCGTAGATGCCTGCACGTCAAAGAGCATACAGTGTGAACACCTAAAAACAGTTCGAGTAATGCGTTTCAAGCTGTCAAATGATTACGATTTTCTAAGACAATAATTGGGCCTCTTATTATACTGAGAAGAGCCGGCATTTTTACTCCATTTGATGTGTATTCAGGTGCTGCTCACGATCGCGATAATGTGGGCCGTGTGCGGCGTCCTCACCGCCACAGACGTGTTCCAGAGCGGCCATCCCGCGCGGACCGACACCAAGCTTAATATCATTGAGGACGCGCCCTGGTTCCGCGTACCCTACCCAGGTTGAAAATTGTCTAAAATAAATAAGTCTCTGCCGTTAGTTCAGTGGTTAGTTCGACTGCGGATGATAAGTCAATTTTCACAGCAGATATATGTAATCCAGTGTTTCTATCAGAATCGTCGAGTGAATCTGTTCGGTATGCCGTTCCTACCGAGAAGAACCAGCAAGAAACTCGGTGGGTGCTCTTTTGAAAAAAATAATTTACAATTACAACAATGTGTACTCATAGATACCTACATAAAAAACCGCAGTCAGTACTGCTGGTGCGAGTCAAATCCATGCTCTCTTATTATCATTTACATAATCTAGTACCTATCTAATATAACTAATATAACTATCTATTAAAACTTTTTTCAGGAGCATACTTTTAATGGATTTCTTAAACTTGTGTAAAGGCAAGTTTAAAATAGGTTTCTATTATTAAATCCTCTGAAATCTAAATGCATGATTTTAGGAATTTCTAAAATGGCAAATACTATTGAAAGTTTGGATCCACAAGTCCGAATAAAAAGCAGTCCAGTAGAAATAGTTTCTGAGGCAAGGAATTCGGGGGTAGTTACACTTTCAGTACACATAAAAAATATAGTTAGGAACTGCTTCTACAGGTTGAAAGTTCTGTATTCACTTATTTTATCTAAGCTGAACTAAGCGGACACAGCATATGGGCCGTGTTTGTTGGAAATAACCAAACAGTTTATACAGAGGGTCCAAAATGCTTGCGCTCGGTTCTGTGAAAGAACCAGCAAGGACCTCGGTCGTCGCTCCTGATCTATCTCAGGTCTTGAGGGGTTTTCCGTCCCATCAGGCTATGAGAGTAGGTAAACCTGTTTGTGTGCACACTTATAGACGTGCTCTTTAATATCTCCCGCGTATCTGACTGATCTCTATATGGAGCTGAAACTTGGTTGGGAGGACATTATTGTTTTGTTATTATACGACTGCCTAAAAAAAGGAGTATATTGTTTTCAGGGTTCATGTATGTATGTATGCATGTATGTATGTATGTATGTATGTGAGTTTGTATATTCCACCATAACTTCTATACGCCTGAACGGATTTTGATAAATGAGGTATCGTTAGAATCCTTAGCTTATTCTGGGTGACATAGGCTAGTAAAACTTTAAAAAAAATGGATAGGGTGACCATGGTCCCGCATCAAAGACTAAAGTTGTTTTTTTTTTCCAAAATGAGATTAACTATATTGTCATCATCAAGAAAATGATGAGTAGATTCCAAAAATATATAAGACTATATTTCAATATCCAGTGATTCACAAAAAATATCATTTATCTATGGCAGTCGTAGTTTTTAATTCTTTGGGTTATATTCACTTGTAGGTCAATGGGGTGCACCGACGGTGAGCGTGGCCGGGGTGCTGGGGATGTTGGCGGGCGTGCTGGCCTGCACCGTCGAGTCTATCAGCTACTACCCTACCACTGCCAGGATGTGCGGTGAGTCAGCCAATAAGTATCGTCTTCCATGGTGGTATACGATAGCTAAGATTGATAAGTAGCTTATATCTTTTAGCAATCCTAAAGTGATTTTAATGTAAGTTTTAGATTTAAATCCAAATATTACATGTCGGTGGATCCAGCAGGGCAATCGGCTAAAAATGACAGCTTCGGTGTATCGATCACAATCACATTGGTTAACACTCTTCCACTATTAGACAAAATCCATTGACGCAGCAAGAATACCATAAATTCAGCCAATCACAACAATTGATACTGTAACAATGATTGATGCATGGATTACACAATCGCCCTATAAGGCTGGTGTTAAGCCGAAGTTGATCTGATCGTTTTATGTGAGAATTAGATTAGCCCGTGACTTTGTTCGCGTGGCATAAGATTTTTAATTCCACGGGCACTCTCCTGATTTTCCAGGATAAAACTATACCCATGCGATCGTCGATCCGTTGTTCTGTTACGGCGTGATTAAAGGACAACCCAACAAGCAAACACCAAGCAAGGATTTATAATATTAAAGTATGATTTCTGTAGTAAATGTATGAGTCAGGAAATTTTTAAGTGTATTTTCACACTGTTAGTGTAATTGAAAATTAACGAAATTAGCGACATCTAGTTTTGGTAGTCGTTTCATACTATAAATGCCTTGGGTTGGGTTGGTTCATGGTTGGTCCCAGTACTATCTACCCCTACTATTTAGCAGTGGTAGGGTAATTTTTATTAACTAAGCCCGTTTATTATGACAAAGACTTGACCCTTTGACCTTCGGATGAACCTGCCTCACCTGTTTCTCTTTCAGCGGCGCCGCCTCCACCCCTCCACGCCATCAACCGAGGCCTAGGCACCGAAGGCCTAGGCACCATGCTCGCGGGGCTGTGGGGCTCCGGTAACGGCACCAACACCTTTGGCGAGAACGTCGGTGCTATAGGAGTCACTAAGGTGGGATTAGAAAGATACACATAATCATACACACACACCCACACAGCTACTTCACGACCATCGTGAGTTGGAACCTTCCTTCAGAGCAAAACTCGCAGCAAAAAAGTCTCAGACGCCTTTTTTTTTTTTTTAATCTTCATAATTTGAGTGCCAAACATTAAAAAAAACTAAGGTGGGATTACTTTACTATGCCTGCATGTACCAGATGATAATGCTATTGCGCGTCGACACAATTCAAATCAAGACAAAATCAAGTCCTTTGTATCATATCATAATAAATAATACCTAATATAATAAATGCGAAATAATATAATAAAACCCAACAAACAAACATGTTTGTTGGGTTGGTGGTTTGTCCTTCAATCACACTGCAACAGAGCAACGGATCAACGGATCAGCAGACGGTTTTTTATAGGTCCTCAACTATACCTTCCTTTCCTCCTTTCCTTTCCTTATTCTCTTCTCTTCTTTTCTTTTCTTGTCCTTTTTAAAATTCCTTAAGAAACGGGTTGTCTGGAGGAGTCACTTTTAGTGATAAGACCGCCCTTGCGCACGCGTTGTTTTCTGTTTTTTGTTTATAATTAAGTTATTTCTGCATTATGTGTGGCAATAAAGAATTTATCTATCTATACCTATGCAAAAAATCACACCGATCCGTTGCTCTGTTGCGGCGTGATTGAACGACAGACCAACAAGCCAAAAATAGTTTTGCATTTATAATATTAGTGTGATTTCCCCTAAACATCAGGTGTTTTGTTGAACAACTATTTCAGTGGAACAGTTCAGTGCGCGCCTCGTGTCAAAATATTATTGTATTTACAATTTATTAGCCAAATCATTGGCAGATTTATGTCAACAAGTACTTGTAACCGTGGCATAGGAATAATTTCGCCGATTATTGTTTTGGTTATTAGTAATTAGACTAATACGCAGCTATTGTTAATTGTTATACAGTTTTATAATTATATTTTCATAGTTATGTATTTAGTTTATTTTAAGAATTTTTTATTTTGTATGTTATATTATGTTTATATTTCTATGGGCCTAGTTGTCTGATTTAAACAAATAAAAAAAAAATATATCTACCAGATACCTATTGCATTAAAATATATTGAATAACGCAAAAACTGACTGACTACGACTCAACTTACTTATCAAATAAATATTATAAATGCGAAAGTTTGGATGGATGTATGGATGGATGTTTGTTACTCAATCACGCTCCAACAGCTGAACGGATCTGGATGAAATTTGGCACAGAGATAGATTATAGTCTGGAATAGCACATAGGCTACTTTTTATCCCGGAAAATTAAAGAGTTCCCGCGGAAACCGAAAAACCTCAATCCACGCGGACGAAGTCGCGAGCATCAGCTAGTAGTACATAATCTATACTAATATTATAATTATGCGAAAGTTTGGATGGATGAGTGGATGGATGTATGTTTGTTACTCAATCATGCCCGAACGGCTGAACGGATCTGGATGAAATTTGGCACAGATACAGATTATAATCTGGAATAAGGCTACTTTTTATCCTGAATTACCTAAGGAGTTCCCGCGGGAACCAAAAACCTCAATCCACGCGGACGTAGTCGCGGGTCTTCTTTTTCTATCTTCGTATGCAAAATATTGTTAGGTACTGGGCGTTAAAATTTAGCCAGGCTTTTCAGTTAGGAAATTCTCAGTGCCAGCCCAGAGTTGGAAGTTGGCGGTGAGTCATCCCCGTGCCTCTGAAAGCACGTTAAGGCCGGTTAAAACGGTCCCGGTTATTATCACTAACATGATAATAGTCGTTAAAACCTTTGGAGCAACGTGGTAGATCTAAGCTCTAATTCCCTCTCTCCTATGAAAGCGGAGGCCTGTGCCCAGCTGTGGGACGTTAATGGGTTGTAGTGGTGGTGGCTGCAGGATGTGTGTGATCTCTCTTCGTCGGTGTGCACCAGGTGGGGTCGCGGCGCGTGCTGCAGTGGGCAGCAGCGCTGATGGTGCTGCAGGGCGTGGTGGGCAAGCTCTGTGCGCTGTTCATTATCATCCCGCAGCCGGTCGTCGGCGGTCTCTTCTGTGTCATGTTCGGAATGATCTCTGCTTTTGGTGAGTGCTCCAAGTTGCTAAACGATGATGTCTATGTCAAAAATAAATTATTTCTTACTGATTTTTAAATAGAGGGTCTTGCAAAAGACCTAAAATTCACATCCTCGGTTAGTTTTAAGTTTGATAACCATTTTAAACTGTAGATTAAAGAAAAAAAGTTGTGTTGAAATTCTATAACGTCGGACGATGTGCTCCGGTGTCGGAGTGAAACATACGTTGAGAATAATTTGGAAGATTCGTGTGGTGTGGTGATATATCGCAACTCGCAAGATACACACCGTACCACATAGATTTACCTATTGTGGAGGGTTAAAGCGAATTAAACGTCCAGTTATTTCATTATCATGGACTCCCGCAAAGTAACGCCTGCTTTTATCCAATTTTTTTATTCAATCAATAATTATTCAAGTGGTAGAAAAATTTACCACTGGATCAGAGAGAGAAGTAATCGGTGGATGCTCTTAGATCTAGTAATTATCTTCAAAGTTTGCAGTAATGGAACATCCTTCACCCCAAGGTCTGTCGGCTCTCCAGTACGTGAGTTTGAACAGCTCCCGGAACCTGTACATCATAGGGTTCAGCCTGTTCTTCCCACTGGTGCTGACGCGCTGGATGTCGGCCCACAGCGGGCTCATACACACCGGCGTCGAGGCGTTGGACGCCGTGCTACAGGTCATCATCGTCATCACCGCTATCATCAATATCACATCATCACCTTTGTCACCATCGTCGTCTTTTTTTTAAAATCGAAGAAAAGGCTTGCGCTTGACTACAATCATGCCCCTAATACACAAACATTTCCAAAATGAAGTTTAATAATAATATTAGTTTGTAGATAGAAATTAGTATGGTTTTTATTAGGTCACCTTTTTACTGTCTAAGCATAGTTTAAGTATTTTTATTGTTCTCATTTATGGGAACTTTTGTTCTTCCTTGAGAAATAAATATCTTTAAACCTAATATAGCGAGCAAACAAGCAAGCGAATCACATGGTAAGTGATTACCGCCGCCCATAAGCATTTGCAGCACCAGAGGAACCGCCAATGCGTTGCTGGCTTTTGAGATATTTGTTTATCCGCCCTTTGAAGAGCCCCATAATCATCAGGGAATCATGAGGGAACACAGATGATGGAAGCTGGTTCCATAATTTAGGGAACTCCATATCCTGGCGGTTCATCATCATCACCACATATAACAATCGCCATTGCCTTGTCTTTATCGTTGGCTAGACTTGGCCATCATGATTAACCCTGCGATCTGCATTTCCAAAAGTTCTTAGGTGTTTGAAGTCTGTCAATCTGCATTAAGCCAGCGTGGTGGACTTTGGCCTAACCCTTCTCATTCTGAAATGAATGAGAAGGGTTAGGCCAAATGATGATGAAACGCGAGCCAAAATAAATTCCAAAAAAAAGTGTAGGTTGTGTGCATTTCACACACGGCAGAAGTGAAAGTGGAAAAGTGGAAGTTCTGGAAAGTTTATAAATATAGCTTGTATTCTATCTCATTCTCTCGCAGGCTAAAGCCTATTATTGAATTTGTTTGTCTCTTGTTAGTGTCGCTTTTTCGTTTCATCGAATTTTCAAATCACAAAGCTTCTAAAGAAATTTCACTTCAAAAAAAAAAACCGGCCAAGTGCGAGTCGGACTCGCGCACCGAGGGTTCCGTACAAACCTGTAGTAAGTTTTACGATTTATGACGTACTAGCTGATGCCCGCGACTTCGTCCGCGTGGATTAAGATTTTTTGATTCCCGCGGGAACTCCTTAGTTTTCCGGGATAAAAAGTAGCCTATGTGTTATTCCAGACTATAATCTATCTCTGTGCCAAATTTCATCCAGATCCGTTCAGCCGTTCGGGCGTGATTGAGTAACAAACATCCATCCTTACAACCATCCAAACTTTCGCATTTATAATATTTACTAGCTGATGCCCGCGACTTCGTCCGCGTGGATCGAGGTTTTTCGTTTCCCGCGGGAAATCCTTAATTTTCCGGGATAAAAAGTAGCCTATGTGTTATTCCAGACTATAATCTATCTCTGTGCCAAATTTCATCCAGATCCGTTCAGCCGTTGGGGCGTGATTGAGTAACAAACATCCATACACCACACATAGTTTGGATGGATGAATGGATGGATGGATGTTTGTTACTCAATCATACCAGAACGGCTGAACTGATCTGGATGAAATTTGGCACAGAGATAGATTGTAGTCTAGAATAACACAGCGCGGCGGCTAGTTTTATCCCGGAAAATTAAAGAGTTCCCGCGGGAACCGAAAAACCTCAATCCACACGGACGAAGTCGCAAGCATCAGCTAGTTTTTTAATAACTGCCACACCCTATCTAGGTGAACTCGCCTCAGTCTTTAGACTGTATCACTGCTTACAACCCAAACAAAAAGTATAAATATATAATCTTCCCACTTCTCTGACCGCTTACCTACTCATTCATTCATTCATTTATTTAGGACCAAAACCAACTGATGTAACCACTGACCTTTTCTTTAAGTTAATATAATCTACATTATTTTTAGGTGCTGTTATCAACTTCCATCCTGGTTGGAGGAATTGTAGGCTGCTTGCTGGATAACTTGATACCTGGTGAGATTTTAGATACCTACATGTTCATGCTATTTTTCAAGCACATTTTATTAAGATGGTTGTCGCAAAGTTGGTTTAACCCGGTTTCCTTGGTGAGCGACGAAAGCGACGTAACGCGATGGATTATATTATTAGGATAGGTGATAGAATTTTATAATCAAATCAAATTTGTTTATTTTTCAATACAGTTACTTAGTCAGACTACAGACAGAGTAATTTTTTTTTTTTTATTGCTTGATAGGCTTGCGCTTGACGACAATCATGCTCAGTGCAAAAAATCTATAAAATTAATTAAATAACAATTATTTAAACAGACAATAAATTAATTAATAGGTTTAGTAAATTGCTAGCATCAAAACCAATAATTATAAGAAGGTATCCAAAAGACATAAAAAATTGCTTGTTAAAAGACACTTCAAATACATACTTTACGTACGTCATTATAAAAATATGCTAAATTCTTACTAGGACCCATAAGAATACGCTATTATAATAAAATGCATGAAGTATTAATTGATCCCCAGTTAATTAGCCATGAGAAACGTTTGCTATTTTTACCACCACAGATTAAAGTAATATATAATATTAATTACAGACACGATAAAGCAACTTTGTGGATTAGGCAATCCAAGATATTGGTCTCCTACAATTTTCTGTATTTTTACAATATGTTTTCAATATAAATTATGTTCTCCTGAATTACCTAAAAAGATGCATCATTTTTGTACCTATATATTCAAGTAAATAAATTCAAATTCCACTGACTTAACATTCTACAGTCGGAAATGGCAAGAGTTTTAAAATTTCAGTTCTTACTGAGACCTCCTTAGCTAACGTAACCTACACAGAATAGGTAATAGTACGACGTATTATTACTGTCAAGTATAGGGCATACTTGAGAGTAATTAGGTTATTAGTACATCGTAAATTGGCAGTATTTTTTAACGTTAATCCTTTATCTCATAATGCGAAAGCGGTGCGCGTCTTTGGTGCGCAGAGTGAGGGGCAGCTCCAACACAGTTGTAAGGATGATTGCGGACAGATTTGACTGTCTGTATCTTCGGCATTGCTGCGATAGACATGTTGCAGTACCAATGCCGGAGAGAAGGTACTAGGGTTTGTCCGCAGTCATCCTTTGTAGAGGACTGATAAATAGTACATAGTAATAATAATGACATGATATTATATGACTAATGTGGAAATAATAATGATGTTAGATAGTGATAATATTTTTATGATGTAATAATTTTTTATTGTAATGTATAATCATGGACTTAATATACAATCATAGGACTGAGTACTCTAGATAATGTGTCATACGAAAATGAACCTTAATATTTGGACATTCAGATTAGGTTTGTTAGGCTGTCTCAACAGAGGGAAAACGAGCCGAGAGAGATAGTCTGAAGGTGGGTACTGTGTCCCTTTTACTCAATTGCCAGTAGAAAAAAATGTTAAAAGTGGCAGAAAACATTTTTCCAAGTAGAAATAAAACAAGGAACGTATAAATATTTTTAGCTTTTATAATACTTTTATATAATTTATTTTTTATGTTTACAATTTATTTTTTTATGTTTACCATTTTTTAAAGTAAATAGTCAAAATAACATGATTGTTTGGTAGCTATATAGAATTAACCTGGTAGCACTGAAATATGCCATCACCAGGGTGTCCATGGACCTGCTGTTGTTTTGTGGATTTAGCTATTAGTTGTGCTTTTAGCTAGTGTTATTTTCGTTTTTCAATTCTCAATATGCAAAAATGGTCAAAAATTGTTGCATCAAGAAATGTAAAAGTGAATCATATGCTGGTTGCGGCATTTCTTTTCACAGGTAAGGGGAATAACAAAGATAATAATTTGTTTATTGTCGTATGAGTCAAAGCAGTTTGACCATGCTCAAGTCGTTTTGTAGACGGAAGAAACTTAAAACTTTAGTGTATTTCAGATTAATATTGTTATATTCTGTTTATAGAAAACACAATTTTCATAATACATATTTTGGTACATGATAGTTCTAGCATTAACCCCAGACTCAAAAAGATAAAAATATATGTCAGTGGCATAGTGGCTTTATTTTTTGATAACCACTGAGTTAGAGAATAGGGGGGGGCAGGAGACATCCTTGAGATTTTCCTCCTACGGAGAAAAAAAATTAGAGATTGTCAGGTTGATATAAATTTTTAATTTTACACTTGCTTTAATGTTCATAACAGATTCCCATCACATGAAGAATTTAAGCAAAAATGGTTGGATGTAATTCCTGAATCAGAAAAAATTACTACACATTCTGTTGTGTGCAGCTGTCATTTCAAACCGGAAGATTTTCGTATTGCGAAATCACGATCAGTGTTGAATGCTAATGCAGTACCATCAATTTTTCCAGTGGTATGGATATGGACTTTAAAATTTTTATCATCAGTAAAATTTAAATTTTAGCTTGGCAAAAACGTTTTGGGCTCGGCTTTAGTATACTCGCCGCGAAGGGGGGGGGGGGAGGGGAGGGGGGTAGGGGGAGGGGGGGAGGTGGTCTACTCCCCCTCCAAACCAAACACGTCGGAACCTAATACTTTTCTAGATATTAATTTTTTTTAATATTGAGGTTAGGTTCTCAAAATTCCTTTTTGAAATAGAATGGGCTACGCCAGAAGACTCGCTTTTGGCTTCGCGCTTAAAAAAAACACTCTAGGGGTAGGGCAGACAAGACTGCGTGGAGTCGGGGCGTGCCGATTCGGTTTTGTGATCAAAAGTACCTAATTATACAAATAATAACCTACCTTTAAACCTTTTTAGTTAATTCTTAATTATACCTTTATCCTTTAAACTCTGTGTTTTATTCATGGAATTAGGATTACCATAGAAATAGGAAGATAATTCCATGGGAATTACGACTATAGTCTTCCTATTTCTGTGGTTTTATTCGAATGATTAGAAAAAAACGTCCAATAACGTCCATGGAACGGATTTTAATCACAGATTAGGTACTCAAACGCCAACTAAACGTCAATGAGTCTTTAGTCTATGGTACAATCTATGGCAAATGTCGTAAGAAATAGGTAGTGAAAAGTGATAAAGAATTGCGAATTTTCAAAAAATTATTTCTCGAAAAGTATTAGTTTCCGACGTAAAATATTTTAGTGCAAGGCTTACCACATCAAGGTCTTTCTGTAAAAAAAATATGAGCGTCCAACTCCGCGGCGAGTATACTAACTATGCTCACTGTTGTGTCATAGTTTTATTATTTTGATATGCCCTAGCTTTTGCCCGTAGCTTCGCCCGCGTGAATATCGGAAATTTCAAAAAATCCTTTCTTAGCGTCATCAGAGTTTCTACATAGTTACATATTTGTTCCGTTTGCCGTGGAGACCCTGGAGCCGTGGAGTCTTAGTGGCAAAAATTTTTTGCGAGATATTTCACCGCGGTAGATTGCCTCATCTGGTGACAGAAGGGCTGGCTCATTTTTTGCGCAAAGGATCAGCCTGGCTGTCCAACGCGGAAATGCAGCCAGTATTTATATAGTAATTAGGTTAGGCTAGCTAGCTGTAATTTCTATTGTATTGTTTTCAATTAATGTTAAAAAAACGAAGCAAATAATCATAGTTACGCGCCAGACTTCTGATATTTTTGTGTTAAAATATTAAATGTTAAATAAATGTTAGTGACACACGCTTTGTTTTATTTCCCATTGATGCTTTAAATACTCAAACTCCGCAGCCAACCTGACAAGTGATAGGTATTTGCCAAAATGAACTTTCCTGTGTGTTAAAAAATGTTTGGTCACCCTATTAGAACGAGATAAAATCCTCCCTTCAACATATCTCTCTCGGCACGTTTTTTGGAAAGGAGAGCTCAGTCCTAATAATGTATATTATATATTAAGTCCATGTGTATAATTTAATAATTGACATACTGAATTAATATAATATTGTATATGGATCATGTTATCTGAAATAAATTAAATTAAATTAAAAAAAAAAAATAACATATATTTACTACGGCTTTTGAAGTTTGTGAAAATGATAGCAATAGCGACTCTATGTTTGTTCCAAATTTCAACGTCCATACTGTTTGTTTGCTTTTGTATGGGCTCTCCGAGTGTGGCAACATTTCCTAATAGCCTTTTAGCGGTCGGTGGTCGGGGGTGACATTTTCCACATGCTTGACGGAGGGGTGCGGGAATTTGAATACCGTTACAAATAACTACTGGAAACTTAGTTAATTATGGTTTTGATATGAACTAGGGAGTTTATATTTTAAACACTGCACTGTTTATCATTTTTCTCATCTAAAACAAAGTAACAGGTTTAAAACATTTCTTATTAACCGACGTCCAAAAAAGGCTGTTCTCAATTCGGCACCTATGTTTTTTTTTTTTTTAAATAAACTCAGCAGTTATTTTTTCTAATAAAGAAGAAATCCATTCAGAAATCCGTATAATAGCCTCAACTGAATGACTGATATTGAGGTTTTTTTTTATCCGCGTGAACTCTTCAATTTTCCAGGGTAAAAAGTAACTTATGTCCTTTCCCGAGATGCTACCCCTGTACTGAATTTCGTAATTTGTTAATCAGATGTACCGTGAAAGTGACTCGCTCCCAACTGCCCCGGTGCTTTTGCCCCACTACCGGGGCAGATCGGAACAAAAGTGCCATCGGCCCCGGTAGCCGAGTTAAGGGCTAACTTTTAGTGAATAAAAAAAAAAAACTTTCCAGGCACGGAGGAGGAGCGTGGTCTGGTCGCGTGGGCCAAGGAGATGTCGCTGGAGGCGGCCGGCGCGAGCGAACACGGCGACACCTATGATTTCCCTGTGGGAATGTCCTTCATCCGGAGGTAAAATAATTAATGAAACCCGTATGAGTTATTGTATTGTTTCGTTTTATCTCATTTATTGTTTAATTATTTAATAACTAGATGATGCCGCGTGGATTGTGTTTTATTGATTCCCGGGGAACTCCTTAATTTTCTGGGATTAAAAGTAGCCTATGTCCTTCCCCGAGATGTAACCTACCGCTATACCAAATTTCATCAAATTGGTTGAATATATGGGCCGTGAAAGCGTAGCAGACAGACAGACAATCTTTCGCAATTATAATATTACTAGCTAATGCCCGCGACTTCGTCCGCGTAAATTGAGGTTTTTTGGTTCCCGCGGGAACTCTTTAATTTTCCGGGATAAAAAGTACCCTATGTGTTATTCTTATTCCAGACTGTAATCTATCTCTGTGCCAAATTTCATCCAGATCCGTTCAGCCGTTGGAGCGTGATTGAGTAACAAATATCATACATCCATCCAAACTTTCGCATTTAACTTAAAAAATTTAAAAAACGCGAAATTGTTTTTTAACTTTTTTTTTAATTTCTTTTTAAGTTAGTTATATGTAATATTAAAAGTTTAAATTTATGGCAAAGGGCGTAGCGCAATTTTGAATGATCAAATAGAACCGGAGCAATCTGAAAACCAGCGCTGAGCATTTTCAATGCTAAGGTTGTCTCCTATTGTTTATTGTTAGTTTTTTTTATTTAGTCGTAGGATTTAGTGGATAAGTATTTGGTGTAAATCTAACAATAATTTATTTATTTAAAACTAGCCCCATATTCTCTAATTAAGTGGCTATTAAAATAGAAAGCCATTGACATTTCTTTTTTATCCATTGAAGGTTTGCTAAGAAATAAAAATAACATCCTCATAGCAAACCATCAATGGATAAAAAATTATGTCAGTGGCTTTCACTTTTTGATGGCCATTAACCAATTGGGTCTTTGACAACTATTGAAATCCATACTAGAGGAGAGAGACGGAGTTTAACGCGTTTTTGTCACATACGATTCTTCCATCCCCGCGTTTTATCGTGCCATCGAGAACTTTGAAAACTAAAATTCTCAAAAAAAAAATTCCAATGTTTTTTATTCAAATAAACTTTTACAAGTGCCTTTGAATCGTTGAGTGAATCTACCACTGGTTCGGAATGGCATTCCTAACGAGAAGAACCAGAAAGAAACTCGGTGGTTGCTCTTTTGGAAAAAAAAATTACAATTTCATTGTTTAAATACATAGGTAACCGCTCTCCTTAGCATTGCTGGAGCGAGTCAAATTTATGTCCTCTAAACATTTACGTAATCTTCAACAGTAAAGTCTGGAAACTAAAATCTTACTTATGAACTAAACTCCTTTGAAAACTAAAATATTACTTACACAACCCCTTCTGCTTCCAATTATATTACGCCGACGTCTGCTATTTACCTAGATTCGACTGAAGAGCTGCTCGACATACTAGATCGCCTTCAGAACTTGTGCATTCGTTTTATTCACGGATTGCGCAAGTTCGACCATGTATCTCAATTTCGAAACAAGTTAAAGTGGCTCCCTATCCGACATCGCCGGAATATTCATATTCTCGAATCGGTCGAGTGTACGCTTTGATAACATGGTACCAAAAGAGTTTCTGGAGTTGCCATTGCATCAATTTAAAGACTGTGTTAAACAGCATCTGTTAAGTTGAGCTTATTATAGTATAGATGATTTTCTCGATGACAAAGTTGCATGGAAGCAACCGGCTTCGCATCAGCAATCCACAAGTGAGTGTTATACCTACTTGTTTCGTAGCGTATGTATTTTATATGTTACATTTTTCTGTTTTTGAAAAGAGCAACTGCTGAGTTTCTTGCCGGCTCTTCTCAGTAGAATCATCTTTCCGAACCGGTAGTAGAGTCTTAACGTTTCATAAGTGACACAACTGGTGCTTACGTGAAATAAATAAATCATTTATCATTTATCGCGAGCATGTCGGTCACGCGAATCCACAAGTTTACCCCCTACCAAAAAGTGCTCAACGCGGCTAAAGAACTTTTCACTTAAAAAAAAAAACTAATAACATCTCCATTACAGATGGAAGTGGACTCAATACCTGCCCTTCATGCCGACGTACCAGGCAGGCAAGTTCACAGCGCTGTTCACCAGAAAGAAGACCACCTGATATACTTATTAGTATACCTACTAGTTTAAAAAAAAAAAAATATACTTACTAGATGATGCCCGCGACTTCGTCCGCTTCGATTAAGATTTTTTGATTCCCGCGGGAACTCCGTAATTTTCCGGTATAAAAAGTAGCCTATGTCCTTCTCAGGATTAAAACCTACCTCTATACCAAATTTCAGAAAAATCGGTTGAAAAGATGGGCCGGGTAAGCGTAGCAGACAGACAGACAGACAGACAGACATACACACTTTCGCATTTATAATATTAGTATGGATATGGATATAGCGAGCAAACGAGCAGGCGGGTCACCTGATGGTAAGTGATTACCGCCGCCCACGAACATTTGCGAGGAACCGCCAATGCGTTGCTGGCTTTTGAGATGTTTGTTTATCCGCCCTTTGAATAGCCCCATATTATAATCAAGAGGGAACACAGAAGATGGAAGCTGGTTCCATACTAGTATACTTGTCTACTTTATGACGCGAATTTTTTATTAAAAAAGCGATACTACACTATTAAAGACTATTTATCAGACACTTTATAGTTAGTAGCAATGAAGGAATTAAAATTAGAGAATAATAAATAAGAATGAGGCTTTGGTGGTAACTATTTAATATTTATTTTATCTTAGCATTGTTATCGTCGTATACTTTTTATTGTAATGTTAATATGTATTGTATATTGTACTCGTATATGTATTATGCTAAGAATAATAATCATTACGTCTGAATTTTGCATGCCATCTCCATGGCAGATTGTATGCTACTGCTAAAATTACTATAAGACCTTTATATATTCAATCTGTGCAAATAAATAAATGAAATAAATGACGAATATTCAATGTACTATGTATACCTAGTATTGGAATGTATATTTACTATGTATAGTATTGGAATGTATTCTAACTAAGTAGAGCTCCGGTATGCTTGAGACGCCAAATTGTACTTAAAAACGAGATTATTTTTGAAATTTCTTATTCATTTTATAAGTCTTATAATATTAATAGTGCTTTTCCTTAGAATAATATAGATCAAACCAAAAGTTGTTAGTTGTGTTAAAGATTGATATTGGTCTGCTCATATGAAATGCATTTTTTCGCGGGAATCATCTAGTAGTATATACGAGTAAGTCCATTCAATCCACGAAGACGCGCGCCAATCTTATTTATAATTGTGATTATTGCGCCATTAGCAAGCAGTAGTTACTCTCTTGAATGTAAAAATATTGGAAGTATGTACGCAGTAGCGACCAAAAACACACAACTGTATACATACAAATAATGTATGTAAAGCAACATTCTTGAGACGAAAAATAGTGGCGCGCGTCTTCGTAGATTGAACGGACTTTACCAACAAGTAAATAACTTGTCTACTTTATGACGAATATTCAATGTACTATGTTTAGTATTGGAATGTATTTCAACTAAGTAGAGCTGCGGTTTGCTTGAGACGCCCAATTGTACTTAAAACGAGATTATTTTTGAGATTTCTTATTCATTTTATAAGTCTTATAATATTAATAGTGGTTTTCCTTATAATAATATAGATCAAGCCAAAAGTGGTCAGTTGTGTTAAAGATTGGTCTTCTCAAATGAAATGCAATTTTATGAGGAACAGTGTACCTAATTAGAATAAAATAAAGTAAATAGAATTTTCTATTTTGTTTTTATTTAGTTTCCGTCCTAATTGATTGAGTACCTAACATCCATCCACCCATCCATACATCCAAACTTTCGCATTTATTATATTAGTATAGATACAGATGCCTAGCCTAGCCATATGTCCTTCCCCGGGATGCACATATCCCCGCATCCATCAACATCGGTTGAAAAGATGGGCCGTTATAGTGTAGCAGACAGACAGACACACTTTCGTATTTATAATATTAGTATGGATGCTGAAAGCTTCATTTCTGACATTACACACGAATTATTTTCATATTCTATTCAACGCGAGGCGCAGTTATGTTCAAATGAGGCTGAGCAGGTATCGGTCGCCTCGTGAACTGAATATTATACTCGTAGCAGATAATCCATACTAATATTATAAATGCGAGAGTGTGTCTATCTGCCTGTCTGCTACGCTTTAAAACGTCCCATCTTTTCAACAAATTTAGATGAAATTTGGTACAGAAGTAGTTTATATTGCGGGGAAAGACATAGGCTACTTTATTAACCCGGAAAATTGCGAGTAGCGTAGTTCGCGCGGAGTTAACAAAAGACGAAGTCGCAGGCATCATCTAGTATAATTTAATGTCCTCCTGAACGAATTTCGGCTACAGCGGCCTATCTCCAGAGAGATTAGCATCTGCGCGCGAGATATTATAGTGCACAAGTGTGTGCGCATTCACAGGAGCATCCTCTGTTCCTTTACTCTGATAGCCCGATGGCCGATGGGACCGAAAATCCGACACGACCGGCCAGGCGCAGGACCGACGGCTTTACGTGCTCTCCGAGGCATGGGGGTGAAACACCGCCAACTTCCTAACTCCGGGCTAGTGCTGAGAATTTCTAATCAGAAAGTTTTTTGTCAGAAAGAGTTGTTGTCTATCCCAACACTTGTTATGGCCCAACCCGGACCTGAACCCGGGACCTCGTTGGTCGCAGTCGAACATGCTAACCACTAGACCAACGAGGCAGTCAGTATAAAAGAAGGTATCAGCTATTTAAGACAAACCATTTCGAACCGGTGGTTATTGATTTAACTATTCTTAGATACTTGTAAAAGTTTTGATTAAAATAAATAATATTATTTAAAACTAGCTGATACCCGCGACTTCATCCGCGTGGAACAAGTTTTTTTAATTCCCACGGGAACTCCTTAATTTCCCGGGATAAAAAGTAGCCTATGTCTCTCTTCAGGTCCCCAACAATCAAAAAATCACGTTGATCCGTTGCTCTGTTGCGGCGTGATTGAAGGACAAACCAACAAACGAACACACTTTCGCATTTATAATATTAGTATGATAATATGCCATTCTATTTTTGGAATAGCGGATCGACAACTCAAATATCAACTGTACAATTCTATTTGAATTGAGATAGTAGGTAATAAAACGAAAAGTTTAGGATGGAAAATCAGGGGAAAATCAATCAAATTCCCGTTTTACCGCTCCCATCCTTTCACTGTAAAGATCTAATCCCCAATGAACGAATATTCTTCATTGTATGGAAGGATAAAAGGGATTTTCAATACTAAAGCCCTTTAGCACAAATCGATACCTTATTATAAAGAGATTTCCCATAGCTAATAGGAATGAAGTTCCTACAGATTATTATTAAGTGGATTTAGGTATTCGATTTTCCAATTATCTGCCTAAGATACCATTATCATTTCAACCGACTGCCTCGTTGGTCTAGTGGTTAGCATGTTCGACTGCGGCCGACGAGATCTCGGGTTCGAGTCCCGGGTCGGGCCATAACAAGTATTTATAAGGGTTTTTATAAGGGTTTTTCTGACAAGAAATTCTCAGTACTAGCCCGGAGTTATGAAGTTGGCGGTGTTACACCCCCTGCCTCGGAGAGCACGTTAAGCCGTCGGTCCCGGTTATTATCACTTACATGATAATAGTCGTTAAAGCCCACCAACCCGCAATGGAGCAGCGTGACGTGGGTCTAAGCTCTAATTCCTACTCTCCTATGAGAGTGGAGGCCTGTGCTCAGCAGTGGGACGTTAATGGGCTGTAGTGGTGGTGGGTTTCACCTCCTGCCTCGGAGAGCACCTAAAGATAAAGGATTTTTCATCGAGGGGGTTGTTTGTGGGTAGAAATGCCACATAAGCTGTTCATTCCCCCCAAGAGATCGGATATCTCACGAAGATTTCCCCCGCGTTAAAAAAAAAAGGTATCAAGCTATTATACTACAATTATAATTAATTAATTAAGTACTACAATTTTTTATTTTATTTTTTATTATTATTTTTCTTTCTATTATATCTATTTAGATACTTATAATTATATTCTTATATTTCTGTATCTTTTTTTATTACTTAATTTCTTATCTTTTAGTACACCCCTTCCGCTTTCTATTTTAATGTGTCCTTTGTCCTAAGGTTGCCTGGAAGAGATCGCTATTTAAGCGATAAGGCCGCCTGTTGTGCCATGTCCATTATATTATTATTATTGTTGTATTTATTTTTAAGGTGTACAATAAAGTATATTTTACTTTTTACTTTTTTTTTATACTTTTAAAGGAACATAGGTATTCGGACTTCCGAGCTTCCATTCAGGGAGACCTAGCAACTGCCCATCGATCCATGTAAAATAGGTTGCATGTAAATCTAGGTTAGGTTATAACGGAACCTCCCTAAATACTGGGAAAAAGCTACATCGAGGTCCAGATTTATTCAGGTCACTCGGCCAATGGACCCAGACTCGACGATAGGTGTGTCATACGGAATTGCAATAGCTTCTCGTATGACAATTTCTGCGAACAAGTGAACACAATTAAAAAAAAAAAAGACGACAGCCCTGCCATATTGATTAAAAAAAAATTGGCAGTCATAGGTACAGCCGATAGAAGTGAAAAATTATAACTTACTAGCTGATGCCCACGACTTCGTCCGCGTGGATTGAGGTTTTTCTTTTCCCGCGGGAACTCTTTAATTTTCCGGGATAAAAAGTAGCCTATGTGCTATTCCAGACTATAATCTATCTCTGTGCCAAATTTCATCCAGATCCGTTCATCCGTTGGAGCGTGATTGAGTAACAAACATACATCCATACATCCATCCATCCAAACTTTCGCATTTATAATATTTATTTGATTAAGTATAACTAAGAAAATAATATAAAATTTTCAAACGCCAATAATACGAATATTGAAACCTTCATGCTCAAGATTAGCTTCATGCCTAATGTTCTCGAAGGTGTGTGAAGTCTGCCAATCCGCAATTGGCCAGCTTGGTGGACTATGGCCAATCCTTTCTCATTCCGAGAGGAGACTCGCGCTTAAGTAAGCCAGCAATGGGTTGAAATGGTGATTTTCACTTAGTGTTTTGTGAATCAGTAACTTTTCATCTATAAGCCCTTAACTGCAATCTCACCTGATGGTAAGTGATAATGCAGACGGTAGCTGTTAGGGGCATGGCAGTTATAATAAACCCATACCCCTATACGGTTTCTACACGGCATCGTACCGGAACACTAAATCGCTTGGCGGCACGTCTTTGCCGGTAGGTTCTCCGTCGCCTTTTCATCATCGAACCGCAAGGCATCGAAAAGGTCTGCATTCTGCATTCTGTTGAAAGTTTGTATGAAAGTCCGTCATTTCTCAAGTTATATCCATGAAACTTGGTATATGAGCCACCGGTTAAAAATTAAGAAATACCTACGTGTTTCACAGTTTTTGAAATTTCTACCCCCAAAGGGCTGAAATAGGGGAGTAAAGTTTGTTTAATGTAAACATCTTCTAGGCAAGCGCGCTCCATCTTAGGCTGCATCACCCCTTGCAAGCAGGTCTGACTGCAGCCAAGGCCAAGGATTGCTAGGCCTATATATTTTAAAAAATAGCTTCTTTTACTTTATGATTACTTCATAAAACACCCTCAGTTAGTTAAATTTATTTATAGTCAAGAAACACTTCTAACGGACATCAAGCATTATGTTGTTAACGCCTATTGTATCGACGAGTGTTGTTTTATAAGGTCACTAGCATTATACCCGCTACTTTGTCTTAGGATTAGGACTTTAGGTTTTTAAAATTTCGGTGGCAGGTAACTGTATTGGTATCGGGCATGTAGTGAAAATTAATTAGTTCCCGCGCAATCCAAGCGGATGAAGTCGCGAGCATCAGCTAGTACCTACCTAATAGTACCTTTCAGGGTTACCCTGAAAAGTACTATTAGGTAAGTACTATTAGTTAGTATTCTGTGGGGAAACCACGAACAAAAGAATTTGAGTGGCAAACGAGAAGTCCGCGTGACTCACTTTTATAAGGAATTGTCCTCACTATCGCGACAGGACAAAACGTCGTTCGCTTTAGATGCGGATATTTTGTTTTTTTTTTCTGAGGAGGTGGAAAATTCTCGTTGCATACCCCGGAAAGTTTCCAGAGGCATGTCCAACTCCATTGGCGATGATTCCCAGCGGTCTGAAAACCCATCCTTCGCTCTATCTTTCAGGTTAAAAAAAAATTATTTTCAGGTAAAGGATTTTTTGTCCTGTTCGATCCGTAGTGTGCTACCAACTCTGCGCGTACCGGAGTGCTGGAGCCATACTGCCAATGTTTAAAGCAATACTTAAGCATTATTACTCAAAATGACAGTATGATGTCACGTTCCTTGACGATTATAATTCTAAAACACGAAAGTCAAAAGTTTTTTTTTGTATAGGTATATATATAGGGAGCAAACGAGCAGGCGGGTCACCTGATGGTAAGTGATTACCGCCGCCCATGAACATTAACAGCATCAAAGGAACCGCCAATGCATTGCTGGCTTTTGAGAAATTTGTTTATCCGCCTTTTGAAGAGCTCCATATTATAATCATTAGGTAACACAGAAGATGGAAGCTGGTTCCACAATTTGCAGGTACGTGGCAGAAATTACCTGGAATTATGAAACAATATGGCTTTAAGCGTTGGCGTTTAGTCCCTGTTCATTACCGGGTCATTACAGCGCGCTGCAAGTCATTGAACAGTTCCCCGGTGCATCAACAACCAGCTAGGAGTGTTTACAAGGTTACTACCATCGGTCAGTGCAGTATTATTTCAAAATGACAGTTGAATGTCACGTATCATGACATCCCTAAAATAAGGATTATAATTCTACAACATAAACGTCAACAATATTAAAACAATCCGGCTCCTGTACAGCCGGCGCACGCAGTAACCTGTTGTGTCAGCGGGGCGAGAGGCACGGATCGATCTCCGGGCGAGGCCCCACAGTGACACAGTCCCGGCTGCGACCCGCCAGCGTCCGCACGTGCTCCAGAGACCAGAGACCAGTTCGGTGGTGTTCGTGTGTGTTCGCGTGTGTTCGCAGTGTTCCGTCGAGCGATGCTGCCAGCACGCTGGCCGCATTGAATACTCGACGACAGGTAAATTCATTATTTATTTGTTGCTGTTGATTTATGGTGCATTCAAATATAGAATGGGAAGGTGTTTTCTTTGTTTGTTGTTGTTAATTTATGGTGTACTAGATGATGCCCGCGAATTCGTCCGCGTGGATTAAGGTTTTTTGATCCCGCGGGAACTCCTTAATTTTCCGGGATAAATGTTCCTATGTCCTTCCCCGGGATATAACCTACCTCTATACCAAATTTCAGCAAAATCGGTTGAAAAGATGGGCCGGTAAAGCGTAGCGGACAGACAGCCAGACAGACAGACATACTTTCGCATTAATAATATTAAATAGTATGGATTCAAATAAAGAATGGGAAGGAGTCCTCGTAATGTCCTGTTTTAATCAAATCAATTTTATTTTGTTTAAGAAGACTTTTATCAAAAGCTTTTGAATCGTTGAGTGAATATACCACTGGTTCTGAATGCCGTTCCTATCGAGAAGAATCAGCAAGGAACTTGGTGGTTGCTCTTTAAACTTAGCTTAGCTGCTGGCAATAGGTATATTTCGGTTTTTTTTCCCCAAAAACCTATTAAAACCTAATCTAATAACATTAAACTTTTTTTTTAATCCACTACAACTTCATTGTCTTGCTCTCATAGTTGCTTAGCTGGTAATAGGTGGGTATATTTCGATTTTTTTTAATTTTCAATAAGACCTATTCAAACCTAATGTAATAACAGTAAACATTTTTTTTAATCCACTACAACTTCTTTGTCTACGATCTCGTATTTAAGGTGCAGTCTAAAGATGGTAGCGGGCTCACCTGATGAGAGTATGTCAGTTACATTACACCCCTAATCGGTTTGTAAACGGCATCGTATTGGATGGCTAAAACCCTTGGAACCTGGTGGCACGTCTTTGCCGTTAGAGTAAACCACCCACCAGAATAAAAGGAAAAGGTGACTGACTGACTGACTGATCTATCAGCTCACATCTCAAACGACTGGACGGAGCTTCAATGACATAGGAATCCGTTAAAGAAAGGATTTTTGAAAATTCCACCCCTAAGGCGGTAAAATAGGGGTTCGAAATTTGTATGAAATTCCAACTTAATGCAAGCAAAGCTACGGGCAAAAGCTAGTTAAGAATTAGTCCAAAAAAATAATTTCCATTCGACAGTAAATAATTGACAGTGGCTGAACTCCGCCACGTTCCTATTTGAATGCATCATAAAGTTATTGTAATTATAGCATTGTTTTTCTTCGTTATTTAGGATATTTTTAAGGTAATACGAGAGGCGACATTGTTCTTTTAAGAAAGAATTTCTGCGTTAAAATTCTCCATTTTCTTAAGAAAATACGTTTTCTACGCTAATAAAGTTACCTAACTTATTAAACCTACGTTGCCAGTTGAATACACCTACTTCGATGATTTTGTTAAGTTTTGTTTTACGTCATTTGCTTTAGTATGGTCTACGTTACTCTTTAGGGAAATGACTTAGTAAAAAATCGCCATATTCGTAAAAAAACAATGACTGTAATAAAATACGCCATTATTCGAATTTGGGTGAATAATTCAATACCATAATAGTTGAGTTCTTCCTAACCGACTTTTCGTCGAGAAAAAGCATCATTATATTGCGTTTTTCCTTTAACAATAGTATATTGTGTGCCTTTATAGTTTTGGGTGGCTCAACAGGCATTGTAACTCGTATTTTCAATGCAGGTTACATGAAAAATATTTTCTACGTACCTACGCGAGTTCGCCATATTTTTTTTTTTTTTTTTAATTTTTTGTTTGCCATATTTGTAAGAAAATTCGTAGACTTGAGGTCGTGAAGTGGCGAGCATCGACTAGTAGATTTTATATAAGACCTACTGGATGAATCGGTCCGGCTTCGCATCGGTGGACTTACTTAGTACCTATACTACCAAATTTTATAAATCTACTTATGATTAAGCTATTTGACAGTAAAGTGCGTTCGGTTACATAGTGGCGTTACACCGGCAGTAAAACCCGCAATAAACACAAGTACGGTAGAAAAGATGATAGTATGCGAAATTCTCCTATATGCCGTACAGATATAGGAGAATTTCGCATATTATCATCTTTTTTCTACCTAACTTGTGTTTATTGCGGGTTTTACTGCCGGTGTAACGACACTATGTAACCGAACGCACTTTAATCGCAATTGATTTGCTGTTACCGGTTGAAGAGTTCCGACTTACGAATCATACTAATATTATAAATGCGAAAGTGTGTTTGTTTGTCGGTTTGTTGGTTTGTCCTTCAATCACGCCGCAACGGAGCAACGGATCGACGTGATTTTTGGCATGGGTATAGTTGAGGAGGACCTGCAGAGTGACATATAGGCTACTTTTTATCCCGGAAAAATAACGAGTTCCCGTGGGAATCAAAAAAGCTTATTCCACGCGGACGAAGTCGTGGTCATCAGCTAGTAACTTATATGATCTTCTTGAAATTCACAGTGCATGGGACCAACCTGGTACCTAATCTAAGCTTTGTAAAAAAAAAATTGTCAAAATAGGTCGTGATTTGACGGAGTTATGGAGTAAAATCGACCAGAATATTATAGTTTGAGTTAATGCAGTGTTTTACGAGTAATTTTAGCATTGTTTGCATTTCAGCTTCAATGTTTTGTTTTACGTGAGTGTAGATTTTTGTTAGGACGAAAACACACTATGGACAGGACAGGGCCAAACGTCCACGCGAAATGTTGCCGTCGTATGGAAACACGACTTGTTCTGTCGCGGTAGCACAGAATAGGTAATAGGGCACTTCTTCGATTTCATGTCAATATCGACCGGTGTAAAAAATTTTTTTTTTTTTGCGTTATTGTTTTTTTAAGTTGACCTTGACAAAGGGGTACCTTCATTTATCACAGTGATGAGGAAGGCCTCTCACCAGGATCTGATTCTCTTGGAGATATAAGGTGTTTGGTAATTATTGTGGTCATGGTAATGAAAAATTGTGACATGGTAATGAGGTCCGGGATATGGTGATTAGAATATGCATATGGTAATTTGGTAATGATAATGGTGATGAGTAATATGAATAAAACATAAATGTTTGTGTTATAAAAATCTAGAAGAAAATGTGGAAAAATACAGAAATAAAACTGAAAGAACAATTATATTATCTTAATATCTAAAAAAAAGTATAAATGAGTCAATCGCGATTCGCAAAATTCAAAAGTCAGTCACGATGACAACATAAATAGATTCAGTAATCTTCTTATCAAATATATAGTTAGCTAGAGTAAACGTCTAAGTATATTATGAATATTATCAAAATAACCCTATTTTCACAAAATCTTTTTAAAATTGTGAAAGAAATTTAATTACATGTACGAAATTTAATAAGCAAAAGTCAGTCTTGTCCACGAGATCAATAAATTTAGTAAACTTCTTAACAAATAGATAGTAAGCGTAAAGTAACCGTCTATTAGAATATTATCAAAATAACTCTTTGTACACAAAATCTTTTTAAAACGGCATGTCAAACATACTCATACAAAGTTTTACAAAAAAAAAAGTCTCGTTAACTTAATCAATATATTAAGTAATCTTCTTAACAAACCCACTTAGATTTACCGCGTAATCATCGTCGTAAGCGTCTAAGTATACTATAAATACATAGTATCAAAAGAAGCTCACTGCGCTCAAAGTTATTTAAAAAAAACATGCTTTAGTTACCAACATAATGTTAAAAAAAATTATAAGCAAAAGTCAGTCTCATTGAAAAATCATTTTAACATAGATCGCTTCAGCAATAAAAATAGCCTAAGCCTCCCACCTCCTGGTGGGAGGCTAGTTACCACCCTACCGACAAAGACGTGCCGCCAAGCGATTTAGCGTTCCGGCACGATGTCGTGTAGAAACCGAATAGGGGTATGGGTTTAATATAACTGCCATGCCCCTAACGGGTTATCTCGTTACCATCTTAGACTGCATCATCACAGGTGAGATCGCAGTCAAGGGCTAACTTGTAGTGGTAAAAAAAAGTCGATCTCGTTGACGAAATCAACCGATTCAGCAAAGTTCTCATAATATTAATAACTAGCTGATGCCCGCGACTTCGTCCGCGTGGATTGAGGTTTTTCGGTTCCCGCGGGAACTCTTTAATTTTCCGGGATAAAAAGTAGCCTATGTGCTATTCCAGACTATAATCTATCTCTGTGCCAAATTTCATCCAGATCCGTTCATCCGTTGGAGCGTGATTGAGTAACAAACATACATCCATACATACATCCATCCATCCAAACTTTCGCATTTATAATATTTATTTGATTGTGTAGAGTAGGTATAAGTATATTATAAATAGTATTAAAATAATACTCTGAACTGAAACTCTCTTACACACACAACTTAAAATAATATGCTTCAGTGACATGATCATATAAAAATTTAAAACAAACGCCAGTCTTCTTGACCACTTAAAAGATAGAACAACAAAGTTTTTGAAAAATTAAGTAAACTAGTATCTCAGTATTGACTAGCACCAAAATAACTCTGAACTAATTTTAAAAAATAACAGATGTCAGTGAAGGAATAAAGTCACAAAGCGCTTCGGACGTGTGGATGGAACGTCTACGACATAGGGGTGGAAACTCGCATGGCGCCTTGCAGCACGGTGGTAGAAAGGTGAAGTGAGCACACTCGCCGAAATATATCCCATAAAATACTGGTACGCCGGCTACATTACGGCGGTGATCCAGAGTTTGAAGTTTCGCCAGAAGAGGTGAATCTTCGCCAATCAACCTCCTAGCGGCATCAAGAGCCGCCAGCTGATACTTAGCAGAGCCATCATAAAGGTGACTGCAGTACTCCATGCACGACTGAACTTGGGCTTGATATAGGCTAACCAGTTGGCGTGGCGTGAAGTAGTACTGATTGACCTTGTTAAGTATACCAAGTTTTTTGGTGGTTGTCTTGGCTTTCGCTCCCGAAGTTGATCTTGGCCATGATGTCGAGGCCTAGGATATTGGCAATCGGCAGACGGCAAGGATATATCTCGAAAAGTGGGAGTCAAGATGAATGGACTCCGTTTTGCTGTGAGCAAACATGCCTGCATTTTGGTTGCGTTAAACTCTACCAAATTGGCAACACCCCAATTTGAAACGAATTTCAGGGTAGAGTTCAACCGCTGAACCATCGCCTGTCTGAGTTCATTGGTATCTGAACTACTTGAGCGTGAACTGGATATGTATATCTCCATTATAGTGCTGTCGTCTATGTACCCAAGGATACCGGGTTGCAACAGATCATTGATGTGCAACAGAAATAGTGTAGCGGAGAGAATAGACCCTTGAGAAACACCGGCAATAATAGCCATAAGATCTGACACGCAGCCATCAATGACTACTCTGAAGGATATTTCACTCAAGAAATCAGATATCCAGACACAAGCTCGGCGGGAGACCGAATGCTGGAAGCTTGCAAAGAAGGGTGAACCCGGTCGAAAGCCTCAGAGATATCGAGAGATATAGCAAGCGCCTCTCCATGTTTCTCTATGGCTTCACCCCAAATATGGGTGGCGTACACGAGTAGATTACCGGCAGACCGTTTTTTACGAAACCCGTATTGGCGGTCTGAAAGTAGATCATTAGACTCTAGGTACGCCAAGAGCTTCGTATTTAAGATGCGCCCCATACTCTTACAGAGTACTAAGGTAGTATTAAACTTAAATCTGTTATCAGTTTCTACGCTACATCGTACCGGAACGCTAAATCACATGGCACGGTACGTCTTCGCCGGTAGAGTGGTGGGTGGTAACCAGCCTCGGCCAATGCTTACCGCCAGATAAGACCGGAGACCATTTTAAAGATTATAAAATGCCAAAATTGCCCCTGTCGGGAATCGAACCCAGTAACTCCTGTTTTTGAGACCGAAGCACTCACCACAGGAGCGCCAGGGAGGTCGTCAAAACCTAGAAGTTCCCATACATTCAAGCACTAATCTAATTACCTAGCCAATGCCTAATTACCATGTACGTAAAATGGTCATGGTAATAATGGTAATTAGAATCACGGTAATTAGGATTGGTTAGTATTTAAATTTTTACTTGATAAGTAAGCATAGTATTTTTTTAAAATGTGCTTTGTTAGAAAGTAAAACATACTTAGAATATAAAAAAAATACAAATATGTAAAGGTGATAACTACTTACGGTATAGTGAGAGTTCTATGAATGAGGGTTTAAAGTTGACAAAATGAAATTTCCGTTGGAGAATGCGAAATATTTTCGTAACCCAACGATGAAGACACCTCCGTTCTACACGAATTGCTCAAGGCTACTGAATTTGTTCGTAAGACGCGACGACGATGCGGATTTTATGGATATGTGGGTAGTTACGTTAGTGTTTGTATAAGATCACATGAATGATTAAAAAGTCGTGGGACAGACTTTAGTCACTAGTAAAAAAATAATTCAAAGACGTAGTCTCACGCTGCTGTTGTTATTTAAAACATTAATTATTCATTATTTAAATATATTTTTTTGAGAATTTTTAATCCACTGTATACTTTAAATAAATTGGTTTGTTATCTGCGACATGAGCAGTGGGACAGTCATGGAGGTTAGATATTGGAGGTTTAAAATTTTTTTTTAGATGGATCTCACCTCTTTTATGTTCTTTTTCTTGATGGAGGGTGTAGAGGACACTGTCTAGTGTCTACAAAAAAAATTACATAAGCCAGAGTTAGTTTTAACCTACGTTCTCCAGCTTGGGACATCGTTTTTACCACATTTCGAAGAAGCATCCAATAGCGGTAGTCTGCTAGTCTCGGTTGAGCTGTTCTTATGATAAAGAATTTTTACGTTGAAAATGGCCATTTAAAAAAACTGGGTAATTGATAATCGAGAACCTTAGCTTGCTAGTTAGTTTTCTCATTAGTAGTAGTAAATAGCTAGCGACTTCGTCCGCGTGCTTTAAGTTTTTTTTGTATAAAAATAAGAAGCCCATGTCCATCCTGGGACACAACCTACATCTGTGCCAAATTTCATCATAGTCGGTTGAAAATATGGGCCCTAAAAGCATAACAAACAAACAAACTCACATTAGCATCATACTAATCTATATATATAAAATTCAAAGTCCTGACTGACTGACTGACTGACTGACTTATATATCAACGCACAGCCTAAACCGCTGGGGTTAGAAACTTGAAATTTTGACAGTAGGTTCCTTTTGTGACGTAGGCGCTCACTAAGGAAGGATCTTGCAAAATTCCACCCCTAAGGGGGTGAAATAGGGGGTTATAATTTGTATGAAAGTCCGTCATTTCTCAAGTTATATCCATGAAACTTGGTATATAAACTACCAGTTAAAAATAAAAAAATACGTATGTCACAGTTTTTCAAAATTCTACCCCCAAAGGGGTAAAATAGGGGTTGAAAGTTTTTACAAAAGTCATTCATTTTTCAAGTTATAGCCATGAAACTTAGCTTTTGGGCTTTCAGTTAGATATGAAGAAGTATGTATTTCACCATTTTTGAAAATTCAACACCCAAAGGGGTGGAATAGGGGATGAAAGTTTGTAAAAAAGTCCTTCATTTCTCAAGATATTTCTCAATTTATATCAACGAACCTTGGTATTTTGGCTTTCGGTAAAAAATGAAGAAGTACGTGTGTCACAATTTTTCAAAATTCCATCCCCAAAGGGGTAAAATAGGGGTTAAAAGTTTGTATGAAAGTCTTTCATTTCTCAAGTTATATCCATGAAACTTAGCATTTGGACTTTTGGTTAAATATGAAGAAGTACATGTTTCACCATTTTTGAAAATTCGATGCCAAGGTCGTTAAATAGAGTTTGTCCTTCAATCACACTGCAGCAACGGATCAACGTGATTTTTTGCATGGGTATAGTTGAGGTACCTGGAGAGTGACATAGGCTACTTTTTATCCCGGAAACTTAGGCAGTGCCTGTGGGGGAAAAACTTAAACCACGCGGACGAAGTCGCGGGCATAAGCTAGTATGATATAATATGCGAAAGTGTGTTTGTTTGTTTATTGGTTTGTCCTTCAATTACGCTGCAACAGAGCAACGGATCGACGTGATTTTTTGCATGAGTATAATTGAGGACGTGAAGAGTGACATAGGCTACTTTTTATTCCGGAAAATTAAGGAGTTCCGGAAATAAATAAAAAATCTTATTTCACGCGGAAGAAGTCGAGGCCATCAGCTCCTTTGTCATTTTTTTTTATTTTTTATCCACGACAAGTTAGCCCTTGACTGCGATCTCACCTGATGGTAAGTGATGATGCAGTCTAAGATGGTAGCGGGCTAACCTGTTAGGGGCATGGCAGTTGTATTAAACCCCTATTCGGTTTCTAAACGGCATCGTACCGGAACGCTAAATCGCTTGGCGGCACGTCTTTGGTAACTAGCCACGGCCGAAGCCTCCCACCAGCCAGACCAGGGAAAATTCAGAAATTATAAATTCCCAAATTGACCCTGCCGGGGATCGAAACGCCTGCGGGGGGGAAGCGCCACGGAGGTCGTCAAATTCGTAGTTATGATTTTAATTCACAATTTGTACAAAATATGACAACAAAGGAATCCAAATCCGGCTTGTTACCTGAAATATTATTTTTGTAAACAACTCCCTCGTCATTCGCTCGCAAACAAGAAGCTTAACAAATAATACCGAAAAATACCTTCTGATATTTTACGTTTGAAGTCTCATAATGATGGTTGTTTTTGTAAACTACCCACGGTTATCGATTTGGAACGGAAAGACAGTTGGGCCAAAAAAAATCCGCGAAACTCAATTTTCCACACACACCAGCATGACAGAACAAAACGCATTCAATTCAATATATTTTATTGAATTCAATATTTATTTATTCAATTTAGATCACTGTACACTTACTTATTGACGTTCGAAACATTATTAAAAAAAACATGATGGTGATAATCAATTACGGAATCATAAAAAACTAAAGCTACGAGGGTTCCAAACGCGCCCTAGTCTGAGAAGAGCCCACAACAAAGTCGTGTTTTTTTTAATTATCACCATCTCACAAACATCTTATATTTAATTGGACTATTATTAACACAATAATTAGCCTTCACCCCCGATGTGGTCTTGTCACGAACATGTTTTGTTAAGTTCAGTTTAGACATGTGATAAGTACATCGATGGCGGCTGCGCCATTTTGTTTTATTGTTTACTAGCTGATGCCCGCGAATTCGTCCGCGTGGTTTTTGTTTTTTTTTATTCCCGAACTCCTTAATTTACCGGGATAAAAAGTAGCCTATGTCACTCTCCAGGTCTTCAACTATATCCATACCAAAAATCCTCCTCCGTTGCGGCATGATTGAAGGACAAACCAACAAACCTATAAACCAACAAACCAACAAACAAACACACTTTCGCATTTGTAATATTAGTATGATTTACACAGACGTATAATTCGTATATGTCAGTTAGTCAGTTCCTCATTTAATATTGCACTAGATATTCCGTGGGTACTCTCTGATTTTCCGGGGTAAAAAGGGAACAGCCTTTCTCCTTCCCCGGGATGCTAGCTATCTGAAATCAGTTAATCAGATGGGCCGTGAAAATATAACAAACAGACGGGTAGACACACTTATCACTTTCACATTCAAATTAAGGTCTTTATTAAGGATAAAGGTCTTCACACACTGTCTGAATACCTAAAATATATGTCTTACTAAGCTTTGTGGGAGATTTTCTTCCTTGAATTGTTAAACGGCAACCCCCACTGTCCCCACTACCAAAGGTTAACTGGAAGAGAATACCTCTAGGTATTAAGTTCGCCTTTGTGCATTTCAATAATATGTGCAATAAAGTATTTAAAACAAAACAAACCCCAATCGTCAAATGGAGTTGTCGCTCGTGTTTTGACAGATGAAAATGATACGTAAAAAAACTCCCACTCGGCCTACGGATTTGATTTTGTTTCTAATAAAATCTTAATCAGTTAAGTTCATCAATCGGATAATTCGAACTGTTTAAGGAGTTAGGTTAATACAGATTAATAGATGCGTGTATTTCAAAAAGCATGTATGAACTTCTTATAAACAGTTCGAGCGACTTCGAGTAATACGTATTGAGCTCTCCAAAGATTACGTTTTTCTTAGACAAATTGGGACGCTGTTGTGTACTCCATGTGCGTCATTACCATGCGTTTTCCGCGTTGTACGTCTGAGATTGATAAGTACGATTCGATTCTACGAGCTTCTATCTACATTAATGTATACGATGAGATTAACGATACGTAAGATTTATTGATGTTATACCTAGTTCAAAGCCGAAATGGTCTTGGCCGAACTTCGCGATTGGTCTAAGAATGGGTGTTACGCTCATGAATAGATTTTCTTTTCATAACATTTATAGATAGATAGATAGATAAACTCTTTATTGCTACACAAGAAATAAAAAATACATTGAAAAGGACACAAAACAAAACAAAACAAAGTGCGCAAGGACGGTCTTATCACTTAAAAGTGATCGCCTCCAGACAACCCACTAATTAAGAACTTTATGCACAGAATAGGTAATCCTTATGACAGGAGCGGGATAGTGCAACAATATAGACTGCTATACAATATACTACATAAACTTTACATACCAATAATACATAAATAATTTTATAAATACATATACGTAAACATAAATATATTATACCTATAAACCTACATATACAATACTTAAATATTCTATAGCATACCAGTACTAGTTAAGTAATAATCTTTTAAACGATTCTTGAATATATTTATAGATTTCGATTGTCTAATGTCATTCGGTAGGACATTCCAAAGCTTAACCGTCTTTACTGTAAAGGAATTCCCATATACCTCCGTATGACTAGATGGTATTCTCAACCTGTTGTCATCTTTAGACCGCAAATAAATAGACAAGTCGTTGCTGCCAAGAAATTGGAACCGCTCTTTTAAGTAAGGTGGCGTTTGAGGATAATATAATATCGAGTACAAGAGGGAAAGAGCATGTAAGTTTCTACGTGAACATTGATTACTTGAACGTGCCAAATTCATCACAGAGTACAGACCTTGCTCAGAAGGGACGAAGTCGCGCGATTACATACGTATGGAGCTGGGCCCACTTAAGCGACGCGGCACGGAGTCCGGCGGCCCCGTACAAACCCATACATATAATTTGTAATTTGACTGACTCGTTGGTCTAGTGGTTGGCATGTTCGACTGCGACCGACGAGGTCCCGGGTTTGAGTCCCGGATTGGGCCATAACAAGTATTGGATTTTTCTGGCAATTCTCAGTACTAGCCCGGAGTTAGGAAGTTGGCGGTGTTTCATCTCCGTGTCTCAGAGAGCACGTAAAGCCGTCGGTCTTGCGCCTGACCTCTCAAGGGTCGTGTCGGATCTACCATCCAATCGGGCTATGAGAGTAAAGGAACAGAGAGTACACCTGTGTATATACACACACTTGTGCACTATAATATCTACCGCGCAGATGGCTTATCTCTCCGGAGAAAGGCCGCAATTCGTTCGGGAGGACATTATACAAATAATATTTGCCGCTACGTGCCGCGCCGCTCCTTGCATCTCAAGTTGAGCGATGGTATGTATCTAGAGGTATGTAGTACCAACATTTTTCGCATATTAAATCCATACTAACATCATAAATGCGAAAATGTGTCTGTCTGTCTGCTACGCTTTCACTGCCTAACTGTTCCACCGATTTTGATGAAATTTGGTATAGGGATAGTTTGTATCTACGTATGGATATGTATGTCGTATCCATTGCACCATGAGCTCACGAGCTTGGTATCGATTGAAAAAGTTTTCTATGTATTGCGTCGTCTACGTCGTAGCGACCATGTAGCTTGCTACGACGTAGACAATCAACCCTTTAGCAAGTATAAAACTGACAATTATTAAGGCTATACATATTATTCCATAACCACATATTGAATTAAATAGTTCTAGTTACCCACTAGCTGATGCCCGCGACTTCGTCCGCGTGCATTGAGGTTTTTCGGTTCCCGCGGGAACTCTTTAATTTTCCGGGATAAACAGTAGCCTATGTGCTATTCCAGACTATAATCTATCTCTGTGCCAAATTTCATCCAGATCCGTTCAGCCGTTGGAGCGTGATTGAGTAATAAACATCCATCCATACATCCATCCAAACTTTCGCATTTATAATATTTATTTGATAAGCCATAACGTCTCCATTATATTATAATATTTAATAGTCATCAAAATAATTGAGCTTCTAAATATGCACACTACATTGTTACAATAATATTCTATCCTAACTAATACTATAATAGTAGAATTATTATAATCTATATACCAATATTATAAACTCAAAAGTTTGGATGGATGGAAGGGTGTTGGTTGCTCAATCACGCCAGAACGGCTGAACAAAACTGGGTCAAATTTGGGACAGATATTGCTTATAGTCTGGAATAAAACATAGGCTACTTTTTACCTCGGAAAATTAAAGAGTTCCCGCGGAAATAAAAAAACCTCAATCACACGCTGAGGAAGTAGCGGGTATCAGCTAGTAAAGTATACTTTTATTTCATCGTCGGGGGTCAATAAACAGTCTAGTGTTAGACCAGACGCAACCCGAGCTAGCCTGTAAGCGAGACTAGCAAAGAGAACGTCAATTAAAGCTCGAGCGTTGTTGGCTGACCGCCACACCCACTGATTGTACGTACATTTTATATGTACTTATATGTGTGGTGTACACTCGAGTAACTAGTGAACTGAAATTAGGTTTAACGGCATTTCGAACCAGCAGGTCTAGCATGGGCCGGGGATAAAAAATTTATCCCCCGATTTTATCCACTGACAAGAGATAAAATTAACTTATCTACTTCTCAGAGCACGGCAACAGAGGATAGGACAAGTTTATCGCGGTTTGACATTTCACGGGGACTCGGGGGACTATTTATCCACCGTTATTTAGCGTTTTTATTTATTTATTTAGGAATAAAAATTTTATCCTTTCCTCGGGGAGAAAATTGTCTCGGCCCATGCTAGGGGGGCAGTGGTAGATTCACTCGACTATTCAAAAACACTTTTGTCTTTGACACAAAAACGTTTCGTAAGTGACTATGTATATGCAGATTTTCTTTTTAATCCACTATAAGTTAGCCCTTGACTGCGATCTCACCTGATGGTAAGTGATGATGCAGTCTAAGATGATAGCGGGCTAACCTGTTAGGGGCATGGCAGATAAATCAAACCCATACCCCTATTCGGTTTCCACTTTCCACACGGAATCGTACCGGAACGCTTAATCGCTTGGCGGCACGTCTTTGTCGGTCGGTATGTGGTGGTAACTAGCCACAGCCGAAGCCTCCCACCAGGTCAGACCAGGGAAAATTCAGAAATTATAAATTCCCAATTTGAACCTGCGAACGTTAAGACAACAACGCTACACACTACGCCACGGAGGTCGTCAAATAGGATTAAAAAACAACTATTTCCGAAACACAGAAAACACTAAAATAGCTAATATAATACGTATATTCGCGTACAATTGAAAGGTCACGGCAATATAAATGCTGTTCGCAAAGAGTTTAGACTTTAGACTGTAGTTTAAAATAACACCAACAAATATATTGAGTGCAGTTTAAACACAGACAAAGACATTTCCTATCAAGTAGCAAATAATTCATTTTAGTCCTATATTTTATTACCACCACTACAGCCCATTAACGTTCCACTGCTGGGCACAGGCCTCCACTCTCATAGGAGAGAGGGAATTAGAGCTTAGACCCCACCACGCTCCTTCAATGCGGGTTGGCGGGCTTTAACGACAATTATCATGTTAGTGATAATAACCGGGACCGATGGCTTAACGTGCTCTCCGAGGCACGGGGGTGTAATACCGCCAACTTCCTTCGGGCTAGTACTGAGAATTTCTAATCAGAAAAACCCAACACTTAATTACGACTCGACCCGGGACTCCAACCCGGGACCTCGTCAGCCGCAGTCGAACATGATAACCACTAGACCAACGAGGCAGTTTTAATAAATATTTTATTATATTTGCCACAAAATAAGAAATTTACTCGAATATCACCACCGAGCTACGATGGATTAATAAATTCGTAACAAATCACCAAATATCATGTCACAAAGTGTGGAGGGTCGTCCGTCAGTCGAGCGCGTCCGCGACAGGCAATCAAACCCCACTCCACCTTATCTGATACTGTATCACTGTACACACAAACTGACACGCCTATTGATTTTGGATAATCTTTACTAAAATTATAATTTTTTTTAATCTACTACAAGTTAGACCTTGACTGCGATCTCACCTGATGGTAATTGGTAAGTGATGATGCAGTCGAAGGTGGTAGCAGGCTAACCTGTTATGGGCATGGCAGTTATATTAAACCCATATCCCTATTCGGTTACTACACGGCATCGTACCGGAACGCTAAATCGCTTGGCGGCACGTCTTTGCCGGTAGGGTGGTAACTAGCCACGGCCGAAGCGTCCCACCAGGCCAGACCAGGGAAAATTCAGAAATTATATATTCCCAAATTGACCCTGCCGGGGATTGAACCCGGGACACATTAAAGCGCTCAACACTGTGCCACGGAAGTCGTCAAAAATATTATAAATGCATAAGGGTGCCTGTCTGTCTGCTACGCTTTAACGGCCCATCTTTTCAACCGATTTTGATGGAATTTGGTATAGAGGTAGGTTACATCCCAGGGAAGGACAAAGGCTACTTTCCTTATCCCGGAAAATTGAGGAGTTCCCGCAGGATCGAAAAACACGGACGAAGTCGCGGGCATCGCTCTGAGCTAATACACGTATCACGTGTCAAAGTGTCGACAGTCGTACGTCACTGGAGCGCGCCCCCGACGGCCGACAGGCAATCAAAGCCCACTCCACCTTATCTGATACTGAATCTCTGTCACACCCCCACACACACGCCTATTGATTTTGGACAATTCAATGCGTTCTATTCACAGATGTCGGAACAGGTTACAAGTGTTAAAGGGAGTGAGATTGTTGCCAGGCAAGATGGGTGTAGCTTATACTCGTACATCATCAATAACTACACGTATGAAAGGCCATAAAATTGTCCTGAGTGACTGACAGACCAACTACAGCCCAAACGGCTGAACGTAGAAATTTGGAATTTTGTGAGAATATTCCTTGAGCACCCTAGAGGTGTACTAAGGAAGGAATTTTCGGAATTCCACCCCCAAGGAGATTATATAGGCTGTTCAAGTTATGCATGAACATTGGTATTTGTGCTTTCGGTAAAAAATGAGGAATTTCATGATTTTCACAGGTTTTTGAATATTTTTAAGAACCTAATCTCACGCGGACGAAGTCGCGGGCAAACGCTAGTTAATTATATAGCAAGTTTAAGTTTTTTTGATTCCTGCGGGAACTACTTAATTTTCCGGGATAAAAAGTAGCCTATGTCACTCTCCAGGTCCTCTACTATACCCATGCCAAAAATCACATCGATCCGTTGCTCCGTTGCGGCGTGATTGAAGGGCAAACCAACAAACCAATAAACCAACAAACAAACACACTTTCGCATTTATAATATTAGTAAGTATGACGTATGATTACAGAGTAAAACTATACGTAGTAACTCTTAGTCAGTATTTTGTGCTATAATTAACAGTCTAATTAACATTGTTTTGCCTACAGCTAATACTTTAGTGTAGGTGTAATAAGTTACCTAGTGTATCGTAGTCTACGTTATTATAGAGTACACTAGAATAGGATTTTAATAAAACACGCCTACCTCCATAAAGTAATAGGTGTTTGCGGTAAACAGGGCATTTCATTTTGGTTCTATTCATATTCATATCAAATATATTATTCAGTCCATAATTCTCGCTTACCTGCCCAAATCGGGCATTTCGGTAAGTAAGCGGATACTATAGTAACGACACAGCGTAAAAACTAAAAGTGAAGTGACGCACTTGATATTTACAGATGAGATGGATATATCATCTTTGATAGCAAGCACGCACGTCCGCGTGGATTGCGGTTTTTTTGTTCCCGCGGAAACTCTTTCATTTTCCGGGATAAAAAGCAGCCTATGTGTTATTCCAGATTATAATCTATCTCTGTGCCAAATTTCATCCAGATCTGTTCAGCCGTTCGGGCGTGAGTGAGTAACGAACATCCATTCATCCATTCAAACTTTCGCTATAAAACTAGTATAGATTAAAGTCGATACTGCTGACTACTACTACTCGTACCAATCGGTATTATCCATCTTGCCCCAGTCACGCTGCAATATGCAGGACTAGCTGATGCCCGCGACTTCGTCCGCGTGGATTGAGGTTTTTTGGTTCCCGCGGGATCTCTTCAATTTTCCAGGCTAAAAAGTAGCCTATGTGTTATTCCAGACTATAATCTACCTCTGTGCCAAATTTCATCCAGATCCGTTCATCCGTTCTGGCGTGAAATGGTAACAAACATCCATACATCCATACATACAAAATTTCGCGTTTATAATATTAGTAAGGATTGATCTGTCTAGAGTCTAGACGTCTCCCGACTGTATGGGGTTTATCATTAGGCCGGCCACTAAATATTCACATAATCCCGTTCCATATTTTCCGGCGCTCGTCCCACCGCACTGCAATGCGGTTCCCCTCCATAACCCCAGGGTATGCCTTTCCCGAAATACTGAATAATTTGTGTTAATACCATTGAGATAAGATATCCAAAGATTAAAAGTGGAAAGATGGATACAGTTCGATTTTGTATATTACGTCAATCGGAAGTCCTGGTTTTGTTTTTAGGGTTCCGTACCCAAAGGGTAAAAACGGGACCCTATTACTAAGACTCCGCTGTCTGTCTGTCTGTCTGTCTGTCTGTCTGTCTGTCTGTCTGTCTGTCTGTCTGTCTGTCTGTCTCCAGGCTGTATCTCATAAACCGTGATAGCTAGAAAGCTGAAATTTTCACAAATGATGTATTTCCGTTGCCGCTATAACAACAAATACTAAAAATTAAAAAAATATATATATTAAGGGGGGTCCCCATACAATAAACGTGTTTTTTTCGTATTTTTTGCTCAATATTAAAAACGGTAACAGGTAGACGGTTCAAATTTTCACAGAATATTAACTTGTATATTACCTTTCAAAATAAATAATTAAATATCAATAAAGTAAATATTAAAGGGGGGCTCCCATACAACAAACGTAATTTTTAAGCAATTTTTTTTAATAAGTCATAAATCGTAAAACTTACTACAGGTTTGTACGGAACCCTCGGTGCGCGAGTCCGACTCGCACTTGGCCGGTTTTTAAACTTTAAAAGCTTCATCTCAGCCCTACGACAATATGCTAGTATTTCCTCTCAGAATGAGAAGGATTAAGGACGTGGTCCACCACGTTAGCCATGTACTGAATGGCAGATTTTTTTGAAGTGGAAACTTCTTTAGCCGCGTTGATCTCTTTTTGGCCTACCAAAAACCCCCTAGGGTTTTGTGGATTCGCGTTACCAGATTCGTGTCACCGACATGCTCGCGTTGTTACGAAGACAAAAGGTCCTAAATATAAATATACCTACTACATTCGTAATTAAACTTTAATACCTTAGTTTTAAGGTTTATATTTTGATTCGGTAAATTTTTTTTTAATTAAAAAAAAATTAAATATTCGTTTTCACTTCCATCGGCAGTCCCTATGATTGCCAATTTTTTTATTTTTTTTATTTGGGCCATTAAACTGGTAACAATCATATAATCGTAACTTATAATTAGGCTTAAGAGGATCGTATAGTTGTAAATTTTCATACAAAAAGCGATAACGTTTTTCTTCCCGTAAATGTTGTCCAATTTTCATAATTTTTAGAAATGTTGCAGATACAATGAAGAACTATGCTCGTACGTTTTAATTTTAAAGAAATATTGCTTATGTTAAAAGTTATTAGCGTCTAAATATCCATATTTTTGACCTAAAAACTTTCTCGACAATTTTAATTTTTTAAAATTTAACTAAACTAAAATACTAAAAAAGTAAAACGTACGAACCTAGATTAAGGTGTACTGAATCTAATGAGACCAAAATTGTCTTATTTCGTAAACGTTTGGGGGGGTAAAAACGTTATCACCCGAAACAATATTTCAAGAATAAAATGTAGGCATCGGCCTTAAACCTTCTCATTTGGTGGGATTTGATGTAATTCTAAAAAATCCTCATTAGATGGGTTTTGATGAAACTTTTAAAATTTGACCATAGTGGTGGACTATGGCCTAACACCTCATTCTGAGAAAATATAGAGTGAGATGGTGATAATAAAAAAAAACCCCGGCTGAGTTTGTTGTGGGCTCTTCTCAGACCAGGGCGCGTTTGGAAACCTCGTAGCTTTAGTTTTAAGATACCGTAACTGATTATCACCATCATCATGTAACTTCATATCATACTAATATTATAAATGCGAAAGTGGGTTTGTTTGTTGGTTTGTTGGTTTGACCTTCAATCACGCCGCAACGGAGCAACGGCAATCCGTTGCTCCGTTACTATACCCATGGCAAAAATCACGTCAATACGTGATTTTTGGCATGGGTATAGTTGAGGACCTGGAGAGTGACATAGGCTACTTTTTATCCCGGAAAATTAAGGAGTTCCCGCGGTAATAAAAAAAACTTAAGTCGCGGGCATCAGCTAGTGTTTTATAAGTAAGTAATTTTTAACGTCAATAAGTGTACGGTCTACAGTCATGGAATTAGGAATTACGACTACATGACCTACAGTGTACCTATATTGAATAAATGATTTGATTGATTGATTGAATATCCCCAGCTCAGCAGTGTGACCCGCCGATGGGATGAGATGACGAACATATATTATTAATATTATGAGGTAATCTCAATTCATGCTCTATTATTAGGCCGGGAGCGTGGTGGAACAAATACTCATTAAATCGGCTGCGCTATTTCGTTCATTACTGCATTCCTTGTTTTACGATCATTTGGCGATACTAGTACTAAGAGCTGTTGTAATATTTATTTAAGGAAGATAAATAACTTTAAATATTGATGATCCATGAAACTCAGTCAGTTTGTATTTACATTGTAAAAACCCGTTGGGAAGTGTTTGATTTTCCGGTATAAAACGTTAGTTAGGTCACTCTCTAGGACTAGTTCCGTTGATCCGTGGCTCTGTTTCTACGCGAAGGATATGTAAACAAACAAACACACTTTCATTTATATACATACGTACGTAGTAGATAGATTCTAGGATAATATAAATAAAATAAAATAATTTTCCATTTATTATATACTTTTGATACTTAACCTACTTCAAACTAACAAACTCCTACATGTATTTGTTACCGAGTCTGCATTCTAAAGCTTTGAATATACTATTCTCCTTACATGCATAATGAGGCTTATCGATTACAAATACCACATTATAATACCACATAATAACACATTATAAACAAAACAACACAACAATAACACAAAAACAACACATTACAATAGCAAAAAACACATTATTATAGCGGAATAAATATAAAAACAAAAGGGTCGCCGTCTCTCAGACTATACGTAGTGAAGAACGCGATAGATGGCATTCCTCCAGTACCATTAACACCTAAACCTTCGCCGACCAAGTATTTTATTAAAAGGCTCTCTAGAAAAGACTTGACTAGGCTCAATGATAGGTAAATATTCTTTTATGTATAGAAAAAAATATGTTTGTCTGCCTTTGTGCTGAAGCCTGAAACTTTGAACAGTTGTTGTTGGGATTTCCGGGGACTGTCTGTTCAGAAAACTTCCCGGAACGCAGACCTTCAACGTACAATAGATGTCGAGTTTCCTCTCAGAATAATAAATTCTTTAGCCATAGCCATAGGCCACGCTGGCCAAGAGGACGAGAATGACTATTAATCGGTTTTTACACGGCATCGTACCGGAACGCTAGATAGCTTAGCGGCACGCCTTTGCCTGTATTGTGGTAACCAGTCACCGACAAGACCAGAGAAAATTCTGAAATAATAAATTCCCAAATTTACCCAGCCGGGGATCGAACCCAGGACTTCCCACTTGTAAGACCACAGCGCTCACCATGCGCCATTGAGGTCGTTAATTATGGCTTCCTCGTCGAAATTGTTTGTAGCTTTACTCACCGCTGATGTACTAAAAGTTACACATAAATCATACATACATAAATCAAAATAATGTTGCAAAATGAACGGCCCACCTGCTCGCGATGTCGGATCAGCAAACCGAGCGAACTGGGTCACTGCACTTTATGTGTATCCATACTACAGTTAACAGTATCAGCATTTTTTTTTTATTGATAGGACATACCCGATAAGACATTACAGTTTCCCAATAGCTCTTATCAGGCTACAATATTACATTTAAATTGCTAAAATTACACATACCTAAAAAAGCACTAAAAATACAAAACAATAAAACGCACACTATTCATTAAATTTAAATTAAGTTACCAAAAAAATAACCAAAATATACAATACTAGCTGATGCCTGCGACTTCGTCCGCGTGGATTGAGGTTTTTCGGTTCCCGCGGGAACTCTTTAATTTTGCGGGATAAAAAGTAGCCTATGTGCTATTCCAGACTATACTCTATCTGTGTGCCAAATTTCATCCAGATCCATTCATCCGTTGGAGCGTGATTGAGTAACAAACATACATCCATACATACATCCATCCATCCAAACTTTCGCATTTATAATATTTATTTGATAGTAGGAAATAGCGTTAAGCTTAGTTTCGTTAGGTAGTTTATGATTTTTATTGTGAAAGGTCCGTTACTTATATTTCTCGACTTACTTATAGTTTTTGCTCGACATTTCTGATACGAACCGCTAGGGTGTGGAACACCCTCCCAGCGCACGTGTTTCCTGCCACGTATAACAGGCAAAGTGAATAGGCATCTTCTAAGCGATTTGCTTCCTCATTTCTAATTCGAACCGCTTGGATATGGAACGCCCTTCGACCTTCCGTTTTCCCCTATAGATACCATTAAATCAAGAGTGAATAGGCATAGGCAAGCGCGCTCCGCCTTAAGGCTGCATTACCACTTGCATGCAAGTCTTCTCAGTTTTTTAAAATTCATTATAGGCTTACGCTTGACCACAATCACACTGATGGGAAGTGATGATGCGGCCTCAGATGGCACGCGCTTGCTTAAGTTATGTGTACGGAACCCAAAAAAATTAATTTCTTTATCCAATTAAGTACAGCGCGTTCGGACCACGTGCTAACAAAGGATCACGATGCATTAAGCCATATTAAGTTTAAAGCCTTCTAAGCCAGTTAAGCCGGGATCGCTTAGTTATCGCTGTAATGAAAGCCAGGGCAGGTGAGGAAATATGAATGATGCTTATGAAATGCTTTTGCCCGCGGTACGTTCACGTTAAGTCCGATTTCATACAAATTTCAAAACCCTATTTTACGTCTTTACTGGGTTGAATTTTGAAAAAATCTTTTCGTAGCGGATGCCTACGTGAAAAAGCTATATTTGTATGCCTTTCAATCCGATCAAGTGTACTCTTAACGTTAACTTAACATCAGAACAGACATCAGTCATGGTCAGTTCATTGGTGACACAGGTTCATCAAGGTTTGCACCCTTAATCGAAATTCCACGGTCACATACATAGCGATTCCCCTAGCTTCCCCTAATTCGAACCGTTAGGATATGGAATGCCCTTCCGGCTTTCGTTTTCCCCTCTATTAACATCAGCCCCCCGATCATGTAAGAATGACCGATCAAAACGTTAAAGTTCGTCGTCAAAGTTTATAAACCATAACAGCATTAAATTAGAGATCAATTTCGTGTACCCATTCTTATACGTTTAGGTATGTACGATACTCTAACGTATAAGAATGGATACACGAAATTGAGCTCTAATTCAATGCAGTTATGGTTTATTTTATTTTGACGACGAACTTACCGTTTTGATCGGCCATTCTTACATGATCGGGGGGCTGGTACCTTCAAATCAAGAGTGCGCCTTCTTCTAGGCAAGCGCGATCCACCTTAGGCGGCATCACCACTTGCAGGCAGGTCTTGCAGCCAATTATAAAATAAAAAATGTTACCTTTCCTTTAATATATTTAGACTAACTGACATCCCGGCTTTATTCGGGTGGAATTGGCAAAATGGCGTTTACATCCTTAAAAACAATTATTACTTTATTGATTAAAAATATCGTGATAAAAATCACGCGTCTGACATAATTGATGAATGATGTATTCAACACCGCGTAACATTACTAGCTAATAAACAAAAAGCCCCATAAATCCCTGACTAATCCGCTAGGCCGGCTCGTAAAATTATTAAAAACTGCCAAGTGCGAGTCGGAATAGCACACGAAGGATTCCGTACCATCGTACAAGATTAAACACTATTTACTTTATAAATACTTTCGTTAAAGAAGCAATAGACGCGCTCTAAAATAACGTTTCTTGTATACCTGGGACCCCCCTTTATTTTTTATTATATGTTGTTATAGCGGCAATAGAAATACACACTTTGATAATATATTTGATAATATATGATTTGTGAGATGGGGTTATGTAAAGAAAAGCTGGCTGGGGCGCGTTTGGAACCTTCGTAGCTTTAGTTTTAAGATACCGTAACTGATTATCACCATTATGTTTTATTATGTATTTGGACGTCAATAAGTGTAGGTACAGTGTACATAATTTAAAGGAATTAATATTGATTTGATTTATATCAACTGTTTACCTATCACGGTTCGGAGTTCGGACGTGTATGGACGAACAGCGGAAGCTTAGTATGTAATAGGGTCCCGGGGTGTCCTTTGGGTACGGAACCCTAAAAATTGTTTATTCCATTCATAACATCCTGACGTCTCACTAATATCTGCACTTTAATTAATGTATGTTTGTGCGCTCGGATTGGCATCGTTTTGAAGATGAATAATGCGTTATGCGAACGAAAATGCTTCAAATTTTATTTATTTACTTGTAATTTATTTCATGGCTAACAAGTGGTAAACGTTTTCAAGTTTTATCACTATGATAAATTAAAAAGTAGAGATTAGAGTTAAACTAGTTTTAGCTTACAACCTATAAGTATGCTTTTGAAATTGAATAGACAAAATATGATTCATACAATAGTTCGAGAGTATACCTACCTACTTATACGATTTAAAAAAAAAGTGTATCGAAATTGATGATGACGTTACAATTTACAACTATGTATTTTATACTAACTTTCATACTATAAAGCGCGTTTTAAAGTTTGTAGAGTTGCCAGCGAACGAAAAAAGCAGTTGCTGATTTGATTGGTCATCATCCCTATTGCGAGTGCTACAGGGAGCTTACGTTATTTTCACTTAAAGCAGTATTATTTCAATATTGTTGACACTATTGTTTCAGAATTATTATCCTTATTTTAGGAGCGTCAAGGTATATATGTCATATAAATCTGTCATTTTGAAATGGTAGTTTGCCCACTGGTAGGTTAGTAATAAAGAATATTATTATTCATTGGCAATATACATATTAAAAGCCACTTTCACCTTTGACACAAATGAGTGTAATAATACAATAAAGCATAACAAACAGGTTACACATTGCGCCTATTTATGAATCCATCGCATGGCTATTTCGGGCACCTCGGGTATTGCTATTGTTTGTTAATGTAAGACCCCTTTCAGACTCACGACTTGTCCGCGCAGTTTTAGCTGTAAATATATGCTAAAGCCGCGATTCCATTAGGAAACTCTTGCATGCAAGTATGACGTCACATTTGCGTACAAGTTGCTAGCATTGGAAACATATTTTTAACTTTTACACGGTTTTATAAGAATGTACAAGTTCAAACTATACCTCATGCAAGTTGTAGCTTGTATGCAGGTATGTTCAAGTTGCATGCAATTTGCAACTTGTATACAAGTAACTTGCCTAATGGAATCGCGCCTTTAGAGTAAGGGTGATTGCACCAGAGATGTGCTTCGTTGCTAAGCTACGGGTGTGAGTTAAACCCACCAATAGTAACCCACCAATAGCTTGATTTTCATAGCTTAGATAGGTAGATATAATATAGTAAATATATTTTTTTTATTTGAATAGAATAACTTGTGAGTTTCTTACTGTCTCTTCTCAGTAGAACCAGAGTTCAGAGTTTAAATGTTTGCAAAACTCTTTCTCTTTCTAACGCAGGCAGGTTATTGAAATTGCTAGGCACCTGCATCTTTAAGGTTTTCCTAAAGTTCCATCACCACGTCAAAAAATAATACCATACCTTGAGGTAAGGAAATGTGTGGCAGAACTGGTAAATAAATGTTTTTTCTTTCTTTCTAATAATCCAAAATATCCACGGAAAGGACACGAATAATATTAAGTAAGTTTAGTTGATACTTGGAGGGACTTTAAAAAATAAATTGCCTTAATTTTTTAAGAAAACACGAGAAACACGAAATTAAACAAGTTTATAAAACGCGCGATGTTGTTAACAGTGTGAAGACACTGTTAGAAGATCGACGTCAGTTTAGAGTGATAAACAGAATGTAGTGTATCAGCTATTTTTAAAGTCTAAAGCTAAGACAACACTAGTATTTTGGTGTGCTAAGTTTTATAACAAAATTTGGCAATTATCTATACGTATCATCTTCATCCCATAATCAATCCAATTAAAATATAACTTATTAGTTTGACAATAAAATCGAAATTTAATTGCCTATAAAGCATACCGATAGCTTCGCCTCAAATTGAAGTGTTCATCCAACGTGCAGTGCACAAAAATAGAAATCTGCTTATTACAGTCTTCATTTGTGCTGTGGCGCAGAGAAAAGTTGTATTTCGGTCACACAAAGAGGAAGACTTAACGAGTCCCCAAGAATAATCCTAGAAAGAAAGAAAGAAAATGTGTTTTTATTTGATCACTACATGTGGTTTTAGACTAATTATAATTAATATTAAGTAGATATAGTAATACGTGACCTAATAACGGTTTCCATCTCAGCATCATGCTGCAGCAGACTGCAGCGCTGGTTTTCAGTGGAAACCTTGATTATAAGTGAAGTCACGGACGGAACTATGAATACATATGCGTGCAATACCTTAACTTATAATATTGTTGTTACGTATAAATATTACATTATCTAAAATGAAATAAGAATGAATAATAATGATAGAATAATGGAATAAGAATGATAGTAGAAAAGGTTCCTGTAAAATAAATGACGTATCCCCGCCACTTAGCCGCCCCCCAAATTCGAGCGCTGTAGGCCCGCTTGCAGCGACTCCGGGTTACGTTACAGAGAACCCGGGAATTTTGGATTCTGACAGAAGTTTTTTAGAATTCTGTCAAAGTAGCCTCTGGGTTAAAAGGATAACCTGGGCAACCCATTTCTGCAAGCGGGCCTAAGCAGGCGCTTATCGCTTACATGGACGGGCTGGCCTGTAGGGATAGCATGCGCACAACTTGTAAAATTATGTCTACCCGTTATCTCTATTTGTCTACCGAAGCTTACACGGTTACACATACGACTTGCCTCATAATGTCAAAAGTGTACATAAAAGTAATATTTAATACCTGTGGTATTTTCCTGTACGAACCCTTACATGCCGACTATTTTTTTTTCGTACCGGATTTTGTGTATGTTAGGGTAAACGAAAAATTTGTCGGCAACGACAAAATCTCTCATTCGTCGCGAGATATCTCGTTGTGCGCATGCTAAGCCTGCTAGACATAGACTGTTTTATCTCGGAAAGTTAAGTAGTTCCTGCGGGAATTAAAAACTTAATCCACGCGAACGAAGTCGCGTGGGTCACCTATAGCAGCCCATAAATTGTTTTGCGCAGCAAAACTACAATGTGTCTGTTTCGAGTTCCAATTTAGCACCGATTTATTTATTTGCAATCGATTTTTACTATCATTCGGGAAATCCTGGTATTTATTTGGCCCGCAATGTTTATTGGCTTCTTTGTTTTGTGTTCGAACGCCGCCAATATAATATTATCTCTATGCCGCCATTAAAGACGATACAAACAGCAATTTGGCGTCGCGGCCATCGCTGGAACATTACATCGACGCAGCTGTGAGACAACAAACAATCAATGCATGCCATTCGTTCCCAAACGTTCAAACCATAATAATACAGTAATTATTTCCGAACAATTCTTTCCATCTTCTAACGGCTGAACGGATCTAGATGAAAGGAGATCATTCAAAACGTACCAAAATTTGAAAGTGCCGGCCAAAAAAAGTTAAGTAATTATTTCGATAGAGGGTATTATTCTAAACACTTTTTACTATGGCAGCAAAGTTGTACGACCGTTAGTTGCGCTGATATTGAAGTTTGAAAATATGGATATTTTCTTACTGAAACGGCACAAAAAATGAAAAACTATATTAAAAATGGTTTTTATTTAAAAAAAAAAGGTATAAAGCAATTATGTCTCCTCTAATCTTACAATTACATCTTCTAGCCTCTTCTTTTTGCTTCTTCTTCATGTTGGGCAAGACACATTATACCTACCTACCATAATATGCACATGGTAGGTGTGTGAGCAACATCCCAATGTTCTTTTACCTATGTTGCATGTGCATTTAAAAAACAATTTTGTATTAAAAAATAAGTTTGGAATAATACCTACCAATCTTAATCATCATAATAGCATCATACTTCTTTGACCGAAACCACCGAACCACTACCGAAACTCTTAGAACTATGAAAAAACAAGATTTTCAAACTACAATATTCTTGCTGGTAGTGATCTTACTACAGCTTGGCTGTAATCAAATAAATATTATAAATGCGAAAGTTTGGATGGATGTATGGATGTATGGATGTATGGATGTTTGTTACTCAATCACGCCCCAACGGCTGAACGGATCTGGATGAAATTTGGCACAGAGTAGTTTTTTTTTTTTTTTTAGTACTTTCAGATTTATTCAGATAAAGAGATCACAAAACAGAAATAATTACATCAGTAGGTGGGACAGTGATTTCCGCACTAGGATCATAGTACAATAAGAATAGTAGGTTAACTTCATACAAAGTGGCCGCCGCCGGTTTGAATGTATGCGTGAGCAGCGGGCGCAGTGTACGCACGGAAGTTTCACGCACACATTCGCATAGTCGTAACCGGCTTAAATCGGCCGGCAGTACGGGATGGTACGGGCCGCGCCGCCGTGCTAATCGCGCGCAATGGGGACTATCGTTTCTTTGCTCACCAGTTGGCGCCACTGTTGACTTAGGTCCAGAGGTATAGCTGTCAAAGGCGACTTTATAAGATCGGTGCCGAAACAAAGTTTTAAATCTTGATTCTCATTAAGTTTATTAATTTATCAGCTATCATCATATCGAGTAGCTATGCCGCAATGTTGTGCAATTCCGTTTTGTTCGGAAAAAAGGAGGACACATGTTTCCAAAAGATAAAACTGTTCTAAAACAGTGGCTAGTTGCGATTCGCAGGAATTCGCAGGATTCTGAGGAATTATATAGTTAGGCACTAAATAAATAAAATAAAAAAGAAATTAATTACTTATTAAACTTTTATTTATCCTTCCTTTTCCCTTTAAAACACACTGCTATACAAATAAATACTTATTAAACATTGTAAATCCATAGGTACAATGGATATGATACTGAAAAATGGTTGATTTGTTAGTTGAAACTACTAAACAATGGTAACTAGATATTAGATTAAGTTATAAAACTTCTGAAATAAGCTTATCATTTCTATTTACATAAATTCTCTTTTCATCTTTATTTGTCCAAACAAAAAAATCACAATACTTTCTTTTAGGGTACCTAACAAGTTTTTGAATTTGAAAATAGTAGGGGCTACTTTCTTTCAAGCAATATTCATTATTGATCATTTCTATGTGCTTATAATTATCCACACTGATAAACTCATCTTTTATAGAGAAAGGACATTTCTCTTCCAATACTGTTAGTTCTCCAATTAATCCTTCTGGAGAAACCTGAAATGAAACATCTAATATTAATAAAGAGAAATATTATTAAATTCTAGTCATCTCACACATAGTACCTAATCTGATCCCAAGATAGGTTGTGTTCTCGTTAGAGATACTGTGGGTACATAACCAGATACATATATTATAGTACCAGAGGGCAGAGACCTAGAGCAAACATCGATGTTCATCAATATCATATAGTAAAAGTGTGTCCTTGATGAGCATGAAACCCATTTAACCTTTCATGCAGAAGTCATATTAGGTAAATATACATAATATATTAGGTAAATATATGTAAAAAGAAAAAAACATAGCTGTTACATCGGCAAACAAGCATACTTCTGGAAAAAATAAGTTTGTAATACAGTAAACAAACTAACCTCTAAATTAGCAGCTCTTTGAGGCCGCTTATTTTTGCGCCTCTTTTTCTTTTTCTGCTTTCAAAGCGTTCACATTCATCGCCAAATAATCCATATTTGCGATAATTTCACGAAGGAGATCACTTTTCAACAGGTAAAATATAGAAATTAAAATAATTTGTCACGAAGCCCGCCAAAACCAGTGAAAAGTGAATGTTATTGGACCTCACGCGACACTAGCGCCTCTAGTGGCAAATTCACACGCGATAGTCCCCATTGCGTATTACATGGTATTACGTCGCACGCTCGCTCTTTTTTGTTTGTTTAATTTTTCAATAAATTAACCTACCTATACCTAGTAACCTACCTATTAATAACAATTATGACTTCAAAAAAAGCCAAAATTTATTGTGGTGTCTTTGGGTGTCTCAATAACGACTCCAATAAACCGGACTTATCATTCTTCAATATACCTACTGAACAAGAAACGTAAGTACCTAAAAATTTTTGTAATATAAAATTATGTGTCGGTAGGTTCCTATGTGTGCTAGCCCAGGATCCGTGTCTGGATGTACTAAGGTACCTATTAATATATTTAATAACTAGATGATGCCCGCGACTTCGTCCACGTGGATTAGGATTTTTTTAATCCCGGGGGAACTCCTTAATTTTCCGGGATAAAAAGTAGCCTATGTCCTTCCCCGGGATGTAACCTACCGCTATACTTACCAAATTTAATCAAAATCGGTTGAATAGATGGGCCGTGAAAGCGTAGCAGACAGACAGACAGACAGACAGACAGACAGACAGACAGACAGACAGACAGACACACTTTCGCATTTATAATATTAGTATGGATTTAGATAGTATAGATTTAGATTTTGGAGAATAATATCAATTTTTACAGAAAAATCTTTTACTTATTTAAGTTATGGAGTAGGGGAGACCGGGTTAGTTGACCAAGTTTTCATTTGAATATAAAAATAATACTTATACTTCAGGGGTGTTATGTGAGATGTTTTGTACGTAATACGTATGTAATTCGCCGTACTACTTAGACTACGCTGAAAGTGACAACCCTAGGCGTCAACGCAGGAGTAGGTAATTAACTCGCCGATCGGCCTTAGTTAGCCTACTATTCTTATTGTACTATGCTAGGATTCCCTGTATCGCGGAAATCACTTCCTTCCGTAGGTAACAGAAATAGGTAAATTAGCTTAGAATCAACTTAACAATATGCATTATTAAAAACTTATTAGGTTTTAGTTTAACTTACATTTGTTGTGTGTGTGTGTGTGTGTGTGTGTGTGTGTGTGTGTGTGTGTGTGTGTGTGTGTGTGTGTGTGTGTGTGTGTGGGTGTGTGGGTGTGTGGGTGTGTGTGTGCGTGTGTGTGTGTGATTATAGTCTGGAATAACACATAGCCTACTTTTTATGCCGGAAAATTAAGGAGTTCCCGGGGAACCGAAAAACGTAGCGGCGCGGCTCGTAGCGGCAAATATTATTGGTATGTGATTGTACGGGACCGCGTCGCGCAGTGCATTTTTGTGCCGCGTCGCTAAAGTGGGCCCAGCTCCATACATGATACAACCTCATACAAGGAATACTTGCCGCTACGTGCCGCGTCGCGCCGCGCCTCTGTGGTGGGGCTTGACCTGTAGAGTATTGGTACGAATAAGGAGAAACTTTGAGAGGCTGCGACGTAATACCTGTGGTAATACGCGAGCCACGACGGCGCGGATGCGGTCTGATATAACTCGAACGGTTCGCACGCAACCGTTGTATTCTGTGGACCCGCTTGATCCGAGGTCATTAAGGATCTTCCGGCCGCTCCGATCAGCCCCCCAATTATGTAAGGATTGTCGATCCAACGTAATGGTTCAGCGTCAAAGTAATATCTATACTTATAATAAAACTGTAACAGGTCCAATTCTGTACATTGAAGATATTTTGAAAATTTTTTTTGGAGGGCACTCATTATTCGATACTGAAGCCAAATCTGTAATTTTTTTCATTTTTGTCTGTCTGTCTGTCTGTCTGTCTGTCTGTCTGTCTGTCTGTCTGTCTGTCTGTCTGTATCTTGGCCGCGCATCACGCCGAAACTACTGAATGAATTCAAACGAAACTTGGCACGATTTGAGCCCATACTACGAGGTAGGACATAGGATACTTTTTATCCCGAAATTCTACCCCCGAAGGGGTGAAATAGGGGTTGAAAGTTTGTATGAAAGTCCTTAATTTCTCAAGTTAGAGCCATGAAACTTGATATATGAGCTGCGGGTTGAAAATGGAGACATACGTGTTTCACAGTTTTTGAAAATTCAACCCCCAAAAGGGTGAAATAGGGGATGAAAGTTGGTATGAAAGTCCTTCGTTTCTCAAGATGTTTTACAAGTTATATCAACGAAACTTTTCATTTTGGCTTACGGTAAAAAATAAAGAAGTACGTGTGTCACAGTTTTTCAAAATTCCCCCCCTAAGGGGGTGAAATAGGGGGTGAAAGTTTGTATGAAAGTCCGTCATTTCTCAAGTTATATCGATGAAACTTGGTATATCCACGCGGACGAAGTCGCGGGCATCAGCTAGTAAACCATAAATGCATTGAATTATAGCTCAATTTCGTGTATCCATTCTTATACGTTAGAGTATCGTACATACCTAATCGCATAAGAACGGGTACACGAAATTGAGCTCTAATTTAATGCTGTTATGGTTTATAAACTTTGACGATGAACTTTAACGTTTTGATCGGCCATTCTTACATGATCGGGGGGCCGATCGTAAACCATGAATCGGAGCAACATACTGACAGACGTTTCAATGTACCTACAGCTACAGTGTCAACTACAGCTCGGATTTAATAAAGAGTAAAGACAGATTACACTAATTGCCGCGCGCTCATAGTAGCTTAATCTTTAAGTACCTATATACTAAGGAGTTCCTCCTTATTATAGACTAGCAATCCGCCCCGGCTTCGCACGGGTAGCACTAATAATAATAATTAATCCTAATAGTCTATAGCCAATATAGCTATAAAAATGGTTATTGTGAGTCAACCTTAAAAGGAAGGTGTGTGCTATCGCGGATTTTTTTTTTAGATCTTTTTGAGAGGAACAATTCCACCATACATTGTTTTTGTGTAACTTTACCTATTTACGCAGCGCAAGCCACATAAGCTCTCAGAAGAGATGGTTTTTTCCGACTTCGTTGACATTATTGCAATTTTCGTAAGGATCTCTAATTTTTTTCAAAATAAAATATAGCCTATGTTACTCGCTGATAATGTAGCTTTCTATAGGTGAAAGAATTTTTAAAATCGGTTGAGTAGTTTTTGAGTTTATCCATTACAAACAAACAAACAAACAAATCTTTCCTCTTTATAATATTAGTTTAGATTTTGTATTGAAATCTATGTATGACTAGCATTCGTTGCGAAGAGACTCAATAGAAAATGTTAAACTTATCGACAAACGGAACGACAACGTGAAGGGTTAGCTACTGTTTAATTTCTATTAAATATTCTGTGGTTTAATATTGTAACGTGTAGGTACCGTAAGTGTGTTTAAACAGTCAAGGGCTAACTTTTAGTGGATTAAAAAAAATATCGAGTCACGTTGTCGCGTTTGTCGCTCACCTAGGATAACGGGTAACGTAGGATAAGGCGTGGGTACCTCCCCGTTGTCCTAGGACCTAGGTGACGGACGAAAGCGACGCGACGCATGATTATTTTTGTTCAATAATTAGTTACTTACGAGTAGTTATTTTCAACTTTGTAAGGATTTAACAAACTGTTAACATCGAGAGGTTCACATAAGGACTGGCGCGTACAAACAACCTCTACAGGACGGCTAATCCTATAATCCTACCGCTCCATTCCGTTTGTCCGCCTAATCCTGCACTCGTATGCAAAGTGGACACTTTAGACACGAGTGCAGCTTACCGCGCCAACAATGAGAACATTACCAGCTGTTCTATACACCCGTATCTTGTTCCGTTTATAGTCCTACTATAGATGATTCCCGCGACTTTGACGTTTGACGACCTCCGTGGCGCAGTGTTGAGCGCTGTTGCCTTAACGTGCGGAGGGCCCGGGTTCGATTCTCAGGGTCAATTTGAGAATTTATATTTTCTAAATTTTCCCTGGTCTGGCCTGGTGGGAGGCTTCGGCCGTGGCTAGTTAACACCCTACCGGCAAAGACGTGCCGCCAAGCGATATGCCTCTAACAGGTTAGCCCGCTACCATCTTAGACTGCATCATCACTTACCATCAGGTGAGATCGCGGTCAAGGGCTAACTTGTAGTGGATACAAAAAAAAAAGATAATGCCCGCGACTTCGTCCGCGTGGATTTAGCTTTTTTAATTCCCCCGAGAAGTCTTTAACTTCCCGGGTTAAAAAGACAGGTACGTAAGTATTTGCGTACCTACTTACACTTACTACCTGGATAACAATATTGCAGGGAGTTAGCGGTTTTTTGCCCACGTGCCTTGGAGAGCACGTTTTATACCCACGTAACCGCTAGCTCCCTGCAATATTCTGTAGATACTTCACTCAATTTCAGTTTTCAATCACCTGCCTATGGAACTATTTTTAAGCCTTTTTAGTACAGTCCAGAGTCCATAAAGTTAACAATTTAAACATTTTTTTAAGCATTGCATGACTATTCCTTTTTATTATTAGGGTTCCGTAGCCAAATTTGGCAAAAACGGAACCCTTATAGATTCGTCATGTCTGTCTGTCTGTCTGTCTGTCTGTCTGTCTGTCTGTCTGTCCGTCCGTATGTTACAGCCACTTTTTTCCGAAACTATAAGAACTATACTGTTGAAACTTGGTAAGTAGATGTATTCTGTGAACCGCATTAAGATTTTCACACAAAAATAGAAAAAAAACAATAAATTTTGGGGGTCCCCATACTTAGAACTGAAACTCAAAAATTTTTTTTTCATCAAACCCATACGTGTGGGGTATCTATGGATAGGTCTTCAAAAATGATATGGAGGTTTCTAATATCATTTTTTTCTAAACTGAATAGTTTGCGCGAGAGACACTTCCAAAGTGGTAAAATGTTGGTCCCCCCCCCCTCCGTAACTTCTAAAATAAGAGAATAATAAAACTAAAAAAAATATATGATTTACATTATCATGCAAACTTCCACCGAAAATTGGTTTGAACGAGATCTAGTAAGTAGTTTTTTTTTAATAATTTAAAACTTACTACAGGTTTGTACGGAACCCTCGGTGCGCGAGTCCGACTCGCACTTGGCCGGTTTTTATTATGTACTGCAGTTACTCCAAACATCACAGACGGACAAACACTTTTTACAGCCGTCATGACCTCATATGTAAATGTTTACCAGGAGAACAGAATTCGTATAGAGGCTGAGTTCCTACGGGAATTATAAAAACTTAAAAAACCGGCCAAGTGCGAGTCGGACTCGCGCACCGAGGGTTCCGTACAAACCTGTAGTAAGTTTTAAAATATTAAAAAAAATTGTTTAAAAATTACGTTTGTTGTATGGGAGCCCCCATTTAATATTTACTTTATTGATATTTAATTATTTATTTTGAAAGGTAATATACAAGTTAATATTCTGTGAAAATTTGAACCGTCTACCTGTTACCGTTTTTAATATTGAGCAAAAAAATACGAAAAAGACACGTTTATTGTATGGGGACCCCCCTTAATATATATATTTTTTTAATTTTTAGTATTTGTTGTTATAGCGGCAACGGAAATACATCATTTGTGAAAATTTCAGCTTTCTAGCTATCACGGTTTATGAGATACAGCCTGGAGACAGACAGACAGACAGACAGACAGACAGACAGCGGAGTCTTAGTAATAGGGTCCCGTTTTTACCCTTTGGGTACGGAACCCTAAAAACGCGGACGAAGTCTCAGGCATCAGCTAGTTATTCTGATAAACATTCTTTTGTAGGATTCAAGTATCGCCAAATTACGGTGATCGGAAATGGCGTCCGTAAACTCAATTTACTGTTTCTCTGTTTTGTGGTAAACAATCAGTTACGAGGGAGGATAAAAGAAAACGCACGAAATTGTGTTCGCTCGGATTTATTTGATCTGTAAAGGGAAGAATTTAATTGCTTGGGTTGAATTCTATGTCAATAAATGTAATGATCCGATTTTTTTTTTTTTTTTTTATTTATTTCTCAACTTACATTACAATTTCTACCGACTTTATTTAGTTACTAGAGAATGCCCGCGACTTCGTCCGCGTGGATTAAGTTTCTTTGTTTCCCGCGGGAACTCTTTAATTTTCCGGGATAAACCTATCTCTGTACCAAATTTCATCAAAATCGGCTGAGCAGATGGGCCGTGAAAACGTAGCAGATAGACAGACAGACAGACACACTGTCACATTTATAAAATACTAGCTGATGCCCGCGACTTCGTCCGCGTGGATCGAGGTTTTTCGGTTCCCGCGGGAACTCCTTAATTTTCCAGGATAAAAAGTAGCCTATGTGTTATTCCAGACTATAATCTATCTCTGTGCCAAATTTCATGCAGATCCGTTTAGCCGTTCTGGCGTGATTGAGTAACAAACATCCATCGATCCATACATCCATCCATCCAAACTTTCGCATTTATTTTACTACTAGCTGATGCCCGCGACTTCGTCCGCGTGGATTGAGGTTTTTCGGTTCCCGCGGGAACTCTTTAATTTTCCGGGATAAAAAGTGGCCTATGTGCTATTCCAGACTATAATCTATCTCTGTGCCAAATTTCATCCAGATCCGTTCATCCGTTGGAGCGTGATTGAGTAACAAACATACATCCATACATACATCCATCCATCCAAACTTTCGCATTTATAATATTTATATGGATTGATTAATATGGATTTTCCGAGATACTTGTAAACTAGTAGCTCAAGCTATTTAAGCAAGCGTTGTATGGAAAATTGGAAACATACAGAAAATTAATGTAAAACAGTTTTTTGGTCCTTGTAATATACCCATGTAAACCGACTGATTGAACAGACTACCTCGCAATCGTAGCACTGTTGTGTATGGTCATGGACGCTCGTAGTTTTACAAGGTTTTACTACGGATTCATTTTTAGGGTTCCGGAGCCAAATGGCAAAAAACGGAACCCTTATAGATTCGTCATGTCTGTCTGTCTGTCTGTCCGCCTGTATGTCACAGCCCCTTTTTTCCGAAACTATAAAAACTATACTGTTGAAACTTGGTAAGTAGATGTGTTCTGTGAAGCGCATTAAGATTTTTACACAAAAATAGAAAAAAAACACTTAATTTTGGGGGTCCCCATACTTAGAACTGAAACTCAAAAATTTTTTTTTCATCAAACCCATAGCCTACATGTGGGGTATCTATGGGTTGTACTGGTGGTGGTGGGATAGGTTGCATCCCGGGGAAGATCATAGGCTACTTTTATCTCGGGAAATCGAAAAGTTCCCGCGGGAATCGTCGTCATTGTCTCGTGCAATATATTTCAATCAACTTAATGGTATTTATAATACCTATACAAGTATATACATACGCGAGTTCAGTAGGTATGTTTTGTTACGCAGATCCGAAGGGACTCGTAAACCACTCGCGGTCGCATGAAATATAAAAGTTTCTAGTCTCACGTAACGTAAGTACGTACTCATGGCGGGCCATCCCAAGTAGCACGAAACGGTGAAGAGTTTATTACTTTACTAGCTGATGCCCGCGACTTCGTCCGCGTAAATAGAGGTTTTTTGGTTCCCGCGGGAACTCCTTAATTTTCCAGGATAAAAAGCCTATGTCCTTCCCCGGGATGCAACCCATCTCTATACCAAATTTCATCCAAATCGGTTGAAAAGATGGGCCGTGAAAGCGTCGCAGACAGACAGATAGACAGACAGACAGACAGACAGACAGACAGACACACTTTCGCATTTATAATATTAGTATGGATGAAAATAACAAAAATATTATGTGAATGGGACGAGTGGCCAAGTTGTGACAACGCATATCATTCCATTACGATTGTTATGCAACGTTCAAAATATAACATTTATATAATTAGCAAGATTAATTTTTACTTTTTCTTTTGACAATAATTCAATGTTACAGTACCCGTGTTCAGTTAAATACTTTTTTATTTCTTTACTAGACGCCACCAGCCCCCCAATCATGTAAGAATGGCCGATGAAATCGTTAAAGTTCTGCGGCAAAGTAAATAAACCATAACATCATTAAATTAGAGCTCAATTTCGTGTACCCATTCTTATACGTTTAGGTATGTTCGATACTCTAACGTATAAGAATGTATACACGAAATTGAGCTCTAATACAATGCATTTATGGTTTATATTACTTTGACGCTGAACCTTTACCATTTGATCGACAATTCTTACATAATCGGGGGGCTGGTAGATATATATGAGTAAAATGGTAGGGGAGGCGATGATGCTAAATGTGGATTTACTCGAGCGTCGTGGAGACTTAATGGAATTTGAAGATTAGATGGTAGAAAGAAAAAAAGGTTATATGATGTATATCCTTTCACCAGTGGGGGCAGCATCTACAGGTTATTTTTTTTTTCAAATCATCAGATTAAGAAAATTCCTCGAGATAATCGTCAGATAAAGGGTCAGAGCGTTTGGGACATGAAGCTGAACCGTCTGTATGATAATCAGACGCGCTCGAGTATTTCAAAATGGCTATTTTCTTTGCATTTTCAAAAAATCGCAGTGACCTTGCGTTACGTCAGACTCGTCAGTCTTTTGAATAGGAGCGTCCTTTGGATCCACTTAACATCTCCTCTGAATATCTGACGCGCTCGATTTTTTTTGTTTTTTTACCAATATTTTTACTATCGTACAGCCAACCCCACCATGCAAACCGGCAGACAAACCTACCATTCGATAACAGAGACTCGTGGGGCGTATACGCTATCAATATATGACGCGCTGGAGTAAATCCGAAAAATCCCCTTTTGGGCTCCCCTTCTAAAACAGGACAGTCTCGCCCAAGCGTGTCGCCTGGTCACCTTACACAAACAATATACGGATATGTCTCAATGCGGCATCTCGTGTAGATACAAATGGCATTAGTTTACGTCATCTCTCGAGATATCAGTTGACAGTTATGTGAGCATTAGCATTGTCTTACACTTTCTCCTAGATTAAGGACAGGATAAAGGTTCTTTGATCCCCCTTTTATTTATTCGAATAAAATTTACAATAATACGTACATCCAAAATTGCACATAAATAATATTAGTAAGATTTATTTTTATTATTTCTTTGACAATAATTCGATGCTACAGTATCCGAGATATACTTATATTTTTCTTCGCCATCTGGTAGATATAAAAGTCACCCGTGGTCCTAGGTGAGCGACAAACGCGGCACGATGCGATGCGACGCGACGGTAGCTGACCCTTCACGTGGCCTACGTTTTCGCGTAGATACGTCTGTCATTTTCAATGGCGTCGTATCGCGTCGTGCAAGTATCTATATGGCGTCGCTTCTGTCGCTGTTAGGACAACGAGTTAACCAGGACAGTCTCGCCCAAGCGTGTTGCCTGGTCACATTACACATTATACGGATATCTCAATGCGAGGTTCATGTCACATCTCGTGCGCGGATACAAATGGCATTCATTTACGTCTCGCGATATATCGGTTGACAGTTATGTGAGCATTAACTTCGCCTTCGTAAAAGCTACGCTATTCCAAAGCGATATTGTTATTGCTCACTCAAATGGCAGAGTAAGGCGCAACGCACACCGGCAAAGTAAGTATTACCTAAGCAATCCTCGTCATCCACTTTTGTATGCAACGTGCACACACACGACAATACAAAACGTTGTTGCTCTTCTTCGCAGACGTTTTCTTCATGTCCGGTCCCTATTGAGTTTTTTTTTTAATTCACTACAAGTTAGCCCTTGACTGCGATCTCACCTGTTGGTAAGTGATGATGCAGTCTAAGATGGTTGATGGCTTACCTGTTAGGGACATGGAAGTTAATATATTATTAAACCCATACCCCTATTTGGTTTCTACACGGCATCGTACCGGAACGCTAGATCGCTTGGCGGCACGTCTTTGTCAGAAGGGTGGTAACTAGACACGGCCGAAGCCTCCCACCAGGCCAGACCAGGGAAAATTCAGAAATTATAAATTCTCAAATTGACCCTGCCGGGAATCGATCCCGGGACCTCCGCATGTTAAGACAACACCGCTCAGCACTGCGCCACGGAGGTCGTAATATTAAATAGTCAATTAAAATGTAACTGTAGTTACTAGCTCAAAATACATGCTTTGAAGCGTTCATAGTCAGCAACATCAGCTGAACAGGTAGATACTAGATACATATCATGAATTCATGATTTATAACGGTAACCATGTCATCTATCACCCATGTCAGAGTAGTTTACTCTGCCCAGTCATGTCACCCAAATGTACAGTCGACGTCAAAATTGCATATAGAATAAGCAAATAAGTTGCTTTGCATGCGGTCGGACACCCACACACTTGCAGTAGTATAATATAAGTCGTTCAGCTTGTAGGTGTTGTAATAGCCGAGTAATATCGATAATTTCACACCTCAAGTAAGTGAGCTCAATGGCGAGGTGTGGAACTACTTGGATTGCACACCGCAACTGTTGCTGGTTCAAATCTCGACCCCGTGTAAGTTTTTTTTACTTTTTTTATTTGATGACTGATATTTTTATACCAGCAATAGCATATGCGGGTAGTTTAAAAAATCTCTGAACAGATATGGCCACTGAGTACTGACGGAGACGGAAGATTTGACACTCGTTAGTCGTTATTAGCAAATACTACAAAATTATTATAATTTACTAAGTTTTGCTGTTTCTTATCTTCAACAATAATGCAGGCTTATATTAATATGCAGAAGAGGATGCATATTATTGAGCTAAATAATATCGGATACAATAATATACTTAGCTCAAATTTGCAATGAAACTGGTTTCACTGTGAGTATTGTTTTTATTGTTAAAAAATGTGTGTTCATAAACTTAGGATTAGTTACATAACGTTTTATTAGTAAATATCTAGACAAGATACTTAGTAGTTTCAAAAGTGTTTATTTTAATCTCGCTGTTTGGTTTTTAGTGGACAACCAAGTGTTGGGTGTCGCATCCTGACGAAGAGAGTAATGCTTCACAACGAAGACATAATATTATAGATGAACAATATGAGAACAATATCTGCATACCAACTGTCGAGTTCGCGAACATGTTCGATACTTAAACACCAGCGCCAAAGCTGCACATTATAACACATGGAAGTGATGTCCAGCTGTTGATGTGCCACAACTATCATTTGTGCATGATAATTGTTGTCCTGTGCATCGATCACATATAGTGCGTAATTGGTTTAATCAAAACCCAGACAACAGTTATTCCCTGGCCAGTAAGATCACCAAACTTAATCATAGAGAATATTATGAGGTTTGATGGTGCAAACTGGTGGGTTATGTGAAATGAAAAGACTGCAGAGGAAACGGAGGCTCACTGTATGGAATTATGGGAGAATATATTTAGAATAACGGATATCTATCCTAATATTACAAACGGATTCACCCGGCGGCGCTTGCTTGATGTTATTGAAAAAAGTGGAGGTTTTATTGAATAGTAATACTTTTAAAGTTATATAAAATTTAATTTTTAAGGCTTTAAATATGAAACATAACGTTTATTCTTTTCCTAACTTGTAATAATTATTATTATTAGTATATCTTATCAAAATTAACAGACAAAAAAGCAGCGCCGCCCTTTGCTTACTAGATTTTTAAGGTTTAGCTTCAATTTTCTTTTCTTTATGAAAACGATTACTTAAGCTATAACCTTAAAAAATGATAGAAAAAGTAGCTGAAGTTATTTATTACTTTTGAGAAAATGTAACATGATAACAATGAAAATAAATGAAAATAAAGTCGATTATCTAATAAAAAGTGTTTCTTCCAATTTATTTTGTTTGTTTTATTACTTATTGACTCATAATAAGCAATAATTGACACCACTAACATAGTTATAGCTTTCCTCCCAAAATAACTAACTGTCCTTAAGTATTATCTTGTTATAATTAATGTTTGCGTTTATAAATGGAAATAAAGATATATTATAATAAAGAATAACAAACAGACACAAAACACATAAACAAAACATAAATTTTGTTTGTATTCAAAACAAAATAAAAACTGCTGTAAGAGATTCGAACCTAGGTCATATGATGCGTCGTAACTCGTATACCAACTATGTTATCACGACACTGGGAGTGGTTACTGTAAACTGATGAAATAAACAATCAGAATAGACAAGGTGATTGAATAGGAATATTTAGAACCTAATGCTAATGACATAAGGTTGATATTGTTGACAGTTTATGGTAATGCAGGTAGTATTGAACTGAAATCGTTTGAACCTTACGGTGTTGATTTAAGGTTGATAATATTATTGACAGTTTATGTTTATCAGTGTGAGTGAGCACGGAGTTATTCACAGCATTGCTTGCAAGCGGTTTTAGCCTTAGAGCTATGTATGGACTTTTGCAGTCGACTGTACTTCATCTTCGTAATATTGTGTACATATAAATGTCGCTAAATTATACAGAAGACTAGCTGATGCCTGCGACTTCGTCCGCGTGGTTTATTTTTTTTTGATTCCCGCGGGAACTCCTTAATTTTCCGAGATAAAAAGTATTCTATATCACTCTCCAGGTCGTCAACTATACCCGTGCCAAAAATCACGTCAATCCGTTGCTCCGTTGCGGCGTGATTGAAGGACAAACCAACAAATAAACACACTTTTGCATTTATAATATTAGTAAGTATGATTATTATGATGTAATTACCCCTAAATAATCTAATGTCTGCCAGTACCTTAAGGTAGTGAAGGTAAAATCTATACTTACTGCTGACTTATAAAAGGAATCTTTAGGATGTTGTCTTAACGTGCGGAGGTCCCGGGTTCGATCAGACAGGGTCAATTTGGGAATTTATAATTTCTGAATTTTCCCTGGTCTGGCCTGGTGGGAGGCTTCGCCCGTGGCTAGTTACCACCCTACCGGGAAAGACGTGCCGCCAAGCGATTTAGCGTTCCGGTACGATGCCGTGTAGAAACCGAATAGGGATATGGGTTTAATATAACTGCCATACCCCTAACAGGTTAGCCTGCTACCACCTTCGACTGCATCATCACTTACCAATTACCATCAGGTGAGATCGCAGTCAAGGTCTAACTTGTAGTAGATTAAATAAAATTATAATTTTAGTATAGATTATCCAAAATCAATAGGCGTGTCAGTTTGTGTGTACAGTGATACAGTATCAGATAAAGTGGAGTGGGGTTTGATTGCCTGTCGCGGACGCGCTCGACTGACGGACGACCCTCCACACTTTGTCACAATATGATATTTGGTGATTTGTTACGAATTTATTAATCCATCGTAGCTCGGTGGTGATATTCGAGTAAATTTCTTATTTTGTGGCAAATATAATAAAATATTTACTAAAACTGCCTCGTTGGTCTAGTGGTTATCATGTTCGACTGCGGCTGACGAGGTCCCGGGTTGGAGTCCCGGGTCGGGCCGTAATTAAGTGTTGGGTTTTTCTGATTAGAAATTCTCAGTACTAGCCCGGAGTTAGGAAGTTGGCGGTGTTTCACCCCCGTGCCTCGGAGAGCACGTTAAGCCATCGGTCCCGGTTATTATGACTAACATGATAATAGTCGTTAAAGCCCGGGGTATGGGTTTAATATAACTGCCATTCCCCAACAGGTTAGCCCGCTACCATCTTAGACTGCATCATCACTTACCATCAGGTGAGATCGCAGTCAAAGGCTAACTTGTAGTGTTAAAAAAAAGACGTGTGGCACTCGGTGACTGCCGCGGTAAAGCTATTGCATAGCATTTTTTATCAACTTATGTAATTATAATTGGACCTACTTATGCAAAAAGGAACCAATCCACACACATACCAAAAATAAGTATACAGAAAGCTTGTAAAATGCATCTTCTATCGACTCCAGGGTCGATAGAAGGTGCAAGGTTCCCTTTTGCATAAGTAGGTCCTATTCATCGAGTCGGAGCCGGTCGGAGTGGGGGGTGTTAGGTTATTTTCGTTACGGAATTTCTGGATTCGGTCTCCACGCTGAAGGCCCGCGATAGAAGCTATGCAATAGCTTAAAAATACTATTGAGTGACGGTTGGCCTAGTTTTGACAACACATATCAGTCGATTGCGTTTATTAAGCAACGTTGACCAAAGTGGATGGGTAAGCGAATTTTGGAAGTCACCATTTGGCATTTTCCCTTGAAGAGTAGAGGCTTAAGGTACGTTAAGCCGTCGGTCCCGGTTATTATCACTAACATCTGATAATAAACGTTAGAAAGCTAAGAGTTGAAACTCTTAGTCGAGTCGTATGAGGAAGGACCTGGGAACCCACCGCGTTATCATTCCAAGAAAACCCCTACAATTACGTGATTAATGGAAAGGCGTCATGACCCTCAGCAATGAGGAATACGACGCAGAGAGAAATTGAAAATTTTAGTACGAAAAGCTTGTTTAGGAGAGAGATCGGCAAAACGCCTAAAGCCGCGCCCAGCCTAGACCTCGCCATTGTTTTTAAATAAGTATGATTGTCTTGGAGCGTACCTAAGCCTTAAAAAACCTTGTAAAAAACATGAGCAATTCCAGAAATTATGAATTCCAGCCGGGAAACTAATTTTATGAATGCTAGATGATGCCCGCGTCTTCGTCCGCGTAGTTTAAGGATTTTTTATTTCCGCGGGACTCTTTAATTTTCCGGGAGTAGCCTATGCTACTCCCGGAAAATGCTATACTTATCCCAGGGTAAGCCCTGGGATACAAGTTACAACCTATTCCTATATTCACTCGACGATTCAAAAGCACTCGTCAAAATCTACTTGAATAGAAAAAAAATCTAATCTTTTTTATTCTATTTTAACGTTTAAATATATTCTGACTAGCGCACGCCCGCGACTTCTTTCGCGTTATGCCACGCGAAAGAAGTCTTTGATTCCCACAGGCACTGCTTAATTTTCCGGAATAAAAAGAAGCCTATGTCAATCTACAAGTCGTCAACTATACCCATGCAAAAAATCACGAAGGATTGAAGGATAAACTCTCTATTTGACGTCCTTGGGGATAGAATTTTCAAAAACTATGAATTACGTATTTTTTCATTTCAAACCGATATCCCAAACACCAAGTTTCATGGCTACAGCTTGAAGAATGACGGACTTTCCTACAAACTTTCGACCCCAGTTTCAGCCCTATGGGGTTAGAATTTTCAAAAATGGCGAAACACGTATTTCTTCATTTTGAACTGGTAGCTCAAATACCAAGTTTCATGAATATAACTTGAAAAATGACGGACTTTCATACAAACTTTCAACCCCTATTTTACCCCTTTGGGGGTGGAATTTCGAAAAATCCTTTCTTAGTGGATACCTACTCTTCACAAAGAACACACCCTCCAAATTTCATGTCTCTAGGACCAGCGGTTTAGGCTGTGCGTTGATATATAAGTTACTCAGTCAAGACTTTGAATTTTATATATATAGATAATATTAATCTTTTTTATTCTGTTTATAGTCTGGTATCATGTACTTATGTATAGTTTGGAAGAGTTTCCGCGGGAACCAAAAAATCTCAATCTACGCGGACGAAGTCGCGGACATCAAGTAGTAGGTAACTAAAATCGGAATAAAAGTGAAATCCACATTAATTAATATTCGCACAATCAAAGGAAACATTAAGCCATCCATCCATTACCATCGCTTAAAGCCGTATGGTTTTAACATTGTTGACGTTCGTGTTGTAGAATTATAATCCTTATTTTAGGGACGTCAAAGTACATAACTTCAAACTGTCATTTTGAAACAATACATCTTTAAGCGATGGTAGTAACCCTCCAGGCGAGCGTTTCGCATCGTAGCCGTAAAGACAAACAGACAGACAGTTCGAGAGCTCCCAATTAGTCGCCACTCGACTCGATACAAACGTTATTTGGAGTGTATTCCGGTTTATGTATTCTATATATCGATATTCGGTACGATATAACTCGATGAATCATTCAGGGCATCAAGCTTTGATCGGGCATGTTTGTTTTACGAGCAAGCGAATGGGAGTTTAAATACGGATGGATATATTTTATTTGACAAGAAGTATTTTTTGGAAGATCTGTACGCTTAGTTATTACGTAAAAAAAATTGCTACAGTGTAACGATCGCAATCACCTCTGATTGGTAGAATCTTTCGCAATTAGTATTATATTGTGCTTCCGCTATTGGCAAAAATGCATTAACATTGTTTAGGTAGTTTAGAATGGATATACGAGTATAGGCATGGTTGGTTCATGAGTAGGTATAATACGCAGTTAAAAATATAACTCTAACTACTAAGTATAAGCATTGTACTATGCTTTAAGTCAGTCAAAGTAGGTAAGTATATTATTTTATTCAAAATTGGTACCTATACACAACACCCTTTTTTTGAACTTGATTTTACAAAGTATAAGACGTAAATATCTTAAAACCAAAGCTACGAAGTTTCCAAACGCGCCCTGATCTGAGAAGAGACCACAACAAACTCAGCCGGTTTTTAAAAAATTATATGTATATTATATTTTTTAATATGCGAAGATGCTAGATCCTTTTTAAAGGATCTATCTTCTCGTCTCACAGAGTCCACAGGTGACCGGAGGCCGGACGGCTGGCAATAACCTCGGCCTATAATATTATACCTCTATGCCTCGGCCAACATATTATATACAATTCAGCGGGGTAACGCAGGCAGCATTTTGGGCACGTTGCCTCATTGCAGCCGTTTAGATGATATTTTTAATGTTTAGTTTTAATTTAGACTTTAATGCATTTCATAGTTTCAATTTATTTATAACCATCTCACAAAACATTTTAAAGGAATTAGTTAGATATATAATTATCAATTACTTAGATTATGAGTACGTATAAAAAGTTCTGTTATTCTGGATAGGGTTGTGGTGTATATAGTCTGGACTGGAGCCGTATGTGTGCACAGCCAAGTCTCAAGTGCTCCAGTCTCCCGCTAGAGCAATTACTCGTGTTTATTTGCGGCAAGATGGCGCGGTTCGTGCATCTCGGAATTCGATCTCACATTTTCCTCCAACTTTAAAGTCCACTTCAATTAAATTCAGTTCGTTTTTCCTCGAGAGAAATAGAAAACGACTTCTTTTGAGCAGAATTAGTGAGCGTTCCTTTTACAGAAAAAAAAATAGACCACATATTCAGCCACTATATCTATATTCTATACTAATATTATAAATGCGAAAGTGTGTATGTCTGCTACGCTTTCCCGGCCCATCTGTTCAACCGATATCGACGAAATTTGGTACAGGGATAGGTTGTATCCCAGGGTAAGACATAGGCACTGATTCGGAATGCCGTTCCTACCGAGAAGAACCAAACCAAAATAAAAATATAACTCGGTGGTTGCTCTTTTGAAAATAATAATTTACAAATGATTAAGTACATCAATGTGTAGGTGCATTTATAACTATAAATATATTTATAACTTATTCTCATCCACGTATGAACGAATCTACAACGTAATGAACAAATTGCAAGTATGTGGCGAAATTAAATAGTCGTGTAAGCCGCTTGAGGGCCTGGAAGCGTGGAAGCGAGCCCTCAAGGGGCTTACATGGCTATTTCATTCCAGTTTTCATTCCACACCTCTCTCATAGGTACGTATGTATGGCATCGTCGAATTAATTAAAGTTCCGACGAACAAGTTCCTACAAAAGGTCCTAGCCCCACTACAGAGGCGCGGCGCAGCACGTAGCGGCAAGTATTCTTTGTACAATTATGTCGCAGTGCATCTCCGTGCCAGTGCATCTTACTGCCTCGTTGGTCTAGTGGTTAGCATGTTCAACTGCGGCCGACGAGGTCCCGGGTTCGAGTCCCGGGTTGGGCCATAAAATTCGGTCGGCTAGAAATTCTCAGTACTAGCCCGGAGTTAGGAAGTTGGTGGTGTTTCTTCCCCGTGCCTCGGAGAGCTCGTTCCCGGTCCCGGTTATTATCACTAACATGATAATAGTCGTTAAAGCCGGCCAACCCGCACTGGAGCACTGGTGGGTCTAAGCTCTAATTCCCTCTCTCCTATGAGAGTGGAGGCCTGTGCCCAGCAGTGGGACGTAAATGGGCTGTAGTGGTGGTGGCATCTCCGTGCCGGAGTGCCGTGCTTAAGTGGGTTCAGCCTCATACAAAGAATATTTGCCGCTACGTGCAGTGCCGCGCCCCGCCGCGTCTCTGTAATGGGGCCAGAACTTTAAGTGGACCAACTCCATACAAACTCATACAAAGAATATTTGCCGCTACGTGCCAAGCCGCGGCGTGCATTTGTAGTGGGGCTAGACCTTACGTACCTACGTCCGCCTTGTATTTGCTCTTTGCTACACCCTAGCTATGTATTTTAGAGAAAAAACACTCTCGGACACTAAACTTAGATGCAGAAAAGAAGAACCTTGAAGAAATATTGAATCATCAAAGTTCGACGCACTTTTTTTAAAATGGTTATTTAATATAACATGGGAAGTGGATATAACGTCTTTTGGGATATAATGTGGCTAATTCTGTATAACACAATCTCTAAACTGAACTAAAATGACAGCTTTAAATCTAGTTCTGTAACTTTCCGCAGGGAGTATTATGAAAGGGTTAACAATATTTTTAATGCTGTCATTTTAGTTTTTTTAGAGATTGTGCACTACATAATCAGCCCCATTGTCTATTTAATAATAATCAACAAGAAAGAATTTGAAGGAACTTGAAATTTAATTTGCTATAATCCGCAACAATAGGCAAATATATGTGGTACAGTGTATCTTGCACTTGCAGCTTGCAATATTCACCACACCACATAAATCTTCCAAATTATTCTCAACAGGGATTATTCTCAGGGGATGTTGACTCGACAATGCACGATTGTAAAGTCTTTACAATCGTGCATTGTGCAACATCTCCTGAAGATGCTCCGGTGTCGGAGTGAAACGTACGTTGAGAATAATTTGGAAGATTTATGTGGTGTGGTGAATATTGCAAGCTGCAAGTGCAAGATACACTGTACCACATATATTTGCCTATTGTTGCGGATTATAGCAAATTAAATTTCAAGTTCCTTCATAATCATGGACTTCCGCAAAGTAACGCCTGCTTCTATCCAATATAAGAAAGAATTTATTTGACTAGTTGTCAAGTACCCAATTATTTTTGTCTGTAGTGTGTTTTCACCCTTACCGAGTAGATACTTACGATAAAATTACGTAATCGCGCCAGACGTCCTTGACTTAACTCCCTTTGTCCTGTAAATCAACGATCGACTTACGGCTTTCATTTAACCACTACCAGTTTCAGGCGGTTTCTGACGCTCATTTTCTGTTTTTTTTTATCCACTACAAGTTAGCCTTGACTGCGATCTCACCTGATGGTAAGTGACGATGCAGTATAAGATGGTAGCGGGCTAACCTGTTAGGGGCATGGCAGTTGTATTAAACCCATATCCCTATTCGGTTTCTACACGGCATCGTACCGGAACACTAAATCGCTTGGCGGCTCGGCACGTCTTTGCCGGTAGGGTGGTACCGGCCAGACCAGGGAAATTCAGAAACTATAAATTCCCAAATTGACCCTGCCGGGGATCGAACCCGGGAGCTCTGCAGGTAAAACAACAGCGCTACACACTGCGCCAGGGAGGTCGTCAAAGTTTCAGGCTGTTATTTTCAGGCGCTCATTTTCAGTCTTACAACCAACGTTTTTTCCACTTTAAGTTGACTATTTGAAACTAGCTTTTACCCGTAAGGTAAATATAAAAGAGGTGTTACAAATAAAATTGAAACTAAGCCAGAATCAGTAGGTAATGCAATTCGAGTCCCGGGTCGGTACAAGTATTGGGGTTTTCTGACCAGAAATTCTCAGCACTAGACTGGAGTTAGGAAGTTGGCGGTGTTTCACCCACGTGCCTCGGAGAGCACGTAAAGCCGTCGGTCCTGCGCCTGATCTCTCTTCGGTCACAAGAGTTGAAACACCTAGTACTCTTAGTCGAGTCGTACGCGGAAGGACCTGAGAAGGGGAACCCACCGCATTATTATCCCAAGAAAACTCCTACCATTATGTGATTAATGGCAAGGGGTCACGACCCTCAGTAATGAGGAATACGACGCAGAGAGAGAGTGAGAGATTACCAGTATCACTACCAGTAGTGGCACGGGTAATTTTTTCCCCATGTTTCAACTATACTCCAGTTGTCATACTGGAGTATAGTTGAAACATTTTATTTCATTCGCTTCTCTAGGGAGTTCAACAAAATTTACTTTCAAACTAACAAGAATTTATTTTACAAAGTAAAGTGAAATATGGAATATGAACACAATACAGTACTTACATTTTATGAGGTGATTCCGAGAACAACGTGCTTTCGCTTGCAATTACTTTCGCATCATAAAGTTTTATAAAGGAGCCGGCGACGGCACCGGCTGACGGACGGGGTGATGTCATAATTGATCATACTAATATTAAATGGATACCCGCGACTTTGTCCGTTTTTTGGTTCCCGCGGGAACTCTTTAAATTTTCCGGGATTAGAAGTAGCCTATGTGCAGTGGCAAAAAAAATAATATGTACATAATATTATCTAAAAAAAAAGAGTTCATATAAAAAAAAGTGCATAATTGTAAAATATATTATTGAAAAACAAAAGAAAAAAAAAGTCAGAATACATATTTACTGACTGTCTTGATAAAAAATGAGCATTGACGTATTTCCACTAGGGTAAGCAGTGCTTTTGTGCCTCTATGAACTGCACGCCACTGCCTATGTGTTATTGCAGACTATAATCACTATAATCAATCTATGCATAGCCCGCCAACCCGCATGGGAGCAGCGTGGTGGGTCTAAGCTCTAATTCCCCTCTCTCCTATGAGAGTGGAGGCCTGTCCCCAGCAGTGGAACGTAGTGGAATCTATGCTTAAGTATTTCAATAAGTGTTGGCAGTATAGACCCTGTACCAAACGTCAAAATCAGTTGAATAGATGGGCCGTGAAAGCGTCGCAGACAGACAGGTTACTTCCCACTAGTTCAACTAATTATATTTCAACCGTCTGCTAGACAGACATACAAACTTCACATATACTATATATATGCGTATATATATGCGTATGGATTTAATTAGCGACCTGCTTCACTCCCGTGGCAATTTTCTAACTAAAACTATTCCTTAATACTAACAAATAATCGAACATACTAAGTGTCACGTATTACGCGACAGATAAACATAGAATATCGAGAGGTGGAAGAAAGCCAAGCATCTAGTGGTAGGTATGAAAAGATTGGATTCAATATCACAAGCGACCATTAAATGAAGCTTAATGAGGGCCGGGAAGGGAAATATTCCGGGCAACCGCTGCCTTCATTAGATGATTTAGCACATACTGTGACGTCATGCCAATATTTGTACAAGGCGGCTACATTGCTAGGCTTGGATGATTGACGCGTGGTAATACGTAGAAAAACTAGCTGATGCCCGCGACTACGTTGCATGGATTGAGATTTTTTTGGTTCCCCATGGTTGGTAACAACCATCGATCCAAACTTTCGCATTTTATAAACCATACTTAGATGTTATTATGAATGCGAAAGTGTGTCTGTCTCTCTGTCTGCTACGCTTTCACGATCCAACTACTCAAGAGATAGGTTACATCCCGGGAAAGAAAATAGGCTACATTTTATCCCGGAAAATTGAAGAGTTCCCGCGGGAATCAAAAAACATCAATCCACGCGGACGCAGTCGCGGGCATCATCTAGTATTAAAATAAAATATAGAAAACATACCGAAAAGTCTGTGTCAGAGGAGGACGACGTTTTGTCTATTCGTCTAGTATGCGCGCCATAAAAAAGTGACTGACGCGGCCTTTTTATCCGCCTGTCATTTCTTTTGGTCTCTGCTGTGTTTTCGCTGTAAGGTCATATTTATGATATTTTCCTCGATCAAAAATAAATTATTTGTTGCATATTATCTTAATTTGAATCCATACTAATGCGAAAGTGTGTCTGTCTGCCTGTCTGCTACACTTTCACGGCCCAACTATTCAACCAATTTTGATGAAATTTGGTATGGAGGTAGGTTACATCGCGAGGAAAGTATAGGCTACTTATTATCCCGGAAAATTAAAGACTTCCCGTGGGAACCAAAAAACCTCAATCCACACGGACAAAGTCGTGGACATCAGTTTATACTAACATAAACACCAATGCTAAAACAGCATTTTCCTTGTACATGCAATTAAACGTTATCATACAATTCGGCGTCAGCGCGGAAACATGCCGCTTTGTTACCGACCCGCTTTAAACGCTCCCTTTTGTTTAGCGAAACGAAACGAAACACTTCGTTCCCTGAAGCGCGGTTCGTTTCAGACCTTTTTCTAGGGCCTCGTTATGACGACGGTTTTTTATTAAACACCTTTTATTTAACTTTCCAATGTTTTGCTTAATATTTTAGGAGCAATTCCACTATCCATATTCCACTTATCCATGCTATCTATACTAATATTAAAAATGCAAAAGTGTGTCTGTATGTCTGTTTGTCTGCTACGCTTTCACGGCCCATCTTTTTAATCGATTTTGATGAAATTTGGTATAGTGGTAGGTTACATCGCGGGGAAGACATAGGCTACTTTTTATCCCGGGATATTAAAGAGTTCCCGCGGGAACCAAAAAAACCTCAATCCACGTGGACAAAGTCATGGGCATCAACTAGTTATATGATAACGTTTAATTGCATGTACAAGGAAAATGTTGTTTTAGTAGTAGCTTATGTCCTTTCCCTGGTTATAACCTATCCCTGTACCAAATTTCATCAAAATAGGTTGAACAGATGGGCCGTGAAAGCGTAAAAGACAGACAGACGGACAGACAGACAGACAGACACACTTTCGCATTTATAATATTAGTATGGAAGTATGGATTCGGCGTCAGCGCGGAAACATACCGCTTTGTTACCGACCCGCTTTAAACGTTCCCTTTTGTTTAGCGACATGAAACGAAACACTTCGTTCCCTGAAGCGCGGTTCGTTTCAGACCTTTTTCTAGGGCCTCGTAATGACGAAGGATCTTTATTAAACACCTTTTATTTAACTTTCCAATGTTTTTCTTAAAATTTTGAGAGCAATTCCATTATTTATCCTATTTATTAATATATATATATTATATAATATTATAAATGCGAAAGTGTGTTTGTTTATCCTTCAATCACGCCACAACAGAGCTACGGATCGACATGCATTTTGCATGGATATAGTTGAAGACTGACTTGGAGATTGACATAGGCTACTTTTTGGTCCACAATATTAAGAAGTTCCCGTGGAAATTAAAAAACTTATAACACACGGACGAAGTCGCTTGCATCAGCTAGTAATATTATAAATAACAAAGTATGCTCAGTAATGCTGAGTTCGCGTCCCATTGTTTACTGTTAGATTTTAATTAGTGTTTTTTTAATTAGTAGTTTTTATAAAGTTTTTTGCGTACAGCTTGCTATAAGGAGCAAATAAAGCTTTTATTTATTTATTAAAAAATATTAACCGAGATCTAAAGACACTTTATTAATCTAAATCTAATTCTAAACTGCGAGTGCCATAAATCTACGACGTAGCAACGCTGCGTAGACACCAGATACTGGCTACGCCGTAGCTCGTAAAACCTGCTACGATATCGTAGAGACCTTGCTCGAGAGTTTCATTACAAATTATACCTTATAATGTTACAATTAGAGTTCAAGTTGTTTTGAATCCATTATATAGTATTTGTGTAAATTGGATAAAAGCTAGACACCGTTCTTGGGACATGCCAAAATTATGCTTATTACATACTAGACACATTATGCCCCCGAGCTCGTCCGCGTGGACTACACAAATTACAAACCCCTATTTTATGCCATTAGAGTTTAGGAATTGAATTTTCAAAAATTCAAACTCAAACTTAAACTCATATTTTTTTATTCAAATAAACTTATTAAAAGTGCTTATGAATCGTTGAGTGAATCTACCACTTGTTCGGAATGCCGTTCCTACAGAGAACTAGCAAGAAACTCGGTGGTTGCTTTTTTTGAATAATTCATTTACAATTATTATATCAATCTGTACATAAGTAACCGCTGTCCTTAGCATTGCTGGTGCGATCAAATCCAAGCTCCTCTATCATTTACTTAATCTTCAACAGTATAATAAGCTTTTTTCAGGAGCATACTTTTAATGGATTTCTTAAACTCGTATAAAGGCAAGTTTAAAATAGGTTGTGGAATTTTATTATAGAATAGAATGCTCATTCCCACGAATGACCTTCTTTTGAGTCTATTCCGTGTTTTAGTGTTGAAGATTATGTAAATGATAAAAGAGCGTGGATTTGTCTCGCTCCAGCAATGCTAAGGACTGCAATTACTATTATGTATCTTCACTTGTGACTTTGTTATTTTTTTATTTTGTTATTTTTTTAACAGAGCATCCGCCGAGTTTCTTGCTGGCTCTTGTCGGTAGGAACGGTTATATGACCAGTGCTAGATTCACTCGACGATTTAAAAGCACTTATAAAAGTTTATTTAATTAAAAGGCATTTTCTATTTTATCCAGTACAAGTTGGACTACACTACTGATGGTAAATGATGATGCAGTCTAAGATGATAGCGGGCTAATCTGTTAGTGGCATGGCAGTTATATTGAACCCTTATTCGGTTCTAAACGGTATCGTACCGGAACTCTAAATCACTTGGCGGCACTCCTTTGACGGGTGTCAAAAGGTCCTCCGACCAGGCCAGACCAGGGAAAATTCAGAAATTATAAATTCCCCAATTGACCCTGCTGGGGATCGAATTAAATTGAATTTGTTTCAACGTAGATAGAGCTGGCTTTAAGTTGCTATCCTCTATCCGTCTGTATGCGCTGACCCTTACAGAGCAACGACCTCAAAGCTCGCATCATTATAGCGATGTAACAAGATTGTGTGCCCCGCGGCGAATCTGTTTCCCTCAAACGATTCTTCTCTACTCCCGTACTACGCATGCGCATACATTTATATTATACTAACTGCAGATGCCCGCGACTTCGTCCGCGTGGATTGAGGTTTTTTGGTTCCCGCGGGAACTCCTTAGTTTTCCAGGATAAAAAGTAGCCTATGTGTTATTCCAGACTATAATCTATCTCTGTGCCAAATTTCATCTAGATCCGTTCAGCCGTTCGGGCGTGATTGAGTAACAAACATCCACACATCCATACATCCATACATCCATACATCCATCCAAACTTTCGCATTTATAATATTTATTTGATACCTAGCTGATGCCCGCTACTTCGTCCGCGTGGATTGAGGTTTTTTGGTTCTTTAATTTTCCGGGATAAAAAGTAGCCGATGAGTTATTCCAGACTATACTCTATCTCTGTGCCAAATTTCATTCAGATCCGTTCAGCCGTTCCGGCGTGATTGAGCAACGAACATCCATCGATCCATCCAAACTTTCGCATTTATAATATTAGTATAGATTCGTACTAGCTGATGCCCGCTACTTCATACCGGACCCGGATCCCTCTTCCCCCCGGACCTCGATTACGAGTAGACGTGTAGAAACTACGTTAATTTAATCTCTAAAACTAATTTAAATCAAATTGTAAAATAAAAATCAGTGCAATAAAATAGGAGTGCATAACTTGTGAGGAGTTAAGTTGGACGGAAGCAGACATTTTTGAAAAAGCCAACTTAAGCAGCGAAGCCATCTTTATCATAACCGTACAGGTACGCAAGCACCGCCCAATACAACAAGTGCCATCTTAGTAAGAGGCGTTACCAGAGTACAGTCGCAGCACAAACAGTGCAGCCATCTTAGCTGGAGGCGTTACCGATGCGCTAGCGCCGCCCGAAACATCGAGCCGCCATTACAATCTTGGTCGATTATACCTATCATGAAATCTGTCGCCCTGGTACGCGGTGCCATAGATACATAAAATTATAGATTAATATCTATTAATGAACACTGATATATTTACTTGAAAGACAGAACTAGGATACTCGGTAGCTCCTCCATGATATGAACTCCTGGTATATTAAGAAAAATATACAGGCTTTAAATATAGTTTACTACTAAAGTACTAGAAATACACCGAATAAAACCGAGTACTAAAAATGTCACGGTTGGGCACACCTGATAAATCCATGTCTGACCCTAACTTAAATAAAGAAAGTATTGATGAATCGACGCATGCCCTAGTCAATTTAAGAAACAAGCGAAAGAGGCGTGATTCGTATACTCCGGAATTTGACGCTTTCAAGGAGGAAATTAAGGAAATGATTGAATCATGGATGAAGCAGCACGATAACCGGCTTGGAAAAATATCGACTACTTTGGAGGACATTCAGAAAAGTAACTCTGACATAGAGGCATCCTTGTCATTTTTAAATATACAGTACGAAGAGGTCAAGTGCAGGGTTGAAAAGCTAGAAACGGAAAAGAGGAAGGAGCAAGAACATATTCAACTACTGGAAGAAAAAATAGAAGACCTACAAAGAAATGCCCGAAAGACTTCTCTGGAGCTGCGTAACGCCCCCAGCACAAAAACGGAAAGTAAAGAAGATCTAATAAAATGCCTTACAAAGCTTGCTAAAACTAGCAACGTCGAGATCAATCAAAATGATATCCGCGACATCTATCGAGTAAAGGGAAACCAAAATTCAAACAGTCCGATTATAATAGAATTATCATCCGTCTCGCTCAAAATGGACCTGCTCAAGGCTACCAAAACGTACAACAGGAAGAACAAGAATAATAAATTATGCGCCACACATCTTGGATATGAAAACAATACTTCACCTATATTCCTGGCAGAACAACTAACTATTAAAGCCAGCAGACTTTACTTTCTGGCTAGAGGCCTTGCCAAAACCAAACCATTCCGTTTCTGTTGGACCGCTAATGGGAAGGTGTTTATTCGGAAGGATGAGAACTCGCCTATTATTCGTATAACTAGTGAGGCGCAATTGCAAAAGTTGGGAAGTGAAGCATGACTATCTTATAGACCTATTTTAGTTGTTAATTGCCTAATATTAAGATTCTATGTACACACACACACACAAAACACAACCGCACTCGATCCCTTTTACTGCACTAAACTACTTCAGTCATACACTAACTACACAAACATTACCATAACACTATTAAATCTATGCTTCTACATTGCTAAAATTACGTACATTTTTAAAACAATAAATCACAATATAAATTTACTGACTCATCATGTCTTACCGGTTAATAATGGCTAATTTACTTCCTATGGAAGAAATAGACGCACTAAAAATAGCTCAGTGTGTTGTCTGTAATCCTCAAGATTGTAATGCATACATTAATAGACTCACATTTCCAAGAAGGCCCATAAACATCATATCGCAAAACATCCGAAGCATATATAAAAATATTAATGACTTTGAAGTTTTGTTAACATCACTTCAACTTGACTGTGACATTTTGGTCTTAACAGAATGTCGATTTTTGCCCCAAAAACCTTTACCTTTAATGGAACATTATGATGGTTATAGTAGCAAACATAACATTAATCAGAACGGAGGTGTTGCAATATATATTAATAGCTCATTAAGCGTAACTAAAATTGAAGAAAAATTCTTAGTAAATGCTACTTGCATGTCAGTAAATATTGGGGATAATACGGTCGTGTTGGCAATATATCGTTCACCCTCTTTTAAAATTGCTGACGATTTTGTTGAATCCCTATATAATTTGCTTAACTTGTATAAAAACTACAATAATATAATACTTACTGGTGACATAAACATAAATATCGCATTAGACAGCATAGATAGAAATAGGCACATCTATTTAAACGCACTTGCTGAACATGGTATTCTACCGGGTCATACATATCCCACTAGAGAAAGTAACTGTCTTGACCATGCTATGATTCGAACCCAAAACAAATTAAAAGTTCTTGTCCTTAACTCGTCTGTAACCGACCATCAAGCTGTGCTTATTTCACTACAAAGTAAACCAGAAAATAAAAACAAATTCAAAACAATTCCTAAACTAAACCTAGATACAGCCCTAAAACAACTCGAGAATTCTAATCTTCACAACCTTTATTTGACTCATGACGCTAACGATATCGCAAAAAAACTAATAAATGAACTTAATCAAGTAATCCAAGACAACACTACTACAATAAATATACCTAGAAAAAAACGAAATATAAAACCTTGGATCACCCCTGGGCTAATGAAATGTATTCGAAATAGAAATATTATGCAATATAAGCTTAAGAAGGATCCTCATAATATTATACTTAAAACTACATATGTACGCTATAGAAACTTTTGCAATAATCTGTTAAAAAAAGTAAGAAGAAACTACGAGCGCACTGAGATTAAAAAATCTATAAAAAATCCTCTTGAATTATGGAAAAATATAAAATCTTTTACAAATATTACAAAAACTAAAAAGCATAGTACCGAGTTACTAAACATTAAATCATCACAAAATGAATCGATTAGCTTTATAAATGAATACTTTTCAAATGTGGGTAAACAACTGGCAGAAAATAAATTAAACAATCAGCAAACAAATGTTACCATACCATTGAAATCATCATTTGCAGCTCCACTTAAATCCTTTGGTCTTCTGGGTACTGATGAATCAGAAGTTAATTCCTTCTTAATGAACCTCAAAAACAATAGTTCCGCCGGGTGGGACAATATATCTACTAAATTTATTAAGCACGTCAAGCATATTCTTGTCCCTATTCTGACCCACCTCTTCAATACTTGTTTTGACCAAGGAATTTTCCCTGAAGTTTTTAAGCTGTCCTTGATTCATCCAATACATAAAAGTGGGAGCAAAAACGTGGTGGATAACTATAGGCCAATATCCCTGCTGCCGGTTCTATCCAAAATATTAGAAAAAATTATAAATAAAAGGCTAAATGTATATCTAAACGAGAATAAAATTATCACTGACTCTCAGTATGGGTTTAGAAAGGGTATATCTACCGAAGATGCGGTAATTGACCTTACCAATGAAATAGTAAGAAGGCTTGACCAGGGCCAGAAATGCATTGGTGTATTTTTGGACCTGGCCAAAGCATTTGATACTGTTTGTATTCCCATACTGCTAGAAAAACTGGATGGGATCGGCATCAGGGGTACCCCGTTGAAACTTCTGGAAAGTTACCTTACAAACAGGAAACAACAAGTAAAAATTGGTGACGTCCGAAGTTCCGAAACTTTCATTACGTATGGTGTACCACAGGGTAGCGTTCTAGGACCTACCCTGTTCTTAATATATATAAACGACCTTGCCCTTATAGATCGTAATAAAGGCAATATCTATTCTTATGCAGACGATACTGCCCTGATATTTTATGGTGACACATGGGAGGAAGCAAAATGTAATGCGGAGAAAGGTCTAAGTAATGTGGTTAACTGGCTTGACAGAAATGTGTTGACTTTAAATGTAACTAAGACAAAGTTTATGACCTTCTCAATTAGAACACCAACTCAACCTCCAGATAAATTTGTCATAAAATGCCATTCGTGCAAATATCGCCAGGGAATTACTTGTGATTGCCCACATATTGAGAAAGTAACACAGTATAAATATCTTGGAGTTATAGTAGATCAACATCTTAACTGGTACACACAAATTAATCATTTAATAAACAGAACTCGGAACCTTATATGGATATTTAAAAAACTACGCCATGTTGTCCCACCCGAGCTTTTAAGAAATATATACATAGCTCTGGGACAGTCAAATTTAATGTACTGCATTACTGCTTGGGGAGGTGCATGTAAGACTCAGCTTATTCAGTTGGAGAGAGCACAAAGATCCCTGCTTAAAGTAATGTATTTCAGACCCTACAGATACCCGACTCATAGTTTGTACACAACAGCCAAATTACTAACTATCAGACAACTATACATCTTACAAACTATAGCTAGGGTTCACCGCACTACTGAATATAATAAATCACTCCAAAACAGAAGACGTAACCATGCAGTCATTAACACTGTCTCAAGTAATAAGACCCAATTTGCTGCAAGACAATACCAAAAACAATCAGTTTATCTATACAACAAAATTAATAGAATTTTAAACATATATGATAAGCAACTATTTCCACTTAAAACAGCGGTTACTAATTGGCTGAATAACTTAAACTACGAAGATACCGAAAATCTTTTAAAATCACAAATTTAAATTTAATTTTGTACTGAGATAAATTATATATTACATAGTTACTACTCGATTCAAACACGCACAAACACACACACACACACACACACACACACTCACACACACATACACACACACACACACACACCACACACCACACACCACACACACGCACACGCACATAACCTCTCGTACAGAACAATGCATGCTAACTTTGTATTTTTATAAATTTAAAAATGAACTTTTGATTGTTAAAAATATTATTATTGTTATATACCGAGGAGGAAGAGCGGGGACCCCGAGATACAGGTTTTTTCAAACTTACTTCAGGGTTCCCGACATAATTGTGAAACGACGAATATTTTTGCCAATAAATTTCATTTTCATTTTCATTTTCATTTTCATTTCATTTTCATTTTCATTTTCATTTTCATACACGGGGATTGAGTTTTTTTTGGTTCCCGCGGGAACTCTTTAATTTTTCGGAATAATAAGTAGCCTATGTGTTATGCCAGACTTAAATCTCTGAGCCAAATTTCAGATAATTATGATATCTCAGATCCGTTCAGCCGTTTTTGCGTGATTGAGCAAACATCCATCCATCCAAACTTTAGCATTTATACTATAAGTATTGAAGTATATTTAGAAAGTAAATTCTATTTACAACTAGCTGATGCCCGCGACTTCGTGGTTTAAGTTTTTTTTTATTCCCGCGGGAACTCCTTAATTTTCCGGGATAAAAAGTATCCTATGTCCGTCTCCTGGTTCTAAGCTACTTCCCCACAAATTTGAAGCCAAATCGGTTCAGCCGTTCTTGAGTTATAAATAGTGTAACTAACACGAGTATACGAGTATAGATGTTGTACTAGTATTTTTTTTATACACTACAAGTTAGCCCTTGACTACGATCTCACCTGATGGTAAGTGATGATGCAGTCTAAGATTGTAGCGGGCTAACCTGTTAGACCCATACCCCTATTCGGTTTCTACACGGCATCGTACCGGAACGCTAAATCGCTTGGCGGCACGTCTTTGCACGTATTTATCCGTGTATATCTGTCAAACAAAATCCATGTATATCTGTTCTTTAAACACAGTCCTATTTTGAGTCCTATATACATATTAAATGAATCCCTCTTCATGCGTCTATTCATGTGTGAACGATTTCGAGCTCTCAAAGGTATTACAGTATACGCTTATTCTAAGCTTTAATTCGATTGATCGTATAAGCATTCGATGACTTAAGCGTCAAAGTAAAATGAACGTTAATAGCATACATGTAAAGTCACATTAGTCTGAATTTTAATTTGGAAACGTATCGTATGCGTAAACGTATATGAATTATGAATGCATACGCGAAATTGAACTCTAACCATCAATAGTCCTAATGTTCGTTTTACCTTGACGCTAATTTCATCGAATGCTTATACGATAAATCGAATTAAAACTTAGAACAAGGGTGCAGTACTGGGGTTCATCCTCGTATGTGTGAGGGGTCCCCAATCGATACTATTTGCATTGGACCTTTATTATATTCTGTGACGATGATTTTCATCTCTGGAAGACTACGTCCGCGAAGATCCAGCTTTTTAAAATCCAAACTTAGACTTTTATGATTGGCACCAAATTCTGGTTTGATTTTCTGAGATGTTTCCTTTGACAAAGCTGATATTACAATTTAGCTTAGCAATTTTCAATGCAACATACTTAATGCCTGCGTCTTCGTCCGCGTGGATTGAGGTTTTTGATTCCCGGGAACTCTTTGATTTTTCGGGATAAAACGTAGCCTATATGTATTATTCTGGACTATATCTATCTCTGTGCCAAATTTCATCCAGATCCGTTATGCCGTTCTGGCGTGATTCAGTAACAAACATCCATCCATACATCCATCCAAACTTTAGCATTTATAATATTATAGTAAAGAAGTATTGCTAAGCTATTTTTAATTAATGTGATGGATGCAATCAATCAAAGATGGGCCTATAAATCATGGCAGAGAGACATACAGAAAGACAGACAGAGAATACACATTTGCATTTATAATATTAGTATATGGATTAGTACTACCACTACAGCCCATTAACGTCCCACTGCTGGGCTCAGGCCTCCACGTTCATAGGAGAGAGGGAATTAGAGCTTAGACCCACTTTGACGACTATTATCATGTTAGTGATAATAACCGAGACCGACTGCTTAACTTTCTTAGTTTAAGTTCTTCTCAGTAGAATATTTCCGAACCGGTGGTAGAGTCTTAACGTATCATGAGTGGCACAAGTTGTCCTACATGAAATAAATCATTTATCATTTATCATTGATCGTGCTCTCCGAGGCACGGGAGTGAAACACCGCCAACTTCCTAACTCCGGGCTAGTACTGAGAATTTCTACTGAGGATTAGTACTAGTTTTTACAATAATATTTAAAAGGTAGCTAGCTAGCTTTTGCAAAACAGAGCTATTCAAAAAGCATGACTAACATTGCGCAATAATTTCGCATAATCAGCATGAAAATAGACGGTGTATTTCAAACAATGGGGCGAAAACTCGCCATTGCTGTATAGCGTTCCATCAGTCAATTGGCTGATGTGTGGCTGACAACGTATGAGTCAGTTTTGTTTTTTGTGGACTTCATTAACAGACTTCAAACAGGATGTTCTTAACAGACTTCAAACAGGATGTTCTTAACAGACTTCAAAATTGATGTTCAGAGGCCATACTGCCAACGCTCTTTTTTTTTCAAAGATTCAAAGACAGTTATTGCATTAATAGTTTTTTTTTAAAATATATATAGCGAGCAAACGAGCAGGCGGGTCACCTGATGGTAAGTGATTACCGCCGCCCATGAACATTTGCAGCACCAGAGGAACCGCCAATGCGTTGCTGGCTTTTGAGAAATTTGTTTATATCCGCCCCATATTGTAATCGTTAGGGAACACAGAAGATGGAAGCTGGTTCCACAATCTCCGCTTAAAGCAATACTTAAGCAATATTACTCGAAATGACAGTTTGATGTCACGTACCTTGACGTTCCTGAAATAAGGATTATAATTCTAAAACACGAAAGTCAACAATAATGAAAAAAATTACGCAGTCTAAGAATATTATGGTAGCGGGCTAACTTGCTATGGGTATAACAGTTATATCAAGCTTCAAGCCCATACTCCTAATAAGTTTATAGTCTACACGACATTAAACCGAAACGCTACATTGCTTGGTGCCACGTCTTTGGCGGTAGGTTGACAACTAGCCGAAGACCAGACCAGCCGAGCGATCGCGTAACTTCTGCATCAATCATTGATACATCGCAATCACCTCTGATTGGTTAACACTCTTCCACTATTGGACATAATCCATTGACGCAGCAAGAATGCCATAAATTCAGCCAATTACAACAATTGATACTGTTAACAATGATTGATGCAGAAGTTACGCGATCGCTCGGCAGAGAAAATTCAGAAATTATGATTTCTCAAACTGACCCTGCCGGGGATTCAACCCGGAACCTCTCACTTATAAAATTACAGCGCTCACCACTGCGCTAGGGAGGTCTTCGAATTTTTTTAAATCATTAAGTATTAACATGCTTGGAATAAATATTAGAGCCTAAAAGAGGTATTAAAAAGTAAAATGCCTATGAAAATCAAAAGAAATATTATGAATATTAATGTTTTACCCACGCTAACGTATGGCTGCCAAACCTGGAAATTTACAGAAAAAGCGAAGAGAATGATAACGTCTTGCCAAAGGGCGATGGAAAGAAGCATCTTGAAAATCAGGCACCTACATAAAATCCGCCATTCCGTCATCAGACAGCAGACCAAAATAATAGATGCCCTTTCCTACACACTAAAATCTAAATGGAAGTGAGCTGGCCATGTTGCTAGACTCACTGACAAACGATGGACAATTACAGTAACGAGTTGGTCCAAAAGGTACACGTGGTAGAGGTAGGCCGCATTAGCTTTGGGATGAGGACATCAAAAAAGTGGCGGGACCGAACTGGATGACCAAAGCCAAAGATAGGGAAAAATGGGTTTCTCTGGAGGAGGCCTTGACCTGAAAAGGGTTCTTCATATTATACTTATAACTAGTTCTTAAGATAGTTTTAATTAATTTCCTAATTTATGTATACTTACTTTCTAGTTATATTCTTCATTAATTGTAAACCTAATCTGAAGAAATAAAAGTCTTTTTTATTTATTTTTATTTTATAAGTATTAACATCAGTTGGTACTAAGGTTAAGATCTAGCCTATGAGTTCTTCTCGCGTCGCTTCCTCAACTTTGGGGATCGTGGCTCCCTCGTGGTATTACAGCCTTCATGGTGTTACGCCATCTCTCCCTATTGGAGGCCGTGCGAAAGGCACTGAGGACTGGAGTGTCGACCGCTTCTTTAATTTGGTCAGAACAACGTCTCGGGCTTCGTCCGCGGGGTCTCTTTCCTTCGATCTTGCCCGTTATGATGAGCTTTTCAATGATGCTTGAATTGTTCCCGGCAATGTGACCGAAGTAGTCGAGCATCCGCCGCAGACAGATGGATAGCTCCATCTTTATTATTAACTTGTATAAGATCGAGACATTGGTCTTGTGTTCTGTACAAGAAATGTTGAGTACCCGCCTCCAGCACCACATTTCAAATGCATCAATCCGTTTTCGGTCGGCTGATTTAAGGGTCCAATATAAGAATTGGTCCATTTACTTATCTTAGTTTACGCTAGATTTTATTATGAGATAGTTTGTTCTTGTGTTCTCTGCATTGCACTTATTAGCACTACACTTTCACTTCACTACAGTAACTCGAAGGGCTTATAGTCCTTTTAAGTGTACGCACTAAATCTGTATTGTCGAGGAGCTGGATTTTCTCGACGATAACTTGATAATGAAGCCTGTTTTTGTGGGATATCGCTTGTCTTCTTATGATTATGTCTACGAAGTCCATTTGCATATCGCGATGAATATCTTCGAAATGCATGATTACGTAATACTCGTAGCTTCGGAAATAGTCGGTATTTGTTCAAACAATGGTGCGCGAACCCGCAACTGTTTAGAGTTCGATCAGTCAAATGGCTGATGTGTGTGCATCAGCGTATGACTCAATTGAACCGCGCGAGAGTTACCCACGCTAATATTCCGCATATACACGCACACGCGGAAATCGTAATGCGAGGTACGCTTTTAACACATGAAACAATCCACAAACATTAAAATAATCTAAGTAATATATAAAAGGAAACTGACTGACTGAATATTTTTATTTTTGCACTATTAAGTAACGTGTTTTATAATTTAATTAAAGAAATTCGTAGAACTTATTGTTCAGTATGACATGATGTACAGATTTTATCGTTTAGAGGTTATTTGAATTTTTAAATTACCCCGTAGTTTTGAGGTTAACGTTTTAACGTTTCTACTAGCTGATGCCCGCGACTTCTTCCGCGTGGATTGAGGTTTTTAGTTCCCGCGGGAACTCTTTAATTTTCCGGGATACAAAGTAGCCCATGTGTTATTCCAGACTAAAATCTATCTCTGTGCCAAATTTATCCAGATCCGTTCAGCCGTGATTGAGTGATTGAGTAACAAACATCCATCCATACATCCATCCATCCATAAATCCAAACTTTCGCATTTATAATATTAGTATAGATTAAATTAATGGATGTTAACTATTTAGGTTAACTGATATTAAGTAAATAATGGGGCTGATTCTGTAGTGCACAATCTCTAAACTAAACTAAAATTAGAGCATTACAAATATTGCTATCCCTTTCATAATACTCCCTACGGAAAGGGTCATAACTAGATTTAAAGCTGCCATTTTAGTTTAGTTTAGAGATTGTGCACTACAGAATCAGCCCCATTGTCTCGTTATGTGACAAGCAGTTCTCGTAACCGTTGACCTTTTTACCCAAAGAATATTTTTTGAATGGAAGTAGGTGAGCGAGCTTGTGGAGCAATCAGTAACAAGCCTTTATTATTTCTGTCTGGCGGTTAAAGCCTTGGTTATACACAACGCTCGACGACAACTTGTCGCGCGCGGCTGCTATAAACTTTGATTTGGTTCGTGCAAAGTCAAGTAAATGTTTATTTAGTAATTTGTGGTGTTCATTGTAGGTGTTAAATACATACTTAATATTATAAATGCGAAAGTGTGTCTGTCTGTCTGTCTGTCTGCTACGCTTTCCCGGCCCATCTGAGGCATCTTTTCAACCGTTTTTGATAAAATTTAATACAGAGGTAGGTTGCTCCCGGTGACATAGGCTTCGCGGGCATCATCTAGTAAATTCCATAACGTTTTCATAGGCTGTCTGTTCCACCGATTCTGAAGAGATTTTACTGATAGCTTTGAAAATTCAATGAATCTCCGCGGGACTTAAAACTAAATCCACGCGGTTTAAGTTCATCATCATGTAGCTAAAAATAATTACGTTAATGGCGTCAACACATAAAATACCCAAGTATTAAGGAACTCTTTCACTCCACTGGCGATAGCGAGAATATTCGCGCTATCACGATGAGAGACCTAAGGGCACAGAACACGCAAAAAGTGTACGCATACGCGCGCGTTACGTGTGATGTCCTGTCGTGGTACTGCGCTGTCCTGTCGTGGTACTGCGCTGTCCTGTCCTGTCCTGTCGTGGCACTGTCCTGTGGCGACTGCAAGTTTACCTACGTCATAAGATACCGGAACGAAATCGGTAATAGGTAGTGCCAATGACTTTATAAGTGGGTCTGAAAAGTCTAAACTGGCCGGAACCGTCACGCCTCGCTGTCGTTACGCTTTGTGTGTGTCGTCGCCTTAACCGGTATATCATTATCTATTATACGCCACCAGCCGACGCCCCTACTCCTCCCCTTCAGTTATAATGAAACTCATCACGACGAAAAAGGGACACGTTAACTCCATTAATTCTCCGTCAAAGTTTTGACACATTTTTTGTGTCTTTTTTGGAACAATAAACTTTAGGTACCTACCTACTGAAAACTTTGTTAGAATAGGATAGATACGCTTTTATTTTAAAAGGCGATGCCCGCGACTTCGCTTGCGTGGATTAAGGTTTTTTGTTTCCCACGGAAACTCTTAATTTTCCGGTTTAAAAAAAGGCGTGTTAACAAGTAAACAAAATTTAAAAATAAAAAAATTACTGCCATGTTATTTCGCATATTTTATAGCCAGTGTCACTCGGGATGATGTAAGGAACCCAACCCCCCATCTAACTATACCCCAAACATCCAAATCTGTTCAGCCGTTTAGGAGTTATGATGGGATAAAGAAACTTACATACATACATGAACCGCGAAAACATTACACTCCTTTTTTTGGGCAGTGTAAAGGAAAACTCAATACTGATTTCGGGATCATTCAATCGACGACGCTATTTGAATTGACGACAGATCAAAAAGAGGCCGGGAAAGAAATTGGACTGTCACAGTTAAGACTCACTTTCATTTCGATTTAGTTCCAATGTGGTAAACTTGTGACAGTACATATCCGAAATATTCCGTATTCATAAACTAGCTGATGCCCGCGACTTTGTCCACGTGGATTGAGATTCCCGCGGGAACTCTTTAATTTTCCGGGATAAAAAGTAGCCACTGTGTTATTCCATATTATAATCTCTGTGCCAAATTTCATCCAGATCCGTTAAACCGTTTAGGCGTGATTGAGTAACAAACATCCATCCATCCATCTATCCAAAGTTTCGCATTTATTATCAAATAAATATTATAAATGCGAAAGTTTGGATGGATGTATGGTTGTATGGATGTTTTTACTCAATCACGCCCGAATGGCTGAACGGATCTGGATGAAATTTGGCACATTTATAGTCTGGAATCACACATAGGCTACTTTTTATCCCGGAAAACTAAGGAGTTCCCGCGGGAACCACAAAACTCGTAATAAATAGGTACATGGGCATTCTTATGACTAAGAATACAGCTTTTCTTTAAGTTAACACGTTTTTAAAGTTAACACGTTTGATATAATACTACAATATTTTATTTTCAAGCCAGTCACGTTTGCCAAACGGTATAAAAGACGTAAAGAGAAACGAATAAAAACCATTCCTTCTGCCATTGTCGCAGTATAATAAATAAGTCCCATAAACGGCGAGATAGATTTACAAGAGTCGCTGAAACTAATGGCCTCGATTGTGCGCGGGCCAAGGAGGCCTCGAGTTATATCTTTTAAACTGTTCTTGGCACTGTCTCTTGCACTATGGCTGACCGACTATCTTATCTTTCTAATATTATATTACTGTAACTGGATGTTTAGATTTTTATTGAAGTGAAACGTCTTTAGAATCGTTGTGATTTGAAAATTCGATGAAACGAAAAAGCGACACAAAAAAGAGACAAACATATTCATAAATAAATAGGATTTAGCATGCGAGAGAATGAGATAGAACACAAGTTATATGTTCACGACCAATGATATCAAATCATGGCGCTGTACGATATTGAGTCGCGCTACTGCTCCATTGTGCTCAAAAGGGTATATTATTATCTCATTCTCTTGTAGGCTACTTTTCTGAAGTTTCACTTCTGCACCGTATGTGAATTGCACACACACACTTTTTTTATTCCACTAGCCCTTGACTGCGATCTCACCTGATAGAGTGACGATGCAGTCTAAGTAGTCCCCAGTCGGTTGCTACACGACATCGTACCGGAACGCTAAATCGCTTGGCGGTACGTCTTTGCCAGTAGGATCGTAACTAGCCACGGCCTGTCGCTTCTGTAGTGGGGCTAGATCTTGATGATCCACGCGGAAAAAGATAGAAATTCATTTATACCTGTTATTTCTGTTTTAATGATAAATGATTTATTTATTTCACGTAGGACAATTTGTGTCACTTATGAAATCTGAAGACTCTACCACCAGTTCGGAAAACTGATTCTACTGAGAAGAGCTGGCAAGAAACTCAGCAGTTGCTCTTTTCTTAAAAAAGAAAAGGTTACAATAAGTAGACAATACAACACATACGTTACAAGTATTACACTGACTTGTGGGTCACTGGATGCGAGGCCGGTTGCTTCCATGCAACTTTGTCATTCAGAAAATCATCGATAGTGTAGTAACCTCGACTTAACAAATGCTGTTTAACACAGTCTTTAAATCAATGTAATGGCAAATCTAGTAACTCTTTGGGAACCATATTATAAAAGCGATTTAGTTTAGAGATTGTGTATAGCTCAATTAGAGCCATCCAGGAAGGCCTTTAGCTTCAAGGGTCTTATTTCAGAAGGACTTAATACGCACCATTCAATCCTCAAAAGCCATAAAACTCAAATTGTATTGCTACGAGTATACTGCTACGAGATTTGTAGCACTTCAACGTAGCGATTTAGCTACGGAGTGTACCTCTACGGCAAATTGGACACTGAGGTATGCTTCAAAATACTCGTAGCTTTAACCAACAACCTTAATGAAATGAAATGATGAAATGAAATGAAATGATTTATTTTACGTAGGACAGCTTGTGCCACTTATGTTAAGCCGTAAGAATCTATCACCTTATAGAGTCAAAAAATGAACGCGCCTCACAGAATGTTTATTGAAATTAGTATGAAAATCGAATATTACATGAGCGAAGCCGCGGGCGAATGCTAGTTTTATATAACTAAATGAAATTATTTTTTATGTTACGTTGGATTAATAAGTATCATTTATGATAATAATAATATGCCGACTATTACAGATTGCAAAAACACTTATTAAAAACATTAAAATTCGTTTTAGGTTTTTATGAAGGTTTTTTCATATTTGTTTTTTAATTTTTAAAAACGCATTTAAAACATTTTTTCTTTTCAATATACGCCTTTTCAGTGTAATTTCGTGTGAAAGCAACTTGCACATTGTTTTCACATAAGTAAATTAAAGTTTAAAATAAGTAATTGAAAACTCGGTCGCAAGATTCACAAAAGTGAAGCTAAATAAAATTTTTTAATAAAACTAAGTTAGGTACGACAAAACTTTTTATGCTGTTTGGCAACCGTATAAACTAGTTTGCAAGTAAACCGCAACGCACACAAGTTCTGTAAACGCTTAACTTTCAAACCGTTTACAACTTCCGTGTAACTAGGTGTGCCCCCAACAAAATACTACTTTCCGGGACTTTCCGGGATGACGCTATAGTCTTTCCTAGCATAAAACACCATTTTGATAGTATGATATCTACCATTAAAACATTGGTATTAAAAATTTACTTACGTTTAATCTGTTGGACTAAAAAATGCCCAACGGACACTTTTTAGATGCACAAACTATCGCGAATATTGAAACCTGTATCCCATACGGCGTGGGCCTTTCGCTCGGTCGTTTTGTCCTGTCCGTAGTGTGTTTTCGCCCTTATACTTATCATCATACAATGACAGTCAAGTTAGACATCAATAATTTGCAAAGACCCCGGAAAATTCCGGGGCAAAAACTGGGTCGTTATAAGATGCGTGGCAGTTGACACCCCTACCAGATTACCTACTTACTACATCTTGAAAACTATTAATATATCAAATACCAACAATATTCCACATGATGTGCGTATAATAATGAGGCAAGCTGGAAAAAAAATTATATCTGTACGCTTACTCCCAGTTTTAACATTGCAAATACGATTGATCGACGTGAGCGTTCGATCGCATTTGCGTCAAACTAAAATGAACCTTAATGTCATTGATTTAGAGCTCAATTTCGTGTATGCATTCACAGCCAGCGCTCCAAACGATACGTTTCGAAATTTAAATCGGTTGCACTGAATTTGTGGCTCTAAACCAATGCATTTAAGGTTCATTTTAGTTTGACGCAAATGTGATCGAACGCTCACGTCGATCAATCGTATCTGCAATGTTAAAACTGGGAGTAAGCGTACTGAGAGATAAGCTCTACTTTTGTCGACTGAAACTGAAATAAGTTTTAGTTATAATACCTACGCATTTTGTACAAAAATTTAATTTAAAAAAACAACTCTTCATAAATTAATTGCATTATTCTGTATAGTTTTTTCTGTAACTTATATTATTTTAGACGTGTGTTCAATGAATGTATCCTGAATAAGTTGGACGTCGGACAGATAAATTTTCCGGGACAAAAACCGGGATATCATAACTTGTAAGAACCGTGACAGTTGACAGCCCTACGCGCAACCTACTTGCTACTTGTAATAATATTTTCCACTCCAACTTGTCTGGAGCAGGCTTTGTTGATGTGAAGTTGAATACTTGGTTAGTTTCTTGTTCTCCACTCGTATTAGTGGGGAACAATTAATTTCCTCAGTAGTACATAGTTATTCTGTGCCTCTATACTTCATAATAGAATCTGCACTTGACGTCGCTTAAGATATCTCGAGGCATTTTATGCTACCCTAGTAGCTAGTACACATATTACATAGAAATCTAAGAAATAAAATAAAAACTTAAACTTGCATCTGCGTGTTTGTCTGTAACTTGTATCTTGAGCCACTTTATTTAATAAAAAAATCCTACCAATATTAACAATGCGAATGTGTATTTGTGTGTCGGATTGTCCTTCAATCACAATTCAACGCAGCAACGGACCAACGTGATTTTTTCATGCTGGGGAGTAACGCAGACTTAATTTATCCCAAAATCTTAAGAAAGTTGTCAAAAACCATTGATGTAGAATTTTAGTACCGATTCAAAAACCCATTTCAAAAGAGAGCTGTTTATTTCGACACTAAATAAGTTGGTATGTTGTGCAATATAAGGAAAGTATTAACAACAATATAAATAACTACAATATGTCACAAAGGTTTGCGAGTTGAAACTTGAAAAGAAAATGAATTATCTGCTCTTGAAACCATTGAAGTGCCATTTCTCAAGTCGAGATAGCGTCTCGCTTTTCATGATGCCTTGGTAGAACGTATTAAAAACGAGTCGAAGCAAACACGCGGCAAGAAAAAATTACGTGGAAAAAGTACGGATTAGACAGGATAAAACGTCCACGTTAAAGGCGAGCGTCGTTTTGACCGGTTGCCTATTAATTTTACACTAAGTTCTAATACATAAAAGTAATAAACTTTGGAATAGTTATGAATTTTACACTAAATTCTAACAGGCGACCACGCCCTTTTACGAAAATAATTTGGGTCACGTTGCTCATCCAACTTTACAATGTACTATCTAAAATTATGAACAAATGTTAAAGGCAAATTTATCAAAATCGATATTCAGTTTAGCGTAATAACCCTTTGACATGCCATAGTGCGCGTACAATTACTTTACTGTCTAATGCCTATTGGGCATTATAAGAAACATAGCTGATGCCCGCGACTTCGTCCGCGTGGTTTAAATGTTTTTTTATTCCCACGGGAACTCATTAATTTTTCGGGATAAAAAGTAGCCTATGTCACTCTCCAGGTTCTCAACTATATTCATGCCAAAAATCACGTCGATCCGTTGCTCCGTTGCGGCGTAATTCAAGGACAAACCAACAAACAAACACACTTTCGCATTTATAATAATATAAGTATGACTCATTCGCAATGGTTGTTGTATGAGACCTTATAAGTACATATTACAAGATATTTTTTCTTGTGTCGGATCAAACACGCGCATACAAAATATAAGACAGCATATTAATATTATAAATGCGAAAGTGTGTTTGTTTGTTGGTTTGTTGGTTTGTCCTTCAATCACGCCGCAACGCTAAGGGGGTAAAATAGAGGTTTGAAACTTGTGTAGTCCACGCGGACGAAGTCGCGGGCATAAGCTAGTTCACTATATAAACGCAGGCTCGTCGGCTTCTATGATGCTTTAATAGGATTATCGGTGCGATAAGAAGGTTGTTATACTAAGTACCTGCTTACTAAAGCCGGGCTTTTGATATTTAATATTTATCAAATACCTAACTAATAATTATTTGTTAAGGTTTGGCGACCTCCGTGGCGCAGTGTTCAGCGCTGTTGTCTTAACGTGCGGAGGTCCCGGGTTCGATCCCCGGCAGGGTCAATTTGGGAAATTATAATTTCTGAATTTTCCCTGGTCTGGCCTGGTGGGAGGCTGCGGCCGTGGCTAGTTACCAACCCACCGGCAAAGACGTGCCGCCAAGCGATTTAGCGTTCCGGTGCGATGCCGTGTAGAAACCTTTCTTTCAATTTAAGAGTTCCCTCGGGAACCAAAAAACTTCAATACACGCGGAAAAAGACGCGGGCATTAGCTAGCTATAATTTGGCTGGTTTATTTATTTATTTTGTATCGCAATAATTCGTTTTGACGTGTGGATACAACCGTGAGAGCGGCTAATCGAAACTGGGCACAGACTTACCGACTTTGCGGCGCGCTAGTGGTCGTCATTTTTGCCAAAAATAAATAGTAAAAGAACAAAATTGTAGGTCTAAATACGCTCTACAAGTTTGATAATAGCCATTTTTTCAATATCTTTCACGAGAAAAAAGAAAATAGAAAAAAACTAATTTCACCACCTAAATTTATGTTTTTTTCGATTATCTCATTATAGATGAACGGTAGGTGGAAAATGTAAAGGACCTTAATAATTATAAAAAGCAACAAAAAGTATTGCATCAAAATGTTCATATTTCAACGGAGAACGGATTTATAGTGAAAAAACTGAATTTAACCCTTTTTTCAAGATGGCGGAAACTGCACATAGGAAATCTTGGTCGACAATTTGAAGTTAAGCTTTTCTAGGCCTCCCCCACGTCATATCCAAAATTTAGCTTTCTCGGTTCACATGCATTTCTAACCCGTTTTTAGGGTTCCGTACCAAAATGGTAAAAATGGAACCCTTATGGTGCGACTTTCTCCGTCCGTCTGTCCGTCCGTCACAGTCGATTATTTCAGTAACTATTAAAGCTATCGACATGAAATTTGGAACAGTTGTGTATAATAGTGGCCCAACATCATTAAAATAAAAACAAATCGAAAATTATTTTTAGTTTAATTAAAAAAGGGGGAAAATCGGGGGTTTGAAATTTCAAAGTATGATAACTATACTGAGTGGGATATCATATGAAGGGGCTATACTTCTACATTCTAAAGCAGATTTTTATTTATTTTTATGTATAATAGTTTTTGATTTATCGGGCAAAATGTCGAAAAAAATACAGTTCCCCCCCCCCCCCCCCCCCCCCCTTATCTCCGAAGTTTACCAATTGAAAAATCTGAAATAATTATGGTCAATAGAAGCTTATGTATATTTTACAGGAAAAATAAAATCAACGCTCTAACTAGCATAGTTTTTTTGATATTAACAATAAACCTCTACAAACAAAGTTAGTTTTGCGGTTCATTTCGTTTTGTTTTTAATACGTCATAAATCGTAAAACTTACTACAGGTTTGTACGGAACCCTCGGTGCGCGAGTCCGACTCGCACTTGGCCGGTTTTTTCCGACGTAATGACTGGACTACACCACGAACATGACAGGATAAAAATTTTCAAAAAAAAAATAAAAACCGACTTCAAAAACCACAAACACTAAAAAGTAAAAAATAATTTAATTTATTATGTATGTACAAGAGTTAATTTAGTTCTATAATAACATTTTTTGGAGTCGGTACCAATTAGCCGCATGAACCGTCTACCTACTCTTCATTATTGTTGACGTGACTCCACATTGGCACCGACTCCAAAGAATGTTATTATAGAACTAAATTAATTCTTGTATACATAATAAATTAAATTATTTTTTACTTTTTAGTGTTTGTGGTTTTTGAAGTCGGTTTTTATTTTTTTTTTGAAAATTTTTTATTTCACAATTTTTAGTGGCCCCACTGTTTTAAAATACAGGATGTAACCAGAACGAGATATGCTATGCATGGTTAAAACATACTGTTTACAAGACTATCACACTGATCGCGAGCAATTTACTCTTATCCATGAGGAGTTCCGTTCTCCATCTCCGGAGATATTTATCAGATCTTCACCAAATTGAATTGGAACCACACGGGAAGCACCAGCTTTCAAATAAAAGAAGAAGAATCATCCAAATCGGTCCACCCAGTCAAAAGTTCTGAGGTAACAAACATAAAAAAAAAAAAAAAAAAAATACAGTCGAATTGAGAACCTCCTCCTTTTTTTGAAGTCGGTTAAAAATGGTCCGCGGCATTAGAAAAACATTAATGTAACTACATAATATTCTGTGAATGTACACTATTCATTTCACTATTCATTTGTAAACATTGAGCGCATTCCACGAAACTAATTACAGACACGCGATCTTGTTTACGTTGAACTGCATCTTCAATTAAAAGGTACTTTGTAAAAATATTTCTTCACTAGCTGATGACCGCGACTTCGTCCGCGTGGTTTAAGTTTTTTTGATTCCCGCGGGAACTCCTTAATTTTCCGGGATAAAAAGTAGCCTATCTCATTCTCCAGCAGGGCTAGCATGGGCCGGAGATAAAAATTCTATCCCCCGATTTTATCCACTGACAAGAGATAAAATTAACTTATCCACTTCTCAGAGCACGGCAACAGGGGGTAGGAGAAGTTTATCCCCGTTTGACATTTCACGGGGACTCGGGGGACTATTTATCTACCGTTATTTAGCGTTTTTATTTATTTATTTAGGAATAAAAATTTTATCCTTTCCTCGGGGAGAAAATTGTCTCGGCCCATGCTAGGGGGGCAGGTCCTCAACTATAGCCATGCCAGAAATCACCTCAATCCGTTGCTCCGTTGCGGCGTGACTGAAGGACAAACCAACAAACCAACAAACAAACACACTTTCGCATTTATAATATTAGTATGAAGTATGATACCATAGATCATGGCTTCACCCAAACAGTGGAGTCGGTAACCTCATAAAGGATGAGAGAATGGGAGCATATTATAGACTTAATAACATTATTACAGCGGGTTATAGTTGTAGTTAAAGTGCTGCTATTCTGTTTCGAGCTATATTAAAAACTATTATTGTATTTACAGCCAGTTTCAAACAATCCATACTAATATTATAATGCGAAAGTGCGTCTGTCGGTCTGCTACGTTTTAACGGCCCATCTTTTCAACAAATTTTGAAGAAATTTGGTATAGAGAAACATTTGAAAGGGCGAAAACACACTACCAACATTTAACATGACAAAACGTCGCGGAACGCCCGTGCGTATTAAAAACAAGCTTCTACGAGCCGCGCAGGTCTGCGCAGCCCCATGAAGAGAGCGGGTGCCGACGTTTAGTCCAAATTCAAATGTTTTGTTCTGTTCCTTCCGTACCTAGTATGTTTTCGTCCTAAACTTAAAAAAAACTACCCAAGGCCGAAGCCTCCCACCGCCCAGAGAAAATTTGGAAATTATAAATTCCCAGATTGACTCTGCCGGGATCGAACCCGGGAGCTCCCACGTTGAGACAACAGGGCTGGTCGTCGAAAGGGCTGGTAAAGTGAGCGACTCAAGTCAGTATGCTTCAACCATCATGTCAAATTTTTGGTAACAAGTAGAGGAACCCTGACTTTTGCAACCCAAATTATTAAAATGGTCATCAAACGTTAGCGGTAACCGTCAATTTTTTTTTTATCCACTCCGTTTTTTGACGACCTCCGTGGCGCAGTGTTGAACGCTGTTGCCTTAACGTGCGGAGGTCCCAGGTTCGATCCCCGGCAGGGTTCGGAAATTTATAATTTCTGAATTTCCCTGGTCTGGCCTGGTGGGAGGCTTCGGCCGTGGCTAGTTACCACCCTAAAAAAAAACTACAAGTTAGCCCTTGACTGCGATCTCACCTGATGGTAAGTCGATAGTGCAATCGTCGCTTAAAATAAAACATAAACTGTCGATAGTGCAATCGTCCCTTGGAATAAAATTTAATAGACACCCACTTCAGCATGTCTTCTTTAATCAAAGCCCGAGATTCCAGTGTCGGCTCTGAATTTAATATAAATAAATGGAAATTTACAGTTCGTTCGCTTATCTCTCGGACGCGTTGGAATGGCGCCATCTTGCGTCATTTCCATGATTAAGGTTTGCAATTGTCTTGTTTAATTGCATGTACAGATTATTATTATTTGTACCACACATAGCATTAAATAGATAAATAAATCATTTATCTATCTACATAAGAATAACAAAACACATGAAATAAAACAAAGAAAGAAAGGGAAAGTGACATCAAATATTCATTTAAAACACTTTTGGAGTTGAATTTCAAAATAACGATGCCATTTAGCATTTCACTTTTCATTCGTCCGTCCAATTATGTTCCATCAAAATATCAGGTCAGGAGATGAATCACATAAATCTGGACCAACGCTCTTATATTACCTTTATATGCCAGGAGCGTTCATAAAGATAAAGCCCCACTTGAGATGCACGGCGCGGCACGTAGCGGCAAATATTATTTGTACGAGTTTACTTACCATTTTAATGCCTTTCTTGCTGGTTTTTCTTAGTAGAATCAACTTTCCGAACCGGTGGTAGATTCTTACGACTTATCATAAGTGGCACAAGTTGTCTTACGTGAAAATAAATACATAATTTCATTTCATTTCAATGTTAGGAGCGTTCTGGTTCACCCTCAATACAGATGCACGGAGCGGTGCGGTACGTAGCAGCTAATATTATTTGTATGAGTTTACTTACCTTTTTAATACTAGGAGCGTTCTGGTTCTCAATACACATGCACGGAGCGGGTCGGTACGTAGCGGTAAATATTTTAAAGTGAAAACTTCTTTAGGCGCGTTCAGCACTTTTTGGTAGGGGGTAAACTTGTGGATTCGCGTCACCGACATGCGACATGCTCCGCGCTGACATGCTCGCGCTGTTACGAAGACAAAAGGTCTTAAATATAAATATACTACATTCGTAATTAAACTTTAATGCCTTAGTTTTAAGGTTTATATTTTAATTTTTTTAAATATTCGTTTTCACTTCTATCGGCAGTCCCTATGACTGGCAATTTTTTTTTGTATGAGTTTGTACGGAGCCGCGTCGGGCAGTGTATCTGCTAGCCGCGCCGCTTAGGTGAGCCCAGCCCCATACAAGCTCGTACGATAAATATTTGCCTCTACGTGCCGCGAAGCTCGGTACATCTGTAGTGGAGCTAGACCTTAAAGCGTGTTTGTTTCGCTTCCCAAACGGGTTATTATTCGTAATACGAGTTCTAAAACTTGTAATGTGCTTCCGTGTTTCCGACTTCAAAAAATATTATAATTTTATTGACGCGTATAATTTTTATTTGTTACTTGAGACCGGCAAGTATTGCGTGCGACTTGCGTGCTACATCGGGTTCGAATCCTGGGTCATGCCATACCATTCTGACAAGAAATTCACAAATTATAATCCGGAGTTTGGAAGCTGGCGGTGTGTCGCCCCCGTGCCTCGGAGAGCAATAAAGCTCACGGTATGTGCCTGATCTCTTTCCGATCGTGTCGGATTTTTCGTGCCATCAGGCTATGAGAGTAAGGGAATAGAGAGTAGACCTGGGTTTGCTTACACACTGGTGCACTATAATAGAGATATCGAGTGACCCACAAGTCAGTGTAATACTTGTAACGTGTGTTGTATTGTCTACTTATTGTAACCTTTTCTTTTTTAAGAAAAGAGCAACTGCTGAGTTTCTTGCCGGCTCTTCTCAGTAGAATCAGTTTTCCGAACCGGTGGTAGAGTCTTAAGGCCAAAACACACAGGGAGCGGGCGCGGGTCGGGCGCGGGCCGGGCCGTTGCGCGGCGGGTTGAATTCCTTGTATTTATATGGACGACATCACACAGCGTCACCCGCCACGCGCCCGACCCGCGCCCGCTCCCTGTGTGTTTTGGCCTTAACGTTTCATAAGTGACACAAGTTGTCCTACGTGAAATAAATAAATCATTTATGATTTATTTATCACTAGCTGATGCCCGCGTCTTCGTCCGCGTGGTTTAAGTTTTTTGTTATTCCCGCGGGAACTCCTTAATTTTCCGGGATAAAAAGTAGCCTATGTCACTCTCCAGGTCCTCAACTATACCCATGCCACAAATCACGTCAATCCGTTGCTCCGTTGCGGCGTGATTGAAGGACAAACCAACAAACCAATAAACCAACAAACAAACACACTTTCGCATTTATAATATTACTATGATTTATTTAAGTAAGTTTAAGTAATACAGTGTAGATATTTTCATGTCTGTTACGCCCTTCATCTCGTGATACAATGTAGAATGCAAGGAATATAGGTCTTTAAAAGCTTCCGTTTCCGGTCGGTAAACTTGCTGCAAGTATAAATAGAAAATCGATAGCGCTCAGCTGAAGTTCGCAAAGATTTCTATTGGCATTTCGCTGCACCGAGAAGTTATTAAACGTAGAAATACTCGCTATTTAGGTAGTTCTAGCTGATGCCCGCGACTTCATCCGCGTGGATTGAGGTTTTTCGGTTCCCGCGGGAACTCTTTGATTTTACAGGATAAAAAATTGCCTATGTGCTATTCCAGACTATAATCTATCTCTGTGCCAAATTTCATCCAGATCCGTTCAGCCGTTGGAGCGTGATTGAGTAACAAACATACATCCATACATCCATCAAAACTTTCGCATTTATAATATTTTCTATGTCAATCTCCAGGTCATAAATCCATTGCTCTGTTGCAGCGCGATTGAAAGACGAACAAATAAACAAACAAACTTTCGCATTTATAATATTGATAGAGTCCAAATCTATACTAATATTATAAAGAGGTAAAGTTTGTGAGGTTGTAGGGGGTAATCTCTAAATCTACTGAACCGATTTTGAAAATTCTGGTACCAATAGAAAGCTACATTATTTGTGAGTGTCATAGGCTATATTATATAACCCGAAAAATTAGGGAGTTCAAGTGGGAATTTAAAAAACTTATTTTTCGCGGATGAAGTCGCGGGCATTAGCTAGTCAAATAAATATTATAAATGCGAAAGTTTGGATGGATGTATGGATGTGTGGATGTGTGGATGTATGGATGTATGGATGAAATGCCTCCGCTACACTATGCTCCTCGCGCTGCCGCGTAGCACGCCCTCGCTCTGCCGCGTTGCTGCCCTTCGTGGCCACACACAGCTCTCCTCGCGCGATTAATCACGACGCTCCGCACTAGGTCATTTGCACTTGCTACACGTAACACACAATGGAGGTTGAAACTGTGGCTGCGTGCGCGCTATCCTTGTTTAGCATATTTAACTATATAAATGTACGTCCTATTAAATTATATAAAAACTAGATGATGCCCGCGACTTCGTCCGCGTGGATTTACCTTTTTTGATTCCCGCGGGAACTCGTTCATTTTCCGGGATAAAAAGTACCCTATGTCCTTCCCCGGGATATAGCCTACCTCTATACCAAATTTCAGCAAAATCGGTTGAAAAGATGGGCCGGGAAAGCGTAGCAGACAGACAGACAGACAGACAGACAGACAGACAGACAGACACACTTTCGCATTTTTAATATGAGTATGGATAAGAGGCTCTAAGTTCAAAATCCATACTAATATTATAAACTAGCTGATACCCGCGACTTCGTCTGCGTGGAATAAGTTTTTTTAAATTCCCACGGGAACTCCTTATTGCAACGTGTTCCGGCGCAGACGCCTGGCCACTTCGGAACACTAGTTTATCACATACAATAATTGCTCTAAAACTTTAACAGGCGTTTGTCAACACTGTACTTGACTTTATTAATTATGCAATTTCATTCGTTTTACATCCATCGACGGATAAACATTAAAACCACTAATTGCTAAAGTTAGTGTTTTATTTGCCCCATTGTGTGCCTAAACATACACTCCGAGAAAAAAGTCCAGCCCCCCTATTCTCTAACTCAGTGGTTATGAGAAAATGAAAGCCACTGACATATTATATTTTTTATCCATTGAAGGTTTGCTATGAAGTAATAATAACATTTTCATAGCGAACATTCAATGGATAATAAATATGTCAGTGTCTTTCATTTTCTGATAGCCACTGAGTTAGAGAATAAGGGGCCAGGTTCTCAACTAAAATAGGTATACCAACCCATGCATAAAATAACACATTATTTAAGTTACATATTTTGGAAGTTCATTGCTGTGTATAATGATAGTGTCGATACTTCTAAACTACAAACCCAATGACCTTGAAATTTTTACAGATCAATTTTTAAAGTAGGTAAGTACGTACTTTCGATCAAAAAAGAATGAATGAAATCAGACTACGCGTTAATGAATTACAACTAAGTACATATATTTTGACTTTCATCCCCTCTACCAAGTGTTTGTTTGTTGGTTTGTCCTTCAATCACGTCGCAACAGAGCAACGGATCGACGTGATTTTTTGCATGGATGTAGTTTAGGACCCGGAAATCGACATAGGCTACATTTTATCCCGGAAAATTACAGAGTTCTCGTATAATATTTCAATGGTTCCCGTGGGAATTAAAAAAACTTATTCCAAGTGGACGAAGTCGCGGGTATCAGCTAGTACTTTTAAAAAACAAGCTTCTCTATACTAATATTATACTTATGGAATAACATAGAGGCTAATTTATATCCCGGCAAATTAAAGAGTTCCCGCGGGAACCAAAGAACCTCAATCCACGCGGACGAAGTCGCGGGCATCAATAGATTATAGTCTGAAATAACACAATATAGCTACTTTTGTCCCGGCAAATTAAAAACTTCCCGCTGGAACTTTTTTAATTCACGCAGACGAAGTCACGCGCATCATAATGTAGGTATAGGTACCAACATGATTTATTTAAAACATAATAATATAGGTAGTAACGTTTTATCGTTACTCCATTCATCGGCTGGCGGCGGCGGCGACGGCATGATTGCGCGTGCTTCTGCTACGAGCGCTCGATTGCGAATGAGTAGCGGGCAGTGTGTGGGAGGTCTCTCGCGCTCATATCGCCAGTCCTTTCCCCCCTGCCACACACTGCCCGAGTGACGTGGGAAGTAGCGTGGGACGGAGGCAGAGACGTCGTGTGGCAACGATACTCGCCATGCTCTCGCCACGCTCCTCGTCCTCGCGCATCGCTCCCTGTTTTGTCGGTTTTTTGGGCGCGAGTCAAAGGACTGGCGATATGAGCGCGAGAGACCTCCCACACACTGCCCGCTACTCATTCGCAATCAAGCGCTCGTAGTCGAAGCACGCGCAATCATGCCGTCGCCGCCGCCGCCAGCCGATGTTTTATGTTTTAAATATATTATGTTGGTACCTATACCTACATTATGATGCCCGTGACTTCGTCTGCGTGAATTAAAAAGTTCCTGCGGGAACTTTTTAATTTGCCGGGATAAAAGTAGTCTATATTGTGTTATTTCAGACTATAATCTATTGATGCCCGCGACTTCGTCCGCGTGGATTGAGGTTCTTTGGTTCCCGCGGGAACTCTAATTTGCCGGGATATAAATTAGCCTCTATGTTATTCCATAAGTATATTAGTATAGAGAAGCTTGTTTTTTAAAAGTACTAGATGATACCCGCGACTTCGTCCACTTGGAATAAGTTTTTTTAATTCCCACGGGAACCATTGATATATTAACTCTAATTTTCCGGGATAAAAAGTAGCCTATGTCGATCTCCGAGTCCTAAACTATACCCATGCAAAAAATCACGTCGATCCGTTGCTCTGTTGCGACGTGATTGAAGGACAAACCAACAAACAAACACTTGGTAGAGGGAATGAAAGTCAAAATATATGTACTTAGTTGTAATTCATTAACGCGTAGTCTGATTTCATTCATTCTTTTTTGTTCGAAAGTACGTACTTACCTACTTTAAAAATTGATCTGTAAAAATTTCAAGGTCATTGGGTTTGTAGTTTAGAAGCATTGATGTAGAATTTTAGTAGTATGTTTAGAAGTATCGAAACTATCATTATACACAGCAATGAACGTCCAAAATAACTTGAAGCCTATAATGTGTTATTTTTTGCATGGGTTGGTATACCTAGTTGAGGAGCTGGCCCCTTATTCTCTAACTCAGTGGCTATCAGAAAATGAAAGACACTGACATATTTATTATCCATTGAATGTTCGCTATGAAAATGTTATTATTACTTCATAGCAAACCTTCAATGGATAAAAAATATATGTATGTACTTTTTTCCCGGAGTGTATGTTTAGGCACACAATGGGGCAAATAAAACACTAACTTTAGCAATTAGTGGTTTTAATGTTTGTCCGTCGATGGATGTAAAACGAATGAAATTGCATAATTAATAAAGTCAAGTACAGTGTTGACAAACGCCTGTTAAAGTTTTAGAGCAATTATTGTATGTGATAAACTAGTGTTCCGAAGTGGCCAGGCGTCTGCGCCGGAACACGTTGCAATAAGGAGTTCCCGTGGGAAGTCGCGGGTATCAGCTAGTTTATAATATTAGTATGGATTTTGAACTTAGAGCTTATTATTTTTATATAATTTAATAGGTACATTTATATAGTTAAATATGCTAAACAAGGATAGCGCGCACGCAGCCACAGTTTCAACCTCCATTGTGTGTTACGTGTAGCAAGTGCAAATGACCTATATACCTATATTATGTTTTAAATAAATCATGTTGGTACCTATACCTACATTATGATGCGCGTGACTTCGTCTGCGTGAATTAAAAAAGTTCCCGCGGGAAGTTTTTAATTTGCCGGGATAAAAGTAGCTATTTATATTGTGTTATTTCAGACTATAATCTATGATGCCCGCGACTTCGTCCGCGTGGATTGAGGTTCTTTGGTTCCCGCGGGAACTTTTTAATTTGCCGGGATCTAAATTATTAGCCTCTATGTTATTCCATAAGTATATTAGTATAGAGAAGCTTGTTTTTTAAAAGTACTAGCTGATACCCGCGACTTCGTCCACTTGGAATAGGTTTTTTAATTCCCACGGGAACCATTGAAATATTATACGAGAACTCTGTAATTTTCCGGGATAAAATGTAGCCTATGTCGATTTCCGGGTCCTAAACTATAGCCATGCAAAAAATCACGTCGATCCGTTGCTCTGTTGCGACGTGATTGAAGGAATTAAATATGCTAAACAAGCATAGCGCGCACGCAGCCACAGTTTCAACCTCCATTGTGTGTTACGTGTAGCAAGTGCAAATGACCTAGTGCGGAGCGTCGCGATTAATCGCGCGAGGAGAGCTGTGTGTGGCCACGGAGGGCAGCAACGCGGCAGAGCGAGGGCGTGCTACGCGGCAGCGCAAGGAGCATAGTGTAGCGGAGGCATTTGACTCGCGCCCAAAAAACCGACAAAACAGGGAGCGATGCGCGAGGACGAGGAGCGTGGCGAGAGCATGGCGAGTATCGTTGCCACACGACGTCTCTGCCTCCGTCCCACGCTACTTCCCACGTCACTCGGGCAGTGTGTAGCAGGGGGGTATGGATGTTTGTTACTCAATCACGCTCCAACGGCTGAACGGATCTGGATGAAATTTGGCACAGAGATAGATTATAGTCTGGAATAGCACATAGGCTACTTTTTATCCCGGAAAATTAAAGAGTTCCCGCGGGAACCGAAAAACCTCAATCCACGCGGACGAAGTCGCGGGCATCAGCTAGTACATAATATGAGCTTACTCTACCATTTATCATCCACGTAGTGAATCTCTGTAGTATATCGATCGTAAACAATAATTATTATTGATATAGGAAAACGAAGACTTGCATATTTTACTTTATAATTTAATGTTATAGGTGTTTTTGAAAAAGTTTTTACTAGAAGATGACCGCGATTCCGCCCGCGTAAAGGAAGAAAGGAGAAAGGGATAGAACATAAAGGTTAAATAACATACGCTATGTACTGTTGTTAGAAAGAGATGAATATAGATTCTGAGTTACACTGTTGTTAACTGCAATGTACGCAAGTGAGGGCAAGTGCCTTCTTTTAATTCTTGCCAAAATAAAGCGCGGGGAACGTATCTAATGTTTTAAATATCATAGCGTACGGCGGCCTGCGCGCCGCGCGTTCAGTGAGAATACAGCTTGCTTGTGTGTACACTGTGTTTCCTTTTTAAATCCTTTTTAGAACGAAATAACATGGATAAACTGTAACTTTTTAAATAACCAATTTTCTATTTAGTAATGTAATATAATTTTTACACGCTGTCTCTGACAGTAGATTGTGTACGGGAAGTTTCTACTTAAGTACGGCTGTTATTTACCCATAATTTTGCAAAATAAATGATTTATGATTATGATTTGATTTGACGATCTCCGTGGTGCAGTGTGCAGCGCTGTTGTCTTAACGTGCGGAGGTCCCGGGTTCGATCCCCGGCAGAGTCAATTTGGGAATTTATTATTTCTGAATTTTCCCTGGTGGGAGGCTTCGGCCGTGGCTAGTTACCACCCTACCGGCAAAGACGTGCCGCCAAGCGATTTAGCGTTCCGGTATGATGCCGTGTAGAAACCGAAGACTGCATCATCACTTACCATCAGGTGAGATCGCAGTCAAGGGCTAAACTGTAGTGGATTAAAAAAAAAGTGTGTGAATCTGTCAATCCGCACTAAACCAGCGTGGTGGACTACAGTCATACCCATCTCAGTAGTGAGCCGGCAATTTGTTGATGATGATCTTTGTTTCAATATATCAACGGCCATACCCTAGCAGCCGTAAGCCAGGTGTCATAAACATGTTCAACAAGTCGCCAAAGTTTGGCCTCCAGCCAAGTTTGGCCGCTGACTCAGGTGCCGCAAAAGGCTAAACTTACGGTTTCCTGAAACGTATTTATAGTAGCGCTGCCGAGTTATCCGTATTATTTAGAACGATACCAACTGTTGTATACCTATGAGGATTGAGATAGGTCGGTTTCACGGAATTGGGTATTTGACAACTAGTCAAATTAGCTTAAAATAATAAATAATAAATAAATAAATGTTTTATTTCAGGCCAAGTACCCATATTGTAGCTACACAAAAAATACAAAAATATTGTAAATTACAAAAAAAATACAAAATTTAAATACTTAAATCCTAAATACAAATAAATAAAATAAAAACAAAAATAAGTACAATAAAATATTGTTCCATTTCTATTTTTATTTCCGATTCGCACTGCGATGCTGCGTCAACCAATGCCGGAAGATGGCGACATCCAAGTGTTCACACATTGTTCGGAGAATCTCATTATTCGCTTAGTATGGGATTTTGTATGAAATACTGAATAGGGATGATGACAACTCAATCAAATCAGCAACTCTTTAACAAACTTAAAAACGCACTTCTAGTACTGAAGTTGTATGAAATCCACAGTTGTGGCGTCATCAAATATTAACGCACTTTTTTTCTTTAATCTATGTTTTAAAATGGCTATCAAACTTAAAACTAACCGAGGATGTGAATTTTAGGTCTTTTGGAAGACTCTCTATAATCTATATAATAATCAGTTAGAAATAATTTATTTTTGATATAGGCATCATCCCTATTGCGACGTGAAGACGTGACAAACTTGTCATTTTCTATAGCGTCGTATACCGTCGCGTCGCTTCTGTAGCTCACCTAGGACAATGGGTTTGGTAAAATACGTTTTGACCTGTCGCGTTAATGTTTGCGTATCCATATAAACGTGGATGGCGGTCTTTTTATCTGTAGTAAGTATTTTTTCGCGCATAGTTATAAAGCAACAAGTAGGGTAACACGGTTGCGTTTAGCTCGGTAATCACGGTAATTAACTTAAATCTCGGTCCATGGCAGTCACGCTAATTGAGTGCCACTCGAGGACTGCTCGGATTGATGGGCGTTGGAAACACTACATTTTTATGCCACTTACAAATACCCACCCGGTTAGAAACCCACTAGAGAGTAAATTAGCGATGTTTGCATTGTTTTTTTATATCATAACTAGCTGATGCCCGCGACTTCGTCCGCGTGAATTATGTGTTTTAAATTCCCACGGGAGCTCCATAATTTTTCGGTATATAGCCTACTAGTTGATGCCCGCGACTACGTCCGCGTGGATTGAGGTTTTTTGGTTCCCGCGGGAACTCCTTAGTTTTCCGGGATAAAAAGTAGCCTTAAGTGTTATTCCAGACTATAATCTCCAGATCCAGGAGAAAGAAAGAAGAAAGAAAGAAAGAATCCAGATCCGTTTAGCCGTTCGGGCTTGATTGAGTAACAAACATCCATCCAAACTTTCGCATTTATAATATTAGTATCTTATAGATGGAGCGCACACTAGCGCGACAGTACAAAACGTACCTCGGACGTGGTATTTCACGCAGACTACTGTCCTGGCTGGTTCCTAGTGTGTATTCGCCGTTAATAAAACGCACGTTACTTCGCAAAGCTATATTAAATAGTCGGGTGTTTAAATCACTAGATTATACTATCACCCCTTTACTTATATATAGCACTTATATAGCAACTAGGATCGTTACGTGAACCCTACATAAGTGTCGGTGAAACGTGTTATTTCATCTTCGGTGGATAAACATGTCGAAAGGTTGAGGTCATTCGCTATCAACCTTTCACATTTACGACCTCTTTAGCTATGTTAACTACTATAATATTCCTAATTCCTATTTAATGAGCTAGGATAGGCTTTTCTTTTTTTCCTTGGCCGGAGGAAAGGTCGCTTGAATATTTTAACATCTAACTCGCTTGGATCTTGGCGCCCTGGTGGATTTGGAAATAATCCAATAATTTCCAAAGTTTGTTTACTCCTTGAACTACTAAAATTAATTTGAGAGAAAACTTTTGGAGCGTCTCTGAGAAATTAATAGGAATATTTTCAATTTCGTTTTAAATGGAAAGTGGAAAATGATGTCAGTCTCGGTCAGGGGAAAATTTAGCGGATAAATATGATCGAAATGTCACGGGCAGAAATTCTCTCCAGCGTTTTGTCCGTGTAGATAGCGACGATCTCCTCATGATTCCCTAGTCCCTACGTCACAGAGCTACTTAATTCGTTCCCTGGCAAAAAATACCAGAAAATTATTCAAACATTATAGGAAATTCAAACAAGATCTACAACGAGCCCCAAAAAAAATTGGACTAACATTAACTACTTTTTATCTCAGAAAATCAATGAGTTTTTAAGGGATTTTAAAAAAAATCTTACCACACTGACAAATTCGTGAAGATACATAGGCTGTTTATTGTCGCGGAAAATCGAAGAGGTATTTTTAAAGCCTCTATCTACGCTGATCAAGTCGTCATCTACTATAGCTATAAGTTCATAGAATAATAATTAACCTCTAGAATTAAAGCCAGCCTGTTACCGAAAGGGATAGGTTACAACACTACTTTGAAACACCTCCCCAACGTCATAATTCGTCTAGCACAATAATATGCAATAAGCACAAAACAAACTAAAACCGTGACACGCAGAAAGGGATAGAAAAAACATATTTTTTTTCTCATTCTATCTTGTGTAACATGTCAACACTGCATCTCTTTCACGTGGGAGTGAAAAGGAGATATGGCTTGGTCGGCATGGTCTATATTCCTTTCTCTGTCTACTTATAAGTTAGATGTAAGTAGCGGCACGGCACGGGCACGGGTCGGCACACTCGAGGCGAGCGGCACCCGCGCCTGCGGCCACCGCTCCCCCCCGCTCCGCTAACCCGTGCCCGTGCTTGCAGGATGCACGCGGTCGGCCTCCACTCCGCGCTCGCCATCCGCCGCGAGCGGAAGCGCCGCGCCGAGCAGCAGCGGGCCCGAGAGCGGCGCTACTCCATCCAGTCCACCGAATCCGGAGTCACTTCCCCCCACTGCTCCACCGGCAGCTTGGAACACCGGCGGTACAAAAACCCCCACGCACCAGAAAATGAAGTCGTCTCATCCGTTGGCATGCTCCACCTTGGAGTCGTTTTCCTCGTCCTGGGCGTCTTTCTAGTCGCATCAGGCTGGCTACCTGATGATGTCACTTCATGGAGCACCATCGGATCCTTCAGCTGGTTCAACGAACTAGTCTGCTCCGGACTGTTCGCATTAGGCGTCGGTATTTTCCTGATTGTGCTACACAAATACCTGACTAAAAGCGAGGAGGATGCTTTAGAAGACTATGTCCAAAGACAGCTCACAAGATCCCGTTCTGGACATAGATTGGAAAGGGATGCGGAAACCGGGGGCATGCGGACTAAAGGCGCTAGGAGGGCGAGAGCCACTGAAGTATTACCTGAGCCTGTTACTGAAACGTATATAGAACCTCCTCCAGATAGAGTACACGGGTTTGTTAACGCACTTGCTTTAAATGGAGATGCGTTGAGGGAAACGCCTCTCGAGCAAATAGTGGAGGAAGAGATGTCGATAGCATCCGAGAGTGAGAAAAGGCTAGGCAAGTTCAACAAGGACACTTATTCCACCCCATCCGTCGCTCCGAGCCTGAGTCCAGGGTCGCCTTCAGACACCAAGGAGTTGCTATCCGATGGCCGTTACATGATCATGTCGAAGATGTGAACATCCTAGTTTGACAGTTCATTGATACCGTACATCTTGCTCCTGTATGGACTTGTCTTTGATTTTATTGGTAACCATATTATTTCACGTTGAATTTCAGACTCCCACATATTATTTCGATGAAAAGTGGTACAACCGACATTTACTGACTGTCAGATCTCGATTCGTTCTAACCCACTTTTAACTGAGAAAAAAAAGCTCCTACCACTTTTCATCGAAAAATATGACTTCTGTTCTTACTTTTTTCGAGCCATTGATACTTTCAGAGCGCAGTCTCCATCAAGAAACAGGATATTCAGCATCAATGAAATGTCAAAACTTGAAACTAGGAGAGAATCGCCATGCGTTGAAGGATTTGTAAGGACTAACTGATGAACAATGTGTGACCACGTGTGACTTTAATGTATTCGTATCTTTGAGCCATTTTTAAGCTTTCGTGCTACCTACATGGACCTATTTATCTAGTGCTGTGACTTTTGCACAAATTTTAAGGTGTCTTTCCACCAGAGATGTGCTACGTTACTAAGCTATTCATAAACCCACCAATAGGAGCGCTTGATTTTTCTATCCTCTTATTGGTGGGTTTGACACACATCCGTAGCTTAGAAACGTAGCACATCTCTGGGGGATAGACAGCCTAATGCTTGATATATAAAACGCGCATCAGGGGGTCTACTCTCTTTCTCTCAAACGAAACTTCGCAAACGAACGTAATTAGTCTGTTATTAGACCCACTCAAAATCGTTCAATCCAATCGGTCACGAAAATTTTCTATGGATCCGTACTTCGTCTGGGTGTACGAAAACGAAAGCGTGTAGAGAGGAGCATAGAGATAATATTATGTAGAAGAGGAGTTAACGAAATTTCGTTCGTTTGTTTGCGAAGTTTCGTTTTAAAGAGAGAGTAGACCCCCAGACATGTGCCTAACGCGTCTCTGACCCGTTGTCTTGTGAGCGACGAAAGCGACGCGACGCAACGCGACGCGAGACGACTCCACAGAAATTGTCAAAATTGTCTACGCGACCAGTGACAACGTAAGCGTCAGCTACTGTTTGACACGGTCGCGTTGCGTCGCATCGAATCGCTTTGTCGCGTTTGTCGCTGACGTAGAACACGGCCTTATAAGATAGTATATACCTACTGCTTTATTTAAATGTATAAAGACGATTATATAAACACAAGTTGGAGCTGCAGTTAGACGTAAAAATTATGAATTTAAAAAAAATATGCCTGAAAAACAGCCATTATAATTTTGGCTGCTCGTTGGCTTCATTTTTAGCACAATATGTTTTCTTAATACGCATAATATGAAAATAGTGTGTAATCTATCGAATTGTGTATTTTGGTTAAATTATATTAGGTTGATTTTAAAGGAATTTTGCACATTTCTCAAAAGGACCAAATCAAGATAGAGTTTAGCATTTAATTGTGTACCTATACTTAGGTCGAATAGAAATTTCCTTTAATTTAAGTTAGCGTGAAACTACAAGGCTGAGGGTGGCACAAGGATGGACACTTCTATTTATTCAAATCACTTTATGCTTGTATACGTTGTCGCCAAATCGTAGAACCTGCCGTATAACATGATGGCTAGCCGTATTATAAAACACTCTAGGGGTAGAGCAGACAAAACCGGGGTGCCCAAATTCCAATTTATTCATCCTGGGGCCATACTGCCAACGCTTAAAGCCATTTTATAATTTTATTACAGTGCTTCACACACGAGGACAGTTTCTAAACTTACATACATATCAAAAATCCTGCCGGTTCCGAAAATTTTTGATATGTATGTAAGCTTAAAGCCATATTGTTTCATTATTGTTGACTTTCCTGTTTTAGAATTATAATCCTTACTAGCTGATGCCCGCGACTTCGTCCGCGTGGATCGAGGTTTTTCGTTTCCCGCGGGAACTCCTTAATTTTCCGGGATAAAAAGTAGCCTATGTGTTATTCCACACTATAATCTATCTCTGTGCCAAATTTCATCCAGATCCGTTCAGTAGTTACGGCGTGAAAGCGGAACAAACATACAAACAAACTCACTTTCCCATTTATAATATTAGTATAAGTAAGGATTATAGGAACGTCAAGGTACGTGACATTAAACTGTCATTTTGAGTAATATTGCTTAAGTATTGCTGCGTTATCACTGTGGCCCCTGATTCTAGAGTTTATGATAATTTACATTCCGCCGTTTCATTCAAAACGGCGACTCATAAACCGCTTTATAATATTACAGCTAGCTACTTTGAAGGTAAGCGCTGAATCCGCTTTGTTACACGGTTTGTTTTATAAAAGGTGCCATTTTGAAATACGGCGGATTCTACGATTTGGTGGCGACATATATTGCGCCAGTGTGTTGGGCCAATATACACTGCATATAAGGACGCAATTTACATGTTAGCGTTCCTTCGTCCTGCATTGGCCCCCAATGGGCAATGTGTACAGGCTCATAACAATCGTAAATGATTTAGGATCAAAACAAGGCACAAAATTTATCGTGTGTTTAACTTTATTCTGTTGTTTCTTGGCAACTGTTTTAATTTGTATTATGTTAATAGACAAGGAGCTGGCGATCGTATGGGTAAAAGGGTTTAGACAAAATTACTACAGAACCTATGAAAAAAAAATTGCAAAAAATAAACCATTGACACTCATTGATCAAAAGCAAGTAAATACCAAAATCTATGATAAAGTTATTATATATTTGAGACAAAAGGTGTCTTACAGAAAAGGAAAGCTGTTTCTACACAACAGACCATTTTTTAACATTAAATACATTTCAAGACATATCTTGATACAAATCTTTAAAATATTTATTAAAAATAAAACATTGTATTCATTCTATTTCAAAATTTTGTAATACAATTCCTAAAGACACTTTAAAATTTTATTATTTTACAATTGGTGAAGAACTGCGAATAAATGCGTCCATCATCCTCCAAATGTGTTTTAAATTTAGGCAATAATGGTCCTCATCGGACCATTACTGCCTAAAGGAGAACGGTGAAATTGGACCCACAAAATTTAAAAATTATGGAAGCATCGTTCAAGTACAAGTTTATATTAATTATAATCACAAGTTCATACGATGTTTATATAAAAAATATTAAGGCTCTCAGACAGGAGTCAAAAGAAAGAAATTATTATAATTATTGAAAAAATAAATCATGTTGCACTAACGGAACGTTATGCGCAATTGACAATATACCACCATAGACATTTTGTTGACATGACAGCACTTGTCATTATTTTTATAGGGATTTTCTCATAGAAATAGGAAGACTGTAGTCGTAATTCCTAATTCCATGGATGTTCCGACACCATAGAATTAGGAATTACGACTGCTTCCTATTTCTATGTCCGACACCATCGAATGATCGATACCACATCGATACCTACTCAAATGACTAAAATGAGTGGTATTCGCGTTATTATCGGCTTTTGATAGTAACACGAGTAACAATAGCCCTTACGTAGGTAGATCGTTTTTGATTAATAATTTTTAGGTTATATTTACTTTTAGGTAGGTCATATCTTTTTTCTCCCACTTTTTTAGACTTACTTACTATTTGCTTTTTTCTTAGTTTTGTTATGTTCTACAATTATTAATAAGTTTCCATGATGCACGCTATCCCTTTCAGTGGGTCCCAAAATACATGCATTCTCGCCATCCTCCTTTAAAACACTTCTATCGCCGGCTCTTAGTCTACGTCCGTTTGTGTTGTGTTGTTGATATAAAATATCGCTTACAATATAAATGTTAGCTCATATTGTGTATCTTATTAATGAATCGTGTTTATTGGCTGAGACTGATTGATTGTTGCTGTTACTGAAATCTTATTACATTTCTATATCTTGGTAATACATTAATTGGCAATCGTTTTTGTATTTGGTTTATTTTAGCTATATTTTTGGAGCACGTATTTTTTGAACTGGGCCTCGAGTGTTTTTTTTGGTTTAACGACATTTTGCGCGGCTGTCTTGTCCTGTCCTAACCGTAGTGTGTTTTCGCCCTAAATGTCCTTTATTATTAAAGAACATTTAGGGTCCATCCTCCATCATCCATCAGTTTTTATCATTAAAGGACTGATGGACATTTAGGACGATAAAATTAATTAGTTTTATAATTAAGTACCTAAATTTCTTTGGATTAACACGAGTTCTTGAGGCCCGGTTATTTTTTAAGGCGTATTTATAATATTATTTACCTATACTGTTATTTTAATTAAAAACAGGGTGTGCCATAAAAGTTCTTGCCAAAACACCGACTACCAAAGCCACTGTAGTAAAAAATAATTTAAAAAATAATTTTCATTTCTACACACTATGTTTAAGTCGGGCGAGCCTGACGCGTCAACTTTCTCTATCTTTGTTATACCCGTTATATTGTTGATTTGTCGACCCTACATACACTATTACTATTAAACAATAACACTTTCAATTTATATGACCAATTCGTAATATAATATATTTTTGACAAAACTGTCAGGAATAAAACTATTTTAAAGAATACAGTTGGTTCGAAAGATCTCAGAAATAGTTACTTTATATACTTTTATTTAATGAATATTTATTTCATTTAAGGCTGTGAAAAAACTAATTTTTAAGGACTAAACATTTTGTCATATTTTTTATTTTATTTTAAATCGCACAGTAGTATGTATTAAGTTATAATAAAGTATTATAAACTGGTTATTTGTTAAATATTTGCGGATATTTATTCACATTTTTTTTCAATTTAAAATACAAAGGATGATGTGAAATAATAATCTATGAAAGTTTAATGTTGTGATTGATATTATAATTAATTAATTAAAAGATTTTTCATTAACACGAGCTTAGCTTTGCAATGCTACAAACCATGTAATTTTTCTCTCTTTTTATTTATTATTATGATATTGTAAAAAGTGAATTATGTATTTTACAATTGTCGTACAATTGTTGTACAACTTCAGGTCTAAATTAAAAGTAAACACATTCCGAAAACAATGGCACTAGGTCAGGAGTCAGGACCTACCAATTTTAAGAGGTTTGTACGACAGATTATTATCAAATCATCAGCTATCTTCTTGTCTCAATAGAAACAAAAAAATACTATTTGAAAACCTACCGCTAGAAACTTTATAAAAAGTAGGAATATTTCTCACTACTAACAAAAGTAATATGAAATGAATGGATGATTGAAACTGTTAAAGTTCCTGGTTTTTCTAATATTTTCTTTCTATTTATAAGTCGCCTCTATATCTAGTTTATTATAGTTTGTAAATATCTTGGATGTAAGATGAAATTTCGAGTACGTTTTATAGTGTGGTGTCAAAATATTAGTTTTTTATTATCAACCTTTTAAAAATAATCCAAAATTTCAAGTTTCTAGACCCAATGGTTTGAGCCATTGGTATGTCAGTTAAATTTTTTATTATTACTGCAATAATATCATCGCGATTATTGTTTTTGATTGAATTTTAAACCATATTTTATAGCCTGAAAAAGGTCAGCGAATTGGATTAAAATTTGGTTTAGGAGGGTAGATTCGAATCATGACTTGTGCGATGTGCCACTTCGCTTTGCGACTTCAGGGGCACTAATGTGGCTTTTCAAGTTATGAGACATCTGATATCTTGAGTGTAAGGTTTCAAAATAAGAAATTCTGACTTTTATTAGAATCATATTATTATTATCTCGACGTATTTTATTTGTTACAAAATAACAAATTTACATATTTTCTTCTGTCAGTGTAACGTTTGTTGTATAAAAACTTATACTATGGGCTCAGAACTTGTCAAATAAAGGAAAAAGTTACACTTGCGGTTAAAAGGGTTTCTTGTTGATAGTACAGCCAGCATCAGAAGTATGTGCATGTAAAACTATACATGTAAGCTTAGACAAACTTTTAAAATAGATCATCTATTTTCATCTATTTGGTTATTTTTACTATTTAGAAGGACATTTCTGGTGCTGGCTGTATGCAACTATATTAACGCGCCTTTAATGTATTATGATAAAATTAAATAAAATGCACTTACTGTATTAAAATTTACTAAATAATAGCGTGAAATAGTTGATGCACATATTAATTACGAAATTTCTCGTGCCTATACTTTTATATTTAGGTATTTTTGATAATACATATTAGAATTTAAACTCATACTCGCTTGCGTCACTTGTAAATAATATCACGCGTTTTTTCTATACTTAAACATTTTATAATATCGTGCTGAGAGCCGGTGGTAATTTTTGTGGAGGTGTTTCACTTTTATAATAATACTTATAAAAGTTAAGAAATGGTAATAGGAAAACTGTATCACAAATTATTTATCGGCAAGACATGGTTTTGTTTAAATTGTAATTTAGATTCATCGATTATGTATTGTTAATTTATAATTAGAAAACGACATAAGGCACGGTTAATAAAAAGTAGATAATATTTTATTGTGGATCATAACATTCTTATTTATCAAGCACCTCTTACAAAGTTACCACCATCTCTCTGCCTTTCAGATAATGCCTTCATAATAATTCTAAAATAGACATTATTCAATACCTTTGAAGCCAAACATACAAAAATAATAGATTTCTAAATTTTTATATCACAATATGTACTTAGGTAAAACTAAGTATATTTGGTCTTATTGCAACGATTCTAGGTGCAGTTTTAACAGACGAACTTAAGCTCGTATAACAAAACACCCGATTTTAACGTGAATTTATGTTTTAACTGAAGTTTTTGTAATAAGACCAATTATTTATGTTATCTAAGAATCAGTTGAAAATCTACTGCCAAAGGATAATTTCTTTGTCACAAAAATTACAGATCAAAATAAAATAGGACTATTTTGTTAAAAGCAATACGTACATACAGGCATGCCTACGCTACTAGTTTGTAAGGACATTTCTTATCGCACGCGATACATTTCAAACAGACTAAACGAAAAAGATAGACAGTACAAAGGTCGCCGAATAATGAAGTCCTTTTAATGCTGACGGCAGTAAATTGTCCTCCTTCGCCTACATTTTTCGCTTAGTCTGTAACATTTAGCACAAAAAATGAATTTATATATTGTACTATTATATGGATAAAACAAGTTCTAGTGATTTTTTAATTTTTTTTAATTAACAGTTTTGATGTCGTGTCGCTCAAATGTGTTAGTTGTGATTTTTTTTAATGCAATTTCGATGTCGTGAAGAGTTTTTATAAACGCTTTTGCGCCTTTTTAAACAATTCTATGCGTGTCGTGCGCACTACTTTGATATATTTGACGGTATTTGCTGGATTTTGTGGGGTCGCCCTTAAAAATACATTTTGTTAAGTGCTGGTTTCTAGGCAGTGGCTTGCACAGAATTTGAATTTTTTTTATGCATTGGTTAGGTACCTTTATATTACTGACTGTCATGACTGCATATATTTTTTGTACCTATTCTTCTTCGTTTACAACCTCTCCCACTTCCAAGGGTAGAGTTCTCTTGTAGAGATAAATACTTCCCTGTCCACTATTTTTCTTTATTCTGTGTATTTTGTAAAGGAATTGCACGCACAAATGTATGGGACCGGATACAACCCCTGGGGCCATACTGCCAACGCTTAGAGCCATATTGTTTCATTATTGCTGACTTTCGTGTTTTAGAATTATAATCTTTATTTTAGGAACGTCAAGGTACGTGACATAAAACTGTCATTTTCAGTAATATTGCTTAAGTATTGCTTTAATTGAGTATTGGGTTTTTCAGACTAGAAATTCTCAGTACTAGCCCGGAGTTAGGAAATTGGCGGTGTTTCACCCCCGTGCCTCGGAGAGCACGTTAAGCCGTCGGTCCCGGTTATTATCACTAACATTATAATAGTCGTTAAAGCTCGCCAACCCGCATTGGAGCAGCGTGGAGGGTCTAAGCTCTAACTCCCTCTCTCCTATGAGAGTGGAGGCCTGTGCCCTGCAGCAGTGGGACGTTAATGGGCTGTAGTGGTGGTGGTGGATTGCTTTAAGCGTTGGCGGTATGGCGGCCCTGAATATCAATAAAATATATATTATCGTGGGATAGGTATTTCTTAATAGAACAATATTAATTACTCGGCGAAAAATATTTTCGATTCGTTACGGATCTGAATAGCATGCAATTTTCTCATATTTTGTAATTATTAAATCGTTTAAAAACAACATTTAAACGACCTGTAAAACAGAACGGACAACCAATATTGAAAAACGCAGCATTACTCAATAATTAAAGTATAATGAAAGGAATACCTATCCAACTATAAGTATACATTTATATTATTGCTATTGAGCGTTTGTATCAATAAGCGCAATGTCTTTTAATGGTAAAAAAAAGGTAAGCTTGCTTGCTTGGGTAAGCAGTGCTTTTATGCCTTTATGATCTGCACGCCGCAGTTACTAGGAACACATAAATGTTAGGTAATATTTTCAAAAAGCTAGAGCCTAGCACTTTATAACATGGTGGAGGGTCGAAACCTACACAAAACAGTAAAATGTCTAGGATATTCTATTATTGTATTTTATGTGATGATTGCATTGATTTTTTTTTTAAGTCCTCTCTATAAAACGGATATAATGTATTATAATTTAAATTGATAAGTAATTAAAATCATTTTTTTATGTAGCCAATATCATCGATATAATCATCACATAAACTGGATTATACTCGTACATACCATACTTGTATTATTAAATAATAGTTAGATTTTCACACTTATTATTCCTGCTGATTTAATAATTTTATGGTTAAAAATAAAATATTTTTATTCTATAATTTTTACCATTTATTACCTTATACGTTAAATAAATACGGTTTATGTGAAATAAAACATCAAGTAATAGAAATACTCAAATAAAAAATCGAACTAGATTTTATATTCAACCGCATTTATATATTTAATATATATTATTTATATTATGTATTCAATAAACTTTACAAATTGTAAAACACAGGTGACAGTGTACAATAATTGTACCTACAAGTGTTTGTTTAGTAAACATTTAATGTACAAAGTACTGGTGGAAAATTCCCAAAATTTTAAAATTGTACCCACAATTTTGAAAATTTTTCTTTATTAAAGATTTTTACTTGAAAGGTGACAATTTACATAATATTTGTATTTACAAGTTTACATAATATTACATAATATAGAATCACCCGGTGCCAAAGCTTACAATAATTGTCAACTGTAGTTTACTGTTACATATTAGTAGATGAAATTTTGTCATCAAAAACAACTGAAGCGCTGCGACTTGTTGATAAGAACTGAAATTCTGCTTTATCAACTTTATTTTCAGTCTAGAAGTTTGAATCACGGGGTTTTCTAGTCTATTAGTCCACCCACTAGTCTTACTATAATTTATTATTAAGGGATTCAGGGAAAATAAATTGAATTTCCATCTTTAAAACACATTATGAAAATAAAATCTAGTTCGACAATTCCCAATAGATAGGCCTTTTAAATAAAATTACTTAACATCCAAAAACATAACATAAATGATGTCTTTCTCTTTGCAAAACTCTTCTTTTCGTACTGTATTTTCGTACTCAAATTGAAATATTGCCTCATTTAAATTATTCTGTCTAAAGATCTGCCTATATCTATTCTATACTATTTCATCCCTTTTTCCGCCTGAAAATTCGTTGTATATGTTTTACTCTCAAATTCTGACTTGCAAGGTCAATTTGATCGCTCTAAACTCTTACCTTACTTCAAGACATTAATTTTTTTATACATCAAAATTATCGTTCATTATTTATTATTGTAAATTATCCATAAAGTTTCAATTTAATAATAAAATATTGAAAATTTTCTGTAAAAAAAAACTTTACTTTTTCTAATATTGTAATATTTTTATGCCACGTTTAAGAGAAAATGTTTCACGGCTACATTTAAACGTTTATAAGATAACAGGAAAGTGTAATAACAGATTTTTATTAAAATTTTTAAAACTCAATAAATAATTATTATAAAATATTACAATTATCTTAAATGCTATTTTTGAATTACAAATTTTTTGACAATTTCTCTGAAACGTGATATTTTGACTTACACCATTCCACATTAGATGAATATTTTTATTTCACCGAATTTATCACACTTATTATTAATATTATAATAAATTAATTATTACAAGTTACATTCTTTTATTAACCCTTCTCACCATTAAAAGTAAGTTGAGTATACTGTAGAACTAAAGTCATAAAATGTTATGGCTTTAATTAGATTTTCTCTTGCAATTATTTTGCACATTTGCGAGCTTATGGCCGTCGTTGATAATAAATTGCCTGCTGCTTTTTTTGTATTATTACTAGACGATCCCCGCGACTTTGTTCGCGTGTATTACAGTCTGTCGATCGTAGCCAGATAGACACCGTTAAAGCAAGTTTTGTTCCTTAAAAACAACGGAAATATGCACCGACATACATTAAAGAAAAAAAAGATACGCGCCGAATTGAGAACCTCCTCCTTTTTTGGAAGTCTGTTAAAAAGCACACAAATCCGAAAAGTTAGAGGTGATTGAATCCCCTCGAATATGAAGCCGGGCATCTTAACCATTTTTATTTATTTATTTATATAAGCCTCTACTTGGTATTCTTTCATTAGTATTTTTATTACGATGAGTTATATATATCATCCCACTGCTGGGCAAAGGCCTCCCCCTTCTCCTTCCACTCCTTCTTATTTTGGGCTGTGCGAAACCAGAGTTTTCCTCCAAATGCTTCTATCTCGTCCCTCCATCTGGTAACAGGTCTTCCTTTTTTCCTTGTTAGATATCTCGGTAACCAAGTTGTAGTATTTTTACTCCATTTTTCGTTCCCTGCCCTTGCAACATGTCCCGCCCAGTTCCATTTTCCGGTTTTTGCTGTCCTCATTACATCTTTTAGTTTACTCTTTTGTCGTATTTCCTGTTTTGGAACTTTGTTAATTAATCTAATTTTTAATAAATTTCTTTCCATGTTCCTCTGCGCTACTTTTAGTTTTTTAACTTGGTTCTTACTGAGTGCCCAGGTTTGACAACCATATGTGAGTGTCGGTATTATGCAACTGTTGAATGTTCTAGCTTTTAAATTGAGGAAATCTTAACCATTAAGGTACTAAAATTCTACATCAATGCCATTAAGCTATCAGAGTACTCTTAAGTGATCTATACAGCGAACTTTGACTTTGCTGACTTAAGACATGGTTAAAACGAGACAGAGTTATGTTATTCGTCGTTCATCTCGTTTTAACTCTAAGCAAAGTCTGAGCCAATTCAAAGTACGCTATAAAGATCTCAGCCTAAGTATAATGTGCTAACCCCAGTATTTCTAAAAATAGGTAATGCTTGCAGTTTTGCATTGAAAACTTTCGTCTTTGCATTAGCGGGGACTGTGGGTTGGTTTGGCTCGTGTAAACTGGAACAGTAGGTATAAGTAAGTACTAATGCTAGAAACAAAGTCTCTATAGGCTTACGTTTCAGTTTTGTTCGAAACACGGGTGACGCAAGCGTAAAACCGGTCAAGTGCGAGACAGACTCACGTACAAGGGGTCCGTACCATCACACAATATAAATTATTGTAGTAAATAATAAGAAAGATAAGAAGAAGAGAAGTAAAGCAGTTGGTAGTGATCAAATAGGTCGTGAAATGATTTTATTGGTCCTGGACATTGCGTTACCCTTTATCACGCACATTTTAAATTCATCATTGTCTACGGGGGCTTTTGGAAAAACGCATACGCTATTCCCATACCGAAAAAAATAACCCAACCGATGACACACTTCAGACCAATTTCAATATTGCCTTTCCTCTCAAAAATTGTTATAACTTACAAGACGTAGGTAACCAGCTATGAAATGACTGGTTTAACTGGTAGCGACTTGCGCCTGACAAACAATTCGACGCCCTATGAGTATGGAACCCTAATTATCGATTTTCAGATTTTTCCTATAGTTGTGATGTAAGACCTCGCTTCTTGACAAATTTCATGATTCTAGATCAACGGGAAGTACCCTATAGGTTTTGATTTATTGGCGAGTGTCAAAATATGCGGCATAAACCACATCTTTTGATTGCGTTTACTTAGAAGCTTGATTTTTTTACAGCTCCAGGGATCGTAGACCTAAGTATTTGAATTTTTTTATTTTTAAACTACCACACCATTTTCAAATTAGGCCGGATTTTATCGTCACTAAAGGAACCGCGTGCATGGATAGAACAAGCTAACTGGTATAAAAAAAAGTGTGTGTGTGCACGGCAGAAGTAACCCAAACCCAAAACGTACGCAAGAAGTAAAACTTCAGTAAAGTAGCCTACGAGGGAATAAGATAAATATAACTTGTATTCTATCTCATTCTCTCGCAGGCTAAATCCCATTGTGAATATGTTTCTCTTTTTGGTTTTTTCGTTTCATCGAATTTTCAAATCACAACGATTCTAAAGAAGTTTCACTTCAAAAACTGGCCAAGTGCGTGTCGGGCCACGCCCAGAAGTAGGGTTCCGTGGTTTCCCGTCACAATTCAAAATTTAAAAGTTTCTTTATTCAAATAAACTTTTACAAGTGCTTTCGAATCGTCAAATGAATCTACCACTGGTTCGGAATACCATTCCTACCGAGAAGAACCAGCAAGAAACTCGGCGGTTGCTCTTTTGAAAAAAAATATCATTTACAATTATTTAATTAATGTGTACTATACATAAATAACCGCTGTCCTTAGCATTGCTGGAGCGAGTCAAATGCTCTTTTGTCATTTACGTAATCTTCAACAGTATGATAAGCTTTTTTCAAAAGCATACTTTTAATGGATTTCTTAAACTTGTGTAAAGGCAAGTTTAAAATAGATTGTGGAATTTTGTTATAAAATAGAATGCTCATTCCCACGAACGACCTTCGGACTTTTTTGAGGCGGAGCGATGGAGTCACGAGCTTATGGCAGTTTCTAGTTGGCCTATCGTGCAGTTCGCAAATCGCAAATGCGTATACGCTTAGAATAACTACCTATAGAAACCAAGTTCACTCGCGAAATGTAAGCCGTTCAATTGGTGCCATAAATAGCATCGTACGACGCTCGCGCAGTCCGAAAAAAGCTGGTTAACTTAGTTTTAGAAGCTACAATGCTAGAAACAAGCTAACCAATTACTTACCAAACTGTTAGGGGGAAAACATTTAAACTGGCAACATTATGTTTGCGTCTGTGTGCGTGACGAGGCAAGTATAAACACAGCACATAATATAGCGAATTTGTAGCTTGCGTTTTGAGAAGGCGTTGTTTGGAAACATACCTTCTTTAGGTAGTTATTCTAAGCGTATACGTAATTATTTTAAACGCAACCAAGGTGACAATAATTGGCTTAAAAAGGACTACGCCTAACAGTGGATGCATACTGGCGATGATGATAAAGTACAGGTAACTATAACTAAAGTACTATTAAGTATTCTGTGGTATAAGTATAAGTTCGTCATCGTCAAGCCATCGCCGTCCCACTGCAGGCCGAGTGAGAGTTTTTATACGTACTCGACTCAAGTGAATCTACCACTGGTTCAGAATAGCGTTCCTACCGAAAAAATCCAGCAAGAAACAAGGTGGTTGCTCTTTTGAAAAAATTAAACATACTAGGTAATATTATAAATGCGAAAGTGTGTTTGTTTGTTGGTTTGTTGGTTTGTTCTTCAATCACGCCGCAACGGAGCTATGGATCGACGTGATTTTTGGCATGGGTATAGCTGAGGACCTGGAGAGTGACATAGGCTACTTTATATCCAAAATTAAGGAGTTCCCGCGGGAATCAAAAAAACTTAAACCACGCGGACGAAGTCGCGGGCATCAGCTAGTAAATGAATAAGTTGTAGCTAGTAATGAGGTGTCCGAAGATTGAATCCCCGCACACCAGAACATGGAGCCAGATGCTTTAACCACTTAGCCAATTAGCGCGTAAATTTTCAATAAGTACACTAAGAAACTCATTTTGTTTCAGATATGCTACAGTCATTATTACAACCAAGAGATAATCAACGATGTGAGTAGACATTGATAGCTTTTGCATGCAAGATCTAGACAGATTTTCAGACTTATTCTCGGCATTATTTTTGAAGTAAAACTTCTACACGCACGCTTGACTTAGGGGGTAAGCTGGTGAATGCGTGACGAGAACGTTACGAAAAGTGTGATCGGGCGAACGGCGAAGTTGAGAGGGAGATATAAGTTAGTGAAGATACATATATATAGATGGAGCTAAAGAAGTTTTACTTCAGTCGTGTGGTCTAAAGCACACTCGTTTTTTTTAAAATATATGCGATTTCACCTGATGGTAAGTCGTCCATTTAATCACGTGAAGCTAGAAAGGGAGTTCGGAAAAAAACCCGAAATATCACAAGGCGGGGTGTAGTGAGATATCACGTGTATTTACTTTTTCGCGCGATTTCCAAACCGAAAAGCGGCGAAAATTTTACTCGCTGTTGCCGTTGCTAGGCAACGGTTTACCCGCCCGCCGCGCCGAGAGAACCGCCGACCTACTTGTATTTAAAGATCATATTTTAAAATTTTGGGGATGGGGGGGGTTTTTCTAAAAACATCACGTGATTAATGGACGAGCCCTTAAGTGATAATAAGTCTTAAGCCGGTTGCAGACCAAGAGCTAAATTATGTTAGTTTAGCTTATGGCCCAAGAGCCGGCGACGAATTTCGCGAAGGTCCTTTTGGCAAGATGAAATGGTGAAAAATTATAATTTCGTCAATTATTGCCGAATCCAGTCCTGCCAGTCTGGTAGAGAGATTGCGGTTGTTTCGTATGTCGTACTCATTTGAAAACTTTATTCACGTCTGGGAATTGTTTAAACCGCAAAATTTGCCTAAAATTTCAGATTGCCAAAAGTATATTTTTTGGTAATATTAATAAAATATTTTTGAAGAGGTCTGGTAATACTTTATAACCAACATAAACGTCTGGGATTTTTTTTCGAATTCTATAAGTACATACTAAATTAAAAGATAAATACACAAGAAAATATTTTTTTGGTTTTTTTGCAAATGCTGCGCAGTAGCGAGATAACCGCAAACGCTCTACCAGACTGCCAGGGCTGGATTCGCCACTTGACGAAATCATATTTTTTCACAATTTCAGCTTGCCAAAAGGACCTTCCCGAAATTCGTCGCCAGCTCTCCGTCTATTAGCTCGTATAGTTGAGGTAGTTTTTCATATTTGTGTGCAGTCCGCAACCTATGCTGTATCTAAACTAACTGACATGCTCAGTTAGTTGCGTTTGCCGATCCGCTTCGCGAGCTAAGCTAGGCCCCTCTCGCCACCACTGGCATCCCTTTGCACACCCAGTGCCAGTATTATTAAGTGGCTTGCGCAAAACGTGCTTGGGTTTCACTTAGTTGTTGATGTGCACGCAACAAAATTCTATAGTTTATCTATAGCTGGCTTAGCTAAGCTGTTTTAGCTAAGCCAGTTGCAGATCAAGAGCTAAGCTAAGTTAGTTTAGCTTAGCTCGTTATAGCCGAGGTATGTTTTCATACTTGTGTGCAAACAGCAAACTAAACACAAGTATTAAAAAATACACCAGCTAAACGAGTTAAGCTAAACTAAGTTAGCTTAGCTATTGGTCTGCAACCGCGTCGGCAAAGCTTAGGCTCTAGCTCTTGGTCTGCAAGCAGAGGTCACACCGCGAGCTAAGCTAACTTCGCTTAGCTTAGTTCACGTAACTAAACTAGGTATTATTAACTGGCTTTTCATACCCCCATCATCAATTTTATACTATACTAGCTGATGCCCGCGACTACGTCCGCGTGGTTTAACCATTTTTTGATTCCCGCTTAAGTCACTCTCCAGGTCCTCAACTATAACCATGCCAAAAATCACGTCGAACCGTTGCTCCATTGCGGTGTGATTGAAGGACAAATCAACAAACCAACAAACAAACACACTTACGCATTTATAATATTAGTATGATTTATAGATTAGATTAATTATAGTCCCACCAACTATAAAAGCCCGGTCGCCAAAATTGGAACTAATTTTTACGCCAGTTTTTGTCTTTATTAAATTTTTAATCTAAACTAGTGACGCTGTCACCGGGTCGGATAAGTTTATGGGACTATAGATTTATAGATGATATATTTTAAAGTCAAGGCTGAAACAAAATGAAAGCGCGATGGCAACATAATGTACCTACCTACGAAGTTTTAAAATTGGAATCCTTCTATTGAAATGTATTGAAGTCAAGAAGTGGATGGCGCAAATACACGCTTAAGTACGTCACAAAATAGATATACATCATGGACAACCCAGCGCAACCCAGCGCCCTCAAAATTGCGTTCGTATCTATGGCAATCTCAATTAATGAAATTAAATGAAATAATAAGTTATGACAACTAGTGATATGTAGGAACACCGGTTTGGAAAGCAGATTCTACTGAATTCAAAGTGGGGTTTCCACATCTAAAATTATACATCTCATTACCATTTTGTAGTGGATACCCACTACACTACAAAATGGTAATGAGCGGGAAATGGCTAAGCGGAACGAACTCTGTGTAGACAAAATTGGTTTACACTTTCACAAACAAAGGGTTTTGACAGGTGCCTCAATAAATGAGCTCATTTTGACTATTTCTGTACTCTGGAAAGGACTTACCGACTGAGCGAACTTTTGTTAGCTCTTGGTGAACGTGCTTGAATGCAGTAGTCTATACACAGAACTTGCTCCGCTAACGGTGGAAACTTCGTTTGCGACACTCGCACGATCGCAACTTTGAGAACGCATGTTGATTTCTGCATAAAGGTTGAGCCGTTCGTGTATATCTATTTGTGCTGACGCTTGCGTTTATTGTTACGCCGTGAAGTACCTAACCATCGCGCCGCGCCGGTGTCGTGTTGAATGTTTCAGGCTTTACTCCGCGGTCCAGTACCGTTTTGATATTGACAAATTCCAGCGAAAATGATCGGTGCGATGCCAGCAGTAGCGGTCCGGCATGAGCGGCGGCGGGCGGAGAAGAGGAACGCGGGGCGGCGGCCTTCACAGCTGCCTCTACAGGTGGGCAGACTGGAAGACGCCACGCCCTCGCCCGAGCACCGCCTGAGGAACGAGCTGTATGTCTGCGGGAAGGTGAGATATAGTCATGAGAAGCCTCGCAGCTGCCTCTACATCAGGACAGACTGGAGGACGCCACGCCCTTGCCCGAACACCGCCTGAAGAACGAGCTCTATGTCTGCGGGAAGGTGAGATATAATCATGAGAAGCCTCGCAGCTGCCTCTACATCAGGACAGACTGGAGGACGCCACGCCCTTGCCCGAACACCGCCTGAGGAACGAGCTCTATGTCTGCGGGAAGGTGAGATATAGTCATGAGAAGCCTCGCAGCTGCCTCTACATCAGGACAGACTGGAGGACGCCACGCCCTTGCCCGAACACCGCCTGAGGAACGAGCTCTATGTCTGCGGGAAGGTGAGATATAGTCATGAGAAGCCTCGCAGCTGCCTCTACATCAGGACAGACTGGAGGACGCCACGCCCTTGCCCGAACACCGCCTGAGGAACGAGCTCTATGTCTGCGGGAAGGTGAGATATAGTCATGAGAAGCCTCGCAGCTGCCTCTACATCAGGACAGACTGGAGGACGCCACGCCCTTGCCCGAACACCGCCTGAGGAACGAGCTCTATGTCTGCGGGAAGGTGAGATATAGTCATGAGAAGCCTCGCAGCTGCCTCTACATCAGGACAGACTGGAGGACGCCACGCCCTTGCCCGAACACCGCCTGAGGAACGAGCTCTATGTCTGCGGGAAGGTGAGATATAGTCATGAGAAGCCTCGCAGCTGCCTCTACATCAGGACAGACTGGAGGATGCCACGCCCTCTCCCGAACACCGCCTGAGGATCGAGCTCTATGTCTGCGGGAAGGTGAGATATAGTCCTGAGAAGCCTCGCAGCTGCCTCTACATCAGTACAGACAGAGGATGCCACGCCCTCGCCTGAACACCGTCTGAAGAACGAGACCTATGTCTCCGGGAAGGTCAGATATAGTCATGCGAAGCCTCACAGCTGCTACTAATTATACGCTTGCTGCGCTCACGCTTTATCTGGATTGTCAATCCAATGCAATCAATCAACATCTATATCCAGGTACACTGTACGCCCTAGTCTAAAAAAAACCCACAACAAACTCAGCCGGGTATGAAAATACCCGGCTGAGTTTGTTGTGGGTTCTAACTTCTAATTAGTTGATGATTTGTGAGATTATGGAAACATAATCTCACAAATCATCAACTAATTAGAAGTTAGAACTATCAGAGTCGTTATAGCAATCATTCCCAAGCTTTCTTGTCATTTAAGTAATCATTGTAATAAGATTTTTTAATCAGTTTGCGTTTTACAAAAACTTTGAACTTGTTGAGAGACGTCTCCAATATGTCTTCTAAGATATGCCTACTGCTTGCGCAAAACATTAGTTCTCAGTAGTAGTTAGTTTTAAAACATCAGGAAAATGGCAACCAATATGCTTTTAAACTTTTCCTGTTATTTTCTCTCTCAAAAAGCTTTTACAGTGGATTTTTCACCTACTCGTATGTTCACTAACGGCATTCGCTGTTATCATTCTCTTTTTACACGCCCTTTGACATCGTGCAAATTACACTTACTGTTATCAAACGTAGCCTTTGCCAAGTGACCTTTTCGAACATCAAAGAAAGTTCTTCCATATTTCCAGAGCAAACCTACATTAAAGTAATTAAAAATTCTCACTCTCATGAATAACATGGTTGGACTTTGAATTATTTGAAGTCTAGATATCCACAAACCAACGTAATAAATAAATAATTATAATGATCCTTTATTCAAAGGCTTTTCACAGAATAAACAAAAGTTAGTTCCATAGCCCCCAGGGTACCAAGGAGCCAACCAAGGTTTAAGGCAACTTTGGTTTCCAGAGACCCCAGGCAAACAATCTTTAAATTTACATAGTTTAATAATATCTCCTCTGACGCTGACGTTTCGAGCAAACGTTATGTCCTGTCCGGTCCCTAGTGTCTGTAGTATTTTCACTCTAACGCGGTCTACCAGGATATCATATTTTAGAACAAGTATTTGTTTCTTAGGTGGCAGCGCTGCACGCGATTGTGGGCTCACTGCTGCTGGGAATAGTGGTGCTGGTGGTGGGTCTGGTGCAGCTGTCGCCGGGCGCGGAGGCGGCTCAACATCGCTATTATCTGATGGGAGCTGGAGCCGCACTGGTGGGGACGGGCGTGCTTGGAGCTGTGCTAAGGTGAGGCGTAATTGAATACTCAATACTCAATTTATATATTACATGTAGGACTTACAGGTGTCTCTTATCTTACGTCATGTTTTAACTCTACCAGCGGTTCGGACCAAACAGATTCTGCTGAGAAGAGCTATGATTGAGTGTTATGATCGGAAGTCGTTAGCCTGGGTTCGATCCCCGGCCGGGTCAATTCGGGAATTTATAATTTCTGAATTTTCTCTGGTCTGGCCTGGTGGGCGCCTTCGGCTGCGGCTAGTTCCCACCCTACCGTGTAGAACAGATGGGCACTGACTGACTGATCTATCAACAACATCAGCACAGCTCAAACCAATGGACGGATCGGGCTGAAATTTCGCATGCAGATAGTATTTATGTCGTAGGCATTCGCTAAGAAAGGATTTTTGAAACGTCTACTCATAATGGGGTAAAATAGGGGCTTGAAATTTGTATGAAAATCGAACTTAACGTGAGCGAATCTGCGGGCAAAAGCTAGTTTAAAATAGCAAGCAAGTAAAATAGCATGGATTTTTATTATGTACTTGCCTATAAACATAATATTATTATGATAACATTTTCAGATATTTGCGTAGTTTTTTCGGGACTACAGTCTACACAGAGAGTGTCTCGTAAATATTTTATTTCGGAATACGGTCTGCCGCGTATAATCCTCGCCTGTCTTGAATAATAGAGCAAATCCTGTTTATACTGCGCTAATCATATTACCACTACATGATACGAGTATATATATGCCAGAAATAAGCCGCTTTAGAATAAAGCTTTGCGATAAAAACTACTAAAATAACTAAAAACGTCCGCGTCGATTAAAGTTTTTTGATTCCCACGGGAACTCTTTGATTTTCCGGGATAAAAAGTAGCCTATGTGTTATTTCAGACTATACTCTATCTCTGTGCCAAATTTCATCCAGATCCGTTCAGCCGTTCGGGCGTGATTGAGTAACAAACATCCATACATCCATACATCCATACATCCAACATCCCAGCCAAACTGTCGCATTTATAATATTTATATATAATATAATATATATTATATTTGATTAGATTATCGTTTACAACTTTGAAAGCGATGCCGATCGTCTCGTTCCGCTAACAACCGGCTTATCTTTTAATTTAGCAAAGTAAAACTTACATAACGAGCACTCGTAATCGATATAAAGTGGTCCACTGGGACAAGTTAGGGCTAAACGTTGCTACATTAAGGGTGAAAACGCACTGCAAACTCATCATCATCATACAACCCATTGTCATAAGCACCAGTCTCCTCTCGGAATGAGAAGGGTTTGGCCATAGTCTACCACGCTGGCCAAGTGCGGATTGGCAGACTTCACTCACCTTCGAGAACATTATGAAGAACTCTCGGCATGCAGGTTTCTCGCGATGGTTTCATTCACCGTTTGAAGCAAGTGATATTTAGTTAAAACGCACATAACTTCGAAAAGTTACAGAGTTGCGCGCCCAGGAATCGAACCCACGACATTGATATAGGAGGATTGATTATAGGAGGTCGGGTGTCTAAGGCTACTAGGCTAGCACTGCGAACTGCGATAGAACAAAAAAAGAAATATGTCCTCCCGACCGAATTTCGGCCACAGCGGCCTATCTCCAGAGAGATTAGCCATCTGCGCGGGAGATATTATAGTGCACAAGTGTGTGCGTATACACAGGTGCACTCTCTGTTCCTTTACTCTCATAGCCCGATGGGACGGAAAATCCGACACGACCGGAGAGAGATCAAGCGCAGGACCGACGGCTTAATGTGCTCTCCGAGGCTCCGACACGACCGGAGAGAGATCAGGCGCATGTGCTCTCCGAGGCACGGGAGACATAAAACACAAGAAAAAGGATACCTTTACACAGAGTCACACTAGGCAGACAAACACAGTTCCTATTCGACGCGTACGTTTTGCCCTGTCTGGTCCGTGAAGTATTTCCGCTCTTTAGAGTGATTCATACATACCTGCATACTACAGACAGGGCACGAGTTTCGTCGTGTCACGGTAGTCTGTGCAGCAGGCAATACGCGTGCTTTTTTCAGCCAGACAAGATTTTTTTGACCGCAGTGTGTTCTTGCCCTTACGCCGAGTGCTAGAGTTTCCGCTACTTAGCGTAAATTGATCGCGAGTGCATTTAATGTTCAAGACGTGGCCTAACTTAATGGTATCAATGTCCTGAATTACCTGTGCTATAGGAAAATTGTAGTTTTAGGTAATTCTTTTTATTTCTGAGTCTAGGCTACGGTAGAGAAATGAGATAACGCGATAAAATGGGTAGACATAATTTTCTCGTAGTGCGCATGCTAGGCAGGTAGGTTTCCTAACAGAATTTATTTACTCTACTTGTTGATGCCCGGCACCCGCCACTTCATTTTCGTGGATTAAGTTTTTAGGGTTCCGTAGCCAAATTTGGCAAAAACGGAACCCTTATAGATTCGTCATGTCTGTCTGTCTGTCTGTCTGTCTATCTGTCTGTCTGTCTGTCTGTCTGTGTGTCCGTCCGTATGTCACAGCCACTTTTTTCCGAAAGTATAAGAACTATACTGTTGAAACTTGGTAAGTAGATGTATTCTGTAAACCGCATTAAGATTTTCACACAAAACTAGAAAAAAAACAATAAATTTTGGGGGTCCCCATACTTAGAACTGAAAGTCAAAAAATTTTTTTTATCAAACCCATACGTGTGGTGTATCTATGGATAGGTCTTCAAAAATGATATTGAGGTTTCTAATATCATTTTTTTCTAAACTGAATAGTTTGTACGAGAGACACTTCCAAAGTGGTAAAATGTGTGTCCCCCCCCCTGTAACTTCTAAAATAAGAGAATGATTAAACTAAAGAAAATATATGATGTACATTATCATGCAAACTTCCACCGAAAATTGGTTTGAACGAGATCTAGTAAGTAGTTTTTTTTAATAATTTAAAACTTACTACAGGTTTGTACGGAACCCTCGGTGCGCAAGTCCGACTCGCACTTGGCCGGTTATTTTATTCCCACGGGAACTCATTGATTTTCCGGGATAAAAAGTAAGCAGCTTATGTCCTTACCATGAACCTAACCAATCAGGAATGCAACTTATCGCTATACCAAACTTCATCTTCTTCTTCATCCCCGTGAGGGGTTGCTAGTCCTCCATCGGGCGCGTCCCCTGGGTGGTGGATAGGGGAATACTTCCCAGATATGGGTGGTACCGGGGAAATCAAATACCCGGCGTGAACCAAAACTAGCAAACCGGCTGGAGGGCCGTAAAATCTCCTGAGGATGGTATGTGCGCAGCATACTCAGTACTGTGCAGAGCTGATAAGGTCGACGTGGAACCGAAAAGGTCTGCTCAGAACAGCGGCTGGCGGGAGGAGTGGAGTTTCACTTTGCTAACCCGGCAGGCGTACTGCAAACTTGGCCTCATTTTGGGGCAACATTTGGATGGCGGAACTAAAGAGAACGTATACACTACCCCAGGAGGGTACCGACTGCACCGCAGAAGGAGAATCCCTCACTGACAATATGTCAGTCTGCCCCACGTATTCTGGGGGGGGCGAAGTCCGCTCACCCAAATCTACAGAAGAATCAACAGGAAAGAAGCAAGAAGTAAACAGGCAAGAAGAAAACAAGGAAGAAGACAACAAGAAAGAAGAAAACCCATTCGTGAGAAGAGGATTGCAGAGGACTCCGCCTAAAAGCCTTCAACAGCACCATAATAAAGAACAGGCCCCAAAGAAAATGACGCAGCAAATTTTCCATCCCAGCCTCTTCCGCAAGAGTCCAAAAGATAAGAGGGAGAGCAGTAATTCACAAGATAGCAACAGAAAAATAAAGCAGAGAGGGCACAATAACCCAAAACCAGGTCTTCCTCAAAAGCCAGCCAGACCTAGATCATCACCCCTTAGTGATGTGGATATGTCAGATACTAACAGAACTATTGTTACTCAGAGAGAAATGGATGCAAACCCGAACAACACACCTGGATCTGATACCGCTCTCCGGACAGATGCCCAGAGTCATGTAATTGACCTAACAAATCCCCCTGTTTGGCAAAAAGTTCCCTGCCCAAGAGTGTCTAAACGCAAACGAATTGGTACTCCCCCAACATCACCTAATATAGAGACTAACAACAGTTTCAGTGATCTCCCGGTAGACCCACCTGATGAAAGTGACAACACGTATAACAACAAACCATTGAGTAGACCTCCTCCCATCATCTTATATGGCATTGAAGATGTAAACGAACTGTCCAAACTATTGGAGTCAACAAGTAAGGCCGAGCACTTCAAGCTTAAAATTGTAAATAAAAACAACATTCGAATCATTATTGACTGTGTGGAGGAATACAAAAAGATAATAGACGTTATCCGTCTAAAAGGCTTAATCGGACACACCTTCACAAGGAAAGATACAAAATGCTGTCGAATTGTCATAAAGAACCTGCACCACTCAACACCCCACTCTGCGATAACTGAAGCAGTGGAATCTACTGGTAATAAAATTAGAGGCGAAATAATTAACGCCAGATATGGACCAGACAAAATCCCTACGTCTACTTTCTTTGTTAATGTAGAACCTAGCCTCAATAATAAAAACTTGAAAAATATAGAATACATATTTCACCAGAAAGTTAAGATTGAAAACCCAAGAAAATCTACTGCAGTTGTTCAATGCCACAGGTGCCAACAATATGGTCATTCTAAAAATAATTGTATGAGACCGTATCGTTGCGTGAAATGCGGAGAGGGGCACATGACATCCGAATGTCCAAAGAAAGATAGACATACCCCGGCAAAATGTGCCTTGTGCTTACTTGATCATCCCGCGAACTACAAAGGATGCCAGGTCTATAAGGAGATACTCACAAGGAAAAAGGCTACCATTAACAGAAAATCCTTTTATCCACCAAAAATAAGCCCAGAGGGTGAACTCCCTAACGGAAACGCAAATTATGCCACAAACATAGAGGAATCCATACGTAACTCGCGCCCGCCAAAGAAAGCACCTCAAACATATGCAGATGCAGCAAGAAGCCGTAGATCACAATCAAATGAGAATAATACTCATCCGTCAACACATGGATCATTTAGCTCCATTGAAAATATACTCCTGAAGCAAAGTGAGAAAATAGACATCCTACTACAACAAATAAGCACCCTTCTGGGGCTTATTACTACACTCATAACTAAGGTTGTTAAATAGGTACCCTACGCATCGCAGCGTGGAACATTAACGGCCTCATAGGCCGAAAAGATGAGCTGGTAGCTTTTATAGCTACAAACAAACTAGATGCAGTTCTCATATCTGAGTCCCACGTTACTGACAAGAGTCTATTCGTGATACCTGGCTACTGTAGCTATTTAACACCTCACCCCGATGGTGGGGCCCATGGGGGGACGGCGGTAATTGTGAGAAACAACCTAACGCACCATTTTCTAGACCACTACAGAACTCCACATATACAAGCCACTACAATCAGAGTAGAAGAAAAGTCAGAGTCTATCACCCTCTCAGCCATTTACTGCCCACCTAGACACAAAATTAGCGCGGCCATGTTCTCGAGCTATTTTAAAACATTAGGTAATCGTTTTATAACAGGTGGCGATTGGAATGCCAAACACACTTTCTGGGGCTCCCGTTATACTCTCCCGAGAGGAAGAGAACTCAAAAGTAGCATCGATAGCAACAAATTATCTACACTGTCATCTGGTGAACCAACATACTGGCCTGCGGATACCAAAAAAAGGCCTGATCTCCTAGACTTCTTTGTGACAAAAAATGTTTCTCAGCCCTATACCAACATTGAGTCAAGTTTGGATGGGTCTTCAGACCATTCCCCAGTAATTCTGGAGGTGAGCAACTCAGTAATATTAACAAGAAACAACAATGACTATCTTTATAATCATAAGACTGATTGGTACTCATTTAGAGACTACTTAAACAACAACATCAACCTAAAAGTTCCCCTCAAGAATACTGAAGATATCGAGAACGCTACGATATATATAACCAACCTTATTCAAGTCGCAGCATGGATCAACACCCCCTATCTACACCCTAAACAACATGGCACTTATCTTTCATCTGACATAAGAGCAAAAATTGAGGAAAAAAGGCGGCTTCGGCGCACCTGGCAGAGCTCACGCTGCCCTGACGATAAAACTAGCCTTAATCGTGCCATAAAAGAACTTAAAACGATACTGGCAGATGCATCCCATAACTTGATCAAGGAGAATCTTGAGGCATTATCGCCAACAGGCCGGGGGGACAGATCACTGTGGAAAGCCACTAAAACCTTGAACCAACCGCAACCTCATTTACCGCCTATTAGAACTGGTGCAACTTGGGCTCGAACAGACACTGAAAAAGCGGAAGTTTTTGCGGCTCACCTTAGTACTGTTTTCCAACCAAACGACCATCCCGGTCCGGACGACCCTGAAATACAAGAGATACTTGATCAAGACCTTCAGCTGTGCCTACCTCTCAAGCCTACTTCTCCCAAAGAGATTTCTAAAACAATCGCCTCTCTTGATTCCAAAAAAGCTCCAGGTTTTGACCTGATTACTCCTCGTGTTCTGAAAGAACTCCCCAGAAAGTGTTTGGTGTTTTTGGCTAACCTTTTCAACTGTATAATGCAAAAAAATCACTTTCCAGACACTTGGAAAATATCCCAAATCATCATGATACACAAACCAGGGAAACCAGAAGAAGAAACCACCTCCTATCGGCCCATTAGCCTAACACCGGTTCTGTCAAAAGTCTGGGAAAAAATTTTCCTTATTAGGTTGAAGAATGCCTTGGACGAAAGCGATGTCATTCCTGCTCACCAGTTTGGTTTTCGCAAACAGCACTCTACCGTTGAACAAGTTCACAGGGTGTACCATACTATCCGACAGTGCCTAGAAAGTAAGAAGTATTGCTCTGCCGCATTCCTAGATGTGCAACAGGCCTTCGACAGAGTATGGCACAAAGGACTCTTGGCCAAAATTAAGAAACTTCTACCACACTCTATGTTCTTACTGCTTGCATCATATCTGAAAAATAGAGTATTTCAGGTCAAGCAAGGGGACGCCAGATCCAGCTTCTACACTTGCTCTGCAGGGGTGCCCCAGGGCTCAGTTCTTGGTCCAGTCCTTTATAATATTTTCACATGTGATGTACCTCAATCTCCTGATGTCACCATAGCAACATTTGCTGACGATGCTGCTTTCCTCTCTTGCAATCAAGATGCCAATCGAGCTAGTTCCAGCCTCCAAAAACAACTTGATGCTATCCATTCGTGGCTTTCTAAATGGCGAATAAAAGCGAGTGCATCCAAATCACAGCACATCACCTTTGCATTAAGACC